>CM070586.1:63308553-64688553 GCA_036346355.1 Rhipidocladum racemiflorum
GAAAATAAAACTGCATCCAGATACTTAACCCTACTGCCATCCTTTGGAAAATCCCCTGCATATAGTATTCAGTGGTTCCGTACGACTTGTTGAGTACTCCCGTACTCACCCTTGCAACCCCCGCCCCTTTCAGAGTTTGAAGAAGCTGGAGCGTTCCAGGAGGTCGTAGATGGCGATCTTGTTTGGTTTTAGGTCTTGGTCTTTTTGCTCAGGCCTGCCTGTGCGGTGTTTTGATTGTAGGATATTCGGGCCCTGCTGCGCCCTCTTTTGTAAAAAAAAAACCCTGGCCGTTAGGCCCTATATTGAATAAAAAGAGTTGAATTGGCTTTTGCCAGGTAATTTTACTCTTGTTTTACAACAGTTAGTCTTCCTGGGTAGCTGTTGTGAGTTTCGCACTGCCCCTAAAAAGGCGGTCCGTCACAACGGCGCGCACGCGTGTGGGTGGATCGCGCATGGAGGCGCTGGCGGCCGAGCGCTGGGCAGTGCGGGCCGGTGAAGACGCGCATCCACGCGCGTGATGGCCGAAGCCAAAGCATGAGACGGCTCGCAAATCAACTAATTACCAGCTAGTACAAAAAGAAGGTACGTACTGCTAGCTACTAGTTCATGATGGCCAAAAGCTTTTCCGTGCAAGAGCAAGGTCTCACATACAAATATTTTGGGAATTTTGTTTGAGCTTGGATCTGAGGGAAAAGGGAAAATGGGGTACTAGTCCGATTGGGATTTGTTGTTCGGATTTGACTCATCATCTCCTTCTAAGTTCTTAACCGAGCCAAATAAAAGCCTAAATCAGTGTTAACCGACCGAAACAAGATCTAATCCGAGACTAGTTAACCATAAACTGAACCGATCTATATTCAAACCGGGCTAAACAGGATCATGCTAAGGCTAAGTTGGCTCTGATACCAAATGTTAGAAAAGTCTAATGATCTAATGACATTAAGTCTTAGCCTAAAACATGATCACTAAGTTCTAATGCGGAATTGGTGATACTAACCGGAGCCATTAGAAGCCATGAAGTCGTTCGGTTGGTGATGATGTAGAGGATGCAGAAACTTGATGACGCGTTCTGTGGATGGTTGATGCCCAAGAACAGCCCTTCGATATTCCTCCAGCGCCGTAAGGATCGGTAGTTGGATTAGGGTTTAGGAAGGGTAGAAAACGTGCATAGATCGTCACCTCTGAACGTACTCATCTCTTCCCTTTTATTAGGGCGCTGAGGAAATCGGGGGCGTGTTCCACATATGGAATGCGCCTCCGATCATGGCGCAGTGTTTATTAAGAAAGTTTATTTTAGGAAATAATTTGCTGTGCGGGATTTGGGTGGAAACATTTCATACCACAGCCGAGATCAACCAACAATTACAGGTACAAATATTCCAGTAAATTTGCAAGGCGTAAAACAAGAGCACACTCCACGTAGTAGAGAAGAACACGAAGTTGACTGAGAAGATTCCAAGACACCGGCCGAAGCTAGGTTGAAGACATGATGACTTGGTCGTCACTTTCGAGGGAATTTTTTAACTCGAATTCCAATCCCATGCATCGAAATAGGCTCTCAAAGTGCTGCCGTTAGTCGTTTATCATACTGCCTTGAGATTCTCGTGTCAATTCCAATACGGGGCTGTTGGGGTTGGTAGATACTTGTTCCCTGATGGCAGCCTCCGCACCCTCCACCTCCGAAACTCTAGCATCTCGACATTTGATGGCGACATGGAGTCGCTCGAGGCAAGAGAGGTGCTGGATGCCAAAATCAAGGTCTCCGTAGGCACAAATTGTTTCCCATGCGCTGAATTCGATCCGAAGCCTTCGGAGCCGCGGCATGGCCCCTGCTTCGAACTGCAGCCCCATCTCATCAAACTCACATTTGTACAGAAACACCTCGAGGCACCGGAATCCAACGCTGCTGCTAATGGTGGACCTTCCTGGGGCAGCATAACTTGATTCTAATTTGAGAAGGACCAGATTAGGCAAGTCGCCGAGGACACGGAGACCTTTCGTTTCTACTTGATGAATAATAATACGCAGGTGGGTGAGGTTTACGAGGGCGGCCATCTTGTGTGGAACTCCTTTGAGGATTCCACCGGATATTGTCAGCTCAAATCTTGGGAGGTGACGTTGAGGAACCTTCCATGAATCCAGCAGCGAGTTGAGCAAACCATCACGTGCAGGGTAATCATCAAGATGTAGAGACCGAAGGTTCGACTTTGCAACCTCTTCCAGGAATGACACGACGCTCTCTCGGTAGTTAGCAGCAGTAGTACTACCACCATAATAATCACCATCATGATCCCACCTTACGCCTAGCATCCTCAGCCGCTTCGATTTATTCAGCATCTCTGCCACCCAACTCAGTGAGCGTGCACCATCGACTTCGATGGTGGATAGTTCCTCTAAATCTTGCAGCATATCGGCGAGTCCAGTCGGCAGTACAACACCTCCACCAAGCAGAGACACCAACTTTCGCAATCTAACTATAGATGCAGGCAAAGTCCTAACTCCGGTCCGCCTCAAATCTAGGGTCTCCAAGTGCTCTAGTTCTCCAATTTCTTCTGGTAGACAATCGATACCAGTCCCTCCGAGTCCCAGGTATCTCAGTAGAACCAATCGCCCAATGGGTACAAGATCGTGATCCTCCAAATTGTCAGCATCTTCCAGATCCAGCACGCGCAGAAATCTCAAAGCCAAAACAAAAGGCATCCTAAACCGGAAACGAGCATACATCGATTCAACACCCCCCAAAATAGTAAGTGATCGGAGTTTAGACAGGTCCACGGTGCTTGTCGTGAAGGCATAATATCCCTCTTGGCCACTGTAGCTGACAGTGAGTCGCCGAATCGCAAAATCATGTTTCATGTAAGTTGCTTTTGCATCCTTTGTCACAAAGTTCTCTTCACTGGACAACGATGTGACGAAGTCAAGAAGCAAACCATGGACTTTACAACCCATTGGCTTCTCATCCCACTCATCGTTAGCTGGTTCAATCAGTTTCCTGCTCATAAGCTGGTGGAAGTAGCTCTCCCCTGTCTCCCATAAACTCTCATCGCCTCTTCTAGGGATCAATCCTTCGGCAATCCATCTCCGTATAAGACGATCCTTTCTGATCACATAGTTCCCAGGGAAAACACTCATATACAAAAGGCAAGACTTCATTTGGCGAGGAAGATCAGAATAACCGATGCTAACTATTTTCTCCACCCCTTCTGTTGCTGGGTGCATGCTTTTCTCCACCATGTCCCACTGTACCACTTCGGCAGGTTTACTGGCTAACAAGCCGGCCATTATAATTATCGACAATGGTACGCCATCACACGCTTTCAGTATTTTATCCGCAACTTTTCTCAATTCAATCGGGCAACTTGTTCCAGGGCCAAATATTATCTTCAGGAATAACCTGTACGAGTCATCAGGACGAAGAGACCTCATGTGATAGATAAAACCAGAAGAATCACTGACACATGATTCGGCTACATCCCTGATGTTGGTCGTGATAATTATCCTACTTGCAGGATTATCCCCGGGCAAAGCACGTTGGATGTTTTCCCATGTCTGAGCAGACCATATATCGTCGAATACCATGAGATACCTGACATGTAAATTCGTGAAGGCAATTTAGTACTCCATCCATCTATTTTTATAAGGCGTATTTCTTCTTGTCACGTAGACAAAGAAGATATTGAAAATAACTAGATTACCTATAATTCAAAACATGCATGTAAAGAATATGAAGTAAAGATAGATATTTATTAAAGGTATATAGGAAACATCTCACTAATTTTGTATTGAAATATGAAATACATCCTATATTTATGAACAAAATCATTAAAAAATTACACCAGGGAATAGTAAGCATGCTAGCGTGCAGGGCTGTAACTGATTTTTTACAACCTATAGTAGTAAGTGATCAACGATTCAACACAGTACATAGGCCACGTGGCATTAGTTGTCAACCCACACTAGCCGTTTTAACTAGCTTACCTTTTTTTTCACCACAAAATATTACTCCCTCCGTCAAAATTTATGTGGCATATTTTTTTTGACATATATACTAAGAGCATGTACAGTGCTATAGACAGCAGCTGTCTATAATGCATCTTCACATCATCTACAGACAGCACTACAAATAACTTATACAATGGATCGTCTATATAGTCGTCTGTAATGGTTTCTCATAACACTAATAGACTGTCTATACAATGGTACAAACAGTCTAAAGCCGTCTATAAGACCGTCTATTCACGAAAGGACGACTATTCTCTCTCCTCTTTCTCTCTCTTCCACCTCATCAAAAATCTTATGTGGCATCTCTTATAGACAGCTGATGTCAACCCATTGTACATGCTCTAAGGAGTTGTGGAAAATAATTAGACTACTCCTAATTATTATGTCTAACCAATATATCCAATATATGCATGCAGAGAATATCAAGTAAATCTGGATATTTATTAGAGGTATAAAGAGAACATTACACTAACTTGCATTGGAACATAAAATGTACCCTATATTTATGTATATGACCATTCAAAAAATACTCATAAATTTGAATGGAGGGAATAATACTCATACAGGATAAGTGTTTCATGCGCATAGGGCGCCCTAGCCCCATGCGACTGCGCTCGCTTATGTACATACACACATGTGCATGTATGTAGAGAATATAAAGTAAAGATGGATATTTATTAAGGGTATACAAGAAACATCTCACTAATTTTGCGTAGAAATATGAAATACACCCTATATTTATGAACAAAATCATTAAAAAATATACTGAAAAATAGTAAGCATGCTAGCGTGTAGGGCTGTAAATGATTTTTTTAAAACCTGGACTAAGGAGATATGGAAAATAACTAGACACTACTAGAAAACTGGTCTTTACTACCGGCACATCACTACCGGTTGGATTTGAACCCGTACTGATAGTGACATCAGTACCGGTTCGTTGGCTACAGGGCTTTTCAGTACTTGTTAGATCCACGAACCGGTATTGATGCCCTCACATTAGTACCGGTTCGTGACACGAATCGGTACTGAAGGCACGGGGTATATTAGTACCGGTTCGAACCACGAATCGGTACTAATGAGAGTGCATTAGTACCGGTTGATGCCTCGTTTCTGGAAAGTTCAAAAGGAATGCATATTCTATGTATATCAGTACGTGATTGTGGGTGGGTTAGAAGAGTGAAGCTGGAGTCACGAGGTTGCAGGTTCGAGTCCCGCTTCTCCCATACATTGGGCATCAGTCCCGGATGGCCTGTACCGGTTCAAAAACCGGTACTGATGGCCGTTGTGAACTGGTACTGATGGCCAAATCTGTAGTAGTGGAACTACCCCTAATTATTATCTCTAGCCACTATATTCAATATATGCATGTAGAGAATGTCAAATAAATCTGGATATTTATTAGAGGTATAAAGGGGACATTACATTAATTTGCATTGGAACATGAAATATGCCCTACAACTATATATGTTTTGCGCGCGCGTGTGTATATATATAATCAGCACATATCTACAACCAAATCACCATTAAAAAGTCAACCTTAGTTTAAATTTTATTTCAAACTTGTTTGAACTAGTTAGTAAACTAGTTAATTAAACTCGATATCCTAAAAATTACAATAATAATCGCACACGATATGTAGGGCAAATACTAGTTTTGGATCATGGTACCCAGGCACTACGATATCCCAGGTAATTATACCATACATACATACATACATACATACATACATACATACATACATACATAAGAGTACATACTTCCACTTCCAATATACCACTTAAACGAAGTGTTGTACTTCTTTATTATTTTTGATATACTTAAATACTAATTCTAAGATACTCCAATGTGATATGGTTGAACAAATTTCATCGGAGACCTTTATTTTAGCTATATATCATTTTTGCATGTAAAATGAGTATATACACAAATTATGCTGTAAAAAGTGAACTTCGATGAAATTTTTCATAAAACATCTTATAATCATTATTAGATTATACTTAAAAGGATAAAGATGTATAATTTTTTGTTTAAGAGGTATATGTAAAGTTGTAGTATGTACTCTCAAGAGTATGTACCATATGTGTGTGTGTGGTTGGGGGGGAGTCATCTACACATGACTTTATCTATCCATGCTATCTCCACTGTACAAGTTGCATCAAGATCCATGTTGCGGTTTCATTTTCTCCATTTCTGTATTTCACCCAAAAATCGAAAAGTCATTTAACAACTAACGTGATGCAGTAGCAGTGTTCACATTTATTACGAATTTTGTTGAAAATTTGAAGAAAAAAAAATTCTTACTGCTCGGCATCGAAAAGGAATTTAATTCGGTATACCGCTCAAATTCAAATTTAAAAAATAGAAAATTTGAAAAAAAATTATCCAATTTTTTTAAAATTAGTATTAATAGATTTATGACCTCTGATGTGAATATTTTTTTTAAAAAAAAACAGAGTTTGGAGACATTTTTGAGCCATTCAAAATGTAGAAATTAGAAAATAAAAAAAAAATTAGAAGTATTTTTAGTAGCAATATTTGTTCAAGTATGTCAAGTAGCAATATTTACCTTAACATATTTTAGTAGCAATATTTGTTTAATTATATTTAGTAGCAATATTTTTTCAAGTATGTCAAATAATAATATTTGTTGAAGTATGTTATGTAGCAATATTTGTTTAATTATATTTAGTAGCAATGGACAACACCTAAAAATGGTACTGTTTGTTAAGTAGCGATATTTGTATGCACACAAATTATCTTGCTATGGTATATTTTAATATGTTAATACTATCCAATATTGAAAAGTTTACTTGTATTGATATGTGACAACTTTCAATTATCTAAAATATAGCAAATGTATGGTATATTTTAAAATATTAATGTTATCCAATATTGAAAAACTTACATGTATTGCTATGGTATATTTTAATATTTTAATTATATGAATGTGTTAGCACCCAAAATTGAGCAATTGAAGAATTGGCCAAAAATAGGTACAGTTTCGGCACAAGTCCAAGCCGATATGGGTTCGGGTCAATAGAAGACGATGTAAGGTCTCTCTCTCTCTCTCTCTCTCTCTATATATATATATATATATATATATATATATATATATATATATATATATAAAATCGTATTAATAGTCTATAGTATTCATATAGAATAAGAAAAGAATGATGAAGATGATAAACTGTGGATTCTTTCTTTCTCTTGCATCCTTACCGTTCCATATTAAAGTGTAGTTTTCTTACTTAAATTTAATAATATTAATATAATATGTCCATTGATGTTCCAAAAGTTACCATATCAAGAAGTGACTTAGGTTGACCTATACAATGTTATGTATCAAGAAAACACACTTTTTAGGTCAAGAAATTCGTTGCAAGATTTTTTTGTTTATGAACTCCTCAGGCAGGTGGTTAATCTCAAGAATGACGATACATACATACATACATACATAGATATATATACATACATATATGTGTGTATGTATATATATGTATATATATATATATGTGTGTGTGTGTGTGTGTGTATGTATGTATATATATATGTGTATATGTATGTATGTACGTATATACACATACATACACATATATATATATGTATGAATATATATAAGTAGGATGGCGGAATGGGGCACTATGATTTTAAATGCATTAATTCAAGCCAAATTCAGGTATATTTTTCAAAACTTTCAGTTTTAGAGTATATACCCATCTATAACAATTCAAATGAAACACATACCTTTGAAAAAAATATACTTGAATTCAAAGATTTGAACGAATTTAGATCACATGCTTTAGTTTGAATCAAACTATCATAAAAAAGGAAACTTTAGTTTGAATTTTAGTTCAAACTTGTTTGAATTAGTTAGTAAACTGGTTAAACTCCACATCATAAATTTTTTATTTTTTTAATGCAAATATATAGGGAAAATCCCTATTTTGGAATATAGTGCCCAAGCAGCATGGTGCCCCACGTAATTGTACCATATAAGTATGTATGTATGCGCGCGCGCGCGCACACACACACACACACACACACACACACACACACACACACATATATATATATATATATATATATATATATATATATATATATATATATATATGAAAATGGTTCCATACTTATATATTCTTTTGATCAGTATATTCTAATATTTATTATAAGACTAGCTACATGCCCGTGCGTTGCTACGAAAAACAAAATTGATAACGAAAAATAAAGATTAAAAAATAAAAAAAATTATTTTACAAGATCAAACATCTATCTTTAACGCTTCGTTTCTTATGAAAGTCAAGCTAATTAAAGCAACGTTTCGTTTCTTGAGTAGGGCAATTAAGCAGGGCAATTAAGTAGAGCAATTAAACAGGGCAATTAATGACGTGTAGAATGGACCACTGCCACCAAGTGGTGCTTTAGAATAGTAGAGATAAAGAGGTATAACACGTTTGTTTAAGTGTTATATTGGAAGGTAGAAGTATGTACTTCCAGGAGAAAAAAAACTTCCATGTATATGTGTGTGTACAATAGGAAAGGTTGCGTGTACTGCTAAAGAAAAATACCATTATGTACAACTAAGAATGCCCCCTCGCAGAAAAAAAAAACACTAACAATGTCTTGGTGGTCTCTTCAACTACCTATATCCGGGGCTTCTAGGCAAAAAAGAAAAATCTGATTAATGCCCCTATTGCATAGCATGTGTTACACATGTAAAATTGGACTTCTGCAAGATTTAGTAAGAGAATGATGGTATCCTGTATCAAAGATATATATGCTGAGACACATTTTTTGTAAGATATTCTCACATATTTCTTCAATAGGTGATAAAAAAATGTGTTTATTCTTCAAGTGTCTTATTGTTAAAAAGTGGTTCTTTTGAGTAAATTTTAGGTAAAATTGGCTTTGGGGCATTGCAAAAGTATGCCATTTGCTAGACACATTGAAAATAATACTATCTTGAAATGTATAAGAGAGAAGGGCTTGAAAAGTTATATTTACCGAACACTATTTTAAACAAATTTTGGATGGTTAAGTTATCGATGGTCAATCATCAAGTTTGGATGGCCAATTTTATAAAGTTGTTTTTTAAAATGGAAAATTTTACACCACTTTTCTCTCTCTAAATGTCAAAATAACGATATTTTAGTAGGTGCACTGTGTTGTGGAAATGACCATGATTTTGTAGTGTCTGTTAATACTACTATAATGGGTAGGTACTATACTTCCAATGGTTTCAGGACACATCATCAATACATTCTTTTTCAAGGGAGGGGGGATTTTGTTTTTGCCACCCAAAGTTCATGCAGTTTTGGTTCTGCTATCGAAAGAACAGGAATTTTGTTTTCACCACTTTAAAATATGCCCTCATATCGTGTTTGCTTGTTACCACTGCCGTCACAAAATTGTCTTTGTATTTTTTTTGGTGATTAAGTTATCTATTATATGTTGCATGAATTCAACTACCAGCTTAGCATCTATTCATGAGTATGCCAATCAGCTGCACCGTATCCATGTGCGCAAAGTGGAGGACCTAACGGGAAGTTGATGGAAAGGACCCAATTGAATGAAATGTTAAAATTTGGGGTCCAATTGATGGAGTTGAAAGTATGAGAACCTAGCTAGTTGAAAATCGAGTGAAGTTTGCGGGACTAATGATAAAATTTACTAATTATTTATTTCAAATAAATGCAATTCATTTGGTTAGGCACTGAAAATAAATAAAAATACTCCCTGTGTTACTAAATGTATGTATTTTTTTTTGACTTTTCACATATTTCAGTACAAGATTGACTATAGTTATTACAGTATAATATTAAACTATTTAAAACTATATATTCTGAAGGTATTTTTCAAGATAGATCTATTAATTATCATTGTTTTTGTGTGGTCAGTCTATATACTTTTGTATATATTAGTAGTCAATGTTTCAAAAGTTTGATTACACGGGTGCGACATTCTATGCTTAGTGACAGAGGGAGTAACCACCAAAGTTTACTTTTCAATTTTAGATATTTCAGCATGTTATATTGAAATTTTTTTTTCCAGGATTGGACTATGAGATCGATTGCATGGGGGATTTGGAGCTTGGTTTATTTTTAAAATGTTATTGCCCATTTTGGAATACTCACAGGTTATAAATGAACAGATCACACATGACATTATTTTCTCTACAATAAGCAACACGTACCTCTTATCTTGTAAACATCCTCTAATCTCGTAGATGAGGTTCTCCATATCCCGACGATAATAAGATAATTTCCCATAGGGTTCTTCTCGATGCATGAGTTGTGATAGTATGTTTCTGAGAAGCGTTGTGACGTTTATCTTCTGGGGCACCGGTACAAATAATCGGAAATCAAATCGCCCTTCGATGTTATTATACACCTCCTTGGCAAGTGTGGTCTTGCCTAGTCCTCCAGGTCCCAATATGCAAACCACCGTGTATTGTTTATTGCCATCCATCATCCGCCCAACAAGCTCGTTTCGCGGGCCATCCATTCCCACAAGGCCAACAGCCCTATCATAGACTGCGGGCGGCCGTGACTCCGTTGCCATAAAGCTTGATCCCAAGATCTGCACTTCAGTCGACTTACGCACCATGCTTCCTGGGTCTGCCTGCCCCACCGGTATGAGGCTTTGAACCTGGAGAATGTACTTCTGTAGCGCATACCATTTCTCAGGATACGCGGTAGCTTGGTGAATGTAGTCAGGATTGGTATTATCTTTCTCGAACTGGAGCATGAGGTCATCAATACAGTCCTCAATGTCGTATGTCACCTCCCTCATTTGATTCCTCCAGTCCTTCATCGGTATGGTCAGCTCAGCCATGTCTGCCAGTTTCTCAAGAAGAGCATTCATGGCGCCAAGCTCATATTTGAGGATCATGACCTCCTCCCGCGTACCTCTCAGCTTTACGTACTCCTCTCCCATCAGAGTGGCATGCTTCTTTAGAACAGAATTCATCGCCCCTTTGGAAGCGCTCACCATAGCATCCTCCACCTCGCTTGCTTGTTTGCTCCCAACCTTTTCTTCTTCTGCAACTGTCGTTTGACAGCGCGTTAGTACTGTGGCATTTTCATCCGTTTGTCTTATATAATCTGCAGGTTATGGAATTTACATGTTTTTTCATGGATCCACAAATAGTATTGGTTCGTGGTAACTTGGTTCTTGTCTAGATTGGTAAATTAAACTATTGTGCTATCGGCATGAGTATGAGTCAATCACCAATTGATAAATGCAAATAAAAACAATAATGAGGAAGTGAGTGAAGCCTAGGAGGCATTTGTCAATAGCTTCTAATCGAGGATGTGCTTTGCTATGACAAGCTCTCTATATCTTATTATGCATTAGAACCTAAAATTTACATTCACAAAAGATAATTGAGTATGAAGGTTCTCTTATGCACTTGTAGCTCCCCAAAATGTTGACTAAGTTGAACTCTAGGTTGTCAATTTCTCTTTGATTTGGACCAAGTGAGGTTCTTGCAATTAAAATTGCATTTACTTCAAAACAAGCTCAACTTGATGTATTTTCGGTGTTTGTCAATATACACATCAAGAGAGATTGTAAGACCATGTGAAGGTCAACCCATGGATGTGTGATGAGTATTTGACATTTGTTAGGCTTGTATCTATTTGTATGAGTTTTGTTTTGGCTTGAAAAAAATGAATTTACAAATTTGGGATGATATTGGTGTGCTGGCGGACAAACCAACGCAGTGAGCTTGAGCGATGAACTAAATTGGGAATTGATACTGGTGTTGATTACATGCTATATATAATGTTGAGCAATACTATGTGATGTTTTGCTTGTTTGAGATGGTTGTAGGATTTCGGAGCTGGGTCATGTTAAGGCGGAGGAGAATGGGATTAGGCTAGGAGAGCTGAGGTCCAGACAGTCAAGGTGACACCGGAAGATGACTAAGGCTAAGGAATTGCTACAAACCGGGATGACAAATGGATATATGAGTGTAATAGCCTGAATTTATGTAAGCAGAAATACAAGCATTAATATGAAAATAAATCAGTCTAATTTTGAATTTTGACCTTGGGCATCTTTTAGGTTTCAAACTCGAATTTGAGGAATCATGAAAACCTAGAGAAAACTCGATCAAGTTCTACATCGCTCTTAAAACTGCCCTGCAACTGCTTCCAAAACTTTCTAAGCCGCGTTTCATCTCAACTAAATTAACGAGTTCTTGAGCCAAAATTCAGAATTCGAATTTTATTTCCGTTTTCTCCCCTTCCTTTCCTACTAGCCCGTACACGCGCTCTGCGCCCGCATGACACACGCGTCCCAATAGCATTGTGTCCTGACAGCTTGGCACCCCAACCAGGTCCTGCCACCCGCGTCACGCACTCACGCCACACTACTGCACACGTACAACGCCTCGGCCCTAGCTCTCTGCTCTCCGACATCGCCTTCCCTCGCTTCGTGCGACGCGCGTCCTGCCCGGTTCCGATGCGTCCCCTGTCGCTGGTCCCTCTTTGCGCCACAGCGATGAGCTCAGTCGTGGGGCGTCGCTGCCAACGTGGCCCCCCCTTCACCAATGCGTCACCTTTCCATTAATCCACCCCTATGCGCACGTCATCGGTGCTCCACGCCGTGCCTATATATTGGGCCGCCCAGCTCCTCCTTGAGCTCCCACACCTCCACGGCCTCTTACCTTCCAGAGCCAACTACCGAGCCCCTCCACCTTCCTGCCCAACTCCAGCATTCACTGTCGTGGCCCATTCGCAGGCAAAATCCAGTATCCCTCTGCCATTTCCCAATTAACCCCGGCCGAGCCCTCCCCCTACACCCCCAAACCCGACACCACCCTCCATAAGAGCTCCCCTTCACCGCCACCCGTGCTCGTCGCCAGTGCTCCCCAGGCTGCCTCCGTCACCACCGGCCAGCCGCCTCCGCTCCCTGTGCTCCACGCAGCCTCACCGCCTTCTCCTCCGCTGCCAGTGGGGTTGTAGTAGTACAGGCTTTTAGATAGAGATTGTTCAAAGGGGTGTTCACACCGAAGTGATGGAACAACGTCTACCGATACAACAGTGTACGTCTTACTATGGGGAGGAGTGGGGCTCCGCGGAGTGCACTGCGTGAGAACTATAAAGTGTACGAATATCTTCTACCGCCATAGTAAGGGTTTGTCATCACCAGGCTGATGCAAAGTTAGACTAGGTAATGTAAAGATTTCTCCATAACCTCCTAGCCACACACCAAAGGGAGTGTGAAAGAGCAGTAAAATGATGTTAGTCATGTCTTGTAGGTAAATTTGTGCACATCTACATAGTGTAAAACTTTTTGAAAAGTCATGTCCAAGGTTATGAGAAACTTAGTGCACCAATACTAATTAGATGACATTAATGTTTTCATAATAAGAGTTGATCTAGAAATGTTTCTTAGAAAAGTCCTAGGTCTATATTCTATGGTTTGGGACAATCATCGACGTGAGCCCACGCAAGAGGTGGTATTAGAGCACATACGACTGCAGGAAAGATCTAGTTAGAATGGTCGATAGAATTAAGGACAAACTTTCTCTCAAAAATTATTTTGGTTATAAAATCTTAATTACAAAATGTAAATTGCTGTTCTTATCCATCTATAGCCTCTTTTCTCATTTTATTCTTCAAAATGGTTTGGACTCATCTTAAACTTGAAAAGATGATATCTCAGGGAAAGAATGAAACCTGAAAATGAGTTCATTCTACTTCTCTTGCCATTCAAATGTTGGAAACAAAGTTTTCAAACTTAAGGGGTTTTGAGAAAAAGAAAAACCTAAAATTTGTAGGGGTTGGTTCAGAGATCTCGATCCTTATCTTATTCTGAACTATCTCTTCGAGAGATGAGCTTTGGAGAACTCATCTAATTTCAAAAGCTAGTTGCGTATTGAGTAGATGCAAGGATAAGGAAGTTAGGTTGTTGGGTTGTCTGTGAGGGTTAGATCGGCTGGATCAGCTAAACAGAATTGTAGTAGTTATGTTCAACTGTTTGATCATTTCCCCTTGTCCCTAACCCGTCCCAATCCACATAAGGTCTTGCTAACATGTTCTCTTCTTTAATCTTAGGTGGCAAGACGCTGGGAGCCATGTTATTACACCCATGCGATTTTTGAGGGCTTAGTGTAGGTAGTCCTTTGGGACATGATGCAGGATGCTGGATTCCCATTCCAGCCGGAGTACCTCATCTCACGCGTTGGAGTTAGCCCAGCCTCCTCATTATACATCACGGAAGTGACCATTCGTGAGCGCCACGACAGAGAACTTACTCGCTGCTATCATGGGATGGCGCTGAGTCCTCTCGCGGTGGTGCTCGACGACGCATATGTTTCTATTCTCCGCCTTCGCCACGATGTCCTGGAGTTCACACAGCTATTTCCTCACTGCCGCTCTCGTGAGGGTAAAAGTTACACATTTACTTGAGGGTGATAGCAACACTAAATATTTTCATTTAGTTGCAAATGGTAAGCATCAGAAACAAAGAATTTTCCAACTCGAACAAGAAGAAGGTGTAATTTATGGGGATGTGCAGCTTAAGAAATACATAACCAACTATTATAAAGGTCTGTTTGGACCGCCAATTAACAATCATTTTTCTATGATTGAAAACTTTCGAGATGATATCCCTCAAGTTTCTAATTCAGAGAATGAAATTCTTACGACAGCTTTTAATGAGAATGAGGTTCGGGCGGCAATATTTCAAATGGAACATAATAAAGCACCTGGACCGGATGGGTTTCCGGCAGAATTCTATCAGGTGTTCTGGGAAGTTATAAAAGATGATTAATGGCCATGTTTCATGATTTACATAAAGGTGTTCTTCCTTTATTTAGGTTGAATTATGGTATTATCACCTTGTTGCCAAAAAATAAAGATGCAACAAAAATTCAACATTATCGACCGATATGCCTTCTTAATGTTAGTTTCAAAATTTTCACTAAAGAATGAACATAATTTCTGGTATAGGCCAACACAGACTGCTTTTTTGCTAGGTCGAAATATAATGGATGGTGTGATAATTCTTCATGAAACTATTCATGAGATACACAAGGAAAAATTGGATGGAGTTATTTTTATAGTGGATTTTGAAAAGGCATATGATAAGGTCAAATGGGCATTTCTTCAACAAACTCTTAAATTGAAAGGTTTTTCTTCTAAATGGTGTCAGTGGATTGACAATTTTGTGTCTGGAGGGAGTGTTGGTGTTAAGGTTAATGATGACATAGGGCCATACTTTCAAACTAAAAAAGGATTAAGGCAAGGGGATTCCTTGTCTCCAATTTTATTTTACATCGTTGTGGATATGCTAGATGTTTTTCTGGAACGAGCTAAGGATGATGGACAAATAAAAGGAATAATACCCTACCTGGTTGATAATGGGTTGTCCATTCTTCAGTATGCAGATGATACCATAATTTTTATGGAATATGATATTCTTCAAGCCAAAAATATGAAGCTTTTGTTATGTGCATTTGAACAACTATCGGGTCTTAAAATAAATTTTCACAAAAGTGAAATTTTCTGCTTCGGCGCCGCCAAGGATTTTGAAAGTCAATACACTCATCTTTTTGGATGTGAAGTTGGTAGTCTACCTTTCAGATATCTTGGTATTCCAATACATTATCGTAAACTGAGAAACAATGATTGGAAGGGGGTAGATGAACGTTTTGAAAAAAGGTTGAGTAGTTGGAAAGAAAAACATTTATCAGTTGGTGGCAGATTAATTCTGATTAATTCTGTGCTTAGTAGTCTACCCATGTTTATGTTATCATTTTTTCGGATACCGCGTGGGATTCTTAAAAAATTAGATTATTTTAGAGCTAGATTTTTCTGGCAACATGATAATCACAAGAAAAAAATATAGACTTGCTAAGTGGAATATTATTTGTCAACCCAAAGATCAAGGCGCCCTGGGGATTCATGATCTTAATGTGAAAAATATTTGTTTACTTTGTAAATGGTTGTTCAAACTTTTAAATGAGGAAGGCGTTTAGTAACAAATCCTGTTTAGAAAGTATTTGGGAAGTAAAACTTTATCTCAAGTGGAAGTGAGACCAGGAGATTCTCATTTTTGGGCTGGACTAATGAAGGCTAAGCAATATTTTTGTAGATTTGGGTCTTTCATTCTTCGAGATGGATCTCAAATTCGTTTCTGGCAAGATACTTGGCTTGGAAACAACCCCCTTAGTATGCAATATCCTCGACTCTATAATATTGTACGAAAAAAGCATATCACGGTGGCGGAAGTAATGAGTTCTGAATCTTTTAATATTTCTTTTCGTAGAACCATTGTGAGATCTACTTTACATGAGCTTCAAGATCTTATTACAAGAGTTGTGTATATAAGTTTGTCCTCAGATCGTGATACTTTTCGATGGAATCTTCATCAAAATGGAGATTTTTCTGTTCAATCGATGTATGCAGCTTTAATGCATCAAAATATTCCTTTTATAAATAAAAAGCTTTGGAAGCTTAAAATACCTTTAAAAATCAAATTATTTCTTTGGTTCTTACGTCGAGGGGTCATTTTGACAAAAGATAACCTCATAAAACGGAATTGAACTGGCAATAAACAATGTTGTTTTTGTGACAATGAAGAAAGTATACAACATCTTTTTTTGGATTGTCAATATGCTCGTTTTGCATGGTATGTAATACAAGCTGTCTCTAATTTGCCACCTCCTCACAGTATAGCCCATCTTTTTGGATCTTGGCTAGTGGGGTTGAGAAAGGAAATAAAAAATCAATGTTTCATTGGGGCTGCAGCACTGTGTTGGGCTATTTGGCTATGTTGAAATGATAGTGTTTTTAATAATAAAAAACATGTATCTAATCCTTTGCAGGTTATCTATTCATGTATCGGTTGGTTACGATCATGGTCCTTGTTGCAACAGCAGGAAGCTCGACAGATGATATTGGTAGCATGCAAATCTATACAGATCGTGATTCAGGAAATTTTTGTCGGACATGGCTGGAGGTTTAATAAAAGACTGTGTGCAAGTTGAGAGTTTTTACTTTAAATTCCTTTTGCTTGCCATTGTGGTATGCAAATTCTGTGACTTTTGAATTGTATTCTTACAAACTTTCATTGTGAACTTTGTAATAATGAATTGGCTGTGTATCTCATGATGCAGAGGCTGGAAGATTATTAAAATTCTTCTATTATCTAAAAATTTCCCTCGAGATTACCGTCCCTTCTACCCAAACAAGCCCTTAGGGTCCTTAAGAGTGCCACTACTTGCTATCCACTTGCATGGTTTGTCCTTTGTGGAGATGAGTATGAGCATATTTGGCAACCTATTAATTAGGCAAATCTTAAGCCGGCATATATATGAAGGGCAAAAATTCACAAGAAATGAATATGCAAAAGATTGCTGGAACAAAAAGGATTGGCGGGAAAGAACTGGGAAAAAACCCTATACCTTGCGGATTCAGCGGCTGTGAAGATGATTCCGATAAATTAGAAATCCTGATGACAACAAACATTTAGCTCTCATTAGAATTGTGGTCGAAACGATCAGGAGTACACTTCTGTCATTAGTGCGTGTCTATAAATTTATTAGTACCTTCCATATTTGCTTGCTGCTGATTAAGTGACTAGTGCTACTAATGGCTTAGTACTCACATTAATTAGTAATTGATTGGTTGTGCTTCAGTTTTGGGCAGATGGAACACAACTGGTCAGATACTTGAATGGGTAATGATTAATCACTAATTCAAACATACTTAAAGGTCAGTGAAGGCTGCATACGGAAGTGCTGCCAAGAAACGAAAGGATTGATTGCATTGATGTTTCTTCAGTTGCAAAGGGCCGTTCTCGGCAATTTTAGCTGTGGACGATTCGTTTCAAATGTCTTTACTGAAAGGACATGGCATTCAAGCATGCAAAAGCTCCTTAGAGCAAGAATAATATTCCCTTTACTAAATATATACATCAACACAGCTTCTGATACACATTTTTTTATCATTACTCATTTTCTAACCATGTACTATTGCTAAAAGTTAAACAATAAAATGATATACAAGTGCTACTAATAACAAACATACCAATATCATATCAATGCGACAAATCCTAGTTTTGTTTTTCATATCCTTGCTGTGAAAGTTATAACATGTATTGGAAAATGATATCTATTTAAAAACAGAGGGAGTAAACTATTAGAACAAAAAAGAAAGGATTACAGGAGGCAAAACACTGAATGGTGGCCTAATCGGAAGAAAAGTGCATTTGTTTGGTTGAATCGAACTGTGCTGGAACGGCTCTAGATCTCAAGCTTCCAGCTTATAATTAAGGAAAAAAGGGAGGAGGACGATGATTCTGTTGTTAGAAGGAAAAGGCGTACCTGCTGTCAGCTTGTCTGCTCGTATCTACCACCCATTGTACAATGATGCTAGGAGTCTTTCGATGCATGCTGTAGTCTGCCAATGCAGACTCGGCACCGGCGGCCTCATCGGCACCGGCGTATCTAATCTTTGCAGAGATCTGCTTAAGGCTTGTCAAGTTCTCAAAGCCAGCATCTACCAGTCTGTATCGCTTCATATTTTCAGCATTGAAGCCTAGCTTGAGCCTCTGGACATTAGGCATAGCTCCTTTCAGAAATCCAACGCATGGCTCCGTACACATGAACTTGAAGTACTTGAGAACTCGGAATCCGATCGTGGTAATGACGATCCTTGTCGAAGGGGCGGTCCGGACATACAGCGAGAGAGTACCGAGAGCAGGTAATTTTTCGAGATCAACCATATCGTTCCACGATAGCTCATTAGCTGCAATCTTTAAAATGCTGAGGTTGCGGAGTGCCGGAATCCATCTGGGTATGCTGGAAAAGATGCAAGCCCGTGGGGAAAACTCAAGCCTTTGAAGAAGGGTGGGAGGGGAGTCAACGAGGCTCAAGGCATCCAGAGTATGGGAGGAGGAGGCAGGAGACAGAATTAGAGATTTGAGGTTGCATAGCTTTTTGAGAATTAAACTCAGACATTTCAGGTTGTCCTCCAGCTGGTCAGACGGTTGCGTAGAAACGGTGAGACGAATATCCCGCAGATTGGTCAGCTCCCCAAGGTTCAGCACACAGTCCTCTGAGGTACTACTGAGATTAACATATCCTAGTGTCTGAAGAGCTGTCATGCGGCCAATAGCATTGGGCAGACCAGTCTCACTCGGAAGACTGAGGTGCAACAAGCCCCCCAAATCGATAATGTCCGAGGGAACTGTTGTTACCTGTGCTTCTACTTTCAATGCCACCAAATATTTTAGCCGTTGCATCTTCGTTGGTAGCTGTACACACAAATGGCTTGCACTAATCTTCAAATATTTCAGACGAAACAGTTCCGAGATTTCAGTGAGGTTGATGGTGACATCAGAATCACTAACCCACAATTCAAGGATTAAAACCCGAACAAGCCGAAACTCTGCAATTGAAGGCATACAATTGAACAATCCAAAAAAGGAAAGCGATCGAACTTGTGATAGTCTCATATTTGTTGGTGGTGTTGCATCTTCTGCACCGCCAAAGTGGAGAGACAGTCGACGAACCTTGTCAGCAAGTCTTATTGCGGTCTGAGAATGATCTACTGCAGTGATGAAATTCTCTTGCATGGACTTGTACCTAACAAGATCAAGTACCACGTAGTGCACTGTACAGGACAACACTTCCCCGTTGAACTTGACATCTGCAGGTTGGATCAATCTCCTATTAACAAGCTCATCGAAATAGCTCGTTGCAAGTTCCTCCACGTCTCTCCCTCCTACCCCACGGATAAAACCTTCAGCAATCCATTGCTTCACCAAATCATGCTTGCAGAGTATGTGGTCCTCCGGATACATGCTGAGATATAGCATGCATGCCTTTAAATGATGAGGAAGATTGTTGTAGCTAAGGCTGAGTACTTGTTTCATTCCTTCCGAAGTATTTGTCCTCAAACCGTATCCCAAGGATTTATTTACATAATCCAATTGCCCTGTAATGTCCTCCTGTCTTGGTGATCCATCCTTCTGGCTCGGTAATAGACTGGCGGTAGTAACAGATGCTAGTGGCAAACCACCACATTTTCTTATAATTTCATCGAGTCCAGGATATTCACGATGATTGCCAACTATACTTGAGAATAACTTTCCTGACCCAGTGTCACTAAGTGGTTCCATCCTAACTATATTGTCCGAGTTATCACCACAGCATGTGTGAGCTACAATGTCAACTTCTGTCGTTATTAGAATTCTACTGCAGCAGCTATTACTGTCCGGTAAAGCACGGATAACAGTATCCCACGTTGAATGAGTCCACAAATCATCAATTACAATGAAGTACCTGCCAAAGGTTTTTATATAGTAGTTGTATTATGTCAAGCTAATTGTAAAATATCAAACAAAAACCACATTTATATAAATAAAAAAGCCCGTGAGATTAAGGGCACCACAGTAGTCATTAAATTAAAAAACTAGCTGAGTGGCCCCGCGCATTTTTTTTTTTAACTCGTACATGTCTTTAGAGTTGTTTTCATAGTTGTTGAAAATATAATTGTACAACTCTAACAACTGTAGTACATATGACTAGCTACTTGCTATCAAATATGTGATGTAAATATTTTTTAAGCAGTGCTTCTATGCTTTTTCTTCCAATACAAGTTACACAAATTTTAAAGTAAGCAAAGGGGTAAGTAATCACCATCTACCTTTTGTTCATGCTTTAATATTTGTGCAACTTTTAAAAAGAAAAGCATAGAAGCATCTCTCATTTTTTTTTTCTTCGGACTCGGAGAAAAAGGGCGTTTAGAGAAGAAGACAATGTGTGAGAATAGGCTTTAATGTTATAAACAACACACTCTGATGAAGAAACCATGTAATTTATTTTTAATTCTGTATAATGCAAAGCAGAGTTCCTGCAGCTGGTTTAAGAAGAGAATGATCGCGTGGAGACTAGATATTCCGAGGAACCTTGCATGATCGCATCAGATACGGCATGGCATAGCATTAGTGTAGCTGTTCTGTTACGAGCTGGTTCCGGATGAGCTACGCTCGAGTTCCCGGTCGGAGACCGGAACGCAAGCTACTCGACGAAGAATCCGTCGAAGCAGCCGATGTCTTAGTTAGATTGGCTGTTGTCGGAGCCACAGCCCATGACTGAATTTTGGCAAATCAAGCTTGCCTTTTTCTTATTATTTCCTTCTACTTATACCCGGTTACAAACCACCCAAACGACTGGAATCAAGACCACATACGGCCAACAATCACGTAACCGACTCCTACACTTATTCCTGGAAATCAAATCCTACTCAACTTCTTATTCTTATCTATTCTTTACTCGTGCTTGCTGATGTCCCTGCTTACATGAACTCTCCGACTGCATGCTGGCCGCTGGATGCAGGTCGCGTATGTGGATCGTCAGCCTTCTCTTCTTGCGCTGCTTTAGTCGCCGCTGAGTTGTTTCGTTCAGGTATATCATTACTCCCCCCGGAAAGCCAGCTTGTCGTCAAGCTGACAATCGGGAAATGAATGCTGTAAAACGATGGTGTCCATCCATGTAGCTCCATCCGCGGATTCGCCTGACCAGTGCACCAGAAATTGACGAACGCCATTGACGAACCGTTGAGCAATTATTGGATGAGGCTCCGGCTGTGTTGGTGCCACGTTGGGGCTGACGTTGGCCGGTAGAGCACCCGGATTAGTTGGCGGATCACCTTTGAAAGCCTTTAATAGATAGATGTGAAAGACATTGTGTATACGAGCCGATGGGGGTATTTGTAGCCGATATGCAACGACACCAATCCGCTGTTCCACTTGAAAAGGACCGAAGAAACGAGCCCCAATTTTGCCGATGAGCCGGGCCGCAAGGAAGTCTGGCGATGCTTCTGGAGTTTCAGCCAGACCCTAGACCCCACAGTAAATTCCACTTCGCGATGCCGACTATCGTAGTTTCATGCGGTTTTGAGCATGGAGAAGATGTTCTTGTGCTTGTGCCAATAGGGCGTCGTAGTCCACCAAAACGCAGTCCACGAGGTGGTGCCGCTCCTTTTCAGCAAATCCCGCCAGAAAGCACTGAGGAAAATGGGATCGCGATCTGAGGCGATCGATTCGGGTATTCCATGGAGGCGCACCACGTGGTCAAAAAAAAGCTTGGTGACTGTTGGTGCCGTAGCTGGCCAGCACATTGGAATAAAGTGGGCATATTTGGACAACCGATCCACCACGACCAAGAGAGCCGATTTGCCATGGGATTTCGGCAAGTCCGTGATGAAATCCATCGAGATGTCCGCCCAAATTTGATGTGGCACCGGCAGGGGGCCAGGGGCTGAAGAAGACCTACAAGGGACGCGGTGCTGGACTTGTTTTGCTGGCAGATGGTGCAACGACCAAGTATGCTTCCACCGTGGCTCGTTAGCGCTCCCAATAATAAGAGCCTTGCAAATGCAGCAATGTCTTCTGGATCCCTTCGTGCGCGAGATCATGTACAGACGCATTGATCTTATCCACCAAGGGAGAGGCGCTCGGCACAAAGAGCCTACCCGTTCGGTAGACCAATCCGTTCTGCACTCGCCATTCCTCATGTGGCTTGGTGGAGGTCGTCGTATCCTTGGAGGGTGAAGCAGTGTCCGCGTTGCTCTTTCCAGCGTGCACCGTTCGGTAGAACCTTTTTCTAGAGGGGCAATTGGATATTTGCCACTCTAGGAATTGAAAATTGGATGCGTTCAACATCGCATCCAATTTTCAATTCCTAGAGTGGCATATATCGAATAATTCCTTTCTTCTTTTCTTTTCTTTTTTTCTTTCTTTCTTTCTTTCTTTCTTTCTTTCTTTTATGTTACACTGTAGCATAAAAGTGAGGGTCTCACAATTTGCTAGTTGATTTAATTTATCATATTAAAAATGTGCTAAGAATATGTGTAAGTTTGATCTTCATAAGAAGACAGTTTAACTTACTAAGTCCAATTTTTACGAGATTGTCATAGTCATCCAGTTATTCTAAAATGCTCCAATATACCAACTAGGCAACTATATAAGTAAGCGTCATGTAGTCTTATTTTCCCTATATATATTTGAATTCCTAAATTAAACCTGTTGTGTAATTGGTTCAGCACGAATTAACTGTATTTTAAATAGGTTAATTTGTATTAAAAAAAAGATGGCTGAGTTCAATCATAATTGGGTAGCTGCATGTTTTTTTATTTTTCGTGCGTTTGAATTTTGAAGTGTAGTTATCTTTACTTTTAGCAAGTCATCGACTTTTAATATCAACAAAATAGAAGATTATGTGGAACACGTGGCATGTTTTTATTGGTCCAGCGGGTAATATATGCTGCGAGCTCTTCATCGGAGCCGTACTCATGTTCAAAGATGAGGCAGAGTTGCATGCGAGAGGACCAAAGGCAGCAGCGGTTCATTGATTTGGTATGTCGATTACGATTTATATCACGGATTCGCATTTGGCAACAAACAAAAAAGGAATTTTGTTTTTTTTCTCCCGAAGGTCATACCAAAAGGAATTAAGTTGCAATATGCGAAAAAAAGTGAGAAGCTGTAGGACATACTTCTTATCCTGTAGATGCGTCCTAATATTGTGGATGAGATGACCCACCCGCCGAGCGTCCACGGGCTGGTGCGGTCGAAGTTGTGAGAGCATATCCGTGAGAAGCCTCCTCATGTCAGGCTTTCGGGATGTGCGCACGAAAGCCCTGCAGTCGAATCGTCCTCTGAGATGAGAGTAGAGTTGTTTGGAAAGCGTGGTCTTGCCAACCCCGCCAAATCCAGTAATGGATACCACCTTAAGCTTGTGCTCGTCAGTCGACAGCAACCTGCTCTCAATTAGCTCTTTCAGCTGGCCGCCGTCGATGTCAACAAGCTTCACCTCATGCAGCCCTGAATCCAAGGTGGGCGGCGTGGACCTCATGGTGCGTTTGTCAAGATTCCAGCTCTTGTATCGGTCAATCGCTTCCTCCAAACGAGCACTGAATCCTGAGATCTCGTCGATGATCCATCGGCGCCGATTTAGGTTCTCCAGAAGCCGAGAGATATTAGCAAAGAGAGTTTCCTGGACGACACTGATCTTGCCATCGGCATCGACGTGGTCGAGCTCGTCGACGAAGTCGTCGACGTCGTAGGACAGTTCGCGCACCTCCTTCACCCAGCAGTTGGCCGTCGAGGCAGGGTGCACAACCTCGGATGGCTCCAATCTTAGGAGCTTCTCATTTAATCTTAAAAGATCTTCTTTGAGGAGTTGCATCTTGCGCTTCTCTTCCTTCCGCAGCACGTGCTCGGGCTTCGACAGCAACAGCTCGAGCTTCGCAGGCAGGGAGCGCATGGCTCCGTGCGAAGCACTGATCGGATACTCCATCTCTCTGTTAATTCCTGAAGCGAAGCAAAACGCACATTAGTCTTATCTAGATCTAGCTATAGTAATAATATTATCAAAGATGAAGAATACGAGAAATTTTGTAGCTGCACCTAATAAGAAGTTATCGAGGAAAAGAGGATTAGGGAGCTCTCCAGATTAACTTACCTCAGAAGATTAATTAGGTTGCAGTACCTTGTGCAAGGGATGGATGGGCTCATGCTCCGAAAGAGTACTTGCCCTAAAATGGAGTATATAAAGAGAGGATTGAACCATGTGTTCTTTATGGAGTGGGCATGTGTTCGTTTCGATGAACATTTACATACTATGGTCTAAGTTTTAGTAAAATTGCATAATTGCATATTTGTACTAAATTTAAGTAAAATTGCATAATTGCATATAAGTACTCTCTCTTCATGGAATTAATTTATATCTCCCAGTGCATAGTTGTTCCACAACTTCCCGAAATCACATGCTACCCCAGATTTTGAAAACAAATTGTTATAACCAATAAATTAATGAAACAATAACATATATTTTATCAAACTTAATCCATAAAGTTGATAGACCACGTCAAGTTCTAGCTACGTATATTCTGCCAACTTCCAGTTAATTTATATAAATACTTCGTCCGGGGGAAAAATTATATGTTATTCTAACTATAAAGTTAATTAGCAAGTCAAAAGTGAGGAATACAGACAGTATCGACATCTCTCCCATTTATACCCACCTAAAGTTGCAAGTGCTGCCTTATGCGCCTTTTTATGTCTCCTCTCTGGCTGATCCAACCAAAGCAATCGAGTGATGGCATCACATCCTCCACCGATGGAGGTCGCGGCGGCGAACGCTTTCTCGAATGTCGTCTTTGGAAAAGTTTTCTCGGAGCTCGAGGAGAAGTACAAGCTTTTGAAGGGCGTAAAGGGGGAGTGCGAGTCCTTGCGACGGGACCTTGTCACGCTGGCGGCACGCATGGATGATGAGCTCAGGAATTGGAGGGGTGCTCCTGGCACTGGCAGGGCCGTTGCGACAACCAACACTGCGGTGATGCGCGACCTGACGCATGACATTGAGGATTGCATAGAGCAATTCCTGCACAGTCTTGCCTCCATGGAGGAGGGAGCACCCCTTTTCCAATGGGCTGTTCACACGGTGAAGGCGGTTCACGCCCGTCTTCAGTTTGCGACAAGAATCGAGGAGCTCAAGAAGCGCGTGCAGGAAGCACACAGCAAACTGCTGATATTCAATCCTCCTGGCGGCGGTCAATCATCGTCCACGGCCACCGAACAGCCAGCGGATCCTCTACTTTATCATGTTTCTGGTGCGCTTCGTGGCATCGAGAAGCCCATGAGCAAGATTCGTTCGCTGTTGGACCTGGAGGGGGACGATCCTGGTAGGCTGAGGGTGATCGCCATCGTGGGATTTGGCGGCTCCGGGAAGACAGCCCTCGCAATTGAAGTGTTCAACCAAGCTGAAGCAAGATCATCATTCGATTGCTGTGCCTTGGTTGGCAGACGGGAGTACAACCATGCGGGTGATCTTCTCAGCAGGATATTCACCAAGGTCACGCAACGAGGTGGCACGCAGAATCATGAGACTCTCAAAGACTACTTGAGCGATAAAAGGTTAATTAAGCACTCTCTTATTTCGATTTGCCTTTCTAGTATCAAAAAATTGCGTGTATTCCAAATCTAAGCCTTTAAAAATAGAGTTCATCAAACTAAAAGCTATATGTGTTTTCTTTGCATGCTTTTGTGCCCGTGTCCATCTCTTAGCTGGAGATCGATTCCGGCTGGGCATCCATTTCCTTTTCAAACTCTTGATTTTTTTTTGATAAATTTTACGGTGCATTATACTGATAGTATATAATTGTCGATGATTGAATAATTCCCTTAATTACCATAATGCCACGACAGCCAAGCTCGTCCCGACCTCGGGCACCTCGGAGGTTGTTCCCGAGGATGACCCAAACATGGTCGAGCACCGCTGCTCGGCTTGCCCGTTCGGTACGAGCTCCTTCCCCGTTCGGTGCGAGCTCGTTGCTCGGTTAGTGCCCGAGCACGTTGCTCGGGCGAACTTGCTCGGGTCGGAGTCAAATGAGCTCGGCCCAAGCTCGAGCTCTGGCTGCGTGGTCAGGGGTTGCGACTAACGGTTACGGCGATAATTGTGCCACCCCGAAGGACCGTTGAGCTCATGACTCGGACGTGGCGTAAATGTAGGCTTCGGTTACGACCACGTCGGACACGGTCAGACGTGCATAGCGTGGGCCATAACCGATATGACACACTTGTAAACTATAAATACCTCTCAAACATTGGAGGGGGAAAAGAAAAAGATTAATATATATACAATACACACCACGCTTGAGTAGGGTTATTATCTCGATCATGAGAGGCATGAACCAGGATAAAATCCTTGTGTTTCTGTCTGTTCTAATGGACCGTCTCCCACGTCTTCGATGCTACACCTTTGGTAGAAAGGGGCTTTGGTTAATCCCTAATTCAACAAGTAAGCTCGACGGGGGCCTGTTCCCCAATCGTTGATAGATGGCGCCGTCCGTGGGGATTGACGGGTTCTTTGCCAAAGGAATCCCGAAGGCGTCATCTTCCGCATCTGATGACCGATACGGCACAGTTTATAATGAGTTCTTCGCTCGGGCGCAAGTCCCTTGCCCGAGCGGGCTTTCTGCTCGGATCTGTGCCAAGTAATTTTCTAGCCCGGACGTGTGTTTCTTCACGTCGGGCGGGCATTGTCGGGAATTGATCTTGTTCTATCTTGTACATGTTCCACGCTGAGCACGCACTTCGCTCAGGCGCGAGTCCCTTCCTCCGAGCACGCGTTTCGCTCGGGGACGGTTCGTTTTTCGTGCCGAGCACGCACTTCGCTCGGGCGTGAGTCTTCCTCCGAGCACGCGCTTCGTTCGGGGACTGTTCGTTTTCCGCGCCGAGCACGCGCTTCGCTCGGGCGCGAGTCCCTTGCTCCGAGCACGCACTTCGCTCGGGCGTGAGTCCTCCTCCGAGCACGCGCTTCGTTCGGGGACTGTTCGTTTTCCGCGCCGAGCACGCACTTCGCTCGGGCGCGAGTCCCTTGCTCCGAGCACGCGTTTCGCTCGGGGACTGTTCCTGTTCCGCGCCGAGCACGCACTTCGCTCGGGCGCGAGTCCCTTGCTCCGAGCACGCGTTTCGCTCGGGGACTGTTCCTGTTCCGCGCCGAGCACGCACTTCGCTCGGGCGCGAGTCCCTTGTTCCGAGCATGCGTTTCGCTCAGGGACTGTTCCTGTTCCACGCCGAGCATACACTTCGCTCGGGCGTGAGTCTTCCTCCGAGCACACGCTTCGTTAGGGGACTGTTCGTTTTCCGCGCCGAGCACGCACTTCGCTCGGGCGCGAGTCCCTTGCTCCGAGCACGCACTTCGCTCGGGCACGAGTCCCTTGCTCCGAGCACGTGTTTCACTCGGGGACTGTTCCTGTTCCGCGCCGAGCACGCACTTCGCTCGGGCGCGAGCCTCTTCCTTCGAGCATGCGTTTCGCTCGGGGACTGTTCCTGTTCCGCGCCGAGCACGCACTTCGCTCGGACGCGAGCCTCTTCCTCCGAGCACGCGTTTCGCTCGGGGACGCGTTTAAATTTCTCCAAGCGAGCCTCGCATTTTGGGGACTTTTCTTGTTCTGCGCCAAGCAAGCTCTGTGTTTGAGCACATGTCTTCCCAGTTTCTTTCCCTAGACGTCTGGTCCATGTCCAGGATGCGGCAGCTCAAGCGTGTCTCGTCTGTCAGTTCCTCGAGCATTAGACCCATGCTTGAGATGTGGCAGTGTGAGTTCGCTCGCGGTCTGCTAGTTTCCTAGACATCTGATCCATGTCTAGTTCCCCTGTGCATCTGATCCGTGCATGAGATGCGACAACATTTGTTTGTTCATAGTCTGCTAGTTACCCTTATGCTAGGCGTCTGATCCATGCCTAGTTTCCCTGGGCATCTGACCCATGCTCGGGACAAGGTTGTACGCGTTCACTCACGACCCACTAATCCTTTTTCCATCCTTTTCATGTTTTTTGGCATGTTTGTTTATTTTTGTTTCCAGTTTCGATTGCGTTTTATTTTCTCGCTTGGTGCAGCTTGTGTCGACCTTTTCCCCGAGCATGGTTCACTCAGGATGTGATTGTATGAGCCTGCCTCATCTATCAATTCTTTTTTCTGGTCATTTCATGCCCAGATGTTAAGGTAAGTGCTTCACCATCAAGAATTCAATCCCTCTTTGAACTTCTCAGTCTCAAGGAGATCACCTATCTTACTTGAACCTCGGGGACTAGCTGTCAGGGATTGGATAATTCCTCTAATTACCATAATGCCACGACGGCCAAGCTTTTCCCGACCTCGGGCACCTCGGAGGTTGTTCCCGAGGATGACCCAAAGATGGTCGAGCACCGCTGCTCGGCTTGCCAGTTCGGTGCGAGCTCCTTCCCCGTTCGGTGCGAGCTCGTTGCTCGGTTAGTGCCCGAGCACATTGCTCGGGCGAACTTGCTCGGGTCGGAGTCAAATGAGCTCGGCCCAAGCTCGAGCTCTGGCTGCGTGGTCGGGGGTTGCGACTAACGGTTACGGCGATAATCGTGCCACCCCAAAGGACCGTTGAGCACATGACTCGGACGTGGCGTAAATGTAGGCTTCGGTTACGACCACGTTGGACACGGTCAGACGTGCATAGTGTGGGCCATAACCGACACGACACCCTTGTAAACTATAAATACCTCCCAAACATTGGAGGGGAAAAAGAAAAAGATTAATACATATACAATACACACCACGCTGGATTAGGGTTATTATCTCGATCATGAGTGTGTTTCTGTCTGTTCTAATGGACCGTCTCCCACGTTTTCGATGCTACACCTTTGGTAGAAAGGGGCTTTGGTTGATCTCTCATTCAATAAGTAAGCTCGGCGGGGGCCTGTCCCCCAATCGTCGACAATAATGTATAGTAGAAATCACATCTAACCGTTGATTTGTTAAGTGTGCTTTTACTACTCTAGTACCCGATGAAGTATAAGTAAAATCTAGTTAATCTGATTCATTGGATCAAAAAGAATGAACGGCCCATATTCAATTTAGAGCCTGTTTGGCAACAAAGTATTTTCATAGTTTCTAAGCAAAACCATGGTTTCAGAGGATACCATGGTATTTTTTACCATAAGGTGTTTGGAAGCAACCAAAAAAACTCTATTTTGAAAACCATGGTATTGCCAATACCATCGTATTTTTGGAATATTGAAAACTCCACTCAAACTTAAGTTTTGGTGTAGCCTTTGGCCATAAGGTGTATTGAAGACTTGGAGTAGAGAGAGGGGTGTACATTGCTTATCAATACTTTGAAAATAGGGATAATTGGATATATGCCACTGCAGAAACCGCTTATTCGAGATTTGCCATCGTTCCTTTGCTTTTCCGAACGATGCCATTATGAAACCGTGCTTATTTGAAATATGCCACCGCTCGCATCCGGTCACGACACGTGTCCCGTATTAATTGGATATATGCCACTGTAGGAATCGCTTATTCGAGATTTGCCATCGCGGACGGGACACGTGTCGTGACCGGACGCAAGCGGTGGCATATTTCGAATAAGCACGATTTCATAATGGCATCGTTCGAAAAAGCAAAGGAACGATGGCAAATCTCGAATAAGTGGTTCCTGCAGTGGCATATATCCAATTATCCCTTGAAAATACCATGCAAAAGTCTTTGTAGCCAAACAGCTTGTAGTTCTTAAGAAAAACCATAGTTTCAATGGTGGTAGGTGAAAATATGGTATTTATGCTAAAACAATTTCTAAACTATGGTTTTTTAATACTATGGTATTGAAAAATTAACTTTGCTGCCAAACAGGACCTTAGTGTACAATAAAAGATCTTTTTTTTTTTTTTACGTTTGGGATTTGCCAGCTAGTTTTTTTACGTGTTTTTTTAGCACATATATGGATTTTCTTCCATCCACTTGTATGTCTATATCTTTGCATTTTAAATAGGGTTTGTAGTGAAAATAGATGACTGTGTTTAGTCATAATTAGGATCCACCAAATTGACCGCATATGCTTTTTTTTTGTAAGAATTCTAGTATATTTCTCTTTTGAGCAGAACAAGCCAACGGTATGATATACCTGAGTTTTATTAGTTTCAGTGATGAGTTTCATTTGGTTTCGTGAGTTCCAGGATTTAGTTTCATGAGTTTCATGTTTTATCAATTTTAGTGCTAAGTTTAATGAGTTTAAGTGTAAAAATTTCACGAGTTTTATGAGTTTCAGTGCTATACCGTTGCAACGGTATACCGTAGAATAGTATTCCTGTTCTCTTTTTTATTCATCAACTTCTAATTTGTAACTAGCAGAATTACCGTGCTATTGACCTATTGTGAGTAGATCAGGATACCCTTTTCTATGATATACAACTCTAATCCGTACATTTGAAAATAACTGTATTTTTATACAGCTCTAATATATACACACACATACTCCCTCTGTCCCACAAAGAGTGCATTTCTAGGATTTTTAAGACAGATTAGTGTGCAAGGTAAATAACTAATGTGCCCCTTATTACTCCATACACAAGCATGGTGATGCTTCGGTTTCCACAAGCACTTAAATGAGCATGCATACACTTACAGCTGGGCCCTACAGACTAAAGATGCATTCTTTGTGGGACAAAATTTGAACACTAGAAATGCACTCTTTGTGGGACAGAGGGAGTATAACTGTTATTAACCTTTGCTTCTCATTATCATTCCGTCTGTAGGTATCTAATTGTTATCGATGACATCGACATGAAGCACTGGGACGTTATAACATCTACATTCCAGGATAATCGTAGAGGCAGCAGAATAATAGTGACCACGACAAGACAGTCGGAAGCTAATAGGTGCCACAGAGAGCTTGGGAAAGGTTACATCCACAAGATGAACACCCTTGGGGACGCAGATGCCATGGCAATAGCCCTTCGAAATGAGTCGCCTTCCCCTGAGCTGCGGCAGGGTTCGGAAACGCTTCTGAAGAAGTGTGATGGTCTTCCACTTGCTCTTGTTTCTGTGGGCAACCAACTGAGAGGTCAGAATGAACTCACGGGGCAATTCTGCGCGGGATTGTGCCGCCACCTGGGTTCTTATCTGGTACGGCGGCCGGAAGGCGATGGCGAGCTCAACTTTGAAACACTTCGAGGTGTGCTTATGGATAACTACGCCACTCTGTCTGATCACACTGTCAGGGCCTGCTTGCTGTATCTAGGTATATTCCCAATTGATCCTCCCCCAAGGAAGAAAGCGGTAATGAGGCGGTGCTTGGCTGAAGGATACGCACGAAGCGAATTTCTGGAGAGAGACCCGAAGGTCGTAGCTGACAATTTCAAGGAATTTATCGACCGGAATATCATTCAACCTGTCTTGACAAGCAGCAACGGGCATGTGAAGACGTGCAAAGCTCATGGTATCGTGCACGAGTTCCTGTTGCAGACGTCTACGTCAGAGAAATTCATCTTGCCCTTTTCTGCTCCAAATTGCCAAAAAGTTCGTCACCTCTTTGTCCGAGATAACATTAATGTTACAAACTCCACAATGGACTTATCCCGTGTCCGGTCCCTGACAGTCTCTGGGAGTGTAGGTCATGCTATTTCTGATTTTGGCAAGTACGAACTGATGAGAGTCTTGGATCTGGAAGGATGCAGCGATCTGGCAGATGGTCATCTCGAACACATATGCAAGCTGTGGAATCTGAGATATCTAAGCCTCGGCCCCAATATTACTACCATTCCCCCGGAGATTGAGAAACTCGCACTTTTGGAGACACTCGATGCAAGCAAAACGGGGGGCATTGTGATGCTGCCAGTGGAAGTCATCGGGCTGCGCTCTTTAATTCATCTGTTCGGAAAGTTTAAGCTTCCGGATCAAAGTCAAAACGGGGCAGTGAGCGGTGAATTGGAGCAACTGTCAAAAGGTAGTAACCTGGAGACGCTGGCGGGATTTGTCGTCAGTGATCAGAGCCAAGTATTCCCGCAGCTTATGGCCCATTTGAAGAAACTGAGTAAGGTTAAGATATGGTGCGACTTCACTGGAAGCAGCGGTGATAACTCGTCGACTCAACACCTTTCAGATGCCATTATGGTTCAACACCTTTCTCGTGCCATTATGGTGTACATGATGGCGAACAAGGATTTCGGTGATGTTCGCTCCTTGTCAATTGACTTCCAAAACTGTTCCGAACAACTCCAGAATTCCCTGCATTCACTCGAAGATGTCTGTCATCTTAGCTCGCTGAAACTGCACGGCATGCTACCAACGTTGCCTCCTTTCGTTGCGCGTGCTAATGATCTCATAGAGTTGTGCCTACAATCAACTACTCTGACGGCGGTTGTTCTGCAAGCTGTGAGCAATTTGAGAAATTTGCTTTATCTCAAACTGATCGCAGATCACCTGGTGGAGAAGTTCGTCATACAAGTTGGGGCATTCAAAAGCCTGCGGCGCCTGCGTTTTGAGGTGAAAGGCGACGATCCTATCCTCCCAGAAATCCAAGAGGGAGCTCTGCCGGAGCTTGTCTCACTTCAGCTGCACTGTAAAAGCTTAGATGGTTCCTCTAGCAGCGTAATCAGACACCTCAGAAAACTTAAGGAAATCGATCTTGGCCATACAGTGACAGTTAGACAAGACTGGGAAGAACAGGCAAGGAACCACCCTAACAGGCCCGATGTTTTGCCTATCGAAAGGGTTGATGATCCCATGGACGACGAGCCCACGGAGAAGCCAGTTGCTCCAGACGAACCGGAATCAGCACCGGATGAGACTGGCAGCCAAGAGAAACTAGCCGAGGCGGGATTGGAAAATAGTGCAGAGGAATCAAGTCCTGGCGACATACCGACTTCGACTAACAATAGTTCAGGACGTGCAGGTGGAAGGGATGATTCCACGGACCGCGAGCCCCCAGAGAATCCGGTTCCTCTAGAGGCATCAACACATGTGATTGGCATCCAACAGCAGCCAGTTGAGGAGGGATCAAAATATTCTTCTGTGCTGATGGAACAAGGAAACTCTACGAGTAGTGCTTCCATCACTGTCTATTCTTCATTTATATTTTAATATTTATACAACTTAAAAAAAATACATAAAAGCACTTCTCTCAACAATTCTACTTCCACTAAATTGGGACTTGCAGGTTTCCTTCCCAATGCTGGCAACCGGTCGCTGCCTGACGACCTTGAACGTTGAGGTGGCATCACAAATCTTCCCTTATGGTAAATCTTTTGCTCGTTGCTTTTAATTTTCTTCTTTGTGTTCAGACATTTGTCTTTTTCTCGTGTCAAGAGGACATTTGTCTTTTTCCGCAAACATCAGATATACTGCTTCACTTCATTAGATATATTCCATTAATTGCTCAGCCCATTAATAAAAGAGTAGAACTAGCCAACGGTATACCTGAGTTTCATTAGTTTTAGTGATGAGTTTCATCTGGTTTCACGAGTTCTAGTATTTAGTTTCATGAGTTTTATGTTTCATCAGTTTTAGTGCTAAGTTTCACGAATTTCAGTGTAAAAATTTCTCGAGTTTTAGTGCTATACCGTTGCAACAGTATACCGTAGAATAGTATTTTTGTTAATAAAATTACAGGGATCCCTACCAGGGTTAACAATATCAATTTCAAAAAACCACTTGAAAATCAAAAATTGGAAATATGAGTCAAAAATCATCAGAAACTGAAGGGTTAAGAATTCAAAATTGTTGGAAAAAAATTCAAAAAATAAAAAATAAAAAATGGCCGATTTTGACAGAAAACCAGCCAGTTTTGACCAAAAATCAATCGGCCAATTGGTGGATGCTGACCACTACGGCACTGCCATACGATTTTGACCTAAAACTGGTCGATTTTGACCAAATATCAACCGGTTTACGGCCGCATAAATTTTTTTGATTTTCTTTTTGAATTTGGCCGGTTTATTAACAGGTTTTACATGTTGAGCCGGCTCGATACGGTCAAAAAACGCGATTTTCGAGCGGTTTTCGAGGGTTTTGCGAACCTGATCCCTACTTGATCATTGCTATATTTCTATAAAACAGTTGCCAATTAGCCACCCTACACAAATGTGATGGTTATGGGATCGTAACTTTATGTTTTTACTTATTATATTTGTCATTTTCCACCAACATCCAACATACTGTTCAATTCAATGGATAATTTTCATTACTCAGCCCATTAATACAATTACTGGGATCCCTACTTGACCATTGCAATATATTGTTTAAAAACAGTTGCTAATCAATTAGCCACCCTACACAAGTATGATCGTTATTGGATCGTAACTTTACTTTTATACTTATTATATTTAGTAAGTTAACGGTTTTGATTTTGCACCATATTATAATACATTTCTGGGAGTGTCTAGGGAGCACCTGAGTATTTTTTTTGTTAAATAGCACTCAAATTTTAAGCCTTTAAATCTAGATTTAATTAATTGAATTAATTTGCCATCTCTCCATACATTTTGCCTACTCTATAGAGAAAATGAGTGCTCACAAACGAAAAAAACACTCGAGTGTTACTTAGCAATTCCCTACATTTCTACCTAGATTGTCATTATCGATCTTTTGCTACTTGTTGCTGTTGCAGGACCGGAGTGCTACTTTGTGCACCAGACTGCTATGGAGATGATTCATCTTGGATTTCCAAATATGTGATATATTGTACTCCCTTCAGTTTGATAATATATGTCATTTTAGACATAATCTCACATACCAAGAAATGAGTAAATGCTTGTAGCTTAGATGGTTGTGCCCAGTTATCCAAGCCTCCCTACACAGTTCATCACGCGTGACGGAGTGGTGGTTTGAATGCAGCTGCATGCACGTATCTCCAACGACTAATATTCTCACACCCACCTCAAAATACTCCGGCGACAGATATTATCAACTTGGAGGGAGTATAGTATAAGCGTTTGTTGTTTGGTGGTTTTGACGCAACATGTCTCCTCCCACATCGATAGATGCCGTTCTGCTGTTACAAACTTCAACGTGTTGTCGGATTTGATTTTCGAATATTTGCTCCGTTCGGTTGTGCTAAGTGTCGTTCAGCTATCCAACCTTGTTATCGTCTTTTCATTCAGTACTAGTATCAACAAACAACATTATTGTACCTGCTATTGTTGTGCCATGTTTTTCTTCTGTGGTGGGCGTCGTGCCATGTCGGGCCGGCCTGGCACGGACCTATCGTGCTTCGTGTCTGAACCGTGCCGGGTCATGACGGCCCATCGTGCCGGCACGGCATGTCTTTGGCAAGCTCAGGCACGGCCCATTTGCGTTTCGTGTCTGCTTCGTGTCGTGCCGGCTCAAACCCAGCCCATTTGCACTATTTTGACGAGAGAAAATGAGTATCGGTCGATGGGATCACCGGAGTTGGATTGAAAGGGTGAGTCATCTACGGTGGTCAATGGGGTTGATGGGGAGGGAGGACGAGAGGATGGCAAAGGCGGGGAGGGTAGCGAGAAAGACAAAGGAAAGGCTATGTGAGACCCTCACTTTTATGCTACAGTGTAACATAGAAGTAAGGTTCTAATGTGCATACTGTGCTAGTCCCATGATCAGTAGCTAGCACGCACAAACACAATTTGATGTCACAACCATGCAAAAAGTTCATATTTTATTACAACGGAAGTAATGTTACACTATGACCGATGAGGTCGACTAATTCACAACAAAAGAATCAGAAGTCTTTAGTTTGCCACATAATCCACAGGCAACTGACAAGGTAAAGCCTTAGGAAGAACCGTCGTTAATAATCCCGTTTTCCTGCGTCGGAGTACATTCCTGCCTAAAAACAACAATAATAGCAACGGTGAGTATATTGCGTACTCAGCAAGACTTGTAGTGTTTGCAATTCCTAAAATATATGCAAGCTGAATCAAAAAAGGCTTCTACGGTTAACATTTGCTTGGAGTCAAATTGAATTATAAATACTGAATAGTAGAGTGAAAGCGAAAATTGTAAAAGTAAATAAATAAGTAACAAGTAACAAATATGTACATAAATGTAATAAGGAGAGATAGATAACTCACAGCCCTTCGCGAGTGATAAAATGTAACAAAATACTCACAACCCTTCGTGAGTGATAAAACGTCCAGTCCCATCATATGAAATATTATCAGAAGATTATATTTTTGTCCACACAGGGCACAACAGCTGAATTCAACCTTGCCAACGTAATGTCAATTATTATTACGTAGTTCATAGTTTCAGCTAGGAAGATGCCAAGAAAAACTTAATAGTTTAAGAAAGAAGAAAGATTTGCAACAAAAACAGAAATATTGAATAAAACTTTCAATCTGCAGCAATCCTTCTTTGAAATCGCCAGCCATGCCCAATAAAGACATCTCTAACCACATCATGTAGACAATCGCATGCTATTGACATCATCTCGCGGACCTCGTGACGCTACAATACCAACCATGAGCGCAACCAATTGATGCACATAAAAATCACCTGCAACGGATTAGATAATTGTTTTTTATCAAATACAACATCATTTTGACATAGCCAAATAGACCAACATAAGGCAGTCGCACCAATGAAACACTGATCCTTTGTATCCTTTTCCAATCCCAATAGCCAAGTTCCAAACATATGGGCTATGCTATCAGGAGGTGGCAGATTAAATGCCATTTGTACAATATGCTATGCAAAGCGAGTAAACGGACATCCAAAAAAGAGATGTTGAATAGTTTCGTCATTGTGATAAAAACAACAATTTTTGTTGCCAGTCCAATTTCTTTTACTTAGATTATCTTTTGTCAATATTACTTCTCATCGTAAGTACCTTAAAAAGATTTTAACCTTTGGAGGTACTTTAATCCGCCATAGTCGTCTATTTGTAACTGGGATATTTTGATATGACAAAACTGCATATGTCGATTGAACAGAATAAAGTCCATTTTGATGAAGGTTCCATCTAAAAGTATCCCTTTCTGAGAACAACTGAATACCAATAATCCTTGTAAGAAGGTTATACAGATTCGGTCCTACAATTGCCCAACGAAAAGATATATTAGGATATCCAGAATTCATTACTTCAGCCACCGTGGCATGTTTTTTTCGAACAATATTAAATAAACGAGGGTATTGAATACTAAGCGGGTTGTTACCAATCCAGGTATCCTGCCAAAACCTTATTTGGGATCCATCATGAAGTTGAAAAGACCCAAACCTAAAAAAATGATGTTTTACCTTCATTAGACCTGACAAAAAATGTGAGTCTCCTGGCTTCTTTTCTACCTGAGTAAGAGTTTTACTTCCCAAATACTTCCGGGAAAGGATTTGTTGCCAAACACCCTCCTCATTCAAAAGCTTGAAGAGCCATTTACAAAGTAAACATATATTTTTGACATCAAGATCCTGGATGCCCAAACCCCCCTGATCCTTAGGTTTGCAAAGAATAGTCCACTTAGCAAGTCTATATTTTTTTCTTATGGTTGTCATTCTGCCAGAAAAAACGTGATATGAAATAATCTAATTTTTTCAGAATCCCATGCGGTATCCTGAAAAAAGATAACATAAACATGGGTAAACTGCTAAGCACGGAATTAATCAGGACTAGTCTTCCTCCAACAGACATATTTTTTCCTTTCCAGCTACTCAGCCTCTTTTCAAAATGATCTTCTACTCCCTTCCAATCAATGTTTCTCAATTTACGATAATGAATTGGTATTCCAAGATATTTAAAAGGGAAACCACCTACCTCACAACCGAATAGTTGAGTGTATTGTAGTTCAACATCCTTAGCAGTACCAAAACAAAATATTTCGCTTTTATTGAAATTTATCTTAAGTCCAGACAATTGTTCAAAGGCGCTTAGCAGAAGTTTCATATTTTTTGCTTGCTCAATGTCATGATCCATAAAAATAATGGTATCATCGGCATACTGCAATATAGACAACCCATTATCCACCAAATGGGGAATTAAACCTTTTATTTGTCTATCGTCTTTTACACGGTCTAAAATAATAGCTAGCATATCAGCCACAATATTAAATAAAATAGGAGATAGTGGATCACCCTGACGGAGTCCCTTTCTGGTCTGAAAGTAGGGACCAACATCACTACTAACCTTAATGCCTACACTCCCTCCAGATACAAAATTTTCAATCCACTTACACCACTGTGGCGAAAAACCTTTTATTCTAAGAGTTTGTTGGAGAAAAGACCAATTAACCTTATCATAGGCCTTTTCAAAGTCCACTTAGAAAATTACACCATTCAACTTTTTGTTGTGTAACTCGTGGATGGTTTCATGTAAAATTATGACACCATCCATAATATTTCGACCAGGCATGAATGCAGTTTGCGTCAGTCTAACCACATTTTCAGCGACACTGGAAATCCTATTAATACCAACTACATTTTCAGCGACACTGGAAATCCTATTAATACCAACTTTAGTGAAAATTTTGAAGCTAACATTAAGAAAGCATATTGGCCGATACTGCTGTATTTTTTTTTTTTTTGCTTCCTTACATTATGGTAAAAGCGTAATAATGCCAAAATTGAGACTAAACAAAGGACGGAGACCTTGATGTAAGTCATGGAACATTGCCATGAAGTCAGCCTTAATGACCTCCCAGAACACCTGATAAAATTCAGCTGGAAAGCCATCAGGTCCTGGTGCTTTATTATGTTCCATTTGGAAGATTGTCTCCCTCACCTCTTCCTCGGTAAACCCTTTCGTAAGTAGCTCATTTTCCGTATTTGAAACTTGAGGGATATCATCTCGGTAGGATTCAATCATAGAAAAATGATTATTATCCAGCGACCCAAATAGGTCTTTATAATATGTGGTTATGTACCTTTTAAGCTGTACATCTCCACGAATTATTCCCTCATCTTGTTCGAGTTGAAAAATTCTTTGTTTTTGATACTTACCATTTGCAACCAAATGGAAGTATTTGGTATTATTGTCCCCTTCTAGTAAATGTTTTGTTTTTGCTCTTTGATACCATTTAATTTCCTCTTCCCTCAGCCGGTTAGCCAACCTATCATGAGAACACTGCTTCAATCTAATATCCTCATCGGTTAACCCAGTAATTTCAATTTTTTTTGTCAAGCTCATTAATGATACTAAGTAATTCCTTTTTTTTTTTTCCTTTCTGTAAGTTCCACTAGTACTTTTGGTCCATCCCCTTAAATATTGTCTAAGCCTTCTGATTTTAAACTGCCATCGCGCTAAAGAATTATTCCCCCTATTATCATTCGATTATTCTAAAATACTCCAATATACCAACTATATATATGAGCGTCATGTAGTCATATTTTCTCTATATGTTTGAACTCCCAAATTAAACCTATTGTGTAATTAATATATAGTTCATCAAGAGTTGAAATTAGCTTCACATTTACACCGTTAACGTACCGTTGTTGGGTGTGACATGCATACATACGTCTGTTATTAATTGTCTCTTCATAGCGTGCATGCATGTCTTCCTTGCATGCTTTTGTAGCCGTATCCATCTCTTAACTGGAGATCGATCGATTCCGGCTCGGCATCCATTTCCTTGTCAAACTCTTTTGACTTTTTTTAACGTTTGGGATTCGCCAGCTAGTTTTTTTTAGCACATATAAGGATTTTTCTTCCATGTGCTTGTATGTGTCTATGTCTTTGCATTTTAAATAGGTTTTTAGTAAAAAATAGTTGGCTGTGTTTAATCATAATTAGGATCCACCAAATCGACTGTGGATGCTTTTCTTTTTTATAGAGTTTCTAGCATATTTTTTTTATTAGCAGTTGTAAATCACCCATCATCCACTTTTAATTTATATAAAACTGCTAGCAGAATTACCGCACAATTGCGTGAGTAGATTACGATACACTTTTCTATGATATACAACTCTAATGCCTATGTTTGAAAATAGCTGTATTTTTATACAACTCTAATGCCTATGTTTGAAAATAACTGTATTTTTATACAACTCATATATATGTGTGTGTGTGATTAATCTGCATTGTTATAATATGGCCCTATCAAAATAAACGGTGTAAATTATTTTATTTTTCTCTTGATTAACGAGAGAATTTGGAGGATGTTTTTAGATTATTATAGGATTTTCTTGCCTCAAAACGAAGGTGGTGCCTAGATAATAGACAATAATAGATTTCAAAAGGAAAACAATATTATTTTAGAATTCACGCAATTTATTTTTTGGCACAAACACTGTCTATTGAATAAAAAAAGCCATTGAATTGTGGTCTAAATTAACGTTCTAAAAAAGATTCATCTATTTACTTTCTTTTACTAAAAGAAATCTATCCCTTGCAATTAAGTATATATTCACATTTCTGCTGCAGGGCATAACTGTTATTAACCTTTGCTTCTCGTTATCATTCCGTCTGTAGGTATCTAATTGTTATCGATGACATCGACATGGAGCACTGGGGCGTTATAACAACATCGGGGGCATATCCTGTGCAATCAAAGGTTTGGTGCAATCACCGTGCAATTAAACTAAAAAAAATTTTCAAAAAATTCTGAAAAAATCATGAATGTACAAACTACATATAAAATTTCATGATCAAATTCGTCCTATGCTAGAAGTTACAAAAAAGACAAATTTGAGGTGCATTTGAACTGTAAAAGTTTGTTAGAAATTTGTTTTTTTTGTAACTTCTAGTATATGACGAATTTGATCATGAAATTTTATACATAGATGTGGTAAGTTGATATGTACATCCATGATTTTTTTCAGAATTTTTTGAAACTTTTTTTAATTTGATTGCACAGTAATTGCACCAAACCTTTGATTGCACAGGATATGCCCCCTATAACATCAACATTCCAGGATTATGGTAGAGGCAGCAGAATAATAGTGACCACGACAAGTCAGTCTGTAGCTAATAGGTGCCACAGAGAGCTTGGGAAAGGTTACATCCACAAGATGAGCACCCTTGGGGACGCAGATGCCATGGCAATAGCCCTTCGAAATGAGTCGCCTTCCCCTGAGCTGCGGCAGGGTTCGGAAACGCTTCTGAAGAAGTGTGATGGTCTTCCACTTGCTCTTGTTTCTGTGGGCAACCAACTGAGAGGTCAGAATGAACTCACGGGGCAATTCTGCGCGGGATTGTGCCGCCACCTGGGTTCTTATCTGGTACGGCGGCCGGAAGGCGATGGCGAGCCTAACTTTAGAAGACTTCGAGGTGTGCTTATGGATAACTACGCCACTCTGTCTGATCACAGTCAGGGCCTGCTTGCTGTATCTAGCTATATTCCCAATTGATCCTCCCCCAAGGAACAAAGTGGTAATGAGGCGATGCTTGGCTGAAGGATACGCACGAAGCGAATTTCTGGAGAGAGACCCGAAGGTCGTAGCTGAAAATCTCAAGACATTTATCGACCGGAATATCATTCAACCTGTCTTGACAAGCAGCAACGGGCATGTGAAGACGTGCAAAGCTCATGGTATCGTGCACGAGTTCCTGTTGGAGAGGTCTAAGTATGAGAAATTCATCATGCCCTTTTCTGCTACGAAGTGCAAAACAGGTAGTCACCTCTTTGTCCGTGATGATAATTGTTGGTTTGGCCAATTGAGCAGAGTAACTTGCAGTTTGGATTTAGGTTAGATTTATTTGGAGAGTACTAAATTGGTAATTGAATTCCAAATTATTTTTTAAAACAGTTTGGTATAACAGATTTAATCTCATTCCCGATAAAACTCCATTAATGGGTTTGGTTTGCCCCTAAAAAAGAAGAAATTTATTTACTCAAATTAAAAAAAAAATTCTTATTTTTCCTTTTTCCCTCTTATTTTTCTATTTTATTCTCTTCCTCTAGCCATCCAGCCATCTTATTCCTTCTCCTCCTCCTGAAGGCTCTCTCTCCATTCCCCACTTGCTCCAGCCGATGCCCCCTTCTAGTGCCACCCTAATCGGCTATCGTGACTCCGCCTCCTCTCGACACTGTGCTTTCCTACTTCCCCCCTTCTCCCCCCCCCTCGGCGGCACAACCCCGCCCCCTTCTCCCCACCAGGTGGCGAGTCCAATCGGCCTCTTGCCTCCCTCCTCAAGACGCGCCCATCGCCTCCTCCCATCTTGTGCCTTGACTAGCCACTCGCCTCCCTCCCCACCACGCCTAGCGGGCCCCTCACCTCCCTCCCCACCGTGCTTGGCCGATCGGCCCCTCGCCTCCCTCCCACCCCATCGTGCTCAGTCAACCTCTTGTTTCCCTTCCCACCGCGCCCAGCTGGTCGGCCACTCACCTCCCTCTCACCACACCTGGCCAGCCCCTCGCCTCCCTCCCTACCGCGCTTGGCCAGCCGGCCCCTCACCTTCCTTCCTCCCCACCGTGTCTGCTTCCCTCCATCCCCTCCCTCCCTTCACCTCCCCACTCACCCACCTCGGCGGTATGGTGCGCACGGCGGCCACGATGTCTGCGGTGAGCATGCCATGGCCACGACAGCCACGGGCCCATGGAGGAGGCGGCGGGCCACGGTGCGAGCACGGCGTGCACAGCGAACATGGCGCTCGGCGGGCACGGTGCGGCCACGACAGCAACAGAGGAGGCAGCGGGAGCAGGCCCCGGCCAAAACAGTTGTGCGGCCACAGCGACACAACCAGGTACCTCCCCCGCCCCTCCACGCTACCTGGCCGCCCCCTCTCCTTCCCTCGCCACATGCCTTACACCCCCCCCCCCTTAACGGCAGGTGCGGGCACAGTGCACGCTCTCCTTCCACGTGCCCGATCGTGGGCCATGGGCCCTACCATGATCTTGTATATTTCTTTATACAAATGCTGATTTATGTTGATGAGATCTCGTACATTTTTTTACACAAAATGTTGATTTATCCTGATGTGATCTCGTATATTTTTTGTAAAAAAAATTATGTATGTTTACAAAACGTAAAAAGAACAAGGCTCGATATCTTATCTAAATTTCTAAAACAATGTGGTAGTTTAAGAAGAAGAAAGTATATTGATGTAGTGTTGTATGAGATACCGACAGATGGAACACATGTAGAAGAGGCAAACAAACAAAGAACAAGTATAACCTTTTTTTTTCAAATCAAGAACAAGTAGAACTAGCTAAATGGGCAACATCCAGGTTCTTCTTAGTGTTGCTCATAAATTGTGGTTAATCTTGTGGTTTGATCTCCCCATGGAAATAAAGGTTTTTTATATGTATAGAGTGACCATGCAAGATCCGAGAAGCTGAAAAGATTTTGATGCAAAGAAAATAAAAAGACCAACATAAAAGGTAAAAGACTTTTCTTTTAGACTCCAAAAGGAAAAAGATATACACCATACGATAGGATTACTTTCGAAGTTGCAGTATAATTTTAGATGGTGTAGCCCAAAATTTTTCCTAGTACATATGTCAACGACACATTTAGCAAGCAACAAGCACGAAACAGAGAGATAACCAAAATGATTTTACTTTATGACCAAACTAGATACTTCCAAAGCTATGGTTGGCTTGGGACGAACGAATTGGGTGTCAACCCAAAAGGCATAATCAGGACTTTATTTACTTTTCCTTTTTTGAAAATACTGAAAAAGCAAATAGGCTCAAAATAAATAGCAAATGGACTTGAAAAATCCAAAAAATTCTGTAAAATACTTTATAGTATATAGAACTAAAATAAAATAGTTTTAACCATTGTTCACTCAAGAATTACTCATATTAAATCCTTTTTAAAATAGTGAAATTCTAAATTAAACTTTAATTCATAATAAAATTGTGATTTTTTAAAAAGTTAAAATACTTAAAACAAGCTCAAATGTGCAAAAATTAGGATGTTACAACGGTGTAGACGTGGTTGGTTGTCACGGTATTGGCAATCGCAACTGTAGCTTGGATTGAAGTACTATTATTGCATTTATTCAAGATGTGTACTTTGTGATATTCATCTAGCAAACTGAAATTGAGATATGTAGGAGCGACAACATGGAATATTGGAAGTCTTCGTGTGCAAACAAACATGTAATTGAGATGTAGATTAAGACACCAGACAAGATGCATTGTCCTTGTCTTTTAACAATAGTGAAATGAGAAAAAGAAATAACTTGCCTATTTGCATTACAATAAGTCTACCTGGCTCAAGATTGAAGATGAGATATGGATATCATAACCCTAATTTATAATGCCTTATCAACGCAAAATGTTGGCTCATTTAAATAAAAATATCTCCAAGCAAATAGGTTAGAAACAAATATACAAAATCAAATCTTGTATAATCTGAAAACATTAAAAAAAATACTGCAGGTTGTGTGGCTCTAACTTATTAATCTGGATATATATGTTTTGCATACATATGAACAACCAAATTATCCCAAGGCAAGGTGTGGTTATGAAAACAATCATCCATCGTACTTTCTCACACTACGAAAGTCTTGTATCAGACTTTCTCCTTTGTATCTCTCAAGTGCAAATGTTGAACAAGCTGCATCAAAATTCCTTTGTGCGTGCGCAATATGTTGCTTCAATTTTCGTTACATCAAGCACATACATGGTGTAGCCCAAAATTTTTCCTGGTAAATGTGTCAATGACTCATTCAGCAAGCAATAAATATGGAACTATGAGATAACCAAAATAAATTTTCTTTATGACCAAACTGGTTACTATTATTCAAGAAGTTTAAAAAGTTTTTGAGAAAGTGACCTTGCACTCGACTTATTCAACTATTGTCTTTTGTCATAATTATCTCCCTGGACAAGTTGAAAGCCTGAAACTGATGGAGACAACGACAACTTGGAAGTCTTTCGGATGGAAACAAACTAAAACTGAGATATGTAGGAGTGATGACATGGAACATTATTGCATTTATTTAAGAAGTGCGCCTTGTGATATTCATCTAGCAAATTGAAACTGAGATATGTAAGTGCGACAACATGGAATATTGGAAGGCTTCACGTGCAAACAGTGGCGAAGCCAGAACTAAATTAGAGGGGGGGCTAAGCTAAACATTTCAACTACTAGTAAAAGTCAAATTTATACATAAATAACCATTTAACAAGTGAAACAAAGAAGAAATTTATAAGATACTCACATAAATGAAGTTGCTAGGCACACTAGCTACGAGTTGGATTTGGAGGCAATAGACAAGCACATTCTACGGGTTTTCATCCTTTGAAAGCAGTCCATAATTGCTTCATCATCAATAGATTTTGAATATTGTTTTCTCGGTGTAGCACACCATTAAATAATTGAACCAATCATTGGAGACTTTGTTGCGCAAATCAGTCTTGATAACCTTCATTGCCGAAAAAAAATCCAATTTTGCAAGTTCTCTTTCACATTCATAATTAGGCCCATGGCATGAACAATATCTAGATCCTTTGTTTAAAATTCATTTGACATTGCATTAGTGATGCCCAACAAATCTAACATCAAATGCAAGATGAACAATATCTAGATCCTTTTTTAAAAATTTATTTGACATTGCATTAGTGATGATCTATCTTTTTTGGGCTAATCTGATCGTGCCTTGTTTCAGCCTGACAGGAAGGGATGAGCATGATATCCTCGAATTTCTTGTGAGCGTGATATGTCATCCTTCCTGTCACCGTGTTGGAGCAGGGGCGCACGCCCCAGTGCGCCCCATAGGTGGCTTCGCCTCTGCGTGCAAACAAACATGTAATTGAGATGCAGATTAAGACACTGGAGAAGATGCATTGTCCTTGTCTTTTCACAATAATAATGAAATGAGAAAACAAAATAAGTGGCCTGTTTGGTTACAAGAAGTCTACCTGGCTTAAGGTTGAAGCTAAGACATGGATATCATAACTCTAGTTCATAATACCTTACATGATGCAACTTATAGGCTCATTTTGAACAAAATATCTCCAAGCAAACATGCCAGAAACAAACATACAAAATCAAATCTAGTATAATCTGAAAACATTAAGAAAAACACCGCAGGTTGTGTGGCTCTAACTTATTAATCGGGTCGGGTCAGTGGCCGGCTCTACCTTCTGGGTATGGACAATACCTTTCACGTCAACCTTTCGATATCAAAAAATGCAGAATAGGTAGAAACTGACAAAACCTAGCTATTTCCAGGGATACGTGGCAAATCTAAAGGACACCGAGAAAAATGGTATCCTAAAACGGCGATAAAAGGATTGGCAAATATTCGATCTTTCCCTTTTCGCTAGGTACCAGGGTTATGTTATATGCGTATTGCTTGCATGTGTTTTTGAGAGACTAAGGGGTGTGTTTGGTTGCCTGTACCAAGTGGTACATGCATGATGGTTCAAGAAAAAAATCATCAATGTGTTTAGTTGTTTAAATGGAACCATCCCATTATTAACCAAGTGATACAATTTTGAGAAGTATTTTCTTTAAATGCTGAACCATCCATTCATCCATTGTCTGTTTTGGGAAGAAAAGGAGAACAACTCGTAATTGTGGAGTGCTCACACCAACACGTTAACCTTTTGGGACTTGGGAGTACGATCTCATTGTTGCCTTTGCCCCCACTATACTAGGATGGTTCTGTATGCCATACCGCGCGAGAGTTTTGTCGGTATAGAATCTCTTCGTAAATCCTCACGCTGAGGGTATCTATGTGAAATCACATAGGAGCCATTCACAAATTACCGTGATCACGAGGTATTTTTAGCAAATCATAAACGTGAGGTTATTCATACGTTTTTAGAACCCTAAGAGTCTTCGTAAAATGAATCTTGTAAAATTGACTGCCGAACCTTTTCGTAAATTGTACTCCATTGTTTTAGACAGTCTTGATGTGAATAGTCACAACAACGACAGCAAACCAAGTGTGCCGTCCACTTAAAACAAGTAACTAGACATCCTCATATGTATTTTTTTTAAATACATGAGGATGGCTATTATTATTTAAGAAGTTTAAAATGTTTAAAAAGTTTAATTATCTCGACTTATTCAACTACTGCCTTTTGTCATAATTATCTCTCTTGATAGGTTGAAAGCCTGACACTGATGGAGATGACGATGACTTGTAAGTATTTCGAATGGAACCAAACTGAAAATGAGATATGTAGGAGCGACAACATGAAATATTGGAAGTCTTCGTGTGCAAACAAACATGTAATTGAGATGTAGATTAAGACACCAGAGAAGATACATTGCCCTTGTCTTTTCACAATAGTGAAATGGGAAAATGAAATAATTGGCCTATTTGTGTTACAATAAGTCTACCTAGCTCAAGGTTGAAGCTGAGAATGGATATCATGATCCTAATTCATAATGCCTTATCGACGCAACACGTAGGCTCATTTCAATCAAAATATCTCCAAGCAAATAGGTTAGAAACAAAGATACAAAATCAAATCTAGTATAATAAAAAACATTGAAAAAAACACTGCAGGTTGTGTGGCTCTAACTTATTAATCCGGATAAATATGTTTTGCATACATATGAATAATGAAATTATCCCAAGGCAAGGTGTGGTAATGAAGAAAGATCATCCATCGTTCTTTCTCACACTACACAAGTCCCGTATCGGACTTTCTCCTCTGTCTCTCTCGAGTGCAAATGTTGAACAAGTAGCGTCAAAAAATTTTTGTGCGTACGCAATATGTTGCTTTAGTTTCCGTTACATCAAGCACATGCATGGTGTAACCCAATATTCTACTAGAACACCCAACTCCCAAATGGTAGTCCTAAGGGCATCCATGCGAAATCACGTAGGACCTATTCACAAATTACCGTGATCACGAGGTTTTTTTTGGCAAATCGTGAACGTGAGCTTCTTCATAACTTTTTGGAACCGTAAGGGCTTTCATGTAAAATGGACAGTGTAAAATTGGCTACAAACCTCTTCGTAAATTTTAGGAACTCCGAGATCTGGTGGTCCCAAGGCGCGTGTCCCAAAGATCTGCAGTTATTGCACACACCAGTTCTGCCGCAACAAGTCATTAGATATACTACCAAGCATCGGGAAACGTAATAAATTGTATCCACTTCATTGTTTTGGACAGCTTAATGTGAATAGTCACAACAACGACAGCAAACCAAGTGTGCCGTCCACTTAAAACAAGTAAATAGACATCCCTGTTAGACAACCTCGCTATCGAATAGTCCGGGGTTGCCTAATAGATCTCAAGTGGAGAACAGAGAGAGAGGGCGAGAGACACAATATGAGGAGGAACGGGCCTGCTTTATTATTCTGTATGCTTGTGTACAATGGGGTGACCCCCTGCCTCCTATATATAGCGGTTCTGCTTAGAGATAAGGAAGAGTCCATATCGGATACTTAACTGCTTCCTAACAGGATACTGAATCCGCTTCCTAACACTCTTGGACTCTTGGCTGCGAGATGCATATGCCTCATTAAAACTCCATAAAAACCCGAGTGGGAAAAATAATTGGAGAAAGAGTACATAAGACACGCTTTGTGTTGCACGGATTGCCTCATCAAAACCTTATGTAAGAAAACTTCAATGAAAAACTTACTTAAGGAAAAGAGTACAATCCACCCAAACTTCAATGTTAATCTTCAAGATTTACGTTGGGTACTCAAACTTCATGTTTGAGATTTATGTAGGAGTATGTGAAAAATCTCCCCTGAAATATGCACTTCTCTAAGCCTCATCATCCCGATTCCTCTAATACATCTTTCAAAGGAAGATGCCGGAGTGACTTAGTGAATAAATCTGAGATTTTCACACGACTTAGTATGCGATATCTTTATCTCGTTCATCTTATGCATTTCATGAGCATAAAAGAACTTGGGGTTGATATGCTTTGTAAGGTTACTCTTCACATATCCCATTTGTATTTGTGCAACACAAGCCGCATTATCTTCATAGATAATAGTGGGGTTTGTTCCATGTTCGCACCACATGACTTGGATGTGGTGAACCATTCTTCAAGCCATGCACATTCCCGAGAGGCTTCATACAATGCAATGATTTACGAGTGGTTAGTCGACGTCGAGACAAGAGTCCGCTTAGACGACTTCCAAGAAATTGCCGTTCCACCGCAAAGGAAAACATACCTGGTTTGTGACTTGCCAAGATGCGGTCCGATAGGTACTCAAAGATCGGCGTAGCCAACTAAATTCAATTCATTGTTTCTTACGTAAAACAAGCCGAGGTCTTTGCTTCCTTGAAGGTAACGGAAGATGTCCTTCACCCCTTTCCAATGCCTTTTGGTGGGTTCTGCACTGTACCGCGCTAGCAAATTCACGGCGAACGCAATGTCCGGCCTAGTGCTATTTGCAAGGTACATGAGCGCTCCAATTGCACTCAAGTATGGGAATTCCGCTCCCAGGACTTCCTCCCCCTCTTCTTTAGGCCTCATGCGGGTCTAGGTCTGCTGGAGTGACCTTTCGACCATTGGGGTCTTTGCGGGTATGCCTTTTCAAAGCCAAATCTCTCCAACACTTTCTGCGTGTAGGATGCTTGGTGTACCAAGATTCCGCCTTGGACATGTTCAAGCTGCAAGCCTAAACAGAACTTGGTTTTACCCAAGTCTTTCATTTCAAACTCAGATTTCAAGTATGTGCATGCTTCTTCAATTTCCTCATCCGTTCCAATGATGTTCAAGTCATCTACATAGACGGAGATTATACAAAATCCATTCGTGGATCGTTGTATAAATACACATGGACAATCTTCGCTGTTCGTGTAGCCTTTCTTGCAGAGAAAGTCACTCAAACGATTGTACCACATTCTTCCTCGATTGTTTTAGCCCATACGGTGATTTCTCCAATTTCACCTTTGTATAGGTTTCCATTTGCTCTGTCTTGGTTCGGGATAGGGATACCTTCGGTACTTTCATATAAATCTCGAATCCAAGTTTCCATACAAATATCTTGTGACAACATCCATTAGCTTCATTTTCAACTTCAAGTTGATCGCCATTGAGATCAAGTATCTAAAGGTAATTCCGCCCATGACCAGGAGAATAGGTTTCTTCATAATCAACCCCAGGACGTTGAGTGAAACCTTGAGCGACAAGCCTTGCCTTGTACCTTACAACTTCATTGTTTTCGCTTTCTCTTGCGAACAAAAACCCATTTGTGACCTACGGGTTTATATGGGGAGGCGTGCGGCACACAGGCCCAAACACCTCTCTTTTGTTCAGAGAGACTAACTCATGCGGTGATTGCCTTCTTCCAATCTTCCCAATCGAGCCTTTTCTTGCACTCTGCGAAGATGCGGGCTCGGGATCATGATTAATGATCGTGGCAATCTTCTTTGCAAAGTATGCATCGACATTGGCTGTTGCTCTATTCATTGATTCTCCCGTTATTACAAAGTTTATGGCCATTTCATCATGGGGTGCTTCGTGCACTTCTACTTGCTCTTCATTGCTATTTCCCATTCCAGGAGCAAGTTCCTTTTTTTCTCCGCCAATGTGTGCGCACACATTATTTTCGCGGCTTCTTCCAATGGAAGGTTCAGATCTGGAATTGCCTTTTCCACAGGCTTCTTTCGGTGCAGGTCTCAAGCGGCTCCCCTTCTTGCTTTGGGGCACTTTTGTGATTGGGTGTGGTAAGTCCTCTCGCCCGCTTTTCCCAGACGTCTCCGGTACTTTGGGTTTGAGAAGCCAGATCTCTCGTTTCTTTTCTTTGAGGACTACTGAACAGGATGAGGGATACCTTCGCTTTCTTTGGTATTTCCACCCTCTCTCGGTGCATTTCTTGCTTGGTACATGCGACTTAACCACGCTCTTGAGATCACAAAAATGATCAGGCAGTTCATTTGCTAAATTCTCGCAAATCAATTATCTTACGGACTTCTTGATTTGCTTCATTAGTGCGAGGGTCATGCGCGGGGATCAGTGGAATGCCATACTATTTCCGGCATTTTTCATCTAATGGTTGATTCTCTCCCCTAATGACGGAAATGGTCCTCGTCAAAGATGCAATCGAATCGAGTGTGTGCAAGTCTCGATCATGGGTTCCAAATACCTGATTATGGATGCACTCTCATAACCAACGTATATCCCGGACTTGCGGAGAGGGCCCATTGCAGTCATGGGGGGGTGGTATAGGTACATATACCATACAACCAAAATTTCTAAGATGGGAAATCTTCGGATGACCCCTTGCACTAATTGCATTGGTGAATGGATGTTGTAGGCCGATGGTCTATAATTGATGAGTCTTTGCTGCGTGCAGGCTGCGTGTCCCCAACAAGTGTTGGGCAAGTTACAACTCTGCAAGAGCGATGCGGCAATGAACTTAATCCTCTTTATTAGTGCTTCACTAGCCCATTTTGGCGTATGGACGCGTGCGGTACAGAGTGCTCAACGATTATTCCGTTCTTTGTGCAATAATCATCAAATGCCTTGGAAGTAAATTCGCCGGCATTGTCCATTCGAATGGACTTCACGCGATGATCAGGAAAAGCATTCTTAATTCTGATGATCTGCGAGATCAGTTTTGCGAATGCATGATTCCTTGTTGACAGCAAACATGTATGCGACCATTTCGAGGAAGCATCAATGAGCACCATAAAGTATCGAAACGGCCCTGACAAGGGCTGAATCGGACCGCAAATATCCCCCTGAATGCGTTCCAGGAATGCCGGGACTTCATGTTGCACTTTCATCACAGAGGGTCTAGTTATTAATTTCCCGGTGGCACATGCATGGCACACAAAATCTTCGTGATTCGGGAAATTCTTAACATTAATGCCATGACCTTGTGAGTTGTTAACTATATTTCTCATCAATCTAAGACCAGGATGACCTAATCTACAATGCCATAAAGCAAATAATTCAGAGCTTCTAAAGACAGTCTTCAAAGAAGTATACCAAAGCGTGTGCATTGATTTTCGTGTAGTACAACCCAGATTCATATGAGGGACATTTTTCTAGTACCATCTTTCCGTATTCCGCGTGCTTCACAATGCACAAGTGTTCTTTGCCATTTTCTTCATTGGTTTCTACGTGAAACCCATTGGCGCGGATATCTTTGAAACTTAAGAGAGTGCGGGTTGATTCAGGGTACAAGAGGGCTTCTTCAATTACCAAAGTTGTACCCATTGGCAATATAATTGTGGCTCTTCCTGAGCCTATTATATGCGTATCGCTTCTGCGATAGTCGTAATCCTTCCAGCGTTCTTCTTCGTGATCGTCTGGAAGTATTTCGACTCTCTTAAGATGGTATTTGTTGTGCCACTATCAACAATGCATATTTCCTCCATTGGGCGCTACACGATTTCTAGATGAAAAGAAAAATAATTCTAATCATAAAGTGGCTAAGTAATTCAAAAAAAATTGCTTAAAGAAAAAGAATACTGGAATAAAGAATAAATTGTAATTCTATTCATGAGAAAAAGTATGCTCTTCGAGAGCTTACTATTCATTATGCAATCTGATGTCTATGTGAGATAATTCTGACAATTCAGGTCAGTTCTTCAAAAACTCACGTTAGATAATGCCACACCTTTGCACATTCATAAGGTTCTTCCATTAGATTATTACGTGTAATCTAATAGGAAATGGCTGCTAGATTCAATAAAATGCATAATTGAATTCTCATGAGTTTCCAGCAAACTAAAAGAAAGCAATAATATCAAGATTCATATATTCAAAGATGAATGCAAAATTCATAAGTACAAGATTCATAAGTACGGAATTCATAAATGCAAAATTCATAAGTGCGAGATTCATAAATGCAGGATTCATAAATACAGTATTCATAACTGCAAAATTCATATATACACAGATTCATAAATATTCAGAATAAACAATAATTGCACAATTCATAAATTCATAAATGCGGAAATAAATTCTCAGAAATTTCCGAATTTTTCTTAGTATTTGGCAATTTTACATTAATTATCTGACAATTTTCCAAAGATCACTTGACAACAGAAAATAAATTGCAACATGAATTAAACATGGCATAAGTCTAATTACAACTTATATAATTCTTGTTGGTGGGAACGAAAAGCAGTAATGAATATCTCATCAATTTGACTCTTGGCCAGGTCAACTCGCCTAGGGCTCACATGAGGAGGGAGCACTTCCGCTTCCGGTGCCAATTAAAGAACCAAGCCTCATGTGTGTTTTCCTAGACACCAATTGTCTCATATCTGTTTATTCATTACCAAAATCAAATCCCAACCACTCATGTTCTCATAAACTGTTGTATGAGAAATTCTGGAATCTTCCTAACACTTTTCATAATTTCTGCTAATTTCCAAGCAATTTTCAGAATTACTTTACAACAGGAAATTGAATTTCAGCAAATATCAACATGACATAATTTATAAATTCATAAATTCGGAAAATAAATTCTCAGGAATTTCCGATACTCTAAACGGGGCAATTATTGCAAAAATTCATGCAAAAATTCATAAATGCAGAAAATAAGGCTAAGTACAAATTTAAACAGAGCCAAATAATTTTCTGGATTTTTCTAGGTATTTTCATATTTTTCTGGTAATTTTCAGGATTTTCTGGAATTTTCTATCAATTTTTTCTGAGTTTCTAATCATTTCAAGAAAAGAAAAACAGAAAAGGAATAAACTGAGGGCAAGGGGGGGATTTCCTCTCGCCCCGGGCGTCACGGTTGGACTCAATCCAATTCTTCAGCCGATCCATGTCCGTTCGGTTCATCACTTCCATGGACAAAAGTACCTCAAGTTGAAGTGCTGGACTTCATGTCCAAAGAAACCGAGTAGAGCTCATGGGGCCGGGCGGTGGATCCGTGGCGACTGGACGGCGGCGACACGGCGAGACCCGGAGCGCGCGCGATGGACGCCTTGGCGCGTGGAGGACCAGTAGGCGCGCGAGCGCGGAGGGTGTGCGGCGGACGCGTATCGGGCTCGCGGCGAGCGCACGATGAAGCAAGCGGCGGGTGCGCTGCATGCGCGTGAGGGAGATGGTTCCGGCGGCGGACTGGAGCGCCCCGTGCGGCTTCGAGTCGGTGCCATGCGCGCCGATTTCAAGCTTGGGCTATTGGCTTTGCAGTTGCCATGGACTTCGAGTCCGGCCGGGCGCCAGCGACCGGCAAAACCGATGCAGCGGTCGGTGGTGAGGTGACGGCCTGCGGGGCCGCGACGAGAGGCCAAGCTTCGGGAGGTGGCGGCCGGCAGTGCCGGGCGGCTGGCCAGGTCAGCTTCGAGCGGAGGCGCAGCAGCAGCGCTGCTTCGTGCAGCTAAGGAGCACTCAGGAGGCGGCCGTGCGGAGCCATGCGCGGCGGGGCTGAGGCATCACGGCAGGCCGGGTGCGGTGATGCAGGCCTGCGAGGCCGACTGGCCGAGGGGCGCGGCGACGGCCGGGCAAATTAAGGTGCAACGGCTGCCTGGCGTTTCGTGGCCGGATGAATTTCTCGTAGACACATTTAGCATGCATATTGCGTTGAATCGTTGGATGGCTTGCTACTGCGTGCATATATGCAAGCAACAAACTAGAAGTTTTCTGGTTTGCAAACTGGAAACGATTCATATGCACGCTTGCTAGATTCATATGCATGCAAAGCTTTTCTTCACGTTTACATGCATGCAAGGTGCGACGCGGCAGCCCGGCAGCCCTACGCGACGGCCCGGCGGAGATCGCTATGATCTGAACAGTGTTTGACTTCATGCCATGGTTCCTTGCTTCGTGCAAGGTACTGTAGATAGTCATGTAAAAAATGTCGGGTAGCTTCGTGTTGTCTGTAAAAGATTGCAAAACGTAGCTTCGTGCCACGAATTGCAAAATATCGATACGTACTGTGGCTTCAGGCCACAATCTGTAGATTAGATGCATACTCGCAGCTTCGTGCCACGATTAGATGCATGCTAGAAAAAACAAGCGATTAGATTCAATCACTTGATTCTTACCGATTCTCAATCTATTCTTCGGTAGACTATCGCGTAGGATAGAGTCGCCAGGACTTTCTTTCGCAATCCGAGTGGATGCCGCTTGATGGCGAGTTGATTGCAGATCGGATCGGGCGATCAATCGCCGGTAGTAGACGTTCGTCGTCGTCGATGATCCTTCGCTTCTTGTCTTTTCTCACCTTTCAATCTTTCTCCGGTAGAGCTTCGGTCGATAACGTGTTAGACAACCTCGCTATCGAATAGTCCGGGTTGCCTAATAGATCTCAAGTGGAGAACAGAGAGAGAGGCGAGAGACACAATATGAGGAGGAACGGGCCTGCTTTATTATTCGTATGCTTGTGTACAATGGGGTGACCCCTGCCTCCTATATATAAGCGGTTCGCTTAGAGATAAGGAAGAGTCCATATCGGATACGAATCCGCTTTCCTAACAGGATACGAATCCGCTTCCTAACACTCCCCTTGGACTCTTCAACTGCGAGATGCATATGCCTCATTAAAACTCCATAAAAACCCAAAGTGGGAAAAATAATTGGAGAAAGAGTACATAGCACACGCTTGTTTGTGTTGCACGGAGTGCCTCATCAAAAACCTTATGTAAGAAAACTTCAATGAAAAACTTACTTAAGGAAAAGAGTACAATCCACCCAACCTTCAATGTTAATCTTCAAGATTTACGTTGGGTACTCAAACTTCATGTTTGAGATTTATGTAGGAGTATGTGAAAAATCTCCCTGAAATATGCACTTCTCTAAGCCTCATCATCCCGATTCCTCTAATACATCTTTCAAAGGAAGATGCTGGGAGTGACTTAGTGAATAAATCTGAGATTTTCACACGACTTAGTATCTGATATCTTTATCTCGTTCATCTTATGCATTTCATGAGCATAAAAGAACTTGGGGTTGATATGCTTTGTAAGGTTACTCTTCACATATCCCATTTGTATTTGTGCAACACAAGCTGCATTATCTTCATAGATAATAGTGGGGTTTGTTCCATGTTCAGACCACATGACTTACGGATGTGGTGAACCATTCTTCAAGCCATGCACATTCGAGAGGCTTCATACAATGCAATGATTTACGAGTGGTTAGTCGACGCCGAGACAAGAGTCCGCTTAGACGACTTCCAAGAAATTGCCGTTCCACCGCAAAGGAAAACATACCCGGTTGTGACTTGCGGTATGCGGGTCCGATAGGTACTCGGCATCGGCGTAGCCAACTAAATTCAATTCATTGTTTCTTACGTAAAACAAGCCGAGGTCTTTGCTTCCTTGAAGGTAACGGAAGATGTCCTTCACCCCTTTCCAATGCCTTTTGGTGGGTTACGCCTGCATCGCGCTAGCAAATTCACGGCGAACGCAATGTCAGGCCTAGTGCTATTTGCAAGGTACATGAGCGCTCCAATTGCACTCAAGTATGGGAATTCCGCTCCCGTGACTTCCTCCCTCTTCTTTAGGCCTGCGGGTCTAGGTCTGCCTTGGAGTGACCTTTCGACCATTGGGGTCTTTATGGGTATGCCTTTTCAAAGCCAAATCTCTCCAACACTTTCTGCGTGTAGGATGCTTGGTGTACCAAGATTCCGCCTTGGACATGTTCAAGCTGCAAGCCTAAACAGAACTTGGTTTTACCCAAGTCTTTCATTTCAAACTCAGATTTCAAGTATGTGCATGCTTCTTCAATTTCCTCATCCGTTCCAATGATGTTCAAGTCATCTACATAGACGGAGATTATACAAAATCCATTCGTGGATCGTTGTATAAATACACATGGACAATCTTCATTTGTTCGTGTAGCCTTTCTTGCAGAGAAAGTCACTCAAACGATTGTACCACATTCTTCCTGACTGTTTTAGCCCATACAGTGATTTCTCCAATTTCACACTGTATAGGTTTCTGTTTGCTCTGTCTTGGTTCGGGATAGGGATACCTTCCTAAGATTTCATATAAATCTCGAATCCAAGTTTCCATACAAATATGCTGTGACAACATCCATTAGCTTCATTTTCAACTTCAAGTTGACTGCCATTGAGATCAAGTATCTAAAGGTAATTCCGCCCATGACCGGAGAATAGGTTTCTTCATAATCAACCCCAGGACGTTGAGTGAAACCTTGAGCGACAAGCCTTGCCTTGTACCTTACAACTTCATTGTTTTCGTTTCTCTTGCGAACAAAAACCCATTTGTGACCTCACGGGTTTATATGGGGAGGCGTGCGGCACACAGGCCCAAACACCTCTCTTTTGTTCAGAGAGACTAACTCATGCGGTGATTGCCTTCTTCCAATCTTCCCAATCGAGCCTTTTCTTGCACTCTGCGAGAGATGCGGGCTCGGGATCATGATTAATGATCGTGGCAATCTTCTTTGCAAAGTATGCATCGACATTGGCTGTTGCTCTATTCATTGATTCTCCCGTTATTACAAAGTTTATGGCCATTTCATCATGGGGTGCTTCGTGCACTTCTACTTGCTCTTCATTGCTATTTCCCATTCCAGAAGCAAGTTCCTTTAGTTTTTCTCCGCCAATGTGTGCGCACACATTATTTTCGGCGCTTCTTCCAATGGAAGGTTCAGATCTGGAATTGCCTTTTCCACAGGCTTCTTTCGGTGCAGGTCTCAACTGGCTCCCCTTCTTGCTTTGGGGCACTTTTGTGATTGGTGTGGTAAGTCCTCTCGCCCGCTTTTCCCAGACGTCTCCGGTACTTTGGGTTTGAGAAGCGGATCTCTGTTCTTTTTCTTTGAGGACTCGAACAGGATGAGGGATACCTTCTGCTTTCTTTGGTATTTCCACCCTCTCTGGTGCATTTCTTGCGGGTACATGCGACTTAACCACGCTCTTCAGATCACAAAAATGATCAGGCAGTTCATTTGCTAAATTCTGCAAATCAATTATCTTACGGACTTCTTGATTTGCTTCATTAGTGCGAGGGTCATGCGGGGATCGGTGGAATGCCATACTATTTCCGGCATTTTTCATCTAATGGTTGATTCTCTCCCTAATGACGGAAATGGTCCTCGTCAAAGATGCAATCAATGAATCGAGTGTGTGCAAGTCTCGATCATGGGTTCCAAATACTGATTATGGATGCACTCTCATAACCAACGTATATCCCAGACTTGCGGAGAGGGCCCATTGCAGTCCATTGTGGGGGTGGTATAGGTACATATACCATACAACCAAAATTTCTAAGATGGGAAATCTTGGGATGACCCCTTGCACTAATTGCATTGGTGAATGGATGTTGTAGGCCGATGGTCTATAATTGATGAGTCTTTGCTGCGTGCGGCTGCGTGTCCCCAACAAGTGTTGGGCAAGTTACAACTCTGCAAGAGCGGTCCGGCAATGAACTTAATCCTCTTTATTAGTGCTTCACTAGCCCATTTTGCGTATGGACGTGCGATGCAGAGTGCTCAACGATTATTCCCGTTCTTTGTGCAATAATCATCAAATGCCTTGGAAGTAAATTCGCGGCATTGTCCATTCGAATGGACTTCACGCGATGATCGGGAAAAGCATTCTTAATTCGATGATCTGCGAGATCGCTTTGCGAATGCATGATTCCTTGTTGACAAAGAAACATGTATGCGACGATTTCTAGTAAGCATCAATGAGCACCATAAAGTTTCGACACGGCCCTGACAAGGGCTGAATCGGACCGCAAATATCCCCCTGAATGCGTTCCAGGAATGCCGGGACTTCATGTTGCACTTTCATCACAGAGGGTCTAGTTATTAATTTCCCGGTGGCACATGCATGGCACACAAAATCTTCGTGATTCGGGAAATTCTTAACATTAATGCCATGACCTTGTGAGTTGTTAACTATATTTCTCATCAATCTAAGACCAGGATGACCTAATCTACAATGCCATAAAGCAAATAATTCAGAGCTTCTAAAGACAGTCTTCAAAGAAGTATACACTGCGTGTGCATTGATTTTCGTGTAGTACAACCCAGATTCATATGAGGGACATTTTTCTAGTACCATCTTTCCGTATTCCGCGTGCTTCACAATGCACAAGTGTTCTTTGCCATTTTCTTCATTGGTTTCTACGTGAAACCCATTGGCGCGGATATCTTTGAAACTTAAGAGAGTGCGGGTTGATTCAGGGTACAAGAGGGCTTCTTCAATTACCAAAGTTGTACCCATTGGCAATATAATTGTGGCTCTTCCTGAGCCTATTATATGCGTATCGCTTCCTGCGATAGTCGTAATCCTTCCAGCGTTCTTCGTGATCGTCTGGAAGTATTTCGACTCTCTTAAGATGGTATTTGTTGTGCCACTATCAACAATGCATATTTCCTCCATTGGGCGCTACACGATTTCTAGATGAAAAGAAAAATAATTCTAATCATAAAGTGGCTAAGTAATTCAAAAAAATTGCTTGTAAAGAAAGAATACTGGAATAAAGAATAAATTGTAATTCTATTCATGAGAAAAAGTATGCTCTTCGAGAGCTTACTATTCATTATGCAACTGATGTCTATGTGAGATAATTCGACAATTCAGTCGATTCTTCAAAAACTCACGTTAGATAATGCCACACCTTTGCACATTCATAAGGTTCTTCCATTAGATTATTACGTGTAATCTAATAGGAAATGGTCGCTAGATTCAATAAAATGCATAATTGAATTCTCATGAGTTTCAAAGAAACTAAAAGAAAGCAATAATATCAAGATTCATATATTCAAAGATGAATGCAAAATTCATAAGTACAAGATTCATAAGTACGAATTCATAAATGCAAAATTCATAAGTGCGAGATTCATAAATGCAGGATTCATAAATACAGATTCATAATCGCAAAATTCATATATACAGATTCATAAATATTCGAATAAACAATAATTGCACAATTCATAAATTCATAAATGCGGAAATAAATTCTCGAAATTTCCGAATTTTTCTTAGTATTTGGCAATTTTCGTTAATTATCTGACAATTTTCCAAAGCATCACTTGACAACGAAAAATAAATTGCAACATGAATTAAACATGGCATAAGTCTAATTACAACTTATATAATTCTTGTTGGCTGGGAACGAAAACAGGTAATGAATATCTCTGTCAATTTGACTCTTGGCCAGGTCAACCTGCCCCTAGGGCTCACATGAGGGAGGGAGCACTTCCCGTTTCCGGGTGCCAATTAAAGAACCAAGCCTCATGTGTGTTTTCCTAGACACCAATTGTCTCATATCTGTTTATTCATTACCAAAATCAAATCCCAACCACTCATGTTCTCATAAACTGTTGTATGAGAAATTCTGGAATCTTCCTAACACTTTTCATAATTTCTGCTAATTTCCAAGCAATTTTCAGAATTACTTTACAACAGGAAATTGAATTTCAGCAAATATCAACATGACATAATTTATAAATTCATAAATTCGGAAAATAAATTCTCAGGAATTTCCGATACTCTAAACGGGGCAATTATTGCAAAAATTCATGCAAAAATTCATAAATGCAGAAAATAAGGCTAAGTACAAATTTAAACAGAGCCAAATAATTTTCTGGATTTTTCTAGGTATTTTCATATTTTTCTGGTAATTTTCAGGATTTTCTGGAATTTTCTATCAATTTTTTCTGAGTTTCTAATCATTTCAAGAAAAGAAAAACAGAAAAGGAATAAACTGAGGGCAAGGGGGGGATTTCCTCTCGCCCCGGGCGTCACGGTTGGACTCAATCCAATTCTTCAGCCGATCCATGTCCGTTCGGTTCATCACTTCCATGGACAAAAGTACCTCAAGTTGAAGTGCTGGACTTCATGTCCAAAGAAACCGAGTAGAGCTCATGGGGCCGGGCGGTGGATCCGTGGCTTTGCTTTATTATTCTGATTGCATGTGTGTACATGGGGTGACCCCCTGCCTCCTATTTATAACCTACAACTAGGGTTTCAAGAGAGTCCACATGGGCCACAACGGGCCAGGTTTCCCAGCACTCCCCCTTGGACTGTTCACCGCGAGATGCATATGCCTCATTAAAACTCCAGAAAAACCCAGTGGGAAAAATACTTAGAGAAAGAGTACATAGCATACACTTACTAAGGATTTATATAGGAAAAACCTTATGTATGAAAACTTCAATGAAAAACTTACTAAGGAAAAGAGTACAATCTACCCAAACTTCAATGTTAATCTCCAAGATTCACGTTGGGTACTCAAACTTCATGTTCGAGATTTATATAGGAGTATGTGAAAATTCTCCCCCTGAAATTTGCACTTCTCTAAGTCTCATCATCCCGATTCCTCTAACGCATCTTTCAAAGGAAGATGCCCTCATCAAAAACCTTATGTATGAAAACTTCAATGAAAAACTTACTAAGGAAAAGAGTACAATCCACCCAAACTTCAATGTTAATCTCCTAGATTCACGTTGGGTACTCAAACTTCATTTTCGAGATTTATATAGGAGTATGTGAAAATTCTCCCCCTGAAATTTGCACTTCTCTAAGTCTCATCATCCCGATTCTTCTAACGCATCTTTCAAAGGAAGATGCCGGGAGTGACTTAGTGAATAAATCTACGAGATTTTCACAGGACTTAGTATGCAGTATCTTGACCTCGTTCATCTTATGCATTTCATGAGCATAAAAGAACTTGGGGTTGATACGCTTTGTGAGGTTACTTTTCACATATCCCATTTGCACTTGAGCAACACAAGCTGCATTATCTTCATAGATAATAATGGGGGTTTGTTCCATGTTCAAACCACATGACTTCTGAATGTGGTGAACCATTCTTCGAAGCCATGCACATTCTCGAGAGACTTCATACAAGGCAATTATTTCTAAGTGGTTTGTCGACGTCGCGACAAGAGTCTGCTTAGACAACTTTCACGAAATTGTTGTTTCACCGCAAAGGAAAACATACCCGGTTTGTGACTTGCCAGTATGCGGGTCTGATAGGTATCCGGCATCAGCATAGCCAACCAAATTCAATTCATTATTTCTTTTATAGAACAAGCCGAGATCATTGCTTCCTTGGAGGTAATGGAAGATGTCCTTCACCCCTTTCCAATGCCTTTTGGTGGGTTCTGCACTGTACCATGCTAGCAAATTCACAGCGAACGCAATGTTCGGCCTAGTGCTATTCGCAAGGTACATGAGTGCTCCAATTGCACTTAAATATGGGAATTCCGCTCCCAGGACTTTCTCCCCCTCTTCTCTAGGCCTGTATGGGTCTAGGTCTGCCTGGAGTGACCTTCCGACCATTGGGGTCTTTGCGGGGCATGCCTTTTCAAAACCAAATCTCTCCAACACTTTCTGCGTGTAGGATGATTGGTGTACCAAGATTCCGCCTTTGAAATGTTCAAGCTGCAAGCCGAAAAAAAAACTTGGTTTTACCCAAGTCCTTTATTTCAAACTCAGACTTCAAGTATGAGCATGCTTCTTCAATTTCTTCGTCTGTCCCAATGATGTTCAAGTCATCTACATAGACAGAGATTATACAAAATCCATTCGTGGATCGTTGTATAAATACACATCGACAATCTTCGCTGTTCGTGTAGCCTTTCTTGCAAAGAAAGTCACTCAAGTGATTGTACCACATTCTTCCTCGATCGTTTTCAAATTCATACAGGTGATTTCTCCAATTTCACACTGTATAGGTTTCTGTTTGCTCTGTCTTGGTTCGGGATAGGTATACCTTCTGGTACTTTCATGTATATCTCCGAATCCAAGTTTCCATACAAATATGCTGTGACAACATCCATTAGTTTCATTCTCAACTTCAAGTTGACTGCCATTGAGATCAAGTACCTAAAGGTAATTCCACCCATGACCGGAGAATAGGTTTCTTCATAATCAACACCAGGACGTTAAGTGAAACCTTGAGCGACAAGCCTTGCCTTGTACCTTACAACTTCATTGTTTTCATTCCTCTTTCGAACAAAAACCCATTTGTGACCTACGGGGTTTATATGGGGAGGTGTGTGGCACACAGGCCCAAACACTTCTCTTTTGTTCAGAGAGACTAACTATGCAGTGATTGCCTTCTTCCATTCTTCCCAATCAAGCCTTTTCTTGCACTCTGTGAGAGATGCGGGCTCGGGATCATGATTAATGATCGTGACAATCTTCTTTGCAAAGTATGCATCGACATTGACTGTTGCTCTATTCATCGATTCTCTTGTTGTTACAAAGTTTATGGCCATTTCATCATGGGGTGCTTCATGCACTTCTACTTGCTCTTCACTGCTATTTCCATCCCAGGAGCAAGTTCCTTTAGTTTTTCTCCGCCAATGTGTGCTCACACATTATTTCCGGCGGCTTCTTCCAATGGAAGGTTCATATCTGGAATTGCCTTTTTTGCAGGCTTCTTTCCAGTGCCAAGTCTCAACTGGCTCCCCTTCTTGCTTTGGGGCACTTTTATGATTGGCTGTGGTAAGTCCTCTTACCCAGTTTTCCCTAGACGTCTCCGGGTACTTTGGGTTTGAGAAGCCAGATTTCCTGTTCTTTTTCTTTGGGGCCTCTAAACAGGATAAGAGATACTTTCTGCTTTCTTTGGTATTTCCACCCTCTCTGATGCATTTCTTGCTGGTACATGCGACTTAACCACTCTTCAGATCACAAAAATGATCAGGCAGTTCATTTGCTAAATTCTGCAAATCAATTATCTTCTGGACTTCTTGATTTGCTTCATTAGTGCGAGGATCCCAGTGGAATGCCATATAATTTCCTGGCATTTTTCATCCAATGGTTGATTCTCTCCCCCTAATGATGGGAAACGGTCCTCGTCAAAGATACAATCAGTGAATCGGGCTGTATACAAGTCTCCAGTCATGGGTTCCAAATACCTGATTATGGATGCACTCTCATACCAACGTATATCCCAGACTTGCGGAGAGGGCCCATTGCAGTCCGTTGTGAGGGTGGTATAGGTACATATACCATACAACCAAATTTTCTAAGATGGGAAATCTTCGGGATGACCCCTTGCACTAATTGCATTGGTGAATGGGTGTTGTAGGCCGATGGTCTATAATTGTTGAGTGTTGCTGCGTGCAGGACTGCGTGTCCCCAACGAGTGTTGGGCAAGTTACAACTCTGCAAGAGTGGTCGGGCTATGAACTTAATCCTCTTTATTAGTGCTTCAGCCAGTCCATTTTGCGTATAGACGTGCGGTACAGAGTGCTCAACAGTTATTCCAGCCGCTGTGCAATAATCATTAAATGCCTTTGAAGTAAATTCACCGGCATTGTCCATTCGAATGGACTTCATGCGATGATCAAGAAAAGCATTCTTAATTCTGATGATCTGTGAGATTTGCTTTGTGAATGCATGATTCCTTGTTGACAGCAAACATACATGCGACTATTTCGAGGAAATATCAATGAGCACTATGAATTACCGAAATGGCCCCGACAAGGGCTGAATCGGGCCGCAAATATCTCCCTGAATGCATTCTAGGAATGCAGGGATTTCATGTTGCACTTTCATAACAGAGGGTCTTGTTATTAATTTCCCGGTGGCACATGCATGGCACACAAAATCTTCATGATTCGGGAAAATTTTAACATTAATGCCATGACCTTGTGAGTTGTTAATTATATTTCTCATCAATCTAAGACTAGGATGACCTAATGTACAATGCCATAAAGAAAATAATTCAGAGCTTCTAAAGACAGTCTTCAAAGAAGTATACACTGCGGGTGCATTGATGTTCGTGTAGTACAACCCAGATTTATATGAGGGACATTTTTCTAATACCATTTTTTCATATTCCGCGTGCTTCACAATGCACAAGTGTTCTTTGCCATTTTCTTCATTGGTTTCTACGTGAAACCCATTGGCGCAGATATCTTTAAAACTTAAGAGAGTGCGAGTTGATTCAGGGTACAAGGGGGCTTCTTCAATTACCAAAGTTGTACCCATTGGCAATATTATTGTGGCTCTTCCTGAGCCTATTATATGCGTATCGCTTCCTGTGATTGTCGTAATTCTTCCAGCGTTCTTCGTGATCGTCTAGAAGTATTTTGACTCTTTTAATATGGTATTTGTTGTGCCACTATCAATAATGCATATTTCCTCTATTGGGCGCTACACGATTTCTAGATGAAAAGAAATATAATTCTAATCAGACAGTCGCAAAGAAATACAAACATTGCTTGCAAATATATAATACTGGAATAAATAATAAATTGCAATTCTTATTCATGAGAAAGTAAAAGCAAGTTCTTCAAGAGCTTACAATTATTCAAAATCAACTAATCAACCACAATCTAAAGGAAAGTGCTAACAATGCTATTCATGCACTAAATGGAATATGTAAAGTGTAACATCCCTATTTTTTGTTTTCTAAAAAAATAATAATTTAAATTAAATAATTTAAAGTTTTGGATTTTAATTGGAGTTCTAATTAACCTGGCATCCTTATCCTTTCGAAATTGGAGCTCAATTTCGAATCGTCCGAAAACTCGAATTTTCAAATTCCTGTCCTTGCTCGAAATTTCACCCGAGTTCCAAAATGCTCCAAAAATCCCAAAACCTATTGCATTAGGTTCCAAATATTCCAAAATGATTTTGGGAATTTTTCCAAGATTTTTGGAAACACTCTGGTATTTTATCGCTCGCGGCCTTTCGTTAAAAGCCCTTTATTCGTCCTGGAATTTTCTAAATCCCAAATTTTATCCAAATTCAATGAAACCAATTTTGTTGGGTTCCAAATATCCCCTAGTATTTTTAGGAATTTTTTTCGGAATTTTTAGACCCTTTTTACTATTTTATCTTGCGTGCCATTGATTCTACACTATTCATCGACCAACGAAAAGCCGCCACGTGTCATGGTACTGTTCACTTGTCTTCCACCTCCAGCCAAAGCTCCAGAGAACACCTCCTCTCTCTCTCTCTCTCTCCACCATTATAGCACAACAAAAGCTTCATTTTCCTTCCGATTAATGCACCAAAAATTCCGGAAAAATGATATTTGAGATCCTCGTTGCATTTGTAACGTTCGAAAGTTAATTCCTTAATTAAATCCTTCATAAATTGCAACTTATTCCTGTGAGAACGTGTTTCCGTTTCTCCCATGAATGCATCCACTCCGGACCTCCTCTTGCCCTATAAAAAGGGGGCTTCGGTGCCTCTCTTCGTCGCCAACTCGTCCCTCCACTTCCTTTGTGCTACTTTGCCTTCGATTCGACGAATTTCGTGGTTGTTCATCATCAACCGACGAGGCTTCTCTCAATCCGGTCATCCTCTCCGAAATCCGACACCACTGTTGGATTCGCATCGCCGAGACCTTTCCGGTGCACACCTTCTCTAATCCCGCAAACCCTTCCATTGCAACATCATTTTTTTCCAAACCCTAGTTCATACTGCTCTGTTCTGGACACAAAATTCGCGATTTTTACTGTAGCTTGTATCTTTTGCGTCCGGACTCCGAAACCCTAGTTCATACTGCTCTGTTCTAGACACAAAATTCGCGATTTTTACTGTAGCTTATATCCTCTCCGAAACCCGTCCCTCTTTTTCTTGATTTTCCATCATTTTTCAACTTCAAACGCTTATATCTTTTGCGTCCGGACTCCGATTCACTCCGTTCAAATTCCTAAATTCATCTAAATTCAAGATCTACCTGCCAGTATAATTTTTATAATTTTTAGATTTTATTTTATTTTTGGTTATTTATTTGTGTCTCGTTTTGCGCGTAGCCGAAGAATCCATCGAAGCCGCCGACGCCATCGCTGAGCATCAAGTCTTCTATATCTTAGCTGCTGGTGAAGGCAAGTCATAGTCCTTGACCATGTTGGACCTATGTTTGCAAAAGTATTTTTGTTTCATACAAATGCATGCTATTTGATTACAAGTATTATTTGCGGGAATAGTTAAATACCTGATTGCCATAATGACACCTTGAATCATTGAAATGCCCTGTATCCATTGTCACCCTAGGTTGGATCATTTACTAGTTGGATATGATTGTAGTACCAACATTGGGTTATCGTAACTATGCTTAGACCTGCTTAGTTGTACGATGGGTTCATGTCACATGATGAATTAATAATATTGACTTAATGAGATATGGAATCGTGGCGGGTAGCCACTGTTGTAAAATTTGTTGTACCCTGGCAGGGTGTGTCATTGGTCTTAGTTATACAAAATTGCTTTCACTCGGGCAAGTGATCGTGCAGTAAAGGGGGTGCTTTTAGCACATTTGGGATGTGGTTGTCTTGCCTGAGTATACTTAAGGACTTAATCTTGTGCGCCATTGAACTGGGCCTAACCGTACAACCACATGTGCAGTGACAGACACAGGTGATTAATTTGCAATGTCTAAATTTAAGTATTGTTGTGGTTGTGTGGGTTCCGGGACAGACGGGTAGACTCACAAGGCGCAAGAGGGGGCCCTGAGGGGTGAAACCTTAGCGGGCAGTACTGGGTTTATACAAAGTATTGTAAAGACCTTGTTATGACCTCTCTGCCGACACACCAAAGGAAGTGTGTTAATTACGTATGGCAATAAGAGTTGGTCATATCTTGTGGGTAAAGATGTACAACCTCTGCAGAGTGTGTGTTAAACTATTCGAATAGCCGTGTCTGCGGTCATGGACGTGCCTGGGAATTTCACACGGGGTATAGTGTTTTTAGAAAATGTTGAAGGTTGGGTTTGTTGGAAGTGAACGGGAAGTTCACTATTGTTTTCGATGTCAAATTATTAATACTGTTGAGTTTAGTGGTTGATAATGATCTAGTTGGTGATGGGTGATGCCTCACCAATCTTGTGTTGTTGTTTACCCTTGATTTATCAGTTATTATTATATTTGTCAATTAAGCTTTGAATCTATACATTATATTTACATTCAAGTTATCGTTTTCTGCAAAATAACCCTATGGTTATCCTTTGTCAAGCCGTACATTATTTGCATCATTCCCTGCGGCTTGCTGAGTACTTTTTGTACTCATGGCTTTATGCCTTTGTTGATCGATTCTTTGAGGAGAACAGGAAAATACCGAGTTCTACGAGGAGGAGTATTATGAAGACTACGTGAACTAGGATGGCGTTTCCCCAGACGATTGCCTGTGGCATGTCGTATGGTCCCAGTTATTGTTATTTTCTGCTGCAAGAGTTTTATTTGTTTCTTAAGCCCTTAAGGCACAGTTATGTAAACTTGACCATAAGGTCCGTTGTTACTATTTGCTACTTTCATAGTTAATTCGATAATGGAATGATATGTCAATTTTGTTGCCACTGTGTGCACTAGCGTGATCCTGGACTAGTGCAGTAAACATAGAGGGTTTCGGATTTGTAAATCTAGGTCCCGACATAAAGTATGCATTCACTTCTGCTTCTATGTCATCCACAAAAGTGTTCTTCATTAGCCAAGAGCTTGGCTGCTTCATCGATGTCTAGACCGGGCTGCGAGGATGAAGCATGTGGAGTGTCGACTTCCATGACATCATCATTGCCTACTTCGACAAAATCTGCCTCTGCCAGTACATTTCCTTTGGCCTTCTTCTTGGCCTGATATGCATTGATCACTTCCTTGGATTCCCAGCATATTTTTGACCAATGTCCCCAAGTCCCGCATTTGAAGCACGTTTGGTTCTGCTGTCCATACGGCTTGCCCTGCGGTTTTTCCTTATCGTCCTTCTTCTCTTGGGCTATGGACTTTCCTTTGGCTTGATATTTCTCTTTTCCACCCTTCTTGCCCCTCTTCCTGTGGGCGGGCTTTTTCACCTTATAGCCGTTGGCATTGACTTCTGGTACAATGCCCCTCCCAGGTGTCTGTGAGATGAAGTTCTTGCGAAGACTTCATCTTGTGATTCCGCAACTTGCATAACATCAATCAGTTCGCTATACTCCTTGTATGCGTCCTGACGATAGCTGCGGGCACTCTGGATAGCATTAGGGTAAAAAGTGGAAATAGTTTTCTCAATCTTCTCCTCATCAGTGATCTTCTTGCCACATAGGAAGAAATTGGTACAAATTCTGTGCAAGGCAGAATTGTACTCGGCCACTGTTTTGTAGTCCACAAACCTCAGGAGAACCCAATCTTGCTGCGCTTGGGGCAAGATTGTGTACTTCAGCTTCTAGAACCGCTTCTGGAGTGCAGTCCATAGCTCAATTGCACTCTCTTCTGCCATGTATTCATTTTTCAGGGTGGCTGAGAGATGGTGCCTGAGGAAGTGCAATGCTTGATCGTTCTGCTCGGCAGTAGGTGGTGCGTCCTTCGAGGACCCTAAGCCGATAGCAGCTCGGAGCTTCTTGCCACCGAGTACGATCTTTACATCGGATGCCCAAGTGAGGTAGTTCTGACCGTGCTGGGCCAGTTCTTCAAACTCATGGTTCACAATGCCAGGCATCTGCATTTTACAAGATTCCATAATTAGATTACTGCATGTAATCTAATAGAATATGGTTGCATAATTCATAAAGTGCAGAAAAATAAATTCTCATTAATTTCCAGTAAACTAAACAATACAAACAATGCGAAAAAGCACATGCAAATATTCATAAATGCAAAAAATAAGGCTAATAAAAATTAAAAATAGATCCAATAAATTTTCTGGATTTTTCTGGATATTTTTCATATTTTCTGGCAATTTTCAGGATTTTCTAACCAATTTTCTGAATTTTCTACTTATTTTCGGAAAAGAAAACAGAGAAAAAAATAGATAAATAAAGCCAGGGGGCAAGCGGGTAATTTTCCCCTCCCCCGTGCGCCACATTCGAAATATAATTCGGTTTTCAACCGATTGAGATCCGATCAGTTTCCTAATTTGACCAAGTCCTCGTCTTCATGTCTAAACAACATTGAGTTTGGACTTCATGTCCGGCCAGCGATCGGGAAAAGCGCAAGGCACACGGGCGCTACGACGTTCAAGTCGAGCCGAGGTGCGTGGCTTCAAGCCGTCAGGTGCGGACCGGGTTGCGTGCGCGGGTGGCACGCCGGGCTACGTGTGTCGGAACGCTCCCTTTTATGGCGTGGAATACCAAGAGGGATTCCTATGTGCAAACAATACTATTCCCATGATCAGTGGTTAGCACGCACATTTACAACATTGTCATCACATCCATACAAGTTCATATTACACTCATTGAAATAAAGTCTTACATCATGGCCTATTGGCCGAATTTAAAAGTTTGCAGCGGAAGATACATTGGTTGGCAGTATGCCTTCTACCCAAAATACCACAGGCAACTGACAAGGATAAAACTTTAGAAAGATTCGTTAGCAAAGTCCCCGTATTCTACGTCGGGATCAGGAAACTCGTTCTCTTCATTCTCTGAATATCAACAATAGCAAGGTTGAGTACACGTATGTACTCGCAAGACTTGTAGTGTATCACAAATGTATATAGTAAATGCAGGCTATGTCATGGGTAAGCTACTAAGTTGTTTTGCATAAAGCGAAATTGAATTGTAAATACAGAATAATAGATTGCAAGCGTAATTTGTAAAGCAATTGACAGATATGTAAAAAACAAGTATGTATAAGAATAGTAACAACCTCACAATCCTCCATGATTGTGGGTAGAGTATCGTCCATTCCCATTTCATTGACAACCACATTTTAACAAGACTTTTTCCAACCATCATTGAGTTTCCAAACAATTTTATGAAAATACAAAAATCATCTAACTTAGTGCGAGTTCACCAAGATTCCCATAATTGTGGGAACTGCTTTTCGAAAAGTTTAGACTCTGCAGAGTTGTACAACTTTACCCACAAATAATGATCAACTCTTTGTGCATTGCAAATTAACACACTTCCTTTGGTGTGTCGCGGAGAGATCATACACAACCGTTACATTATTTAATCCTGACTTTACACCAGCTCGGTGCCGACAAACCCTTGCTATGGCGGCAGACATGAAAGTTCACATGATTTATTTAGAACTCATGGTAACCCATTCCCCCTCAATAGTAAGGCGTACACCGTTGCATCGGTATGCAATTACCCACAAGTCCATGCGGAAGCCCCTTACAAGCCAACTCGAAAGGGCTTAAGGCTTGTGCTACTTCAGCCTCCCAATGTGCAAAGCCAGTTTTAAATAACTTAGTAGGTTGAGGCTACCCCATAAATAGCAATTGTGGTTGTACGGTAATTCCCGGATTATACAGCACTATGTTCGGTCCTTAACTGACCCAGGCGGAAACTCCCCCTAACTACGTGTAAGTTAAAGCTTACACACCCGGCTATTGCCATAATCCGCCCATGTCAAATCATAGTTTTATTTTCATTTTTATTAAACTACCAGTATCCTTTACTGTCATTTCCAACTTTGAAATCATGAGACAACGTGTGTCTTTCTCAATTCTAGCAGGTTTTTCAGTGTTTATCACGAACAACATAACCAATTGTTCGAGATCCCACTACTAGAGCATACTAAGCATGTGCAATTAATTAATCGAGTATACCCTTTTGACATTACATTTTGTCTAACCATAACCTAGGGTTTCCAATGTTCTCATGTCAACAATTAATTGAGGTAATCCCACAAGCTAGGTTTAGTTCTACCACATCCCACAATGTAGCAAGTTTAAAGAACAGAGCGCATGCATAATAATTTTGACAAACAAAGTAAACTGTTTAAAATAGTGGGTTCAATATGGTCAAAGGAGGGTGCTTGCCTTGCTCAGTGATTTCCTGCGTGGAGTCAAGGTCGTCGACGAAGGTATCTGGAGTATCGATGTCTACACGCCGTATCAAAAGAGCGAAGCAACATCCAAATCCAGAAAAGAACAAACGAAGAGTAAACACGCAATACATGTGGCAAAAAGAAGTCAAATATAATCACAAATAAAATCATTCGTACAACAAGTGAGTGTGTGCTTTGGTTTGGCGAGATTTAGGGTTTGGGTCCAACTAATAGTTTAAAGCACGGTACCGAGTTTTACAAAAGTCACCAATTTACTTTACGAATTCAAGAAGCTAAAATTGTGTATACAATCATATTTGTTTTCGAATTCAAGAAGCTAAAATTGTGTATACAATCATATTTGTTTTCGAATTCAAGAAGCTAAAATTGTTTGGATTTATAAAATAAGATCACAAAGTAGCATGGTTGATCGAAACCTTAAATAAATCATTGAACATAAATAAGTAATCGACAAGGTATAAAAGGTAGTTTATTGCGCTACTACTATAGGAACTATAATTATGTTACCATAAAGGTATAAGCTTAGGGTTTATGACTTTCATATAAAGTCCTATGTAGCACAATTAATCGGAAACTTAAATAAGTTATTGAATATGCATAAGTGACTAACTAATACATGAAAAAGTGGCAATTATATTATTACTACAAAGCTTTTAATCAAGTTATTTCTAACATCTAGGTGCTGTCATTTGGGCTTACAAAGTTCATCATGCTTCATCTACACATCTACTCTATATATGCATGTTACATAGGTTGCATGAAATTATCCCATTATACATTTCAAGATTAAACATGGTTTAAACCTAAATAGTTTCATAAAACAATATGAGTATTATATTAAAAGAGCTTAGAGACCAAGTTTACAAATTTTCAAGATTTATTTGCGCTAAGTATATACATTTCAAATTTTAAATGCATTGAAACTAACCTAATTAAGGAATTGATACAAACCAAGTCCAAATTTAAATGTTTTTACATATTTATAACCTCCATGATGTCAGGAACTCAGCAAAATTGGTTTCATTAAATTTGGAAGTCATCTGTACAAATTTTGCATGGAGCTAAGTTTCGGCCTAAAGTATAAATTTGAAATTTAAACATTTTCCATTCAGTGGATTTGAAATATTTTTACATATTCAGAAACTACATGATTTAACAAATTTTTAGAAACTGGTTTGACCTAATTTGGATTCATATTTCAAAAGTTATGGGCATTTGAATCGGCTCAGTTTTGGAAAATGGATGAAAAATAGGAAATACGCTTTCCTAAAGCGAAGGCGTATTTTGGCTTGGTTCGGGTCTTTGGGGCGCTTGAAGCGATCGACAGGTGGGGCCACTTGTCGATGCGGCCTTCGGTGAGGGGCGATGGGTCGACAAGCCGTCCCACGCGCCAATGAGCCGAACGAGGAAGCGACGGTGGAGGCCTCGCCGGCGCTGGAGAAGGGCCGGAGGCGGGCGGCTGAGGGTGCGGTGAGCATGAGCATGACATGGTGATCCTAGGGCATGGATTCATCAGGTCCGGGGATGACCGAAGGAGGCTGGCGATGGTGAGGGGCGGCGGCACTAATGGCAGCTGGCCGCGACGGCTCTAGGGCAGCGTCGAAGCACAAATGATGGTTCCATGAGCATCTATGGGTCCTAGGGGTGTGGCTCATTACCTTGGATTGGAGTGGGAGTGGCCAGGGCGTGCTGCACCATGCACCGGTGCCGAGGAAGAAGGAGCCCGGTGCGGCGACGTTCCGGTAGTCCAAGCTGCAAATTGAAGTGAGGGAGAGGATGAGGAGGTCAGTGCGATGTTGTAACCAAAGGGGATTGGACAATGGAGCAGTGAAGGGCAGCATTCGCAAGTTTTCCCCTTGCGGCTCACCTTCAGTACAGATGCTCCAATGGCGAGGCTCACTGTCCACTATGGTCGGGGAAGAAGTGGATAAGAGCAAAGAGCTAAGGGGATACCAATTGAACTTAAATAGTGGGGAATGGGGGCCTAATTTGGTAATGCGCGTGAGGTGAGGTTCGGCGACAATGGCGGAAGGACAACGGCGCTGGCTCCTTTTCGGCGCTTTTCCCGTGCAATCGAGTGGATGTCAGCGGGGTTCGCGCACACAAGGCAATGGCCCAGGCATTGGTTCGGGCGAGCTGTAGAGGGAGTGACAAGCCGGGACTTTGCCCAACGGCGCGAGCTGGTTCGGGCGGAGAGGGATTGGGCGACGCCGGTAGGCAGAGTGTGAAGATCTTGACCGTAGCGAGGAGAGCCAACGGGGTGGCCTACCACGCAATGATCAAAGCCGGGTCGAGCGCTTCATCAGAGAAGGGCGAGGGATTGGCGGCCGTGGCAGAAGAACGAAGACGGATTGGCTGCCGCGGCGGCTATTCGGCGGAGCGCCTGCGCGGGAGAGAGAAGGGAGAGGGGATAAGAGAGAGAGGGAGAGGGCTAGGGCGACGCCATGAGGTGAAGGGACGGCGCGCCGAGCCGGGCGCATCATCGGCGTATGGGCGGAGGTGGGAGATGGAAATGGCGGCAACAGAGTCCACTGACGAAGTTCGGTCCAATCTTCAGGATCCCCTCTCGAGTACTGTAGCAAATCTAACATTTGCTCCATCTCTCTGGTTGGTTCAGGGAGACATCATGTTCAGGCATTGCATTGGTGCAAAGAGATCTGTAAATCTCTGGTTGGACTGCATTTGATCTGCCCCATGAGCTCTTGCAGATCTTTAGGCTAGTAGGTACTCAAGTGAGGTTTGGATAAACATATATTTTGGTTGCAGTAGACCTTCCTCAGGTTGGTTTAGTGAGTTGTGGAATGCACTGCGTTGTTGCATCCTTGGCAGAGAAAAGGTTAGCTTATTAGAGTTGTCAGGTCCAAGCATTGCATTGGTCTAGCAAAATTTGAAGATCTTTGAACAGGTGGACTTATTTAGAATTCTGGATGTGGTTGACCAGGCCCAGTTCAGTCACTGCTAGATCCTAATTGATAGTGGTTCAAATCGGCATTGCTTGATTTGGTTGCATTAGAACATACTCAATTTACTGATGAAAAGCTAAATGAAGAAATGCATGAAATGGAACCTTCGCTTAGCTAACAAAAGATAATCAAAACAAATCGAAAATCCAAATAATCCTCCATATAATGGTTGAGTCTCAAATCAAGACCAAAATAAATAAATTAATATTTAATTTATACTCCTAATTATTGAGGATGTTACAACGTGCACGGCAGCGCGGCCAGGCGTTTAACCGAGGCCGGCTTCTAGCGGCGGGCTACCGGGGCGCACGGCGGGCGGTTGTCCAGCGGCTGGCGCGGAGGGGCACAGTGTGGCGGCAAGCTTGGCTTCGGGCCGGGAGCCAGCGACTGCGGCACTGCGTGCACGCGTGGGGCGCGGTTCGGTGCAGGCGCAGTGCGGTGTGCACGGTTCGTGGCTTTAGACGACTTCGAGTCATCAACACGCTTTGCTTCAAGTGGAGTAGGCCAGCCGCGTGCAGCGCTTCGTGCGCATTGCCAGCGACCTTGGCTTCAATGGTGCTTCCTGGCTATGGATGCGACCGGCAGTGGCTTCTTGCCGAGTTGTAGCATTGTATACTGTAGCTTCGTGCTACTAGATGAATGCCATGATCTGTAGATTAGATGTAAAATACAAACGAGCAATTAGAACAATCCTCGTTCTCACCTTTCTCACCTTTTCTGATCGCGCCAGGGTGGCGCGAGTGCCTGCCCTGGTCGCGCCAGGCTGGCGCAACTGGCCTGCGTGGCACGTGGACGTGTCGCGCCAACGTGGCGCGATTGCCCGGCTGTCGTGCTGGCGTGGCACGATTGGGTGCTTTCGCGCCACCGTGTCGCGATTGTAGGTTAGTTTTGTAAAAAAAAATCAAGTATATTTTTGTAATACAGGAATAAAAAATGATTATCTATAAAAAAAATTCTTGGAATTCATATACAAATTCAACTACTAATTTTTACTTAATTTTTATTCTGAATTTTAGTTTATTTTGATGCTCATATGGAAACCATATTACTAATTATCTTTTATTTTTGTTCTAATTTTTTTTATTGTGCTTTACATAGACTCTTTCTTTTAATCGTATGAATCAAAATTTTAATTTTATTTTATCTTTATTTGGAATTTTAACTATTTTTGTAATGTACATGACTAAATTCTTTCTTTTAATGTAGACCGTTATAATATGGATCCGGTATTGTACAAGACACAAACTCTTTCTTTTAATCTAGACTGTTATAATCTGAACCCACTACAATCAATGGTGTAGATCTTTCTTTTTTCTGATTAATGTGGAAATTTCTAGCTTTGAGAGCTAATGTGGTGGTTTTTTCTCCCTCTACTTTGATGTTATAGTAGATAGATTGGGAATCCCGCCTGGTCAAAGATGATCATCATTTGTGCAGGTGCTGCCCGGGCATACGGTGATAAATAATAGTAGTGTGGGTAGGCAGTCCTTTCAGAATAGCAACATCATTCATTAGAAGCTCCCTAACTGCAATCTTCATAATGCAGAGCTTGCCAAGTCCTCTGATCCATGGAAATTTTTGTATTTGATACAAGTTTTGACCTGTATTCACAAAACGATACAACACTTTCGCATATTTACAGAAAAACCAATCATACCCGAAATTTGAAATTTTGGTTTTAAATACCCAGAATTTCAAATTCTAATTTTTGCGTATTCGGATTTTCAAAAACAGGATATTGCGTATTTGGAATCTAGAAAATCGGGTATTGCATATTTGATGCGTGGAAATCCGGGTATTGCATACCCGGTTCCTGGAAAACCGGGTATGGAAGGCATACCCAGTTTCTCATAAACTGGGTATGGGGTGGCTGTGACGTTTGCTTTTCTATCCCATTTGCTTTTCATGTACTACTTTCGTATGCTTCCTATCCCATTTGCTTCCTTTTACTCAGGTTGCTTTTCTTGTCGGTTCTCTTGTCTATATTGCTCGAAATGGTGCCCCTATACCCGATTTTTAAGAAACTGGGTATGACTTCCATACCCGGGTTTTTAGAAATCGGGTATGTAATACCTGGATTTTCACGTATCGAATATGCAATAACCGGTTTTCCAGATTCCAAGTACGCAATATCGGGCTTTTGAAAATCTGAATACGCAAAAACCGAAATTTGAAATTCCGGGTATTCAAAACTGAAATTTCAAATTGTGGATATGATTAGTTTTTCTGTAAATACGCGAATGTGTTGTATCGTTTTGTGAATACAGATCAAATCTTGTATCAAATACAAAATTTTCCCTGATCCACTTGGGAAGAACAGGAAATGTGCAAATGTGCGGCAACAACTTAAATCTCTTACATGGGCAGGAGGAGGAGAGGACACTCTGCTTCCCAAGCCATGTTAGAGCATCTCCAAAAGACACCCTACCCAACTCTCTATCTGTATATTTTGACGAGTGACTCCATTCTTCCTCCTCCAACAGCCTCCCCAGCCTCCTCTCCAAAATTTGCGAGGGGAGAGAGAATCCCCAAATTTAGCGATTCTCTCTCCGCTCGCTATCCGGCCAAGGTTGTTGGGCACCCTCATTTGCACGAGCACAGGGACATTGCCCCCTCATCTTCTCCTCGCCCATCGGCCGATGCGGCGACGCAGTCTCCGCCACCACCTCCATCTGAAGCCGGAGTTCCTCAGTCATCCATGGAGGCCAGCGGCGCAAGTGCAGGCGAGATTAGGCACTGGAACGCTGACGTCAACGCCATCTCCCTCCACGTCGCCGAGCAAGGCCCCGCTGCTGGACCGGCGGTGCTCCTGATCCACGGCTTCCCGGAGCTATGGTTCTCGTGGCGCCACCAGATGGCCGCCCTTGCCGCCCGCGGCTTCCGCACCCTCGCCCCCGACCTCCGCGGCTACGGAGAATCTTAAGCCCCCGCCGACCCCGCCGCCTACACCATCTTCCACCTCGTGTTCCAGGTGGTGATCCTTGGCTGTGTCTTCTGATTTAATTTTAGCATCCATTCTTCCTCTTGCGATCGAACTCATACGTGGACGCAATGCGCAAGTTGTCTGAAATTGAAATTTCCTGAACCAAAGCAAATGAAAATAGTCTCCATGTAACCACTAACCAAAAAGTCCTCTAAGATCTGTGAAATTTTATTCTTGAGGACCATAGAAGCATTCTTTGCAGTGAAATGCACTCTCTTGCACCACTCCTGTCAGAAATTAGGCCTTACTGTTGGAGGGCTGTGATGCATACAAACTGCATTTTTCTCTGCAAAACATTTTAACAATCTCACAGTGGATGTTGTGAATAGAATTTTTTTTGCTTAATTTGTTTGGGGTATATATCATGAGCACATCTGGTGTAGAGCAGAAATAAATATTTAAAGGTTTGCTTGATTCTTCATTAGCACTGCGCTATGACTCACTGGAGAAATTTTAATGTAAGTGACATTCTGAATCATGGTAAAAAAAACTCATGTCTGCAGGAACCTGGAAGAGCTAAAAGGGCAATGATGTTGCAACTGTCCTAAAGAAGTTCTACTCTAATGAAATAGATGACCTCACTGCTCCTCCTGGAGTAGAGATCCTCGAGGCACCCTCGTCATCACTTCCATGGATTACTGAGGAAGAACTTGATAGTTGTAATCCTACTTTAGTGACCCAGTTCGTATACGATTACGACTCTCAGTTTTCTGAAAGTTTTTGCCGTATTGTAAACAGTCCAAGTTGAGAATCCGAGTCAGTTCAGATTAGAATTAGTCTCAGTTTTAGCAAGTTGAAGTCGATTCTATTTGTAAGACAATAAGTTATTTAAAGCAATGAAATCTCCAGGAAAAGCTGCGAAGGTTAAGCAGCACCAAATACATCTTTTGCTGTTTTCTGAAGTTGAGCGTTTGTCGAGCGAGTCTGTTCTAAACTTGCAGCAGCAAGTTGCGTTCAGAACAACACAGGGGCGTATCGATCTCTGGGAGCTATTTCCATGAATCGGGCCAAGTATCTTTGTAAAATTTCGTAAAAGCGGGTTCACCTACGATCGGCCACTCAACCACTACCGCATGATGGGCATGCAAATTGCTTAACTTCTCTTCTGTGCATTCCTTCTAATTTCTATTTGATTTAGCTGCACTAATATATGGCAAATGCAGGAATTGGAAGCTTACTACTCCCTGGCAAGGTGCGAAAATTTCAGTGCCTGCCAAGTTCATTGCTGGTGACAAGGACCTTGGTCTCCAGTCCTTTGGAACCGAGGCCTACATCAAGAGTGGGGGTTTCAAGTTCAATGTTCCAGATCTTGAGGTTGCTGTCATCGAAGGCCACCATTTCCTCCAGCAAGAGCAGCCCGAGAGAGTTAACTCGGAGATATTGTCCTACTTTGACAAGTTCGCTAGTGAGGATGCATGAGAAAAAGAAAAAGAAAAAGAAATAAGATCGATGGTTCTAGATTTGTGGGATGTAGCTTTTCTTAACAGAAAACGATGAAGCTCATAGACTTCTGTATGTACTTGAATCAGTGAGAGCTAGCTAGCCATTTGTTGGTTTTTATTGGAATAAAAGAGCATGTAAAATGTTTGATGAATTCGTGTAAACGTCCCAATTTAGTCTCTCCAAATAATCCCATGATGGTTCCAAGGAATTTGGTAGACTTAAGTTTGAGAGGTGCTTCTATGCTTTTCTTTTTTGAAATTGCACAAATATTAAAACATAAATGAATGGTAAATGGTGATGTATATATAGACAAGAATAATATAGCCATTCGAATTTACCCGTTGAAAAATAACCGTTGCAGCGTGGTGGTTACAATAAATTTTGAATTTTAAATTCCCGCATTGAAATATAGCCGTTCAAATTTACCCGGTCAAAAAATTCAACTTATTGCTATGGCGGTTATGGAATATGATTAAAATATAGGGGAGAGAAAATAGAGAGTGTGATATAGAGAGTGTTGTTGGAGAGGAAGGAGATATAGAGAGTCAAATGTTTGGAGAGCTCTCCAAATATGACTTTTGGAGAGGGAAATTTGGAGAGCCTTGTTGGAGATGCTCATTCTTGAAGCTCCTGCCACATCCAAAGTATTTAAATGAGAGGAACTACAGGTACCAGAGTAAGAGATTTGAGATTCTTGAGTTTTTCGATAATCGAGCCCAGACGTTCCACTTTGCTCTCAGATAACTAGACAACACTACAGAACATGCTGAGATCAAAATATCGAATTTTTTATTATTCTAGTACGGTTAGTTTTATTTTTTTTTGTAACTAGCTGCTGATCCGATAGAATCACAGAAATAACCTCTAAACAGTACAATCCACAAATCCCATCCGCTTAAAATTTTTTAAAAAAACATTTCAAGCGGTCCTGGACCATTTGAATTTTTAAAAAAAATTTCGACCGATCCCCGTCCGCATCCGGCAGCGGCCCAGATGCGTCCCCCTCTGGCAGCGTCCCCTCGCCGACGGGCCCTACCGCGGGGAGCGCATCCGAACGATCCCCGCTCCCGACAACCACCGCACGCCCCGCGGACAGGACCGGGAGGGGGCGGTTCCTCACCGCCGGCAGTAGGGCTCGGCCTCCTGGCCCAGTGAGGCCTAGCGTGGGTCGGTCGAGAATTGCGAAGAAGTCGGCACAGAGGAATTTCGAAAGTCACTTACCGGTAGGAGCGAACAACCGCACTGACGTGCCCTCTTTGCCGGACCGCGAGGAGGCGACAGGACCAGCGCTCGCGAGATAAACCTGCGCCGCGGTCTCTTCGGAGGAGCCGCGCCGCCGCCCCGCTGATCGGGACCGCCGCGCCGCTGTACTGCCTCCGGCGACTTCTCCCTCGCTCGGCAACGACTCCTCGTCACCCTCACTCGAGGTCTCTTCCGAGGTCTCCTCCGAGACCTCCTCGCCACGCGCGGCTCGGTCCGCGCGCTCTTTCCTCCTCTGCGTCTTGGCGGCCTCTTTTTTCGCTAGCTGGGCGGCGTCCTGCTTCTCCTTTTCGAGGCGCGCGGCCGCCCTCAACTCCTTTTCCCCCGGCAGCAAGGGACGGGAGATCAGTCCACCGAGCCCCTGCGGGAGCACGCTCGGGTAAGGAGGCGAAGGAAGCAGAGCAAAGCAAAAGCGAACAGGAGCCGTCAGACGTACCAGGTTCTGCGGATTCTGCGAAAACGGCGCAGCACCTCGCCCGGCCGTGGTTCGGTGTCTCCGCGATGGAGATGCTGACACGCGCGCGAGATCTCCGACGGAGGAGCTCCGCCCGAGCGACCTTGCAGGTCGGTCGGCCCAATGTACTCAAACATGGGGCGAATCGACCCTTGAGGGGTTGGATGCGCCTCTCCATGAACGCATCGAGGACCACCTTGCTCGCCAGGCCCCGCCGCTTCAGTCCGCGAGCTTTTCAAGGATCGCGTCCACCTTCTTCAGGTCCTTCGTGTCGGGACCCCACCCTAACAGGGATGCGGCGTTAGTAAATTCCCACCTGAAGGAGGGGCACTGTTGTCGAGGTTCGGACATAGAACCACTCGCTATGCCACCCGGTTAGGCGTCGGCAGCCTCAAATCGGCGTAGAAGCGGTTTGCGGTGGTTGCGTGATTGGATCATCGAGCCGAGGAGGCGGCGGTGTCGGTGGCGGCCTCATGAAGAAGAAGTGGCGCCAGAGCCCAAAATGGGGTTCAATCCCGAGAAAGGCCTCACAGCGTCATGAAGACCGCAATATGGAGGACTCCATTTGGGTTCAGGTGATGAACTTCTCCCCGTAATAGTGCGGCAACCCCGGACGAGCGGGTGGAGCGGAAGTCCAAGCCCGTTCGTAGAAGAACGCCCGGCGAGACTATCTCGCCGTCCTCAAGTTCGGGGACCTCGGTCGGCCGTGAACTTCGCCCGGCGGACTCGGGCGCGGAGGAAGGAACTCCTTCCTCTCCAGGCATCGAGATAGCGACCCGCCATGGCCGAGTGCGGGTCGGCGACATCTCCAAATGCGCCGGCGAGCAGGAACGACAGCGACGGCGAAGCTCCTCTTCTTCCTCGTTTTCTTTCTTCCCTTTTCTTTTTTGCAGAGCGCGAAGCAGAGGGCTTGGCGCCTACCACGCCACCCACTCCTTCCTTTATAGGCGCCAGGCGGGAACAGACGCGCCTCGCGCAAAATTGACGCCTCACGCAAATCAACGCGCCGCAAACCGTCGCCGCCGCTCGCCTGCTTCCCGATAACGTGCGCGATCCATTTAAATCCCACTGCGCATTAATCGCTCCGACAGGATGGCCGCCTCGCGCCAAGCGCGCCAGCGACATCGCGGGCCTCGCCCGATTCACGATGGGCGGGCGCCGCGGGAAAGGTATGCAAGCGGCCATTGGGCGCCGCCTCGGGAGAGCAAGCCGCCTATAGGCTCGCACGAGGCCCGCACTGCGGTGGGTTCACGAAGGCCGAATCGGCCACTGAACGAAGCCGCCAAAGACGTAAAAGAGCGAGGCGAGTCGCGGTGAGCCCCAGAGGGCCTCGGTTGGGTCGGACGACCCAATCAACGTGACTTCGCGTCGAGACCATACCTCACACTATCCCGCTGAACTCATCGATGAGTAGCGGCCACCGCGCCCGGTCGGCGGACGACCCGGCGATCCGACACGGATCGAGTAAGGAAAGGTTTTTATGGAACGCCCCGGTAGTCGGACGCCCACGCGGGAGCTACGTCCGGCGAAACGAACCCCCTCAAGGGGATCGCCAAGGTTCCACTCGGATTACCCGATAGTAGCTTCGCACGAGCACGGGCGTTCAAACCGACGAAGGTAAACGCGTCGCTCACGACTGCGAGGACCCACGTACACCGTGGCCTACCAGAGTCCGGCCGGGTAAACCCAGGCCGGCTCCCGACCGGCTCGGGGGCTCAAAACTACACCCGCCGGGTGCGCTCGCCTTGCCCGGGCTCTTTGGCGGGCACGGCCAGACAAGCGCGGCCCCGACCAAAGCGTCGCCGACCTCGGGTCCGCGGCCACTTTTCGACCGGGTAAACCCCGGCCAGGCTCACGACCGCCGGGGCTCAAGGCTACACTCGGGTGCGCTCACAAGACCGGGCTCTTTCAGTGGCGCGACTCCCAGCGATCGGCCGACCTAGACGCCACCGACCTCGGGTCGGCGACTCATGGGCCGGGCTAAACCCCCGAAGCCAGGCTCTCCGACCCACTCGGGGCTCGGGGCTACACTCCACCGGTGCGCTGCACCGGGCTCTTAAGCGGGCATGACCGACAAGCGCGGCCCGACCAAAGCGTCGCCGACCTCGGGTCATGCGGCACCGGCCAAGGTAAACCCAAGCCGGCTCCACGACCGCTCGGGGGCTCAGAACTACACCACCGGGTGCGCTCATGCGCACCGGGCTCTTTCTAGGTCGCACGGCTCCAGGCAGCCACGGCGACCTAGCATCACCGACCTCGGGCCGACGGTTACCGCCGCCAGTTAAACCCCGGCGGCTCTCCGACCGCTCGGGGCTCGAAACTCTTGACGAGTACCCATACCATGGGTACCCCATCGGCCCGAAGCACGAACGGTGACCTATCACGGCGGAGGCCGGCACCACCGAAAGGTACTTGGGCGCGAGGAACGAGCCCCGACCAGGCGGGCCGACTGGACGATCGGCGGACTCGATTCGGGCGGTCGGCATGCGCGGCCGCCTAATATTGAAGCTCAAGCTCCACTGCAAGACGAGCCAGCAGGCCACGCCGGTGTCAGCGGTCGCCTTGTGCGCAGCTGGCCCTCGACATCCGTACCAGGGTAGGCGGCTCCTTCCCAAGGCCGCCGAAGAGCCACCGAAGAAGTCAAGCCCCGCCCCGTCGCTGGCACACCGCAGAGGAGTACGCCCACTCCGAGGCCAAAGCAAAGTCAAGCGCCATTAAAGCCACCGAGGCCGACAAGAGCACCACGCAACACGCCACCCTCGACAAAGACTACGCAAGATCAGACGCCACAGAGCCACCAACCCTACCTCGGGACGGCAGGGGTTGGCCAGGACAAGACGAAGCTTGAGACCTCAAGGCGTGCAGACCCCTCTCCTCGTAGTCTTCCCAACTCCGTGTAACTGCCTCCTCCGTCTATATAAGGAGAGGCAGGGCCAGAGGGAGGGGCGGAGAAAAGAGAAAGCGATCTCCTAGGTAGCCTCGACTCCTAGCGAAAACCTCAAGGGATCGGACAGCCGTCCGCCTCGCCTGTACACCCCTTGTCCGTCTCCCAAAGATCAATACATTCACACCGCACGAACTGGAGTAGGGACATTCGGCCCGAACCAGTATACATCTTCTGACTCCTTGAGTCGACCATTCGGGGAGAGGGAGCGCGACCCATCCGACCATAAATTCGTATTGCCGGTGCACGAAACACCGACAGTTGGCGCGCCAGGTAGGGGATCTCGCGCGTCTTCACCGACATCCTCATCTTCGGGTTCCCATTCTCCTCCCTGATGGCTTCCTCCCACTACGATTCGCCGATGTCGAGGGGCTGGATCCGCTTCGGCGCCCTCGATTTCATCGTCACTACGGCGGGGGAGCTTGTCCTCGTCCCCGCTGCCGTCCGGGACCGGACGCCCTCCGCGAGCCTGGATGCGATTGCTGACGTCCTCAGCAACCTCAGCCTCGAGGCCCCCGCATGGGCCGCACGGACGGGCCCGACGCGCGCCGGCATTGCTCCTGGCGACACCGCCTACGCACTGCGGCGAGCGGCGGAACCACCCTCCACGAGCTCACAACTCGTGGCCATGGCCGGTTACGCGCCGGCTTCCCTCCACGACCTGCTGACGGATTCCTCCAGCCACGGCTCTAGCTCCGACAAGGAGTGTGCCCCTCGAAGGGCCTACACCCGCGAGTGCAATATGACGGGTGCTTGGCGGAGCCATCCTCCACCCCGTTACCATCGGGACCCTCCTCCCGCGACGAAGCGGCGGGAGGAATCCGGCGAGGAAGACGACGACAAGACCTACATAACGGCGCTGACCTCCGGCAATACGAGGAGTTAGAAGCCCGAAAGGCCGAGCTCGATAAGCTCCAGGCGAATCGAGCGCCGTCGGCCTAGCCCACCACCCGACCTCCCGGCGCGCTGCGCGTCAGTGCATCGACAATTGGTGAGGAAGCGAACGGCCTTCCGTTCTTCCCTCACGCCAACGAACATTGCCGGCTGCGGCAATGCTGCTCGATTGCTGAGCCAGCGGAGCCTGAAGCCAAGGCCACCTACGGTAACCTCCGGGGCGGTAGAGCATCTTGTCGTTCAAAGACGCCCAAGGTTCTAGCTCGTGACGAGGCGCCACGGGCCGCTGGGCCACTCCCCTCACAGGCGGCGAGCCCGCCAAAACGGCCTCGCCCCACGAACTCCCGAGGCATCATACACCCCGGTGCGCCATCGCCTGGGGACAAGTATGATCTCCGCACCACCCTCGAGGCGCGAAGAAGAGCTACCGACGCGGGCAAAGACTCCTCGCAAGTCGCCCGATAGCGGGCGACAACCATCCCGACCCAGGATTCGACGGTCTGGGCGCTGCGTTCACCCGCCGCATCCGCAACGCCGACTTCGGTCGATTAGGGCTCCGACCAACATAGCCAAGTACACGGGGCTACCAACCCGATGTCACGGTTAGAAGACTACCGGCTCGCTGTCGGTCGGGGAGCGACAGACGACTCGCTTCGTTATCCAGTACCTCCCCATCTATCTCGCGGACTCGGCTCGAGCATGGCTCGAGTACCTGCCCGCACATACCATCGGCAGCTGGGCCGACCTGACGAACCTCTTCGTCGGAAATTTCCAGGGCACATACAAACGCCCTAGCAATTCCTGGGACCTGAAGAGCTGCAAGCAGCAGCCGGGGGAGACCCTCCGGGACTACATCCGCCGCTTCTCCCAGCAGTGCAACGAGCTCCCCGACATCCGCGACGCCGACGTCGTCGGGGCGTTCATCTACGGCACCACGCGGCGAGGCTCACAGTCCACAAGTTGGGCTGCGCGAAACCCCGGACCACCAAGGAGCTCCTCGACATCGCCACCAACCACGCCTCCGGCGAGGAGGCCGTGGGGGCCATCTTCGAAAGGAAGACGGCCCACAAGACAGCCAGCCTCGGAGCCGGCGCCCCCTCCGACCGCCCTGACAAAAGGAAGCGGAAGGGGAAGCGAGAACGCGAAGGTCGAATGGTCGCCGCCGCCGACCGACCTGCCAAGCAGCGAGCTCGGCCAGACGCCAGACCGATTCGAGAAGTTGATGGATAGTCCGTGCGAACCACGACTATCCGTCAAGCACAAGTATCGGATCGTGAAGTCCTGAAGCGGTTTCTCTCGGAAACCCCACGACGTCGCGGTAAGGGGAAGAAGCGCGACCGCGGCCCGACGGGGGCAAAGGGCGATGAGCCGCCGACGAGTTCCCGCAGCTCGGCGGTTGCCTCATGATCTTCGGAGGAGGAGTGCTACGCCGACAAGCGGCTGAAGCTTCGCCCACCGAGAGGTCCACACGGCTACCCCGCGTGCCCACCTACTTGAGGTGGTCGGAGTGCCCGATCGCCTTCGGCCGGACCGACCACCCGACCACATCCCGCACCGGACGCTACCCGCTTCGTCGTCGACCCCATCGTGGGGACGGCGCTGACCAAGGTCCTCATGGACGGCGGCAACATGATCTCAACATCATGTATGTTGAGACTCAGATGCCCTGGGGTCCTCGCTCGCCCTCCGGCCGAGCAAGGCGCCTTTCCACGGCGTCGCACTGTGCCAACAGCCCACCCCTCGAGCGGTCGGCCTGCCCGTCACCTTTGGGAGCAGGACAACTTCCGCACCGAGAGCCTCACTTTCGAGGTTGTGGACTTCCCGGCTCCTACCACGCCATTCGGGGCGACCATGCTACGCGAAGTTCATGGCGGTCCCCAATTACACCTACCTCAAGCTGAAGATGCCAGGGCCGCAAGGAGTCATCACCGTGGCCACATCTTTCCAGCTCGCCTACAATCATGGCGGCAAATGGCGAAGCTGGCCTCGGTCCTCGCTTCGCCGAGCTCGCCCGGCTCCAGGAGAAGGCCCGGATCCGCCCGACTCCAAAGCAAGTCGGGGACTAGCTCTTTCAAGTCCGCGGAGGACACGAAGGAGGTCATTTGTTGATCCCGAGGATCCCGCCAAGACCGTGCGGATCGGGCCGCCCTCACCACCAAATAGGAAGGCGCGCTCGTCGACTTCCTCCAAGCAAACCGAGACGTCTTCGCTTGAGACCCTCGGACATGCCAGGAGTCGAAGGAGGTCGCCGAGCACTCCACGAACATTCGGCCAGGGATCGAGACCGATCGCCCAGCGCTGCGCCCGTTTAAACGAAGAAGAAGCGGCGGCCCATTGGGGAAGAGATCGCCAAACTTTTGGCCGGTTTTGTAAGGGAGGTGCGTCACCCCGAGTGGCTCGCCAATCCCGTCCTTGTAAAGAAAAAGTCGGGGCAATGGAGAATGTGTGTTGACTACACGAGCCTCAACAAGGCCTGTCTGAAAGATCCATTCCCGTTGCCTCGCATCGACCAGGTCGTGGACTCCACCGCCGGGTGTGAGTCCCTTTCCTTTTTGGATGCCTACTCGGGCTATCACTAGATTGCGATGAAGGAGTCCGATCAGCTCGCGACCTCCTTCATCACCCCGTACGGCTCAGATCGTTACGTCCACGATGCCTTTTGGTGCGAAAACGCAGCGCCACGTACGGCCGGTGTATGCAGGCATGTTTTGAGACCAAATTGGCCGTAACATCGAAGCCTTCACGTCGGCGACATCGTTGTCAAAACCAGGAAGGCCGATGACCTCATCACCGACCTGGAGGAGACTTTGCGAACCTCCGACGGTTTCGCATAAAGCTCAACCCCGAAGTGCGTCTTCGGGTCCCCAAGGGCAAGTTGCTGGGATTCATCGTCTCCGAGCGCGGCATCGAAGCCAACCGAGATAAGATCTCCGCTATCGCAAGGATGGGGCCAATCAACGATCTGAAGGGAGTTCAAAGGCTGATGGGATGCCTCGCGGCACTAAGTCGCTTCGTATCCCGCCTCGGCGAACGAGGGATGCCACTCTACAAGCTGATGAAGAAGTCCGATCATTTTTCCTGGACCAACGAAGCTCAGGAAGCCTTTAGTCGACTAAAGGTCTTTCTGACCTCACCTCCGGTCTGGTCGCCGAGCCGCGAGGAGCCTTTGCTCCTCTACATCGCCGCCACGACTCGGTCGTCGGTAGCGGCACTTGTTGTGGAGCGAGCGGAGGAAGGCCGCGTTCTCAAGGTGCAAAGGCCGGTCTACTTCGGCCGAGGTGCTCTCGAAACAAAGGTCCGATATCCCCAGATACGAAGTTATCAGACTCGGTGCTCATCACCAAGAGGAAGCTTGCCCATTACTTCGATCGACACCCCATCTCCGTGGTAACCTCCTCACCGCTCGGAGAAGTCGTCCACAACTGCGACGCTACCGGAAGGATCGCCAAATGGGCTCTCGAGCTCAACGGCCTCGACATATCGTACGTCCCCAGGACGGCGATCAAGTCCCAGGTCTTGGCGGACTTTGTCGCCGAGTGGACCGAGGCGCAAGTCCCTGCGGCGGTCGAGGACCCGGAGTACTGGACAATGTACTTCGATGGGTCTTACACCAAGAACGGGGCCGGCGCGGGGGTCGTCATCATCTCCCCACTCGGCAACAAACTCCGGTACGCCATACGACTACTCTTCGACGCCACCAACAATGTCGCCAAGTACGAAGCCCTCGTCAACGGCCTTCGGATCGCCACGACTGGGCGCCACGACGGCTCAACGTTCGCGGCGACTCCAAGCCGGTCGTCGACCAAGTGATGAAAGCCACCGAGCCCGTGGCGCTTTCGGATGGCCGCCTACTGCCTGGAGGTCCGCAAGCTCGAGGAGAAGTTCAAGGGTTTCGAGCTCCATCATAGCTACCGACGCTATAACGGTGAAGCCGACTCCCTCGCCAACCTCGCCTCCGGAAAGGGGCCGGTTCCCCCTGGAATCTTCGTCTCCGACCTCAGCAGCCCATCAATCCGGTTGGATCCGAGTGCTGAGGGCGCCGCCGACCCCCCAAAGGCGGGCGGCCCCACTGATCTTCGGTCAGATGCCCACCCGCCTGGGTCGGACTTGGGCGTCCTGAGCATCGAAACCGACTGGAGGCGACCGTTTGTCGATCGATTGACAAGCGGTCGCTCGCCGATACCACCGAGGCTCGGCGCCTCGCTCGATGGGCTAAGTCTTTCGTCCTGATCGGCGCCCTCTACAAGAGGAGCCCATCCGGAATCCTTCGAAGTGCGTTCGGCCAGACCAAGGAAGCACCTTACGCAGGACATCCACGACGGGTGTGCGGGCACCATGCGCGCCCTTGATCCCTGGTAGGAAAAGCCTTCCGACAAGGTTTCTCTTGGCCGACCGTAGCGCAGATGCGACCAGATTGTCCGCACTGCGAAGGATGCCAATTCTTCGCCAGCAGACGCATCTTCTGCGCAAGCCCTGCAGACGATCCCCATCACATGGCCCTTCGCGGTTTGGGGCTCGACCTGGTCGGACCCTTGAAAGGCGCCAGGGCTTCACTCACTTGCTTGTCGCCAGAGACAAGTTCACAAAGTGGATTGAAGCAAAGCCATTGGCAAAGATTACATCGGCGCGAAAGGCAAGTTTTTTCCGCGACATTGTCTACCGGTTCGGGTGCCCAACTCCATCATCACCGACAACGGGGCGCAGTTCACGGAAAGGAGTTCCTCGAGTTCTGCGACAACTTCAACATCCGAAGTCGATCGGCGGCGTGGCACACCTCGAGCCAACGGACAGGCCGAGCGAGCCAACGGCATGATCCTCAAGGACTCAAGCGCGAATCTTCACCGATCAAGAAATTCGCGGGACGATGGGCAGCCAGAACTCCGCCAGTACTTTGGAGTCTGCGAACCACGCCGACCCGGTCGGCCCAGGGTTCACTCCTTTTTCTTGGTGTTCGGGCGAGGCTGTCCTCCCGACCGACCTTGAGTACGGCGCACCAAGGGTGCGAGAACTACAACAACAAGACGGCAATCGAGGAACAAAGAAGATGACCTCGACCAGGCTCGACGAAGCTCGAGACGCCGCGATCTTACTGATCGGCAAAATATCGGCGGCGTTGCGTCGCTACCACGGTAAGCGGGTCGCGGCCGCTCGTTCAAGTCGGCGACTTAGTCTTGCGCCAAGTCGATCCGCGAAGGGCGAGGCACAAGCTCTCCGCCTTTGGGAGGGCCCTTTCACCATCGCGGAAGTCCTCAGGCCGGCACTTTTCGCCTCAAGGACACCGAAGGGAATCTCGTCACAAACGCCTGGAACATAGAGAAGCTGAGAAGGTTCTATCCATAGTCGGCCTCTCTCTTCTTTTTGTACCACGCTAAAAACACTTGAGCAAAGCGAAGCCGCAACTCTCGAACAACCAAGTGCTTTCCCTCTTTCTTCCATCTTTTTGCCTGCCAAATCTGCGACCTACGCCCCGAAAGCGAAGGTCCCGAAGCAGTACTCTGCGCATTGCAAAAACCGCTGACACAAGAACAACCAACCTACGGTTGGAAGGGTCATCTCGGCGGCAAAAAACGCAAGAAATTCCACCTCCAACCTACGCTGGATCCGCTGCGATCCCAAAAGACTACAAATATGGGCGAATCATAAAGCGCAAAAAAGTCCTCAAAGAAGAAGGAAGAAACGGGAAGCGAAGCAACACTTTATTCATTCACAGGAGGAACACCGGCCCGACCCAAAAAAGGAACCACTCGCCAAGGTCCCTTTACTCGGCAAAGGCACGATACTCCTCCTGGTGTCTTGACCAGCAAGCCAAGCCAGCGTGGCGTCGCTCGATCCGCCGGATCGGCGACGCCCTCACCTCCCATACCGGGGGAATGCGCGACAAGGATGCCGGCTTCATGCGCGCATCCCCACGCACGGCTTCGGCCTCGACCTCCGCCACCACCCGCAGCCAGGCTTGTTCGTCGCCCACCTCCTCTCGAAGTTGTGTGTAGCGCACGAAGCAACTTCGTTTGGCGGCAGCCTTGGCGAAGTAACAGGCACCTTAGCGCCTCTCCTTTTATAACTGTGGCCTTGAAGGCGAAGCGCCCCAAGTCGCCAAAGCAATGCGAGAGGAGCAGAAGACAAAGCGCCTTGGGGTCACGCAACGGCGCAGAAGACGAAGCGCCCAGCGTCAGCTCCGAAATCGGCGCGGTCCTCAAAAGGCGAAGTTAATCCACCCTTATCCCGAAAGCATAAAGTTCCTTTTGAAAGAATCGCCCACGAGCTCAAGCGGCGTGGCGGGCGCACCCTCAGTCCCCACGCACCACTCGGGGGCTGCATGACCTCAGGGGTCGGCGACCTAAATCGATAACCGGTTACCACTCCGACCGAGCTCCCCTCTTAAGTAACCTCCTCAAAACCAAAATGCTACGGCCCACGCCCCCGCGGCTCCGGTTCCGAAGTAGCACTTTGCGCAAAATGGAGGCTACCCGAGCGAAGGGCCGAGCGGTGGTGAGACGAGCCTTTCGATATAGATCGGCGAATGCTACAACTTACGCCCCAGGGGCCCAACCCGACCATCATTTAAAAGCGCGCGGGTCGCTAACCTAAGCCGCACTCCGACCGACCGAGCTATCTACCTCGCGGCTACTTCCCTCGGCTCAAAGTGCTACGGCCTACGCCCCGCGACTCACGGCCAGTGGCACTCATGCGGAGAAACAAGCCCTCAGAGCAAGAAACACTATGGCGGTCGGAGCACCCCCACTTAGGTTAGATTTCAACCCGCCAAGCCGCGAAGGAGGTGGTCCGACCAGACACCTCCTCCATCAAGCAATCGCTCGAGGCGGCTCATACGCCCGTGTCCTCTTCGCATGAACCTGGTGCAACGCCACGCTCTCGGGGCACCCTGTGGGCCAGTAGCTACGGTTGAAAAATTGCCCAAATTCATAAAAGAAACACGGGGTAGGCGGGCAGAGTAACTTAAAACAGCCGGCGTTTGAGCTCAACTAGGCAGTCTTGTTCATTACATACATTGCCAAAAAGCAAGCGAAGGAAAACTAATCTTCCTCCCCTTCCGACGGAGAATTTCGCCTGGCGAGATTCGGCCGGCAATCTCTTGGCGCCGCGGATCGACCGGAGTGCCATGAACGCGTCGACCTCTTCGTCGCCGGTCGGCAGCGACGCCGCTCCGACCGCCTCAAGGTCGGCGCCGTCGTAATAAGAGACGGTGTTGACCAGGGCCGAGGAAGCGCCAAGCACCGCCGCTTCCCGACCGACGCCTCGGCGCTCGAGGATCCACCCAAGCATGGCGGGGATGGCGCTGGGGCGAGTAAGCCCGAACGACGGCCGGTCGCAGCGGCCTGGGCGCCCACGTGGAGGACCGTCGGTGGCGTCGTATCGGCCGCATCCCTCTCCGCCCGGCCGTTTGTTCAAAAAGTAGAGTCGCGTGACTTCGACCGCGCGTCTCGATGCCTCCACCGCCGCCCGCCAGCGACTCGGTAGCGTCGGTAAGGCTTTTTCGAGATCTGCAGGGGCGAAAACAACGTCGAGGGCGCTCGCCGTGGTGACTCCGGAAGAACGAACTACTCACCGGCCACGGAAGCCTCCTTGGCGCCGAAGTTCCTCCTCGACCTTGGCACGCGCTTCCGGTCGGCGTAGCACGGTCGGCAAGCTCCTTCATCGTCCACGAGCTCCCCGGCGAGATCCCGCTTCGGCCGGCCGGTCGGCCTCCTGCGGACCGACTCGCATTCCTCCCGATAGAGGCGGCCTCCGCCGGCGGATCTTTGCCGCCTTGTCTGCGAGAAGTCTTGGCCGCCAGCATCCGCCGAGACGACCTGGCCCTCTCTCCCTCGGTGGCCAACGACTCAAGACGTCGTTGAGCCTCCCGCAAGGCTTCGGCGACCTCCCCGACCCGACCTGCCGAGGCGACCCTTCCTTGCTTTCAATGACAAGCGCCTCCGGCGTCGGCGGCTCTTTCCCTCTGGCACTCCGGCTGTGCAAGTCTGGGAGGAACATTGACTTGTCCACCGCCGGGATGTCAAGCGCTGCAAGTACCCGCCGGTCGATCTCCATTTCCCGGCCAAGAAGATGCACAAGAGAAATCCCGTCAAACTTACGGTCTGGCGGCGGGACTCCTGAGCAATGGACTTCCTCGCCTTGGGCGCTTGGCGTCAACAACAAGGGTAAGGTCGGCGTGGATCCTTCCCATCTCCTCCTCGGGCGTCCCAATCCGCGGCGTTCTGCGTCGTCCGCCCGTAACGAGCGGGACCCCGGCCAGGTCAGGTCGGGCCAAGTCAGCGGCGATCGGCGCATCGCCGACTTGATTTCCCCGCCCGACGGAACGCTGTGGCGATCGGTATCGGCGCCATCGGCGACACCTCGGACCGCCGGCGGCGCGGCGGCCCGGCGGGTGGTAGATCTCGTCCGTCGGCGTTGCAAACGCCGCGAATCAGTCTTCCCCGGCGACAGTTCATGGCCGACCTCCGCGGTCGGCAAGACGGGGAAGGCAGGGCAGAACTCCGCCGGCCTCGTCGGCAACGGGCGGAAGCACGCCCGACGGAGCCTGCCGCGCAGCCAGATCCGGCGGCGGCAGATCGTCCCCTCTGGCGGCGTCCTCGCCGGGCCCTACCGCGAGGCGCATCCGAACGATCCCGCTTCCCGACAACCACCGCACGCCCAGCTGACAGGAGGAGGGGCGGTTCCTCACCGCCAGTAGGGCTCAGCGCCCTCCAGTAGCTGGTGAGGCCCTGCGTCTAGCGATCGATCAGAATTGCGAAGAAGTCGGCACGGAGGAATTGCGCAAGTCACTTACGGGAGGAAGCGAACAACCGGCTTTGGCGTGCCCTCTTTGCCGGACCCCGAGGAGGCGGCAGGACTCAGCGCTTCCGCAGGATAAACCCTGCGCCCGCGGTCTCTTCGGAGGAGCCGCAGTCGCCGGCCCCGCGACTGGAACCCGCGTCGCGGCCGCCAGAATCGCCTCCGGCGACTTCCTCTCCCTCGCTCGGCAGCGACTCCTCGTCACCCTCACTCGAGGTCTCTTCCGAGGTCTCCTCCGAGACCTCCTCGCCACGCGCGTCTCGGTCCGCGCTCTTTCCTCCTCTGCGTCTTGGCGGCCTCTTTTTCGCTTAGCGGCGGCGTCCTGCTTCTCCTTTTCGGCGCGGCCGCCCTCAACTCCTTTTCCCCGGCAGCAAGGGACGGAGAGATCGATCCAAGAGCCTGCGAGCACGCTCGGGTAAGGAGGCGAAGGAGCGAGAGCAAAGCAAAAGCGAGCGAGAGCCGTCCAGGCGTACCAGGTTACTGCGGATTACTGCGCCGGCAGCGCGAGCACCTCGCCAGCTGGTTCGGTGTCTCCGCGATGGAGGCTGCGGACACGCGCGAGGATCTCCGGCGGAGGAGCTCCGCTTCAAGCGACCTTGCGAGGGTCGGTCGGCCCAATGTACTCAAACATGGGGCGTACTTAGGCCCTTGAGGGGTTGGATGCGCCTCTCCATGAACGTCTTGAGGACCACCTTGCTGTCAGGCCCGCCGCCAGGTCCGCGAGCTTTTCAAGGATCGCGTCCACCTTCTTCCGGTCCTTCGTGTCGGACCCGGCCCCAACGAGGGATGCGGCGTTGGTAAATTCCCACCGAAGGAGAGAACCTGTTGTCGAGGTTCGGACATAGAACCACTCGCTATGCCACCCGGTTAGACGTCGGCAGCCTCAAATCGGCGTAGAAACGGTTTGCGGTGGTTGCTTGATTGGATCATCGAGCCCGAGGAGGCCGGCGGTGTCCGGTGGCGGCCTCGCGAAGAAGAAGTGGCGCCAGAGCCCAAAATGGGGTTCAATCCCGAAAGGCCTCACAGCGTCATGAAGACCGCAATATGGAGGACTCCATTTGGGTTCAGGTGATGAACTTCTCCCCGTAATAGTGCACGGCAACCCCGGACGAGCGGGTGGAGCGGAAGTCAAAGCCCGTTCGTAGAAGAACGCCCGGCGAGACTATCTCGCCGTCCTCAAGTTCGGGGACCTCGGTCCCGGCCGTGAACTTCGCCCGGCCGGACTCGGGCAGCGGAGGAAGGAACTCCTTCCTCTCAGGCATCGAGATAGCGACCCCGCATGGCCGAGTGCGGGTCGGCGACATCTCCAAATCTGCGAAGAAGCGAGGAGCAGCGGCGGGCGAAGCTCCTCTTCTTCCCTCGTTTTCTTTCTTCCCTTTTCTTTTTTTTGCAGAGCGCGCGAACAGAGGGCTTGGCGCCTGCCACGCCACCCACTCCTTCCTTTATAGGCGCCAGGCGAAACGAGCCAGCGCCTCCGCGCCGAAATTGACGCCTCCTCACGCAAATCAACGCGGTCGCAAACCGTCCGCCTACCGCCTCGCCCGTTTCCCCGGTAACGTGCCGCAGTCCATTTAAATCCCACTGCGCATTAACTGCTCCGACAGGATGGCCGCCTCGCGCATGGCGCACGACAAACATCGCGGCCTCGCCCATTCTGATGAGGCGGGCGCCCACGGCAGAAAGGTATGCAAGCGGCCACTGGCCGCCGGCCTCGGGAGAGCAAGCCGCCTATAGGCTCGCACCGAGGCCCTGGCACCGTGTGGGTTACGAAGGCCGAATCCACCTGAACGAAGCCGCCAAAGACGTAAAAAGAGCGAGGGCGAAGTCGCAGCGAGCCCCAGAGGGCCTCGCTGGGTCGGCGGACGACCCAATCATCGTGACTTCGCGTCGAGACCATACCTCACACTATCGCGGAACTCATCGATGAGTAGCGGCGGCGCTTCCGGTCGGCGGACGACCCGGAGATCCGACGGGATCGAGTAAGGAAAGGTTTTTATGGAACGCCCCGGTAGTCGGGCGACGCCACGTCGGGAGCTACGTCCGGCAGAAGCGAACCCCTCAAGGGGATCGCCAAGGTTCCACTCGGATTACCCGATAGTAGCTCGCCGCGAGCACGGCGTTCAAGCCGACGAAGGTGGCGCGTCGCTCACGACTCACGAGGACCCACGTGCACACCGTGGCTCGCCAGAGTCCGGCCGGGTAAACCCGACCGGCTCCCGACAGCTCGGGGCTGGAGGCTACACCACCGGGTGCGCTCGCCACCGCCGGGCTCTTTGAGCACGCAGCCGACAATGACCCGACCAAAGCGTCGCCGACCTCGGTCCGCGGCCACTTCCGGCAGGGTAAACCCCGAGCCGGCTCCACGACCCGCTCGGGGCTCGGGGCTACACCACCGGGTGCGCTCGCCTTGCAGGGCTCTTTCAGTGGCGCGACTCCCAGCGATCGTGGACCTAAACGCCACCGACCTCGGGTCGGCGACTCTGTGGTAGGCTAAACCCCGACCGGCTCTCCGACCCACTCGGGGGCTCGGGGGCTACACCCAAGTGCTCGCCTTGCACCGGGCTCTTTGGCGGGCATGACCGACAAGCGGCGGGACCAAAGCGTCGCCGACCTCGAGTCGCGGCCGCTACGGCCGGGTAAACCCCGACCGGCTCACGACCCGCTCGGGGCTCAAGAACTACACCACCGGTGCGCCGCCTTGCACCGGAGCTCTTTCTAGGTCGGCACGGCTCCCAGGCAGCCACGACGACCTAGCATCACCGACCTCCGGGCCGATTCTGCCGCCAGTTAAACCCCGGCGGCTCTCCGACCGCTCGGGGCTCGAGGCTCTTGACGAGTACCCATACCATGGGTACCCCATCGGCCGGAAGCACGAGCGGTGACCTATCACGGCGGAGGCGGCACCACCGAAAGGTACTTGGGCGCGAGGAACGAGCCCCGACTGCGGGGCTGACCTGACGGTCGGCGGACTCGGTTCGAGCGGTCGGCATGCGCGCCGCCTAATATTGAAGCTCAAGCTCCACTGCGCCACGAGCCAGCGAGGCCACGCCGATGTCGACTACCTTGTGCGCGGCGTCCTCGACATCCGTGCAGGGTGGGCGGCTCCTTCCCAAGGCTATCGGAAGAGCCACCGAAGAAGTCAAGCCCCGCCCCGTCCGCTGGCACACCGCAGGAGTACGCCCACTCCGAGGCCAAAGCAAAGTCAAGCGCCATTAAAGCCACCGAGGTGACAAGAGCACCACGCAACACGCCACCTCGACAAAGACTACGCAAGATCAGACGCTACAGAGCCACCAACCCTACCTCGGGGCGCAGGGGTTGGCCGGACAAGACAGAAGCTTGAGACCTCAAGGCGTGCGAGACCCCTCTCCTCGTAGTCTTCCCAACTCCGTGTAACTTTGCCTCCTCCGTCTATATAAGGAGAGGCAGGGCCCGAGAGGGAGGGGCGCGGAGAAAAGAGAAAACAGTCTCCTAGGTAGCCTCGACTCCCTAGCGAAAACCTCAAGGGGATCGGACAGCCGACCGTCCGCCTCGCCTGTACACCCCTTATCCGTCTCCCAAAGATCAATACATTCACACCGCACGAACTGGAGTAGGGACATTCGGCCCGAACCAGTATACATCTTCTGACTCCTTGAGTCGACCATTCGGGGAGAGGGAGCGCGCGACCCCATCCGACCATAAATTCGTATTGCCGGTGCACGAAACACCGACAGTTATCTATTGGTTCCTCACGGGGTACCACGTTCGGTAACATGATAGGGCTTAATGTAATATCATCGTCAGGATTCGGAGGATTCGGAGGACTCTGAGGATGCAAGGTTCGTGGCATAGGTGGCATGAAATCGCCATCATCATCGTTATTTGTATGGTGAGGAGTTAGCCCCCCTTCAATGCTAGTTGAACGTCCTCCTGCATTGTTACTTTAATGGCTTGTTGTAGTAGTGCTTGAACGGCCTGTTGTGATAGTGCTTGTACATCGAGATCTAGGTGACATGAAATCGTCATCATCATTGTCATCGTCATTTTTAAAGTTAGGAGCAAGCCCTCCTTCGGTGGTGGTTGAACGTACTCTTGAACTTTCTGCTGCAACAGTACTGGGTGGACTTCTACCCCTCTAGTTAGATCATCTTCTGTGTCTTCTGTGTGAACTAGGCATCACTGACCTACCGAAGAGCATATGTATCGTTACGAAATGTGGGATATCTTTGTTCAGCAACTCTTTATCCTCTGGGAATGACTAACACACAAGACAAGCATACGAATTAGTGAACTTATGGATAACGCTAAAAAGATTAGTAGGGTGAACAAATATGAAATAACTAACCTTAATATACTCTGTATACTAATCAGGCTGCATCAGTACCCTATAAAAGTTTCATATAGAAACCTTTAGCAAAAGGGTGGTCGGCTAATTCGCACACCCCGAAATACCTTTGACGCCACCCTTGCAGGTGCACATTGAGGTCGTTGAAGGTCACAAGGTTTAGGCCGAAGGTTGTTACGTTATGCCTTGATAATGTTGGACGCTACTCTTGTAATTTGAACACCACTTTATTTAGGTTATCCTCCTTAAACGGATTATCCTTTCCATTACGCGTAAGCTTCAACATGTAATGAAGGGCTACGCTACTCATATCAGGTGTCCACGAGAATGCTCTGGAAGAGGTAATGCTCATATGTCAGACATTATCAATTTGGTCTGTAAAAGCAGGTACCAGTGTGTTGTCAAATCATTCTGACCAGTGTGTTTTCAAATCGGTCAGACCGATATGAAAATACTGATTTGAAAACACTGTATTATTTATATGTCATGGCATGTACCCTTATATACATATTTATGCACGTTTTCTTTATTTGTAGAATTGCAGTGGAGTCATTCATAGTAATAAACAGATGTTCGAAACGAGGGCTGAAGGAATACCACATTGCATTTTTCATGACGCCTTAAGGCTTACAATAATTACACATACGAACTTCATCATAACAATACAACTGCTCGCGTCCTCGACTCTAACCCGGTCGCCGCTTCCGTTGACGGCGAAGTTATTCTTCTGGGAACGTGAACCGGTCAGGTGCGTGCTTGTCGCTCCGCAAGTTGTACTGGGTGCCCTGTGTTGCGGGAGGGGCCTCGTCAAGTTGGGTAGGTCCTAGGTGTTGTTTGCGGAACATGTCTTCCACCCATCCAGGAGGCTGCATTGGAATGTATCGTTAGTACAGTGGACAAAAGAGATTGCAACAAGTAATTACCGATGCAGTTGTGGGGCTGTGGAGTGTTGTGCCCACTGACAGAAGTCATCCCTAGAAACCTGCACCTCTCTATCCCCCCCCCTCTTTTCCCTCTACTCAAACAATCTCGCTCGAACGAACTTCCTTTTCATGTTCAATGCTCAACGCAGAGGGGAGGCGCCAGAGGTGGGATTTATAGCGCGTGAATGCACCAAAGTTGCATGTGTTTCTCTGCTTTTGGCGCACGAACGAGACAGAACGACGCGACTTAATTACGTGAATCCCGCCCGAGCCATTCTAGTTGCTGCCTCCACTCTAGTCCCCCCTTCCTCCATCGCCACATGGAGAATCCGATTGATTTTAGTCATTCTTCAGCCATTCCAGCAGAAAAGGAGGGGCCCCATGGCCAATTCCAGTGGGCGGCATCCACTTAAAATTAAAAAACAATAAAAAAGTACAAATCCAGCGGACCACCACCGCTTGAAAAATAAAAAAATAACCAACGAACCACCACAGCTTGAAAAATAAATAAAAAATATTCAAGGGGATGGAGACCACTTAAAATTTAAAAAAAAATAAAAAAATTCAAGCGGTCTGAAACCGCTTCAAATGTTTAAAAAAAAAAATCAAGCAGAATCCGATGGATTGCACTGTTTAGGAGCTATTTTTGTAATTTTATCGGATCAGCAACTAGTTACGAAAAAAATTAAACGCAGCATGCTAGAATAGTAAAAAATTCCAAAATATCCTAGTCCTTAAAACGATGTCACGTGGCCAATACCGTTGGGCAGATTTATCTCACCTAGAAGACTGAGGTGCGACAAACGACGCAAATGAATTACGTCCGACGGAACCACACTACTCTTGCAACCATTTTCACCGTATGCAGATATTGTCCAACTTACATCAGGGTTGGCAGTTGCACACTTGCGTGACATGCAAGTGTATCTCAGTCAAAACAGTTTCGAAATTCCAGACCAAAACTCGAGGAAACTGAAACTCAACGATATAAGGCATGCACTTGAACAATCCAAAAAAGATAAGTGATCGAACTTTTGAGTGTCTGAAATTTTCTGGTGGTCTTGCCTGTTCTATAATGTCGAAGTGGCGAGCCAGTCGACGAATCTTTTCAGCAAGTCTTTTATCGGTCTGAGTATGGTCTACTTGTACCTGATGTGATTGAGTACAAGTTGTAGTGAAGGTTGAACACTTCCTTCATCCCTTCGAAAGTAGCCTTGTTTTCCATTAATGAGTTGTCAATATCCACATTGTGCAGCGGCGGAAGAGCCCGAGATAAGCCGAGGCGTAAAGGAGCAATCATGAAGATAGGCCCTGTGCCGACGTTCAATCGCCTCCTTCCGTCGACTCGAGTCCTGAATTCCGAGACCTCCCTCCATCGGTGCGGATCCAGCTTGGCGTTTGAGGAGGCGGATCTTGCATGTTCTTCTGCTCCGAATCCTGCTGCGTTTGCGATGCCCAGGGTGGCAGGGATTTTTGGGCCGGATTCTTGATACCAATGCTCATAACAACAACATGCAAGTGTTTCCTTACGATAATACAGTAATAATACATAACTCCAAATTTAAACTCTTAACACTCATTAAGAATTTTCTCTTTTTTTTACTATTGACTTTTTCGAAAATTTCCATGATTTTAGTTTGATTACACTGTGATTGCTCCCTAAGCATGATTGCATAGCATACGTGCGCTACATATACAGATGCTTTGACACGCTAGGTATTGGATGAACTTCTTCACGCACGGGGTCATGCATGGATACGGCCGAAATGACAAAGGATAAATCTGCCGTTAGAAACCGTGTGGAAATGCGCATCTTGGGCATGTGTATGGCTGGATTGCGCTCGGGCTGTCGGTGTCCTCCTCACGCCCACGACGGCGCCTCCCTCCTCGTCTCCTCCCGCGCGCCGCCGCCGTCTTATCTCCTCAGCGGCTCCGCCTCCTCTCCTCTCTCACTTCCCTCACCTCCTACCACGCGCCACCCCCGGATTCCCGCAGCGGCGCTGCTCCCGCCTCCTCTCCTCTCCTCTCCCTCCCCCTTCCACTCCTGCTTTCGCAGGTGCCGTCGCCACCTCCTCAGTCCTCCCCGTGCCGCCTGCACCTCCTCCCCCGTGCCGTCCCCTTCTCGTCTCGCTGCTTCACCCCCGCCTCGTCTCCTCCACGCGCCGCCCCCTCCCGTTGCGTAGCCCATGCTTCTACGGCTTCCACAGGGCGTATGATTCAGCAAAAAAAAAAATTACATGGGAAATGCTACTCATAATTGGACCTAGGTGTTGGAATCCGACTCACATTCAAGATGTCCGATTCGGTAAAAAAATTTGGGCACGGGTGTCCGAGTAACACTGGAGTTGCCAACAGATGTGGGGGTGGCAGCTGGAGGAGGTAATTGATGCAACACTGTTACTTTATTGACCTTCTGTTGATTACGTCGCTCCTAACCTGTTTGACAAAATGCTTACATGCCAATAGAAAATTTCTCCCCATGCATTAGCTAACATCAATGAGCAAGTAATTATAAGTCTCTCTCTAATTCTATGTGGTTTACACTAATTAGAAATACTCAATTCATACTCCTTATGAATGTGTTTGAACATATATTTTTAGCTACCAATTTTAGTCAGACTGCACAGTGGTCATTAGAGTCCATTGATGGTTTTGTTATTGGGTGAAACTGATAGACTAGTGTGGAAGGATCACGTTTGTGTCGATTCACTAAGAATTTACCAGAATTAAAAGGAGGATAATTTATCGCTGCTGCATATTTGTCATATCATGCCAAGTCGTAGTTGTAATGATCAAAGTGGAGTAGTGAACAGCTCATCCTTGACTAAACTAAGATTGCAGTTGGTAATCTTTTGCACACTGCTATATAATGTGTAGTCACCACATTCTTTCAAGCTATAGCTATTACACAACCATAAATATATATTTTTTCTGTTGTGATGGCTGATGACCACTTTGTTTTTGTGCTATCTGGGGTACGTAGTTCCATTCTGTCCCACTTTCACAATTTGAATTTCACTTTAATCAGTCTACTGAGTGTAAGTATAAATATTTTTAGGTTTCATGTAGATATATTCATCTTGAAATTTACTTTATTCTTATTAGGTTCTAAAAAAAAAGATTATTGTATTTGATTCTTCTTCCTTTCATTTCTGCCACATTGCTTCCTTTCCTAATATCGGATGCAACATCTTATAGCTAAGCCTTTTCTTTTCTTAATGTTGTCTTGTTTTGGTCGGGGCAATGGTAGCCTTGGGTAGTTGGATGCAAATTATTTCTACGACGGAGAAGATTTGGTGAATTTGATTTGCTTTGGATTAACTCTTCAGATAGGTACATTGGTTTCAGCTGTGTGTACAAAATTGAGATAAGGAATGGTTTGACGGTTCTGTTTGTTTGTTACTGTGTGTACAGCTCTAGCGCTAGTCGATTCTCCCCAGAATTATTCCTATATTAGTCCATGGATTTTATCTGAATATACATTTTTGGGCAAATTTGCGGTCTGATCTTGCTAGCATCTTCGTAGCTTGTGATTGCCTTGCCACCCTTATGTGGAGAAGCCGAGAGCATAGCTTAGGTTAAACTCACGATTACAGGGTATTATAATCTTTTATCCATAATAATGCACGAGCATTAAATTAGTATATATTACATTATTGCAATATTTCGAGTGGAATACACAAAACTTTCACAATGCATAACAATTCAACTGGTTTGACGGTACTGTTTCTTTGTTGGTGTGTGTACAGCTGTAGCGCTACTTGATTCTCCCCAGAATTCACTAGGGTTTCCTATGTTAGATGCATCAGTATACTGGAAATTAACTGCATGTAAACATGAAACACAGAGACAGGTTCAGTTCGGAATTATGGTTGCAGGAACAAATAGTAAACTTGCAAGGCGTAAAATAAGAGCACACACCACGTAGTAGCTAGAGAAGAACACGAAGTCGACTGAGAAGATCCCAAGACACTGGCCAGAGGTTGAAGACATAGGGGCTGTTTGGTTTGAGGCCAAATTTGCCAAGCCAAATCTTGCCAAAAATTGGCTAGCCAAAATATGGTGCCCAAATTGGTAGTCAAAATTTGACCAACCATTGACAAGAAAATGAACTAGGAAAATCTGGTATGACAATGAAGAAGTGAATCTAGCCAAATGCTTGCCAAATTTGGTCAACACTACTAAAATTTGGCATGGAAGCATTAATTGGTAACCAATGGACATAAACCAAACAGCCCCATAATGACCTGGTCGTCACTTTCGAGGGAATTTTTCAACTCGAATTCAAAATCCCATCCATCAAAATAGCCTCTGAAAGTGCTGCCGTTAGAACTTTATCTTACTGCCTTGAGATTCTCTGCTGATTTTTTTTTTCTTTGTGAAAATAGGGCAGGAGCTCTGCCGTCTCAATTAAGAAGAAAGAGTGCGAACAAACAAAGAAGAAGAACCTAGACTAGTCCAAATAAAAGAAGGGACACCGGCTACCGGTGGGAAAAAGAACACAAAAGCCAACTACACCGAGGGGCTAGGCCTCGTGGCTAAATTAAAACTAGAGACATCACTAAGGATATCCTGGACGACTACTGATACGGGAGAGTAGCTGTTGTTCTCTGCTCAATTCCAGCAGGGGACTGCTGGGGTTGTTAGATACTTGTTCCCTGATGGCAGCCTCCGCAGCCTCCACCTCCGAAACTTGCTGGAGACAATCAATGACGGCATGGACTCGCTCGAGGCGAGAGAGGTGCTGGATGCCAAAATCAAAGCCCGCATTCATTCTGGATGACGGCATGGACTTGCTGGAGACATTGTTTCCCGTACGCTGAATTCGATCCGAAGACTTCGGAGCTGCGGCATGGCCCCTGCTTTGAACTGCAGCCCCATCGCACCATGCAAACATTTGTACAGAAACACCACGAGGCACCGGAATCCATCCCTGCTAATGGTGCACCTTCCTGGGGCAGCCCCAAGTGAATCTAAGTTGACAAGGACCAGATTAAGCAAGTCGCCGAGGACACGGAGATCTGCCGTTTCTACTTTATGAATAATAATACGCAGGTGGGTGAGGTTTACGAGGGAGGCCATCTTGTGTGGAGCTCTTTCGAGGAATCCACCGCAGAGTGTCAGCTCAAATCTTCGGAGGTGACCTGGAGGAAGCTGAGAAGAAGAAGAAGAAGAAGAAGAAGAAGAAGAAGAAGAAGTCGACTGAGAAAATACCGGCCGAAGGTTGAAGACATGATGTCGTCCCTTTCGAGGGAATTTTTCAACTCGAATTCAAGATCCCATCCGTCGAAATAGGCTCTCAAAGTGCGGCCGCTAGTGCTTATTCATACCGCCTTCTGATTCTCTGCTGAATTCCAATAGGGGACTGCTGGGGTTGGTAGATACTTGTTCCCTGATGGCAGCCTCCGCAGCCTCCGCAGCCTTCACCTCCCAAACTCTAGCATCTCGACAATGGATGGCGGCATGGACTCGCTCGAGGCAATTAGAGAGGTGCTGGATGCCAAAATCAAAGTCTCCGTAGGGAGAATTTCTTTCCCATGCGTTGAATTCGATCCGAAGCCTTCGGAGCTGCGGCATTGCCCCTTCTTCAAACTGCAGCCCCATCGCACCAAACAAACGTGTGTACAGAAACACCGCGAGGCACCGGAATCCATCGCTGCTAATGGTGCGGCACCTTTCTGCCGCACCAACATCATTTAAGTTGAGAAGGACCAGATTAGGCAAGTCGCCGAGGACACGGAGACTTTCCGTTTCTACTTTACGAATTGTAATACGCAGGTGGGTGAGGTTTACGAGGGACGCCATCTTGCGTGGAACTCCTCCCAGGCATCCGGAGAGTGTCAGGTCAAATCTTCGGAGGTGACGTTGAGGAACCTCCCATGAATCCAGCAGCAAGTCGAGCAAATCAGCTGCAGAAGAATCATCATCAGCTGCGGGGTAATTATCAAGAAGTAGAGACCGAAGGTTCGACTTTGCAACCGGTTCCAGGAAAGACCCGAGCATCCGTCGGTAGTTAGCAGCAGTACCAACATCATCATCCCACCTTACGCCTAGCATCCTCAGCGGCTTCGATTTATTCAGCATCTCTGCCACCCAATCGAGTGAGCTGGTACGATCGACAGCGATGGTTGATAGTTCCTCTAAATCTTGCATATTGCCGAGTCCACTCGGCAGTACAACATGTTTACCAAGCAGAGACACCAACTTTCGCAATTTAAGTATAGATGCAGGCAAAGACCTCAGTCGGGTCCGCCTCAAATCTAGGGTCTCCAAGTGCTCTAGTTCTCCAATTTCTTCTGGTAGCCGACCGATACGAGTCCCTCCGAGTCCCAAGTATCTCAGTAGAACCAATCGCCCAATGGCTCCACCATGGAGTACCTCCAAATTGTCAGCATCTTCCAGATCCAGCACGCGCAGAAATCTCAAGCCGAAAATTTGATTACCCATCCCTCCAACATTCCGGCCAAAAACTGAAAGGGATCGGACTTTTGATAGGTGCACGGTGCTTGACGCCAAGGTACGATCTTCCTCTCGGCTGCTGTAGTCCATGAGGGAGAATCGCCGAATCACATCACGTGGCATACATCTGACGTCTTCATCCCATGTCGCAAAGTTCTCTTCGCTCGACAGCCATACAAGGAAATCTCGAATCTCACCATGAACGGTGCAACCCATCATTGGCACGTCCTCGTCGTACTCGAACACCGGCTGAATCAGTCTCCTTTCTACAAGCTCGTCAAAATACATCTCTCCTATTTCCCATGATCTTCCTTCGGCGCCACTTTTAGGTATAAACCCTTCAGCTATCCACCTTCTTATCAAACGATCTCTTTTGATGGTATGGTTCTCTGGAAAAACACTCAGGTACAAAAAGCAAGACTTCACAGCCAAAGGGAGATCAGCATAACTGATATGGAGTATCTTTCTCATCCCTTGTAAGGTGGGAAATCGCTTCACAGCTGCAGGAATATATTTCTCAAGAATCTCCGGCTGTGCCAATAATGACGATTTCCCGGAAAATAAGCCGGCTAAAACAATTATCGCCAACGGTATGCCGCAACAAATTTCCAAGATGCCATCGAATGCTCCTCTCAACCGGAATGGACTTGTTTCTTCTGAACCAAATATTAGTGCAAGAAGTAAGCTTTTGGAGTCAGGCTCGGTAAGAACGTTTATCTCACGCATACAATCGTTGGGATGGCTCGAACATGATTTGCCTACTGCACTGTTGCGAGTTGTTGCCACTATCTTGCTTCCACGGTGGTTATCGGGCAAAGCACATTTGATAGACTTCCATACCCTTGTGCTTTCTATGCCATCAATTACAACCAAGTACCTAACACATAAATTTGTGAAAGAATATATTAGCAGGCATTTTTTTTTCACTTTTTGCGAGTATTAACATGCAAGGCTTGATATACAAAGAAGAGAACTACAATTCAATAAAATTTAATTAATGGAGTCAATTGTCAAACCGCTGTACTTATTTTATTTGGTTTACATTCATTATTTTCACAAAATAATTTACATCTATATACATTGGAGCATCTTAGAATTACTATTGAATTATACTAAAAGTGGTAAAGGAGTATAACATGTTCGTTTAAGTGGTATATTGGAGGTGGGAGTATTTATGTGATTTGGTTAAAAAATTTCATAGAAGTCCTTTATTTTTTGCTATACACTTTTTTCCATATGTAAAAGGAGTATATACACAAATTATACTATAAAGAGTGGACCACGATGAAATTTTTTGTGGAACTCACTTTAGAGTATCTTATAATCAGTATTAGAGTATGCTCAAAAGGATAAAGAGGTATAACAGCTTAAATATACTGTCACACTCCAAAAACTGCATAGGAATTCAGTTTTGGACAAAAGTTGTATATCACCTGCTTACAATAGTGAAAGAAGGTTAGAAAGCATAATATATGGCCTATTGGCTGAAACCATAAATAACATTGTAGGCCACTGGCCCAAAGTTTAACTTTCAAACTAATAGTTGAAAACAAATCCACACGAAAGGCCTAAGTGTGGCCATGACCCTAATACATCATCATTGCCGAAATTAAAGGTAACTGAAGGCCGATCTTCTTCCTCATCATCTGAATAAGTATCTACAAACAAGGGTGAGTACTTTCATACTCGACAAGTCTTATATTGTATCACAAATTTAAAAGTAAATGCTTGGTTATGTCAAAGAAAAAGGCTACTAAGTTATTTTGCAATTATTAGTGTTATGTGAAAAAAGTGTGATGCTGTTTGCAATACGTTCATTTTTTGATCTCGTCGGCCGATGGTATAACGTGACCTTTGGGCAATCGCACAAGTTTTTCTTGTAATTACAAATCAAAAATGCAATTGCATTTGGCCACGTCAAAGGAGTATTTAACTTCTAACTTAGATTTCGTTGGCTTGAGCCAAGAACATACTAGGGGTTTTTTATTTCCCCTGACCCACTCGGTTACGTTTACCTCTGCCTCGTCGTCGTCGGACAAATCTTCAGTCTTGTATTCGACAAGATTGACATTAGGTTTATCTTTATCCTTACTATTCTTAAATCTATCTTTAGAACCTTTGTTTTCAAAGAATCGGCTTTCTTGAGCCGATACGCTATGCAGCAAGTGGCTGAGGTCGGTGAATTCTCGGCCACTGAATTTCTCCTTCAAGGGAGGAATCAACCCCTAAAAGGCCAAATTGGCTAATTGATTATTAGGTAGCGCGATGTTGAAGCACCGATTTCACACTTCCCTGAATCTCTTGATGTAATCAGTCGCTGATTTTTTGAATTTCAGCCGCACGGAACTCAGATATGAAATTCTTAATTCCAAGCTCCCGCAGAAGAAATATTCATGAAATCAGCTTTCCAAATCGGTCCAAATGTTGACTGAATTTGGGGGTAATGTTGTGAACCACATGAAAGCCGCTCTGGACAATGATAAAGAGAACAACTTTATGTAAGACCGTCGGACTGCGCAACCTCTCCGCATTGCACTATGAAGCGTCCGATGTGCTCCAGGGTTGTGGTGGAATCATCCCTAGAAAATTTAGCGAAATTGGGGACCCTATACCCATTGGGGTATGGGATCCGATTGATGTAATCTGTGTACGGCTTTTTATAGCCGATAGCCCACCCTTTCAGCTGTATACCAAACTGGTCCCTTAGGACGACGGCAATGGCTTCGGTCCAGTCGACTCCCCTGGCTGGTGCGACATGCACTTGAGGTATTTGTCGGTTAGGGCTGTAGCGGGGCATGTGGTGGCTCATACCCGATAGGCTACTGCCTTGTCAGCTCCGAGAGCAAAACAAAAGGTTCTAAGTACGTTACGACCCGATACGGGGCCGAATCCTGTACTGGGATCGGTTCGGCGTATTGGGGGTTCAAATAGGTCTCGATCGGCTGTGGAGCCGTGGTAGCCTCGGGATAGTACCGGTTGGGACAGGTTGGGCGAGTAGCCCAGCCTGGAGCCGTCGGTATAAGCATGGTATTGCTTGACTCCGCTCGTACTGGGATCCCATGGTAAGATCACGGTTGGTTGGGATGGGGTGAAAATTGGGACGGCAGCCGACGACTTGTTGTCAATTATCGGTTTAATGCTTTGGGCATTCTGCCCAGTAGAGTAGGCCAGATATGTCAGCAGAGGCTACGGCGGCTCGAACAGAGAACCAGCCGACACAAGTTCTTGTGCCACCTCTTTAATGCTATTAGAGACGAACGACTTAAGTGTGGTTACTAGAGCTGATGATTGATTGAGTAGGGCATAGTTTACAGACTGGTAAATCATATCCGATAATTCAGCTTGGAATTTCTATTGCGTTGTCTTTCTCTCAATTGACCTAGAAGTAATGGAATTAAAAATATAAAATATAAATTGTGGTTTCAATTTGAATTTTAATCATTTTGTGGATTCATTTGGAATTTCTATTGCATTGTCTTTCTCTCAATTGACCTAGAAGGAAAGAGTCTTCATTCCAAAACCCCAGAATTTGAGAATGTAAGATTTGAGGAGAATATGTCTAAGTCCCAAATCCTCTGTGTGACATCTCTAAATTTTTTTGTTAAGTTTTGAATTGATTTATTGATTTTAGAAAATCAAAAATAGTAAATAGAGTTTTATACCTAGAGCAATGTCAGACTTTTATAAAATCATCGGTTTGGTATTTTTGCCTGAAAACTTTAGGGTAACTCAAACATGTTTTCACGATCCTTCACAAAAATTACCAAAAATTCTTAACATATTTTGTTAGCTAAAATAATTCAAAGTGTGCTTGCTGTCCGAAATTGGGAAAAATAGTTAAATCTCTATTCCTCTTCACGACACTGCTAAACGGGCTCGCCCCAGTGCCGAACCCCACCTGGTAGCCCTCTCCCATGACCAGCTCTGCCGTGTGGACATCCTGGCCCAATGTCAGTCCGTCCCTCTTCTCCCCTCTCTTTCCTTTTCCTCTCGTCTCGCGCGCCTACCAAAGCCTTGCCACGGTAGCCAATCCCTTGCTTTCTTCTGCTGCAGCGACGATTCCAGCTTTGATCATTGCCGTGGCAGCATTCCCCATTGGCCCTTCTCTGCCGTGACGACCAGGCCTCTCCATTTCCTTTGCCATGGCAACCAGTCTCCCCCCCCGAGCTCGTTCGCACAGATGGCCGGCGCCACGTCTCGCAATTTCCTTCGCAGCTCAGCCCGAAGTTGCCTTGGTTCGAGTTATTTGAGCCGTTAGCTCTCGTGTGCGTGTGAACCAAGCCGAAAAGAAGCTTGCGTGCCGTAATCTTTGCTGCCGAGCCCTGCCACCGGTGTCCTTTCCCGTTGTCACCGAACCACAGCCTCGAGCCAAATGCAGAAATTGCCCTCCCCTTTGCCCATTTAACCTGCACCCAGCCCTCTTGTGCTCGGTATAAGCTCCCCTGGCCTGGGCTCATACCATTGGTGCCGTTGAGGAGCTTCGGGCCGAGGTAAGCCATAGAGGGGGGATTTGCAATTGCCTTTTTCTACCGAGCTGGAGCACCGCTGTAACTGCCTGAGCCTTTCCCCTACTTCATTTTGCAGCAAAGTCCTCCGGAGCGCCGCCCTGTCGACCTCCTTCCTCGGCTCCGGCGCACAGTGCCACGCCACTTCGGGCCTCCTCCCTCATGGTGAGCTCTCTAATCCGAGCCCCCTCGCCTCACTGATGCCCACCGAACTCTTTCCCGGGCTTCGACACCACCCTACCGCCCCCACGGCCGAGCGCCATTACCGCCGCCGCATCGCTCCGACGAGAGCATAGCTCCGGTCATCTCCGAGCTCGATTAAGTGGTGCCCTAGGACCACCGTATCACCTTCTTGCTCACCGCGTCCTCACTCAACCGCCTCCGGCCTTCCTTCGCCGCCGGTGAGGTCCTCTCCGTCAAGCCCTGCTTTGTGCGAATGACGAGTGGGCCACCCCTGTCAGCCTCGCGCCTCGCTCAGCCGAGCCAACTCACTGAGCAATGGGGCCACTTTGTCAGTTGCTCACCTTACTCAACCGAGTCAACCCACTAACCAGTTCAGGACAAGCCGAGTACGCTTTCGATATTAGGAGACGTATTTCTGAATTTGGGCTATTTTCTAGACCCGAGAGAATTGAAATGACTATAACTTTTATCATATAACTCCAATTTAGGTCAAATCAGTTTCTAATTTTTTTTAGATCATGTAGTTTCTGAATATAAAAAACATTTTAAATTTGTTCATTGAAAAATGTTTGAATTTCAAATTTAAACCCTGGGCCGAAAATATGCTTAATATAAAATCTGTGTAAATGATCTCCAAATTTAATGAGACTAATTTTATTGTGTTCCTGATGTCGTTAGGTTTCCAATTATGCAAAAACATTTAATTTTGGACTTAGTTTGTATCAAATGCTTAATTAGACTAGTTTCAATATGTTTAAATTTGAAATGGTTGTAACTAGTGCAAACAAATTTCAAAAGTTGTGAAACCAGCCTCTGTGATTTCATAAAATGGTCCTCTTTCTGTTTATGTAAACATATTTAGGCATAGACCATGTTTAATCATAAGCTATGATAGTGTCATTCCAAGTATAGTTTAAATGTAGATGTTTATGTATATTTAGTGTAAACAAACCCCATTTAACTCAAAATTCAGAACCTATACTTTTGGAATATCATAATTTTGGGCTCTATAGTAGTAGCTCAATAAGTCACCTTTATACCTTAGTTAACCGCTTATGCATGTCTATTAGTTCATTTAAGGTTTCGATCGAATGTAATACCCATTTAACCTTGGCCTAATTTCATAAATTCAAACAATCTTAGCTTCTTGAATTCGAAGATAAATATAGTTATACGCATAATGTTGGCCTCCTGAATTCATGAAGTAACATCGTAACTTTTGTAAACCGCGATTTTGGTGCTTTACGGTAGTAGTTAAACCCAAACCCTAATCCTCGCCAAAACGCGCGCACACTCACACTTGTCTTTCATGTACAACTTTATTTGTTATTTCATTGGACTTCTTTTTGTCACATATATGTTTGTCTTTCTTCTGTTATTGAATTTGGTTATTGCTTTGTTTCTTAATGAACGGCGTATAGACCCCGATGTTTCGGATATTGTCTTGACGACCCCGACTCCACGCAAGAAGTCACTGAGCAAGGCAAGCACCCTCCTTTGACCATATTAACCCTATTCTTTTAATTAGTTTACTTTGTTTTATCAAAACTATTATGTATGCGCTATGTTTCTTAAACTTGCTATATTGTGGGATGCGGTAGAACTAAACCTAACTTGTGGGATTTCCTTGAATAATTGTTGACATGAGAACATTTGAAAATCCTAGGTTATGGTTAGACATAAAATAATGTTAACTGGGTATACACGATTACTATTCGCACATGCTTAGTATGCTCTAGTAATGGGATCTCGAATGATTGGTTATGTCGTTTGTGATAAATACTAAAAAACCGATAGAATTGAAAGAAAGAAAAAATAGAAAAGAGAAACATGTATTGTCATATGATTTAAAAAGGTTGGGTATGACAATAAAGGATACCGATATTTTGATAAAAATGAAAATAAAACTATGCTTTGACACGGACAGATTATGGCAATATATAGCCGGATGTGTAAGCTTTAACTTACAAGTAGTGTAGGGGGAGTTTCCGCCCAGGTCGAGTTAAGGACCAAACTTAGTGTTGCATAATCAAAGAATTATCGTACAACCACAAGTGTTATTATGGGGTAGTCTTAACCTATTAAGTTATTTAAATCTGGCTTTGCACATTGGAAGGTTGGAGTAGCACAGGCGGTAAAACCTGTCAAGTTTGCTTGTAAGGGGCTGCCACATGTGTCTTGTGGGTAAATGCATACCGGTGCAACGGTGTACGCTTGGCTATGGGGAGAAACAGCTGTGGTTTCCATTGAACTTAAAAAGATTATTATGTTTCATGTAATTGGTTGTTTCTACCATAGCGAGGGTTTTACGTCACCGGGCTGGTGCAAAGCTAGGTTTGAATAATGTAGCAGTTATGTATGATCTCTCTGCGGCACACCAAAGGAAGTGTGTTAATTTTGCAATGCACAAAGAGTTAATCATTCCTTGTGGGTAATGTTGTACATCTCTGCAAAGTTTAATCTTTTCGAAAAGCCATTCCCGCGGTTATGGGAGTCTTGGTGCACTGACACTAGTTAGAGTTTTGGTACTTTCATAAAATGGATTTGGGTTGGAAATGGTTGTTGGGAAAATCTTTAATTCAGTTTTGTTACCCATGGTGTGGAAATGGACGATGTTCTACTCACGATCATGGAGGATTGTGGGTTGTTACTTTTATTCATACTTGTAGTTTACATATCTGTCAATTGCTTTTACAAATCACGCTTGCAATCTACTATTCAGTAGTTACAATTCACTTTTCGCTTTATGCAAAAGAACTTAATAGCTTTCTCCATGATATAGCCTGCATATATATTATATAATTGTGATACACTGCAAGTCTTGCGAGTACATACGTGTACTCAACCTTGCTATTATTGATATTCAGAGAACGAGTTTCCCAACCTTGACGCAGATTACAGGGACTTTGCTAACGAATCTTACTAAGGTTTACCCTTGTCAGTTGCCTGTGACATTTGGGGTAGAAGGCACATTGTCAAGCAATGTATCTTCCGCTGCAAAATTTTGAATTCGGCCAATAGGCCATGTTGTAAGGCTTTATTTCTGTTAATGTACCGTGAACTTATGTTGATGTGATGACAATGTTGTACATGTGCGTACTAGCCACTGATCATGGGATTAGTACTGTATGCACATAGGATCCCTCTTGGTATTCCACACCATTAAGGGGAGGGTTCCGACAGTAATCGTGAGATTCAATGTATCTCTTCGTTTTATGGGTCGCATTTATGACGATGCAACTAGCTTCTAAAAAAGCCATAACCATTTATGGGCCTCAGACAGATTAATCGTTGTTAATTATGTATTTGCTGATTCTTGTACTCACCCTTACTTATTTGTTGTTTTTAGGTGAACATTGAAGACGAAATGCATGGGATGGGAGTAGCACATTCACTTCATATGTCTCGTCATCCACCATATTTATATAGTATCAGTAGTTCATTCATGGAGTAATAAAGTGTCTAGTCCGATTAGTTGTTAAACTTTTATAGCATAGCAATAGTCATGTGAACTTAATCGAACTTATATAATATGTTGAAGAGTTTGAGTGTTTATTTATTTGCTTTTAATCTTCATTTGATGATGTCATAAAAAGGTAAGTTTTTTTCCCAAATGTATGTGATCGGGGCATTCTCAAGCGCATGAACTTAAATGTTTCAAAGCGCATGGACTCAGGGCATTCTTGACACGTGGTTCCAAGTTTATTATTGTTTATTGTTCTTGTCTATATTATTATGCTATTTGTGTTAATCTTGTTTAGTATTAGAGATAAGTACTTAGTGTTGGTACGTTAAAATCAGGGGCGAAGCTAGGTTGATAGCAAAGAGGGCCCGGCCCCCTAACGTTATTGTAATTTCAAGATACTCCTTAATTAAGTCATTTGATCTAGCTAGTAATCGTAAATCTTTGTAGACATTGGCCCCCCTATATCTAAATCCTGGCTTCGCCACTAGTTAAAATTGTTGAAAAAACATCAGATAATGAAAAAAAGTATGATAAAATTACATTCTAGACATTTGGAGTGCTCTACCGTTACAATAGGTGCTTGCCATATACTCCAGCGAAGCGGACGACGCGTCCGGTGAAGGGTTTCACAGCTAGTGGCCACATGCGTCCAAAGAATATTCTTGGTATCGAAGCCGACTAACCATGCTAAGGCTGTAATCAATTCCTTGGTTCAACTGTAAGAGCATGTACAATAGACTAACATCAGTTGTTTGTAAGAGATATCAAATAAGATTTTTGATGAGGTGGAAGAGAGAGGAGGAGAGAGAGAGTAGTCATCCTTTCGTGAATAGACGGTCTTATAGACGACTTTAGACTGTTTGTACTATTGTATAGACAATCTATTAGTTGTATGAGAGATTATTATAGACGACTATATAGACAACTCATTCTATGGGTTGTCTTTAAGTCTGTCTATAGATGATATGGAAGTATATTATAGACCGTCATTGTCTATACCATTGTACATGCTCTAATGCCTAACCGAGCTTATTATTATCATCGTGCATTGAGGCAAACGAGATTCGTTATCTCAGACCACGTAAGTGACCTGGGAATCCGTGTTAAGATCGTCTCTAAGAGCAAGTACAATAGTAAAGCCCACTAAAGACTAATAGTAAGATAAAAGCCAATTTGTATAATAACTATCTCTTAAAGTTGTCTCTAGATGCTGTGCAATAAATATCTCTTCTCTCTTATACATAAATGATCTACCTATGCTCCCGTGCAAAGCTGGCTACTAAATAAGAGCCAGCTCTCTTCTCTCACTCTTCCACATAGACCAAAGATGATGTGTACAAGATAAGAGCCGACTGAGGTGGCCTTATTGTACATGGCCTAAGATTCTAACTTATCTAGAGACACTATTGGAGACAACATCTTCAGTTAATTCGTTTCTAAAATTATTCCTCTAACTATTTTATATTATTTTCATCACACTTTCTTCCTCACACACCTTCACCATTTGCGTTGTTTTAAATGATCAGATTGTCTTTTACATAAGAGATAATATATTCTCTTTGCTCATATTCTCTCCTCTATGTAAAATTTTATTGATTTGATATAACTAAGAAACAACCAAAGGAATACCATTGCAGACTCCTTTAGACGGTTAGACCCCTTGCAATTTCAATGAGACAGCTCGCGGTGCGCGCTATGCCCTTGAGAGTAGGGGTGAAAACGGAACGGAAAGTTTCTGACCGTTCCGAAGAAAAACGGAAACGAAAGCGCTTTTTCAGAAACGGAAACAGAAAATACCGGTACGAAAACGGAAATTTTTTGACAGAAACGAAAACGGAAACGGGAGAGCCAATTCCGGCGGAAACGGAAACGGAAATTCCGTATAAGTTGAACCGGAAAATAAAAATGAAAACGGGCCGAAAAGAGAAATGGGCTTGGCCCAAAAATGAGAAAGGAGAGTTTATATTTATTTTTGAATTAAAATAATTTTGTAAATACAAATGATTTTATATACAATATTAAATAGAGTTCAAAAATTCCAAAATTTTTTTCAAAAATACTTTGGAACATTTTGAACCTAGAAAAATTATTTTCAGTATTATTTTTTTTATAAATAAATTAATTTTATAAATTTAAAAAATAGCAAAATGGTATTTATAAACTCCAAAAAATCCAAGATAAATTTTAGAAAATCATAAATGAACATCGAACAATAATATACAAATTTTACGGTGTTAAATCTTTTTAGTTGGTGGAGCAAAAGGATATCTATGATAATTATATGGATGAGGACATGATGGTCTGATATGGGAGATAAATAACTGTCTTAAACTGACAAACTTGAGAAAAATTTTCTAAACATATCACTATTCTTGTGTCCACCTTGGAGGTGGAATGGGCTACATTGTTCTTGTAGTCATGTATATTGTGATTCTCTACTATATTCTTGTGGAATTTTTCGCTTTCGTTTCCGTATCCGTTCCATTCCGCATTCATTTCTGTCACTATCCTTTTCCGTATCTGTTTCCAGGGTTTCCGATTTTGTTTCCGTTACCGGTAAAAAATGCGGAAACGGAAACGGAACAATCATTTACCGACCGTTTCCGTACCGTTTTCATTCCTACTTGGGAGGGCTCCATGTTTCACTTTATTTCCAACTTTTTTACAGAAAATCATGAGCTCCATACGCCAAAAGATGCTTCTTACCATATGAAAATTATTTATTGTACCATCAATAAATATGCAATCGTACATGGAAGTTACTTTACTTGGTAATCCATGTCATTTTACAAGTTCAAAATTTCCCCCTTTTTTAATTTATATTTTGATTTGCAAACTTTGAATACGATAATATTTCCTAAACCGACTAGCCGATTTGTATTTCTTTAGACCATTATGTTCCCCGTGACGAATCTACAGAGAGAGAATCATGTAGTGTATTGTTCTGAAGATATATACATCGGACGGCCAATTTACATCTCTTTACAAGATATTTAGTGCAAGAGGCACCCACCTCTCTTCCAAGGGATCAAACCCACCTCTCACCTCGGTCAACACTGAATCAAAGAGAAAAAAATCATGCCTCATTTACGTTCTGTGCTAGTTACATTCGCAGAATTGTATTGTTTACTTGTCATGTTATGATTACTTGCCTTCAACTAGTGATAAGATGTTGGTATATTATTTAGGTCTCGTGCAAGACCAAATTTCTTTAAATTCTGGATCCAGGGCGATCCAAACGAGCCCTAACGTGCGAAAAAAAGGAGGCCGCAGCTCCGTGGCTCGGTTTCTTTTGGAGTTCTCAACTGCAGAGAAGGCGCTTTCCGGGTTAGTATTATGCAGCTCGCGTCTATGGTAAATTATGTAGTGTGAGTGTGTGACCATTAGCCAATCAATCCCAACAGTAATCAACATCCCTACCCATAAGGTAAGCTAATCTCTACTATTCTAAAGCAGCACTTGGTGGCAGTGGTCCGTTCTTCCCACGTCATTAATTACCGCTTAATTGCTCTGCTTAATTGCCCTACGCAAGAAACGAAGCGTTGCTTTAATTAGATTTTCGCAAGAAACGGTTGCTAAAAATATATGTTTGATTTTGTGAAATAATTTTTTTTATTTTTTAATCTTTATTTTTCGTTATCAATTTTGTTTTTCGTAGCAACGCACTAACTAGTCGCGTCAAGAAAACTAATGTTCAATCAATTAATCAGGATTAAATCAAACTGGAAAAATAACAAGATAGTCGGTTAATAGGTACCTGTTTTTGCTGAGATACGTCCTTAAATCGTGGATGAGTCGCTGCTCGTCAAACGTGTCCAAGCCGAAATGACGTCCTGGAAAGACTTGACTGTATATATCCACGAGTATCGTCCGTAAGGATTGGTTCAGGCGAACAGAAACGAAAGCCCGACACTGGAAACGCGACTGAAGCGTTCTTCTGTATGCTGCCTTGGCGAGAATAGTTTTACCTAGGCCTCTGTTTCCGACGATGGACACCACCGTTAGCTCCTCCTGTCGCTCGTCCATCAGATCATTGACAATCTCGTCTATCAGCCCACTGATGGCGACGAGGGGAGCCTTGTCCTCGTAAACGAGCTGAGGATGGCTGGTGGAGGAAGGACCAGCAATATCAGCGGCATCAGAATTGGGCAGCTTACTAAGAAGATTGTAGGCCTTGCAGCGATCCATAGCGCCGACAATTCGGTCTCTGAAATCTTGGATTTGTTCGGCAGTCTCCGGTTCCAGCGCATCATCGAGCCCACCCTGATCAATGTCATAGTCATCCCGATCGACCTTTCTCTTTAAATTTCTGCGAAGAGGATGGATGGAGAGGTCGAGGTCGACCCAATCTTCGATGTCGTAGACTACCTCTCGGGCTTGCCTCATCCACTCCTTGACATGCGCATCGGAGACCTCCCGTGTGGCAAACTTGTGGAGGAGTTCGTCCATCATGACAAGCTCTTGCCGAAGGGGATGATCCTCCGGAATTAGGTAGGTTAGCTTGTGGAGGACTGCATTCATGGCTCCTTTGGAAGAGCTCACCATAGCACTCTCCATGATTTCTTCGGTTGCCAGAGCAAAAGACTAAACTTTTTCTCTAGCACTCTCCATGATTTCTTCTGTTGCCAGAGGAAAAGACAAGACTCTCTCTCTCTCTCTCTCTCAGAAATATGGCACACTAGATAGAATTGTAGGATATGGGTGTGCTGTGTGCAATACGTACTGGATGAAAAGCAGCACCCATGGGGAAAGAGGAACACGCAGATTGAGATCGGATAGGAATGCTGCGGTCGTCGTCGTCGTCGTCGTCGAGAGAGAGAGAGAGAGAGAGAGAGAGAGAGAGAGAGAGAGAGAGAGAGAGAGAGAGAGAGAGAGAGAGAGAGAGAGAGAGAGAGAGAGAGAGTTTAGAAAGCTGAATCCAAACTTCTCAAAGTTTAGCTATTATATATTAAAAAAATATTAGATTGGTTATGTGAAAGTGGTATTCTTAGATTGAATAAATTTGTTGCGTACCGTTTACTTCTGTCACGAAGTTGTAAAATATAATCGCGAAGAGACCGTGATTATAAATGCCATCTACGTCACGATTTCCATCCAAATACTGTAAAATGACTATTTTACCCCATTCTTTGTTCTTCTTTTCGTCCCATTTCTTCTCTCTTTTTCTCTTCTCCCCTTCTTTCTGTGCAGAACCAAGATGAGCTTGAAGATGCGGGGAGCAAGCTGTCGGTGGTGTCACAGGAGATGCAGGAGCTGCGCGGGGCAATCGTGCGGCGATAGGCGGCAGCAGACAGCAGTGCAAGTGCCGAGAGGAACGTGCTGGAAGAAGCTACCGGCTCTACAAGCTCAGGTCAGTAGGTCACTCGTCCCAAACATCACCGAGGTATCACTCACTCAATCACCAGGCTTGCTTCTTGCATCTCACATTCATCTTTGGTTCTTGCTACGTTGATTTCATCGAATTGTTTGGTGATTTAGCTTGGATTGAGCGCCAATTCTGGGGAACGAGATCGACTACATCTTATTCCGTTTTTGCCACTCTCGTCGGTGGCATGTTACTTGCCCGTTAACTTGTATGCAAAAAGACAATTTTGCCCATCGTTATCATCATTTAAATATGTCGAATGTGCTTCCACAAATTTTCATAAATTTCGAAGCACATTTGATAAATGATGATGACAGCGGGTAGAATAGTCTTTTCATGTACTTTAAAGGGAAAAAATGGTCTTAACCAACTACACCTCTTTGCAAAAAGAAAAGCATTCTATGTTGTTGATGTACACTACAAAGGGAACTTCTATTGGGCGGATGTCAGCAGCTAACACAAAGCAGCGAACAATGCCATCCCCATTTAACCAAGAGGTTTACTGACCAACGGTATACCGTTGGAACTACCTGGATTTCATTAGTTTCAGCCATAGGCTTCATGAGTTCCAGTATTTAGGCCCTGTTTGGTACAATTCCATATTCTAGTAGAAACAGAAACGGTTCCAAATTCTTCGTAGAAACGTTTCAGGTTGGATTCTGTGAATTGGGTGGAACTGGGTTGAAAACGATTCAGCCACGGTGTGGAAAAAGAAGAAACAATCCAAGGAGAATCATTCCGAACTTTAGCCTGTTTGGTTGGGTTTCTTCCAGAATCTAGTAGAAACGGTCCGGTTCGAAGTTGCCAAACGGGACCTTAGTTTCATGAGTTTCATGTTTCATCAGTTTTAGTGCTAAGTTTCATGAGTTTTAGTGTAAAATTTCACGAATTTTTTGAGTTTCAATGCTATACCGTTGGAATGGTATACCATAGAATAGTTTTTCTGTTTCATCAAACTTGCCTCTCAATTCCCCATCACTTTCAACTGAGTTTTGTAACTTTCAACTAAGAGATTCAAGAAGTTTCAACTCGATTCGAATTCAAAATTTGAACACTTTCAAATGCAGCTTCATACTCATAATTACATAATTGGAACACATATGAACTGCAAAATTGAACTTTCACCAACATAAGTATGACACTTCCAAGTTCCAACTACCAACTTTAACTTCCAACTACTCCGAGCACCTTCAACTAAGAATTTGAAATTTCAAGCACGAAATTCAAACAATTTCAACTACAAAATGGTCCACTTTCAACTCGAGATCCCAAAGCCTTTCACCTTGAAGACTCACCTTCCGTTGGTCTTCTAAGCAGAAATGAGCAGTCGGGGCTCTCATTCACGGCACGAATCTAGTGGGTTTACCGCCGGGAACGAACGATGCGTTTAGGGGCGGAAATCTAATAGTAGCTTGTTGTGCGTGGCAACCAAACTCCTGGATGTTCGCGATTTAGCATATCCACGCTTTAAATTTTTTATATATATGGGCAGCTCGGCACGATTATTTTTGCGCTAAGGGCTGGGCTCTGGCCCTGATTTTCAACTCACCAACTTGGCCTGAACCTTATAAAACCATTTTTTATTAAGTATAATAATGTGAAAACAATATTTTATGCCAATTTTTTTTTAAAAAAATCTATGTCGGGCAGGCGGGGCTTTGCGTCTGAATAGGTCTAGCACCACTAACGAGCAGGTTGTTAGACTATCTCTAACAATTTCTCTTCATTCTATTTCCTTCTCTATTATTCCTTTTCCCATATTCATTCTCTTTATTTTCTATCATCTCCAACAACATCCCCTCGAAGGATTTTGTGAAGAGATTGGAGAGAGAATAGATTCTCTCTCCAAATCCCGTCCGAAGGGATCTGTTCGCGAAAGGATTTAGAGGCTGAAGGGAATCCCCAGATAGTCTTCTAACCCAATTGCTCTGCTCTCCGAGCACACTTCTGAGCACTCCTATATATTTTTGGCACTCAATAAGACCTACACGCTCCTTACACAATGATAGTTAGACTACGTCGAAAAGCCTAGGTAGGCGAGTTCTACAAGTTAGCTATCTATATACCCGCTAGCTCCTCTTAGATATATTGTCCAATCTGATTGGTGATTGAACAAAAGGGGAGCGAGGGGGAGAGTGAATCGGTGACTGGAGGTGGATGGAGATTTTCAGCGCTGTCGAGTCCGTCCTTGGGAAGCTCTGCAATGTGATTGAACATGACAGCAAGCTGACACGCACCCTGAAGAATGATCTCAGATGCATCAAGGACGAAATGGCGATGGTGAATGCCCACATCAAGGCAGCGGAGGAGGAGGGCAATATCCACGATCCTTTACAAGAGCAATGGATTCTGCAACTACAAATGTTGGCGTATGATATTGAGGACTCCATTGATACCCTCTATGAGAGCCGTGAGGTATCGCTCCTTCGTCGTGGTGTAGGCATATTGAGAGGGACGGACCACCGCCCTGAATCTATCGACAAACTCAAAAGCTTCAAGGAAAGAGTCATCACCTTACGAGACTGGAAACCAAATGTTGCAACGACGAGCAGCGCCCCGTCCGGATCTCCGTGTTGTGCAGCTGGAAATAATCATGTGAGCTATGTGGCCATCGACGGACCCAAGAAAGAGGTCATGGATTTACTACTACCGCCGGTGGCAGCTGCCGACGGCGAAGCAGAGCGGCTTAGGGTGGTCTGCATCGTGGGGTTCGCCGGCCTGGGAAAGACCACCCTCGCCAAGGCCGTGTTCGACAGCCTCGACGACCTCTTGTTCCCTTGCCGTGCTTGGGTTGTCGCGTCCAAGCACAGGGATGCGATGGAGCTTCTGGGGGAAATACACCGGCAGGTTGGTGGCGGCATAAGTGATAATACCTCATCAATATCCATCCTTGGAGAAAGTATCAGAACATACCTGCGTAGTAAGAGGTACGCACACTATCACATCCTCCTTATCTCCACTGTAGGAATTAAGCACCGTAGCAAGTCCACGAGGTTAGGTTTTTTATGTAAATCACCCAATTCGAGAGTCTGATGATACAATGAATTCTTCACAAATTTCTAGGTTAAGTATTGCAGTTATTTTAATTTTGAGTTACTCATATAAAAATTTAGGGAAACTACATATTATAGCGTGAACTCAATTTATGTACGTATGAATTGTTGAGACGCACGTCATATAAAATTTGAGGTTGGGATGATGACGGAAGTCCGTACGGTATTCCATACGTTTGATTTTCATGCTTTTTCACCTAAATCGTATTGAGCAACTCTTCTATGCTTTCACTCCAAATATAAGTTGCACAAATCTTAAAGCAAACGAAGGGATAAGTAATCCTCATCTACCTTTTATTCATGCTTTAATATTTGTACAATTTAAAAAAAAAAAGAGCATAAAAGCACCTCTCGTATTGTATTTTGGCCGGATACTTGTTTGTAGACCATCCATTGACCATTTTAATTACCATTGTAGGTACATCATTGTCATCGATGACATACAGAAAAAGGAATTATGGGAGATAATAAAATGTGCCTTCCCCGGAAACAAGACAAGTACCGGCAGAATAGTCGTGACCACAAGAACACAATCCGTCGCCACGGCCTGTAGCTATGGTAGCTACGTGTACAGGATGCAACCCCTTGGGCTCGATCGCTCCAAGGACTTGCTCTGGAGAAGCGTCGATGGCTCTCGCCCAGAACCTCCACCTGCGCTGGCTCCTGGTTTAGATGGCATCATCGATAAATGTGATGGTTTACCGCTTGCGCTGGTTAGCACAGCTCGATTTTTGAGACGACGGCAATTACGTCTCCTTGATGGAAAAACATGTAGACATGTCGGCCACGCACTTGGTGACTACCTAGCAAAGGAAGATGACTTTGAGCATTTGAAAAGAGTGCTCGACCAGTGCTATCGAAGTTTACCAGACTACGGTCACAAGACCTGCTTGCTGTATGTAAGCGTATTCCCCAAGGGCCATCTGATCAAGAGGAAAAGTCTATTCAGGCGATGGTCAGCCGAGGGGTTGGTGGTCGGACACGGCCGACTCACTGAGGAAGACGTTGCCCGTAACCGTTTCGATGAGTTGATTGACCAGAGTTTCATTCAGTCAGAGATGGGCAACAAATCGGGGGTGATGGGGTACAAAGTGCAAGGTGTGATGCTGGAGTTCATCCTACAGCGGACAATCTCTTGGAATTTCATCTCTCTGATTCAAAATGGTAAGCTTATACATGATGGGGACCAAAGTGTCCGTCGACTGTCTGTCCAGCACAGCACCAAGGGCAGTGCCAGACTTGCAATGGACAGTATCCAAGAACAATCTCATATCAGGTCACTGATAATCGCGGCGAGCGACCTTGTAGATTTCCGGAGGTGTGAGGTGCTGCGAGTGTTGGATCTCGCAAATTGCAGGGGTCTCACTTGCGACAATCTTTGCAACATATGCGACCTGTTGCTTCTCAAGTATCTCAATCTGAGGGGCAGTGATGTTAGCGAGATTCCCAGGAAAATTACAAAACTCAAGTTTTTAGAGATGCTGGACATACGGGAGACAGGGGTGTATACAATGCATATCGAGGTCATCGCCCTGCCATCGTTAGTTCATTTGTTTGGCGAGTTTCAGCTGCATGGTGACGCCAAACTTACTTGTAGTAAACTGCAGACTCTGTCAGGACTTATCATGGACGAGCAGAGCAAATCTGCGCAGATTATGAAGTACATGAGATTACTCAGGAAGGTTAAGATACTGTTCAAGAGTGCTCCAAGTGCTGACTCAACAGTCACACAGCTCTTTGAGGGAAGCACTGGCCTGGAGCATCTATCAATTGATTGCGGCAATCACACCATAGGCTTCCTGGACTCTCTAACAGCTCCCAGTATCCTCAGCTCTATCAAACTACGAGGAAAGTTGGCAAGTTTGCCTAACTTTGTGACATCACTTGAATTTCTTTTGGAGTTGCACCTTTTCACAACTGGTTTGAGCTGCGAAGCTTTATCAGGCCTGCAGAGCTTACCGTGCTTGGAATACCTCAAGCTGGTAGAGGATCGTCTCGTATTTGGGGATGGTACCTTCCTTGTGAGAAGCGGAGGATTCCCAAGCCTTCTGCGGCTATGCTTTGAGGCTCCAAAGCTTCCACTAGTGCACATCATCGAACAAGGAACCATGACCAATCTCACTTCTCTTCGCCTGCTTTGTCCGGAATTTGCAGACGGGCTCGGCGTCAGGGGCATCCAACATCTTCAACGCCTCAATGAGGTGATACTTCATCCTTCTGTTGGTGACAGCGAATTGGAAGCTTTGAAAGGAGCAGCAATCCAGCACAAAAACAGGCCCTATGTGAAGAAGCAACCAATTAAGCATAGCAATTAGTGGATCAGCAGTACTTAGCTTGTTATATACTCTGTGTGATTGATGAAATGTTCCTCTCCTTTTCTCTCTTTCTTTCTTTCTTTTGGCTTATTCCACCTTTTCGTTCGAATATACGTGCATATGTAAATAATTGGTAAGGCTGCATACATTGAGCTCTTTGAGCGCATACAGCAGCAGATTGTAATAGTTATTCCCGATCAGGGTATTTATGTATGTATGAACTGTCATGTTTTTTTACAATATTGATTGTGCTGTACGAGTACTATCTCCAATATTGATTCCGAGAGAGTGACCTTGCACTTGACTTATTCAACTACTGCCTTTTGTCATAATTATCTCTACTCTTGAAAAGTTGGAAGCCTGAAACTGAGAGACCACGATGACTTGGAAGCAGCCTTTCGGATGGAAACAAACTTAAATTATTTAAAATATAATGATTTAGATGTAACTTTGACGATAAATCTACTAGTATAATTTTCATGTGACAAATCCGTGTTACGACTTTGTGGAGACATGTGCTTTTGAAAAACAGTCTTTCAAGTCTGATCACACTCACAGGGCACTCGTCCTCCTCAAGCTACAGGACTATTTTGTTAAGTTCCTTAGACAGAGTTTTTTTTTTTTTTTTTTTTGAAACCAGCAAATTGCTGGGATATATATTAGAAGGATAGGGTAGTGTCGTTACAGTGTAAGATTACAGTTTAGCGTTTAGAGGGAGAGGGGATGTCATTCATTACAGGAGAAGGGGTGTTACAGTGGAATGTCACCTAATGGTACAAAGCCTCTTCGCCCTTACAGTTAGCCCTTTTAGACGTTTTGCTCCGGCCAGTTCCCAGAGATTTGCCTCTTCCTTGATGAGGGCAAGGACCTCACGGTGTGTCAAAGTTTTGTTTTGAAAAACACGCCTGTTCCTCTCCTTCCACCATTGCCAAGTTACGAGAATAATCACCGTGCTTACTGCATTGGTGAGTGCTGGGAGAGACTGCACTCGTTTGAGCCACCAATCCTCAATTGTCCTCGTCGGTTCCCAATTTGCCGGATCGAGTATCGGTAGTTGCGCCCATTGCGCTATTTCGGTCCAGGTTTGCCGGACTATCGGGCAGTCAATGAAGAGGTGTGTGACTGTTTCAAGGTTTCTGTTGCACATTTGGCAGAAATATTTGTTTATAAAGTGCCTAGACAGAGTTGCCTGTAAAAGTGACTAGAGTTGTCTATAAAGTGAAGGGAACAGTGTACAAAGGTGTTCACATACTTGACTATTTTACATTAATTAGGTTATTATGTTGTAGGTTCACCGCTCTTTCCCTGGCAAAAAAGAAGGAGCAGAAAGCACATTTTGTTAGGCGGTTGAGTTACGGATAGGACTTCGCTGGTCATCAAAATTTAAATCCTGATATATATTTTTTATATACACATATGTACGCTTTGGTAACTTTATATAGTCACGAATTTATTTGGAACTTTTGTATTTATAAGCATGCGTTAAGAGAGCACACTCACATGTATACATATCTACGGATACGACTTCGCCAGTCATCAAAATTTAATTCTTGATACCTGTCTTTATACACACGTATGTACGTTTTGGTAACTTTATATGGTCACGAACTTATTTGAAACCTTTATATTTATAAGCATGTGTTAAAAGAGCACACTCATATATGTTCATCTTTGTAATTAAAGGCATGTTTGGATCCATTAGCAGCTAGCTAACTATTAGTTGAAGGGTGTTTGGATCCACCAGCTAATATGTGGCTAATAGATGCTATTGTCCATAATACATATGCTATTAAATTCTATTGGTGGTAGACGCGAAGGGTATTTTGGTTAAATGCCACCTATTAGCTACTATTAGCTGGGTTTGACTAGCTATAATGAGATAACCATTAGCTAGATTAGCTGGGGGTGTTTGGATCCACTCCAACTAATTTTTAGCGGCTAACTATTAGTTGGATGGATCCAAACAGCCCTAAAAAGGTAAAAGAGAGAGAGAAAGCAGGTTTCAAAAAAATAATATAAAAAAACTAGGGAAGAAAAATAGTTAAATTTGCACACGTGGGGAATGGGACTCGAAGCCACGTAACCTCACGTACACATGCCTACTGCCAAACCAGTTGAACAGCTGCACCCGATTGTATCGCACATGGTTGTTGAGACTTATTTTTGCTTAATAATCTTTGCTATTTAAGATTTTTGATGACATAGATGAAAGAGAATATAATAAAAGAAGAAACTGTCCGACATGCAATAAATGGCTTTTATTTTGTTGTTGTATCAACGCAGTCCGTATGCCACGCGTTTTGTTTTGTGGCCTTATTTTGTCGACATTACGTATAAATTGTGGGGTTATATATAGACCAAACAGGTTATTATCATTCGAGAAGTTTAAAAAGTTCTCCAGAAAGTGATCTTGCACTTGACTTATTCAGCTATTGTCTTTTGTCATAATTATCTCCCTCGACAGGCTGTAAGCTTGAAACTGATGGAGACGACGACGACTTGGAAGTCTTTCGGATGAAAACAAACAGAAAAAAAGGGGTGAGGACGACCTGAAAATTGGCGGTAGGAAAAGCATTACATGAAGTAGAAAATATACTTACGTGGTATTCACTTACAGGAAGAAGGGGAAGGGGTAGAGCAGATCGGGGATGAGTACGTGCCGCACTCCGAGTGCGTCCGTTGGCAACCAAACTATTGTCTTTTGGCAACCAAACCTGTAAGTTAGCGGTAGGAATATTGTTGGGTTATATATAGACCAAACGGGTTAATATTATTCGAGAAGTTTAAAAAGTTTCCTAGAAAGTGACCTTACACTTGACTTATTCAACTATTGTCTTTTGTCATAATTATCTCCCTCGGCAGGCTGAAAGCTTGAAACTGATGGAGATGAGGATGACTTGGAAGTCTTTTGGATGAAAACAAACAGAAAAGAAGGGGTGAGGACGACCTGAAAGTTAGCGGTAAGAAAAGCTTTACATGAAGTAGAAAATATACTTACGTGGTACTCACTTACAGGCAGAAGGGGAGGGGTAGAGCAGATCGGGGAGTACGCGCGCGCGCGCATATATATATCCTCCACATCAATAGGTGCCGTTCTGTTGTTACAAAGTTCAACGTGTCGTCGGATTTGATTTCAAATGTTTGCTAGGGCCGGTTGTGCTAAGTGTCCAGTTTAGCTATCCAACTTTGTTATCATCTTTTCATTCAGTATTCGTATGAACAAACAACATTCTTGTACCTGCTACTCCTATATCATGTTTTTATTCTGTTCCATCAATACAGAATACTCGTGCACCATAAGTCAAGACTACAAATGTTGATTTATGTTGGCGTGATATTGTATATTTTCTATACATGCAAACGCTGATCACAAGGTTTCAAATTTCGGTTTCATATCATATCTACGAGGTGGCTGAAATCTGGAATTTCAGCGAGATATTAGAATTTCAGACAAATTATTGACGAAATTCAAAAATCAAAATTCAAATTCGGTTTTTTTCGAACTAGGATTTCCGAGATTTCGATGAGATTCACCAAAATTTCGGTCTTTTTGGATCCTGTTAAATGGTCTCTTGATGCTATAAAAACTTGAGGAAATGATACAATGCAGGAAGATGGAAATGGTGGGTTGGTCCAGTGCGCTATTTAAGGTGTGGCCGTCCGGTAAGGTCGTGGGTTCGAATCCTTATATATGCAATTTTTGTCAAAGTTTTTTCACTTTCGTTCGAAAATCAAAAATATCATGCTAAAAATCATCAAAAATCAAAGAGTTTCAAAATCAAAATTTTAGGGGGGAAAAAAAAAATCAAAATTTGACCATTTTCAAGGAAAATTGATTGACTTTTGTGGAAAATCAATAAAGTAGTTGAACTATTTTGGCGGTTTATTTTTTGAGTGATTTTCATCGATTTTCTTCGAAAATCAAGAGATTTTCATTGATTTTTGACCGGTTTACGTCATTACATTTTTGAAATTTTTTTTTTTTTGAACTTGACTGTTAATTAATCGATCGGTTTTGGTATCATACCCTGTCGATCGATCGATTTTTGGAACCCTAGCCAAGGGTTCTACCAATTGAGCTAAACTAGGTTTGGTAGTTTATTGCAAAATTTTCATAGGTATTCAAATAATATATTTTGTCATAATTATCTCCCTTGATAGGTTGAAAGCCAGAAACTGATGGAGACGATGATGACTTGGAAGCCTTTCAGATGGAAACAAACTAAAACTGAGATATGTAGGAGTGACGACATGGAATATTATTGCATTTATTCAAGAAGTGCGCCTTGTGATGTTCATCTAGCAAACTGAAACTGAGATATCTAGTAGCGATAACATGGAATATTGGAAGTTTTGCATGCAAACAAACATGTAATTGACATGCATATTAAGACACCATAGAAGATGCATTATCCCTGTCTTTTCACAATAGTGAAATGAGAAGAAAAAAAAACTGGCCTGTTTGCATTACAAGAAGTCTACCTGCTGGCTCAAGGTTGAAGCTGATACATGGATATCATAACCCTAATTCATAACACTTTATCGACGCAACATGTAGGCTCATTTTGATCAAAATATCTCCAAGCAAAAAGGTCAGAAACAAACATAAAAAATCAAATCTAGTATAACCTCAAAACATAAAAAAAAAACACGGCAGATTGTGTGGTTCTAATGTATTAATCCGGATATATATGTTTTGCATACATATGAACAACCAAATTATCTGAAGGCAAGGTGTGGTCATGAAGAAAAATCATCCATCGTTCTTTCTCACACTACGCAAATCATGTATCGGACTTTCTCCTCTGTCTCTCTCGAGTGCAAATGTTGAACAAGTGTCATCAAAATTCTTTTGTGCGTACGCAACATGTTGCTTCAGTATGAGTTACATCAAGCACATGTATGTTGTAGCCCAAAATTCTTCATGGTACAATGAGATAACCAAAATGAATTTTTTTATGACCAAACTGGTTACTATATATTATTCGAGAAGTTTAAAAAGTTTCCTAGAAAGTGACCTTGCACTACTGTCTTTTGTCATAATTATCTCCCTTGACAAGCTGAAAGCCTAAAACTGATGGTGACGATGAAGACTTGGAAGTCTTCCAGATGAAAACAAATTGAAACTGAGATATGTATGAGCGACGACATGAAATTTTATTGCATTTATTGAAGAAGTGCGCCTTATGATATTCATCTAGCAAACTGAAACTGAGATATCTAGTAGCGACGATATGGAATATTGAAAATCTTCGCATGCAAACAAACCTGTAATTGAGATGCAAATTAAGACACTGGAGAGGATGCTTTGTCCCTGTCTTTTCACAATAGTGAAATGAGAAAACGAAATAAGTGGCCTGTTTGCGTTACAAGGAGTCGACATCGCTCAAGGTTGAAGCAGAGACATATGCATCATAACCCTAACTCATAATGTCTTATCGCCGCATCGTATAGGCTTATTTTGATCAAAATATCTCCAAGCAAATGGGTCTGAAACAAACATACAAAATCAAATCTAGTACAATGTGAAAAAAAAAACACTTCAGGTTATGTGTCTCTAATTTATTAATCCAGATTGATATGTTTTGCATACATCTGAAAAACCAAATTATCCGAAGGCAAGATGTGGTCACGAAAAAAAAAATCATCCATCGTTCTTTCTCACACTACAAAAGTCATGTATCGTAGTTTCTCTATCTCTCTCGAGTGCAAATGTTGAACCTGCAACGTCAAAATTCCTTTGCGTATGCAACATGTTGCTTCAGTTTTCCATATATCAAGTACATGCATGGTGTAGCCCAAAATTCTTCTACTATATATGTCAACGATAGATTTAGCGAGCAATAAGCACGGAACTATAAGATAACGAAAATGAATTTTATTTGGAGTACATTTCATAAAACTACAAAAAAATTTGTACAAACTATTAGAAAACCACATGTTTTAGTTTCTATTTCACAAAACTACATATTTTAGGAGAATGTATGTCGTAAAACTATATGTTTTGGAATTGACCATTCAAGTGCCCCTATTTCCCATTTCACTTTCACGTGAGGCTGTCACGTGGGTCCGTATTGTCATACCCATTACAAGAAATAGTTTGTTCTTAAATATGTAGTTTTGTGATAAAATTTTTCTTAAAATCTATAGTTTTACTAAATAGAAGCTAAAATCTTTAGTTTTTTTGTAGTTTGTACAAGAAATATGCAGTTTTGAGAAATTTACTCTTTTATTTATGATGAAACTGCCCTTTCGATTGACTTATTCAACTTCCATCTTTTTCTCATAATTATCTCCCTTCATAGATGCAGACAACAACTACTCGAAAGTCTTCTGGATGGAAACAAACTTAGGGCATGTTTGTTTTTGCTTTGGATTCTCTAAAAGCTGATTTTGAATTGTCATTATAGAGAAGCTGATTCTCCAAAAGTTGAAATCCAAAAGCACATATGAAGTGAATTGTAGATTATAATATTTATGGATGGGTTGGATTGTGAGAATCGGATTATAGAATTAAACTGTTTATTTTTTATTCAACTTTTAGGATCAGAATCTAAAATAAAAGCAAAAACAAATGGCAGAATCTAAAATAAAAGCAAAAACAAATGGACCCAAGGCAGCCAGGACGACCTGGAAGTCTTTGGAAATTAAGAAGCAGACGAAGGCGCCGAGGAAGATACATGCATGTCCCTGTGTATTTGTTATCACAATGGCGAAATGAGAAGAATTAAATGAGTGGTTTCAGTTGACGTTACGAAAAGATATTTGCCGGCTTCATTCATGGTGAAACACAATTTGCGGTTTGAAACCATACTCGTATGATGTTTGGGCGCGACCCGACCTGGTTCGGGCTTGATGCGAGGCGACAAGCAAACCGAGTATATATCCTGTGCGGTCCAACAACCAAGTCAGGTCCATGGGCGGCTCCACCTTTTGGGCATGGACAATAATATATAGACCTTTCACGTCAGCCTTTCGATATCAAAAGAATGCAGAAAGGTAGAAATTGACAAAACCTAGCTATTTCCGCGGATACGTGGCAAATCTAAAGGACAACGAGAAAAATGGAGATAAAAGGGTTGGCAAATTCTCGATTTCGCCCTTTTCGCCAGGTACCAGGGTTATATGCGTGCATGTGTTTTTGAGACTGTAAAGAAACCGTTATGCATGTTTTGATTGACAATTGCATATGCTCATGTTTTGATTAACATCGATCAGCTTTGGGAAGAAAAGGAGAACAACTCATAATTGTGGAGTACATTACAGTGCTAGAATCAAAACACATGGAAATAAACACGTACATATAACGGAGAGAACACACACACTGACACACATATATACATACATATGTCCTCATGTTTCAATAACAAAAACAAAAATTACGAAGTATAAGTACAAGCTTGGGCCGCGATGGCCCAGCCTCGGGAACTAATATTCACTGCTGGGCCGGCGGATAGCAACGCGCCACCCACAGCCTGCGGCCCAACCCTAATTCCAATTCAGCTGCATGGAATTCCAAGCTTGTTTCTTTCCTGATTAAAAATTCTAAAACTCGTATCTTTTGAACCAAACATCCAATTTACCATCCATTTCAACCATCGTGTTCCTTACGATGAGATCTTCAAAATAACGACCGACAATGCATATATTTCAGCTTAGTGATGATAACGATATATTATGGAACACAGAGAAAATGCTAGTGGAGCAAAGCAAAAGTAAAAGTGGAACATCATTACCATACATTACAGTAGTTAAAATGAAATGTTGTACGTATTACTTTACATTCTAGACTATCATTGGTACAATGCTCGTGGAACAATTTAAAACTAAGAGTGGAACATTTAGTATAACTAGTTATATGCCCGTGCGTTGCTACGAAAAGCAAAATTGATAACCAAAAAAAAAAAAAAATACTATTTCATAAGATCAAACATCTATCTTTAACGCTTCATTTCTTGCAAAAGCTGGCTAATTAAAGCAACGCTTTGTTTCTTGCGTAGGGCAATTAAGCAGGGCAATTAAGTATGGCAATTAAGCAGGGCAATTAATGTGACGTGGGAAGAAACTCTCACTTTATATAGTAGAGATTAATCTCCTACAAAATGACGCTGAAATATAAATAGGTGAGGTCTTGTTTAGCAGATCTCGTAATAAGAAACACGATAATTCAAATGGATCACGGATCTGATACTTGGTTCAAAAGTTCGGAGTTTTGCATCTTAAAATTAACTTTGTAAATACGATGACGTCAGCAATTCCTCTTTTTTTAAGTAGGGAAAGGGCCTGCGCGGCGTCGTATATTATTTCCCAGGCCCATTGTGAACAGACCAGCAACCCAGTAAAAGGCCGAAAGCACGACTCCTCTGAGCCCAGTTTGAAAGCCTCTATCGCGACACGGCTCGTCCCAGCGTCGCCGTTGTTCGGCTCACCCCTGCAACCCACATCGCCTCCACGCCTTCACGGATCGGTCTTCCCTCTAAGCAGTCCCACGCTCCCTTGTCCCTTCCTTCCGGTCTTCAACTGATCCTTCAAAATCAGGCGAAATGTGCGCTTTGCATTTGGCCAATGGCATTCTGGCATTGGAGGCTAATCAAAGTCATGTGTTTTCTATTTTTGTAATGTGTAGGAACTACTAGGGACACCAAAAAAAAAAATAAGGGAGGCTACCAAGTTATTTTTCCATGTTGATGAAAACATGATAGTCTTAGGGTAAACCAGATCTTTGTTATTTAGGTACTAACTTTGTATTTCTCCTCTATACTATTTTTTAATTTAAGTATGAAGACGAGCAAATGCCAAATTACTTGCTATGAAATGCATTCAATAGACCTTCTAACACCTAATCAATTCAGTACTAACCATTCAATCCCTCTTTATAGTACAAGTAAAAGTAGAAACAAATTCTAGTGACCCGCTCTCTTCTCTAAACACCAAAACCAACAAAATGCTAAGAAGATATTCTTAGTGTTCATTTTTGTCTTTGCCTTCGGCTTATCCAACTCGAGGTACGGACTTTGATCTCTGGTGTAATATCCTACGTAAGGAAAAAAAAATGTGGCCTGTTGCGTGTGCTGCGGTGTTTATGGTTGGGTTCGATCATCTGCGCTGTTGAGGCTTGAGGGACAGTTTTGGGGTCTTTACGGAGTTTTTCATGAAATTTGCGTAACATGAGAACCGTAGATAATTTAATTATCTTTCCACCGAATGATTAAGCATGTATTTTGGTCGGATAGAATATGAACTATGATATTTGTAAGATTACTGTCCAGTGAATCGTCACGACTGGGCAGTGTCATAGTAAGTATCAGATTAAGTGAGGCCCGTGTTGGGCAAGGTTGTCCGGTGTTCAAGGACCGGCTTCTAGTCCGGTGCCCATCGGACAACTACCAGTCAGTCTACACTTTCAAGAGAAAAGAGGTGCACTCAGCACCTTCTCTGGAACACCGTCAGTCCGTCAGTCAAACAAGTACCGTCCAGTCCAATGCTCACCGGCCAGTACTCTGGCCATCCAAAAAGCACACGACCGACGTCTGGTAAAATGATCATAATTTATGATGGGCCGTTTTTTTGAGACACGTCTAAATACTATAACAACTACCTAGAAAAATTAACTATCAGAAAGGTATATATCACCAGACAAAAGACGAAATCAACACCTTTTTAAAGAATATAAAACCTAATGGCCAGGTTTTTACAAGGGGCGCGGAAACACCGAATAGAGTTTACATTACAAAAGAACACCACGGGCAAGACCTGAGCACAAACTAAGACCTAAAACCAAACCAAATCGCCATCTAAGAACTCCTGATAGGCTCCTGCTTCTTGGAACTCTACTGGGTTGGGAAAGCAAGAATAGGTACACGACACTACTCAACAAGTCGCATCGGAAATACTGAATACTATATGTAGGGAAATCTCAAGGATGGTACAAGGTTATAAATATGTGGATGCAGTTTTATTTGCAAATTTGGTTACATTTGAAACACAAACCATATTAATAGATAGCTGGGGGGGGGGGTTCACAAAGTTAACACAATTACGCTATATTTTCCAATTCCAAAGTCTACTTGAGCGAGGTTTCGAGAGTCACACCAATTCAAACTTAGCTCCATTAACCGGAAGCATAGCGTATCCGAATACCATTTATTTATCACTCCGCAGCGCTGCTCAGCTTTACCCATAAGATATCTACGGCCGTTAATGCCACGCGGTTAAATGCAACTTAAATACATGCGGCCAGGCCGAGATTATCATAGCCTTTTGTTGAACTTCCCCATTGTAGCTCCTACTCGGTAGGTTCAAGGACCCACAGTTCACAGGACCCACTGGCCAAGGCGGGAGACGCGATCTGCTAATGTGTGGGTACCTACCGTTGTGAGAATCGGAAAATGACAGCACCCTACTTGGCGCTGCCCATTTTCGTTCCACCCCGGGCACTACGCGATCCATTCTACCTCCGAGAATTGTAGCTACTTCCTGTAGATATTCCAAGGGGAAGAACAATGTACTGAGCTATGTTGGGAAAATGGTTCAACTGAACTGACCGACCCCAACTTGTCGTTGAGCGAACACTTAAGTTATTTACTTTGCTCAAGGAGGTTATCCCTAACTGCCAAAGACCAGGCCATTACAACGACAAACCTGGTACCAGTTGTACCAACCACCAAACCAACCATGGTTTTCGTCATCGGTCAGGGGTCAAACTAGCATCCACCTCGTGGGTAGCCCAACACTGTCCCCCTGACTGTAGCAATAGTTTTAGAAAGCACTAGGTCAAAGGCTCGCTAGTTTTTAAAGACTAAGGGTCAAACCATTAATTAACTAATAACTACGGGGATTTATAAATATTTACTAAGGCCATGCAAGGTTAAAGAGGCTCAAAGTCAAGAGAGGCTAAGCAATTAATCGATTATAACTAAGCATCATGTCATTCTAAATTATCTTTTGGGTTTTTTTTGGAATTTTTCGGATTATTTAAATTCAAAAATAAAAAGAAAAAAAGGCTGAAAAATAATGGGCCGCATAGTAAACCGCATTTCAGCCCACGGGGCGCGAGCGCGCGGCAGCTGGGCCAGCCCATGGAGCTGGGTGCGGCTGACAGGTGGATCACAAGTGCCTTCATCACAAGTTGCTCCAGACGCACAAGATGCATCACAATTCACAACTCACAAGTGCCTTCATCACAAGTGCTTTGTAAGGCGAGTGAGAGTGACAGAAGATGACCACGGCCACGGCCACGGACTCGCATCCTCTGTCAGCACGGAGTTACAATGCAATGACAGTGGCAGAGAAGCAAAGTGCGGTGACACGGTCACAATCTGAGTCATCCGATTCGAGAAGAACGGCATGGATCAACAGCTAATCAATACAGTTCTTTGGCATTTCCTCACTAATTCTACAGTGCACCTCGACGGTTACTACTTGTTGTCAGAGGATCATGCTGTTGAGATATAGTTGGACTCTTAGTCCTAATTTTTTAAATATGTTTGAATTTTATCTCGTTGTAGATGAATTCGAATGCATCTCTAATAGATTTTTACTACAAATATGATCACCATATTGTACGAGAGAAACAATCTAATAAATAGAGTAGTTTTTATCTTTCTATACCGTGTGTGCTCCCGTGTTTGTTTTACTGTTTATTCGATGCATTATGTTTGATCTACAGCGTTGTCCTCATTTTACAACACATCCACTTGCTCGATCAGTTGCTTCTGCAGGTGCGTTTGGATTGGACCTGGAAGAGTGCTAGTGCAGCTGTGGCGAAGAGAATCGAGCAATTCCTTTGCAGTCTAGATGGTCAACACGTCGAGGAAATGTAATTCGCGGCATCCATACGAATTAATGAGTTGGCATGGAAGTTGCCATAGCCTCCCTCCCATCGATAGTAGAATTCTTCTAGAGTTGCCATGCTGAAATGGAACGGCAACTATTACTCTGGACAGTACAGCATTACTAGCACACTGCAGTTTGCAAGGAATACACCAATTAATCTGTGGGTGTGGGGAAACCATTACCGATGCAATCTCCAAGCATTGTCAGTATACTGGAAATGAACTGCATGCCTCCAGTGGATTAAAGACGGGGTCAACAATGCATGTAAACAGGAAATTAACACACAGATAGGTTCAGCTCCGAGTTATGATTACAGGTACAAATAGTAAACTTGCAAGGCGTAAAACAAGAGCACAGTATCACACTCCACGTAGTAGAGAAGAACACCAAGTCGGCTGAGAAAATTCCAAGACACCGGCCGAAGGTTGAAGACATGATGACTTGGCCGTCACTTTGGACGGAATTTTTCAACTAGAAATCAAAATCCCATGCATCGAAATAGGCTCTCAAAGTGCTGCCGTTAGTCCTTTATTATACGGCCTTGAGCTTCTCGTGTCAAAAGCAATATGGGACTGCTGGGGTTCTTAGATACTTGTTCCCTGATGGCAGCCTCACCCTCCACCTCCAAAACTGTAGCATGGAGACAATTGAAGGCGGCATGGACTCGCTCGAGGCAAGAGAGGTTCTGGATGCCAAAATCAAGGTCTCCGTAGGCAGAAATTGTTTCCTGTGCGCTGAATTCGATCCGAAGCCTTCGCAGCTGCGGCATGGCCCCTGCTTCGAACTGCAGCCCCATCACACCAAACGCACATTTGTACAGAAACACCACGAGGCACCGGAATCCATCGCTGCTAATGGTGCACCTTCCTGGGGTAGCCCCAAGTGAATCTAAGTTGAGAAGGACAATATTAGGCAAGTCGCCGAGGAGACGGAGACCTTCCACTTCTACTTGTTGAATGCTAATACGCAGGTGGGTGAGGTTTACGAGGGAGGCCATCTTGTGAGGAACTCCTCCGAGGCGACCGGAGAGTGTCAGCTCAAATCTTTGGAGGTGACGTGGAGGAACCCATGAATCCAGCAGCAAGTCGAGCAAACCACCTGCAGGGTAATCATCATCACCTGCGGGGTAATCATCAAGAAGTAGAGACCGAAGGTTCGACCTTGCAACCCCTTCGAGGAAAGACCTGACGCTCCCTCGGTAGGTTTCGGCCGTCGAACAGTAAAAATAATAATACATTTTATTCCACCTTACGCCTAGCATCCTCAGCCGCTTTGATTTATTCAGCATCTCTGCCACCCAACTGGGTGAGCGTTCGCCTTCGATGGTAGATAGTTCCTCTAAATCTTGCAGCATATCGCCGATTCCAGTCGGCAGTACAACACCTTCACCAAGCAGAGACACCAACTTTCGCAATCTAACTATAGATGCAGGCAAAGACCTCATTCGGGTCCGCCTCAAATCTAGGGTCTCCAAGTGCTCTAGTTCTCCAATTTGTTGTGGTAGCCAATCTATACGAGTCCCTGCGAGTCCCAAGTATCTCAGTAGAACCAATCGCCCAATGGCCCCGCCATCGAGTTTCTCCAACTTGTCATCAGCATCTTCCAGCTCCAGCACGCGTAGAAATCTCAAGCCGAAAATTTGATTAATAGCCATCCCTCCAACATTGCAAAAAACTGAAAGGGATCGGACTTTTGATAGGTGCACGGTGCTTGATGCAAAGGGACGATCTTCCACTTGGCTGCTGTAGTCGATGGAGAATCGCCGAATCACATCACGTGGCATACATCTGATGTCTTCATCCCATGTCGCAAAGTTCTCTTCACTGGACAGCCATACAAGGAAGTCTCGAATCTCACCATGAACGGAGAAACCCATCGTTAGCCCGTCGTCGTAGTCGAGCACCGGCTGAATCAGTCTCCTTTCTACAAGCTCATCAAAATACATCTCTCCTATTTCCCATGAACTTCCTTCGGCGCCACTTATAGGTATAAACCCTTCAGCTATCCATCTTCTTATCAAACGATCTCTTTCGATGGTACGGTTCTCTGGGAAAACACTCAGGTACAAAAAGCAAGACTTGACGGAAAATTTCGTATTTAGCACATGTTTGACCTCATTATTTCAAAACGATACAACTTTCTGGCGTATTTACAAAAAAATCACCCATGGCCGGTTCTCCAGCTACCAATGATTCCATGGCCGGTTCTCCAGCTACCAATGATCCCATGGCCGGTTCCCCAGCTACCAATGATGCCTTGGCCGGTTCCCCAGCTACCACTGATGCCTTGGCCGGTTCCCCAACTACCACTGAAGGCTATGGCCGGTTCCCCAGCTCCCATTGTTGCCATGGCCGGTTCCCCACTTCCCATTGTTGCCATGGCCGGTTCCCCACTTTCCATAGAAGCAATAAGCAATTTAAAAATTGAAATTGAAAGTCTGTAAAATGAAATGTCCCTCGATATCTGAAAACATGACCGTTTATCTGTGGAAAAAATCGTATTTGATACAACTTATAACTCGTATTTACGGAAAAAATACTCATCTCCGGTTCCCGGTATACAAGAGATATATCTCCAGTATACCAGGAACCGACCAAGACTTGACCGGCGAACCAAGAACCGGCCAAAGCGGCGAAATTAGCATCTTATGTCGGCCCCTTGCGTTAATTTTTTTGGAAAAATTGATTAAATAACCAACACTTAAATAGAAATTGAGGAAATAACCTTCATTAAATCGAAATACCTTGAATAGCACTCGTTTCCGCCAGATGAGCGGCTTCGCCACACGGCATGGAGGAAGCCGGGCTTCCGCCACACCACGTGGCTTCCTCCATGCCATACGGCGGAGACCACCCGCTTCCGCCACCTGGTGCGGCTTCCTCCATGCGGTGTGGCGGAAACTACCGCTCGCCATGCGTGGCGATGTGCACTGCCGACCGGCACCTAGGCGCGGAAAAATTGAGTTTTCGCGGTAAAATAAGTTGGGCAGTACTAGCAGCCGGACGTCCGATTTTTTTGTTTTTTTCGGACGCCGTGCAACATTTTTTTTCAACGTATGAAACATTTTTTTCACTACGTAGAAAAAAACTTTCACGCGTGGAAAAAAATGTTGCGAGATACCCAGATTGGTATTTGCGCTTGCACATCACCTCGAATTTATTCGTGCCTAGGTCATAAATCCTAGTGCGGTGGAAGTGTGCCTTTTGTCTTCTCGATTGGAGGATCTTCTCCACTCTTGGTGCGTACGTAGTGACATACGCCTCGGCCGCGTTCCCGCGATCACGGAAGTAATCAGCCGCCCGGTAAAAGGTGAGCTCAACGATTGAACACAACGGAAGGCCGCGAACACCCTTAAGTACGTTGTTGAAAGCCTCCGCTATATTCGTGGTCATGACGTTGTACCTAAAATGGTTTATGTTAGCTTCAACGAGAATTCACGTAAACACCGCGGTAATTACCATGAACTACTGGTTTGTCCGTACCTCGCTCCGTTCGTATCGTGGAGTAGCGCCCACCGCTCGGCTGGCTTCCCCGCAATCCACTGGCTGAAGGTGGGCCGCGTGCGACTAACCAAAGTCTGGCCTGCCACCACTTGAGAGCGTAGTTGTTGTTCCTGTGATTGGGCGTCTTCCATCATCTTCCGTGTGGTGTCGTTCAGCTGCGTCCATATCGTGTTGAACTTGTGAGGTTGGTTTTGAAGGCACATGGCTTTGAACCTCTTCACCATCGCCTTGTTCTTGTAGCTTGAATACAAGTTCGCACCTAGGTGTCGCATGCACCATCTCCTCTCCACATCAGGCCAGTTCACCGAGGAGCTTGTGCTGTCGTGCATGACATCCAACGCGTGGAGAAGGCCTTTGTTGCGGTCGGACACAACGCAAACGCGCTCCCTCGTACCCACGACCCGGCTCTTAAGCAGTGCCAAGAACCAAAGCCAACTATCGTTGTTCTCACTCTCCACGAGAGCGAACGCCAATGGGATGATCTGGTTATTTGCATCTGCAGCGAGTGCAGTTAGCAGCGTCCCACGGAACTTCCCACTCAGGAATGTACCGTCGACGCAAATAACTGGTCTGCAGTACTTAAAAGCTTCGATGCATTGTCCAAACGACCAGAATAGCCTCACGAGGTACCGCTCGTCCGGGCTCAAAGACCCGTCCTCCATCCTTACATGCTCATCCCCCAGTGCGAACTGAGTGCCTGGGTTTGTCATGGCTATCTTCTGTAATAATCTAGGAGCAAAGTTGAAGGACTCCTCGAAGCCCCCAAAAAGCATCTTCAATGCCTTCTGTTTTGCTCGCCAGGCTGTGCTATACGTGATCACCATCCCGTGTTTTGTTTGCATCTCCTCCATAATTACACGGGGGGTCATCGCGATGTTGGTTCCAACGATGTTCACTATGTTCTGCGCTACGTACTTCGCGTTCATTAAATCGCTCATGTTCCTTATGGATTCCTCGGTGCATGTATGAGGAATATATACACGAACCTTGAAGTAATCCTGGTGCTTTGGTTCTTGAACTCGTACAAAGAAGGGACAATGGGGGTACTTGTTGCACTTAACCTCGTACTGCAGTGCGATCCGGCCGATTCTGAGTGTGCTCCCGTCTAGTCATGACGGCGTACGTGCTTAGGAAGTGAATTGCCTCCTGCTTGTTATGGAAACGTTGCTCAACTCGAATGTCATTATGGGTGTGCGCCAATGACGATATTCTTGTAATCCACGAGGGTACAATCCAGCAGACCAATGGCTCGAAAATATTGTATAGCAGGTGCTGGGTCATCATCGTCCGCCGCACCTTCATCCCCGCTACCGCCACCTTCACCAACCTCCGCCGCATCAACTTGTTCTTCGCCATCGTCCGCCGCTCCTACATCCCCGCTAACGCCACCTTCACCAACCTCCGCCGCATCAACTTGTTCTTCGCCATGCCCCGAGGTCCACCCCTCCACAGTTGGTGGATCCTGTGGCCCATGTGACAAATCATGGTCTCATCGCTTGCAGTAGACCCGAACTCCTCGGATTGGTGTCGTGCAAATACCTCTACATACACTCCTAACTCGAAATTCTCTTCGTTCGCTTTGCGGGCATACAAATCCCACGAACTATCATTTCTCAGCTGGAAGAGTGTGTACACAACCATATGGCTGTTTGGAACGTATCGTGGACGAACCCCTTCTAGACGAACCCTGTGCGTATCACGGTTCACACGTAGAACGGCAACAACATGTGATTTTAGCTGGCCCAATCCACTCGGGATGGCTATTGTGCTGTCTATGTGCATGCAGTTGTCCATGGTCACCACTCTACCGTGCAAAACAGAGGGCCGTTCTCCATGATATATATTCAAAAATGTGTCCATCTGTTGCACAAATATTAAACCTTTTAGTCATTACAATTTTTATCCAGGCAATTTTAATCAAATTTGCACCAAATTTACCGCACCAGTTCATCGATTCTACATGTCTCGCACAGCCTAACATTGTTACTTCCCGATACTCTTTCAAATGAGATGTTTTTCTTGTTTTTCTCTTTTCTTTTCTCTTCTTTCTTTCCTCTTGTTCTTTCTCATGAATTACGGCATTACGGTGTACTTTAAGTGCGTCATGGCTCCCGACTCGCTTATCATATTATTCTAGGATTTATAAATTTTACCTTCACATTTTTAAGCTAATTGGTGCACCCTAAGTTCTTTTACGAATTCATGTTCTTTACTGCCGACTACGAATAAGCAGCTACGTTGGTTCGAGTTATTATGTTCAGAAAGGAGGTTAACTCCTTCCGGGTCCAAGTGGTGATTACGTCCAAAAAAAAACAGTCCTTCGCTCGAAGCGAATAATGTTGATTAACGTTGACAATAAAACTTAGGGGTATTGCGGCAGCATATTTTTGTAGCAAAGAAAGGTGTAAATAAAATATTTTCCCAGAATATGGTACTCCATATATCGAAGAGCAAATCTGCATTATTCGTGCCAAAAATTACATTTAAACGTGATATTTTACGGGCTGCCGAAAAGGCTTAAAAGTTAACGTTGACAATAAAACTTAGGGGTATTGCGGCAGCATATTTTTGTAGCAAAGCAAGGTGTAAATAAAATATTTTTGCAGAATATGGTACTCCATATATCAAAGAGCAAATCTGCAGTATTCGTGCCAAAAATTACATTTAAACGTGATATTTTACGGGCTGCCGAAAAGGCTTAAAAGTTAACGTTGACAATAAAACTTAGGGGTATTGCGGCAGCATATTTTTGTACCAAAGCAAGGTGTAAACAAAATATTTTTCCAGAATATGGTACTCCATATATCGAAGAGCAAATCTGCAGTATTCGTGCCAAAAATTACATTTAAACGTGATATTTTACGGGCTGCCGAAAAGACTAAAAAGTTAACGTTGACAATAAAACTTAGGGGTATTGCGGCAGCATTTTTTTGTAGCAAAGCAAGGTGTAAACAAAATATTTTTCCAGAATATGGTACTCCATATATCGAAGAGCAAATCTGCATTATTCGTGCCAAAAATTACATTTAAACGTGATATTTTACGGGCTGCCGAAAAGGCTTAAAATTTAACGTTGACAATAAAACTTAGGGGTATTGCGGCAGCATATTTTTGTACCAAAGCAAGGTGTAAACAAAATATTTTTCCTGAATATGGTACTCCATATATCGAAGAGCAAATCTGCAGTATTCGTGCCAAAAATTACATTTAAACGTGATATTTTACGGGCTGCCGAAAAGGCTTAAAATTTAACGTTGACAATAAAACTTAGGGGTATTGCGGCAGCATATTTTTGTACCAAAGCAAGGTGTAAACAAAATATTTTTCCTGAATATGGTACTCCATATATCGAAGAGCAAATCTGCAGTATTCGTGCCAAAAATTACATTTAAACGTGATATTTTACGGGCTGCCGAAAAGGCTTAAAAGTTAACGTTGACAATAAAACTTAGGGGTATTGCGGCAGCATATTTTTGTATCAAAGTAAGGTGTAAATAAAATATTTTCCCAGAATATGGTACTCCATATATCGAAGAGCAAATCTGCAGTATTCGTTCGAAAAATTACATTTAAACGTGATATTTTACGGGCTGCCGAAAAGGCTTAAAAGTTAACGTTGACAATAAAACTTAGGGGTATTGCGGCAGCATATTACGGCATTACGATATACTTTAACTGTGTCATGGCTCCCGATATGACCTACCGAACAAAAGCTAATTGGTACACCGTAAGTTTTTTTACGAATACATGTTATTTACTTCGTACTGAGAATAACAAAAGTGGCTTCATAATTTTTAATGGTTAAATAATCGGGTTATAGCACATTAATTATTTCTTACGTTTAACAACTAATAAATTACAAACTACTACAATTATCTACAAATTCATATTCCTTTTCCCACATCGCTTAATCATATTATTATAGGATTTACAAATTTTTCCTTCACATTTTAAAGGTTTCACTCGATTTTATATAGTCGCGCTTTATTAAATTGATTCACCACCTACGATCAATATTTTAGCCCATTTTAATTATCCTGACCGATTCTCCAAGTCTGACACAGCCTACATAATCTAAGTAAAATAATGGGAACAACATGATCGAAGGAGGTGCTTACCTTGCTCGGACTGTTCTGGAACGGAGTCGAGGTCAACGGCTGCGGTGTCTACAACAGCGGTATCTACACAAAGCAAAAAACATCAGTAAGAAGCGAAGGGTGTAATAAGGCAAAATAACTTACCAAGGTTCAACGGTTCGGCGCACCAATTTTTAAGTCAGATTAAGCAACTACATTTGGTTCGACTGATTAAGTTCAGAAAGGAGGTCAACTCCTTTCGGGTCCAAGTAGTGATTACGTCCAAAAATAAAAACAGTCCTTCGCTTTTGCGAATAACTTACCAACGTCCAGAAGTTCGGCGCACCAAATTTTTAGTCGGATTAAGTAGCTACGTTCGTTCGAGTTATTGTGTTCAGAAAGGGGGTCAACTCCTTTCGGGTCCAAGTGGTGATTACGTCCAAAAATAATGCGATATTTAGATCAGATTAAGCAGCTACGGTGCTTCGAGTTGTTAAGTTGGGAAAGGAGGTCAACTCCTTTCGAGTCCAAGTGGTGATTACGTCCAAAAAAAATGGTCCTTCGCTATCGCGCTTTATTAAATTGATTGACCGGTTGCGCTCCGCATTATTAACCCATTTAAATTATCCTGACCGGTTCTACAAGTCTCGCACAGCCAGAAATAATGGGAACAACATGATCGAAGGAGGTGCTTACCTTGCTCGGAGTTTTCTGCAATGGAGTCGAGGTCGACGAGTGCGGTCTCTACAACGTCGGTATCTACACAAAGCAAAAACTTCAGTGAGAAGCAAAAGAAGTATTAAGGTAAAATAACTTACCAAGGTCCTGAAGTTCAGCGCACCAATTTTGAAGTCATATTAAGCAGCTACGTTGGTTCGAGTTATTATGTTCAGAAAGGAGGTTAACTCCTTTCGGGTCCAAGTGGTGATTACGTCCAAAAATACAAACAGCCCTTCGCTCGAAGCGAATAATCGTCCGAAATAAAAACAGTCCTTCGTACGAAATAAATACAGTTCTTCGCTCAAGCGAATAATCGTCCGAAATTAAAATAGTCCTATGGTCATCAGAGGGTCCAAGCCTCCGAGATAGTTCAACGTTCCAGTGCAAGCTTACCAGAGGGTCCTGACCTCCAGAAAGACTCATAGTCCTAAAACAAGGTTGTTATTTTACGCGATAAGAGTTAATTTCACTTTTTATTCCATTCAAATATTCTTACAGACTTAGAATATTTAGGTTTTAGGATTAATTCATAAATTCTTCGGGTTAAAGAACAGAATCGAAATTTAAAAAATGCACAAATATTAAACCTTTCGATCATTACAAATTTATTCCAATGATTTTTAATTCTGGTCCAAGAACAAACCGACAAATGAAACAGAGAAATTTTGTCATTTCTACAGTTAAATTATCATTTCTGCAGCTAATCCACCTACTATTACAGTCATTTTATGTACTCCGAGTTATTCGAATTATGTACTAAACGCAAACAAATTTCACAGTCATTCGAATAATCTACTTAATATACTGTCATTTCATCTTCTACTCATTTACCATTATTATTTCTACTGACCATGCACAGTAGATTGCACTCACTAGACTAACTAGGCTTAATATATCATGTCATAAGCTACGGCAAAAATTTTAAAGTACAGCATTAATTATGCAAAGCAATAAACTTGACTAATGTGCACCTTTATTTCTCTGACTTCGGTGGTCTCGATGCGTGATTTCCTCTGCAGAAACAAAACATAAACAAATGATTAGTTAAGCTATGAATACACTACTTCACTTTCACATGTTAAGCGATAACATAACCACATGATAGTTAAGCTATGAATACACTAGTACTGTGTCTACTCAAATAGCCGCGTCCCAGAGCGTAGTTGGAGTAGCTAGAATGGAACTTCACTCGCTCGGTCGAACTTCACGCTGGAACTTCACTCACTTGCTCACTGAACCTTCTTTCACTCACTTGCTCACTGAACCTTCTTTTCTCCGGATGACTCTCTGCGTTTATGCGTTCTCTCCTTGCTCCCTCCTTCCTTTCTTATAGCCATAACCGGCTGGCAAATGCATGTGCTCCGAACAATGGCTAAGAAAAAGTAGGAGGCAGCATCTTCAATCTCTATAATCACGGAAGCATGCAGCCACGCCGAAATGTCAAATCGCACTTCCTTGGCCAGCTGCCCAGGCCTTCGGCCATGCGTGCGTCGGCCCCCCCTTGCCCCCAGGCGCGACGTGCTGCTTGGCCAGCTGCCTGCCTTCGGCCATGCGTGCGTCGGCCCCCCCTTGCCGCCCAGGCCTTTGGCCGGCTCCCCATGCACCATCGATCCTTGGCCGGTACCCCATGCACCATCGATAGCTTTGGCCGGTCCTCCATCCACCGTTCATCCCTTTGGCCGGTTCTCCATCCACCGTTCAACCCTTTGGCCGGTTTTTGAGGACCCATAAGTCATTGATGGAGCACCAGAAACCGGCCAACACTGTGTTTTTTGTAAATATTTCAAATTGTTGTATCATATCGTAAATACGGGTGAAAACATGTATCAAATACGATTTTTGCCAGACTTGACAGCCAAAGGGAGATCAGCATAGCTGATATGGAGTATCTTTCTCATCCCTCCTAAGGTGGGGAATCGCTTCACAGCTGCAGAAATATATTTCTCAAGGATCTCCGGCCGTGCCAATAATGACGATTTCCCGGAAAATAAGCCGGCTGAAACAATTATCGCCAACGGTATGCCGCAACATATTTCCAAGATGCAATCGAATGCTCCTCTCAACCCAAATGGACTTCTCTCTTCTGAACCAAATATTAGTGTAAGAAGTAGGCTTTTGGAGTCAGGCTCGGTAAGAACGTTTATCTCACGCATACAATCGTTGGGATGGCTCGAACAAGATTTGCCAACTGCACTGTTGCGAGTTATTGCCACTATCTTGCTTCCACGGTCGTTCTCGGGCAAAGCACATTTGATAGACTTCCATACCCTTATGCTTTCTATGCCATCAATTACAACCAAGTACCTAACACATAAATTTGTGAAAGAATATATTAGAAGGTTAATGGAATCAATTGTCAAACCACTGTACTTATGTACATTCATTATTTTCACAAAATAATTTACTAATGCATGTGTGTATATACACACAAACATACACGGAAGCGCTAATCTACGCGTGCACGCATATTAGTTATTCCACACGCTGGCCATAGCCTTAGAGATATCGATGCATGTCTAAACTATCCGCGTACGCTTGCTTCATGTGTTAACTAAGCCAATCAGTAGCGTGGCCACCAAACAAATAAATGTGTTTTCTTATTTGTACAAAAATCTTGTTTATTTGTTTTAGCCCACAACTTTTTATTGGCAGCTTCGATTCACGAACGGTTTTCACAAGTAGCTTACTGATGATGAGAAAAACAAAATAATATAAGTCTCGCAAATAAACGGTCATTTTGTTGTCATGTGATAGATTTTACTATCATGTAGTCTGTGCTTATTGCCAAATGAATATCAAATTACTACCGTATGATAGTAAAATCTATATATACGTATAGGTAAATTTATAAACGGGAGTGGCAGCGGCAGCTGTTGACAGGGGAATTGGGTTTGGGTTTGGGTTAGAGGTGAGGGAGTGAGGTTTACAAATAGGACATGAGATGGAGAGAAAGTGTAACATCCTCAAATTTATAGAAGTTTAAAGATCAAATATTAAAATGTGAAATTACCTTCATGATGTATTTCTTTATTTTATGTGCATTTAGTAAATTATTTCTTGATTAGAAATGAGTACTGGAATTTAGAAAAGAAAGAAAAAGGGGAAATACAAAATGGTAAAATGGTAAAAGATGAAAATTACCATAGTAAATTCTTGGATAACCCTAGAGTACTCTAGAAACCATCTTGGCTGGTCAAAAGTAATTGTGAAACCATTTGCAAGTTGATAAAATCAATTAAATGGGAAACCTTATCTTTGACCAAAACCATTGTTAGAATTTTGGAGAAAACTGTGGATCTTTCCAGTGCCTAGGATTTTTACCATGTGATATTAGTTACTTTACACTCATCTAAAAAAATCTAAAAAAATTAATAATTAGGTTTGCTATTTCTTTTCATTTTATTACTTCAAAGCTGAAAATCAGAAAAAAGGAGTAAAAGATTTACTAAGAAATAAATAATGAGAATTTGAATCTGAAAATTTTATGGTAGGTTCCTGTTCCAAATACCAACCAAATTTAAAAGTTTCGAAATTTTTGAAGTTTATTTGTTCCTTCTGATAAATCAATTTCCGAATTTGATTTTCTGTGCAGCAGCCACTGTCATAATTATCATAATTATTTTAATACGAATTTCAGTACCAAAATTTTCCAGAGCGGAGATAAGTGTCCCAGTCAGCTCTTCAAAAAGTAGATTATTTGCCGAATGGAAGGATTCTGGACAGCTTTTCTGAGAATTAGAAGCTGCCTTCTACATAGAATCAGAATCTGGTTGAAACCTGATTCTCACTGATTCTTGTTGATTCTTGCCGACTCGATTCGAAACCTAGAAGTTGCAACCGGCTCAACCCGATTCTCTCATAATCAGAAACAGTTTCTCCCATAATTCAAAATCCATAATGCAGAATCCGGAACGAACCAACCATCAATTCCTTGGTTCGACTGTAATGGCACAGGTGAGCTTATTAATATCATCGTGCATTAAGGCAAACGAGTGACCTGGGAATCCGCATCAAGACTTTCTTAGAGCAAGTACAAAGCTCACTCTTACTTTCATCTCCTATTCATGTCATTTAGAGTAAGTAACGAAGCCAGTTTGTATAATAACTATTTCTAAAGATTATCTCTAGACGATGTACAATAACTATCTCTTCTCTCTTGTACAACAACTAATCTATCTTATTTTCGTACAATACTGACTACTGAATAAGAGCTAGCTCTCTTCCCTCTTTTCTTTTCTCACTCTTTCACATATGACAAAGCTAATGTGTATATACTAAAAATAAGCTAAGATGGTCTTATTGTACCTGCCCTTAGGCATGTACAATAGTCTATCTCTTAAGATTGTCTATAAGAATTTCAACTCATCTAAAGACAGCACTAGAGATAACATCTTCAATAGCTTATCTTTAAAATCATTCATCTAACTATTTCCGATTATATTATTTTCATCACACTTTCCCTCTCACACACTCAATATTTAAATTGGTAAACAGTTGATTTGTATGAATCAGATTGTCTCTTACATAAAAGACAGTATATTCTATTTGCTCACTTTCCCTTGAAGATGACCCTCGCATTTTCACTGAGACAGCTGGCCGCGCACGTCGTGCCGGCGGTGAGGTGGAATCCCAATTTGGACTCAACATAAGGATTGGACTGGGATCCATTCATCCATTGCGATCCAAACGAGCCCTAACGTGCGAAAAAAAGGAGGCCGCAGCTCCGTGGCTCGGTTTCTTACGGGAGAGGTTCTCAACTGCACAGAAGGTGCTTTCCGGGTAGTATTATGCAGCTCGCGTCTATGGTTAATTATGTAGTGTGACCATTAGCCAATCAATCCCAACAGTAATCAACGTCCCTACCCATAAGGTAAGCTAATCGCATCAAGAAAACTAATGTTCAATCAATTAATCAGGATTAAATCAAACTGGAAAAATAACAAGATAATCGGTTAGTAGGTACCTGTTTTTGCTGAGATACGTCCTTAAATCGTGGATGAGTCGTTGCTCGTCATACATTTCCATGCTGTAATTGCATCCTGAAAGGACTTGATCGCATATATCCGCCAGAATCAACCGTACGGGTTGGTTCCGGCGAACAGAAACGAAAGCCCGACACTGGAAACGCCACTGAAGCTTTCTATATACTTCCTTGGCGAGAATAGTTTTACCTAGGCCTCTGTTTCCGACGATGGACACCACCGTTAGCTCCTCCTGTCGCTCGTCCATCAGATCCTTGTCGAGCTCGTCTATCAGCCTACTGATGGCGACGAGGGGAGCCTTGTCCTCGTAAAGGATCCGAGGATGACTGGTGGAGGAAGGATCAGCAATATCAGCGGCATCAGAATTGGGCAGTTTACTAAGAAGATTGTAGGCCTTGCAGCGATCCATAGCGCCGACAATTCGGTCTCTGAAATCTTGGATTTGTTCGGCAGTCTCCGGTTCCGGCGCATCATCGAGCCCACCCTGATGGAAGGTGATTTTCATCCGGTCATCAATGTCATAGGCGTCCTGATCGACCTTTCTCTTTAAATTTCTGCGAAGAGGATGGATGGAGAGGTCGACCCAATCTTCGATGTCGTAGACTGCCTCTCGGGCTTGCCTCATCCACTCCTTGACCTGCGCATCGGAGACCTCCCGTGTGGCAAACTTGTGGAGGAGTTCGTCCATCATGACAAGCTCTTGCCGAAGGGGATGATCCTCCCGAATTAGGTTAGCTAGCTTGTGGAGGACTGCATTCATGGCTCCTTTGGAAGAGCTCACCATAGCACTCTCCATGATTTCTTCAGTTGCCAGCAGTGGCGGAGCCAGAAAATTATAGCTAACATATTATGAATTGATCGATATGTGAACTAAAAGCAATCTTGAATGCTAATACACATATGATCATGTAAATGAAAACTAAAAGCATAAAACAATGGTAATACCTCTGTAAAGAAGCATACGTTGCTATTTGCGTTGCAAAAGTACAGTGTACATCAAAATACCAATCTGTAAGAAAATAAATGATTAGTGCAACAATCATATGACATGGTTATTATTGACATTGAAAAGGATTCAAAGTTTCAAACATACAATTGAGGTGGTAATGTACGATTACGAGGCAAATTCATCCTCCGAGTTTTGAAGCTTTGAAACCGTCGAGTAATGATGCAGGATCACATATAATTTCATCCGGATTGAACTCATCGACATCATTAGTGCTATTTGGTGCTTGACCTTCCGGTTGAGCTTGTTGAGGTTGTGCTAAATCTAAATCTGTTCTTGCATTTGCATTGGTTGCACTGCCTGTGGTTTCAATGCTTCTCGTACAAACCAAAAACTTCCTCATTTCTGATTTAGCACCTTATTGAAAATTTATCACAATCAAAATATCAGACAATCATCACATATTCACAAAATCGCATTAATACGGATATACAGTATACAAATATACTCAGATTCATCATTCACATTCAGACATTCAGTTCAGACATTCAGCTTTAGTCATTTAGATTCAGTTCAAAGTTCAAACTTCAGACATTCAGATTCAAACTTCAGACATTCAGATTCAGTTCACTAGTTCAGTGTCTCACCTCCTGGTCCTCCTCTGACCTCTGGAGTCTGGACGGCTGGACCTGGCTGGCTGGCTCTGCGGTGCGGGACTGGGGGCTGCGGCTCTGCCCTCGGCGCCGGCGGCTTGGCGACTCGGCGTCGCCCCTCAGGCCTCAGGTCGCCTCGCTCCGTCGCTCGGCGTCGAGCGGCTCTACGGCGCGGCGCCGTCGGTTCGGCACTTCGGCTCCTCACCTCCTCCTCGTCGGGCGGCGCGGCGTCACCCTCGGCCGCGCCTCCTCCGCCCGCCTCAGCCTCGAGCCCTCGACTCGTCCGCCCGCCGACGCCGCCCCCAAGCCTCCTCGACGTCCTCGTCTATGTCGCCTCGTCGCTCGTCCTCGCCCTCGCCTCCGCTCGGACTCGGAAGGAGATTTGGGGGCAGCGCTACAGGAGGGCTACAGTTAGGGCTACAGTAGTTTTTTGGGCTATATTTAACTGTGTATAGTTTACACTGTTCGGCCCAAGCCCGGGCAACTGCCCGGCCCAGCCGGAGGGTTGCCTCCGCCCCTGGTTGCCAGAGCAAAAAACTAAACTCTCTCTCTCTCTCTCTCTCTCTCTCTCTCTCTCAAAAGAAATATGGCACACTAGATAGAATTGTAGGATATGGGTGTGCTGTCTGCAATACGTACCGGGAGAAAAGCAGCCCCATAGGGAAAGAGAAACACGCAGATTGAGATCGGAAAGGAATGCTGCGGCCGTCGAAGAAATGCTAACTCTATTATGTGGGGGGAGATTTGGAGGGAGCTCAGCCCCTCCACGTCACTCCCCCCAATTTTTGCAAAAAACTCTCCCGCTTTCTCTAAATTACGTATAGGTCCCTGTAAATTACAAATAAATCCTTTGTGATTTTTTGTGAGGGCAAGAAAAACGTTTCCAAATTGTGGTTAGGTTCCTAGTTTTTTACTTTATGAAAAAAACCCGTTAAATATAAATCTCGAACGAGCACTTTTCTAATTTTTCAGGATAGCAATCAGGTCCAAAAATATAACAAACAGGTCCCTGACCCTTACGTCCAGGTCCTTTCTCCATTTTTCCCGAAAAAAATATTTTCGTCAACAGAATTATGTGTACAACTCTATCTTTAGAAATCAAAGTTTGGTTGTGTTTTGAACCAAAAGTCGATTTTGAGTAGTTTTGGAGTTCGAAAGTTCGAAAAAGAGCAAATTCGACCAATCGAGCTCGAAACTTGGCGAAACCAGCACGAATGGGTCCCTAGCATCGCTAGGAACCTAGTTGTGCAATTGTGTTAAAGTTCCGAACTCAATTGCACGAAAACCCCATTTTCAAAACCCTAAAATTCCCTGGAACACCGGCAGTACCGACACTGTAAGTCTGGTACTACCGCCGGTAGTTAAATTCCAAAGAGGTCCCCTTCAGCCTCTGGCGACGGGCGCTACCGGTGAGTGAGGCCAGTACTGCCCAAGCAGCAGTACCGGGAGTAGCACTCCGGTAGTCAATTTCCAGATAGTACTCTTTTTGGTCCCCAGCCAGCGACACTATTGGTCTAGTGGGGCGGTACTGCCGGCCTAAGGCAGTACTATCGCACATTAGCCGTCGGAACTGCCGAGTTTAGGGTAAAACCCTGATTTTCTTTTGCCCTTTGAGCTCTCACTTTCTAATTTTGATTCTTTTCGGTGTTTGAACTCTCTTTACCCTATTTAACTCGATGTTGTTGGTTTTCATTGCTTTTCGTGTAGATGCTGACATATCGGATTCCGCCGATGACCCCGATTTGAACCCGGAGTCCGAATTCATCGAAGCGCAAACAGGCAAGCACCTCCTTTGACCATCTTGATCCCATAATTTCCCAATTCTATTCTCAATTGTCAAAACTATTATGCATATGTGTATGTTCAGTAAAGATGCAAATTTGTGGGAAGTGGTAGATAAACCTGACATTGGTGGATTTCCTCTAATCATATTTGAATGGAGAACCTTGTCAAAATTTGCCCTAGGTTAAACCTAGACATACTAATAAGTGTCGGATGGGTAATATCGATCAGTAATTGCATATGCTTAGTCCCGCGGTAGTAAATGCTTCAGGAGATCGAGGTCCATACAAATATGATTCCTCCTAGAGATTAATAATGGTTTGTGTATGGTTTACGGTCCGGGATTGGACTGTGGTTTGGAAAAGTCAAAATGGTGAATTTGTTTTCTGATTGTAAAAGAAAATGGTTGTGTGAGTAAAAATGGAAAACAATGGAGTATTTTGACGTGGGCGAGATGTGTGGCAATTGGAGATTCGAAATATGGTTTGGTTTGGTTCTGGAACACAAGCAAGGTGTCGACGATCGGTTTCGCCGGCAATAAGATTTGTGATTCTAGGGGATTTGTGCGGGATCTGAGCTTGATGGTAACACAGGATACTGGGGCAATCTGTTTTAGACAGGTTCGGGCTCTCTCGGAGGAGATAATACCCTAGTCCTGTGTTCTTGGATGTATTGTGTGTGTTCAAGAGAGAGCAAGCGAGAGAGAGAGGGTCCCCCTTGTTTTTTTTCTCCTCCCCTTACATACTCCGGGGAGAGTCCTCATAGATGGGCGCCACCGGGCCCTAAACATGGTGGCCTGGACGACATGTCCCTTGTCCTTTTCCGCCCTCACGCTCTACGTCCTGGAGAGGAGGTTATGCTTTCTCCGACCCACGCCTGCCGCCTTGTCAGGTTCCAGCTTCCGCAGGCTCTGGCAGTGTCAGACCGCATGCTTCGTCCCTGGCGGGTTGTTAGGGCGGGGCACGAAGCTTCCTTGAAGGACCGGGAGTTGTCTTGGGGAGCAAGTCGAAGGTCTCCTCTGGGCCCGTCGTGGTGCTCCTGGGCTTTGGGCTTTCTATTCCGCCTGTCAGGCCCAGCCGGGCATAGGTCCCTCTTGCGGGACCCCTGTCTCTGACATCCCACACAAGGGCTTGTTGTTTGGTTTTCCTTGCTACAGGGAGGTTTGAGCTAGTGGGAGCTCCGTGGGGCCACTAGTGACCATCCTCTATGGCCGTAGTAAGTGATTTTGGAAGATCTCGCCTGAGTACCCTAAGGACTGAACTTGATGCTATTATTGAGTCAAAACGTGCAACCAAATGTGTTAGTATGGGATGGCCTTGACTTAGTAGATTGGGAAGGATTTGGTCTTGCACTTTGGTAGGCAGAAGAGTATGGACACGCTTGTAGTCTCGGTGTGTTCTAGGGACTCCCTCATCGAGGCGTCCTTAACACTGTTGGTTATCATTGGCTTTAGAGTAGTAACTAGAGCCGATGACTGATTAATGGGAGCACAATGTATAGATTGATTAATCATATCCAATAACTTCGCCTGAATGTGCACCTTCACATCACAATCGGTTCTGAGGTAAGAACCGATTATGATGTACGTGCATATCACAATTGGTTCTTAGGATAGAACCAATTTTGCGCATCACAATTGGTTCTATACTAAGAATCCATTGTGATAATTCCTCCTAATTATTTTCACCTTGCTGGATCTGCTATCACAATCGGGTTTTTCATAAAAAGGTAAGAACCGACACAGATGAAGCGATAGTGTTGTACCATTATGTAGTAGTGTATAAAGACCAACCTAAAAGGTAAAAGACTTTTCCTTTAGACACAAAAAAGGTAAAATATATACACCATAAGATAGGATTACTTCCAAAGTTGTAGTACAGTTTTACATGGTGTGGCCCAAAATTCTTCCTGGTGTATATATCAATGACACATTCAACAAGAAACAAGCATGGAACGGTGAGATAACCAAAATGAAATTTGTTAAGGACTGAACTGGTTACTATAATTGGAGAAGTTTTTAAAAAATTTCGAGAAAGTGACCTTGCATTTGACTTATTAAACTACTGTCTTTTGTTATAATTATTTCTCTTGACAGGTTGAAAGCCAGAAATTGATGGAGACAACGACTTGGTAGTCTTTCGGATGGAAACAAATAGGAAACTAAAACTTCACGATGTGGCAACCTTTAAAAGTTAATAAGAAATTATAAATAAGGCTTTGAACAATAATGACATCTTGTACTAAATAAAGGATAGTTTTAGAATTTAAACTACCTCTAATAAGGTGTCTCTTCCCTCGTATAGACGTTCTAAATAAAACCTTTGAGGAAAGTAATATTGTCTAAAATATGATAACCTGAACTTTTAGACATACAACTTTGGGATATAATATTCTTGTATAACTTACCTCTTCCTTCTGTAAGACTTCTCACCTGTATATTACTCTAGTTACTAATATCCTTTGATTCTTATAAACAAAGCCAATTTGTAGATAGAAGTTTGGTGACCTCCATAAACATTCCTTAACCGTAGAAGTGTGTTGAAAGAATATTTTACTGCACATGCCAAACTCCACTGCATCGATAATAATACCTTTTGTTCCCGTACTACTCACGCAAGACAGCAAAAGCCTTCTCAGAACATAGCTACAAAGGAATTAATACTATGCTTGAGCCTATGTTGTTTGTAGGAGAATCAAAATCAATACCTCGCCATACTGGTAACCGTAGAAAATACCTAAGCTACTATAAGCCAGTTACTAACCAACTCCTCCTACAAGTAACAACTGGCCATGCCTATGAACCCGAAAAGTGTCCACTTTATTACCCTACCCTAGAATGGAATCACAATAATAAGTCACTTCATGTAAGGCTAAATATAGCCCGGGTCGAATAAAAATGCTTAAAACTAGAATGGTAGTCATAAACTTAAAATTTTCGTTGTGTGTTAATATTGAGTGCAATCTTTTGTATTGTTATTCATTGTGATGAAATTCGGTGTAAGGATTGCTCTCGCGAATGCTAAACCTTCGGGTTGAAAATTCACGACGAGGCGATCTCAATAAACAATGACAATGTTAACAAATGGAAAATAGACCCTAAATTAGGTCATTCCTTATAACTACTTCATCCTTTCTAATTTGTAGAAATTTTAAATAATAAAATTTTTAAGGAACGAAATGTTGCCTTGTAACCTGCTAGATCTTATCTAAACAGTCTTATTGTCATTACTGCAGAATGCCTATGACAAAATCCCTCCTTAAACCACAAGAGACCAACCCAGAAAAATCTTTGCCAGTATCCCAAACCGGAATTCAAACATTCTCTATGATGGAACAACATTATCAAAAGTCCACCCCTCTTAGTCAGCCGATGGGGCAGAACGCTGCCAATATGGACGTAACTCATGCCAGAAAAAGAAAATACTCTGCTCAAAAAGGCATCCTTACATCTTATTCAAAGCCTAAAAGCTGCCCCTTGAAATATTGCCAACCAAATCAAATTGAAAACCGTGCATGCATTCGCTGCGGAGAAATAGGTCATACCGCTGATGAGCATGCAATAAATTGTTCTAGTTGTGAAGAAAACCATTCTCCGGGAAAGTGTCCCATGAACGATATTACTTGTTATCTTTGTGAAAGTAAAGATCATTGTCCATCTCAATGTCCTCTTGATCCAATAGTTACCACTGTAGTTCGACTTCAACAAGAAAATGTTCGAGCCTTAATTGCCCAAAAATTTTCATGTAGAAAAGAAACTGCACAAGAAATGATGGAAGGAGAAAGGGAAAATCAGCATTCCGACTCTACCAGCCATCATCAAGAAAGTAGTAATTGGCAATCACCAACAGCCTGTTTCTTATGTGATAAAGAAGGCCACTGGGCAAGAAATTGCCCTAAGCAACGACAAGTTAAAATCCAGAAAAACAATATAAAGCACCCGTTTACACCCAATAAAGCATCACGGAAAGCACTTAAGTGCTTCAATTGTCATAAAGCAGATCATATTGCTCAAGAATGCCCCAAGGAAACCAAACCTCTTCTAACACCATAGCCCTGCCAAAAATCACTTGACCAAAATGATAACCGAGAATAGGAAAAACAAAATCAAGCTATCTTCAGAAGAATCATGGAGCGAAGAGGCATCACGAACGAAGATGTCAATTCTAAGAAAAATTCCGTGCAAACTTATCCTCAATCTCAAACATCATTCATTCATCCCTCCAACAAAATCAATGGCCAGTTTCCTGATCCTCAAAATAAGGCAACTAATGTTACCTGCTTCTGTTGTCTTGAACGTGGACATTATGCCAATAAGTGCCCAAAAAGGAAGCAAAACCCACCTCGTCCTCAACCTTGTGAAGCTGTACCACTAGTACGACTTCAAAGACCTAAAGGTCAGCAAGTCCCTGGATCTGCATCTACTTCAGCTCAAGACATCAACCGTGGCATACCTAATGAAATGCCAGGTACATTCCTCATAAATACAGTCTCTACCATAACTCAGTTTAAATCATCCTGTCTCTTTAAATTTACCTTGAATCTACCTTGCACCGATAACTGAATTTCATGATCATTCGTAAGACCTGAAGTTATACTCGATAATCTTTTCTTCCAGAATAATCGTACATGTCACTTAATTATCCAACTCTCATTCACCCTTTTAACCCTGCGAATCTTGGGGACGAGATTCCTGTTAAGGGGGGTAGTCTGTAACATCCCAACATTTTCAAAAATTAGAAAATGAAAATCTAAGATTTATAAATAAAATCAAATAGCAATTTTAGATTGGAATCAAGAATTTAATTTGAAGTTTGATATCCTCATATCTTTTTCCTAAAACTTGATAAAAAGTAAATTCAATTTGGAAAATTCTTTTCCAAAAGAACAAATTGTTAAAATGAGATTCAAAGATGATCTTAGTTTTGAATAAACATATTTTCTAAATTTCTAAAATCATTTATTGATTTTCCTTCTTTGAAAAGGGAATTGATAAAAAGATAAGAAGTAAAAGATGAAATGGTAAAAGATGAAAGTTACCATAGTAATTTTTGGATAACCCTAGAGTGCTCTAGAAACCATCTTGGCTGGTCAAAAGAAAATGTGAAACCATTTGCAAGTTGATAAGGTAAAATAAATGTGGAACCTTATCTTTGACCAAAACCATTGTCTGATTTTTGTAGCAAATCCTAGACCATTCCAGCACTCAAGATTTTTATCATGAGATCTCAGTAACCTTATCATCGTCCACAAAAACTTATAAAAATAAATAACTGGTTTTACTACTTATTCTTATTTAATCTTTCCAATCTTGAAATTCTGCAAAACGTAGTAAAAGAATTACTAGAAAATAAATAATAGGAATTTGGATCTGAAATTTTTATGGTAGTACCCTAACATGGATCTAAAGCCTCAGTAAAAGTTTGAAAAATTTATAAGTTATATTAGTCCCTCAATTAATTCTTTTCCCGAAATTTGATTTCTGAACCGTCTTCATTGTCAGATTTTTAATAAAATATATACTGCGAATTTTGATTCCAAATTTTTATACAAGGTATATAACTTACCTAGGTATCTTGTTAAAAATTTTCAAAAATTATTGAGGTGTTTGGATCCTCCCATTATTTTCGTCCTTGCCGACTGCCCTAGGGATGAGTTAGAACTTAACCTTATCTCGTGGGCCCATCTTCTTAATTGCATCCACCGGCCAGTTTTTCCTTGCTGATTGCAAGTGGGTCGCCATCAATTTGCCAGCTCCTTTTTCCCCTTGGGTCTCGTTCCTTCATTGCCTCCTCCTTTTCTTCATTGTTCTACTCTTCTCCAGAATTGCAGCCACCTGCTTTGCTCCTCTTGTTTTATCTCAACCGAGCAAAGACTAAGCACCGACATGTCGCCATCAAGCATCATCAATACCTTGCCACCTTCACGCCTGCGTCACCAAAAATAGGAATGAGCAGCCGCCTTTTACACTGCAGCCGGAGCTCGGGTTCACACTGAGCACCGCCTTCCATCCCTATAAAGCCGACCAGGGTTTCTTGCATCCACCAGGAAGCTCCAAGCTCAGACCGGCCAGCGGAGTGCACTTCACTTCCAACCTCCCCGACGATTTCCTCCACCACTACTTCAACTTGCCCTCCACTCTTGTTTTCTTCTTTTGATCAAAGCTCTTAGAAGCCACCGGAGCACACTCTACTGACTACTGCCATTCTCCAGGAGAACTCGTGATCAAGTCATCTCTCACATGCCTTGACCATACCCTGGCAACCGAGAGTTTAAAGTTAAACTGAGTCTACGCTATTGTCGTTCGCTGCTTCCAGAACTGTGGCCATAAGTCGGTAGCTTCATCTATTTAAAGCCATCACGTTCCTCCCTCAGCACACATACATGCACTCCTAACCCTCTCTATCGTTTACTGCCTAAAATCTTGCCCAAGCCGCCATTTTCCAATTACTAGCACTTGGAAGCATCCTAGTCCACATCCAAGCAAAATCCCTGGGTCAATTTCACCTCTCCCATACCGGTTAACCGACGCGCCGGTGTCCCTGCATCCGCCGCCGCTGGCCGCCGTGGAGCCACCATCTCGCTGCTGTCGAAGCCCGGGCGAGCGCTCTTTCGGGTTCACCTCGGGCCCCTCCAGCTTCTCCGCTCGCCGGCCAGCCATCTCCGGTCCTCCTCCGTCGCCCCGACTAGCGCCGCCATCAAGCTCCGCTCGCTGCCGTCGCTGGCTCATCGTGCTGCCATTTCCTCACAGCCTAGGCCACCTGCGAGCTCACCTTGGCCTCCTGCCGCTCCTCCACCTGTTGGCCGCCGACCTCCAGTCCTCCTTGTCGCCGGCGAGGTCAAGCCGTACGACTCCTCTGCTCCTTCTCACTGCGCAGTGGCCCCATCCTGTCAGTCGGTGTGAGTCACAGAGCCGATCAGCCCGAAGGCATTTTTCCTTTGCAGAAAGCGTATTTCAATCTCAGGGTATATATTACATTCAAACCCTTATATCTTTTGCATTGTAAACCCAAATCAAATGAAACCAGTTTCTAAATTCATATTAAATCATCTAGTTTCATAATATGCAAAAACATTTGAAACTTGTTTAGTGGTTTAAAACAGAATTTAAATTTAAAGTACAGGATTCAAATATGTCGCATGATCAACTTTTGGAAATATTGTCCAAATTGAATGAAACCAATTTTGTTAGATTCCTTATGTCATAAACTTTCTGTTTGTGCAATTATATTTGAATTTGAAGTTAATTTGTATTAATTCTCTTTTAAGTTTGATTTCAATGTACAGAATATATAAATTGCTATAACTTGTTTATTTTTCATCTAAGTGATATGGGGCTGTTTTGTTATACTAGTTAAACAATATAGAACATGATTCTACAAAAGTACTTAAGGTGTATCATGCAATATTTAATTAAAATTAATCTTGTTGCTCTATGTCCGATTATAATTAATATAAATCATAGCCCCTGGAATCATAAAATGAATCCCAAAATGTTCCTAGGATCATATAAATATTTCCAGGATATAAAAGTACTTCATGAATAGTTAAGATTGAACTAAGATAATAAATAATCATACTTGTATGACATGTACTTAGAATATGATGCATAAATATAGATAGCAATGCATATAAAGTTTGTTTAGTATAATTCATAGTACGTGACTATTTAATCTTACAAGAAGGATTATACTTAACCCTAGCCATGTCGGATCTCATGAATAAATTAAACTTAATGTACTTTTGGCCCTTAGTGAACATATGTTTTCATATAATGGACATAACCTAATAGATAAGGTAATATATGTAGCCCAAGTGCTATAGAACTAATATTGAAACGTCCTTAAGATCAAGACCCTATTAATCTACAAGAATGATTGCATATCATGTTTAATCGCAAACTTAAGGTTAACTATCCATAACTTAAAGAATAACATCCGACAAGTACTAGTCCCTATAGGACCAGCTTTAGAATACTTCCTAAAGCTAGTCTATTTCATTATGTAAAAGTAATTCTATTATAACTAACTTTGCTCAATAATTAGTATTATAAGTTAAACTCTACGTTAATAGTTAATTGTTAGGTGCCTGGTATTTGCTTAAATTGAACCATGCATGCACAAGTGATTAATTGTTGATGACTGTTATTACTTATGTTCATTAGTGCAAGTTATACTTGCACTAACCCTGTTGTTTTGTGTATTGATTCATAATTACATATACAATCTTAGCTTCCTGAAAATGATGTGTGTTGTTCAACCCATTAATAATAATAAAGGTCGTCACGTAAGATATTTTATACATGCACGAAATCACAACCGACCCATACTTGTTTTATGTAATGATTGTTTATTTGATTTTCCATCTGATTTCCTTTTGCCCTTATTGAAAGTGTTATTTGCTATTTGTATCTTTTCCATTATACGACGTGTAGAATCCGACGTTTCGGACTTCATCGTCGACGACTTCAAGATCATGTCTTCGACTTCGTCGCTAAAAGCAGTGGATAGCAAGGCAAGCACTCATGTAGATCCCAATTTTCTTTAACAAGAAGAATCTAATTAAAACTTGCATGCATATGCTATATTTTGTATACACTGCTATATTATGGGAAGAATGGTAGATATAACCTTCATTGATGGCTTTCCTTAATCAGTAGTGATAGATGAAACCCTAGATTGTTAATGGGCACACAAAATGGGTATATTCGATTATTACATGCAGATGCGTAGCCCTGCTTAGATTGGGAACACGAACGGATGGTTATACTGTTCGCGATGAACTAAAATTGTTGGACATGATGAACATTAATCTTGAACCTATTGGAATAATGTGGTTATTGACACTTTCTTTTTCTGGAAATGAAACTATGATTTCGACGTGGGTGATTATTGGCAATAGCCGGATGTACATGTTTTAATGTGTATGTAGATAGGGGGAGTATCGCCCATGTCATTTTAAGGACTGAACATGGTGTCCCGCGATCCAAGATAACCGTACATCCACAAGTACTGGACTGGGACAGTCTTAACTTATTAAATTATTTGGGAATTAACTTTGCACATTGGTAGGCAGTTGTAGCACAGGCATTCCATATATAGGTTTGCTCAAGGGAGGTGTCATCACCGAGGTGTTGGCATCTGCCGTTGTAACGGTGTACGCCTGGCTATGAATTTGGGGCTGTTGTTGTACCATTTGAGCCGCGGGCTCCTGAATACTATTGCTTCACCGTTTGTTTGCTTCCATCATAGTCAGGGGTAACGTCATTGGGCTAGTGCAAAGTTAAGGTCCAAGTATTTGAACAGTTTCGTAATGAACTCTCTGGCGGCACACCAAAGGAAGTGTGTTAATGGCCTAGCAAAAAGGGAGAACATTTCTGGTGGGTAAAGCTGTACAACTCTGCAGAGTCTAAAACTATTCGAATAGCCATGTCCACGGTCATGGACGACTTGGTGAACCCACACTAAGTTAGATGTTTTTATAAAATGTTTTGGTGAGCTTACCCTTACAGATGATTCAATACTTGACATTACGTTGGCAAGGTTGAATTCAATTTGTTGTGCCTGTGTGGACAAAAGTTTATTCTTGAGATAATATTTCATATGATGGGGTGGACGTTTTATCACTCACGAAGAGTTGTGGGTATTTTGTTACATTTTATTTCGCGAAGGGCTGTGAGTTATCTATCTCTTCGCATTACCTTTAAGTACATACTTGTTACTCTACTTATTTATTTACTTTTACAAATTTTCGCTTTCACTTTACTATTCAGTATTTATAATTCAATTTGGCTCCAAGCAAAAGTTAACCGTAGAAGCTTTATTCTAGGATCAGCCTGCATTCCAAACACACAACTCAAGTCTTACTGAGTACGAAATGTACTCACCCTTGCTATCATTGTTGATTTTAGGTGAAGATGCAGGTATCTCGATGAATTTTACTTTGACGCAGGATTGCGGGACTTTTAACGACATTTCTTTCTAAGGCTTTACCTTGTCAGTTGCCTGTGGATTATGCGGCAAACTACAAGTCATCTGATTTTCTTGCTATGTTTAGTTGACCTTCTCGGTCATATTGTATCAATACTTCCGCTGTAATAAAATATGAAACTTTTGTATGGTTGTGATTCCAAATTGTATTTTGTGCGTGACAACCACTGATCATGGGAATGGTACAGTATGCATATTAGAACCTTGCTTTTATGTTTGCACTGTAGCATAAAAGTGAGGGTCTTACAGCTTTCCCTTCTAATACAAGTTGCACAAATCTTGAAGCAAACGAAGGGGTAAGTAATCCACATCTACCATTCATTCATGCTTTAATAGTCGTGCAACTTTTAAAAAGAAGAGCATAGAAGCACCTCTCAAAATATTAATGGAACAAAGCAAAAGTAAAGGTGGAGCATCCTTGCCATATGTTACAGTAGTTAAAATGAACTGTTGTGCATGTTACTTTGCATTCTAGTAGTTTTATGAGCAATGTTCCAGCGCTTCTTTTGGTATTAGATAGGCGAGATGATCTAGTTGGGAGCTAGTTGGATGGATGTTGCCGTTAGTAAAACGAAATGTGGCCTGTTGCGTGTGCTGCAGTGTTTATGGTTGGGTTCGATCATCTGCGCTGTTGAGGCTTGCGGGACAGCTTTGAAGGTCGTTCTGGGGTTTTTACGGAGTTTTTCTTGAAATTTGCGTAACATGGGACTGTAGATAATTTAATTATCTTTCCACCGAATGATTAAGCATGTATTTTGGTCGGATAGATTATGAACTGTAATATTTGTAAGATTACTGTCCAGTGAATCGTCACGACTGGGCAGTGTCAGATTAAAAATAGTAGATGCCACAATTAGGGCTTTGTTAGAACATAAAGATTAAGAGGATCGTCGAAGCTTTCCGTAGAAACTGATTTAATTTAATTTAGAGTTTATTTATAAACGTTATAAACATTTAAATTTAAATCAACCTAGTCGAGCATAGTGGGTACGTCGCAGCCATTTGTGGCCCAATGGGCCAAGAGCGGCCGAGATCAACCAAAATGGGTGGGAACCAGTTTGTCCAAGGCAATTTTGCAGGAAAGCCCTTGGATTATTAAATATCATCCTAGGTCCTCGATTTATTAAAAATAGATTTTTTTTCTTTTTTGACAAAAAATTGCGGAGAAGACCCTATAAAATATAAAGTTTTAATTCGTATCATACCAACTTAATTATATTTCGTTGCAATATACATACACTTGGCTAGTCAGGAGAACCTACATGAATCAATTTGAGTTTTGGTGAGAGTTTAGAATTCTTTAGAAGAGGTTATGAAAAATGGTGGATATGAGCTAGATATTGAATATAGATGAAACTTGTGCTAAAATTTCAGTTTGAACTCAACTTGAATTTGAACTCCAAATTTCGATTGGCATGAATTTTTCTTGAGATCTACCGTAATGACCGAGCGAAGTTCGCCGAAATTGGAAACCCTCTGACATAAGCTATACAAAACATCACCACAGAAACAATTGGTCAAATCAGGCTTGCTGAGCTGGCAGGCGGGGGCCCACTCACAGTCGACGACGCCTCTCTTCCCCCAAATCGCGACGTCGCCTGCTCGCCGCCCTCACGACCGATGAGACTTCTCTACTGCCGCTGCCGGCACTGCCGTCTTCACCGCCGATGCGCTTGCCCCCGTCGTCCTGAGGGAGGGAGAAGCTTCTTCTACAATGCTTGATTCTTTTTTTTCTTCTGAGTTATCTGAACATTCTTTTTTGAATTTTTGATCTTATTTTTTCGTAAATACATCGGGGAAACCAGGATTCATATTTTAACCTTTGCCTTTCATTTGTCAATTTGATTTTTACGTGCTTAACTGTCATTGATGACATTGGGATGGAGCAATGGAGCACTATAAATTCCACCTTTGAAGAGAGTGGCACAAGCAGCGGAAAACTATTGACCACAACTATTCAGTGAGTAGCTAATATCTGCAGGCATGGCAATGGTTATGTGTACCAAATGATCACACCTGGTGAAGAGGACTCCAAGAAGAGATAGCTCTTCGGGGGGTACAAACACCTGAGTTGGAGCAGGGCTCAGCAACGCTGCTGCAGAAATGTGGTGGTCTTCTACTTGCTCTTGACAGTGTCACCGATTATTTGAAAGGTGCTGATGCATAACTACGGCAGTTTGTCCGGCTACGCTCTGGCTTGCTTGCTGTTTCTCGGAATATTTCCAAATAATGGGCCCCCTCAAGAGGAAAGTTGTCAGAGAGGTAATCAGGCGGTGGTTAGCTGAAGGATGGATATGCACGGTGTGACTCTCTACGGAGCGAACAGGACTCATGATAATTTCAAGACTGTTGTCCACCGGAATATCATCCAGCCTATTGATACAGTAAGCAAGTGAAGACGTGCAGAACTCATGGTATCATGCACGAGCTCGTGCTGCACAAGTCCATGTCACAAGGATTCATTGCCACATCGTCTCGTGATCATCCAAGGTCCAGTGTTAATTTTAACTAGCAAATTTACCTCCGCACAATTACGCGGCTAGATATTACTCCCTCCGTTTCTTTTTATAAGGCGTATTTGGTTTCGTTAAGACAAGGCTTTGACCAACAATTACTCTATTAACATATAATTTTTATGACACAAAATTGATATTAGCAGATTTGTATTCAAAAGTACTTATATATAATTATGATTTTGTATTGCATAAATGATATATTAATGAAGTAATCGTTGGTCAAAGTCTTGTCCTAACGAAACCAAATACGCCTTATAAAAAGAAACGGAGGGAGTATTACACAGCTGAAATACCCCAAAATTTCAAAATTTGGTTCCATTTGGCTTGTTTTGAGTTGTATTCGAATTTTTGCCGTTTTTGGAAGTTTTCGCCGCCTTTGCGCTTTCTTTTTTTGGCAAAGCCGCTTCCTCCCCTCGCTCGCGCCTATCTTGCTTGCCTCGGCGCTCGCGCGCTTTAGCGTTGCCGCCTCTGCGGCGCCCACGCCGCGTGCGACTCACTGCGCCCGGCCGCCGCACCCCGCGATGCTTGGCGTGTGCTGTGCTTCTCCCTCGCCCGTGAAGCTCTGCCATGGCAGAGCTCTGCTCCCGCGTCCCCTCGCCGCCCTAGCCCTTAGGGCACTCCATCTCGCGCCGCTGCCTGCGCCGCGCTCGCCCCGAGCCCCGCGCAACCGTCACGTCCCGTCGCCGCTGCCCCCACTCGATTCTCCGCCGCAATGATGAAGCCGACGAACTCCCCCGCACTCTTCCGGCTATATAAAGCCTCCATCGGCTTCACCGTCGAGCCCATCGAGCCCGCTGAACTTCATTCTCTCATTTCCCCTCTCTCTCCCTCGCTCCCGTGGCCTCCCGAGCCCGCCCCTGTGCATTTTCCCCGTCTCCGGCAATCCGCCGCCGCCGACCCGTTCCGCCGCCGCTCGGTCTCCCCGAGCCGTGCCCTAGAATCCGGGGTGAGCTCCTCCTCCCTTTCCCCAAGGTCCCGTGCGCTCCCTCGCCCTAAATCGCGATCCCCTCTGCTTCTTCCTCGGCACCCGGCTGGCCAGCCCAGCCTTCGGCCTCCACCGCCCTGCGCTCGGACCCCACTGTCGGCCCAGCCTCGCCCGGCCCAGTGGCCCCACCTGCTAGTCCCTCTCACGGCAGTCGGCGCTGAGCATACGCCCGGTGTGGCTTGGCAGCGTGCGTGGCGACCAGCCAGCGACCCTCTCCCCCTCGCGCGCAAGGCCCCGGGCCGGTTTCGGTTTTAGCGCGGCCCAATGAACAGTGCCTTTTCCGTTTTCTACTCGGATTTTCATTTCTAAAATTCATTTTAAATCATTTTAATATCCAAAAATACCCAAAAAACCCAGAAAATCCAAAAATAGCCCAAAATACATATTCTGAACCGTTTCGATCCCCTGAGTCCAAAAATGCCCTTCGTTCCTCAATCCGGAGTCCCCAAAATTCCAAAATACCCATTTCGCCCTCGTTCTCTCTCTCGGCCCGGTTCCAGTTTTCGTTTACGTTTCTTTTCCGTTTTTTCGTTTATTTATTGCCATTCGTCTTTTTACGCTAAAACCAACGACCAAAGCGTACCGGCTTAGGAGCAGACACGAGGCGAGGAAGCGATTTGGAGCGAGGCCGGACGGCGTGAAGCGGTGCGACTACACCAACTCCGAACTAGGGAACCCCTCCGCCTCGCAAGGCAAGCCATACTCTATTGATCATGTTGAACCTAATATTCCCTAGAATAATTCATAGTTATTTTCTACCGCATTATTTCCGAACTATATGTTGAAATATCATAAAGTCGGTATGTTTGAATGACATGATAGCTAGTTAATGCCAAAAAGGCTCATGGAACTTCCTTGACAAATATTGAATCCTAATAATCCTTTGTAACCCTAAGAAAATACTATTGTCAGTATTCGGCTAGATGTCACTACTATAATTATTCACCATTTTTATGAAAACGTGAAATGTCGATACTGTTTGGAATGTTTATGAAATGTTGCGGTCAGGGGCGATTGGGCTAATCACCGCGTGGGTGTTAGTCGATCCGGCGAGGACTAATACCAAGGTATGAACGGATGGTGGTACTTTGGATACCAGGGGCTGTGGAACGAAATGGTTTGGTCTATGACAAAGTAAGGACTTACAACCTTGGGCAAAGTAAATAACTTAAGAAATCGTTCAACGGAGGTTGGGCGATCAACCGTTGGCTTGACTCAGCGTGGCTCGGTACATTGTACTTTCCCGGAATACCTATAGGAGCGGGTTACCTTCCGGTGTGGGAGATGGTCGCGGTTATGGGGTGGAGGCAGGAATGTGCACAATGAAAGTGTGGCATTACGGGTTCTAGCGGTAGGTATCCACGATGGCGAGATCGCGAACTCCACTGCTGGCGATGGGGACCGGGTTAATGTGGACCGAAACTCTGGGATAGGGGCTAAAGGGGAAAGATCCAACGAAAAGCTATGATAACCTCGATCGACGCATGCATAAAAGTTGCATGTTAATCGCGTGGCATAACGATCGTGGAATCTTGTGGGTAAAGTGAACACCTCTGCAGAGTGAATCAAATGGTATTCGAATACAGTGCTTAGGTAAATGAAGCTGAGTTAAAATGGGGTGAATCCCGAACCTAAGCTCAAGTAGTTTTTGGATAAACAAGTATGGAAGTGGATAACTTTGGAAAACCCCCCCATTATCATATTATTATGGTTTGTGTTTTAAATGAAATGACAAACATTATGGAAACTTGCATACACCAAATAAGACATACGGCTATGTCTTGTTGTCCTTCGCATGTGATATTTAGGTTTCACTGTGTGGCTTGTTGAGTACGTTGTAGTACTCACCCTTGCTTAATTAACCCATTTTAGAGTATCAAGATGCTGGAGAGTTCCAAGAAGTCATACATGGCGACACCGTGTGGTTCTAGTCTCGATCTTCGCTCAAACTGCCTGTGGAGTGCTTTTGTAATGTAAACTATGATTTGTGCTTGCCGCACTATTGTAAACTCTGGTCGTTAGACCTTATGTTGCTTAAAACCGTCGCTTTTGGATGTTAACCTGGCAATGTACATTTGGTTCCCTGCGGTTAATCTTCCTGGGTAACCGTAGTGGTAATTAAGCGGCCTCCCTGAAAAGGGCGGTCCGTCACAAGTGGTATCAGAGCCTAGGTTTGACCGTAGATTGAGACCTAGATTGGCTTAAAGATCTTTTTACAGAAAATTAATTAAACTTATAAGCAAAATGAGTTAAGAAAAAATTAAGTATTATTGCTGTCCTCTTCTACCTCTTTCTACCTCAACCCTCTTAGAATTCTTATTTTCGGTTTCGTTTTAATATTTTCCATTTCTTAACTTACTTCAAATTTTGCGTTGATCGCAGATGGTTCATCGCACCTACCCGGATCCAAGTGTTTTCGGTGGATGGGCAGATCTACTTTGGAGGATGATGCAACAAGTAGGAGCAGAAGATGAACACCGCCCTGAGTTCCATACCCAAGAGATGCTCGGGGCCAGTGCGTTGCCAATGGATGGCATGGGTCATTGCCACCCCTACCAGATCCGCCCAGTGTCCCTCGGCGATTTGTGGGAAAACGACTCTACGAGTCATTGCGATTCAGACGCGCCCGCCAAGCCGTACAATATCTCGAAGCCACTTTGAAAGGAACTTGATGACACGATGTCGGTGATTCCCCAGATTTGTGACGAGTCCCAAAGCATTGGCATCTCCTTCCCTCTTGATGAAGCGGACCCGAGGATCGAAGAAACCTCCGACTATGTGTTGCTGAAGGAGCGCTAGTACAACCGGGTGCTTCGGGAGAACAAAGAACAACATGAGCACCTCCATCAGATGTGGGACCTGATAGATCAACAGCACAATGATGTAGTTCAACTCCAAGGCCAGGTACAATAGTTGATGAATCAGATGATGGAGATCGAGCTTGTGCAGCAACCGGTAGCGCCCCCGGAAGAAGAACCCTCGGTGGACGGACCTTCAATGATAATCGACGAACCGCCGCCCCCAGATGTCGACATGGAGGACGAGGAAGACCCCGAAGAACGCTTCTTCTACGGCCCCGACGGCGGATGGACCCCCTAGACTGCATCAAATCCTAACGATCTTGGTAGTCTAGGGGTCCATCCGCCGTCGGCCGTAGAAGAAGCGTTCTTCGGGTCTTCTCGCCCTCCATGTCGACATCCGGGGCGGCGCTCGCCGATTATCATTGAAGGTCCGCCCACCGAGGGTTCTTCTTCCGGGCGCTACCGTTGTCGCACAAGCTCGATCTCCATCATCCGATTCATCAACCGTTGTACCTGGCATTGGAGTTGAACTACATCATTGTGCTGTTGATCTATCAGGTCCCACATCTGATGGAGGTGCTCATGTTGTTCTTTGTTCTCCCGAAGCACCCGGTTGTACTTGCGCTCCATCAGCAACACATAGTCGGAGGTTTCTTCGATCCTCGGGTCCGCTTCATCAAGAGGGAAGGAGATGCCAATGCTTTGGGACTCGTCACAAACTGGGAATCACCGACATCGGTGTCATCAAGTTCCTTTCAAAGTGGCTTCGAGATAGTGTACGGCGGCGGGCGGCCCCGACCGCGGACTCGTAGAGTCGTCTTCCCACAAATCGTCGAGGGACACCTGGGCGGATCGGTAGGGGTGGCAGCTCGACCCATGCCATCCATTGGCAACGCAATTCATCCCGGAGCATCTCTTGGGTATGGAACTCAGGGCGGTGTTCATCTTCTGTTCCTACTTGTTGCATCATCCTCCAAAGTAGATCTGCCCATCCACCGAAAACACTTGGATCCGGGTAGGTGCGATGAACCATCTGCGATCAACGCGAAATTTGAAGTAAGTTAAGAAATGGAAAATATTAAAACGAAACCGAAAATAAGAATTCTAAGACGGTTGAGGTAGAAAGAGGTAGAAGAGGACAGCAATAATACTTAATTTTTTCTTAACTCATTTTGCTTATAAGTTTAATTAATTTTCTGTAAAAAGATCCTTAAGCCAATCTAGGTCTCAATCTACGGTCAAACCTAGGCTCTGATACCACTTGTGACGGACCGCCCTTTTCAGGGAGGCCGCTTAATTACCACTACGGTTACCCAGGAAGATTAACCGCAGGGAACCAAATGTACATTGCCAGGTTAACATCCAAAAGCGACGGTTTTAAGCAACATAAGGTCTAATGACCAGAGTTTACAATAGTGCGGCAAGCACAAATCATAGTTTACATTACAAAAGCACTCCACAGGCAGTTTGAGCGAAGATCGAGACTAGAACCACACGGTGTCGCCATCTACGACTTCTTGGAACTCTCCAGCATCTTGATACTCTAAAATGGGTTAATTAAGCAAGGGTGAGTACTACAACGTACTCAACAAGCCACACAGTGAAACCTAAATATCACATGCGAAGGACAACAAGACATAGCCGTATGTCTTATTTGGTGTATGCAAGTTTCCATAATGTTTGTCATTTCATTTAAAACACAAACCATAATAATATGATAATGGGGGGGTTTTCCAAAGTTATCCACTTCCATACTTGTTTATCCAAAAACTACTTGAGCTTAGGTTCGGGATTCACCCCATTTTAACTCAGCTTCATTTACCGGAAGCACGGCGTATTCGAATACCATTTGATTCACTCTGCAGAGGTGTTCAGCTTTACCCACAAGATTCCACGATCGTTATGCCACGCGATTAACATGCAACTTTTATGCATGCGGCCGGATCGAGGTTATCATAGCTTTTCGTTGGATCTTTCCCCTTTAGCCCCTATCCGGTAGAGTTTCGGTCCACATTAACCCGGGGTCCCCACTGGCCAGAGTGGAGTTCGCGATCTCGCTTACTGTGGATACCTACCGTTGTGAACCCGTAATGCCACACTTTCATTGTGCACATTCCCGTTCCACCCCCATAACCGCGGACCATCTCCCACACCGGGAAGGTAACCCTGCTCCTATAGGTATTCCGGGGAAAGTACAATGTACCGAGCTACGTTGAGTCAAGCCAACGAAGTTGATCGGCCCAACCTCTGGTTGAACGATTTCTTAAGTTATTTACTTTGCCCAAGGTTGTAAGTCCTTACTTTGTCATAGACCAAACCATTTCGTTCCACAGCCCCTGGTATCCAAAGTACCACCATCCGTTCATACCTTGGTATTAGTCCTCGGCCGGGGATCAGACTAACACCCACGCGGTGATTAGCCCAATACTGTCCCCCGGACCGCAACATTTCATAAACATTCCAAACAGTATCGACATTTCACGTTTTCATAAAAATGGTGAATAATTATAGTAGTGACATCTAGCCGAATACTGACAATAGTATTTTCTTAGGGTTACAAAGGATTATTAGGATTCAATATTTGTTAAGGAAGTTCCATGAGCCTTTTTGGTATTAACTAGCTATCATGTCATTCAAACATACCGACTTTGTGATATTTCAACATATAGTTCGGAAATAATGCGGTAGAAAATAACTATGAATTATTCTAGGGAATATTAGGTTCAACATGATCAATAGAGTATGGCTTGCCTTGCGAGGCGGAGGGGTTCCCTAGTTCGGAGTTGGTGTAGTCGTACTCGGCTTCACGCTGGTCCGGCTCCTGTTCCAAGTACTGCTCCTGCTCCTGTGTCTGTTCCGGAAGCTGGTACTGCTCGGTCGTTGGTTCTAGCGTAAAAAGACGAATGGCAATAAATAAACGAAAAAACGGAAAAGAAACGTAAACGAAAACTGGAAACGGAAACCGGAACCGGGCCGAGAGAGAGAACGAGGGCGAAATGGGTATTTTGGAATTTTGGGGACTCCGGATTGAGGAACGGAGGGCATTTTTGGACTCAGGGGATCGAAACGGTTCGGAATATGTATTTTGGGCTATTTTTGGATTTTCTGGGATTTTTGGGTATTTTTGGGGTATTTTTGGATATTAAAATGATTTAAAATGAATTTTAGAAATGAAAATTCGAGTAGAAAACGGAAAAAGGCACTGTTCATTGGGCCGCGCTAAAACCGAAACCGGCCCGGGGCCTTGCGCGCGAGGGGGAGAGGGTCTGGTCGGCTCAAATACGCGGCCACACCGGGCGTATGCTCAGCGCGCGACTGCCGAGAGGGAGAAAGGGACTAGCAGGTGGGGCCACTGGGGCTGGGCGAGGCGGGGGCTGACAGGTGGGGTCCGGGCGGCAGGGGCGGTGGAGGCTGAGCGGCCGAGCCGGCGGCGCTGGGTGCCGGAGGCGGGGAAGACGATCTCGGAGCTCGCACGGGGAGCACGGGAGAACGGGGAAAAGGAGGGGAATCGAGAGAGGAGGCGGCTGCGGGCTCGGTGGGCACGAAGGCGAGGTCGGAGGGGGCTTTAAATAGCCGGGAGAGCTTGGGAGGTCGTCCGCCCCATGATTGCGGAGGACATCGGGGCGATCTTCGCCGCGACAGATTCGGGGCAGTGCGGAGGCTCGGCGGCGGGCGGCGGGCGGCGGCGCGAGGTGGAGTGCCCAAAGGGGCTAGGTCGGCGAGGGGACGCGAGGTCACGGGCGGCTCAGCCCTGCAATGGCAGAGGCGCGAGGCGACACGCCTGTGGCGGCGCGGCGGCGGGGCGATTCGCGGGGCGCGGGGAAAACGTATTTGCCGAGAGGGGAAAGCCCCTGAGTGGCGAAACTTTCCAAAAACGGTTCAACCAAATAAATTCGAAAAAAATCCAAAAAAATTTTAGAAAAATCATAAAATGCAAATAAAGTCTAAATTAAATCTAATTTGAAAATTTTGAGGTATTTCAAGCTCACCGAGGCGAAAGGGATGGGGCGGTGACGGTGGCGGCAGGCTCGGATCACGCTATGTGGATGGTGGTGGCGACGGCATTCTAGCCTTCCTATGGGAAACAAGTGAAGACAAGGTAAACATCGTGAAGAGCAGGTCAAGGTGACCATGATGGACAAGATAACAGTGGTGGAAACTCATCGGAGCGGTGGGCATCAATGGCGATGCCGGTGGCTGAACTCGGAGAAGCCGGCGTGATTTGTTTCAGCCCAAGGCGAAAGGGAGGGGGAAGCTTTGGAGGGAATGCAGAGGTGTGGGCGCATCATGTGACGCGATCGAGCGCTGCTTAAATAGAGAAGTGGAACGAGAGTGGCGGCTAGCTTGGTGCTTATCTTGGGCGCGAGAAATGGTGAGCAAGGTTCGAGCAGAGAGGGAGAGAGAACAGGCACGACGATGTGATGAGGTCGTTGCGATGTGACTACCTCGCGGCGCTTGCTACAGAGCTCGAGGTGAGTTGACAAGGCGCGGGCACGGATGGCAACGGCCGAGCCAGAGTGAGATTGCGTGACGTGAGGAGGAAGATGAACATGAGAGGAGCGCTAACAGATGGCGTCGGGGTGATGTGTCGGTGATCGCGAGAGAAAGCGATGCTGCGCTTGACTGGGCTGGAGCGGGCCTCGCAGGGAAGGATGCTTTAGGACGCGCGGCTGGGCCAGTTACGTCTGGAGCTGGAGCTGGGTCTGTGTGCTGCTGCAGAAGACCGGTCCAATGCTCGGCTGAGCTTGGGAACACTATGCTTACCTACCTAGCCCTTATAGTTTTTTTTTTCAAAACTAACGCCCTCACGAATGTATATATATATATGTATATATATATGTATGAAAAATACTTTATACCCCTGGGAATAATTACTCCCATCTCTGAAATACCACCGAAATAAATTTGAAATACTCCTTTTATCACTTTGGAGTATTCCAATAAGATCCACATGAAAAAATTGCAAGGGAATACATAGTTTTTAGCATATTTTACAAATACCTTCATATAAGCACGCAAAAAAAAGTACGTCTAAAAAGTGTACATACCACCTCTGCAAAAATGTAAATACCACCTAGATGGCCTTATATACTTGTATGCTACACGTACATACCTTCCGTTGCGCGAGATACTCTCTACGTTGTTAGATACAACATATGCAGTAATTACTCCCGGGAGTAGAAAAGAGGCTCCCCTCTGTCACCGCGGAATAACACCTACCCCTACTACGCCTAAGCAGCATGGAAAGCCCCCAGCTTGTCGGGAACTCGACCGACCTTGGAAGTAGGACGAGGCCCACTGCGGCAGGACTCCTTCCGTGCTCGGGGGTAGCGCGGCTGAGCTCCTTCCATCTCCCGTGCACATGAGCTTGCCCCCCACGCTTGCCTGCTACCTGCCAGCATTCTCACCCATGCCTGCCCACACGTGCGCTGCCGCGGTGTTTGCCGCCTCTTAATAGGTGTTGCCTGCCACGCCTTTTATGCTAAGGGAGACGGCTATTTTTTTAATGCATTTGGCGGAGGTGGGTTTAGTTTTGAAAAAAAAAATTGAGCTACATGGTTAGGTAAGTACACTATTCCTAGCAGGGTTCACCAAACCGTTTTTGAACTGAAAATCAAGATCCCGGCAATACTAGTTTACCGCGAAAATCGTCAAAAGTTTCGAAACCGAGCGTTTGAACAAAAAAATTTTAAACAAATTTAATAAAATGAAAATTGGTCGGTTTTCTAGAAAAACCGGTCGGTGACTCAAATCTTTTGGGCGGTCAGTTTTTTAAGTGATTTTCGTCGGTTTTCTTAAAAAAATTGCTCGGTTTTCATCACATAATTTTTTTTGAATTTTTTGAATCGCACATGTCTCTGATTTCTGTTTCCTCCGAATTGAACCATCTACCCACCATCGTATGCTCCGAAACTAGATAGGACTCAACAGTAGCAACTGTTAGGAAACCGGATTCGTATCCGATATGGACTCTTCCTTATCTCTAAGCAGAACCGCTATATATAGGAGGCAGGGGGTCACCCCATTGTACACAAGCATACAGAATAATAAAGCAGACTCGTTTCTCCTCATATTGTGTCTCTCTTTCTCCCTGTCTATTCTCCACTTGAGATCTATTAGGCAACCCCGGACTATTCGATAGCGAGGTTGTCTAACACGTTATCGACGAAGCTCTCACCTGAGAAAGATTGAAAGGAGAGAAAAGACAAGAAGCGAAGGATCATCGGCGGCGACTTAACGTCTACTACCGGCGATTGATCGCCCGATCCGATCTGCAATCAACTCGCCATCAAGCGGCATCCACTCCGGATTGCCGAAAGAAAAAGTCCTACGCGACTCTATCCTACGCGATAGCCAAACAGTCCTACGCGACTGTCGACGAAATTGCGATCAAAATCAAGCAAAGGTATTGAATCGAATACATGAGTTGTAGTCGCATCTACTATGAATTTTTAATAGTGCGACAGTTCTCGAAATCAATCTGCTGAACAATCTATTAGCAATTTTAGATTGAATCTGCTAGATTTTTCGGATTGCATCTAGTAGATTGGATCTGTTACTCGCGCTTGAAGCGACCTTCATTGCACGCGCTTGAAGCGCTGCCAACGACAATGAAGACGCCACTTGGTTCCGACGCCGGCTCGAAGCCATGGTCGCCACCACCTAAGCCTACCGACCTCACGTGCACGAAACGCACCGATCGCAGCCGCCCCCCTACGCATGAAGTTATTGAAAACAGAGATACAGTATATAGCGTTGCCTATAGCACGAAGCCACCGATCGACAAATACGGCTCGAAGCCGACCGGATCACAGATCGCTGCCGCCTCAGACGCCCGGCCCTACCGACAGCCGGCCACCCGATGCCGCTCTACCGTGTTCGGCAAGACGCAGACCGGCCGTTATTACCCGGCCGCCCCACTCGCCGCTCGCCACTGAGCCAACGCCGATCAATATTCGGCTCGCCAAGACGAGCACTGGGCCGGCATGAAGTCCGAAGAAGGCGTACCGCCGCTCCGGTCCCACAGCCCAGCATCGCCACCGACGCCCAGCACGAAGGGCACCCCATCCAATCAGTACATGAAATCCAAACTGGACTTGAAGTCCAGAGAGCTAAGCTTCAATCCGGCTTTGGGACATGAAGTACTTTGCCTCCTGGACAGTGGACACGAAGTCTGATTCTAGAGGCTTGGTTTCGGTTTTGGAAAATCGTCGGGCACGAGGAGGGCAGGGGAAATTACCCTTTGCCCTCCCTTTTCCTTTATTCCTTTTACTAATTTCCTTTTTCTGAAATTGCATTAGAAATTCAGAAAAATTGATTAGAAAATTCCGAAAAAATCTGAAAATTCCAAGAAAAATATGAAAATAGCTAGAAAATTCCAGAAAATTTAATGGCTCTGTTTTAATTTGTACTTAGCCTTATTTTCTGTATTTATGAATATTTGCACGCATTTTGCAATAATTGCCTTGTTTAGAATATCGGAAATCCTGGAATTTATTTCCTGTATTTTATGAATTATGCAATTATTGTTTATTTTGAATTTATGAATTATGTCATGTTGATATTTGCTGAAATTAAAATTTTACATTGTACAAGAATTACGAAAATTGCTTGGATATTAGCAGATATTATGAAAAGTGCTAGGAAAATTCGAGAATATTTCATATGGCATAAAATGAGAACATGAGTGGTTGGGATTTGATTTTGGTAATGAATAAGCAGATATGAGACAATTGGTGTCTAGGAAAACACACATGAGGCTTGGTTCTTTAATTGGCACCGGAAGCGGAAGTGCTCCCTCCTCATGTGAGCCCTAGGGCGAGTTGACTGCCAAGAGTCAAATTGACAGAGATATTCATTACTGTTTTTCGTTCCCACCAACAAGAATTATATAAGTTGTAATTAGACTTATGCCATGTTTAATTCATGTTGAAATTTATTTTCTGTTATCAAGTGATCTTGGAAAATTCTTTGTATAATTAACAGAAAATTGCCAAATACTAAGAAAAATTCTGGAAATTCATGAGAGTTTACTTTCCGCATTTTATGAATTATGCAATCACACTTTATTAGATTACACGTAGTAATCTAATGTTGGAATCTTGTAAAAATGCAGATGTCTGGCATTGTGAATCGTGAGTTTGCAGAATTGGCCCAGCACGGTCAAAACTACCTCACTTGGGCATCCGATGTGAAGATCGTACTCGGCGGCAAGAAGCTCCGAGCTGCCATCGGCTTAGGGTCCTCGAAGGACGCACCACCTACTGCCGAGCAGAACGATCAAGCATTGCACTTCCTCAGGCACCATCTCTCAGCCACCCTGAAAAATGAATACATGGCTGAAGAAAGTGCAATTGAGCTATGGACTGCACTCCAGAAGCGGTTCGAGAAGCTCAAATACACAATCTTGCCCCAAGCACAGCAAGATTGGGTGCGTCTGAGGTTTGCGGACTACAAAACAGTGGCCGAGTACAATTCTGCCTTGCACAGAATTTGTACTAATCTCTCCTTATGTGGCAAGAAGATCACTGAGGAGGAGAAGATTGAGAAAACTCTTTCCACTTTTCACCCCAATGCTATCCAGAGTGCCCGCAGCTATCGTCAGGACGCATACAAGGAGTATAGCGAACTGATTGATGTTATGCAAGTTGCGGAGTCACAAGACGAAGCTCTCCGAAAGAACTTCGTCTCACAGCCACCTGGAAGGAGCATTGTACCAGAAATCAATGCCAACAGCTATAAGGTGAAAAAGCCCGCCCACATGAAGTGGGTCAAGAAGGGTGGAAAAGAGAAACATCAGGCCAAAGGAAAGTCCATAGCCCAAAAGAAGAAGGATGACAAGGAAAAGCCGCAGGGCAAGCCGTATGGACAGCAAAACCAAACGTGCTTCAAATGCGGCACTTGGGGGCATTGGTCAAAAATATGCTGAGAATCCAAAGAAGTGATCAATGCATATCAGGCCAAGAAGAAGGCCAAAGGAAATGCACTGGCAGAGGCACATTTTGCCGAAGTAGGCAATGATGATGTCATAGAAGTTGACACCCCACATGCTTCATCCTCGCGGCCGGCCTAGACATCAATGATGCACCAAGCCCTCGGCAAATGAAGAAAACATACGTGGATGACATAGAAGCAGAAATGAATGCATACTTTACAGATTCCGTTTAGTGCATGAATAACATTGTTAGCACTTTCTTTTAGATTGTGGTTGATTAGTTAATAATTGTAAGCTCTCGAAGAGCATACTTTTACTTTCTCATGAATAAGAATTGTTATTTATTCTTTATTCCAGTATTCTTTACTTGCAAGCAATGTTTGAATTACTTTGCCATTGTCGATTAGAATTATATTTCTTTTCCTCTAGAAATCGTAGCACCCAATGGAGGAAATATGCATTGTTGATAGTGGCACAACAAATACCATCTTAAGAGAGTCGAAATACTTCCAGGCGATCACGAAGAACGCTTTGGAAGGATTACGACAATCGCAGAAGCGATACGCATATAATAGGCTCGGGAAGAGCCACAATTATATTGCCAATGGGTACAACTTTGGTAATTGAAGAAGCCCTCTTGTACCCTGAATCAACTCGCACTCTCTTAAGTTTCAAGGATATCCGCGCCAATGGGTTTCACGTAGAAACCAATGAAGAAAATGGCAAAGAACACTTGTGCATTGTGAAGCACGCGGAATATGGAAAGATGGTACTAGAAAAATGTCCCTCATATGAATCTGGGTTGTACTACCACGAAAATCAATGCACACGTAGTGTATACTTCTTTGAAGATTGTCTTTAGAAGCTCTGAATTATTTGCTTTATGGCATTGTAGATTAGGTCATCCTGGTCTTAGATTGATGAGAAATATAGTTAACAACTCACAAGGTCATGGCATTAATGTTAAGAATTTCTCGAATCACGAAGATTTTGTGTGCCATGCATGTGCCACGGAAAGTAATAACTAGACCCTCTGTTATGAAAGTGCAACATGAAATCCTGCATTCTGAACGCATTCGAGGGGATATTTGCGGACCGATTCAGCCATTGTTAGGGCCGTTTCGATCCTTTATGGTGCTCATTGATGCTTCACGAAATGGTCGCATACATGTTTCTTTGTCAACAAGGAATCATGCATTCGCAAAAGGCGATCTCGCAGATCATCGAATTAAGAATGTTTTTCCGATCATCGCGTGAAGTCCATTCGAATGGACAATGCCAACAAATTTACTTCCAAGGCATTTGATGATTATTGCACAAAGAATCGGAATAACTATTGAGCACTGCACCGCATGTCCATACGCCAAAATGGACTAGTGAAGCACTCATAAAGAGGATTAAGTTTATTGCCCGACCGCTCTTGCAGAGTTGTAACTTGTCCAACAATTGTTGGGGACACATGATCTGTATGCAGCGACACTCATCAATTATAGACAATCGGCCTACAACATCCATTCAACCATGCAAACTAGTGCATTGGGTCAACTTTGAAGAATTGAATGTATGGTATATGTACCTATACCACCCCAATGGATCGCAATGGGCCCTCTCCGCAAGTCTGGGATATCGTTGGTTATGAGAGTGCATCCATAATCAGGTATTTGGAACCCATGATCGAGACTTGCATACTGACCCGATTCGCCGATTGTATCTTTGGCGAGGACCGTTTCCGTCATTAGGGGAGAGAATCAACCATTGGATGAAAAATGCCGGAAATAATATGGCATTCCTTTGGGATCCCAGCGCATGACCCTCGCACTAATGAAGCAAATCAAGAAGTCGGAAGATAATTGATTTGCGAATTTAGCAAATGAACCGCCTGATCATTTTTGTGATCTCAAGAGCGTGGTTAAGTCGCATGTACCAGCAAGAAATGCACCGAGAGGGTGGAAATACTAAAGAAAGCGAAGGTATCCCTCATCCTGTTCAGAGGCCTCAAAGAAAAAGAACAGAAATCGGCTTCTCAAACCCAAAGTACCGGAGGCGTCTGGGGAAAAATGGGCAAGAGGACTTACCATAGCCAATCACAAAAATGCCCCAAAGCAAGAAGGAGCCAGTTGAGACACAGCACTTTGGAAAAAGCACATCGAAAAGGCAATTCCAGATTTGAATCTTCAATTGGAAGAAACCGCCAGAAATAATGTGTGCGCACACATTGGCGGAGAAAAACTAAAGGAACTTGCTCCTGGAATGGGAAATAGCAATGAAGAGCAAGTAGAAGTGCATGAAGCACACCATGACGAAATGGCCATAAATTTTGTAATAATAGGAGAATCTATGAAAAGAGCAACAACCATTGCAAGGCTTGTTGTTCAAGGTTTCACTCAACGTCCTAGGGTTGATTATGAAGAAACCTATTCTCCGGTCATGGGTGGAATTACCTTTAGATACTTAATCTCAATGGTAGTCAACTTGAAGTTGAGAATGAAGCTAATGGATGTTGTCACAGCATATTTGTATGAACACTTGGATTCGGAGATTTATATGAAAATACCGGAAGGTATCCCTATCCCGAACCAAGACAGAGCAAACAGAAACCTATACAGTGTGAAATTGGAGAAATCACTGTATGGGCTAAAAGCGATCAGAAGAATGTGGTACAATCGTTTGAGTGACTTTCTCTGCAAGAAAGGCTACGAACAATGAAGATTGTCCATGTGTATTTATACAACGATCCACGAATAGATTTTGTATAATCTCCGTCTATGTAGATGACTTGAACATCATTGGGACGGATGAGGAAATTGAAGAAGCATGCACATACTTGAAATCTGAGTTTGAAATGAAAGACTTGGGTAAAACCAAGTTCTGTTTAGGCTTGCAGCTTGAACATGTCCAAGGCGGAATCTTGGTACACCAAGCATCCTACACGCAGAAAGTGTTGGAGAGATTTGGCTTTGAAAAGGCATACCCCGCAAAGACCCCAATGGTCGGAAGGTCACTCCAAGCAGACCTAGACCCGTACAGGCCTAAAGAAGAGGGGGAGGAAGTCCTGGAGCGGAATTCCCATACTTGAGTGCAATTGGAGCGCTCATGTACCTTGCGAATAGCACTAGGCGGACATTGCGTTCGCCAGTGAATTTGCTAGCGCTTGATGCGATCTGAGAACCCACCAAAAGGCATTGGAAAGGGGTGAAGGACATCTTCCGTTACCTTCAAGAAAGCAAAGACCTCGGCTTGTTTCTGAAGAAACAATGAATTGAATTTAGTTGGCTACGCCGATCTTTGGTACCTATCGGACCCGCATAACGGCAAGTCACAACCGGGTATGTTTTCCTTTGCGGTGGAACGGCAATTTCTTGGAAGTCGTCTAAGCGGACTCTTGTCTCGGCGTCGACTAACCACTCGTAAATCATTGCATTGTATGAAGCCTCTCGGGAATGTGCATGGCTTGAAGAATGGTTCACCACATCCGAGAAGTCATGTGGTGCGAACATGGAACAAACCCCACTATTATCTATGAAGATAATGCAGCTTGTGTTGCACAAGTACAAATGGGATATGTGAAGAGTAACCTTACAAAGCATATCAACCCCAAGTTCTTTTATGCTCATGAAATGCATAAGATGAGCGAGATAAAGATCTTGCATACTAAGTCGTGTGAAAATCTCGCATATTTATTCACTAAGTCACTCCCGGCATCTTCCTTTGAAAGATGTATTAGAGGAATCGGGATGATGAGGCTTAGAGAAGTGCAGATTTCAGGGGGAGATTTTTCACATACTCCTACATAAATCTCAACCATGAAGTTTGAGTACCCAACGTAAATCTTGAAGATTAACATTGAAGTTTGGGTGGATTGTACTCTTTTCCTTAAGTAAGTTTTTCATTGAAGTTTTCTTACATAAGGTTTTTGATGAGGCAATCCGTGCAACACAAATAAGCGTGTGCTATGTACTCTTTCTCCAATTATTTTTCCCACCGGTTTTTATGGAGTTTTAATGAGGCATATGCATCTCGCAGTTGAAGAGTCCAAGGAGTGTTATGAAACCGGATACGTATCCGATATGGACTCTTCCTTATCTCTAAGCAGAACCGCTATATATAGGAGGCAGGGGGTCACCCCATTGTACACAAGCATACAGAATAATAAAGCAGACTCGTTTCTCCTCATATTGTGTCTCTCTTTCTCCCTGTCTATTCTCCACTTGAGATCTATTAGGCAACCCCGGACTATTCGATAGCGAGGTTGTCTAACAGCAACCACCATCATTGTACGACCCCTTACTTATTGTGAGACCTGAGCCTTACCAATTTCGGTAATGTTAGGGATCAGACGTCTGTTTTTCTTCGAAACATTTTTTTCTACGCATGACAACATTTTTTTTCTACGTAGTGACGTTCAAAAAAAATTTGCGACGGTGTCCGAAAAAAAAAAATCGGACGTCCGCTGCAAGTTCTTCCCTACCAATTTACATAACAAGTTTCATAAACAAAACCGAGGAGGGTATATCCAGTGTATCCCACCCCGTAGATGCACTCTAGTGTATTCTCTTCGAAAATAACTATATTGCCTTTCGAAAATAAAGATAGAAAAATAATAACTATATTGCCTTTCTAAAAATCCTGCTGAAAAGGAAACCCAAAAATAAAGATAGAAAGATAATATTGTATTTGTCATATAACTATATTGCCTTTTGAAAATATACTCGTATTTGTTAATATGTACACATAATTGATCTGCGACGTTATAATCTGGTCTCATCAAAATAAATAGTGCAGTTCTTCTTCTTTTTTTCTCTTAATTAATGAGTGAATTTTGTATCTATATATACGATTAACCTACGCTGTTACAATCTAGCCTCAACAAATCAAGTGTCATTAAACTTGTCCAGCTCCGCCATCCTCTGCCTTGTGCAGCGTCTCGACGTGGTTGCAGTGGCAAGAATGCCACCACACCCGTTCCATACGGTGATGCCAAACAAACATTGTCACTCAGTGTATAACTTATTTTATGTAAAACAATCAACCAAATATTTTGTATCCTTCTTGTATCCCCGCGATATGTCTTATTGAGGTGATGCGGTACAGGCTGAAGTGTATACATACATACGGGCTATCAAACGCGTCCTATATAGATAGCTGCGTCCCAGGCCAACTAGGAAAATAAGCATTTAAAATTAATTAATATATAGGCACGCCTGTAGAAATTCCAGTTAGATAGAGGAAAAGGATGATGGATAACTCATCTATAGAGATTTGTTTTAGAAAAATGATTTTTTTTTTTGTTTTGAGAAAAAGGTTTTAGAGGATGCAGATTTTCTACGCATATCCTGCTCTGTGTAGCACGGCTCCACAAAATCTAGACGGTAAATCGTAGATGCAGGACAAGTTGACAGTTTGGGGGCATACACTTGGTGACAGCAAGGGAAAACATGGGTCGTAATAATAAAAAAAATTATTGGACAAAAAATTTCGAATTCATTTGAAATTTGACCCAAAAAAAATGTGGGTATATGACCACACATTTGTTCAATTTCTTTGACTGTGTTACTGCCTACCAATTTCTTTGACTGTGTTACTGCCTATTTTCAGGAGCAGAAGAGATGTATATAACCAATTCTTCAGGATTTTAAAAAAATTCGGTCAAAATTTGGATGAAAGTTTAACTATGTGTTTGAAAATCTTGGCCGATAACCGGTCTTACCAGCGCCTTAGCAGCACCTCTCGGTAAATTTTCCAAACCGGTAACGTATTCTGTGGCAACCGTGCACAAAAACACACATGTGCAGTGAAATGGTGCACAGGCTATCACAAGCTAAATTGTAAAATGGAAAAAACAAAGTGAGAATAAACTGCAAAGCAGAAATACCACGTATTAAAATACTGGAAAGCAAATGCTTTTGCATAGTTTTGGCAAACCCGTACATAAAACATACGATCTGTTCAATCATTGCATGTTGCATATATCGTACAACGCAGGCATTGCTGAACATAGATGCCATGTAATAGCTGAAGAGGTCCGCATGATGGAAAGCAACAAATCTACAACGATGTAGGCAAACAACAAAACAACAAGCTCTAATGCATGACATGAAGAAGAAGCTTCACGTCTTCCATGAGATCCAGGAAGAAGTTACCACCTGTGTGGCCGTGATGGCATTTGGAATTGCTGATGAATTTTTGAAAATTCGCTCCACTTGTTGAAGATGCAAGGCAATATAAATCAATACCTGGCAAAGTGGAAAAAAAAATGGGAGAACGAAATGCGCGTTAGAGATTTCCTAGTAAAAGATAGCTACTGTACCACAGAGTACAACTATATAAGCTACGTTTGTTTCAATTATCAGTTACATTTCCGTACCTGTCAATACGCGGTCAGGCCAGAATATTCATCAGCTACTCGATCTCTTCGATCTCTCTCGTCCGGCTGCAGGTAGCGAAATTGTAAGACTGAAAAGTCTCTTCATTGTTGCCGTTACCGGCAAGGCTGTTCCGATCATCATCAAGCTTGTCTGCTTCTGTCCCGCTGCGGCTGCCAGCAACGCTGCTCTCTAATCCACAAATATGCGCACCGTCATTCTCTGGGAAAATCTCTTCCTTGTCATTGATGCAGAGGGTGATCCGGTTGGGATGCTCACCGGCTTCTCTTCTCACGACGTCGAGCGTCGTGAGAATGCCCGGACTGCCGCTGTTATACCACGGAGAGCATCGGAAGACGACCTTTTCGAGGCTCCGGAGGTGCGTGATGCCCACAGGATCTTCACTTGCTGGGCCAGCGTAGAACTTGAACGCGAGAAGTTTCAGCTTCCGCATAGCCCCTGGCTCAAAGGTCACCCGTGGCACTCGGGAATCAACGCAGAAGCTCTCAAGCTTCTGGAACCCTTCGCCGCTGATGGGGATCGGTTCTCTTGGGAGGACTTCCAACCTTACCACAAGAGTCTGCAGGTTGGGCATCTCCCGCAGAAACTTTAGGTCGTCACCCTCGCTGTCTAGTGTGCAGAGCCTGATATCTAAAGAGGGGAGAACGCTGAATTGCTCGTTTTTGATCGACTGCGGGATATGCATGTGTCTGCCGGTAACCTTGATCACTCCAACATGTGGAGATACCGTGCTCATACCGAAACGATCAAAAACGACGATGGAGAGGACCTCCCTGCAGTCCTTTGCTAGCCAAGGCTCCTGTATACCACCCTTCTTCAGATCATGGCAGACGCCCTCAGGCAACCTCACAACTTCGCGGGAATCCTTGCCACCAGCAAGCACACGCAAAGATTCTGAAATCTGACCAGCTTCCCACGGTAGCTCTCTGACCTCTGTGTCTCTTACGTCCAGAGTTTCCAGATGCTGCAGTCGCCCGATTTCCGGCGGAATCTTGCTGATTGTTGCCCCCTTGAGACCAAGGTACCTCAGCCAAAGCAGTCCGCATATAACCACCACATGATTATACACTAGATCCTTAGTGTCTTCAAAGTCCAGCACTCGCAGGCGTTCAAAACGCTCGAAAATAGGGATTGCATTTGCAGCATCAAAAACATAAAGGGAGCGAGTATGCGACAAATCCATTCCTGTAAAGTCAATTGGACCCGGTTGATCCTGGAAAGATAGCCGACGGATTCGTACAGAAATACCAGAGCCATGACTCGAACAAGTAACAATATTGTCCTCTTGTAATTTGCTTCTTAGAAAACCTAATGTTATGGTGTGGATCTCATACCATTTTTCTGACGAGGTGTGGACATCATATTTGCTGTCGCTTGCCGGCTCAATCAATCTCCTATTGACAAGCTCATCAAAGCAACCTTCTGCTGCTTCCTCTACATGAACAAATCCTTCAGCAATCCATTTCCTGACCAAACTATCCCTTTCAAAACTGTAACGGCCAGGATATATACTACAGAGTAACAAGCAAGCCTTCAGATGGAGCGGAAGGTCATGGTACTCACTTATTATCCTTTCTGATAAAGCCGCTGCGGCACAATCAGAAAGACCCTTAATATCGTACAAAATGGCGTCATAGTCGGTGCGGCATTTCTCAGCTATAGCATTGATACGAGTTGTCATGATTATTCTACTACCCATACTATTCTTTGGAAGAGACTTTCTTATGATTTCACATTCTTCCCAGTGCCAAATATCATCAATCACGACAAGATACCTAAAAAAGAGTAGAGAGTTTTAAGATAAATGGTGGAATTGGCCTTGCAATTGCATGGCTAGATTTAAAAATACAGTTATATTTGTTATGTACGATTAATTTACACTGTCATAAACTGACACACTAAAATAAACGATGCAGATTTTACTCATTTTCTCCAGAATAATGAGAGAGTTTATAATATATCTCTTTTTTAGAATCTTAGGATTACTGTGAGAAGTAGCCCTCGGAGAGAGTAAGGTATCGTGAATCTCACCAGATGTTTATATTTATATAGATCTCTTGAGTCAAGATAGCACTTGTCTGTACGTTGGATTCCAATTTGAATGGGGCAGTGATTAAACACAATTGCAACGTTGCAAAATTCGTAAAAGTTACATATTATGTACCAAAAACTTCTTTTTCTTTTCCTTGCTTTTCAAAAATTTTCTGCATTAAAGAAAATTATTTTCCTTATTTTTAGTAGCTGTTTTTGAATTTTTAAAATTAATCAAAACCTGAACATAGCTAGGAAATAATTTATTTGGGTTCTAAATAATTTAAAGTATCTCTCCAACAATTCTCATAATTTTCAGAGTTGGTTTGCTAATTTTAGGAATTCAAAGTTGTTAAATCAATTGGAAAAGGTTTTAAAAATCCGGTTCTGTCCGTTGGCCGAATCCTTCCCTGTTGGCCTAGCCCAGTTCCTATTTTGGTCCAAACCTAGCCCAAACACTGATCTCCCTGCCAGCTGCCTTTGTTTTCCGTCTTCTCGTCGCGAAAACGCCTTTCTACTTACCACCCTCCCTCACTTTTTTGAAAAGGTGCGTTTGGTTAATGGGATGAGGTTGAATGGAATAGAATGGTTCTGTACTGTTTGGTTCCATTATTTTGGGTGAATGAAATGGTTCAGTATCTAAAGGAAATATTCCTCAAATTTGTATCACTTGGTCCAGGATGGGATATTTTCGTTCAAGCAATCAAACACATGAATGATTTTTTTATTGAACCATCTCATACATATACCATTTGGTACAGGCAACCAAACATACCCTAAGTTTGTTGACAGTCGAGCCCACGCTCTACTTTTCGTCTTCCACGTGCCGTCACTGCCATGAAAGAGGAGCTTCATAGCTATTGTAGCATCTGCGGGTTTCAACAGTTTGCCCAGAGTTTCACCCCTCTGACAACCACTGCCCTCGCCCGCCTACGCGCACGCTGCCTCGACTTCAAACCGAGCTTGGCATCCACCCGAAGCCTCCGTCGCCCGAGTTCTCGCGTATTCTCCATTCTGGCCGCATTTTCTCAAGGAGAAGAGCGCTCTTATCTCACCACAAAATTCATCGCCGACCGTATCTAAACCTTAGACATTTCTCGATGTTTCTGTTTCGTCTGGTAGTAGCCTGTCGCATCTACTGAGCCACCCTAAACGCGACCGTCATCCTCAGCTTCGGTGTAGGGGTGAAAATGGGTCGGGTAATACTCGACCCGTATCCGGACCTGGCGAAAATGTTATCCAAAAATTCGGATATAGATACGGTATTTTTTTGTCGGGTCGGATACGGGTAATTACCCGAATACTTTTGTTTCGGATACGGGTCGGATACAGGACAGCAGATACCCGGTAAATACCCGAATTTTCGAGTCGGATACGGGTATCCGGATAATTTTTAAAATCGGGTATCCGGTTTGAAATATGGCCCAAGCCCAACAGGCAACAGCTCTGCCCGGCCCTTGGCAATTTGGCATTACGGAAAGAAACCCTCAAACCCGTGCTCTCTTGGTCAGTCACTCCCCATTCCCCATCGCCGCCACGGCGCCACCCGGCCAACCAGTATGCAAGATCGTGGCAAGATTCGCACTCAAGACTTCGAATCGTCCATAATCATAGCCTCCCGCCATTGCCACCGCCAGAACTCCCGCCGTCCCCTGGCATAAAATCTGTAACAAACTGTTCACAAACTTTTCCGAATCAACCCATCTTATGAAAATGTCAAAACTCTAACTAGTGTTAGTGCACCAATACTCCCATGACCACGGGAATGACTTTTCGAAAAGTTTTTCACTCTGCAGAGGTGTAAAGCTTTACCTACAAGTCAAGACCAACTCTTATTGCCAATCCATTAACACACTTCATTTGGTGTACAGTAGAGAGGTCATGGCAACTGTTACATCACCTAGACCAAACTTTGTACCAGCCTGGTAACGTTAAACCCTTACTATGGCGGCAGAAAATATTTGTACAATCATTGTGCGAAAATAGCTATACACCCCATTGTCCCACTTCTCCTTATAATAAGGCGTACACCATCGTATTGGCAGACATTATTCCCAACACCTCGGTGAGGGTGCCCCTTCGAGCAATCCGTATCAGAAAGCACGTACTACTACATTCTACTAATGTGCAACGCTAGACCTAAGTAACATAATTGGTTAAGGTTATTCCATAGTAGCATTTTTGGTTGCACTAATCATTCTTGGATTTTGTAACACTCAATTCGGTCCTTAAAACAACCTGGGCGAGAACACTCCCCTACACATCCGGCTATTGCCATATCTCGCCCGTGCCAAACTATAGTTTTTTTTACACCAAAATAACCTAAACATGTTTCCCATAGTGTCTAAAATCATTGTCCTTCAAACAAACAGCACATATGTCCATTTGTTCGCCCAGTCTACGGCACAACTAAGCAGACACAATTATACTCAATTATACCCAATTGACATTCAAGTAATGTCTAATCTTATCTTAGGATTATCAAGGTTCACATATCAACATTTATTAAGGAAGTTCCATGAATTAAGGTTATAACTACCAGATCCCACAATATAGTGACATTTACTAAAACTAAACTTATGCATACATGGATTTCTCAAAACAACATAATTTTAGTGAAATAATAGGATCAATATGATCAAAAAGAGTGCTTGGCTTGCTTGTTGATTTCAGTCATGAAGTCAGAGTCGGCAGCTGCGGACTCTGAAACATTGGAGTCTACACGTAGTTCATCGCAAGGCAATTTACCATAAGAAGCAAAAGAAGTCAAATAGTACCGAATTTGAAATGCAATTACAGGATTAGATTGCTCTGCATTTTATATAGATTTAGGATTTGGTTTTGCGATTTTTTAAGGTTATTCGCTATAGTTATGGTAAGAGAAATCCCAAATTTTAGTAAGGTGCGGTGAATATTGTTTTGTCCTAAGATTTTATGTGCAACTTTAGTTGTTTAATGTTGGAATTGTTAATTTGAACATATATTTTAATATTTAAGTTTTGAATTAATTTAGAGAAAAAGAAAAAAATAAAAATAGGAAGAAAAGAAAGATAAAAGAACGAACTTGAATATGTTCTCTACTGTTTTCAGCCTATTTTATTTTATTATATCTATATTTTTATTTTTATTTTTTGTTTCCAAGCCATTTCCCAGCCCAGGCCGGCCCATTTGGCCTTGGCCCAGCCGGCCGGCCTACCATGCCAGCCTTGCATCCCCCTAACCCCAAATCTAACGTAACCCTAACCTAGCTGTATTCCCCACTCAGCCGCCGCCCGCACCCCTCCGTCCTCCCTATCTCCCTCGTTCTCTCCTCTCCCAACCTGAGCATTGCCTCTGCTTCTAAGCGCCACCGATGGCTCTCCCTAGCGCTAGTGCCCTCCTTCGGTCTCCCCGCTTTCTCTTCTCCTTCTCCCCTTATCCTCCCTCGCTCACTCCTCTCCTTTTCTTCCTAGGTCACCATCACCCAGCCCCCATTGGCCCCCGGTTGGCTCCCTCGCCAGATCCAGCGGCTTCTCGCTGGATCCAGTGAGTAGATAAGTTCACAGTATAGTGTAGGTTGCCCGATTATGGAATGATATCTACTGAGCAGTAATATGTGTATTGAATCTTGTTTGAGCTACTAAGTAGAAATTTCACGTATATTGAATCTCATGTTGATGATGTTTGTGTCAGTATTGGACCTTATAGTGTTGTGACCAACAAAAGTATAGATGTGTGTAGTTTAAAGTGTCTTATAGGCATTGTCATGACAAACTCTACAGTGCAATGAATGTTCTTGGTTTCTTGATGCAGTTAGTGTGGGTGAATGTGTGCATGGTAGAACAGAGACTGCACCCTGATTGCTTATAATGCATTGTGTAGCTATAATCCTTCAGGAAATAATATTCTTCGTGCCGAAGGGGGTGATGAACGCCGTTTTATCTTCGTCCTCCCTTCGCATGTACACCTGATGGTAGCCAGAATAAGCGTCAAGGAAGCTCATTCTCTCCAACCCAGAGGTAGAGTCGACGAGCTGGTCGATGCGGGGCAGGGGAAGTCGTCTTTAGGGCACGCCTTATTGAGATCCGTGAAGTCGATGCACATCCTCCAAGCCCCGCTGGCCTTTTTGACCAGAACCACGTTGGCTAACCATTCCATGTGGAGAGCTTCGCGTACAATTCCCGCCTGGAGGAGCTTGGTCAATTCTGTCTTCGCGGCCATCTGCCTCTCCACCGCGAGCTCCCGGCGCTTTTGCTTTTTCAGCTTTGTGGCTAGGTTAATTGCGAGGGAATGCTCGACGGTGTCCCTATGAACTCCAGGGAGATCTTCCGGCCCCCATGCGAATACTGCCTCATATTCTTGGAGAAGTTGTACCAAACATTTTTCTTCATCAGGGGGTAGCATGGCGTCGAGGGTCACAGCCCTTTCTCCGCCTGGCTGGAGTAGCGCCCGCTTTGTTTCACCTTGTGGTTGTGGTTTGGGGAGCCACTTACCGCGTGGCATTGGCATAGGGTCTTGTTCCGTGGTGCAAACATGCTTGACCTGGGAGGGGTTCTCCTTGTCTATCTTCCTTGCAAGGGCTTGGTCCCCTCTCACTGTGATGACACCGTTCTCGGAGGGGATCTTCATGCACAGGAACCCGTGATGGATGACTGCCCCCATGGCCGTCAACGAGCCTCGGCCGAGGATGGCGTTGTACTGGAAAGGCATGTCCACCACGTCAAATGTCACACAGCTTGACACTGGTACGCGGTGTCGCAAAGACGACATCCAACTCCACTTGGCCCAGAGTGGTGACCGTGTTTCCCCCAAAGCCCATCAGCGGTACCTCCGATTTCTTCAGCCAGTCATGGGGGATCATCATCTGCCGGAAGGCCTCCACGGATAGGATATCTGCTGCACTCCCCCCATCTATCAGCACTCGACGCACTTCGCAGTCGGCAATGATCGCAACCACCACCAAAGAGTCTTGGTGTGGGAAATGTACCCCCGCCGCATCTTCCTGTGTAAAAGTGATTGGCTCGAACTTTCCCGGGGAGGAGGTAATTGGGTTGACCCCGACATGATTGATTTGCCTAGCATAGGCTTTCCTCTGCCTCTTTGATGAAAGGTGTGATGAGGAGCCTCCGGCGATAACGTTGATTATATGGCGAAGATGATTCACTCCTCCCTGAGGGGGAAGGTGTTGGCGCTCAACAAGGGGTGGCGCTGGCAGTGGAGGATGCGCCTCAGCTTTCCTCCGCTTTCTCTCGAAGCGCCGGTATCCCTCAATTACTTTGCAATGAGCAGTGTCATGTGTATTGTTTTCACCATGATATTCGTAGAGATACCGTTTCCGACCTTGTCCCTCCTTGATCACCCGGGCTCCTTCATCCCGCCTTTCACAATCAGGAGGTGGACTCCGCCTCCGCTGTTCCCCGAGACCTCCCCAATTTCCTCGCTCATCAAACGTAATGAATTCTCCTTCCTTCATCTTTCCCAACTGATTCTGGGTATCGTTCCTTCGCTTTGGCCCTGGATGGGGGATCTCTCCCCCGGCTTCTTTTACGCGGGGTTATCTCCTCCGACTCAGGCCGTGGCCTGTCCCCCCTTCGGAGATTGTCTTCCTCTGCCCGCACGTACTCCCTCATCTTAGCAAAGAGTTCTTCCACGGTGCGTACTTCTTTGCGAGCAAGCCTTTCCGCCAATGGACCCCTTCGAAGTCCGAAACGCGCCGCGTTGATGATGGTAGTATCACTGACCCCTCGGATCTGACATTTGACCCGAGAAAATCGCTGAAAGTAACTTTTCAGAGTCTCCCCCTCGCGCTGTTTAACCGCGAATAAATCACTTTCCTCTTTCATTCCATCAAAATTGCCATGGAAGTTGCCTTCGAGTTTGGCACGGAGCTATGGCCAACTTGAGATTGAGCTCGATTCCAGTGAGGAATACCAGGATAGGGCTATCCCTTCCAGCGCCAATAACAACCCCTTTGCCTTGATATCGTCATCGCCCCCCGCAGCCTCTACGGCCGTGTCGTAGACGCGGAGGAATTCCCTTGGATCCGTGCTGCCGTTATATGGCTTGACGGTGGGGAACTTGAAGGTCCCTGGGGAGGGCCATCTTCTTGCTCGAAGCTGGATCCCGAGGGGGCTCGAGTCGTTTTCATCCCCATATACTCCCGGGTACGCCGGAGACGACATCTCACGGCTTGGACTTTCATCTTGCGATTCTTCACGCCTTCGTTCCTGTTGTTCCTGCAAGCGCCTTACTTCCGTCATGAGTTTTTCGTTGGCTTCCAACAGCGCCTGCACGTTGGGGTCGAGCGCCTCCTGGGTCCTGGTCTCTTCCTCGACGGCCCCCTCGCCCCCCTGCTCGACTTGGCAGCGAGTCAGATGAGCCGATGTTTCTGCTATGTCTCCCCCCGGTGTTGAGACCGTCCGGCCCGCGGCTGAGGGCCGGCGTTTAGGAGCGAGCTTGCGTGCCACTACCGGGGTCTGTGGAGATAATGCTCCTAACGCCCCCCCCTCCTTGCTTCCACCGGGGCCGGGGGCCGATTCTCACTGCCCAAGAGTTGGGGTTGATCGCGGGATTGGCTCCTCGCAGATCGTCTCGATCCTTCTGGTCCCGCTGTAGCCATCGCTTCCTTTGATGCTGTTGTCGTTCCCCTCTTTGGCGGCATGGCTGCAGAAGACTTGCCCTTCGTACCCGTCAGAGAGCGATGGCTTCACCTTGCTGTTGGTTCCCCACGGACAGCGCCAGTGTGGTGGTGTAGAACCACCGGGTTCAGCTCTCCGGTGTTTTTTTTCTTTCTTTTCCCCTCGGATTCCCCTTCATGGATGACCTTCTTCCCCCTTTTATAGGAAGGAGACAGTAGAAACCATTTCCAAACGTATGCCCCGGTTGCCCTTTTTCCCGACCAGCGCTGACAGGATATTGCAGATCTGTTCACGGTTGTCTGCTCACGCCGTCCTCCACCTATCCTCCTTTGGCGGGCAGGTGTTCATAACGTGGAGCTTTTATTTGTTCTTTCCAACAATGCCCATTTGTCATATGCTTTCTCTGGGGGCTTAAATGGGATTTCCGATGTCTCTGGGTTTCGTATTGATCTGATTTCGCCTGACATCCTTTTGCAGGATTTAGCAGGGCATCAAGCTCACTTAATCATACTGTCGGCCGCATTCATATGAGCCGCGAAGATGTCTTCCTCCGCAGTTTCTCCCGTGCCTTTGCTCCGCTTCGTTCACAGGAGGGATTAATATTTTGCTTCTACCAATTTGCTTCGGATGGAAGAGTGGGCCTTGCTTCGCCTACCGTAAGGGATGAGTTTATTGGGCCGAAGTGGGTTTATTTGGCCCACGACACTCATGACTCATGAGAGTGTACTAGGATAGGCAAGTATGACCTTTAATTTGTGTTTTGGATCATTGTGTACCAGATTTGTCTTCATTTGAAATTTCTAGGAATATTTGCAGGCTAAAATGTAAATCTACTGTATAAGGACTAGACTGAAATTTAATCATTGTTTTTAATCCAGTTGCCAATGCGGATGCATCTTTGAATGATTTTATGTTTGATTTTGAAATTTAAAATTTGTGTTTTGGATCATTGTGTAACAGATTTGTCTTCATTTGAAATTTCTAGGAATATTCGCAAGCTGAAATGTAAATCTACTGTATAAGGACTAGACTGAAATTTAATCATTGTTTTTAATCCAGTTGCCAATGCGGATGCATCTTTGAATGATTTTATGTTTGATTTTGAAATTTAAAATCAGGAACTCATTTCTTTAACTATTGAAAGCTTTTCTTAATGGCAAAAATCCTAGAAAATTCAATAAACAATGTAAATTTATTTCAAGACCAAATTAAATTTTAAATTTTAAATTTCAATTTTCCTTTTATTTTTGGGCTATTACATCATCTGAGCCAAATTCAATGCTTATATCTTGTGTGTGGATGTGATACAATGTTATTGAATATATATGTACTAGTTACTTAATCATGGAAATAGTATGGAATACACATATGGGTTCGGAATGCAAATTCTGGCTCCCCGCACCAATCCCTGCGTATTCGCATGACATGCAAAAGCAGAGATTAGGGGTTGTTTGGAACAAAAGGATATTTTAGTAATTTTTTAAGAATTGGATTCTTTTGACACGTTTGCAGTGTGACCCTTTGGAACAAAGAAATGAGACCATATAATTCCTAAGAAATTCTTATAGAATGCATAGTTCTAGAGGAATTTTGGAGGACAAACAAGCATGACGTCTAACCTTACAGAAATTTTACTTTTATCTCTTGAGCAAGGTAATCTCTCTATACATTCCTGTGTATTTTTCTATGAATCACCCAATATTTGGAACAATTTATGTATTTTCTTTCCTTAGGAGATTTTACTAGACATGACACTCCAATATTTTGAGACAGGAGAGAGGGAGGATAGCTGGAAAACAGCACCTGCTCAAGAATCGGGGCGGGGCACATTGGTAGAGCTGAGTAGAAATTAACCCGGGGGAGGCAGTGGGCTGAAGATACCCCAGCGATGCAGGTATTGACTAGATCTATATAAATTTGCATACCTTTTGTCCGCGAGGAAATTTGATATGCTGCGGATGAGAGATTGTTCGGACGCTGCTGCGGTGGCACCATACGGTTCATTCGTTACGCCCCTGAGAATATCTACCAGAATCTTCATCCTATCAGGACTCCGTGAGGCTGACACAAAAGCTCGGCATTGGAATTGCCCTCCTATTGCATGGTACGCTAGGTCGGCAAGAGTTGTGCCTACCCCTGCGAATCCAAGGATGCATACCATCTTGAGCGCACCAGATTGCTCGTTGACCGCCACCGGCTGCGACGGGTATTTCACCACGGCGACGGCGGACCCCTCTTTCTTCGCCTCGCCGACCTGCACCAGCTGCGCGAGGCCCACCTTCTTCCGGATCGCGCCGGTCAGGCTGATGAATTCCACGCCGTAGCCGACCACCACCACCTCGTCCTTCTTCGAGTCTATCGACACCGAAACCACCCCGTCCATGGCTGCCACCAGTGCCATCACCTTGGACAGGCACTTCTCGCAATCTATCTGCACCTGGATCACGATCTTTTGCTGCGACAAATAACACAACAGCAGTTGAGCAATTGACCTCCAATTTTCCTTCAGACCAAAGAATAAACAAGCAGACTAACACAGTGATCAAAGGATACCGGCGAGGAAGCTAGCTACCTGCAAGAAATCACAAACCTACCTACCTTTATTCCTGCTGCTTTCTTGGTCCCTTGGTGTGGTGTTCCGATGGGTCGTCGGGAAGCATCCCTCAGTTTGTCCACACCTGGTACCAGCAATTCGATGAGCTCGTCCTTCAGTTCGTCCATACCCACGAGCTCTGACGCATCCTTATGGAGGAAGCGAGCTCGAGGGTCTACGACCGGCTTGGAAGAGTTGGAGATGGTTTCAGCAGTCTTCCACTGCTCGCAGAACCGCTCCGACACATCCGTGACTCTTTTCTTCAGATCCTCGAAAGGGCTCGTGTTGGTCCTCCTCTGTATGAAGTCGTCGATGTCGTCCTCCATGTTGTAGGACAGCTCCCGCACCTCCATCATCCAGACCTTGCATGGCGCATCAAGATCCGCTTTCTCCCATATCGTCGGAAGGAGAGAGTGCATGGACTCGAGCTCGGATTTGATGACCTCGATGTTGCTTTGGCTCCCCTCCGGAAGCTTGTACTTACCACCCAGAAAAGCATTCAGCTTCTCTAGAACGGGTTTCATGGCTCCCGTGGCTACGCTCACATCAGCCACCTCCATGTCTCCGAGCTTGCTTTCGGCGGTGTAGGTCGTATGGCCTGGCTCCGGGCAAGGGCGGACCTTCCGGCCGCCGCCGGCGAACAACACACCCCGCCCTGCCTTGGGCCCCCGCTGCTACATGCCTTCCTGCTCGCTCTCTAGATGACTAGATGCGTGGCGCTGGGCGTCGAAATGATCCCTTCGGATGATTGTTGCTGGAGACCTCTTACCGTCGGTCAAAGATATCAAAACTTATATCGGGGCAATATAAAAAATAGAGGTACTTTCGGTACTATTTTAATATAAATTTTAATATCTTTTTGAAAATAGTAAAAAGTCTTTTATTATTAAAAAATATTTTATTACCCTTGTCAGGAGTTAGATAATTCTCATAGTACCTTGGAAGCCAGTTTTTTAACCGATCATCTTTACCCTTGGACGATGTCCCCAAGGACGACCAACGAGCGTCTGACGACCAATCGGTCCGCCCGATCGGCTAGGAGCTCGCTACTCGGTTCCGAGCATCCGTACCCGTCGCACGAGCTGAAGTGCTCGGCTACGAGCACGCCAGGCAAATACGAGCAACCGTGCTCAAGAAGTTGCGTGGAAGCTCGGTTATGCTCGGTGGATTCGGTCAAACCACTAAGAAGGAAAGTGGCAACTAATTCGCCGAAGATCCAGGGAAGGTGCGCCGGAAATATGGAAGCGTGGCGCGATTGGAGGGGGTAGTTACCATGTATATAACACAGATATCTTGTATTTAATCCCCCTAGCCCCTATGGGGGAGGGGGCAGGTATCCATCATTTCAATAGAGAAAAACGCCACTAGGCGACTGGATGTAGGGCTATTATCTCGATCATGAGAGGCATGAACCAAGATAAAATCCTTGTGTTTCTGTCGGGGATTGAGTATCTGGCAAAAGACCACGGTACCCCCGGGTAATTCTGAAGTCCGCCGATCATACAGTGCCAACAGAGAATGATCGGGAGTTCGAAGCGAGCGTCATGCCTCCCGAGCATACATGTCCACCCCTTCACCCACGACCATTCCTAACGATCACGAGCAAGCATGCTCGAAAGAACCACGTCGCACCCAGGTACATGGTCGGTGGACTCGGTTGTGCTACGAGGAAGGAAGGCAGCAACCAACCAACCGAAGATCAAGGGGAATCGTACCCGAAATTCAATTAACGCGCAAAACAAGCGCAGCAGATCACAGATATGATTGCGTAGCGTAAATCCAGGGGTAGTTACCTTCTATGTGTCTCTAGACATAGTATTTAAACCCCCCTGGCATCTGTAACAAGCGACACCTGAGATAGAACACAATACACTGGAGTAGGGTTATTATCTCGGCAGTGAGAGGCCCGAACCAGGATAAACACCGCGTCCCTCTTCTCCCGACCTGGCGTCGCTCGGACGATTTCCTCGGTTCGTACAACGGGGCTCTGTTGATCCCCCATTCAACAAGTAAGCTCGACAGGAGCCCGTTCTCCAATCGTCGACAGTTTCTATCTGTTCTAATGGACAATCTCTCGCGTCTTCGATGCTACATCTTTGGCAGAAAGGGGCTTCGGTTGATCCCACATTCAACAAGTAAGCTCGGCGGGGGCCAGTTCCCCAATTGTCGACACCTGGCGCCGTCCGTGGGATCGACGGATTCTTTGCCAAAGGAATCCCGAAGGCGTCATCTTCCACATCTAATGACCGATAATGCACAACCTATGATGTGCTCGGACGCGAGTTTCTTCACACCGGACTGGCATTTTACTCGGGAAATTGATCTTATTATATCTTAAAAATTGATCTTACTCCTCCGAGCACGCGTTTCGCTCGGAGATGGTTGGTGTTCCGTGCCGAGCACGCACTACGCTCGGGCGCGAGTCTCTTCCTCCGAGCATGCGTTTCGCTTAGAGAAGGCTCGTGTTCTGCGCCTCGGCGCGAGTCTCTTCCTTCGGGCACGCGTTTCCCTCGGAGACTGTTCGTGTTCCGCGCCGAGCATTCACTACGCTCGGGCGCGAGTCTATTCCTTCGAGCACGCGTTTCGCTCGGAGACTGTTGGTGTTCCGCGCCGAGCATGCACTACGCTCGGGCGCGAGTCTATTCCTTCGAGCACGCGTTTCGCTCGGAGACTGTTGGTGTTCCGCGCCGAGCAGACACTTCGCTCGGGGACTATTCGTGTTCCGCGCCGAGCATGTACTACGCTCGGGCGCGAATCTCTTCCTTCGAGCACGCGTTTCACTCGGCGACTGTTCGCGTTCCGTGCTGAGTAGGCACTACGCTCCGGCGTGAGTCTCTTCCTCCGAGCACGCGTTTTGCTCGGGGACTGTTCGTGTTCCGCGCCGAGCACACACTTCGCTCGGGCGCGAGTCTTTTCCTCCGGGCACGCGTTTCGCTCGGGAACTGTTGGTGTTCTGTGCCGAGCACACACTTCGCTCGAGCGCAAGTCTCTTCCTCCGGGCACGCGTTTTGCTCGGGGACTGTTCGTGTTCCGCTCCGATCACGCACTACGCTCGGGCGCGAGTCTCTTCCTTCGAGCACGCGTTTCGCTCGGAGATTTTTCGCGTTCTGCACCGAGCAGGCACTACGCTCCGGCGCGAGTCTCTTCTTCCGAGCACGCGTTTCGCCCGGGGACTGTTCGTGTTCCGCGCCGAGTAGGCACTGCGTTCGGGCATGAGTCTCTTCCTCCGAGCACGCGTTTCGCTCGGAGACGGTTGGTGTTCCGCGATGAGCACGCTCTGCATTTGAGCACATGTCCTCCCAGTTTAGTTCCCCTGTGCATCTGATCCATGCATGGGATGCGGCAGCATGTGTTTGTCCACAGTCTGCTAGTTACCTTTATGCTAGGCGTCTGATCCATGCCTAGTTCCCCTATGCATCTGATCCTTGCATGGGATGCGACAGCATGTGTTTGTTCATTGTCTGTTGGTTACCTTTATGCTAGGCGTCTGATCCATGCTTAGTTCCCCTGTGCATCTGATTCATGCATGGGATGCGGCAGCATGTGTTTGTTCACAGTCTGCTAGTTACCTTTATGCTAGGCATCCGATCCATGCCTAGTTTCCCTGGGCATCTGATCCAAACTCGGGACGAGGTTTGATCGCGTTTTATTTTCCCTCTCGGTGCAGCTTGTGCCGACCTTTTTCCCCGAGCATGATTCGCTCGGGATGTGATAGTGTGAGCCTGCCTCATCTATCAAATCCTTTTCCTGGTCATTTCATGCCCAGATGCTGAGGTAAATGCTTCACCATCAAGAATTCAATCCCTTCTTGGACTTCTCAGTCTCAAGGAGATGACCCATCTCACTTGAGCCTCGGGGACTAGCTGTCGGGGATTGGATAATTCCTATAGTACCCTGGAAGCCAGTTTCTTAACCGACCATCTTTACCCTTGGACGATGTCCCCAAGGACGACCAACGAGCGTCTAACGACCAATTGGCCCGCCCGATCGGCTAGGAGCTCGCTACCTTGCCCGAGCATCCGTGTCGCCGCATTTAGCTGGAGTGCTCAGCTACGAGCACGCTAGGCAAATACGAGCAACCGTGCTCAGGAAGTTGCGTGGAAGCTCGGGTTATGCTTGGTGGATTCGGTCAAACCACTAAGAAGGAAAGTGGCAACTAATTCACCGAAGATCCAGGGAAGGTGCGCCGGAAATATGGAAGCGTGGCGCGATTGTAGGGGGTAGTTACCATGTATATAACGCAGGTACCTTGTATTTAATCCCCCTAATCCCTATGGAGGAGGGGGCGGGTATCCATCATTTCAATAGAGAAAAACGCCACTAGGCGACTGGATGTAGGGCTATTATCTCGATCATGAGAGGCCTGAACCAGGATAAAATCCTTGTGTTTCTGTCTGTTCTAATGGACCATCTCCCGCGTCTTCGATGCTACATCTTTGGCAGAAAAGGGGCTTCGATTGATTCCACATTCAACAAGTAAGCTCGGCGGGGGCCAGTTCCCCAATCGTCGACAATCCTTCTATCAAAATTTATATTAAGTTAGTACTAAGATATATAAAAAATTTAAAAGGTAGTGATACTAATTTTTAATACTTCTTGGTACTATCTCACATTTTAATCTCAATATAAATTTTATATTTTCTAAAGAAGATAAAAAATCAGGGCGTATGCCCTATGGAAATTGACAATGTTCGAGTTTATCAGAACGACGATAATTTTCATGAGATTTCATATTCAGAATATTTTCTCCGAGATCTTGAACTCGATTATACCCCATCATCATCCGATGAGAGAGTACTCACCCTGTCTATCAACTCCAAATTTCACATTTGTGCAGTCATGGAAGAGACAGACACACAACGAATGGAGCGTGAATAACACTAAGTTCAGGAAATGGCATAGAAAGCCACTTAGGCGCAACGTGAGCATCTCGCAATTGCAAAACAAAAAGATGGAAGAGGCGAGATGCTTATACAGCAACAGCACAAAAGGTAGCACATGCATTGAGTTAGTATGGTTTGCATGTAGAGAACTAGTGCTTAGTGGTTGCATGTAAGTAATCGGTCAAAAGAAGAATAAGTCAGGAGTTGTTAGCCCGAGAGGTAGCGTGAACTTAGGATCATGGCATGAATTGTGGGTGAGTGGGTTGTTATCTTGCATGTACTTGAGTCTATAAATTAAAAGAAAATGACAAGACAGTGGTGGACTGCATTGGCCAAAACATTTGGTATTCTGTGTCTTGTTTTGTGCTCCTGTATCCACGAGAGAAAGTGAGCACTGTGTCTCTCGTTAGTACTTGTCTCTGTGAGAGAGATTGAGAGTGAGTGAGAGTTGAGTGACCAACAATTACTATCGTAGAGATTGAGAGTGGTAGTTGAGTGATTCAATTCCAACAAATCCGACATCGGCCCCCACGTGATGGCCACGATCAACGTGAGTAGACACCGTTTCATACTTTCATATGAACGGCAGCAGTTGCAGTGTTTGGCCGTACATCGGCCCCCACGTGATGGCCACGATCACGTGCGTCCGTGGGTCAAATGGAAATGATTGGTCGCCTCGCCAAACAGTGACTGCGCCGGTGGTTGCCTTGGGTCCCACGCGATGGTCGCGATCGCGTGCGTGGCTTTCAAACACGATACAGCAGTGCGGGGATCCAATGGTCGCCAACCGTGGTCGTTGGGAGCGGAGACCGAGGCCAGATGAGATGCGCGCGAGTTATTTCACTTATTTGGTCCGATTCGGATATCCGAATTATTTCATTCGAAAATATCCAAAAGTTATATCAAAATATTTCAAGTCAACAGATAGTGTTCTCTCGAATCTAAATTCAAAAACGAAAAAAAATCTGAAATGAATACCGAATCCGACTACTATCCGAAACAATTATCCGAATTCGATTCAAACAAGTTCGATGATAGATCGATCGAAAATTATCCGAATCAATTACACCTCTAATCATGCGTACACTAATTCCTGAAATTTTAACCAATAACATGTTAGGAAAAATTATTAGTATAATGGTATAGCAATACTACTATTGACAAATCTAATGGTATAGTTTTCATGTGAGAAACTTAAATATTATATTTATAGAAGTGGCTCAAGTCTAATGTTGATTGCACTTTTGTCGGGGATTGGATAATTTACATAAAGACCGTTATACCCTGGTAGCCAATTTCGACCGATCATACATATCCTTAGATGATGTTCCCAAGGAGGGTCATCGAATACTCTAACCGGTGGGTCTGACCAACCGGACTAGGCTCAGTGCTCGTTCACGAGCAACCAAGCTCGCCCACGAGCATGCAAGCTCATAAACGGGCAAGAACCAGTCAAAGCTGGGGAAGACCTTGAGCATGATCGGGAGATCGTGTTCACCCCTCAACGCTCAAATAGCGATAATCACGCCACGATCTAGGCCGTTTACGGCCCACAACGAGAACGTGGCGAAAATTAAAGCAACAGTTACGTCTACGGTTAATGCAATAAAATACACATTATTCGACCGCAGTTATTTCAAAGGATCTATAAAAAAAAAAACCCCGCGAGGCAAAGGAAATGGGGGATGAAAGGAACGATAGACACAGAGAGCAAGACTCAAACATCCATTGTTACGCGCGAGCCTTCCTGTAAGAATTCAACCACAATAGTGAAATCATTGGAGTAGGGTCGTTATCTTCGCTGTAGAAAGCCCGAACCAGTATAAACCTTTTTGTCCATTTTCTGAGTATCCCATTCCTAAGAGCATTCTTCGGACGCAAACCTAGGGATGGCAACGGGTCCGGGTCCCTCCGGGTCCAACCTCCGTGGACCCGGACCCGGACCCGAATTTAGTCACGGGTCCAATCTCGGACCCGGACCCGAACCCGTTAGTTGAGTATGCATGCATGAGGTATTCAAATAACATGAAAAAAATTAACTAGAATGGGTCTTGAACATAAGACCTCTTGATTCAATCACATGGTTCCTTCTATTGAGCTATGGTGTGGCTTATGACATAGGGTACATGCTAATCTATTTTGAACTCACCTCACCTTCTACCTTGGAATTGGAATCGGGTCCAGGTCTGGGTAACCACAGGTCCAACATGAGACCCGGACCCGAACTCGTATACCCGTGGGTCCAAATTTGGACCTGGACCCGTCGGGTCGGGTACCCGCGGGTACCCGGACCCACGGGTATTTTTGCCATCCCTACACAAACCCTTCACGGAAAAAGGGCAATATTGATCCCTCAATCAACAAGTAAGCTCGACGGGGGACCAGTTTTCCAAACATCGACAACTTTATAGCACAACATCGTTTTATTAAGAACGAATGGATCAATTTTATAATGTTAATATACAGTGTCACTGTGCATGCATGCATACACAATTAGGTCATTAATTTCACTTTCAGCCCATCGAACCGTGCTACTTCCCCAAATTGCACAACAGAGCGTCTGATGTACTCTAATGTTATCGTGGAATTATTCCCTGAAAATTTAGCAAATTCAAGAACTTTATAGCTATTAGGATATGGGAGCCGATCAACATAATCAGGATACAGCTTCTTATAGTTGATGGTCCGCCCCTTCGGCTGAATACCAAATTGGTCTCTCAGGACAATACTAATAGCTTAGGTCCAATCAGTTTCTCGAGACGATGTCACTCGTGCTTGAGGTGCTTGCCGACTAGGGGCAAATTCACTATGCTACCCCCAAGTGCAACCTTAGGATGATGTTGTAGCAGTGGTTATATTGGTGTTCATGATTGCTCATAGCCGACATTCTGCTACCTCAATGTTGGTTCAGGAAGTGGAACAAATGGCTTTGAGTATGACACAACCCTATAAGGAGCCGCCTTCCTTGGAGGAATCGACTTAACGTAGTGCGGACGCACCTAGGTCTCGATCGGCTAGACCACCGATTTAGGATAGATGTAAAATGGGTGTCAGGACTCAAATGTGCAAACCCGAACTCTCTGTGTATTTTGTACTAGTCTAGGATCACGCAAGTGCACACAGTCTCAACACAGATGAATATCACAATCATACTCAGTGAAAATTTACAAGTAACTCAGTTATCGAATATAAAATTGTTGAACGATCTTAAAGTCAACCTTACACGTGTGAGGCTTTGATGGCTTCAACTCTAAATTAATAAACAACAGCGAAATAAAGAACGTCGGTGAATGCTATCAATATATCAAGGTTTTGTCGAACGGCCGCCCGGCCCGGCTTTTGCCGCTCGCAGGACCCAATTATTGATTGGACTTGGATTTAACAACCGCCCCCCTAGGTACATGATTCCAGACAGATGCCTTCTCTCCTCTGCCCGATCCCCTTGTTTCCTTTTGTGATCTAGATTCTTGTTTCCTTGCCAAGGCAGTAGATGTAGTCAGCCTCTCAACCTTGTGGCTGGCAAGATCAAGCCCGTGGTCATCAGTGCTCTAACCAGGTGAACGGTCTTTCCTTTTTTCTCCTCCCCTTGAGTTGTCCCATTTTGTTAGGATCTGAACACGAGATTTCAATTCGCTTTGTAATTTCATGGCTGTAAGCAAGGAAGCTAGTGGGATAGACCATTGTCGAGAGATGTTTGTTGATTTTGTTTCCATCGTAGGGTAGAACAAATCGATGTTCATATTCTTTTGCTTAGACAATTCTACTTCATAATATTGGGTGTATCTGTATCTATTAGTGAGTAAAACTTTCGCTGTAGGGGAGTACCGCTTGCTATATTTGCATAGTTGGGGTCGGGGACAAATTACCATTCGCAAGAATTTGTCTGACTCGATTTGTATTCGCAAGAATTTATGTGACTCGATTTGAGTTCATGTTTTGATCACAGATCTCAGAACGTTGCTAGTTATGCTCTGCTTATTATCTTTGTTCCCTGCTGGGCAGGCAATGGATTATGGGTGTGAAGTGTCAGCTGGTCTTCATTTGATCTGAACTGTCTGCCACTCTTACGTTCCTACAGTAGCAACAGGAATCCTATTCCGATTCTAGAACATAGCGGAAGATCTTTCGTTGAGAGACTGTATTGTACAGAGAACGAGAAAATGGAATTGGTGGTTGGTGCCTCAGAAGCCACAACGAAATCTCTCCTAGGCAAGCTGGGTGGCCTTCTCGCCCAGGAGTATGCTCTGATCAGGGGCGTACGCGGTGATATCCAGTACATCAATGACGAGCTAGCCAGTATGCAGGCCTTCCTCCGAGACCTCAGCACTGCCCCGGACGGCCAAGACAACCGGATGAAGGACTGGATGAAGCAGATTCGTGACATCACCTACGACGTCGAGGACTGCATCGACGACTTTGCGCACCGCCTCCCTCACGATTCCATCAGTGATGCCAGGTGCTCCTTCATCATGACAAGAATCTACGAACTCTGGACGTGGTGGCCTCGCCGTGACATTGCTTCCAAGATTGCTGACCTAAAGGTCCGGGCGCAACAGATTGCCGAACGACGCAGCAGATATGGAGTGGACAACCCAAGCAACTGTAAAATCGACAGATCTGGAGACCGTGCTGCAACGTATGACAGTGCTGAGCATCAGGTCGCAAGCCGTCAGCTCATCGGTACGAAGGAGCCTGTGGGGATGAAGGCTGACATGGAGAAGCTTGAAGAGTGGGTAAGCAGACCTGTTGAGGAGCGAGCTATTCTGTCCATAGTCGGATTTGGCGGTGTGGGGAAGACCACAATTGCCACGGCATTGTACCGAAGATTCCGGAATGACTTTGACTACGGAGCGTTCGTCACTGTATCTCAGAACTACGACCAAGATGCAGTCCTCAGGAGTATTCTGAATCAAGTCAAGCCACAGGACCATGATGGCTGCTCTGATACGGAGCAGATCAATATAGAAACAATGAACCATGATCAACTCGTCCAACAACTGAAAAAACGCCTGAACGGAAAGAGGTATATGCAAATCATTGCTTTGCTTCTTTATCAATTGATTATTATATAAATTTAATGCAAGGCATTATATATCTCCAAACAATAAAATCCAATAGTTTTGGAAAACGCCTCCGATCATGGCGCATCATTAGGAAGGTGTTTGATTAGGAAAGTTTTATTTAGGAATGTGTATGCACGGCGGGATTTGGGTGGTAAACATCCCTTAGCCGAGATCAACCAACAGTAGCTCCAATTAACATTATTGATAATACAACACATAGCCTTATATGGTGTGGAATTATCATATTAATTTTGACTTTAGGCTTACTAGAAGAGGAGCCTCACCTACACACAATGTAATCCTCATCTACCTTCATTCATGCTTTAATATTTGTGGAACATTAAAAAAGAACAGCAGATTAATGTGCATTCCTTTTTCCCATATGTATTTTCTTTCGTTTTTCGTGGCAGGTATCTCCTCTTGATTGATGACATATGGTCTACAAAAACATGGGAGAGTATAAGATTTTGTTTGCCAGATGACAATGGAAAAGGCAGTAGAATAATAGTGACTTCAAGATTTCCAGCTGTTGGTGAGACATGCTACCAAAGTGCAATTGATCTTCTGCATACAGTTCACCATCTCAGTGAGGACGAGTCCAAAAGGTTATTTGTTCAAAGTGTTTATGAATCCAAAAGCAGCAAAGGTAGCGATAAATTACAGGAGGAAGTCCCTGAGGAGATGTGGAGATTATGCGGCGGGCTGCCTTTGGCCATAGTCACGATGGCTGGTCTTGTGGCCTGCAACCCAAGCAAACCCAATGACTATTGGAGTAAACTGCGCGAATCATTATTTCCAGAACAAGTGACTACTCTTACCCTGAATGGGGTTACAAGGATACTTGATTGTTGCTACGATGATTTGCCAGCGGATCTCAAGACCTGCTCATTGTACTTGAGCATATTTCCAAAGGGTTGGAAAATTAGTAGGAAGCATTTGACCCGGCGATGGATAGCTGAAGGTTTTGTTAGTGAGAAGCAGGGCTTGTCCGACGAGGAAGTTGCAGAAACATACTTTAATCAGCTCATAAGAAGGATGATAATACGCCCTGTGGAGCACAACAGCAGTGGAAAGGTAAAAACCGTTCAAGTTCATGACATGGTTCTTGAATATATCGTGTATAAGTCAAGCGAAGAGAATTTTATTACCGTGGTTGGTGGCCACTGGCAGATGCCTGCGCCTAGCAACAAAGTCCGTCGGCTCTCCATGCAAAGCAGTGGTTCCAAGCATGGAAATTCAACAAAAGGCATGAACTTGTCTCAAGTGCGATCACTGACCGTGTTTGGGAGCCTGAACCAACTTCCTTTTCATTCATTCAATAATGGAATAATACAGGTGCTGGACCTTCAGGGTTGGAAAGGGTTTGAAAGAGAAACATCTGAAGGACATATGTAAAATGCTGGTGCTGAAGTATTTGAGCCTCCGACGAACAGGGATCGCCAAAATTCCATCGATGATTGAGAAACTGGAGTATTTAGAGACCCTGGACATAAGGGAGACGGATGTTGGGGAGCTGCCTAAAACTGTAGGCCAGCTCAAACGGATCAGTAGCATACTTGGTGGGAGTAAAAACCCACGCAAGGGGTTGAAGTTGCCTCAGGAAAAAAGTAAGGAGAGAGTGAAGAGTAAGGAGGCAATGAAAACACTTCGTGTACTATCAGGGATTGAGATCGTTGCGGAATCAAAAACAGCTGTAGAGGGCCTTCGTCAGTTGACAGGGCTAAGGAAGCTCGCCATTTACAAGCTCGTAACGAAGCACGGTGAAACCTTGACAGAATTACGATCTTCTATTGAGTATCTTTGCGGCTGCGGTCTGCAGACTCTGGCAATTAATGACGAGGGATCTTTTTTTATAGATAATGATGAGGGACTTGATTTTATCAATTCATTGGACTCCATGTCCTCACCTCCAAGACACCTCATCGCCCTGGAGCTGTCTGGCAAGTTGGAAAGGGTACCCGAGTGGATCCACAAACTCAGTCATCTCAGCAAGTTAACCCTTTCTGTGACAGCTCTCCGGAAAGATACTCTCAAGCTCCTCGGCGGCCTATCTAAGTTGTTCTCCCTCACCTTTTCACTTAGTGCAGTGAAGCAGGATAAGCCCATAGATGACATCCTTGAGAAGAACAAATTGGAGTTCGACGGGGAGATATTCATTCCAGGTGAAGGGTTCCAGGGACTTAAGCTGCTTCGCTTTTTTGCACCTATAGTGCCAAAACTGAGCTTTTCAGAAGATGCAATGCCAGCACTCGAAAGGATTGAGATGCGGTTTGAAGCCTTCGAAGGTCTTTTCGGCATTGACACCCTAAAAAATCTCCAAGAGGTGCATCTCAGAGTTAATAGTGAAAGAGATGAAATAACCAATTACATAGTAGAAGATTTGAAGAATACCGCGCAGCCAAAAATAATCGTCGATCATCTTATCACTGATTGAAATGTCAAGATGTTGCATCATCCGGGAGCGTTTACCAATATCTTATTTTGCCCCTTTGTTGTTGAAGTAAAGATTTTATTGTTGATTGTATTTGTATCAGTGCTACTTAAGTAAATAAGGATGGCCCAGAATGTTTGTACAGTACAAGACTTTTTTTTTTTTACCTTTTCTTTTGAAATTGACGCCTTCTTTATTTTAGTCAAATAAGTTGCTAGCTGTTGCATATTTTTGCACTTGAAATTGGGAGCATTTTTTTTGTCGCAGATATTTTCTTGAGGACTTTATGACAGAAATTAACGAATGTTTATACAAACTTTAGTGAGAAAATCACCCGAATATGATGGATTGAAGGCCATGCCCCGCTAGCATCAAATCACATCTGATCAAATGTTGTGACGTCGAGTGAAATGATAGGGTTTTAATAAGTTTCATCCGGATGTTTTCTTTAACAATCATCATCTAAATTCCTAACCATTGGATTTGCTTTCAGATCAATGCACGCCCCCCCCCCCTGAATTCGAGGTGGATTGATCCTACGGATGTATGTTTTGATCGTACGGTTCAAAGTTTGGATGTTTTTTGGGACAAAAACATCCGGATAATACCTATACACTCCCGAAATGATATAGAGCCATAGAGGCCACCAAATAACCACTGAGGACTCAAAACAAAAGTATCAGATCGAGCGTCTTAATTTGCAAGAAGAGACACTTTATGCTTTAGCTCTGGACAACATATTTAGCAGCACTCTTTGAACATAAAACATTGTCTGTGCATGCTTCAGCTCTCCTGGCTCCCAGCTCATACACCTGAAGCGGTTGCATGTAGTAAGAAATGTAAACAAGAGTGATTAAATTGAGTGGTAAACTAGAGCAAGAAACGCAACGGAAATGGCAAGAAACGAACTGAAGACAAAACCACAATCTCAGAAATGGAGACAATTTATCAGTTTCCTTTTTTTCATTTTGAAATGCATGGAAAAAACACATGTAACGATTCTACTGCAAGTGGTCCCTTCATTTTCCCCTGTAAGACAACTTTCATGTTCTGTTTGGATATAATAATAAAGGTAAATACTAGAGCGTATCTCAATCCCATGATAGCATGCCATGCCATGATGAGTTAGCATGGTATAATGACAACAGAAAACGTTTTAAGATGGAGTACTGTACTGGTGGCGAAGACGCTACCAAAATTGAGAGCACTCAGGGTAGCAAGGCTGAATAAAATCTTGGTCACTACTAACAGTATCATGTTGCTTGTCGTTTGGTTAACCGGTGGAAACAAATCACAACTTTTGCTTTTTATTTTTGTGCCGTTTATGTGCAGAGCATTATTCTAGATTGAACCAATTATGTCCCTGCCAGTGCCTGCCTAGTATTTCTCCTGGCGACTTACTACAAGTTACAAACGAAGCCAAATAGAACAACTAAGAAAATTAATAGGAGTGGGATTTAAGCTAGAATTGGAGCTTGATAAGGAGGAAAATGACATGGTTGCATTAGTTTGAGAACCTATAGTTCAATTAATTTAGCTACCCTTGTTGAAAAATGCTTGGTGCCTGTTTGGGTAAATCGAAAGCGCAGCAGTTGATTTGATCGAGAATACCTTACAGCCTCCTCTTTGGAGAAGGAAGGACATAGTTGTAGTTCCGGAGATGGACTGCGAGTGGCGTTGATCGACGGGGAGAAGGAACTCCTCACCTCCATTGCCGCTGGAGATAGACGAAGAGCTCCCGCCTACGCCTTGCCGCCAAGGCTTCGATTGGGCCCGGCTTGTCAGCTGTCACCTTGTGCTTCGATTGGGCCAAATCGCCGAATTGGGCCCATGTACAGCACAAACAAATTTAACTGGATTTTTTTTATGCTCTTGAATCTTGGCTGCACTATCTTGTATACTAGTGTGCGACACTGAGCAATACTCAGTTCTCCTGCATTGCTTATTTACATGATTTCATTCATCAATTTCTTACATTGTTTTTCGAAGAAAGAAGAAGAAAAGAAAGAGTGACAACTGAGGTTTGCACAGGGAGAGAACGCAAGTGATGGAAGAAAACCATCGTCATAGTTTACACAAAGGGACCAGAGGACCAATGTTTTTAACTTTTCACAACTCGTTCCGTCTGCTCGAGTTGCAGCGACAGACTAGCAAACACCTAAGAAATGAAGCTCGTCGGTGTTGTACTATCCCATCATATAAGACCAGTTCATATTCAGCATATGTCCATAGGTCACAGTAGACAATGTTTCGAGTTTTACTAATTTTAAATAAAACATCACTCAATGTTTCGAGTTTACAACCAAACAATTGTAACTGGTACGTAAATTCACAGGCGACGATAATTAAGAACAGCATATAGAACCAAGTTATACAACAGCTGATAGGTACAAGCACAAATGGCAAGACGCAGCATGCAGTTGCAGGGGAGTTAAAAAAAAGAGAAATTTTACGGTGGATAACATAGGTAGTAAATAGTGGCAGTAGAAATCAAATTTAATCATACATTCCTTAAGGGTATCTTAGGTTTTTCCTATCCATTCATCAGAGGTATTTTAGACTTTTCCTAATCCGTTCATAGTTTTGGATTCACCGAATGCATGATATCTTCATAGGCTTCTTATCCATTCATCCGCCATTCATCAGGATTACAGAACGTGTTTTACCATAGGGGACAAATAATATGATAGCATTTTTTACCCCTTTCTGAATTTTACTACTAATATTATAGGTGATAGTATAACTAGATCTAAATTAATTTCAACCATTAGATTCAAATGAATGGAAAGCTTATATTGATTTTAATCCACTATAAAAGAGCTCTAAAAAATAGAGAAATTTTACTATACATTTTACTGGTAGTAAAGTGGTAGTAAAAATAAAATCTAACCATTGATTGACACAAAGAAATTTTGACCTTTTGCTTTCATCATAAATCTTTCTGCAACAAACGACAACTGAAATTTAGGGGATTTAACCAAAAAGATCGATACATTTTTATTCTGTCGCTGGCTTCTTCATTCTTCCCTACGAGTCCACGACACCCACCACCATGGCATGACATCACGGCCCAACACCTTGGCACATACCATACCAGTGAGCAAATGATTAAGAAATAAGATGAAACTAAGGCCCCGTTTGGCAACTTGGAACCGAGCTGTTTCTACTAGAATCTGGGAGAAACTCAGCCAAACGGGCTAAAACTCGGAACGATTCTCCTCGGAACGTTTCTTCTTTTTCCACGCCGTGGCTGAATCACCATCAACCCCGTTTCACTAGTTTCTACTAGAATCTGGAACTGTACCAAACGGTTTGCAAAAAGTGATTCTGATTCTACCTGAAATATTTCTGTCAAGAATCTGGAACCGTTTCCGTTTCTACTAGAATCTGGAACCGTACCAAACGGGGCCTAAATGTTTGATCCAGTAGTTCTTATCAAATAGAACCATTACAATTTTGAGTATAACTACAGCATGTATGATGTATCTTCATGGCTGCCTCTTGTGAAGGCCCAAAAACTAGATCTCAATTTGTTTGTGAATTATTTGCTCCCATATATAGGATGAGTTATCCTTAATTTTTTTATACTCATGCATGCAGCGATTTTCACTGGTGGCTTCTTTCCTTGTGATCACTCCGAATCAGCTGATCGTCGGCTGCAGACTTGCAAGTCGAGGTCGAACAGATTGACGAAGGTTACGACGTGGGGATTGGATTTTTTTTAAAACTGGATTGGCTCCTTGGATGAAAGCAATTCAATTACGAATCGGCCCCTTTGGGAATGATACTACTCGTACTTGGTGGTGTAGTACAACCGAATTCTATCGAATTCTAACATTAGATTGAAAAGAATGAACGGTTCAGAATAATTGCTGTGTACTGTAAAAAGGCTAAAAAGGCAAAATCTTGCGACGAAGAAGCGCGTAGATGTGCATGCATGCTTGATAAAGAACTTGCCCACACTTCTAACTGGAACAAGCAAATCGTGACGGATTGATATCTAACATTGCCAGAGCTGGCAGGTTACTCGACTTACAGAAAAACCCTGTTGACAACAATTCAACCAACGTCCATTTAAACACAGTATGTAGGAAGTAAAGGGTGAAATGATAGTGTATATTTTGTTTTTTGCCTCACTGAGGTATGGGAGGAAGAGGTTACTGCATTGTAGATATTGAGTTACATGCATCAATCAGCTCACCAAAAAGATATAACAACTTCATTCTATATACGTACGTACTCCCTGGAGTGAACCATCTTTCTGTATACACACACGTCTTTGCTTATATTGGTCGGGACAAAGCGACAAATTAACAATTCTGTAACGAAGAATAATTAAACGCTGGACGCAATAACGCATGGGCCTTGTAGTGATTAACTTCATCTCATCAGGGGCGACTATGGCCGTTGAGTAGTACTGCTTAATTGGGGGCCTCGCTGCTGCCACTAGATAGTATTTGTTTATGTGATCTTCTCCACTCCACCCGACCCCTTGAGCTTCAACATAAATAGTACCCCTATCCTGATCCCTCGCTAGAGCAAGAAGAAGCTATGTCCGGAGCTGATCATCATCAGGAAACGGCCGTAGAGGTGAATGACTCCAACGAGCGATCATAAGCATGCAATTAATTGTTCTTCTTCTTGTTATCTATCCCGAGAGATAAGCCATTTAATTCGTGTATATACGTAACGTACGTACATGCCTGTTTATAATTAAGCTATTCGTGCGTGCATGGCGCGCGCAGATGCAGGCCACGGCGACGGTGGCGATCCAGCGGCAGGCGGTGAAGGTGAGCACCACCCCTATCTTGCCAGCGATCCCACGGGAGAAGAAGCGGGATGACTTGGAGGTGCTGGTGCGCGTCGAGGCGCCGCCGGTGGCTAGCGAGCGCGCCGCCATCGACCTTGTCGCGGTCCTGGACGTGAGTACGAGCATGGGTTGGCTGCCGGACAAGAATGTAGAACCTGACAAGAATAAGGGGGAGAAGTCGAGGATGGATCTGCTCAAGGCGGCCATGACGTTCGTCGTCGAGGTGCTCCACGACGACGACCGCCTGGCCATCGTGGAGTTCAACGGCGGGATCAGGGATCCCCCCACCCCGCTCTCGAAAATCTCCGGCGGCGGCCGTGGCTCCTACCTGAAATTTCTGAACGATCTCAAGAAGCCCGATGGCGGCACCGTCTTCAAGCCGGCCTTGGAGAAGGCCGTGGGGATCCTGGACGGGCGAGCCGCCAACGACCGCAGGAAGCGTCCAGGCTTCATCGTCTTCCTGTCAGACGGGCAGGACGACCCCAAAGAAAACGACCACAAGGTCATTTGGGACGACGTACTGAGCAGCAAGCCCAGCCCCATGTTGGACACGCTGAAGAAGTACCCGGTCCAGACGTTCGGTTTCAGCAAGTTCCACGACCCCAAGGCCCTGCTGGCCATCGCCAAGGCCTCCTACGGGACCTACTCCTTCATCAACCAGGGCCTCGACAAGATCACCGACGCGTTCGCCGTCTGCCTAGGCGGGCTCAGCACGGTCGTCGCCGTCGAAGTGACCATCGAGCTCAAGCCCAACGCCGAGCAGGGGGTGTCGATCAAGAGAATCGATTCCGGAGGCTACGAGAGCGGCGTCAAAGAAGAAGGCAAGTCCGAACACTACATCCGCATCCCCATCCTCTACGCCCGTGAGACAAAGAACTTCATCGTCCACCTAAGCGTGCCTGCTGCTGGTGAGGCCACCGGTGATAACCAAGTGCTGCTCACCGCCGCAGGCCACTGCCACGATGCTTCTGGCGGCATTGCGGCCAAACCCGTTGACATTGAACAAAAACAACTGTCCATCCAGAGGCCAGCTAGTCATGACGTCGTCGTCGTCGACAAGGACAACGAGGTCCTGCGGCAGATGGCCCGGTTCAAGGTGCTGCGCGTGCTGCGGTCATTCCACAATAAATTCAAGGACCTGAAGAACGTCTCCGTGGTCAGTGAAGAGGACAAGAAAGCGCAGCAAGCTGCTGGAGAGTGGCTACAGGATCAGTGGGTCGACCTGAAGAAATCCACGGACTTAGGGCCGGGCCTCGAGAAAGATACGCAGGAGATGGTAGACAACCTAAAAAAAGGATCGGGGATGGCCTACATCAACTCGTGGGAATCGAGCCACCAGATGGAGTGCGCGACCACCATGGGCTCGCCGGATAAAGTTGCCGACGAGTACAAGACGGAGGACATGAAGATGATGGCACAGCAGGCGGCTGATCCAGCTGCTGATCCAGCTGCTCCAGCGCCAGCTCCTTCTCCTGCTCCAGTTCCAGCGCCAGCTCCTTCTCCTGCACCAGTTCCAGCGCCAGCTCCTTCTCCTGCTCCTGTTCCGCCCGAAGAGGACGACGACGACGCTCATACGAAGCCAGGAGGAGGAGGAGCAGATATTGATGTAGAGACAGCACCACCGCCGGAGCCGGAGGAGAGGCCGTGCGAGTTCGACATGATCGAGCAGCAGCTCGCCTACTGGTCCAATGTCAAAGGCCAACTGCTGCGCATGCTGGAGGACGTGGAAGGCAGCGGCGGGCACCACCAATATGTCACCACCACGTTCCAAGACCTCTCCCTTAAATCCATCAACCGAGCCATGTACGAGAGCGTCTGCCTGGTACGTGCCCGTATATACCTATTAATTCGTAATTAAATTCGTGAACAATTAAAAGTTAATCGATCAATTTGCTGACCAATTAAACACACGCACGCAGGCCGTGGAGCAAGCGAGCCACATGAGGATTTGCTATCTGCGCACGCACGACGCCGCTAGTGCCGAGCAGCAGCTAGCTCCTGCCGATCAGCTGGAATAATTAAGCACGTCGTGTTCATCACCACCCATGCGGCCGACCTGATCGATGTATGATGTATCGATGGCGATCTATTCCCGTACTTCCATTCAATAAATTAAGCAAGCTACCTACATGTAGCCATGCTGGCTCTCGCTACGTATCCATGCTAGCTAGCTAGCTGGTAGAGATCCATATCGTACGTGCACGTCATCATCCTAGCTTTTATCCAAGGAAATGTTATCAAAACCCTATATATATATATATATATATATATATATATATATATATATATATATATATATATATATATATATATATATATATATACGGTTGTTTGTGCAGTTGATTTCTCCCACGAAAAATTTTGGGTTCATGCATGGTTAATGTCGTGGTTCACTGGAGCAAGCCTTTTAAATGGGAGTTATAAGCACGGAATTACGGCACTACGCAACCAAGTTTAACCTAAAACGTAAGATTGGATTAATTTTTTTTAATTGCCTCGCAAAGTTCCTATTGACACGTACTCGCAAAGTTCCTATTGACAAGGCAAATCCAACACACGCGAAACACATGTGTACTGTGCACACTTAATTGCCTCGCAAAGTTCCTATTGACACGTACTTGCATGTGCGTAGGCACCATGATTTGAACAGTAGTAGATGGAGCAGTACATCTGTAACTTTACTGTTCACTAAGAGATGATTTCCGACTACAAGATTGAAGGTTTTATAGTTAAATTTTCCAAAAATTACTGGGGTGATCGTTGAGGTCCATCGTGAACTACGGATGTTGGAATAGTCCCACATTGGTTGTGAAGAGGGCTTAAGCATGGTTTATAAGGGTGAGGGAGCACCCCCTCGTTGAGCTAACTTTCTAGAGAGAGATAACCCAAGAGACCTTGGCCCGCTGCTCGGGTTGGGCCTGCGAGTGTGCTGCAGCCATAGGCGGACCCAGAGCCCGGTCAGCCTGGGCCTAGGCCCAGGCTCAGGCCCATGCAACAAAAGTCTAGATCACGAAAAATACAGTATCCTTCGGTCCACCACTGTAAATAGTTTGTAAACTTGTTGTCTTTCTTTAAACATGCTCGAGCTTTAAAAAGTTCCTAGGTGCACCACTGGCTGCAGTCCAACACCCTAAGATCCGGACGCGCTAGGATGGGACCGGACCGCCGCCACGTTATGGATGAGCCGGCCGGGATCAGAGCTTTCCATCCGAAGAGCAGTGGAGTCACGAGAGCGCGCCAGTAGCGGTACGTATGGGTTGGCATCATCAATCCCACATTTTGCCTTGCCTACACGTATGCATGTTGCTGTGCACAAAAAACGATGAAGAGCAGATTCATATAAAAGCCAGCAATTTCTAGAAATATTCAGCACGTTTTAGATCGATCGAGCTGCGCGATGCCCGGCCGGCTGCCCGCTGCCGCCATCATATCGCTGCATGCAAGGGTGATGCACCGCCATCATCGGCGTCGCCGCTGCAAGTTCTGCAACTTCTATGTAAAGCTTCACCTATTCGGTAGTCGATTTAGATCAGGAATTGAAGGGGAGGGGAGCAATTTTTCTTTTAATTTGCCCACGTATGCATGTGTTGAACGATGCCAAGGTGTATTTGTTTTTCTTCGGATTTCTCTAAAAACTAATTCTGGATTATGGTGTTAGAGAAGCTGATTATCAAAAAGCTAAAATCCAAAAACATATATAGAGTAGATTGTGGATTCTAGTGTATATGGCTGGATTAGACTATGAAAAATCGATTCCTAAAATCGAGCTGTTTGTTTTTTTTATTCAGTTTTTAGAGCGAGAATCTATAATCAAAAGCAAAAAAGAAACGTACCCTAAATGGTGTGGTAATGCATGTGGAAGCGTACACAGAGGACAATCCAATTTTTTTTACCATGATAGTATCCCCTCGTCATGAATGTAGAGTTCGTATAAGTTCTATGCTAGAATTCGTATACAAATCTGACTTCTATTTTTTATCTAATTTTTATTCTAAATTTTAACTGCGCAAAGGTTTTTACTTTAGAGTTAGTATAAAAATTAAATAACTAGTTTTATTTTATGTTATTTTATTGTATTTGGCATATACTTTGTCTTTTAATCTATAAACCGTTATAACTCGATTCTGCTATATAGATGATTAGATATTTTTCTTTAAATAATAACATCCAATAGCTAATATAGTTCAACTTAGTTAGGATCTAGCTACCAGATTAAGGGCTAGATATTTATTTTTTTTTAAGAATTTCTAGCCTATTTATCTTTTTTTCTTAGCAACTTTAAAAAACATACCATGAGCTTTATTAGATGATGAAACAAAATACTTCGTGTATAAGTTGCTAATTTTATTTTCTCTCTTATCATTTTGAGACTTACTAGGATTCTAAAGATGAACATACTGCCCATGTATGATCAATAAGCAGCAATTAGATGATCCCAGTTCGTCTGCCACGTCAATGTATCAACACTTCGAGCATATTGTTGTGTGCTGATATATGCTGTACTCAAATTAAATAGATTCAATGAGCTATGTATGTCAATACAAATTATATCAGTGTGTATATTTGATGCATGTCTTTAATCCTCTCTTGATCATTATTGAACTTGCTTTCTTTCGTCCTCTACTAGGCTAAAGTTTATCAACTGACTCAGCCACTTTAATCTAACACATGCAAGTTCGTAATATGTATTTAGTGCAAACCCATTTTAAATACTAACTTGCTAAACTCCTTAAATTGGATTCTCATAAAGCTGAAATCTAAAAACACATATAAAGTGGATTGTGAATTTTAGTGTATATTGGTGGATTGGATTATGAAAATCGATTTCTAGAATCGAGCTGTTTATTTTTTTATTCAGTTTTTAGAGCCAAATTCCATAATCAAAAGCAAAAAAACAAATTGACCCTAAATGTTGTTTTAATGCACGTGGAAGCATACACAGAGGCCAATCCATAATAAAAGCAAAAACAAATAGACCCTAAATCAGTTTAAAGCTACTAAGAAATTAAAAAGAAAATAGAAATCTCTTTTAAGTTATAACATCAGTGACATTAATTGCCGTTGGATCTTCTTTCGGCTCGACTTAGTTGCAATTGTTTTTGTCATCCCTTTTAGCTTTGAATTTTCTTTTCATGGAGTATAATATGATTGGAATTGATAAATATCATCCGGATATTTTTATTACTGAAATACCCAAATCTAAGACCATCGGATCATTGTTGAGATTCGGGAGTATCGATTACATCCGATCCTATTATTTGATCTAACGGCCCGGTGATATCCGGGTGATGTATCCAACGATCCAAAACTTAAAGGTTAGCTAAAACAAAAATATCCGGATGATACTCACTCCCTGATGATTTCGTTCTACTAATTCCTTCTGAGCTCTATTAACTCATTCTCCGTCATGCTAGCTTTCTATATTTGTCGATCACGCTTTCTCTGTTTGTCTTTATAGCAATGTCATATTTGATCGTAACCGAAAGTAATTGTAAAAGACAGCTTAATCTCAGTGGATGAGGGATGCGGCGTCCTTATACCTAATAGCATCTCCAAGAGAGAGCGCTAAAAATGAGCCTTAAATTTTAATTTAGGGTCCTAACTATTTAGATTTAGGGCTCTAACGAAATATTCACTCCAGCAATTAGGCCCTAAAACTCAACAAAGATAGGGCTCAATCACAGAGTTGCTAAATATAGCTACTCTCCTAGGGGCCCTAAAACAATTTACTAAATTTTAACAATTTAGGGCCCTTCCTGGAGTTAATCTTTTCCCCAAAAGCCCTATAATTCAAGTTAGGACCATATTTAGAGCCTCTCTTGGAGATGCTCTAACAGCCAATAATATATAGGAAGCCTTATTCGTATTTTTGGGAGTACATACTCCTACATTCAGGCTACGTTTGGATGGGCTAGAGCTAATTGTTAGTCGGCTAATAGCTAGAGCTAATTGTTAGCCAGGTAATAATTAGCCTATCTAAAATTAGTCCAAGGTTGTTTGGATATATGGCTAGTGGTTGGGCTAATTTCTTATAAAAGTCATGTCTGCACCTCATAACAACTGGTGAGCGGACGCACGGGTGAGGAAGTGAGGATAAGGCCAACGCGAGGGTATTTCAGACTTTTCTAGTGTGTTACTTGGTATTAGCCCAAATTAGCTCTCATCCACCAGCTAATGGACTAATTATTAGCTGAAGGGTTGGCTAAAAATTAGCCCACCTATTAGTCTTCCCGTTTGGATAGACTAGGGCTAATTTTTAGCCAGCTAACAATTAGCCCAGGGATCCAAACATGGCCCCTGTATACCAATTAAACAAATAAGTTATACTCATTTCTCACTTTCAATATACTCCAATAATAATTCTAAGATACTACAATACGATATTATTGAAAAAATTCATCAGGACCCTTTATTTGTTTGCTATATACCCTTTTCTATATGTACAAAGAGTATATAACAAATTATACTATAAATGGTGGACTTTGATAAATTTTTTTGTTAAACTCATTTTGAAGTATCTTATGATCAATATTAGAGTATACTTAAAATGATAAAGAAGTATAACAACATCATTTAAGTAGTATATTGAAAGTATGAGTGCATAATCCCATGAGTATGAAACCATTTATCTATATATATATATATATATATATATATATATATATATATATATATATATATAGAGAGAGAGAGAGAGAGAGAGAGAGAGAGAGAGAGAGGGGCATATTCGGTGCAAGCCTCCCTTACCGTGAAAACCACGTGTAAATATTTTGAAAAATTCTCAAAAAAATTATCATAAGTAGGGGAGGTGTGGTTCTACAACCCTGTAAAATTTGAAGACCAAACTCAATCGCATTTGAAAGATATGAAAAAGACAAATTGCAAAATGAATAGTGCTAAACAGGGAAAAATTACTATTCATACTGATTTTGTCTTTTTCATATCTTCCAAATGCGATTGAGTTTGATAATTTTTTGAGAATTTTTTAAAACTTTTACACGTGGTTTTCACGGAGTTTTCACGGTAAGGGAGGTTTGCACCGAATATGCATATATATATATATATATATATATATATATATATATATATATATATATATATACACTACCCAAATGAACTTTGTACTCCCGGGAGTAATTACTCTTATCTCTGAAATACCACCCAAATGAATTTGAAATACTCCTTTATCACTTTGGATACACTCATATACTAATTGTAAGATATTCCTGTGAGATTTACATGAAAAAATTGCAAAGGAGTACATAGTTTTTAGCATATTTTGCAAATACCTTCATATATGTGTAAAAAATGAGTATGTCTAAAAAGTGTACATACCATCTCTGAAAAAATATAAATACCACATAGATGATCTTATATACTTACATACTCTTCGTTGTACGAAATACTCCCTATATTATGAGATACGATACAGGAAGTAATTACTCCCGGGAGTAGAAAAGAGGCTTCATAGCTTCATACAACGTACGTGCAAATCACTAACCACTTATCGACGCTGCATTTGTCCATGAAAGCTCGTAGCCTTATGATAACACATATAGAGATATAACCTCGATTGAAACACTATATATGTTATTGAAAACTGTAGTTCATTAAGACGTTATAGTTAACATGATGACAGCAAGCTAGATCATGACCAAGACTTGGCATCTTAATTCTAGCCCGGCGAAGATGTTGTTTGTTTTGAATTCTTTTTTTTTTTAAGAGAGAGAGAGAGAGAGAGAGAGAGAGAGAGAGAGAGAGAGAGAGAGGGGGGGACCAATGTCATTCTAGATCACGCGTACACAAATTTCTGAAACTTTAACCACTAATAGGTTAGTAAAAAATAACTAGTATAATGGTATAGTAATACTACTGATGACAAATCTAATGATGTAATTTTTATGAGAGAAACTTAAATATTAGATTTACTAGTTACATGCCCGTGCGTTGCTACGAAAAACAAAATTGATAACGAAAAATAAAGATTAAAAAATAAAAAAATTTATCTCACAAAATCAAACATCTATCTTTAACGCTTCGTTTATTGCGAAAGCTGGCTAATTAAAGAAACGCTTCGTTTCTTACGTAGGGCAATTAAGCAGGGCAATTAATAACGTGAGAAGAACGGACCACTGCCACCAAGTGCTGCTTTAGAATAATAGAAATATCAGCTGTTAAAGTTTAGAGATGATTGGACTTTATAGTGTAGTACAGCGTCTTTTTATTACGAACGAATGGATTGATTTTATAATTTCAACAATCAGTGTCAGTGTGCATATATTCATGCATGTATACACACTTAGATATATACAATTAATGTAGTTGTAAACAATGAAAAATCATCCACGCACATGTCCTTAATTAATAGTTTTGTAAACCACTTAAGTATAGTTGCTCCATCTAGTGTCGTGTGCATGTGTTGTCCATCACGTCCCTTAATTTCCTCCATTAATAGTTGGACTGTTGGAAAACTTTAGTTGATTAGGTCGCTATAGCTAACAGTCTAAAGTCGTCTATAAAACCGTCTATTCACGAAAAAACGGCAGCTCTCTCTCCACCTTCTCTCTCCAACCTCATCAAAAATCTTATGTAATATCTTTTATAGACCGTTGATGTTAGCCCATTGTACATGCACTTAAGTCATTCTCTATCATTCTAGCTTTCTATATTTGTCGATCACGCATTACACTTTCTATGTTTGTCTTTATTGCAAAGTCATATATATTTGGTCGTAACCGAAAGTAACCGTAAAAGAGCTTAATCTCAGTGGATGAGGGATGTGACGTCGTTATACCTAACGGCCAATAATATAAGTCCAAGTTCCGCGGGGTGTACATACATACATACATATATGTGGATTTTTTTTTAAAATAATAATATTTTAATCAATATTTACAGAAATAATATACCGAAAAAGAAAATAGCAAAACTACCCCCCTATTTCCATTTGAATTGGCGACAAGGTCCTGTCGCCATTTCAAATGGCGACAGGGCTCCTATGTCCATTTCAAATGGCGACAGGAGGGCATCCCACTGCTGCCTGCGTGGGGCTCCTATTCCGATTTTACCCCCTGTCGCCATTTGAAATGGACATAGGAGCCCTGTCGCCAATTCAAATGGACATAGGGGGTAGTTTTGCTATTTTTATTTTCGGCATATTATTTTTGTAAATATTGATTAAAATATTATTATTTAAAAAAAATTCCATATATGTGTGTGTGAGCTAACCACTTGTCGACGCTGAATTTGTCAGTGACAGCTCGTAGCCTTTTGATAACATATATTTATTATATACCTCTACTTAAGTTGCACACCGTTACATTCTACGGACAGCCGCCCCGTTGATAATATAAGTCCAAGTTCCACGGTACGTGCAAATTACTAATCACTTGTCGACGCTGAATTTGTCAGTGACAGCTCGTTGCCTTTTGATAACATATATTTATTATATACCTCTGATTAAGTTGCACACCATTACGTTCTACGGATAACAGCCCCGTTGATAATATAAGTCCAAGTTCCACGGTACACATATATGCTCGATCACGATAATGCGTACGTCAAGGTACGTGCAAATTATATCCACTTGTCGACGCTGAAATTATCAGTGACAACTCGTAGCCTTTTGATAACACATATATATTCAGAGAGAGAGAGAGAGAGAGAGAGAGAGAGAGAGAGAGAGAGAGAGAGAGAGATTTACCCTCGATTGAAACACTATATGCGTTATTGAAAACTTTAGTTGATTAGGTCGCTATAGCTAACAAGACTTGGCATCTTTTAGCCCGTAACCCTGCGAGGATGTTGGTTGTTTTGAATTCATTTAAAAAAAAAAGGAATCAATATCATTCTAGATCACGCGCGCACTAATTTCTGAAACTTTGTACACTAATTTCAAGAGATACTAATTTGCAAACGAAACATGCTTTTTAATCACTCTAATTTTGTAGCGTCGGTTGGCACAAATGTTTAATAGGTGTGCATGTATATATATATTACCACCTCTAATTAATATATAACGTACACGTACAATCATCTAATTAAGAGACATGCTTGCATCAGACGATATAACTCTTACATAAACAATCTCCTCTTACGTAAATGCATGACATATAACTTTATTAAGTCTTTTTAAACAATGAAAAATCATCCACGCACATGTCCTTAATTAATAGTTTTGTAAACCACTTAAGTATAGTTACTCCATCTAGTGTCGTGTGCATGCGTACGTTGTCCATCACGTCCCTTAATTTCCTCCCTTAATTTCCTCCATTAATAATTGGACTGTTGGAGGGAGTAGTTTTGTAGACCATTTAATTAAGTATGGTTGGTTGGTTACTCCATCTAACCATGTGACTAGCTGAGAGACTGAGCAGCACGCGGGACACACTATTTAGGTATGGTTACTAGGTTCATATGCGTCCAAAATTGGTAGTTTTGTAAACAGTTTAAGTATGGTTACTAGGTTCATTTGTATCCTTAATTAGTAGTTTTGTAAAACATTTAAGTATGGTGACTCCTCCTGGGTCGCGATGACGTCTCGACATTTCATTCAATATAGATTATTGATGTCTGCCATTGTTCCGTGCCGTCCAACAATTAATTTGAAATAATTGATAATTTGCCATTCTATATAAAGTGGTAGATTAGAAGTTACCATTCTACGGGTACAATTCGTCATTTACCACTTAACAGTATTATATTTATATCAGCTGTTAAAGTTTAAAGATGGTTGCAATTTATAGTACGACGTCTTTTTATTACGAACGAATGGATTGATTTTATAATTGTAACAAACAGTGTCAGTGTGCATTCATGCATACACACTTAGGGGATATACAATGCAGGTGTTTTGCATGTACTTCTTCCATCACTGCGCAGAATAGGTATTCTACGCTTAGGAGTAGAATAGAGCTACCATGTGTATATATAGGGGCGGAGCTAGCCCAGTCCCAAGCCCCGGCGGGCTGGACCAGCTGATTTTAGATTAAATATCTGTTTTCAATAATTTTTCGTAGAATTTTAATGGACTTTCGGTACCAGGCCCCGGGCTACAGCCTACTCTGCCCGGAGCATGGATCCGCCCCTGTGTATATATATAACAAATCTAGTTTCATTCCAAATAATTTGAAAAAAAAAATGGTCCTCTCCTGACCGTAGAAGGCGCGGCGATGTGGTGGTCTAGCGGTATTGCTGCTGTCATTAGGATTTTTAGAGGTGGAGTATGTTAGACAACCTCGCTATCGAATAGTCCGGGGTTGCCTAATAGATCTCAAGTGGAGAATAGACAGGGAGAAAGAGAGACACAATATGAGGAGGAACGGGCCTGCTTTATTATTCTGTATGCTTGTGTGTACAATGGGGTAGCCCCTGCCTCCTATATATAGCGGTTCTGCTAGAGATAAGGAAGAGTCCATATCGGATACGAATCCGTTTCCTAACACTCCCCCTTGGACTCTTCACTGCGAGATGCATATGCCTCATTAAAACTCCATAAAAACCCAGTGGGAAAAATAATTGGAGAAAGAGTACATAGCACACGCTTGCTGTGTTGCACGGATTGCCTCATCAAAAACCTTATGTAAGAAAACTTCAATGAAAAACTTACTTAAGGAAAAGAGTACAATCCACCCAAACTTCAATGTTAATCTTCAAGATTTACGTTGGGTACTCAAACTTCATGGTTGAGATTTATGTAGGAGTATGTGAAAAATCTCCCCCTGAAATCTGCACTTCTCTAAGCCTCATCATCCCGATTCCTCTAATACATCTTTCAAAGGAAGATGCTGGGAGTGACTTAGTGAATAAATCTGCGAGATTTTCACACGACTTAGTATGCAGTATCTTTATCTCGTTCATCTTATGCATTTCATGAGCATAAAAGAACTTGGGGTTGATATGCTTTGTAAGGTTACTCTTCACATATCCCATTTGTACTTGTGCAACACAAGCTGCATTATCTTCATAGATAATAGTGGGGGTTTGTTCCATGTTCAGACCACATGACTTCTGGATGTGGTGAACCATTCTTCGAAGCCATGCACATTCCCGAGAGGCTTCATATAATGCAATGATTTCTGAGTGGTTAGTCGATGTCGAGACAAGAGTCTGCTTAGACGACTTCCAAGAAATTGCTGTTCCACCGCAAAGGAAAACATACCCAGTTTGTGACTTGCCAGTATGCGGGTCCGATAGGTACCCAGCATCGGCGTAGCCAACTAAATTCAATTCATTGTTTCTTCTGTAAAACAAGCCGAGGTCTTTGCTTCCTTGAAGGTAACGGAAGATGTCCTTCACCCCTTTCCAATGCCTTTTGGTGGGTTCTGCACTGTACCGCGCTAGCAAATTCACGGCGAACGCAATGTCCGGCCTAGTGCTATTCGCAAGGTACATGAGCGCTCCAATTGCACTCAAGTATGGGAATTCCGCTCCCAGGACTTCCTCCCCCTCTTCTTTAGGCCTCAGACGGGTCTAGGTCTGCTTGGAGTGACCTTCCGACCATTGGGGTCTTTGCGGGGTATGCCTTTTCAAAGCCAAATCTCTCCAACACTTTCTGCGTGTAGGATGCTTGGTGTACCAAGATTCCGCCTTGGACATGTTCAAGCTGCAAGCCTAAACAGAACTTGGTTTTACCCAAGTCTTTCATTTCAAACTCAGATTTCAAGTATGTGCATGCTTCTTCAATTTCTTCATCCGTCCCAATGATGTTCAAGTCATCTACATAGACGGAGATTATACAAAATCCATTCGGGGATCGTTGTATAAACACACATGGACAATCTTCGCTGTTCGTGTAGCCTTTCTTGCAAAGAAAGTCACTTAAGCGATTGTACCACATTCTTCCTGACTGTTTTAGCCCATACAGTGATTTCTTCAATTTCACACTGTATAGGTTTCTGTTTGCTCTGTCTTGGTTCGGGATAGGGATACCTTCCGGTACTTTCATATAAATCTCCGAATCCAAGTTTCCATACAAATATGCTGTGACAACATCCATTAGCTTCATTTTCAACTTCAAGTTGACTGCCATTGAGATCAAGTATCTAAAGGTAATTCCACCCATGACCGGAGAATAGGTTTCTTCATAATCAACCCCAGGACGTTGAGTAAAACCTTGAGCGACAAGCCTTGCCTTGTACCTTACAACTTCATTGTTTTCGTTTCTCTTGCGAACAAAAACCCATTTGTGACCTACGGGGTTTATATGGGGAGGCGTGCGGCACATAGGCCCAAACACCTCTCTTTTGTTCAGAGAGACTAACTCTGCGGTGATTGCCTTCTTCCAATCTTCCCAATCGAGCCTTTTCTTGCACTCTGCGAGAGATGCGGGCTCGGGATCATGATTAATGATCGTGGCAATCTTCTTTGCAAAGTATGCATCGACATTGGCTGTTGCTCTATTCATTGATTCTCCCGTTATTACAAAGTTTATGGCCATTTCATCATGGGGTGCTTCGTGCACTTCTACTTGCTCTTCATTGCTATTTCCCATTCCAGAAGCAAGTTCCTTTAGTTTTTCTTCGCCAATGTGTGCGCACACATTATTTCCGGCGGCTTCTTCCAATGGAAGGTTCAGATCTGGAATTGCCTTTTCCACAGGCTTCTTTCCAAAGGCTGTGTCTCAAGCGGCTCCCCTTCTTGCTTTGGGGCACTTTTGTGATTGGTCGTGGTAAGTCCTCTCGCTTGATTTTCCCAGACGCCTCCGGGTACTTTGGGTTTGAGAAGCCGATCTCCTGTTCTTTTTCTTTGAGGCCTCTGAACAGGATGAGGGATACCTTCGCTTTCTTTGGTATTTCCACCCTCTACGGTGCATTTCTTGCTGGTACATGCGACTTAACCACGCTCTTGAGATCACAAAAATGATCAGGCGATTCATTTGCTAAATTCGCAAATCAATTATCTTGGACTTCTTGATTTGCTTCATTAGTGCGAGGATCATGCGCTGGGATCCCAGTGGAATGCCATACTATTTCCGGCATTTTTCATCCAATGGTTGATTCTCTCCCCTAATGACGGAAATGGTCCTCGTCAAAGATACAATCGATGAATCGGCTGTGTGCAAGTCTCGATCATGGGTTCCAAATACCTGATTATGGATGCACTCTCATAACCAACGTATATCCCAGACTTGCGGAGAGGGCCCATTGCAGTCCGCTGTGGGGATGGTATAGGTACATATACCATACAACCAAATTTTCTAAGATGGGAAATCTTCGGGATAACCCCTTGCACTAATTGCATTGGTGAATGGATGTTGTAGGCCGATGGTCTATAATTGATGAGTGCTACTGCGTGCAGGACTGCGTGTCCCCAACAAGTGTTGGGCAAGTTACAACTCTGCAAGAGCGGTCTGGCAATGAACTTAATCCTCTTTATTAGTGCTTCAGCTAGCCCATTTTGCGTATGGACGTGCGATGCAGTGCTCAATAGTTATTCCCGTTCTTTGTACAATAATCATCAAATGCCTTGGAAGTAAATTCGCATTGTCCAATCGAATGGACTTCACGCGATGATCGTGAAAAGCATTCTTAATTCGATGATCTGCGAGATCAACTTTGCGAATGCATGATTCCTTGTTGACAAGACAAACATGTATGCGACCATTTCGAGGAAGCATCAATGAGCACCATAAAGTATCGAACGGCCACGACAAGGGCTGAATCGGCCGCAAATATCCCCTGAATGCGTTCAGGAATGCAGGGATTTCATGTTGCACTTTCATAACAGAGGGTCTAGTTATTAATTTCCCGGTGGCACATGCATGGCACACAAAATCTTCGTGATTCGGGAAATTCTTAACATTAATGCCATGACCTTGTGAGTTGTTAACTATATTTCTCATCAATCTAAGACCAGGATGACCTAATCTACAATGCCATAAAGCCAATAATTCGTAGCTTCTAAAGACAGTCTTCAAAGAAGTATACCTTTGCGTGTGCATTGATTTTCGTGTAGTACAACCTGATTCATATGAGGGACATTTTTCTAGTACCATCTTTCCATATTCCGCGTGCTTCACTATGCACAAGTGTTCTTTGCCATTTTCTTCATTGGTTTCTACGTGAAACCCATTGGCGCGGATATCTTTGAAACTTAAGAGAGTGCGAGTTGATTCAGGGTACAAGAGGGCTTCTTCAATTACCAAAGTTGTACCCATTGGCAATATAATTGTGGCTCTTCCTGAGCCTATTATATGCGTATCGCTTCCTGCGATAGTTGTAATCCTTCGGCGTTCTTCGTGATCGTCTGGAAGTATTTCGACTCTCTTAAGATGGTATTTGTTGTGCCACTATCAACAATGCATATTTCCTCCATTGGGCGCTACACGATTTCTAGATGAAAAGAAAAATAATTCTAATCATACAGTGGCTGAGTAATTCAAAAATTGCTTGTAAATAAAGAATACTGGAATAAAGAGTAAATTGCAATTCTATTCATGAGAAAAGTATGCTCTTCGAGAGCTTACTATTCATTATGCAATCTGATGTCTATGTGAGATAATTCTGACAATTCATGTCAGTTCTTCAAAAACTCACGTTAGATAATGCCACACCTTTGCACATTCATAAGGTTCTTCCATTAGATTACTGCGTGCAATCTAATAGGAAATGGCTGCTAGATTCAATAAAATGCATAATTGAATTCTCATGAGTTTCCAGCAAACTAAAAGAAAGCAATAATATCAAGATTCATATATACAAAGATAAATGCAAAATTCATAAGTACAAGATTCATAAGTACGGAATTCATAAATGCAAAATTCATAAGTGCGAGATTCATAAATGCAGGATTCATCAATACAGTATTCATAACTGCAAAATTCATATATACACAGATTCATAAATATTCAGAAATACAACTACGTGCATGTAGGTGATCGGCTTCGTGCAAACGATCAGATTCATATGCACGATCGGCTTCGTGCGATCGGTTTTAACGCGGCTTCATGCGCGTGGTGCATTCAGTTCCATGCGCGTCGGCCTTCCTGGCTCGACGGTGGTCGCTTCGTACGGCGTGCTTGAATTTCCAATGAATTATATTCAAGTAATAAATACAATGCATAGAACAGAATAATTGCACAATTCATGAATTCAGAGTAAACAATAATTGCATAATTCATAAATTCATAAATACGGAAATAAATTCTCAGGAATTTCCGATATTTTAAACAAGGCAATTATTGCAAAATTACATGCAAATATTCATAAAGACAGAAAATAAGGCCAAGAAAATTAAAACAGAGTCAATAATTTTTTTTCTGGAAATTTCAGAATTTTCTGGTTTTTTTTTTCTTCTTTTTTTTCTTTTTTTTTTTCAATTTTCTGAATTTCTTTATTCAATATTCAGAAAAAGAATAAAAGAAACCCGTGAGGGAGCAAACAGGTAACTTCGCCTTCCCCTTTCCATAACCGGATTCCAACCGGTTTTTGCGCGTGCGATTCCACTGGACTTCAAGTCCGGTCCAAGATTGATTTTTCTAGTGCTTGGACTGCACAGCAAAAGATGGTTCTGGACTTCCTGTCCATTGAGCGATGGACTCCATGTCCAAGTTTTGTGTCCAGGCAGCGGTGGCATGCGGCTCCCGAGGGCGTGCTGCAGGCGCCCGGCTTCGAGCGGCGGCAGCATCCGGGCAGCTCCGGCGGAGCGGCGTTCGGCGGCATCTGCGACGGCAGAAAACGACTTCGAGTCGACGGGCATTACTTCGTATAGACAGATATGAGTGCTTCATGCACATACTAGTTACATGCTTCATGCATACTCTAGTGCTTCATGCATGCGTATATGCTAGTGCTTCATGCGTGCATATATACGAGTATGCGGCAAGCGGCCGGTTGGCTTGTTTCGGTCAGACGGCGCGGCTGCGCGGAGGCGCTTTGTGTTCCGTCGACGGAGTCGAGCCGGTGCCGACCGGTGGCTTCCACTGCATGTCGTGGTGCCTGCCAGCGAGCCGGCAACTTCGGTGCGACCGGCGAGCTCTCGGTGGCTTCATGCCGGGGGGCGCGCTGCGAGCGCGGAGCCTAGGCAGCGACGACGCTTCATGCGCAGCCGGACGGCGCACTGCGTGCGCGAGACGAGGGCAGAGCGCCAATACGAGCGGGGCGCACGATTCAGGCCGGCTGGCCAGGGCCGCTACATGGCGCGGCGCGCACAAAGCTCACGCCCGTCGCTACATCACCCGCATATGTGTGCCTGTTTATCCTGCTACACTACAGGTGCTTGGGGACAAATCGTCCATGCTGCTTTGTTCCCCTTGCAAGATTCGTGAGCAGCCAAGGTGGTTTCAATCTACTAGATGATAGCACCTAATTTGATTTAGTAGATAAAAAAACTCTAATTCTATTGCAAGATTCAATCTACTAGATGCAATCCGAAAATTCTAGCAGATTCAATCTAAAAGTGCTAATAGATTGTGTAGCAGATTCGATACTTTTGCTTGATTCTTGATTGCAATCTCGTCGACAGTCGCGTAGGACTGTTTGGCTATGCCAGATGATAGCCTGCGTGATGACGAGTCGATGCCGGAAATTCGATGCAGTGATACCCGTTCGTCTAGCTCCTCGTGTGCAATCTCTTTTCAATCTTCGAACAGCGTGCACATGGTGGACGCAGACCTTCTTCTCTGCAGTCCTCTTGCACTCCAGCGCTTCCCCGATCGCTGCCGCGATTGCGTGCGTCGGTTCCGACCACCAACACCCTCTTCGTAGGTATCGCGGACCGCACGTAAGGCAGCCTGCTCGAGTTCAGCAGGAGGCACCGGTGCAACAAGTTGGACTCCTGTCCGTGCGACTTGCGAAGAAGCTCCTTCTTCACTTCTTGTTTTTTGCGTTGTCGCTCAGGAAGCCAATCCCCAGCACACCCCTCACGTCACCCTTTTCTCTGTTGAACAAAACGTTTTGCGCTGCCTCCAGGCGATCTCCCATCAAGGAAATCCTCACGTCTCATCTCTTCTCACCTTTCAATCTGTCTCTGCGGAAGAGCTTCGTGCTGATAACGTGTTAGACAACCTCGCTATCGAATAGTCCGGGGTTGCCTAATAGATCTCAAGTGGAGAATAGACAGGGAGAAAGAGAGACACAATATGAGGAGGAACGGGCCTGCTTTATTATTCTGTATGCTTGTGTGTACAATGGGGTAGCCCCTGCCTCCTATATATAGCGGTTCTGCTAGAGATAAGGAAGAGTCCATATCGGATACGAATCCGTTTCCTAACAGAGTAATCCCATGTTAATGCACTTTTATCGGATTAACTACATCAATTTTACTGCGATCGGGCAGGTCGGGCTGGTACGAGTACGACAGAGGAGGGAGCAGGTAGGCAGGGAACTCTAGGTAAAAAAAACAACGTTCAATTTCTTTTATTGTACTCTTCTTGTCCTAGTGCTATTTAGAAAAATCGTTTTTTTTTGTCTGCTCATGTCCCTAGTTAAACAACCGTCAAATCCCACTTTGTTTTTTTCCTTTATTTTTTTACATCCCTATGACATATTGTTCTCATCCCGCACCAATCCTCAGACATTCTAGCTATTATGGATAATCATCAAATTTATCAAGCAACTACACGATTAGCTATAATATAATGATATAGTTTCCTTATATGCAAGTCTATTTCCTATAATTGATTTTTTAAAGTCCCTATGACACGTCCTTTTCTTCCCTTTCTTTCATGCCGTTAGATGTGTCCTTAATTAGTAGTTTTGTAAACCATTTAAGTATGGCGACTCCTCCTGGGTCGCGATGACGTCTCGCCATTTCATTCAATATAGATTATTGATGTTCATCATTGTTCCGTGCCGTCCAACAATTAATTTGAAATAATTGATAATTAATCACTCTATACAGTGGTACAATATTATAATTTACAATTCTACTGGGTGCAATTCATCATTTGCCATTTAATTGAAGATACAGTTCATTTTACTCCATTTGGACAACTTTGCCCCTACAAGCCCTTACCTTGGACGATTTTGCCCTCTTCCTCCGCTTCTTCCTCGACTCTTCTTCTTACCCCAGTTGTGGCAAATGGCCACCTCTCTCCCCAAGCAGTGGCGGATCTACAGGGTATGCCGGGTGGGCTCCAGCATAGGCTTCGGCATTTTGGCCCAATACAGCTTGCCTTTCACCGTTCCACACAGACATCAGCAATGGGTATTATGGGCCAGTGGGGATCATTAGCCCAGCTGCCAGAGGAAAGCAATCGCTGATGTAATTCATGTACAGCTTTGTTGAGCGATCGGTCCTGGACTCCTGGCGGTTGTGTACACAACAGCGACTAGCGAGACGAGCGATCGCCGATCGGTGCGTAGTGGCGGCAGCCGGCTGTGTACACAACAGCGAGATGAGCGATCGGCGCCTGCGCTCATCAGCGGCCGTAGTCAGCGATCGGCGCCTGTAGCGATTGGAGCGACGCAGAGCTATAGCGTTGCCTCGAAGCTATAGTACTACGCTACAATTTTTTTTTTTGCCTTGCAGTGGTCACGAAAATTGCAACAGTAATTTTTGTTTTCGCTCTTTGTTCGTATGTTTGTTTAGGTTTTAGATTGATTCATTATTTTGTCGTGATAATTTTGATTTGATCCATCCAAAACTTTTCTACGATATTAAGTGATTGATCGAAAAAGTTTGATTGGTTAATTCCTTGTAGATTTTGTCGTGATAATATGGAGTTGCTTTCTTGTATGTTGGCCTTCAATCCTACCGACTCGTTTGCTTCTTTTGATGCATAGAAGGTGCGTAGACTTGCTAAGTTCTGCCCTAATGACATCATCTCAAGTACCGATTTGATAAAACTTGAGTTGCAACTTGATAACAATTTTGACGACATAAGACTAGATAATAGATTCAAAGGTCTAGAGAATCTTGTTGATCTCTCAGTTAAGCTTGTTGAAACAAAGAGGCATATAATTTATGACTTGGTTTACTTGCTTCTGGAATTGGTATTGCTTCTACCGGTGGCGACGACAAGTGTTGAGAGGGTATTTTCTGCAATGAGTATAGTCAAAAGTAAGTTGAGAAATAAAATGGGTGATAGTCTTTTGGATGACTATCTAGTCACGTTTATTGAGCGAGATATTTTCTTCCAAGTTGATAAAAATGATATAATCAAGAGTTTCATGGCCATTAGAAGGAGGAGGCAAGACAAGAAGTACAAGAAGTAATATTGTATTTTTTTTCAACTATTGTAGGTGCGTAAGCTTCTTTTATGCATATTTCATACTTAAAATGCTTGAACTATTTTTATTGTAATTTATACTAGTATTATCATATTTTTAGTTATCTTATACTCGTATACCGAATTTCTCGATATTATTTGTAGTTGTTTACCGAATTATATATTGCATTTTATCGAATTATATATTATAGTATTAGCTTGGCATACCTTAACTTAAAATTCCGGATCCGCCACTGCCTCGAAGCCCTTTATGGCCACGCAAATGAACTCCATAGTTCACGCATCCTCCTCTTAGGCTAGCATCTCATCCTGCTCAACAAGCTGCTCAACAAGGTGGCTCGGCCGAGGTGCTGTGCCGTCGCGCGGCCAGCGAGGAGGACGGTAACGGAAGCCTTCTATTTTTAGTCCATTTTTTTTGAATAATTTGACTTTTTTTTTTTTTTCAAATCTAGTATTTTTTGGAATAATTTGCAAAAAGGGCTCTCTCTACTTGACCGTAGATGGCGTGGTAGTGTCACTTGCCATGCTACAAGATCACGACAAGTGTTCTGGCTAAACACCCATACCTCAGCAAGTTCATCAACTAAGTACCTTGATTAGTTACTTAATTAACCACTTTTATAATTTAATCATTTAATTAAGTCATTAATTAGGAGACAGTGGCAGAGGAGGAGCGCCGCCAGTTGCCAAGCCTAGCCAAGGTGACGGCTGCGTCTGCACTGGTGTTCACGGCAGGGTTCACCTTATCGAACACGCGATTTTCGGATGAACAGTAAGATTCGATAATCGCAAAAATCGAGCCGAAAATCGGTCGAAAATCGCAAAAAATCGTATGAATTCAAAAATCAGATTTTTTTGAAAAAAAATCAAATATCGTGGAAAATCGACGATTATCGGTGGAAAATCGACGATTATCGTGGAAAATTGACAGCCATGTTGAATTTTTTTGTGCGGTCGATTTTTGTAGCGATTTTCGACGATATTTGGCGATAATCGCTCGATATGTCTCGATAATCGCGATATTTGCGTCATATAAATCTTTTTGAATTTTTAATTTTTAATTTTTTTTTGAATTTTTTCGATTTATCGATCGGTAAATGATTTCGCCCGCCGTCGATAACTCGATTATCGGCGATAATCGAGCGGTTTTCGTCGATAAATGGAACCCTGGTTCACGGCCAGAGCGGCGCTGCCATTGCTAGCCGGTGGGTTTATTTGCTTGTGTCGGTGTCATGTCGGTGGAAACTATGGTGCAGTAGCTGGGTTTAGGGTGGTCGCACGGTGATCAATCGTGCCAATCCGGCCATGTCCGTCTCCCGAGTGCTACTCGGCGAGTGGCCACCATGGCAGTCTGCTACGACATGCTCAGGCATTTTGTCAGGACCCAAATATAGAAATTGAAATACGGATCTTCTATGTATTCTGCACTAATTCGTTGCAATAAACACGAAGAAAGGTGTAGTGGTCAAGCATATTGCTGCTATCATTAGGATTTTTAAAGGTGGAGTAATCCCATGTTAATGCAGTTCTATCGAATTGACCACATCAATTTTAGTGCAATGGGGCAGGTCGGGCACGTACGACAGAGGAGGCAGCGGGTAGATGGGAGCTATTCGAAAAAAAATATTTTTTCGTGTGTGTTCTTGTCCCTAGTAAACAACCGTCAAACCCTACTTTGTTTTTTTTCTTTTATTTTTTTACATCCCTATGACATATATATTACATCTATTATGTACGGAGAAAATGCCGCTCGCTCAGGCGTCCACATCGCCCTCCTTGGTTTTTTACGAATAAATCCCTCCTTTTTCTTTAAAGTACGGACAGGTCCCTATAAATTACAAATAGATCCGTTGCGATTTTTTTGTAAGGGTAAGAAAAGCGTTTCCAAACTTCATTTAGGCCCCTGGTTCGTTACTTTACCGAAAACCCCCCACTAAATACAAATCTCGAGCAAGCTCTTTTCTAATTTTTTAGGATAGCGATCGATCAGGTCCAAAAATATAATAAATAGGTCCCCGGCGCTTACGTTCAGATCCTTTCTCCGTTTTTCCCGGAACAAATATTTCCGTCAACAAAAATATGTGTACAGCTCTATCTCTAGAATTTATTTCAACTCGATCTCTAATCTCTAGATTTTTTCCCAACTCGATCTCTAATATTTTTCAAAACGTGTATTATTACTCTATGAACGCATAGAGTGTTAAACTCAATAAAACAAGGTTGACATCTCTAATATTTTTCGGAATATGTATTATTATCCGGTTAACACATAGAGTATTAAACTCGAAAAAGGAGGTTAGCCGGGTAATAATAAAGTGTTAACTAGCTTCGTCAAAAGAAATATGTGTTCAGGTCCTTTCTTCGTTTTTCCCGAAAAAAATATTCTCATCAACAGATATATGTGCACAGCTCTATCTCTAAAAATATTCCCGAAAAAACAAAGATCAAGAGCTCAATGCGCTGGACATGTTCAAGCAGTGCCACAACAGCAAGGGGAAGGAATTCAGTGAGCCTGTGCAACATGCAATTGTATGTCTTGCTACAATGGGATGATTTGTATATATATATCTTGCCATACATGTTATTACATTTGGTCATGATTTAACTTCAGTTTATTTTAAAATTTAATGGTCACTGGATTTTCTTTGTCCTTTGTTGGGGAAAGCATTCTAATGTTCCTATTAATCTCTGTGTAGCTCTTATAACAGTTAATACATAGTTTTGGGAGCCACAGACAAAACCCTGTGTCATTCCAATCCAAAGGAATCAAATGCTCCTTTTGTCCAGTAGCATGCATCATGGCTAGCAATCTGTGTCATGCCAGAATATAGTAGAATATCACTCACAAGTTGTCTGATGATTTTACATTTGGTATTAGCATACTGATCTGTATCACACTATTCTAGTCAAGTTTTCAAAAGTCAAGACACAAATGGGCTCAAACTAAAAGAGAAGATGTGGTTTTGTACTAAAAGACAAACCGGTGAAATAATGTACTGACTCTACTGATTAGCTCAAACTAAACAAGTGCAATGTACTTGAAAAAGCATTTTGATAATGATGATGATGATGACGATGATGATGATGATGATAATAATAATGCTTTGAACTTGCACCGTTTGCAAATCAATAAAAAGTATGTACTGAAAACGAATCTATTACCAAAGAAAAAACAATCTTCAGTTAATTTTATTCGAAAATTGTTTCTATTTTGCTCGAAAGGGATCTTATTGTGAAAACTTGGACCATTAGTGAAACTTTGCTGTTCTTAGCATATAATTGTTGTTTCCTATATATTGGACATGCATGCAGAATATTCCCCTATGCCTCAATAATTAATTAAGCTGATGGTCAAGCACTTATATATTTTAGTGGGTTCCCTGCTGATTAATTAAGCTGCTGGTCAAGTGAACACAATCTAGAATCAGGATTCTTTCTTATGTTCCATAAGCTGCCTAGAGACAAGCAGAATTGTTGCATCATGAATATGAGATGGTTGTACCAAAAAAAATCAAGTACCTACATGTATCTTAAGAATGTGTAACTTAAACCTTAACCAATGTATGAATGTGTTGGTCTGATAATTTAGCACATCTTATCTTGGATTTTTTTTTCTGTTCAGTATGTATCTCCTTTCCCTACTGACTAATTATCCTTCATATTTTAGGCTGAGATGGAAGCAATGATGGTGCCTGATGCAGATGGTAACACAACAAAGTCACATATAGATGTTGTTTCCAAGGTTCTTTCTCAGAGCAGTGCTACCAGCAAATTCCTAAAGAATGTTGGATTAGAGGCAACAACATCCACGAAGACATCGAGTGAGCGAGTTCTTCAGGAACAACTTGAGGAAGAGAGACGGGAAGCAGCTGCACTTCGACAACCATTGAGCATCAACAGCAGGAACTTGATGACTTAAAGCAAAAGGCACAAGCAGCAGATGAAGCAATGACCAAGACACAGAGAGAGATGGAGGAATTCAGGAAGAGGCAAGAGGAAAATGATGCAGTTCTTCGCCGTCTGCTGGGCATTGCACAGCTTAATCCCTCCACCTGACTATGAGTGTGATGTCATGATGTAGTATTTTGCTCTTGGCTGAGAGCCTGAGACTGGAAGTGGTTGATGCTATGCATTTATCTCTGGAATTGGTTGATACTGTGCTGGACATGAAACTAAATTTTGCTTGCTGATGTAGTACTTCATGACTTGTTGGAACTATTTATCTCTGTGTTTTCTGAACAAGTGTGTTGTGATGCTATGAAACAATGAAATTTAATGTGTCACTTCTATCTGTATCTGTGGTGGCTTCATGTGGAAAAATGTATCTGTGGTTGATGTTGCTACGTGTATTTGTGATGAAAAAAAGTATCAGCTATTCAGCCCTAAAAGTATTGGCCTTAATATTTCATCGGGCTAATATTATTGGGCTGACAAAATGTCTTAAAATGAGTTTTTGTCATTAAAGGATTCACTTCTTTGACAAAATATTGCAGTCATAAACGTCATGTGTAGGCCACATTTCGTTATAAAAAACATGTTTCTATGACGAAAATTTCATCATAGACGTACGCCACGTCAACATGCAATTTTGTCATAGCAGAATTCCACGTCGGCATGCAGATTCGTCATAGAATACTATAGTGCCACGTCATCATCCTACATGGCAGATGTGCCAAGTCACCTGCCACATAGGATGATGACGTGTCACAGAAGTATTCTATGACGCAATTACGTGCCGACATGGCATGTTGCTATGACGAAATTTTCGTCACAAAAAGAGCACCTAGGATCTGGTTTTGCTTGGCAAACATGTTTTTAATGACGAGATGTGCCTTATACATGACGTTTCATGAGTATTTTATGACAACATATTCCATCATAGAACGATGATATTTAATGACGAAAATATGGTGTGTCATAGAAAAACATTTGTTCTATGACGAATAATCCTATTTCGTCATTGGGAACCATCTATGACGCAACAACAATGACGATTTCTGTTTCGTCATAATTTCATCACAGAAATTTACTAGTGACGATGTCATGATTTATGGTGACGTATCTGTAGCATCATTGATAAGTGCTTTTCCTATAGTGACAAGTCTCATAAATTACAAATAGGTCCTTTGCGATTTTTTTGTAAGGGTAAGAAAAGAGTTTCCAAAGTTTATTTAGGTCCCTAGTTCGTTACTTTACCGAAAGCCCTCCACTAAATACAAATCTCGAGCGAGTCCTTTTCTAATTTTTCAGGATAGCTATCATGTCCAAAAATATAATAAATAGGTCCCCGACGCTTACGTTCAGGTCCTTTCTCCATTTTTCTCCGAACAAATATTTTCGTTAACAAAAATATGTGTACAGCTCTATCTCTAGAATTTTTTTCAACTCGATCTCTAATCTCTAGATTTTTTTCCAACTCGATTTTTAATATTTTTCGAAACGTGTATTATTACTCGATGAACGCATAGAGTGTTAAACTCAATAAAAGAAAGTTGACATCTCTAATATTTTTCGAAACTTGTATTATTACCCGGTTAACACATAGAGTATTAAACTCGAAAAAGGAGGTTAGCCGGGTAATAATAAAGTGTTAACTAGCTTCGTCAAAAGAAATATGTCTAGGTCCTTTCTTCGTTTTTCTCGAAAAAAATATTTTCATCAACAGATATATGTGTACAGCTCTATCTCTAGATTTTTTTTTCCCAACTCGATCTTTAATCTCTAGACATTTTTTCCAAACTCGATCTCTAATGTTTTTCAAAATATGTATTATTACTCGGTTAATGCATATATTGTTAAACTCGACAGAAGAAGGTTGGCATTTGTGATATTTTTCAGAACATGTATTATTATCCGGTTAACACATCAAGTGTTAAAATCGACAAAGGAAGGTTGATCGGGTAATAATAAAATATTAACCAAATTCGTGAAAAGAAATATGTGTACAAATCTATCTCTCTCTCTCTCTCTCTCTCTCTCTCTTTTTAACTCAAGTTTTGATATTTTCTGGAATAAGAAATAGATGTATACAATTGTATCTCTATAGTTTCCTTATATACAAGTCTATTTCCTGTAATTGATTTTTTAAAAGTCCCTATGACATTGTGTCGTCCGGAACCAATACTTGGAGATTCTACCTATTATAGATAACTAACAGATTTACCTACATAACTATGTGGGTAGTAATAATAATATAGTTATCTTTGATATATATGTCTACTTCTGGTAATTAAAATACAATTTTATTTATTATATAACTCTAATATGTATATACAATTAATTTACACCGTTATACTTATTACATACCTCTGAATAAGTTTGCACACCGTTACTTCTACAGATATATAAGTCTAAGTTCCACGGCATGCATATGCTCACGAGAGTGAGTACGTCAAGGTACGTGCAAATTACTACCACTTGTCGACGCTGAATTTGTCAGTGACAGCTTGTAGCCTTTCGATAACATATATAGAGATCCTCGATTGAAACACTACATGCGTTATTGAAAACTTTAGTTGATTAGGACGTTATAGCTAACATGATTACAGCAAGCTTAGTGGTTAAACTTTAGTTGATCATGACCAAGACTTGGCATCTTTTGGCCCTTAACCCCGAGAGGATGTTTGTTGTTTTCAGCTCTTTGTTTTTTTTTAAAGAGAGAGAGAGAGAGAAACCAATGTCATTCTAGATCACGACGTACACAAATTTCTGAAACTTTAACCACTAATAGGTTAGTAAAAAATAACTAGTATAATGGTATAGTAATACTACTGATGACAAATCTAATGATGTAATTTTTATGGGAGAAACTTAAATATTAGATTTATATCAGCTGTTAAAGTTTAAAGATGATTGGACTTTATAGTGTAGTACAACGTCTTTTTATTACGAACGAATGGATTGATTTTATAATTTCAACAATCAGTGTCAGTACTCCCACTCTCAATATACCGCTTAAATGATGTTGTTATACATCTTTATCTTTTTGAGTATACTCTAATACTGATTATAAGATACTCCAAAGTGAGTTCCATGAAAAATTTCATCAAAGTCCACGTCTGTATAGTATAATTTGTTTATATACTCTTTTTACATATGGAAAAGGGTATATAACAAAAAATAAATGACTCCCATGATTTTTTTTCCCAGCGTATTGAAGTATCTTTTATATATATATATATATATATATATATATATATATATATATATATATACACTATTCTAAAGCAGCACTTGGTGGCAGTGGTCCATTCTTCCCACGTCATTAATTGCCGCTTAATTGCCCTGCTTAATTGCCCTACTTAATTGCCTGCTTAATTGCCCTACGCAAGAAACGAAGCATTGCTTTAATTAGCCAGTTTTCGCAAGAAACGAAGCGTTAAAGATAGATGTTTGATTTTGTAAAATATTTTTTTTTATTTTTAAATCTTTATTTTTTGTTATCAATTTTGTTTTTCGTAGCAACGCACGGGCATGTAACTAGTATATATATATATATATATATATATATATATATATATATATATATATATATATATATATATATATAGGAAAAATACTTTGTACTCCCGGGAGTAATTACTCCCATATCTGAAATACCACCCAAACGAACTTGAAATACTCCTTTATCACTTTGGATACACTCATATACTAATTATAAGATATTCCAATGAGATCCACATGAAAAAATTGCAAGGGAATACATAGTTTTTAGCCTATTTTGCAAATACCTTCGTATACGTATATAAAAAGGAGTATGTCTAAAAAGTGTACATACCACCTCTGAAAAAATGTAAATACCACCTAGATGATCTTATATACTTACATACTACACGTACATACTCTCCGTTGTGCGAAATACTCCCTAAGTTGTGAGATACGGCATAGGGAGTAATTACTCCCGGGAGTAGAAAAGAGGCTTCATATATATATATATATATATATATATATATATATATATATAGGATGGCGGAATGGGACACCATGGTGCCTGGGCACCATGATTTTAAATACGTTAATTGAAGTCAAATTCGGATATATTTTTCAAAACTTTTAGTTTTAGGGTATATACCCATCTATAAGAATTCAAATGAAATGCATAACTTTGAAAAAATATACTCGATTTTGAAGATTTGAACGAATTTAAATTACATACTTTGCTGATTTATATATATAATCAACACATACCTACAATCAAACTACCATCAAAAAAAGGAAACTTTAGTTTGAATTTCAGTTCAAACTTGTTTGAACTAGTTAATAAATTGGTTGAACCCAACATCCTAAAAATTTTAAAAAATTTCGCATGCAAATACATATGGAAAATAACCGTTTTGGATCATGGTGCCCAGGCACCAGGGTGTCCCAGGTAATTGTACTATATATATATATATATATATATATATATATATATATATATATATATATATATATATATATGCGCGCTCGATCATGAGAGTGCGTACCTCAAGGTACGTGCAAATTACTAACCACTTCTCGATCGACGCTGAATTTGTCAATGAAAGATCGTAGTCTTTTGATAACATATATAACCTTTATTACAATCAGGAGGAAGGGCCGGCAGAGGGCCTGCCCACGTGTCCCACCCCCTCTCTCTCCTCTTTTTGCGAAAAAACCCTTCCGGTTCTTGAAATTACGGATAGGTCCTTTTGCAATTTTTTTGAGAGGGAGATTTTTTCCCCGGTTCGTGTTTAGGTCCCTCCTTCGCCATTTTACATAAAGAACATCCCGTTAAATACGAATCGTAAACGAACCCTTTTATAGTTTTTCAAAATAGCGAACAGGTCCAAAATCATAACAAATAAGTCCGTGCACTTTTCGTTCAGGTCCTTTCTCCGTTTTGCCCAAAAAATATATTTTTGTGGTCCGTTTTTTCCTCCGGAGCATTGAAAAAATGTTTTCGTTTCTCCGTTTTGCCCGGAAAATATGTTTTTGTGGTCCGTTTTCCCTCCGGAGCATGGAAAAAATATTTTCGTTGGCCGTTTTTCCTATAAAAAAACGGAAAAAAATGTTTTTGTGGTCCGTTTTTCCTCCGGAGCATGGAAAAAATGTTTTCGTTTGTCCGTTTTGCCCGGAAAAAATGTTTTTGTGGTCCGTTTTTCCTATGGAGCATGCAAAAAATGTTTTCGTTTCTCCGTTTTTCCTAAAAAAAAAACGAAAAATGTTTTTGTGGTCCGTTTTTCCTCCGGAGCATTGAAAAAATGTCCTCGTTTCTCCGTTTTACCAGGAAAAAATGTTTTTGTGGTCCGTTTTTCCTCCGGAGCATGGAAAAAATGTTTTCGTTTCTCTGTTTTTCCTAAAAAAAAACCGAAAAATGTTTTCGTGGTCCGTTTTTCCTTCGGAACATGGAAAAAATGTTTTCGTTTCTCCGTTTTTCCCGAAAAAAAAGTTTTTGTGGTCCGTTTTTCCTTCAGAGCGTGGAAAAAATGTTTTAAAGTGTTCTCGTGGTCCGCTTTTTCTACGAAAACATTTTGTCGGTTTTTTTGTATTAAAAATATTTTTTTTCGTTCACGTGCGCGGCGTGCCGCCGCGCTCAATTTCCTAGTATATATAGAGAGAGGGAGAGATATGACCTCGATTGAAACACTATATACGTTATTGAAAACTGTAGTTGATTAGGACGTTATAGCTAACATGATGACAGCAAGCTAGATCATGACCAAGACTTGGCATCTTAATTCTAGCCCGTAACCCTGCGAAGATGTTGGTTGTTTTGAAATTTTTTTAGAGAGAGAGAGAGAGAGAGAGAGAGAGAGAGAGAAGCCAATGTCATTCTAGATCAGGACGTACACAAATTTCTGAAACTTTAACCACTAATAGGTTAGTAAAAAATAACTAGTATAATGGTATAGTAATAGTACTGATGACAAATCTAATGATGTAATTTTTATGGGAGAAACTTAAATATTATATTTACATCAGCTGTTAAAGTTTAAAGATGATTGGATTTTATAGTGTAGTACAACGTCTTTTTATTACGAACGAATGGGTTGATTTTATAATCCCAACAATCAGTGTCAGCGTGCATATATATATTCATGCATGTATACACACTTAGGATATATGCAATTAATGTAGGTGTTTCGAGAGATACTAGTTTGCAAAAGAAACATGCTTTTTTATCACTCTAATTTTGTAGCGTCGGTTGGCACCAATGTTTAATAGGTGTGCATGTATATATATTACCACCTCTGATTAATATATAACGTACACGTACAATCATCTAAGCATGCACCCACTAAGAGACATGCTTGCATCAGACGATATAACTCTTACATAAACAATCTCCTCTTGCGTAAATGCTTGACATATAACTTTATTAAGTCTTCTTAAACAATGAAAAATCATCCACGCACATGTCCTTAATTAATAGTTTTGTAAACCACTTAAGTATAGTTACTCCATCTAGTGTCGTGTGCGCATACGTACGTTGTCCATCACGTCCCTTAATTTCCTCCATTAATAATTGGACTGTTGGAGGGAGTAGTTTTGTAGACCATTTAATTAAGTATGGTTGCATGGTTGGTTACTCCATCTAGTGTTTTTTGCCTCTGACCATCTGACTAGCTGAGAGACTGAGCAGCACGCGGGACACACTAGATGTCCTTAATTAGTACTATTTAGGTATGGTTACTAGGTTCATATGTGTTCAAAATTGGAGTAGTAGTTTTGTAAAACATTCAAGTATGGTTATTGATGCTTGTCATTAATTGTTCTGTGCCGTCCAACAAATAATTTGAAATAATTGATACTCCTTCATACGTGAGCTCACAGGTTCGATTCTTGCTATCACAATAATTTTTTTCATACGTGAGCTGTATTCATAGATAAACTGTGAGACCCCGGATCAGCTATCCAGAATCTCCTGTGTATTTCCGTACTAGTCCCAGATCAGTAGCTAGTACACACAGTCACAGTGATACATCATTGCCGAACATAACGAAACTTGTAATATAAATATTCAAGTATGGGCCACATGGCCACTTATTACAATACTCGGTCCAACGACCGGCCACACAAAACAGCGGAAGCAAAAGAAAGCAACTAGCGAACGCCACAACGCCACAAAGCATTTACTAGGAACGCAACTAGTCCTCCTGGCAATCCTCCTCGAAGAACTCCTCCTCCTCTTCGGCATCTTGATAAATCTCTGATGATTACAATGTTGGTGTAGCACGTGAGTACAAAAGTACTCAGCAAGTCGGGAATTATGATCATGAGGGGCTTTCCAAAGGAAGCATAATAGGGTTTGTTTGCATAAAGCCACATTTGATTAAATCATACTTAAGTGATAAATTTCACAAAGCATATTTTACAACTCTTTTTAATAATTGAATTATTTATTATTGTAGTGAGGTTCTATCCACCATCACTAACATAAAGGCTCTATCCGCCAACAGTTTAAAAGATCAAAGTTAATCATGTGACTCCATCCGTCAAATGTAAGCGAGTTCTATCCACAGGTTGGCTCTTTCCGCCAAACCACATTCGAGAGTTCTAACCACTCCCGAACCCCAAAACAAAACACCTTTTGGTTTTAAAAACAAAATCAAAGTCTACCAATATGAAAGCATTCTTCGCTTTGCTCAGAATGTAGGCACGGCTATTCGAATAGTTTTATACTCTGCAGAGGTGTACAACTTTACCCACAAGACAAGATAGACCCTTGTTGCCATGCAATTAACACACTTCCTTAGGTGTGCCGGCAGGGATATCTTGACAAGGCCGTTACAATGTATCTACCTAGCTAGACCCACCCGCTGAGGTTTCACATTGTTAGGGTTCCCTCCACCCAAGTCTGAAGCCCTCTTGCGCCGTGTGAGCAAAACAACATCCACAACAATGCCTCCGTCCGGCTCTCACACAACAACCGAGTGGCGAGTCTAAACTAGGCTTCTACAAATTAGTGAGCCAGGTCGTACCATTATAGACATGTGGTAGTACGGTTACGCTTAAAATGGCAATCATAAGCGTCGGTCCTTATATGACTTGGGGCGGTACTTTGCACAAAAGGATCAAGACTTGATCCGCTTCCACCCGACATTCCAGCCGCCCAAGTCAAAATCATTTTCCTTTTCTTTTATTTTAGAAAACAGGACCAAAATCATAATAATAACTTTCAAATCACATTTAATAACTTTCTTTTGAATAATCCCACCCATGGGTTGTTTTTGTCGGAAACGGTCCTAAGCAATTCTACCGTACTACATAGCAACGGATACCATATAAACATAGGCATGGTATAAACAATGATCTAGGGCTACAATGGATATGATTCACAATGTCAAGGAGGAATTATCAAATTCGGATTAACTATCACTTATATTTGACATATTTTATTAAACATAGCCATGCAACTTTATAAACAGTTTTAAATCATTTCGCAAACATAGGAGCAAAGTGCATCAATGAGACTTGCCTTCGATTGGCGGCGGTGTCGAACTCGGAAGGCTCGACGGCGAAATCGACGATCATGGCGGGATAAATCGACTACACGCATAAACGAGGCAACAAATAAATAACAGAAAATAAATAAAATCCAAAAATTATAAAATTAGTACTGGCAGGAAGGTCTTGATTTTAGATGAATTTAGAAATTTGAATGAGGTCAAGCGGAGTTCGGATGAGAAAGTTATGAGCTTAGAAGTTTGAATTTCGAATAAAACGAAACCGGGAATATTCTGGAATATTCCGTCTCGGGTTTGACTGGGTCAAAGGGGCTTTGACCGAGCTTTGACTGCGTTGACTGGCTTTGGTGGGCTAGGGGTCTATGACAGTGGGCCCCACATGTCATTGGGAGGAGTAAGCTTCTCCATGAAGCTTGGCTAGCCATCCATGGAGGAGAGAGGGATAGAGAAAGGGAGAGAGGGAGAAGGGGAGGCGGCGCCACGGAGAGCGGCGGCGCGGGCGGCCGGCGGCGTGGCGGCGCGGCGTGGCGGCTGTGGCATTACAAGCCAGCTGCAGCGGCGGCCGGCGGCCAGCATGGCCAAGCGAAGCGGCTGGCCGTGGCGGCGGCTGGCAGCGGCGTGGCCGGCCGGCGTGGCACACGCACAGGAGCAAGCTCCAAAGAACAGATAGCAAATTCCAAAACAGAGAGCCCCCAAAGACACTAAAACTTGGATTTTTTTATCATTTTTTCATGGAATCAATCCAAACAAAAGCTAGGACCTCTAGAGGACTTCCTTAGCAACATCTAGGAGGAAGGAATTGAACCTAAACTCACCGGAATTGGAGGAATCGACGACGAACGGCGGTTCGGCCGAAAGCACCAAAACGCGAAATTCGTCGAGGAAACTTGATGAACCCTGAAATTGACGGATGAATTAGAAGCTAGACCTCCCCACGAACCCAAAGAAACAAACGGTGAGAAGAATGAACCACCGAGGAGGAAGATATGAGCAAGAACACGAAGAACGCAAAGAACACGAGAGTTCGTCGGTTTTTCTTGATCTTGCGGCCGATTGGGTTTGAGAGGCTAAAGAAGGGTTACACCAACGGAAAGAGGACTCTTATACGGAGAGATGAGAGGTGGAATCACGCGGAACGGATTAGAAACGGCCGCGCAATCTCCAAAAGAGTGGATTTCGGGTTTCTTGCAACCGTTCAAACACCAACGCGATTTCGGGTGCAACAACTCCAGGGATAGGAAGAGGAGTCCGTTGTGATCCCAACGGTCCGTGGTGATTGATTTGGAGTTGCGTGGAGGGAGTTAGATGGATTTAAAGAGGGCATCCACCATTTTTGCTTGCATGAAGCTTCATCCCCATGCATGGCTAGAGGTTGAAGATGACACTATTCATGTGCCACGTGGCGACTCCTCATTGGCCTCTTTTACGCAAATGATTCGCCTAGAGAAAAATAAGGAAAAATGGCCTAAAAATTCGGAAAAATTCCTAGAGCCATTTTAGAATATTTGGAACTCAATGGAAGTGGTTTGGTTGAATTTGGATGAATTTTGTGGAATTGAATAATCGGGCGCGGATCGCGGGCATTAAACAAAAGCAGCGAGATAAAATAGGAACGGAGGTCCAAAAATCAGGGAATGATTCCTAAAATCATTTCGGAATATTTGGGACATTTTAGAAGTGGTTTGGAGATTTTTGGAGCACTTTTGGACTCGGGTGGATTTTAGAATGCAGTGATCTGGAAAATCCGATTTTCCTTGGGAGGAAATAATTCCCGATTTCGAAGGGGAAAGGATGCCAGGTTAATATAAACACCAAAGAAACTCCAACTTTTGAATTTACTTTATTTTAATTAGGTTTTTCTCCAGAAAGCCAAAACGAGGATGTTACAAACCTACCCCCCTTAGAGAGAATCTCGTCCCCGAGATTCAGACGGAGAAAGAAAGAGGTCTGGGAACTCTGCTCGAAGATCTTCTTCACGCTCCCAAGTAGCTTCCTTTTCCGAATGGTTGCTCCACTGAACCTTGCAGAACTTGATTACTCGGCTGCGCGTCCGACGCTCGGCTTCATCCAAAATCTTGATGGGATACTCCGGGTAAGACAAGTCCTCTTTCAGTTCCATGTCTTCCAACGGCATCTGCTGCTCGGGCACTCGGAGACACTTCTTCAATTGAGACACATGAAAGACATCATGTACCCCTGACAACTGTGGCGGCAATTCCAATTTATAAGCAACTTCGCCTTTCCGGGCAATCACCTTGAATGGTCCGATATAGCGGGGTGCTAATTTTCCACTGACGCGGAATCGTTTCATTCCTTTCATCGGGGATACCTTCAAATACACATGGTCTCCAGGTACAAAGCTTAATTCCCTTCGACGATTGTCCGCATAACTTTTCTGTCTGGACTGGGCTGTTTTCAGATTTGTACGAATCTGTCTAACTTGCTCTTCGGCTTCTTTCAGAACATCGGGTCCGATGATTTGTCCTCCTTCGGTCTCTTTCCAATATAAGGGTGTTCGGCACTTTCTTCCATACAAAGCTTCAAAAGGTGCCATCTTCAAACTGGCTTGATAACTGTTGTTATAGGAAAACTCTGCATAGGGCAAATTCTGATCCCACGAGCCTTTATATGTTAGAGCACAAGCCCTCAACATATCCTCTAAAATTTGATTGACCCTTTCGGTCTGGCCATCCGTCTGGGGATGATACGCAGTACTGAAATTAAGATTCGTACCCAATACCTCATGCAATTGCTGCCAGAATCTCGAGGTGAACTGGGAACCTCGATCAGACACAATCTTCTTTGGCACACCGTGTAAACACACAATCTTAGCCATATACAACTCGGCAAGCTTATCTCCAGAATAGGTTGTCCTTACCGGGATAAAGTGGGCCACTTTGGTCAATCGATCCACAATAACCCAGATGGAATCATAACCGGACTTGGTTTTGGGTAAGCCAGTTATAAAATCCATTCCAATTTCTTCCCATTTCCATATGGGCACTTGCAACGGCTGCAATAGACCGGCTGGTCTCTGATGCTCCGCTTTTACTAACTGGCACACGTCACACCGTGCTACGAAGTCTGCCACTTCTTTCTTCATATTGGACCACCAGTACTTGTCCTTCAAATCTGCATACATCTTGGTGCCTCCTGGGTGAATGGAGTAAACTGAATCGTGAGCCTCTTTCAAGATCACGTTCTTGATTTCTTCTTGGTTAGGGACCACTATTCTTTTCCCGAACCAAACAGTTCCCTGGTCATCTTCTGAAAATCCGGGGTGCTTTCCTTTCTTTAGGCCTTCCTTCAGGTTGGCAATACCTTTATCGTCCTTTTGAGCTTCTCGGATCTGATCTTCAAGGGTTGATTTGACCTCCAAAGAATAAATGCACCCTTCATTTACTAATCCCAGGTTAAGGCGTCGAAATTCATCGTGAAGCGTCGGTTGGCTTGGTTGCACTCTCGTATTGTTGCAGTGAGCTTTCCTGCTCAAAGCATCTGCAACAACGTTTGCTTTTCCAGGGTGATAATGAATTCCCAGATTATAATCTTTCACCAACTCCAACCATCTTCTCTGCCTCAGGTTAAGATCAGGCTGAGTGAAGATATACTTCAGACTTTTGTGATCCGTATAGATTTCACATCTATTGCCGATCAAGTAATGTCTCCATATCTTGAGCGCGTGCACAACTGCGGCTAACTCCAAGTCATGAACAGGATAGTTTTCTTCATGAGGTCGCAGTTGTCTTGAAGCATAGGCTATTACCTTTCCTTCTTGCATCATAACACATCCAAGTCCTTGTTTCGAAGCATCACAATACACTTCAAAGCCCTTATGGATGTGCAGTAAAATAAGCACTGGGCTGAGGTTAATCTCTTTTTCAACTCCTGAAAACTTTGCTCCACAGGCTTTAGTCCATTCAAACTTCTTTTCCTTTTCGGAAGCCGAGTAAGAGGTCCGGCTATCTTGAGAAACCTTCAATGAATCTCAGATAATAACCCGGCTAATCCAAGAAAACTTCGGATCTCCGGGACTGACTTGGGTTGTGTCCAATCCAAGACATCTCTCACTTTCGCGGATCACTGCGACTCCTGCAGCGAAATGACATGACCCAGAAAGACACTTCCTTGACCCGGAAGTCACATTTGCTAAACTTAGCATACGGTGATGCTCTCTTAAGCGTTTCCAAGACTATCCGCAGATGGTCTTCATGCTCTTTTCTGCTCTTGGAATAGATAAGAATGTCGTCGATGAAGACTACGACGAACTTGTCTAAATATTCCATAAACACCTTATTCATCAGATTCATGAAATAAGAAGGAGCATTGGTTAACCCAAAAGACATGACTGTGAACTCATTGATCCATATCGGGTGGTGAAGGCTGTTTTGGAATATCCTCTTTTCTTATCTTGGTGATGATATCCCGATCTCAAATCTATTTTGGAGAAGACTTGAGCTCCCTTCAACTGGTCAAACAGATCATCTATCCGAGGCAACGGGTACTTGTTCTTGATCGTAACCTCATTCAACGACCTGTAGTCGATGCACATTCTCAGACTACCATCCTTCTTGGACACAAAGATCACAGGCGATCCCCAAGGTGACGAACTGGGTCTGATGAATCCTTTTTCTTGCAGTTCTTCAATCTGCTTCTTCATCTCGACCAACTCGTTAGAAGGCAGTCGGTACGGTCTCTTCGAGATTGGAGCGGTACCAGGTACTAGCTCAATCACAAATTCCACATCTCGATCTGGTGGCATACCAGGCAACTCATCCGGGAACACATCCGGGTACTCATTGACGATCGGTACCTTCTCCAACGAAGTACCTTTCAAAGCGGTTTAGGTGCTACCCCTTAGAGGCAAGATTAGAGAAGATATCCACTCTACTCCCCTCAGGGCTGGTAAGAGTGATAGCTCTACTAGCACGATCTATCGACCCTTATACTTGGTTAGCTTGATCCATTCCAAGGATTACTTCTATACCTTTAGTATCCAATAGTATTAAGTTCGCTAGGAACTTTACCCCTTTTATTACTATATCCATTTTTGGACAAGCAGTAGTTGTTCTTAATTCTTTTCGAGGGATTGCACTAACAAAGGGTTTCGTAGAATCGTAAGGTGTCCTGGTTATGCTTTTTAACCAAGTACTCGAAATAAATGAATGAGTTGCACGTAATCAAACAGAATCAAGGCAGTCGAGTTCACAACGAACGTATCAGACCACGTCTGGCGCATCTGAGCCTCTTCCGCGGTGATGTGGTTCACACGCCCTCTTCCTGTAGTCCTTGGCGTGCGCGGAGTCTGAGGGGTTCCTCTTCCTTGAGCGGCGCAGGGGCGCGGGCTGGCGTCGATCCCAGGTTGAACCTCACCGGGGTGACGACCTGACGTTTCTGGGGGCAATTGTTGGCGTAGTGCCCCATCTCCTCGCAGCGATTAAAGCACCGCACTCCTGCCATTCTTGTCCCACTCTTACGAGCTTGAGCTCCGGCATTGCCGGCGAGGGCTTGTCGATGGGGCGCGGGGTAGACAATGGGGTCTGGGGCCACCGCTCACGCTGGCTGCTAGATCTTCTTCTTTGAAAAGTGCGGGGCCTAGAACTGCTGGCACCGCGCTGAGTCTGAAACATCATTTTTCTCTTGCGCGACTCAAAAAGCTGACGCTGAGCATCCTCTTGAATCAGCGCCTTGTTGATCATGTCTTTGGAGCAGCGGGTAGTCGCTTGAAACCAATTTGTACCTTCAAGTTGGGGTCAAGGCCCTCCATGAATCGCCAAATCTTGGCCTCGTCGATCGCGCGACATCTGCGATCGCGTCTGGGAGACGGTGAGTGAAGCGGTTAAGATACTCCGATACCGACAAGTTCCCTTGCTGAAGCTTGTGAAACTCACGACGCTTCATTTCCATAATCCCCCTTGGGATATGAGTAGCCCTGAAGGCTTCCACAAACTCATTCCATGGAATGTTCTGCGGGTCGGCATGGGCGGCACAGTAGTTCTCCCACCAATTGGCTGCAGTTCCTTTGAGCTGGTGAGATGCGTACTGCACACTCTCGACGTCATCGCACTGAGCCAAGTGTAGTTTACGCTCAACTTCCTTGAGCCAGTCATCCGCATCCAGCGGATCTGCGGATCCAGCAAAAGTCGGGGGTCGAGTCCTCATGAACTCCCCAAACTTAGATTGGGGCGGTTGAGCTTGAGCCAGCCGCTGCCTTGCTTGAGGTTGGTTCAGACGCTCGAGCTAACGCTGAAGAATCTGAAGTGCATCGCCATCATTTGTTCCATGTTTGGCGGTGAGCCGGTGGTGGTGGGGCGGCGGCGGATCATCTTTGGCGGTGGTGTTGCACTTGCTCTTGTCCTTGCGGCTGCGGTGGCTCCACATACTCTGCTTCCTCTTGAAAGTGCACCGGTCCACGGGCTCGTCCACGGCCTCTACCACGGCCTGCGGGCCTTCCACGACCACGACCACGACCAACGTTCTCCATCTGCACAAGGCGGTCAAGCACAAGGAAAGAGGGAGAAGCATAGGTAAGCAACGGGGAACTAAACCACATCCTCAACACAAGGGCACAACCACAAGAGCACACAACCGAAGGGAAAAACCAACTAAACTTCAATTAAAATCAAATAGTTTTGGAGGTGGCTGTATCACAAATGCCTAAAGGCACGATACAATCCAGCAATCACTTATTCAACGCTCTAACGCGACAAATTTAAGATCCTGCAGACTAAAACTATCTAAGAACTCGCGTCGCTGGCGAAGACGCGCGGGGCCAGTCCTCCTCTTCCTCCTCCTCCTCGCTCCTGCTGCGGGAAGGTGAAGCGGCTGCCGAAGATTCTGCTCCTTCAGCGGCAGCCAAAGCAATCAGAGTAAACTCTGGCGGCGAAGGGAGACGAACGGACTTGCGCGCAGTAGTCCGAAGCCTCAGGCCTTGATGACGCTTAGCTGGCGGCGCGTCCTCTGGGATGTCGCGGGCCGGCGGTTCCTCCCGAACCGGGGCTGGTGGCGGCGGCACCACGGGCTGTGCCTCTGCCTGACGGCGGCGGTGGAGGCGATGGGAGGCTCCTCCTCTCCTCCTCAAACCGAGAGATCCTCTCTCTCGCTGCCGTCAAGTCCCGACGCAGACCCAGCAGCTCGTCAGACATCCGGACGTAGGCCTCATCCTGCGCCTGGACGAGTGACCCCAAGTGCACCACGGTCGGGTCCCTCTCCTGGGCCAAACTCCTAAAGCGGTGTACACCCGCCAACTCGGAAGCGGGAAACACCGGTATGGAGAGTTCTCGACATGTCGCGTTAGCTCTGCCCCAAAATGAGGATTGCATTTCTGGCCGCGTCCTGAAGCGCTGCACGCGAATCGGTCTCGGCCGTGAAGTAGAACGGCCGGTCCTCAACGCGAAGGCGGCTCCTCGCGAAGACTAGCAAGCGGACCTGCCACATGTCCTGGCCAAGACCAGGCATCGATTGGTAGCGATACTCGGACGATGGGGAAATCCCAGCTCTGGAGCATCGATGTGACTCCTCGCAAAGCCTCGACCTCGTAGGCAAAGGTGGTGAAAACCGACATCTACAGATTTTGAAAGAAGACAGAATTAGTAACCAAAATTTTAAATAAAAGAGAGGATGAGCACAAGATACTAAGATAGAAGAGATAGAAGCAAAGAAACTTAAACTTTTGCAATTACATTTTTATGAAATATAGGTCCTTAAGGCTTTGCCATGCTAACTAGGTCACGTCCTACAGTCGTCCAGGCTCTGATACCACCGCTGTGAGACCCCGGATCAGCTATCCAGAATCTCCTGTGTATTTCCGTACTAGTCCCAGATCAGTAGCTAGTACACACGATCCACGATGATACATCATTGCCGAACATAACGAAACTTGTAATATAAATATTCAAGTATGGGCCACATGGCCACTTATTACAATACTCGGTCCAACGACCGGCCACACAAAACAGCGGAAGCAAAAGAAAGCAACTAGCGAACGCCACAACGCCACAGGCGACTAGGAACGCAACTAGTCCTCCTGGCAATCCTCCTCGAAGAACTCCTCCTCCTCTTCGGCATCTTGATAAATCTCTGATGATTACAATGTTGGTGTAGCACGTGAGTACAAAAGTACTCAGCAAGTCGGGAATTATGATCATGAGGGGCTTTCCAAAGGAAGCATAATAGGGTTTGTTTGCATAAAGCCACATTTGATTAAATCATACTTAAGTGATAAATTTCACAAAGCATATTTTACAACTCTTTTTAATAATTGAATTATTTATTATTGTAGTGAGGTTCTATCCACCATCACTAACATAAAGGCTCTATCCGCCAACAGTTTAAAAGATCAAAGTTAATCATGTGACTCCATCCGTCAAATGTAAAGCAGGTTCTATCCACAGGTTGGCTCTTTCCGCCAAACCACATTCGAGAGTTCTAACCACTCCCGAACCCCAAAACAAAACACCTTTTGGTTTTAAAAACAAAATCAAAGTCTACCAATATGAAAGCATTCTTCGCTTTGCCTGTAACCGTAGGCACGGCTATTCGAATAGTTTTATACTCTGTGAGGTGTACAACTTTACCCACAAGACAAGATAGACCCTTGTTGCCATGCAATTAACACACTTCCTTAGGTGTGCGGCGGGGATATCTTGACAAGGCCGTTACAATGTATCTACCTAGCTAGACCCACATTGAGGTTTCACCGCTTGTTAGGGTTCCCTCCACCGATCTGAAGCCCCTCTTGCGCCGTGTGAGCAAAACAACATCCACAACAATGCCTCCGTCCGGCTCTCACACAACAACCGAGTGGCGAGTCTAAACTAGGCTTCTACAAATTAGTGAGCCAGGTCGTACCATTATAGACATGTGGTAGTACGGTTACGCTTAAAATGGCAATCATAAGCGTCGGTCCTTATATGACTTGGGGCGGTACTTTGCACAAAAGGATCAAGACTTGATCCGCTTCCACCCGACATTCCAGGCCGCCCAAGTCAAAATCATTTTCCTTTTCTTTTATTTTAGAAAACAGGACCAAAATCATAATAATAACTTTCAAATCACATTTAATAACTTTCTTTTTGAATAATCCCACCCATGGGTTGTTTTTGTCGGAAACGGTCCTAAGCAATTCTACCGTACTACATAGCAACGGATACCATATAAACATAGGCATGGTATAAACAATGATCTAGGGCTACAATGGATATGATTCACAATGTCAAGGAGGAATTATCAAATTCGGATTAACTATCACTTATATTTGACATATTTTATTAAACATAGCCATGCAACTTTATAAACAGTTTTAAATCATTTCGCAAACATAGGAGCAAAGTGCATCAAGGAGACTTGCCTTGATTCTGGCGGCGGTGTCGAACTTCGGAAGGCTCGGCAGCGAAATCGACGGTCATGGCGGGATCGTCGACTACACATAAAAGCAGGCAACAAATAAATAACAGAAAATAAATAAAATCCAAAAATTATAAAATTAGTACTGGCAGGAAGGTCTTGATTTTAGATGAATTTAGAAATTTGAATGAGGTCAAACGGAGTTCGGATGAGAAAGTTATGAGCTTCCGAAGTTTGAATTTCGAATAAAACGAAAACCGGGAATATTCCTGGAATATTCCGTCTCGGGTTTGACTGGGTCAAAGGGGCTTTGACCGAGCTTTGACTGCGTTGACTGGCTTTGACTGGGCTAGGGGTCTATGACAGTGGGCCCCACATGTCATTGGGAGGGAGTAGCTTCTCCATGAAGCTTGGCTAGCCATCCATGGAGGAGAGAGAGGATAGAAAGGGAGAGAGAGGGAGAAGGAGGCGGCGCTCGCCGCGGGAGGGGGCGGCGGCGGTCGCATGCGGGCGTGGCAGCGGCGGCATGGCAAGACGCTGTACAGGCGGCGGCGGCCGGGCGGCATGGCCAGCGGTGGATGCCACGGCGGCTGGGCGGCGGGCTGGCACGGCCGGCCGGCTGTGGCAGACACGACAGAGCAAGCTCCAAAGAACAGAGAGCTAATTCCAAAACAGAGAGCCCCAAAGACACTAAAACTTGGATTTTTTCTCATTTTTGCATGGAATCAATCCAAACAAAAGCTAGGACCTCTAGAGGACTTCCTTAGCAACATCTAGGAGGAAGGAATTGAACCTAAACTCACCGGAATTGGAGGAATCGGCGATTTAACGAGCGGTTCGGCCGAAAGCACCAAAACGCGAAATTCGTCGAGGAAACTTGATGAACCCTGAAATTGACGGATGAATTAGAAGCTAGACCTCCCCACGAACCCAAAGAAACAAACGGTGAGAAGAATGAACCACCGAGGAGGAAGATATGAGCAAGAACACGAAGAACGCAAAGAACACGAGAGTTCGTCGGTTTTTCTTGATCTTGCGGCCGATTGGGTTTGAGAGGCTAAAGAAGGGTTACACCAACGGAAAGAGGACTCTTATACGGAGAGATGAGAGGTGGAATCACGCGGAACGGATTAGAAACGGCCGCGCAATCTCCAAAAGAGTGGATTTCGGGTTTCTTGCAACCGTTCAAACACCAACGCGATTTCGGGTGCAACAACTCCAGGGATAGGAAGAGGAGTCCGTTGTGATCCCAACGGGTCCGGCGGTGATTGATTTGGAGTTGCGTGGAGGGAGTTAGATGGATTTAAAGAGGGCATCCACCATTTTTGCTTGCATGAAGCTTCATCCCCCATGCATGGCTAGAGGTTGAAGATGACACTATTCATGTGCCACGTGGCAGCTCCTCATTGGCCCTCTTTTACGCAAATGATTCGCCCTAGAGAAAAATAAGGAAAAATGGCCTAAAAATTCCGGAAAAATTCCTAGAGCCATTTTAGAATATTTGGAACTCAATGGAAGTGGTTTGGTTGAATTTGGATGAATTTTGTGGAATTGAATAATCGGGCGCGGATCGCAGGCATTAAACAAAAGCCGCGCGAGATAAAATAGGAACGGAGGTCCAAAAATCCGGGGAATGATTCCTAAAATCATTTCGGAATATTTGGGACATTTTAGAAGTGGTTTGGAGATTTTTGGAGCACTTTTGGACTCGGGTGGATTTTCGGGTACCGGCGGTACTGGAAAATCCGATTTTTCGCCCGGGAGGGAAATAATTCCCGATTTCGAAGGGGAAAGGATGCCAGGTTAATATAAACACCAAAGAAACTCCAACTTTTGAATTTACTTTATTTTAATTAGGTTTTTCTCCAGAAAGCCAAAACGAGGATGTTACAAACCTACCCCCCTTAGAGAGAATCTCGTCCCCGAGATTCAGACGGAGAAAGAAAGAGGTCTGGGAACTCTGCTCGAAGATCTTCTTCACGCTCCCAAGTAGCTTCCTTTTCCGAATGGTTGCTCCACTGAACCTTGCGTAACTTGATTACTCAATTTGGCGTCAGGCGCTCGGCTTCATCCAAAATCTTGATGGGATACTCCGGGTAAGACAAGTCCTCTTTCAGTTCCATGTCTTCCAACGGCATCTGCTGCTCGGGCACTCGGAGACACTTCTTCAATTGAGACACATGAAAGACATCATGTACCCCTGACAACTGTGGCGGCAATTCCAATTTATAAGCAACTTCGCCTTTCCGGGCAATCACCTTGAATGGTCCGATATAGCGGGGTGCTAATTTTCCACTGACGCGGAATCGTTTCATTCCTTTCATCAGGGATACCTTCAAATACACATGGTCTCGTGTACAAAGCTTAATTCCCTTCGACGATTGTCGCATAACTTTTATGCAGGTCTGATCAATTTGTTTTGATTTATGCGAATCTGTCTAACTTGCTCTTCGGCTTCTTTCAGAACATCGGGTCCGATGATTTGTCCTCCTTCGGTCTCTTTCCAATATAAGGGTGTTCGGCACTTTCTTCCATACAAAGCTTCAAAAGGTGCCATCTTCAAACTGGCTTGATAACTGTTGTTATAGGAAAACTCTGCATAGGGCAAATTCTGATCCCACGAGCCTTTATATGTTAGAGCACAAGCCCTCAACATATCCTCTAAAATTTGATTGACCCTTTCGGTCTGGCCATCCGTCTGCAGGGATGATACAGCGATCTTGAAATTAAGATTCGTACCCAATACCTCATGCAATTCTTTGCCCGGAATCTCGAGGTGAACTGGGAACCTCGATCGACACAATCTTCTTTGGCACACCGTGTAAACACACAATCTTAGCCATATACAACTCGGCAAGCTTATCTCCAGAATAGGTTGTCCTTCAGGGATAAAGTGGGCCACTTTGGTCAATCGATCCACAATAACCTGAGATGGAATCATAACCGGACTTGGTTTTGGGTAAGCCGCTTATAAAATCCATTCCAATTTCTTCCCATTTCCATATGGGCACTTGCAACGGCTGCAATAGACCGGCTGGTCTCTCGATGCTCCGCTTTTACTAAGCGGCACACGTCACACCGTCTAAAGTCTGCCACTTCTTTCTTCATATTGGACCACCAGTACTTGTCCTTCAAATCTGCATACATCTTGGTGCCTCCTGGGTGAATGGAGTAAACTGAATCGTGAGCCTCTTTCAAGATCACGTTCTTGATTTCTTCTTGGTTAGGGACCACTATTCTTTTCCCGAACCAAACAGTTCCCTGGTCATCTTCTGAAAATCCGGGGTGCTTTCCTTTCTTTAGGCCTTCCTTCAGGTTGGTAATACCTTTATCGTCCTTTTGAGCTTCTCGGATCTGATCTTCAAGGGTTGATTTGACCTCCAAAGAATAAATGCACCCTTCATTTACTAATCCCAGGTTAAGGCGTCGAAATTCATCGTGAAGCGTCGGTTGGCTTGGTTGCACTCTCGTATTGTTGCAGTGAGCTTTCCTGCTCAAAGCATCTGCAACAACGTTTGCTTTTCCAGGGTGATAATGAATTCCCAGATTATAATCTTTCACCAACTCCAACCATCTTCTCTGCCTCAGGTTAAGATCAGGCTGAGTGAAGATATACTTCAGACTTTTGTGATCCGTATAGATTTCACATCTATTGCCGATCAAGTAATGTCTCCATATCTTGAGCGTGCACAATCAAGCGCTAACTCCAAGTCATGAACAGGATAGTTTTCTTCATGAGGTCGCAGTTGTCTTGAAGCATAGGCTATTACCTTTCCTTCTTGCATCATAACACATCCAAGTCCTTGTTTCGAAGCATCACAATACACTTCAAAGCCCTTATGGATGTCTGGTAAAATAAGCACTGGGGCTGAGGTTAATCTCTTTTTCAACTCCTGAAAACTTTGCTCACAGGCTTTAGTCCATTCAAACTTCTTTTCCTTTTTCAGAAGCTGAGTAAGAGGTCTGGCTATCTTCGAGAAACCTTCAATGAATCTCCGATAATAACCCGGCTAATCCAAGAAAACTTCGGATCTCGGGATCGACTTGGGTTGTGTCCAATCCAAGACATCTCTCACTTTCACGGATCTATCATGCGACTCTCGCAGCGTAAAATGACATGACCCAGGAAAGACACTTCCTTCAGCCAGAAGTCACATTTGCTAAACTTAGCATACAGCTGATGCTCTCTTAGCGTTTCCAAGACTATCCGCAGATGGTCTTCATGCTCTTTTCTGCTCTTGGAATAGATAAGAATGTCGTCGATGAAGACTACGACGAACTTGTCTAAATATTCCATAAACACCTTATTCATCAGATTCATGAAATAAGAAGGAGCATTGGTTAACCCAAAAGACATGACTGTGAACTCATACAGTCCATATCGGGTGGTGAAGGCTGTTTTCGGAATATCCTCTTTTCTTATCTTCAGCTGATGATATCCCGATCTCAAATCTATTTTGGAGAAGACTTGAGCTCCCTTCAACTGGTCAAACAGATCATCTATCCGAGGCAACGGATACTTGTTCTTGATCGTAACCTCATTCAACGACCTGTAGTCGATGCACATTCTCAGACTACCATCCTTCTTGGACACAAAGATCACAGGCGATCCCCAAGGTGACGAACTGGGTCTGATGAATCCTTTTTCTTGCGCTTCTTCAATCGCTTCTTCATCTCGACCAACTCGTTAGAAGGCGTCGATGACGGTCTCTTCGAGATTGGAGCGGTACCAGGTACTAGCTCAATCACAAATTCCACATCTCGATCTGGTGGCATACCAGGCAACTCATCCGGGAACACATCCGGGTACTCATTGACGATCGGTACCTTCTCCAACGAAGTACCTTTCAAACGGTTTAGGGTGCTACCCCCCTTAGAGGCAAGATTAGATAAGAACTTCACTCTAATCCCCTCAGGGCTGGTAAGAGAGATAGCTCTACTAGCACAGTCTATCTGACCCTTATACTTGGTTAGCCAGTCCATTCCAAGGATTACTTCTATACCCTTAGTATCCAACAGTATTAAGTTCGCTAGGAACTTTACCCCTTTTATTACTATATCCATTTTTGGACAAACAGTAGTTGTTCTTAATTCTTTTCCAGGGGATTGCACTAACAAAGGGTTTCGTAACTGTAAGGTGTCCCAGTTATGCTTTTTAACCAAGTACTCCGAAATAAATGAATGAGTTGCACCAGAATCAAACAGAATCAAGCAGTGCATCGAGTTCACAACGAACGCATCAGACCACGCTTGGCGCATCTGAGCCTCTTCCGCGGTGATGTGGTTCACACGCCCTCTTCCTGCGATCCTTGGCGTGCGCGAGTCTCGAGGGGTTCCTCTTCCTTGAGCCGGCGCAGGGCGCTGGCCGGGCGTCGATCCCAGGTTGAACCTCACCGGGTGACGGCCGACAAGCTTCGGGGCGATTGTTGGCGTAGTGCCCCATCTCCCTGCAGATTAAAGCACTGCACTCCTGCCATTGCTTGTCCCACTCTTCTCGAGCTTGAGCTCCAAAGATTGCCGGCAGGGCTTGTCGATGGGGCGCGGGGTAGACAATGGGGTCTGGGGCCTGCTACCGGCTGCTAGGCTGCTGCTTCTGAAAAGTGCGGGCCTAGAATCGCCGGCACCGCTACCGAGTCTGAAACATCATTTTTCTCTTGCGCGACTCAAAAAGCTGACGCTGAGCATCCTCTTGAATCAGCGCCTTGTTGATCATGTCTTTGGAACGACGGGTAGTCGCTGAAACCATTGTACCTTCAAGTTGGGGTCAAGGCCCTCCATGAATCGCCAAATCTTGGCCTCGTCGATCGCGACATCTGTGATCGCGTCTGGGTTGTTGAGTGAAGCGGTTAAGATACTCCGATACTGACAAGTTTCCTTGCTGAAGCTTGTGAAACTCACGACGCTTCATTTCCATAATCCCCCTTGGGATATGAGTAGCCCTGAAGGCTTCCACAAACTCATTCCATGGAATGTTCGCGGTCGGCATGGGCGGCACAAGAGTTCTCCCACCAATTGGTCATAGCCTTTGAGTGGTGAGATGCGCATCGCACACTCTCGACGCCATCGTGACTGAGCCAAGTGTAGTTTACGCCAACTTCCTTGAGCCAGTCATCCGCATCCAGGATCTGGATCCAAAGAAAAAGTCGGGGTCGAGTCTCATGAACTCCCCAAACTTAGATTGGGGCGGTTGAGCTTGAGCCAGCCGCCGCTTGAGGTTGGTTCAGACGTTCGAGCTAACGCTGAAGAATCTGAAGCTGCATCGCCATCATTTGTTCCATGTTTGGCGGCCGAGCCGGTGGTGGGGCGGCGGCGGATCATGCTGGCGCAGGTGTTGCACTTGCTCTTGTCCTTGCGGCCGCGGTGGCTCCACATACTCGCTTCCTCTTGAAAGTGCACGTCCACGGGCTCGCCCACGGCCTCTACCACGGCTGCGGGCCTTCCACGACCACGACCACGACCAACGTTCTCCATCTGCACAAGGCGGTCAAGCACAAGGAAAGAGGGAGAAGCATAGGTAAGCAACGGGAACTAAACCACATCCTCAACACAAGGGCACAACCACAAGAGCACACAACCGAAGGGAAAACCAACTAAACTTCAATTAAAATCAAATAGTTTTGGAGGTGGTCTGTATCACAAATGCCTAAAGGCACGATACAATCCAAAGCAATCACTTATTCAACGCTCTAACGCGACAAATTTAAGATCCTGCAGACTAAAACTATCTAAGAACTCGCCGCCGGGCGAAGACGCAGCGGGACGGGTCCTCCTCTTCCTCCTCCTCCTCGCTCTGCTGCGGGAAGGTGAAGCGGCCGAAGATTCTGCTTCCTTCGCGGCAGCCAAAGCAATCGAGTAAACTCGCGGCGAAGGGAGACGAACGGACTTGGCGCGCGCAGAGTCCAAGCCTCAGGCCTTGATGACGCTTAGCCGGGCGGCGCGTCCTTCCGGGATGTCGCGGCGGGCGGTTCCTCCCGAACCGGGCTGGTGGCGGCGGCACCACGGCTGTGCCTCACCTGACAGCGCCGGCGGTGGAGGCGATGGGAGGCTCCTCCTCTCCTCCTCAAACCGAGATCCTCTCTCTCGGCTGCCAAGTCAAGTCCGCAGACCAGACTCGTCAGACATCTGGACGTAGGCCTCATCCTGCGCCTGGACGAGTGACCCCAAGTGCACCACGGTCGGGTCCCTCTCCTGGGCCAAACTCCTAAACTGGCTGTACACCCGCCCAACCTGGAAGCGGGGAAACAAATGGTATGGAGAGTTCTCCAAAGATGTCGCGGTAGCTCGCCCCAACATGAGGATAGCCTTCGCCGCTGGCCTGAAGCGCGTACGCCAGAATCGGTCTCTCGGCCGTGAAGTAGAACGGCCGGTCCTCAACGCGAAGGCGGCTCCTCGCGAAGACTAGCAAGCGGACCTGCCACATGTCCTGGCCAAGACCAGGCATCGATTGGTAGCGATACTCCGGACGATGGGGAAATCCCAGCTCCTGGAGCATCGATGTGACTCCGCATAAAGCCTCCACCTCGCCAAGCAAGGTGGTGAAAACCGACATCTACAGATTTTGAAAGAAGACAGAATTAGTAACCAAAATTTTAAATAAAAGAGAGGATGAGCACAAGATACTAAGATAGAAGAGATAGAAGCAAAGAAACTTAAACTTTTGCAATTACATTTTTATGAAATATAGGTCCTTAAGGCTTTGCCATGCTAACTAGGTCACGTCCTACAGTCGTCCAGGCTCTGATACCACCGCTGTGAGACCCCGGATCAGCTATCCAGAATCTCCTCGTGTATTTCCGTACTAGTCCCGGATCGGTAGCTAGTACACACGATCCAAAGTGATACATCATTGCGAACATAACGAAACTTGTAATATAAATATTCAAGTATGGGCCACATGGCCACTTATTACAATACTCGGTCCAACGACCGGCCACACAAAACAGCGGAAGCAAAAGAAAGCAACTAGCGAACGCCACAACGCCACAGGCGACGACTAGGAACGCAACTAGTCCTCCTGGCAATCCTCCTCGAAGAACTCCTCCTCCTCTTCGGCATCTTGATAAATCTCTGATGATTACAATGTTGGTGTAGCACGTGAGTACAAAAGTACTCAGCAAGTCGGGAATTATGATCATGAGGGGCTTTCCAAAGGAAGCATAATAGGGTTTGTTTGCATAAAGCCACATTTGATTAAATCATACTTAAGTGATAAATTTCACAAAGCATATTTTACAACTCTTTTTAATAATTGAATTATTTATTATTGTAGTGAGGTTCTATCCACCATCACTAACATAAAGGCTCTATCCGCCAACAGTTTAAAAGATCAAAGTTAATCATGTGACTCCATCCGTCAAATGTAAAGCAGGTTCTATCCACCTGGGTTGGCTCTTTCCGCCAAACCACATTCGAGAGTTCTAACCACTCCCGAACCCCAAAACAAAACACCTTTTGGTTTTAAAAACAAAATCAAAGTCTACCAATATGAAAGCATTCTTCGCTTTGCCTGTAACCGTAGGCACGGCTATTCGAATAGTTTTATACTCTGCAGAGGTGTACAACTTTACCCACAAGACAAGATAGACCCTTGTTGCCATGCAATTAACACACTTCCTTAGGTGTCTTGTGAGGATATCTTGACAAGGCCGTTACAATGTATCTACCTAGCTAGACCCACCCGTGAGGTTTCACCGCCGTTAGGGTTCCCTCCACCCAAGATCTGAAGCCCCTCTTGCGCCGGTGTGAGCAAAACAACATCCACAACAATGCCTCCGTCAGGCTCTCACACAACAACCGAGTGGCGAGTCTAAACTAGGCTTCTACAAATTAGTGAGCCAGGTCGTACCATTATAGACATGTGGTAGTGCAGTTCACGCTTAAAATGGCAATCATAAGCGTCGGTCCTTATATGACTTGGGGCGGTACTTTGCACAAAAGGATCAAGACTTGATCCGCTTCCACCCGACATTCCAGGCCGCCAAGTCAAAATCATTTTCCTTTTCTTTTATTTTAGAAAACAGGACCAAAATCATAATAATAACTTTCAAATCACATTTAATAACTTTCTTTTGAATAATCCCACCCATGGGTTGTTTTTGTCGGAAGCGGTCCTAAGCAATTCTACAGTACTACATAGCAACGGATACCATATAAACATAGGCATGGTATAAACACTGATCTAGGGCTACAATGGATATGATTCACAATGTCAAGGAGGAATTATCAAATTCGGATTAACTATCACTTATATTTGACATATTTTATTAAACATAGCCATGCAACTTTATAAATGATTTTAAATCATTTCGCAAACATAGGAGCAAAGTGCATCAAGGAGACTTGCCTTGATTCTGGCGGCGGTGTCGAACTCGGAAGGCTCGACGGCGAAATCGATGTCGCGGCGGGATAAATGCCGACTACACGCAAAACGAGGCAACAAATAAATAACAGAAAATAAATAAAATCCAAAAATTATAAAATTAGTACTGGCAGGAAGGTCTTGATTTTAGATGAATTTAGAAATTTGAATGAGGTCAAGCGGAGTTCGGATGAGAAAGTTATGAGCTTAGAAGTTTGAATTTCGAATAAAACGAAACCGGGAATATTCTGGAATATTCCGTCTCGGTTTGACTGGGTCAAAGGGGCTTTGACCGAGCTTTGACTGCGTTGACTGGCTTTGACTGGGTTAGGGGTCTATGATGATGGGCCCCATGTCATTGGGAGGAGTAAGCTTCTCCATGAAGCTTGGCTAGCCATCCATGGAGGAGAGAGGGATAGAGAAAGGGAGAGAGAGGGAGAAGGGAGGGGCGGCGCGCCGGCGGGAGGGGCGGAGGGCGGTCGCCGTGGTGGCGGCGTGGCAGGCACATGGGCACAGGGCCGTGGCCAAGGCGGGCGGCATGGATGCGGGCGGGGCGGGCGGCGGCGGCCGTGGCCGGCCGGGCGTGGCAGACACGACAGAGCAAGCTCCAAAGAACAGAGAGCTAATTCCAAACAGAGAGCCCCAAAGACACTAAAACTTGGATTTTTCTCATTTTTGCATGGAATCAATCCAAACAAAAGCTAGGACCTCTAGAGGACTTCCTTAGCAACATCTAGGAGGAAGGAATTGAACCTAAACTCACCGGAATTGGAGGAATCGACGACGAGCGGCGGTTCGGGCCGAAAGCACCAAAACGCGAAATTAAATCGAGGAAACTTGATGAACCCTGAAATTGACGGATGAATTAGAAGCTAGACCTCCCCACGAACCCAAAGAAACAAACGGTGAGAAGAATGAACCACCGAGGAGGAAGATATGAGCAAGAACACGAAGAACGCAAAGAACACGAGAGTTCGTCGGTTTTTCTTGATCTTGCGGCCGATTGGGTTTGAGAGGCTAAAGAAGGGTTACACCAACGGAAAGAGGACTCTTATACGGAGAGATGAGAGGTGGAATCACGCGGAACGGATTAGAAACGGCGCGCAATCTCCAAAAGAGTGGATTTGGGTTTCTTGCAACCGTTCAAACACCAACGCGATTTCGGGTGCAACAACTCGAGGATAGGAAGAGGAGTCCGTTGTGATCCCAACGGGTCCGTGGTGATTGATTTGGAGTTGCGTGGAGGAGTTAGATGGATTTAAAGAGGGCATCCACCATTTTTGCTTGCATGAAGCTTCATCCCCATGCATGGCTAGAGGTTGAAGATGACACTATTCATGTGCCACGTGGCGACTCCTCATTGGCCTCTTTTACGCAAATGATTCGCCTAGAGAAAAATAAGGAAACATGGCCTAAAAAGTCCGGAAAAATTCCTAGAGCCATTTTAGAATATTTGGAACTCAATGGAAGTGGTTTGGTTGAATTTGGATGAATTTTGTGGAATTGAATAATCGGGCGCGGATCGCAGGCATTAAACAAAAGCCGCGCGAGATAAAATAGGAACGGAGGTCCAAAAATCCGGGGAATGATTCCTAAAATCATTTCGGAATATTTGGGACATTTTAGAAGTGGTTTGGAGATTTTTGGAGCACTTTTGGACTCGGGTGGATTTTCGGTCTGCCAGATCGAAAATCCGATTTTCGCCTGAGGGAAATAATTCCCGATTTCGAAGGGGAAAGGATGCCAGGTTAATATAAACACCAAAGAAACTCCAACTTTTGAATTTACTTTATTTTAATTAGGTTTTTCTCCAGAAAGCCAAAACGAGGATGTTACATAAACAATACTGACATAATGTCACATGAAGAAAATGGTAAGTCCTTCTTATTTACTTGGTTATTTTTAGATATTTATTGACTTCTCATTCATCAGTTTTTTGAGTATTGAAATGTTTCAATCTCTAGATGTTAGTACTCGTATAGATTTGAATATAGAACCTCCTGAAGAAGATACACGTAGCCATGGAATAGATATAAACATGGAACCAGAAGAAGAAAATGGTAAATCCTCCTCATTTGCGCAAGTTAACTGCACTCCAGGAAGGGGAAGGGACGATAGTAATTAATGTATTACAGGTTCCAAGGGCTAATGGAAAATGTAAAAGACAATAAACATCATTAATGGAAGGGTAATCTGGCCAACAAATCTGAAACGTCTACTTTTGCCACCACTTTTACAATTCTCTAAAACGTCCACTATTTCAGGATGGAGGGAGTAAAAGAATCCTTACCACTGAGCCATGCAGCCTTACTACACAAGATTCAGTTCCGTATTTATTAAGGGCAAACAAGGAATTAGGACCCTTCATTAACCACTCCTTGGTATCCCCATTGCACTCTAAAACGTCCACTATTTCAGGATGGAGGGAGTATAATTTACAATTCTACTGGGTGCAATTCATCATTTGCCATTTAATTGAAGATACAGTTCATTTTACTCCATTTGGACAACTTTGCCCCTACAAGCCCTTACCTTGGACGATTTTGCCCTCTTCCTCCGCTTCTTCCTCGACTCTTCTTCTTACCCCAGTTGTGGCAAATGGCCACCTCTCTCCCCAAGCAGTGGCGGATCTACAGGGTATGCCGGGTGGGCCCAGCATACCCTGTGGCTTCGGCATTTTGGCCCAATACAGCTTGCCTTTCACCGTTCCACGCAGACATCAGCAATGGGCATTATGGGCCAGTGGGGATCATTAGCCCAGCTGCCAGAGGAAAGCAATCGCTGATGTAATTCATGTACAGTTTTGTTGAGCGATTGGTCCTGGACTCCTGGCGGTTGTGTACACAATAGCGACTAGCGATCGCAGATCGGTGCGTAGTGGCGGCAGCCGGCTGTGTACACAACAGCGAGACGAGCGATCGGCGCCTGTGCTTAAGTAGTTTTAACTCTGCAGAGTGTGTATAGTTTTACCCACAAGACATGATCGTCTATTGTTGCCATGCAATTAACACACTTTCTTTGGTTTGCTAGCGGAAAGATAATGACAACTGACAGTGGCCCTGGGGCGAGACACAGGCCGACTAGCGAGCCCATGCTACCAAAGGAGAGAGAGAGAGAGAGAGAGAGAGAGAGAGAGAGAATGGATCAGTGTCGACGCTCAGCCCCCGTTGATAATATATGTCCAAGTTCCACGGTACATATATATATGCTCGATCACGAGAGTGCGTACGTCAAGGTTACGTGCAAATTACTAACCGCTTGTCGACGCTGAATTTGTCAGTGATAGTTCGTAGACTTTTGATAACATATATATAGAGATTTCATCTCGATTGAAACACTATATGCGTTATTGAAAACTTAAGTTGATTAGGTCGTTATAGCCCGTAACCCTGCGAGGATGTAATTTTTGAAACTTTGTACACTAGTTTCAAGAGATACTAATTTGCAAAGAAACATGCTTCTAGCATAGGACGAATTTGATTATGAAATTTTATACATAGATGTGGTAAGTTGAGATGTACATCCATGATTTTTTTTTAGAATTTTTTGAAACTTTTTTAGTAAGATTGCACGAAAACTTTAATTGCACCGGATATGTTGCCTTCTATAGGATACAATTCGTCATTTACCACTTAACAGAAGATGCAATTCATTATATCTTAGGCCTACAACAGCTACCGTGTGTATATATAGCAAATCTAGTTTCATTCCAAATAATTTAAAAACAAAATGGCCATCTCCTTGACCGTACGTAGAAGGCGCGTCATTGTGGCGTCAGCTTAGCAAGTTCATCAACTAAGTACCTTGATTAGTTACTTAGTTGATCACTTTAATAATTTAATGATTTAATTAAGTCACTAATTATAAGACTTTACTTAATTAAGTGGCTAATTCGCTGCGATAAACACGAAGATAGGTGTAGTGGTCAAGCATATTGCTGCTATCATTAGGATTTTTAAAGGTGGAGTGATCCCATGATAATGCACTTTTATCGGATTGACTAATCAATTCTGCTGCGATGGGGCAGGTCGGGCACGTACGACAGAGGAGGGAGCAGGTAGATGGGAACTATAGGGAAAAAAACAACGTTCAATTTCTTTCTTTTATTGTACTCTTCTTGTCCTAGTGCTATTTAGAAAAATCATTTTTTTTTTGTGTGTGTTATTGTCCCTAGTTAAACAACCGTTCCTTTCCTCGGGACCTCGTTACCGTCACTGTTCCCCACATTGTGTTTTTTTTTTTCCATTTCTACATCCGTACGTATGACACAGGGTCTGTTTTTTGGATCCATTAGCAACTAATAGTTAGCTGGCTAATAACTATTAGCTGCCTAACTATTAGTTGGAGGGTGTTTGGATCCATCAGTTAATATGTGGCTAATAGATGTTTAGGTTGATCAATTGTCCAGAATACCCTTGCTATTAGCTGCTATTGGTGGCAGACGCGAAAGGTATTTTGGTTAAATGTCACCTATTAGATGCTTTTAGCTGGGTTTGACTAGCTAATGAGATAACCATTAGCTAAGTGCCCAGCTAATAGTTTGCTGATCTATTAGCTGGTTATGTTTAGATCCACTCCAGCTAATTTTTAGCAGCTAACTGTTAGCTGCATGGATCCAAACAGACCCACATTCGTCTCATCTCTCACAAATCCTTACACATTCTAGCTATTATAAATAATCAGTAGATTTATCCATACAGCTGCACGACTATTTATTATAATATTATTGTCCTTATATACAAATCTATTTCCTATTATTGATTTTTTTAAGTCCCTATGGTATTGTCTCGTCTGGTACCAATACTTGGAGATTCTACCTACTATAGATAACCAGCGGATCGATTTACCCACACAACTACATGGTTAGCTATAATAATATAATTGTCTTTGATATACACATCTACTTCTAGTAATTAAAATATAATTATATTTATTACATAACTTTAATATCTATATTCCGTTAATTTGGACCATTATATTCTTATCTTACTAAAATAAAGGTAATAATTCTCTTCTTCTTTTGATTAATATGAGAATTTCTAGATTTGTTTTTGGATTATTGTGGGATTTTCTTGACCTTAAAATGAATGAAGTGGCTTGAATATCACCTGTTATTTTTATTTGTATAGATGTGCAAATATATAAATGGAATTGAATATTAACTCTATTACAAGGGAACACAATGGAGGCCAACCAGGGCCTCCACGTCACCCTCATGTCAAATTGTGAAAAGGTTCCTTCTTTTCTTTAAATTATGGATAGGTCCCTGTAAATTACAAAGAGGTTCTTCGCGATTTTTTGTGAGGGTAAGAAAAATGTTTCTAAATTGCGTTTAGATCCCTGATTTGTTACTTTACGGAAACCCCCCACCAAATACAAATCTCGAACGAGCCATTTTCTTTTTTTTTTAGATAGCGATCGGGTCCAAAAATGTAACAAACAGGTCCTCGCCCCTTACGTCCAGGTCCTTTCTCCGTTTTTCTCGAGAAAAATATTTTCGTCAACAGAAATATGTGTACAGCTCAATCTCTAGACTTTTTTTCCCAACTCGATCTCTAATCTTTAGACTTTTTCCCCAACTCGACCTCTAATATTTTTCGAACCATGCATTATTACTCGGTGAACGCATAGAGTGTTAAACTCGACAAAAGAAGTTTCGCGTCTCTAATAATTTCCGGAACATGGTCCTTTCTCCATTTTTCCCAAAAAAAATATTTTTGTCAACATAAATTTGTGTACAACTCTATCTCTAGACTTTTTTTCCCAACTCGATCTCTAATCTCTATACTTTTTTCCCCAACTTGATCTCTAATATTTTTTCTAAACATGTATTATTACTAGTAAAACACATAGAATGTTAAACTCAACAAAAGATGGTTGACCTGGTAATAATAAAGTGCTAACCAAATTCGTCAAAAGAAGTATCGTCAAAAAAATATGTGTACAACTCTATCTCTCTATTTTTTTTATAACTCAATTTCTAGTATTTTCCGGAATAAGAAATATGTGTACAGTTGTATCTCTATAGTTTTTTTTTTGCAACTCGATCTGTAGTATTTTTCAAATCATGTATTATTGACCGGTGAATATATAGAGTGTTAAATTTGGCAAAAGAAGATCCTTTCTCTATTTTTTTCGAGAAAATATATACTATGTATTAAAGTTGGGAGGTTTGAGGACCTTAGAGAGTGTCCAAGTGCAACCACAAAAAAATCCTCTAGAGATTTGGACGTCCCGATCCATTTTTTCCAAAAAAAAAATTTGAAAAGATCCTACGAAAATTAAAAAAAAAACGTCCTTTTCCATTTCCCCCCAAAAAAATTTTATTCAAAAAAAGCCGCTCCGAAAGACCCTCCAAAAATTTAAAAAATACATATCGATCTATTTTTTCTCCGGAAAAAACGCAAATATATTTTTCGTTCACGCGTGCGGTGTGCGCCACGCCTATCTTCCTAGTATAAAATGAGCAAAACCAGAAAGCCAGGCCAATACAGAGGGCTGAGCCGGCCGGTACCGTGGACACTTGTTTGTTTTCATACAGAGAACCATGTGTGCATGCTGATTGGCTGATTGATTAATTAACTTGATTAGACAGGCAGACAGGCGACAGCAAAGATAATCTAAATCACCAAGGCCTAAGGACCTGTTTGGATCCATGCAGCTAATAGTTAGCTGCTAAAAATTAGCTGGAGTGGATCCAAACACCTCAAGCTAATAGATCAGCTAATTATTAGCTGAGCATCCAGCTAATGGTTATCTCATTAGCTAGCCAAACCCAGCTAATAGCAGCTAATAGGTGGTATTTAACCAAAATAACCTTCGCGTCTACCACCAATAGCATTTAATAGCATGGGTATTATGGACAATAACATCTATTAGCCATATATTAGCTGGTGGATCCAAACACCCTCCAACTAATAGTTAGCTAGATAATAGTTAGCTAGCTAATATTAGCTAGGACCTATTAGCTAGCTAACTATTAGCTGCTAATGGATCCAAACAGACCCTAAACCACCTCGAAATTAATAATAGCGACCAATTAAGCCACGTCTTTGTTTATTAAAGTCGCGTCAACACAAGCATGCACGGGCCATTTGGTAATCGCATATGCATATACCATATATGGAGCAATGCACCTCTCTATAAATAGCCAAGGCTAACCCTTCGAGCTTTGAGCACAGCACCAAAATCAGCTAAATCACAGGACAGATCGAACGAGCGAGCGAGCCAGGGGAGATGACGACGCAGCAGGTGATCGACGTATGTGCCAGCTCGTTCTCTTCCCTTAATTAGCAGTAACGCGTTACTCTGTTGTCTTACATGCAATTAACATCCATATACGATCTCTGTGCGTATAGAGGGCACACATTAATTTGACTATTATGTTTTTTCCTAATGGTATGTTAGTAAAAAAAAAGTATTAGGAAAAAATGATATTCGAGCAAGTGCTTCTGATGAACAAATCAGCCGGTATAATATCATATCTCAATAAATAAATAAATAAATATATATATATGTACCAGCTTGGACACTGATCCATTCTTTCCCTATCTGTTTGGCGTCAATGGAGCTAGCTTAATTAGTCCAAAATGAAGTCCTCTAGACACTAAAAAGTGGGTCCGACAGGAACCACCTATGTGTACATTCCACCTGTCGAGTTCCAATTGTGATATTCATCTTTTACGCATGCGAGTGGTTAATTTTCGATAGAAATTTTGTGAGGATGTAGACTTATTTTTGGATTATATCTTTCTAAATTGTTAATTAAAAAGGACACACTCGTGTATGTGTGTGGCGTGCGTGCATGATGGTGTGTACATCACCAATATTGGTCATATAAAATAGGATGAGTTGTTTTGTACCATCATAAAGATCATTTAAGTTAAAAAATACCATCAGCGTGTAATTGAAATGTGGTCACAGTGTGTACTTATCAGTACGGTGTAAATAGATTTACCGTGAAAAATGCTTCCAATATATTATTATTTTATTGAAAACAGAAGTCAAATTAGGAACAGTACACTTTTGAGACTGTTAATGCATAGTGTTGTATTATCGACAAGCGTTTGTGTTTTCGTGTGACTAATTAATTAAGGGAGTGTATAGGCATCATTCGGATGTTTTTGTCCTAACAATCATCTAAACTTTGGACCGTACGATTAAAATTAACACACATTCGTAGGATCAACCCACCTCGAATTCAGGGGGTGTGCATCGATCTGAAAACAAATCCAATGACCCAGAATTTGGATGATGATTGCTAAAGAAAACATCCGGATGAAACTTATCAAAACCCATTAATTAATTAATCAATATAGATAGCTTTAAACATAGTACTAGATTAGATTTGTTTACACAAAGCATGAGAGCCGTTGATTTTCTTTGATCTAATGGCTACGTGATATATTATATATACCTTGTAGGGGTAAGAGGTCACTGTGACCATTTAAAGGTTAATTCTGTCATTGCACTTCATCACTTGACGTTAATCTGTTTTTTATTTTTTTGGGCTAAAAAGCACCTTTAACTTTTTATAAAAGACCATTTGACAAACAGTTAATTTTCTTCAGCAATAAGCTTCAAAAACAGATCCGCATGCATGACAGTGTTCAGTAATGAATCAGAGCGAACTATGAAACGAAATGGATTTTCCCTTCAAAACCATCGACATTATAATAAAAAAAAGATGAAAGTGCCACAAATATTCATATTTTAAAATGATTCTGAGCAGAAAAAGCTATTGCCGTGATGCATCTATGATGTTTAGATATTTCATTAAAAGATCTATAACTGGTTGCGCCTTATAAATGTCATTCCAGAAATATCTAAGTAGAAGAAAATTTCGAACAACAGATGCTAATAATAGAAGTTCTGTTAAGGGTGTTGGAAAAAATGACGATCATAGACGATCATAGACAAAAATCTTCTATGATATTATATATGTCACAGAAGGTGTCCAAACCGTTTGTGTTATGTCGTTATTATCACTGGCATATGGCTACAGACAGTTTGGAAAACCATCAATGATGTTGGTTTCGAACAGTCTGTGATATCCTTTTCTGTAGTAGTACGCCCAGTTTTCAATTTTTGCTAGTTATATGTCGCATTTAGCTTATACTAAAAACCGCTTAAAAGCTTGTTTGGGGGCGTTTATCAGGTTTTCGAAAGCTAAAGGTGGCTTTAAGTCTTCTAAGCAGGGCCTTTAATACCTCTACAGATTGTGTTACGTACGGTTACGCACGCATGTTGCAATATATTATTACATAATATATTGCAAATTTTTTCTATTTGAAATGAAACATAATTCAGATCAAATTTATAATAGATTCCAGATTATTATTATTATTATGATAGAAAAATTATTTTACATTTGAATTTGAAATATGATATACAGTATTATATTTTTTTACTTATCTTTATTTTGTAATTGGAATCCTTAATCCAACATGTTATAAACTTTTTTTTTTGAAAATATGTACCATTTTAAAATCAAGTTAGACTGGATTACATACATATCTCAAATTAACAGTACGGCTTACATGTATCTTCTTTTGAAACTCTTTGAACTAAGTGTGCGCAAGATTCAACTATTAACAGGCTGAGATTTAAAATGAGACTATATGTAAAGAACGTTTGGAATTTTGGATGATGATATTGGCATTTAAATTTTGAATAACATTTCCATAGTTTGGTATGGAAGGATATACCATTTAATACTCGACTATTTTAGGTGTGCAACTTAATCAGTTGCTGGTCTCATTTTTGCATTAAGCTAAAACTAATCCGAACCAATCAATGGCTGCGATTGAAATCCCCTCTGACCCCTAGTGGTAAATGGTGGCTCTAATAGATTAGACGTACTTACTGTGCTACGTACACAGGCCACAGCCTCCGCGGAGAAGAAGGTGGAGCTAGTGTTACTCAAAGATGAGGACACTGAGACGATCCCTTACAATGATAAGAAGGAAGACCTGGCGGTGCTTGTGCGCGTGGTGGCGCCGCCGAAAAGGGAGCGCGCCCCGATCGACCTTGTGGCGGTGCTCGACGTAAGCGGCAGCATGGGCTGGAAGACGTCGACGCCGGGGTGGACGAGGCTGGACCTGGTGAAGGCCGCGATGCAGGTGTTGATGAGAAAGCTCGGCGCCGGCGACCGCCTGGCTATCGTGCCGTTCCACGGGCATGTCGCCGGCGCCACTGCGCTCACGGAGATGAACGAGAAAGGCCGGAACGATGCGTTCTTGAAGGTGCTGCACCTCAGGGCCGGCGGCAACGGCACCAAGTTTATACCAGCCCTCAAGTATGCCTCGGATCTCCTGGAGAAGCGGCCGGCAGGTGAGAAGAAGTCCCGTCCGGGCTTCGTCTTCCTGCTCTCCGACGGGGAGGACAGGACAGTGCTCAAACCCCAGAGCCAAATCAACAACAGCTACCCTGTGCACACCTTCGGCATGTGCCAGAAGTGCAACCCGCAGCCGATGCTCCACATCGCCAGAGAAACCGGAGGGACCTACCACCCCGTCAACGACAAGCCCTCCAACGTCGCGCACGCGCTAGGCGCCTTCCTCGGCGGGATCACATCCGTCGTCGCCGTCAACACGTGCATCAACCTCAGCGTGCCGGCGGACAGCTCGCCCGGCGTGCTGATCAAGAAGATCGACTCCGGGAGCTACCCGAATGAGATCGAGAATGGGGGCGCGTCCGGCACCATCAAGGTCGGCGTCATGTACGCTAACGAGGAGAAGAAGTTCATCGTCCACCTGTTCGTGCCAGCAATGCAGTCGGCGCCCGAGGTGCCGACAAAGCAGGCAGTGCTGACGGTGGCCGGCAGGTACAACAAACCCGGGCGCAAAGTGGAGTCCATCGACCAAAAGGAGGTGCAAGTCACGAGGTCCATCGCCGGGTCGTCGTCTAAGCCTTCTACGGGGTACTACCAACTGCTGATGGTGGAGATCGTCCGCGTCGAGGTTGTCCGCATCGTGAGCACCGTCGTGGACAAGCACAAGGACGTCGACGAGCCAGACCACCAGCAGATGGCCGAGGAGCTGGAGACCGCGTGGGACAAGTTCAAGGATTCCGACAAGTGGAAACAAGTCGGGGTCACCAAGGACGTCCTCACGACGAATAAGGACATCACGAGCATGCACGCGAGACTGACCGAAGAGGAGCACGTCGGGGTGCTGTACGTGCACTCGTGGCTGGCGAGCCACCTGACGCAGCAGGCGACCACCATGGCCGCGTCCTCGTCGGCCGGCGCCGTGGTCAGCTGGTTCCAGCAGAACTACATGCACCAGACGGCCGCCGACGCGGTGTTCGACGCGTCGTCGTTCGTGACGCCGCCGTGGGGCGGGGGCCAGGACAGCGACCCCTGCAAGTGCGTCGACTTCGACAGTATCGACCGGCGGCTTGGCCTCTGGTCCAGGGTCAAGCGCGAGGTGCCGCTCATGTTCCAGCCGTCGGAGGACGCCGAGTCGCACCACCTCACCGCCGTCTTCCGGGAGGCGTCGCTCGATGCCATCAACCGAGCAATGCACCACGACATGTACCTGGTACGTATCCTAGCCTACATGCATACAATAGCTAGCTAGTACTAGTCAATTAGTGGTGAGTTAATTATATCTCTGGCCGGTGATATTAATCTCAGGCCGTCGTCCATGCGAGCAACCTGAGGCGATGCTACTGCGCCGGGAAACAGCCGCCGCCGCCGGAGCATGGCAATGAAGCGCCGCCGCCGCCGCTTGATGTCGCAAAGCCCAGGGAGTACTGACGACGACGCACGCGCGTCCACGCATGGGCGATGGATCGTGCCATGCACATTATCCTATATAAGCGGCGTGCTTTCTTAATTCCTCGACAACTTTCCTCGCTTGCGTCTCCTTTCAAATATTTCAAATAAGCGTGCGGCCATCTCGTTAATTGGTCATGTCTCATTAAGATTGGTCGTCGGTTGTTCCAGTGTGTCAGCTTAGTTACTTGTGGCTGCTTCAAGTTCAAGCTTGGCTCCTGTGTGATCGACGGGTCGAGTCGACTTGAATAATATATCTGCTTTGGTTTGGTTTAATGAACCGGTGATTGAATAATTAACATGGCTACAGTGACTTAATTCTTGTTTCATTAGATTTTTGTACTGTTGTCTACTACTAGTACATATTTTCTGAACCTAGGAGTAGCCGCCACCGTGCCAAACCGTTGGATCGGGTGCTCGCTTTGAGATACGTGCGCAATCTGGAAAGCCCACGAAGGTGGTTGTCACGCAACCCGAATCCAAGGCAAATCAGTTCAACATTGCTGGTGGTTGCTCTCTTTGCAATGCATCATTCCTAGCTACTTGACTTTTTGTCTTTTGTAGGATCTAAGTGAGCCCAGGGGTGTGCACGTATGGTGTCCCATTTCCTTACTTTGAGACGTTGGCTGCTATTTATACTTGGGAGTGTATAATCATCCGGATGTTTTTGTCCCAAAAAACTGTAACACCCCGGCATTTAATATGCCCGAATGCTACCAAACATAGACTAAGCAACCTCTAAATACCACAATTACAAGTAAATTACAGCAAAGGAGCAAATGCTAATACCGAAGATTTCGGCAGCATCTCCTTTGTTTTTCCATGAATTGAAGCGACAATAATATTAACATGTCAAGATAGCATAATGAACGATAGCAATAACATGACCAATCAGAAATTCAACCTCCATACAACTAAAGATATAAGTCTATCCGTCACATGTCAAATATGGCCTAATCATTTACTCATGACAACCAACGAAGCATCAAAACCATAATTTAGTTCAGTGAATTAACCATCACAACTAAAGGAGAGAACATGTCATTATTTATTTGTGTGATGCTAAGTGTGACTAGCTCCCTTTCCCGCATGCCGCTTTCATGGTACCTAAGAAAAACACATAAACACAAGCGTGAGTTCATCACTCAGCAAGTATATTGCAATGGAACAAGAAAATACATTCCAATACCTTCATCACCACTTTTCACATACGACATCATACACATCTCATATTCATAGTGTAAGCATATCATTGACATCATCATATATCATCATCATTTAACATCCTCATATAATGCAATACAATGCGATGCACATATCTCCTGGAAACTCATACCGGTATGGTTGAGTACACACCCGTCGCTGTGCACCCTCTCCCCCCTTCCATCTCAAAGATGGAGGGTGCCTACTCCTAGCTTCTATACACCGCGGTGGATGGAATCACAATGTAGGACTTACTCATTGGCTCTCCGGAATAGTCATAACTTTCTCACCGACCTTCCCCGGACTAGTTATGACTTTCTCACCGCCCGGGCCATGTATCATGCCATGTATGCAAATATGCCAACATCATAAATAACTTTGTACATTAACACATGGCATCATAACATAATAAGCATATTCATCATATCAATGGCAAACATTAAAGCATGTCATGTGAACATATCATATATTCAATTTCAACTCAACAAAACTAGCAAACTACAACCCGCTACCCATTCCAATACACTTGCCTCAACCACGGGCGACGGATTGGCGAGACGTAGAGGGCACCCCGGGGTCACAACACCTGCACATAGGCACCACACACTCAAAATCATGCCCACAAAACAATACGCAAACACTCTTCTACCCCGACTTCGCAAACTACCCGCACAACCCAAAAACAGAGGTTCTGTCCCGTCGGGACAGCAGACTTGCAACGAGCATAACTCAGGTTCTACAACTCCGAATTGATTAAACGAGTACATCCTCGCGTAGCTTAGGAAATTTCCTAACTTTTTCTAAGTATATGGAAAAGCTGATTCGGAGTCTAAAGTTGTTTAATCTACAAAATACCGTGATCTGTTCCAATCACGTCACAGTTTTTAACACGTTCGGTAAAACGAGCATAGCTTTCAAACGGCTGGGCGGAATTGGACGTTCTTTATACCCACTGAAAGGTATTGAAATTACCTACAACTTCTTCAACAGGCGGCCGACCAAATTCCGAGTCTAAAATGGCGAAAGCCCAAACCCTAGGTCGACTGCTCAATCTGCCCGAAACAGAGAACGTGGCAACTCTAGTTTTCTCCCAAATCTACCCATGGACAGCACCACCACTTGATCTAAAAACATGAAATCGACCTCTAGAATAGCACCTAGACCCAACCCATAGATCACCCATGCCATACCTTCGCTCGACGAACGAAAACCCAACGGATCTCCTCCCGGTTCGCGCGATCTCCTTCCTTGCTTCCAAATCCACCGGATCTCCTCGTTGCGGAGCGCTCCAATGGACGGATCTGCGGGGTGGTGAGGTGGAGAACTCCCCTAGGGGCAGCAAGGGAGGTGGAGAGGGGTGGTGGCGCCATGGGGGAAGATGGAGAGGAGGGGAAGGGTGGAGGCGCATGGGGGGGCTAGGGGGTGGCGGCTAGGGTTGGGAGAGGGAGTGGGGGGCGCACCAAGGGGTGGGGGCCAGATTTGGCTGCCCAAAAGTCCCTCCCCTTGGACCCAAACCCTTCCACCGGAGGCCCAACTCAACCCCCAAGGCCTATAGTCCCCCGGAGAGGCCCAAACACCCGAAACTGCCCAAAAACACGCTATAAACGGCATAACGTAAAGTTTTAACCTTCATTTTCACATTTTATAAAGTTTTTAACCTCAACATTCACATTTTATAAGATACGACACTCCGTGGTGTCACAAAAACATCCAAACTTTGGATCGTACGATCAAAACACACATCCGTAGGATCAACCCACATCGAATTCAGGGGGTCGTGCATTGATCTGAAAGCAAATCCAATAGCCAGGAATTTGGATGATGGTTGCTAAAGAAAACATCCGGATGAAACTTATCAAAACCCTTATACTTTATAGCAAGGACGTCATTGCTACTGGAGAAGGTGCCGAAGGATTTGGTGAGGCAGCCACCAACTTGGAGAACGAAATTGCTGCTGAGATTGCTCATGAGGATGAGATTTGACTTGTGGGTGTCTTGACGGGTACATAGGGATAATTTCACTAGGTACTATACTAATCACTAGAATGTAGGTAGGGATAACTTCAGTGTCATACTTGATTGGAACACTTACGCAGTGAATAATGAATCGGTAACCTTGGTAGCATTTTTTTAAGAACATTTATATTGTCCATACTTTATTTTTTATTAGACAAATCTTGACCTTTACTCGCATCTAATTAAACTTTCTTATGCTTTGCTAGATGACGCAAATAGAAGATGAAAAACTACTGCTTTGGACCTCAAGTTGAAAAATGAACTTCGGAAGCTATCACATTGGAGACCAGTGGTGGTTTGAAGAATTTGGACCTCAAGCTGTACATACCCTTTGGAGTTTCAGTTGGGATCGATGTGCTTCTGTGATGTGTGACATCTAATCAAGATTTCTTATGTAGCATAATTTGAACTTGAGGTTGTAAACGTTTCATCTGAGTTTTGACTGCTGAGAGTTTTAGATCTCCGTGATATTTCTAAACAGATCGTTAGCTAGAGCTGCACATGGATATGTATCTGTGTCCTCGTCCTTGTTCTTCGCGAAGAATCTTGGTTCTTAAGCAGTAATTCCTTGTCTTTATCTGCCGATTGTCTCATCTAGCAAATTCCGACAAGATGTAATGCTTTTTCTAACGATTCTTTCTGTGTCAGAGGATGTAATGCCTTTTATAATGTTCCATGTTTTGCTTGATCCGCGACTATGGTCGACACCCCATTTTGCGCACGAACAAGAACAAGCCGCGATAAGCGAATCGCTTGTTGGTATAAATTATATGTGGAGATCTGGGAGGGAGCTTGATGCAAAAGCCAAATTAGAGTCTCAGGTAGCTAGCGGAAACTACGATATATGCTTGTGCAGATTACATTGGATGACATATTTCAACAGAATATCTGAAATCACACATAACTGACAACTGAATTCTGTGAGCTGGGAAATTTAAGCAGAGGTCGCCTCAGACTAGAGACTAGAGAGAGCAGATGGTAGGAGAGGCTGGGCGCTCGGCTGAGTAGCAGACTAAATGGTGAAGGTTCATGTCTCTCAGTGTTTCATATAATCTTTGCGTACCTGCCTGTTTTAAAATTCTCAATTTCCCATGCTCACAACCACAGAAACGCAAGATGAACTCATGCAAACCTACTTCACGGTGAAGCTATTATTCGAACAACCATTAGTGACAGGTCCAATATTTGTACTATAGCCACTGAAAGACATGCAGGGAGTATAAGTTCAGGTTACTTTGGTGTAGGTGATGGAATGTCGACGGTCAGAAGTTTAGGTTGATTCAATCGGGAGGGGTGGTAGTGATGAGCTGTAGCATTTGCGAATGTTCATTTACCGCAAACAACTGATGTTACCAGTTAAGACCAGTATTTGCTTGTTTGTAAACCAGACGTTTTAGGGATTAGGGTCTTGCACACTAAGCTGTATAAAGATCTGTGCTATTTACAAATTTAGAAGATTATAATCAGTTCTCCCATTATTCTTGGCTTCTTGCAAGCAGAACATTGTCGATTGTTTCAAGATATTATTCAACAAAGTTAAGAAGATTCATAACCTGCTGAATATAACCATGTAGTGTCAAAGGCTACCTCAAGCTTTGCCAGTGTCGCATCTAGTAATGCACTTGTTACTTGCCAGCAACAGACCGCAGACCACTACCCTTTTCCAAAATTCTTATGGACATTGAGATAAGATCAGAGGCAGGAATTTTTGGGCTGGAGGCTTGGGTAAGTCCCACAAGGAAAAATGCCATTTTTTAGCGTAGTGCTTCGATCCCTGATTTCCAAATACTAAATTGCATAAATTCTACAGCGGTTTGGATAGTAACTACATGCCAGTTGCAAATGAGGTCAGTTGTGCAGTTCACATTTTGAAAGCACTCAAACATTTATATTTATTTTTTCTTATGCCATTCCAAAATAAGTAACTAGTGGATATATGGATGGCACAATTTTTTTTCCCGAAAGACACAGGAAGTGTCTATCCCATTGATAACAAGAGAAGTTAAATAGGACTACAAAAACCAAGCGTCTTAGGCTGACACAAAATGAAAATGAAATGAAATTGTGGGCACTTTACAACATCAGTTTGCCCCGTTACGGAGAACAGAGCCCAAAAGGAACCGGAAGAAGCTGGAGCCAAAATTGGCAGTGGTCATTCCGTTTATGTGTAGCTATAAGAAGGAGATTCCTAAATAAAGAGAAAGAAATACCTTGCTCCGAACTTATCTTGCAAATGGGCATTTTAAGGTCAAGTGGTCAGCGGATTTGAACTACGATCCACAAAGGGAGCAAAGGGTGCTATGAGGCCAACCTCCAGCCGCTAGCCTATCACCTGTCAATAAGTTGTTTTGAACTATTTTCTATATTAGCTTGCCATATCACTTGGTAGTCATAGTATGGCATTGAACCGTAGAACTACACACTGTAAGCCGTCTTAGCTGAATAGTCTCCATTGGTATTCCATTTCCACATTATGTCATCCTGTACTTGTGACTGTAGTGTTACATTTTGGATTGTCTGCCATAGTCTGAAGTATTCCTGCAACTGTGAAAAAGTGTTTATTCTTTGCAACTATTTGATCCAGGTCCTATTTGTGAGTTCATACTAGATTGTTCTATTTTTCCTTCTAACAATCGCGAAGCATTGCGGTGCCACCTCACTTGGTGAGGCGCCATTTAACCACCTGGAGGTCCAGAACTTGGTTGTCCTGCCATGCCCTAGTGAGACCCTGGTGCTCACATTGAAAAGGCTCCTATTTGTTGCATCACACGGTAAGTCCATGCCAACCCATGGTCTTTATTTGTATTTCCAGCCAAAGCAAAGCCAGCGAATCCTTAGGGCCCTTCCGAGTTCACCTAGTTCTTTTACCCCCAAACCTCCTAGTTCTTTTAGCCTACATACTTTTTTCCAGTTTACAAGATAGTTGCCCCCCTTGCCATCCTGTTTACCTGTCCAAATAAAACTTCTTCTTAATTTGTCCATCTTTTTAATTGCCCATTTGCTCAGTGGGTACCTTTGTCAAATGATAGATTGTGAGCGATGTTAAGACCGAGTTCACTAACTCAAGTCGTGCTGCCCTGGAAAGGAGTTTTCCTTTCCAACCTACCAGTCTTGATCCCACTTTGTCAATGACTGGTTGTATATCAATCATTTTTGAGTTTTTTTGTCCGTAGCGGCATCCCTAAATACCTACATGAAAAAAGATTTCATAATGGTTGGAAAGTCCTATAATATGTCGTGAGGTCTAAACTGTGACATCCAATTGGATAGACATCGGTCTTTTTGGAAGCTTGTCTTTAACCTCGTGGCTCCAGTAAAAGCGGTCAAAATACCTATAGTTCTTATTTGTCGGGATTGGCGAAGATGGCTGCATCGTCTGCATAAAAAGTGATATTCATAGCTTGGCTGACCGATGGAGGATAGGTTTGATCAGATTTGCTATGGTTGCCGATGCAATTAGGGTCTACAGCGGGTCAATGGCCAGAATAAAAAGCATAGTTGACAGCGGATCTCCCTGCCGAAGCCCTCTGTTGTGTCTAATTGGGTGTCTAGGGTTTTTGTTCATTATGATTTTCGAGGAAGAAGATGCCAGTATCATTGAAATCCAATTCCTCCATCTAAGCTCAAACCTAACATGCTACAGGAGTTCAAGGAGATATTCCCAACTGACCGAGTCAAAACTTTGGCCAAATCTAACTTGATGAACAAAGATGACGTCTTCTTCCTGTGTAATTTTTTGGTTAAGTTTTGGGTATACAAGAAATTTTCATGAATAGATCTCCACTTAACAAATGGACTTTGGTTGATTGAGATGATATCCTACAGAAAATGTGCTAGCCTATTTGCTACGAGTTTGGAGAATAGCTTCGCAAAACTATGTATAAGACTTATGGGTCTAAAATCCGAGACTCTCTTGGGGTCCTGTTTCTTGGGAAGAAGAAGCACATGTGCATAGTTGAGGGCATGATTATTTCTTTCTTTAAGGTTGTACAGCTGATTAATCGTTGCCATAAGGTCGACCTTGATGATATGCCAACATGTTTTGTAGAACATCCCTGTATACCCATCTGGACCTGGTGCTTTTTCAAAGGGCATGGAGTGGATGGCTTGGTGGACCTCTTCTTCCTCAAATGACTCTTCCAGGCTGCTTAGATCATGTTGCTGCAAGCCTAAATTTTCCCAATTGAGGGTAAATAGCATGAGAATAAATAGCATGAGAGTAGTAATGAAATTGGCCTCACCTTCTGCATGTAGTGTTGCAGCACAGTATGATTTCAGGGCTCTAGCCTTCTTCAAACATATCTCACATCTCTCCAATGTGAGAAACTGGAATACAAATTCGCAACACCTTGCCATATTTCAAACTCGCTAGCACTATCATCCTCTACTTGAAGGACAATAAGTGGACAGTGAGCATGGAAACTACCAAAAAAATTAAGAGATACAAATTATGGTAATGCCTAGCACACCATCAGAAAATAGAGTTAGCCCACTCGAATAGTTAGAAGGAACCTATAAGCAATCTGATGTTAGAAGAACACCATTTCTCTTGGGCGAAATATTGTATTGCATAAGAATCTAAACCCATGTCAAGCTATTGCAAAAGGCTAATCATGTGTTGTGTAAACATCATCTAAAAGCCCTATACTCCTATTAGAACCTAGAAAATAGAGATATACTAGATGGTTCACAAAATAAAGGTTTTAATCACTTCACACTAAAGGTGAGTAGGTTACACTAACCTAAATGGTACTTTTGTGCATGGGGTCAAGAAACAAACATCTATATCATTCTTGCAAGATCTAGTGGAATTCTTTTGGGCTTGAACAAGAGCAAGAAGGACATGGTATGCTTCCACTGCTTCCATGGGTGATGATTGAGCAACCTTCAACTTAACCATTATTCTAAGTAATTGAACCCTCAGCACAGCACTAATAGTTTTGACCCAATCGGTTTATCTAGCCGATGCTACTCGTGCTTGAGGTGCTTGCTGTCTAGGGGTAAATTCATTATGCTGCCTCTCGAGTGCAAACTCGGATTGGTGTTGTAGCAGGGGTTGTGATGGTGCACATGATTTCTCATAACCGGCATTCTGCCGCCTCAATGTCGGCTCAGGGAGTGAAACAAACGGCCCCAAATATGATGCAATCCTATAAGGGGCCAGATCCCTTAGAGGAATCGGCTCAATGTACTGAGGACGTACGTGGTTCTCAATCGGCTGAGCGATCGATCCAGGATAAACGTAAACTAGGCTGGCTACCAAATTTGGAGCAATCTATGTAATCCTAGTAACGAGTGATCCTGCTTGCACCAGGATCCCATGACAAAATCACAGTCGGCTGTGTCGATGCCAAAGCTAGGATAGTAGCCAACGATTTTGGGTCGACCACAGACTTAACATTCTGGACGTTCTGGCAGATGGAATAGACTAGATATTTTGGCAGAGATTGCACGGGGTCAAGCGAAACACCAACCGGCACTAGCTCTTGTGCAACTTCCTTGACGTTGTTAGCTATCATCGGCGTAAGGGTGGTTTACTAAAGTCGATGGCTGGTTTACCCCAGAGCACAATGTATAGATTGATTAATCATATCCGATAACTCCGCCTGAACAAGCATATACCGGCTTACCTATGCTCTTTTGGCAGCATTTGGATCCTCCTTATTGCCGAAGTTGACCGTCGGCAATGCGGACTTCTGTGTAACGCCGCTTCAGGTCTTCTGATAACAGTTGAGCATCATATGCTCAAGCGCGATTTCCGATCTTCAAGTTTCTTTATTTGTTACATTATCAAATCATCCATTGTAGGGACGATTATCACCTTAGAATTGATGTCGGGTGGAGAGATTGATTTTCCAAAAGAAGATATTGCCGTCCGATCATATCCCATCGGGCGTGCCAAAAGTGTGTTGATGTCAAAAAAACATGACGAATGGTTGATCAACAGTCAGCACACGCAAACACTGGGTCTAATCTTGGGTGTGAGCGTGCCAGCCAATTTGATCATGCAATTGGCAATAAAATAATATGTAATTCAATCGACTATTAACCTGATCTAATATCAATAGCGATTTAGCCCGATCGGCTTGTTCGAGCCGATTTAGACAAAAGTGACTGATAGATCTAATCAACCTGATTGAGTTGATCAGATGGGTGTAAAGGCCGTTTTTCCCGAAGAAGGCAATACTCAACAAAATCGAAGAAAAGGCGAATCTAAATTGACGTAAGTCAACGGAATTGAATTACAAAGGAAAGATTACAAAGATAAAAACTACTCATAATCGACGAAAAGTAAAGTAAAAAATAGAACAAGTTGCCTGATTTTTTGTTGGATGTCTTTCAATTAGGGCTGGAAACGAGCCGAGCCGAGCCCGGCTCGGCTCGGCTCGGTGTGGCTCGGTCCAGTGGCGAGCCGAGCCAGGCTCGGCTCGGCCCTGAGGCGAGCCCAAAAAACCGGCTCGGCTCGGCTCGGGCTCGGCTCATGGCCCGACTCGTTAACTTTCGCCGAGCGAACATTTTATCAGAAAATTAAATATTTATACAATAATTCATGTATTTGCAGTGAATAATATTAACTTACGACTACTAAATAATAGTAGTTGCTTAGTTGCTGTCTATCACACTTGTAGGAAATGGAATTGTCTCAACATCATCTTCATCATCTTTTCCTAAAAATATAAGTCATTAGTCATACTAAATTCCTGCATGGGCTGGGCCGCCGAGCCAATTTGGCTCGCGAGCCGAGCCGAGCCGGCTCGGTGTTTTTGCGAGCCTGAAAAACAGGCTCGGCTCAAGCTCGATCCGAGCCACGAGCCTGTGTGAGCCGAGCCAGGCTAGGGCGAGCCCGAGCGAGCCACGAGCCACGAACTTTTTCGACCCTACTTTTAATGCAGCACATCGGCCCCTTTATAGCATTTGGTCTGATCATGTCCTCCTTGGTCTCTTCACGACTGCCAATATCGGCTTCAACTTTCCCCATAATATTTTCCCTTCGAGATCAGCATCGGCTACAATCCGATAAACCCGTATCGACTTATAACTTTCCAAACTCGATACTTTCTTTAATAAACCAACTGTCAAACTAATTATTACCAAATCGGTCATATCCCAAATGCAGTGTCAACACCACCGTTATTGAAACGACCCAAAAATTCAAAATGAATTTATTTGGGGTTTAATTCAAATTTTCGAGTTCAAATTTGAATTTGGATATTTGAATTTGCTTTTATTTGATTTGGTTTTCTTTTTCGGTTTTGGGCGATTTCCTCTTGGGCCTTCGGCCGTTTCGTTTTCCGGCCCGTTTGGCCTCTGGCCTTCGGCCTCCTCGGCCGGCCCGGCCCGACTCCGGCCGGCTCCGTCTCCCGACCTGGCGCCGCCGCCAGCTGCGCCAGCGCCCTTGTGCCATGCCGCCCGCCAGCCACGCTTTGCTCCGGTCTCCCGACCATGGCCGCTTCGCGCCGCCCGTCGCTCGCAGCGCCGGCCAAACCGCCCGCGCGTGCGCCGCCTATGCGCCGCGCCCGCCGCCGCCGTGCCTTGCCGCCGTGCCCTCGCCCACGCCTATAAAAGGGAGCCCCGAGCTCCATACTTCCTTGCCCGCTCCGCCCTCGCCGGTGAGCTCCCTCCCCTCCCGCTCCGTCTCCGGCTGCCGGATCGCGCCGCCAGCGTCCGGTATTTGCGCGCCGTCGCCGCCATTGGGAACCCTAGGGTTCCAGGCTCCTGCCCGCTTCGCCGCGCGCGCTGGGCCAGGCCGGCCGACCAGTGCGCCAGGCCCGGCCGACCAATGACCTCGCGCGCTCGTGGGCCGTGGCCCAAACCCCCCAGCCAAAGCCGGCCCAACACTGCTCAAATAGTGTTTTCCGATTTTTTTGATTTATAATTCGATTATAAATCCGAAAAATCGTTTTTAAATTCCAGAAAACCCCCAAAAAATTCCCGAAAAATTCCGTGAGCCCAAGAAATCCACCAAATCCACTATCCAAACCGTTTCGACCCACTGAGTCCAAAAATGCCCTCCGTTCCTAAATCCGGAGTTCCCAAAATTCCGAATTGCCCAATTCGCCCTTCGTTCTCTCTCTCGGCCCGGTTCCGGTTTTCGGTTTCCTTTTTCGTTCCAGTTTCTTTTTTGTTTTTCGTTTCTTTATTGTCGTTCGTTCTTGTCGCGCTAGATCCGGACGTTGGACAGTTCCAGGAGCAGACGCAGATCCCGGAAGCGAGTATTTGGACCCGACAGGAGCCCCGAACGACTACGTCAACTTCAGTTCAGCCAATCCGATCGCCGAGCAAGGCAAGCCGTACACCCTTGATCATATTGATCCCAATCATGCCATGCTATAGTATTAAGTATTTTATACCGCATTATTTTACTGTATGTTGAAATATTGAAACCCAGTATTTTAGAATGACATGATACCTAGGTAATGCCGAATTGCTCATAAAAGCACTCCTTGGAATATTGAACCTTATTATATCCTTTGCAACCCTAGATGTTGATATTATTAGATAAATTACTGTTAATCCTGTGGTTAACTCAAATGCTTTCGAAAATGGAAATAAAGTGCTGCCGAATCTCGGATTCGGGTGTTTGTGAAAAATGCTACAGTTTGGGGGACAGAATCGGATAAATCCCGGAGTGGATGTAACTCCGATCCCCGGCTGATGATTGATGCCTTGATTTGACTAATGACCGGCTGAGTGGGATGCCGGGATAAGTGGTGAATGAAGGTTTGATCTTTGGCAGTGTAAGGATAATGAACCCCCTTGCGCAAAGTAAAGAACTTAGTTCCCGTTCAACCACAGGTCGGACTGGTCGGTGGACCCATATCCGACATAGCTCGATGGAGTTAATCATTCTGAAATAATAATTGGACTTACGGTAGTAACTATTCTCGTGGAAGAATGGGGACCGGCCTTCTGGCGAGGAAGTATCTAGGGGAGATGTGGAACAAGAATGTTTTGTGGTGTCACTCTTGGTTCTCACAGCGGTAGGTGCTCACGAGGACAGTGAGTCCAAGGTGGCTTTATACCTATCGGTTAACAACTTAAAGGCAGGAATGATTGAGCGAAATCTTGTGATAATCTCGACCCGGCCGCATGCATTTAAGTTGCATGTTTGTTAGCGCTTGGCATTAACGGTCGTTGAATATCTTGTGGGTAAAGTTGAGCACCTCTGCAGAGTTAATGATGGTAATCGATTACGCCGAACTTCCGGTTAATGAAGTTAAGTTTGAACTGGGGTGATACAGTAACCAAGCTCAAGTAATTATTTCGGTATTTGGTGAATGTGTTTAAGTGGTGTTGAACTTGTGAACCCCCTTACTATTATTTGTGGTCTGTGCTTCAAATGTAAAATGAGTTAGAAAATAAAACTGCATCCAGATACTTAACCCTACTGCCATCCCTTGATTACCCCTGCATATAGTATTCAGTGGTTAAAATGCGACTTGTTGAGTACTCCGTACTCACCCTTGCAACCCCGCCCCTTTCAGAGTTCGAAGATGCTGGAGCCTTCCAGGAGGTCGTAGATGGCGATCTTGTTTGGTTTTGAGGTCTTGGTCTTTTTGCTCAGGCCTGCCTGTGCGGTGTTTTAGTAATGTACTTAGGGCCCTGTTGTGCCCTCTTTTGTAAAACCCTGGCCGTTAGGCCCTATATTGAATAAAAAGTGTTGAATTGGCTTTTGCCAGGCAATTGTACTCTTGTTTTCCAACCGTTAATCGTCTGGAGTAGCAGTTTGCGAGTCTCGGATCTGCCCCTAAAAGGCGGTCCGTCACAAGTGGTATCGAGCCTTGGCTTGACCATAGATTAAGACCTTACGTTGGTATAGGAAAATTTTACAAAATTATTTTAAACACAAACAAAATGAATCTCGAAAATATAAGTATTATTGCTTCTCCTTCTTCCCCTGCTACCTTATCTTCTTTAGAGCTTTTTATCCCTCTCGGTTTGATTTAAAAAGTTTCGTCTGCCCGTCTAAATTTCAAAATCCTCACCAATCTTCGCCAGCAGCTTGGAGGTGATGCCGTCAGCAGTAGTTAGGCCGGTAGTCATAGAAGTTGTGCCCTTGTTCTGTTAGGATTTTGTAATGTAAAATGGGTTATGCCAAACCTTAAAATGGTTTTGCGTATAATCCATATTATAAAAATTTGCTAAGTTCTCTATTTCCGTGATTTTGGGTGCCCTAAATATCTATATAAATCCCCGTCTAATTCAAAGGTTCCCTCAATTCGTCTGAACCCATCTATTCTTGCTACTCTCGCCCCATACCCTAATCCTTGCTCGTCTTCTGCTTTTCTCCAAAACCCTGCTTGAGACCAAAAGGAAAGTCAGAATTAAGACCATGGGAGACATCGAGGAGAGCAACGAGAATAGCAACCACGGCGGTGATGAAGAGTCAAGCGGCAACCAGATCAACCTCGCACAAATCTTGGCGACCATGGAGAAGAACCGGTATATGGCAGAGCAACGACAAGAGAAGATGATGGAGAAGTTGTTGGAACACGTGATTGCAGGACCTCAGGGTTATAATCAAAATGGACAAAACGGAAATATAGGTGGATCTAGGTGGTCGGACTTCCAAAAGACCAGGCCCCCTATATTTTCGACCCCGATTGACCCTTTGGCGTGACGGCCCGGATCAGAGATATTCGAGAGAAAGTTGGACACGATCGATGCGACCACGAAAGAGTCCTGTATGCGTCCCATCAGCTACAAGGACGAGCAGCAGCTTGGTGGATGAACTTTCACGAAATGAAGAATGGACAAGAAGTCACGTGGATCGAATTCGAAGACGCTTTCAGGAAAGCCCACATACCAGCTGGATTAATGGCGTCGAAGAGAAGAGAATTTTTAGCCCTCCATCAGGGACGACTAACAGTGATCGAGTACCTCCACCTATTCAACTACCTAGCCCGCTATGCGCCAGGAGAAGTGGACACTGAAGCCAAGAAGATGGAGCGATTTTTCGAAGGATTGCAGAAGAATTTGAAGTTCCACATATCAGCCATAGATTTCAAGGATCTGTCATCTATGGTGGACAAGCTGATAGTCTCGGAGGAGACCAGGAATGATTTGGAGGACACCAGAAAGAGGAAAGCTTATGAGCAAAGGATGCACTCTTCCGCCCAATATGGAGGAATGACCCCAGCCTTTTCCTCCGGATTTCCGAACAAGAGGCCAGCTACAAGCGGACAGCAGTCGAATTCCACCTCCACCCAATCTGGGACACTAAGTTGCTATAATTGCAATGGGAACCACCTTGTCAGAGATTGTCCCCAAAAGACTTCAGGATGTTTCCACTGTGGACAGCCCGGACACATCAGACAGTACTGCCCACACAGGGACCTACCAACAGTAGTGGCTAGATCGCGGGCGTCAGCCTCCGCCCCCACCAGCATGCAGTCAGTGCCTCGACAACAGCAGTCCCAGACCCGAGGATACCTAAAAGTACCAGTTAAGTCTGAAGGAAACCCAAGCAGTCAAGGTCAGAATACTTCAGGACAAGTCCAAGGAAGGATCAATCATGTCACCTTCAAAGGAACAACAAGGCCAACAGACAGAGTTACTGGTAAGTTTCAGACTCAGAAGTTGCTATGGTCTACCGAGTGTTGTGGAAGAATCACACCTCGGGAAAAAGAATCGGGTTTTGCAGCAGTAGTTTTCCCAACCGCTCCCCAGGAGGAATAAATCTCGGGGACGAGATTTGTTTTAAGTGGGGTAGGTTGAAACGACCCAAAAATTCAAAATGAATTTATTTGGGGTTTAATTCAAATTTTCGAGTTCAAATTTGAATTTGGAGATTTGAATTTGCTTTTATTTGATTTGGTTTCGTTTTTCGGTTTTGGGCCGATTTCCTCTTGGGCCTTCGGCCCGTTTTCGTTTTCCCCGGCCCGTTTGGCCTCCTGGCCTTCGGCCTCCTCCGACGGCCGGCCCGACTCCGGCCGCTCCGTCTCCCCGACCAGCGCCGCGCCTGCCGCCAGCGCCTGCCTTGCCGCGCCGCGCCGCCAGCGCCATGCCCGCCCACTTTGCTCCGGTCTCCCGACCATGGCCGCTTCCTTGCGCGTCGCTCGCCTTCGCCGACCCGGCCGCCGCCGCGTCTGCGCCGCAGCTTCTGCCGCGCCCGCCGCCGCCGTGCCCTCGCCACGCCTATAAAGGAGCCGAGCTCCATTCTTCCTTGCCCGCTCCCCGCCCTCGCCGGTGAGCTCCCTCCCCTCCCCGCTCCGTCTCCGGCTGCCGAATCGCGCCGCCAGCGTCCGTGACTGCCGCCGTCGCCGCTTGGCCCAGGAACCCTAGGAGTTCCAGGCTCTGCCACTTCGCCGCGCGCTTTGGGCCAGGCGGCCGGCCAGTGCGCCAGGCCCGGCCGACCAATGACCTCGCGCGCTTCGTGGGCGTGGCCCAAACCCCGACCAAAGCGGCCCAACCTTTGCTCAAATAGTGTTTTAGATTTTTGATTTATAATTCGATTATAAATCCGAAAAATCGTTTTAAATCGAAAACCCCAAAAATTCCCGAAAAATTCCGTGAGCCCAAGAAATCCACCAAATCCACTATCCAAACCGTTTGACCCACGGAGTCCAAAAATGCCCTCAGTTCCTAAATCGAGTTCCCAAAATTCCGAATTGCCCAATTAAGCGCCGTTCTCTCTCTCTCGGCCGGTTAGGTTTGGTTTCCTTTTTCGTTCGATTTCTTTTTGTTTTCGTTTCTTTATTGTCGTTCGTTCTTGTCGCGCTAGATCCGGACGTTGGGCGATTCGAGGAAGCGACGCAGATCCGGGCGAGGCTGGACCCGGCGAGAGCCCGAGCGACTACGTCAACTTGATTCGACCAATCCGATCGCCGAGCAAGGCAAGCCGTACACCCTTGATCATATTGATCCCAATCATGCCATGCTATAGTATTAAGTATTTTATACCGCATTATTTTCTTGTATTTTGAAATATTTAAACGCAGTATTTTAGAATGACATGATACCTAGGTAATGCCGAATTGCTCATAAAAGCACTCCTTGGAATATTGAACCTTATTATATCCTTTGCAACCCTAGATGTTGATATTATTAGATAAATTACTGTTAATCCTGTGGTTAACTCAAATGCTTTCGAAAATGGAAATAAAGTGCTGCCGAATCTCGGATTCGGGTGTTTGTGAAAAATGCTCTGATTTGGGGGCGAATCGGATAAATCCGGAGTGGATGTAACTCCGATCCCGGTGATGATTGATGCCTTGATTTGACTAATGGCCAGAATTTGAGTGGGATGCCGGGATAAGTGGTGAATGAAGGTTTGATCTTTGGCAGTGTAAGGATAATGAACCCCCTTGCGCAAAGTAAAGAACTTAGTTCCCGTTCAACCACAGGTCGGACTGGTCGGTGGACACATATCCGACATAGCTCGATGGGTTAATCATTCTGAAATAATAATTGGACTTACGGTAGTAACTATTCTCGTGGAAGAATGAGGGACCGGCCTTCTGGCGGGGAGTATCTGGGAGATGTGGAACAAGAATGTTTTGTGGTGTCACTCTTGGTTCTCACAGCGGTAGGTGCTCACGAGGGCAGTGAGTCCAAGGTGGCTTTATACCTATCGGTTAACAACTTAAAGGCAGGAATGATTGAGCGAAATCTTTGTGATAATCTCGACCCGGCCGCATGCATTTAAGTTGCATGTTTGTTAGCGCTTGGCATTAACGGTCGTTGAATATCTTGTGGGTAAAGTTGAGCACCTCTGCAGAGTTAATGATGGTAATCGATTACGCCGTACTTCCGGTTAATGAAGTTAAGTTTGAGCGGGGTGATACAGTAACCAAGCTCAAGTAATTATTTCGGTATTTGGTGAATGTGTTTAAGTGGTGTTGAACTTGTGAACCCCCTTACTATTATTTGTGGTCTGTGCTTCAAATGTAAAATGAGTTAGAAAATAAAACTGCATCCAGATACTTAACCCTACTGCCATCCCTTTATTACCCCTGCATATAGTATTCAGTGGTTAAAATGCGACTTGTTGAGTACTCCGTACTCACCCTTGCAACCCAGCCCTTCGAGTTCGAAGATGCGAGGAGCCTTCCAGGAGGTCGTAGATGGCGATCTTGTTTGGTTTTGAGGTCTTGGACTTTTTGCTCGAGGCTGCTGTGCGGTGTTTTATTAATGTACTTAGGGCCTGCTTGTGCCCTCTTTTGTAAAACCACGGCCGTTAGGCTATATTGAATAAAAAGTGTTGAATTGGCTTTTGCCAGGCAATTGTACTCTTGTTTTCCAGCCGTTAATCGTCTGGAGTAGCAGTTTGCGAGTCTCGAATCTGCCCCTAAAAGCGGTCCGTCGCCGTAGCGCGCCCATTTGCCGCGCGCCGCATTGCCCCGCCTGCCCGCCGCTTTGCTCGGTCTCCCGGCGGCCGCTTCGCGCCCGTCGCTCGCGTATCAGCCGATCGCGCCGCGCGCGTCGCGCCGCCTGCGCGCGCCCGCCTTGCCGCCGTGCCTTCTTGCCGTGCCCTCGCCCACGCCTATAAAGGAGCCGAGCTCCATTCTTCCTTGCCCGCTCCCCGCCCTCGCCGGTGAGCTCCCTCCCCTCCCCGCTCCGTCTCGGCGGCTGCCGGATCGCGCCGCCAGCGTCCGGCCCGCGCCGTCGCCGGCCCAGGAACCCTTGAGTTCCAGGCTCTACCAGCTTCGCCGCGCGCTTTGGGCCAGGCGGCCGACCAGTGCGCCAGGCCGGCCCGACCAATGACCTCGCCTTCGTGGGCCGTGGCCCAAACCCCGACCAAAAGCGGCCCAACCTTTGCTCAAATAGTGTTTTCCGATTTTTTTGATTTATAATTCGATTATAAATCCGAAAAATCGTTTTTAAAATCCAGAAAACCCAAAAAAAAAATTCCCGAAAAATTCCGTGAACCCAAGAAATCCACCAAATCCACTATCCAAACCGTTTCGACCCACTGAGTCCAAAAATGCCCTCCGTTCCTCAATCCGGAGTTCCCAAAATTCCAAATTTCCCAATTCGCCCTTCGTTCTCTCTCTCGGCCCGGTTCCGGTTTTCGGTTTCGTTTTTCGTTCGATTTCTTTTTGTTTCGTTTCTTTATTGTCGTTCGTTCTTGTCGCTAGATCCGGACGTTGGGCGATTCGAGGAAGCGACGCAGATCCGGAGCGGTATTTGGACCCGGCAGAGCCGAACGACTACGTCAACTTCAGTTCAGCCAATCCGATCGCCGAGCAAGGCAAGCCGTACACCCTTGATCATATTGATCCCAATCATGCCATGCTATAGTATTAAGTATTTTATACCGCATTATTTTACTGTATGTTGAAATATTGAAACCCAGTATTTTAGAATGACATGATACCTAGGTAATGCCGAGTTGCTCATAAAAGCACTCCTTGGAATATTGAACCTTATTATATCCTTTGCAACCCTAGATGTTGATATTATTAGATAAATTACTGTTAATCCTGTGGTTAACTCAAATGCTTTCGAAAATGGAAATAAAGTCTTTGTGAATCTCGGATTGGTGTTTGTGAAAAATGCTACTGATTTGGGGGCGAATCGGATAAATCCGGAGTGGATGTAACTCCGATCCGGTGATGATTGATGCCTTGATTTGACTAATGACCGGCTGAGTGGGATGCCGGGATAAGTGGTGAATGAAGGTTTGATCTTTGGCAGTGTAAGGATAATGAACCCCCTTGCGCAAAGTAAAGAACTTAGTTCCCGTTCAACCACGCAGTCGGGTGGTCGGTGGACCCATATCCGACATAGCTCGATGGAGTTAATCATTCTGAAATAATAATTGGACTTACGGTAGTAACTATTCTCGTGGAAGAATGGGGACCCGGCCTTCTGGCGAGGAAGTATCTGGGGAGATGTGGAACAAGAATGTTTTGTGGTGTCACTCTTGGTTCTCTAGCGGTAGGTGCTCTGAGGACAGTGAGTCCAAGGTGGCTTTATACCTATCGGTTAACAACTTAAAGACAGGAATGATTGAGCGAAATCTTTGTGATAATCTCGACCCGGCCGCATGCATTTAAGTTGCATGTTTGTTAGCGCTTGGCATTAACGGTCGTTGAATATCTTGTGGGTAAAGTTGAGCACCTCTGCAGAGTTAATGATGGTAATCGATTACGCCGTACTTCCGGTTAATGAAGTTAAGTTTGAACTGGGGTGATACCCGTAACCAAGCTCAAGTAATTATTTCGGTATTTGGTGAATGTGTTTAAGTGGTGTTGAACTTGTGAACCCCTTACTATTATTTGTGGTCTGTGCTTCAAATGTAAAATGAATTATAAAATAAAACTGCATCCAGATACTTAACCCTACTGCCATCCTTTGGATAATCCCCTACATATAGTATTCAGTGGTTAAAATGCGACTTGTTGAGTACTCCCGTACTCACCCTTGCAACCCCGCCCCTTTCAGAGTTCGAAGATGCTGGAGCCTTTCAGGAAGTCGTAGATGGCGATCTCGTTTGGTTTTGAGGTCTTGGTCTTTTGCTCAGGCCTGCCTGTGCGGTGTTTTGGTAATGTACTTAGGGCCCTGCTGTGCCCTCTTTTGTAAAACCCTGGCCGTTAGGCCCTATATTGAATAAAAAGTGTTGAATTGGCTTTTGCCAGGCAATTGTACTCTTGTTTTCCAACCGTTAATCGTCCTGGGTAACGGTTGCGAGTCTCGGATCTGCCCCTAAAAAGGCGGTCCGTCACAAGTGGTATCATAAGCCAAGGCTCTATTATAACACTACTACTACTTTGCCTCCATGTTATGAAATACTCTTGTAGCGTGGCATGCAACGACACAAAGTGAGTTAGTTACTAAGATACTTAGAGCTGCGATGTACCTAAAATGTAATAAACACGTGTGAAATATAACAAACACGCATGGCATTATCATAATTATTGATTGATGGGTGTCGCAAAACATACTGTTAAATTTAGAGGTTTAATTTAGGGGCATGTTTGGTATATATGATGTGTAATGATACCAGACTTGTGGCTGCCATTTTGTTGAGCATATATGGCAGCGTTACGGACATGATGAAAATTAGACCTACATGATGTAATCGTTATATGCATTTATTACATCATATTTTGTATTATTAATATATATTGATATAAAACATATTATATTTGAGCTTTTAATACAAATTATTATATTTGTATTCATGTTCATCTTATTTATGTATGTTTGATATCATTTGTATTGAAGAAGCAACAAAATGGTACATATAGATCTTGATCATGTATGCTTTATATGCATTAAACACTTTGTAGACAGCTAAATAGACAGCCCACTGTACACATTGTCTATATTACCGTCTGCGTGTGACATAGCAACTCAAATAGACAACAACCATCTCAACTGTTGTACGTGCTCAACCTAACTTGGTGTAGAGTGTAGAGACAAGCTTTCTCACCTAATTGTGTTTGTAATCCGTAGATCATCTTTTTGTCTTTTTCGGCAGTGCAGTCTTTTCAAATTATTAAATCGTTACTGGTGATCCATTGAATATATCAGCCTGGGAATACTCCCTCCAGAGGTTTGAGAGCTCCTCCACCCATCCAACTGTCACGTCGTCATTTTTGCAAAAAGACCCTTTCATTTCTTTAAATTATAGATACGTTCCTGCAAAGTTACAAAAAAGTCTTTCGTGATTTTTTGTGAGAGCAAAAAAAACTTTTCCGAATCACATTTGGGTCCATCGCTCGTTGCTTTACGGAAAAAGCCTCCCGTTGAATACAAATTGCGAACGAGCCCTTTTCTACTTTTTCGAGATAGCGGTTAGGTCAAAAAATATAACAAACATGTCCCCGGTTTTTACATCTAGGTTATTTCTCTGTTTTCCTACAAAAAAAAATATATTTTCGTCAACAGAAATGTGTGTACTTTTTTTAACACTATTTCTCGAGCCTTCAAAAATTTTGAAAATACATCTAGATCTATTTTTTCTCTGGAAAAAAAACACAAAATTATTTTCGTTTACGCATGCGACGTGCGCCGCTCTTATTGGCCTAGTATATACTATACATGTCGAAATTGTTGGTGCAAGTCTTCTCGCCTAAGCAAATTGCAAGCAGGCTAACTGTTTCATGTACTGACCAACCACCGCTGACTATTGAGTCTTGTTTCTTTTCTTCTGTCCTATTTTTAAGCAAAGCACCGTGATAAGATGGCACCTCGACAAGCAAGTTAGACACAGCTAGCTACCGATTGTTACAGTTGATTTGCAGGCATGGCCCAGCCGAGTCTTGTTTTTTTTTCTCATGTCCTATTTGTATGCAAAGCATCATGTTTACAGGGCACCTCGACAAGCAAGTTAGACACAGCTAGCCATTGATTGGTACGGTTGATTTGCAATTTCTGAAGAGTGCATATAACAAGAAAGCAACAGGAAAAAGAAAAAGTGTCAGACGTGAAAGAAAAGAAAAGCCAGCGGCTGGCCCAGGAAATTCCGTGCTACAGTGCGTGTCCGTGCTACAGGATCAGATCGTGTGCTGAGAAAAATTTCGAAGTTTAGTTAGAATTATTTTAGATGTTACAGAATTAAGAAGGTGAATATTGTAGTTAAACTTGTGAATAGAGTATAGTTCGAGTTTTAGGAAATTTTGTTTTGAAAAGTGTTTAGAGTCCAAGTCGAACAATGAGTTATTGCCTAATCTGTTATCTGATGTTCTGCTATATAAGTAAAGGATTATAACATGCAAACATAAAAAGCAAGGAAGAAAACAAGAGAAACAAAAAAAAAATATTCCAAAAATGTTGTCTCAATCCCAACATCATCGTCGAGAAGGATTTACGTTCTTTTCGTTTTCGTGTTGGAGAGTTGGAGTATGTTTGTTTGTTTCTATTTTTTTCTCCCTTCCGTTTATGTCTGTCGAAATTATTGATATGAAGATGATGAAATAGAGTGACCGGTACAAATTCAATCTTTTGCACTTATATTGTTTTAACTTCGCCCATATACTCATCATACAATTATAAGCTAGTGATAAAACGGAGAAAATGTGTAGGTGGTGGAAGATTATAGGTTTGTTTAGATTTTTTTTGGTGTATGCGCTGAGAAAAATTTAAAAGTTTAGTTAGAATTATGTTAGATGTTAAAAGGGTGCTACAATAATCTAATTTTTAAAAAATTAGATTATTGTGTTGGATTCTTCTTCCCTTCATCTGTGCCATGTTGCTTCCTTTTTCAAGTTTTGTGCTCGGGGCAATGGCAGCCTTTGGATAGTTGGATGCAAACTATTCTTAGACCATCTCCAACCATATTCCCTTCATTTCATTCCCTTCCCTGTTCCTTTCTCCATTCCCATTCCCTTTATTTCCACTCATCTCCAACAGATTCCCTTTAAATGGAATTTTATATGGAAAGGAGAGAGATTCACTTTATGGATTGAATTGGAGAGAGAATCCAGTGAAGGGAATCTTGAAGGGAGCCCGTTGGAGCGTTGAAGGGAATGAGAATCTCTTCGCGAAGGGAATGAGGGAGGGGAGGGGAATGGGTTGGAGATGGTCTTAGACTGAGAAGATTTGGTGAATTTGATTGGCTTTGGATTAACTCTTCGGATAGGTACATTGGTTTTAGCGACTTAATGTTTTAGCGTTTTAGCAAATTAACGTTTTAGCGTTTTAGCAAATTAACGTTTTAGCGTTTTAGCGACTTACCGATTTTCGTTTTCAGTTGCCGCGGCGGGATTTTGGCGAGAAATGTCAAGAAGTACCGTTCAATGCCATCAATGTTGTCAGGGGGCACACTACCTGGGGTAAATATCACCCTAATACGGGGCGATCGCTCCATATCCGAGCGTTTTAGCGACTTAGCGACTTAGTGATTTTCGCTTTCAGTTGCCACGAAATCTGTCGCGGCAGCGAGAAATGCCTGTCGCGCTTCGCTTTCAGTTGCCGCGGCGGAATTTCAGCGGGAAACGTCATGAAGTACCGTTCTATGTTGTCAATACTGTCAGGGGCACACTGCCCAGGGTAAATATCGCACTAATACGGGGCGATCGCTCCATATCCGAGTGTTTTAGCGACTTGGCGACATAACGTTTTAGCGTTTTAGCGACTTAGAAATTTAGCGACTTAGCATTTTAACGACTTAATGTTTTAGCATTTTAGCCACTTAATGTTTTAGCATTTTAGCGACTTAGTGATTTTCGCTTTCAGTTGCCACGAAATCTATCGCGGCAGCGAGAAACGCCAGTCGCGCTTCGCTTTCAGTTGCCACGGCGGGAAACATCAGGAAGTACCGTTCAATGCCGTCAATGTTGTCAGGGAGCACATTGCCGGGGGTAAATATCGCCCTAATACGAGGTACGTCAAGAAGTACCGTTTAATACAGGGTAAATATCGCCCTAATACGGGCTAAATCGCTAAGTCGCTAAAACGCTAAATCGCTAAGTCACTAATTAATCTAATCGCTAAGTCGCTAATTAAAATCATACGAACAAGAAAATTACCTGTGACAGCATTCCTCCTCCTCTTCTTCCTTCTCCTCCTCTCCTCCTCCTCCTCTTCCTTCCTCTTCTTCTTCCTTCTCCTTTTCTTTCTATCCTCTTCTTCTTTCTTTCCTCCTCTTCTTTCTTTCTTTCTTTCTTTCTTTCTTTCTGCCTCGGCCGGTCACAAGCTCTCTTCTGGCTTGGCCAGTCGTGCGAGGGGGAGTTAATGGTACCTGTCGCCCAAAGCAGGGGCGATCACCCCAACCAGGGTGATTTGCTGCCGCTTCAAGCGGCGTCACTTTTATTTGCTGCAATGAGCTTTTATTGCTGACGGCAAAGTAATCACCCAGTACTGGGGCGATTGGCGCCCTTTTCTGCTATCTTGTTTTTCGGTAGATTAGTTTTGAAATAAAGATTTAAAATAAATATTATATAAAAAAATTAAGACTTTTGATAGGTGCACGGTGCTTGGCACCAAGGTACTATCTTCCTCTTGGCTGCTGTAGTGGAGGGAGAATCGCCGAATCACATCATGTGGCATACATCTGATGTCTTCATCCCATATGGCAAAGACCCTTAAAATCTTGCGCACCTTTAGATCCTATATATACGTCTCCCCTCTTGAGTTGGCGTCATGAGTTTTTTTCTATATTCAAGCCTTACAAATGTACTAAGTATGTTAATTATATCCATAGCATTTCATCAAACAACTGAGAACGCACAATTTAAAAATTTTAGGATCGCTATCCAAGAAAGTAAGCTAGCATACCTTAATATTAAATTACAACAAAACAACATCAAATAGAAAGATAAAAATAATATCAATTCACAATAAAACGAGAAAACCGTAATATAACATTAGTGCAGGTGGCTAATTGTAGAGGGGCTGGAGCCTACCTTGCCCACCCATCTAGGTGCACTGAGATGGATTGAGTATAAATTAAGAAAAAAGCAGAAAGCAAATAAAGAGGGTTGAGCAGTGCGGTAGGCGCTTGTTTGTTTGCATCTGAGAGCCATCTTTGGTTGATCCATTAATTAACCCAGGCGAGCATGCAGACTACAGCAAAGATAATCTAAGGTCATTCACAATAAAAGTTTCATTCTCATTCAATGAGATGTCACATAGGCAAAAATGGTGACATGGCAACAGATTTATGAGGAGAGAAGAGAGTTGAGTTTCATGGGGATGAAACCTGGTGTACACGGTTACCAAGTGCTTTGAAACTGGGATAAAACCCCATTGAGAGCGATTTGTTTCATCTCCACATCTTTTCTGGATCCCATGTGACCATATTGTAGTGTGCTAGATATAATTGCAAGTGGATACATAATTTATATGGCACATTTGATCACAACACCATCCAACAATTAAATGTTATGTCATGCCTATGAAATTGCAAAATGAAACTGTACATTGAGAGAGATTGTTTCATTCATCAACTCAAACATCTAAATATGATGTGATACTATCAAAAACCGTGTAATGAAACTATCCATTGTGAATGGCCTTAAATAACCAAGGCCTAAGGCACCTCGAAATTAATAACAGAGACCAATTAAACCACGTCTTTATTTATTGAGGTCGCGGGTCCCAAGTAATTAAACGGCATAATCAACAAGCATGCATGGGCCTTAGAGCAAGTACAATAATACAATAACCGTCTCTACAGGTTGTTTCTAGATGCTGTGCAATAACTATCTCCTCTCTTATACATAAATGATCTATCTATATTTTCGTACTAAATAAGAGCTAGCTTTCTTCTCTCTCCTCTTTTTTCACTCTTCTACATATACCAAAATTGATGTGTACAAACTAACAGCCGACTGAGATGATTTTATTGTACATACCCTTGTACGATTGATAGGGCAATGCGCCTCTATATATAGCCGACTCCCTTTGAGCTTTGAGCACAACACCGTAAGCTAAGGCACATATAGTTCAGAAATTCAGGCCTAAATCACGGGACAGATCGAGCGAGCGAGCTAGGGGAGATGACGACGCAGCAGGTGATGGACGTGCCTCGATCTCCTTTTAATTAGTACTAACACGTTACTCTGTTGTCTCTTACATGCAATCAACATCCATACGATCTCCGTATATAAAGCACACGTTTGACTATTCTGTTTTTTTCCTAATGGTATGTTAGTTATAAAAAATATTAGAAATGAAATGATATTGGAGTAAGTGCTTCTAATGAACAAATCAGCCGGTAATATCATATCCTCGAGACAAATATTCAAATATTCGGGCGTATATTGACATCAAAGTTTTAAAAACTTGATGGCCCGTACGTATGTCCCAAAACAACCTAGTATGTTTTAGAACGGACGGAGTAGCATTGTAGCTGCAATTATCAGCTGATGTTTGTATCTAATTAATCTCTCAAGTACACATTACGAGGACAACAAATGTACTAATTAATGGTTTAGTTCTATTTATATTTACCGCCAGGGTATACATTTCTTTTTAGCATTGTCCTATTTTAGAAGACATAAATACATATTTCATTTGCATTAGTTTTTTTTTTCGAAACTTAGGACAGGAGTACTGTCATTTCATTAAGAAGGAGAAAAACCTCCGAAGAGGGAAATACAAAGGTTTCCGCCAAAAAGCAGAACAAACTCAACCCTCGGCCACCACTGCCGAGCTCACCCGCCAACGCGGAAAACAGCCTAAACAAAAAAACCTGCGCCGCCCTCGGCCACAGCAACGAAAAACCCCACCGTCTGGCGCTTCGGCCAAGCGCCTCAGACTCACCATCTGCACCTCTCCGGCGACCTCCATGCACCGCCGAGTCGCCTAACACCGCCGCCCGACGATCGGCCGGCTCCTCTGAGCTTCATTCGCCTCCTCCTGGCTCGAGCTTGACCTCCTGCTCCTGGTTTCCCTTCACCTCGACTCGGCTTCCTCAACCCGTCGCGACCACCGCTCCAAATCCGACCTCTACCTGTCTGCCCTGCACACTCCTCCTGCACCTCTCGCCGACTCGGCTTCCTCAACTCCACCTGCACCTCTGCACGGAGCAGAAGGCCACGCCGCGCACACCCAGATGCCCTCACGCCGCACTTGAGGTTGGCAGGCTGGTCGACCGGGGTATCCTCCACCCTGGATTTCCGGCAGCAGCGCGAGAGAAGCAGCACCGTGAGCGCCCACAGAAAGACCTCGTATTGACAGATAATTTATTGACAGATAATTAATTAATAAGCTTGGACACTGATCCATTCTTCCCCTAGCTGTTTCGCGGCTAAGGAGATAGCTTAATTAGTACAAAATGAAGTCCTCTGGACACTAAAAGTGGACCGGAAGGGAACCACGTGTTGGTGGAGTTATGGTCGTATGACTCACTCTACCAAGTTAAAATCTTGATATATTTTATGCACATATGCGTAGTTTTCAGTAGAAATTTTACGAGGTTACGAATTTATTTCTGGATTCCCTCTTTCTAGCGTGCGCTAGAGGGGCGTACTTGTGCATATGTGCATGTGAGCCAGACACATCACAGGAGAAACATCTGAGACATTTTTACTATACAATAGAGGTATATTTTTATGTCTTTATATGATTTCAAAGACATCTTTCAAAATGGTAAATTGGTGTCTCTACGTGCGGTTTTGCTATGACTGAAGATGCACTTACTGAAATGTATTTACATTCTATATAAAATATTTTGTAAAGTTACTACATCGTGTCTCTATACTCTCTAGCACCCTCCAGAGAACAAATATATATAGAATGTAATATATATATATATATATATATATATATATATATATGTATATATACATATATATATATATATATACAGGATGGCGGAATGGGACACCATGGTGTCTGGGCACCATGATTTTAAATGCGTTAATTGAAGTCAAATTCGGATATATTTTTCAAAAATTTTAGTTTTAGGGTATATACCCATCTATAAAATTCAAATGAAATACATAACTTTAAAAAAATATACTCGAATTTGAAGATTTGAGCAGTTTAAATTACATACTTTGTTGATTTATATATATAATCAACACATACCTACAATCAAACTACCATCAAAAAAGGAAACTTTAGTTTGAATTTCAGTTCAAACTTGTTTGAACTAGTTAGTAAATTGGTTGAACTCAACATCCTAAAAATTTCAAAAAATTTCGCATGCAAATACATATGGAAAATAGCCGTTTTGGATCATGGTGCCCAGGCACCAGGGTGTCCCAGGTAATTGTACTATATATACATATATATATATATACATATATATATATACATATATATATATACATATATATATATACATATATATAGTGCCTGGTACCAAAATCCAAAACAGGTATTTTTCCTATTTATTTGCATTAAAAAAATTAAAATTTTCAGGATGTTGAGATTAGCTAGTTTACTAACTAGTTTAAACAAGTTTGGACTGAAATTCGAACTAGAGTCTCTTTTTTTAATGATAGTTTAATTGTAGGTATGTGTTGAGTATATATATAAATCAGCAAAGCATTCTTTCAAATCTTTAAATTCAAGTTTATTTTTTCAAATATACGAGTTTCATTTGAATTGTTATGGATGGATATATACCCTAAAACAAAAAGTTTAAAAAAATATACCCGAATTTAACCTGAATTCGTGCATTTAAAATCATGGTGCCTGAGCACCATGGTGCCCCATATATATATATATGTGTGTGTGTGTGTGTGTGTGTGTGTGTGTGTGTGTGTGTGTGTAGGACGTCAGAATGAGACATCATGGTGCCTAGACACCATAATTTCAAATGTATGAATTAAAGTTAAATTCATATTTTTTTTTAAAACTTTCATTTTTAGGGTATATACCCATTTATAATAATTCAAATGAAACACATGCCTTTGGGAAAAAATATACTAGAATTTAGATCACGTGCTTTGCCAATTTACATATAAAATCCTAAAATTAAACTATCATCAAAAAAGGAAACTCTAATTTAAATTTTAGTTCAAATTTCTTTGACTAGTTCGTAAACTGGTTAAACTCAAAATCCTAAAATTTTCAAAAAAAAAAATTAAATGCAAATAAATAAAAAATACCTGTTTTGAATTATGATGCTCAGCCACCATGATGTCCCAGGTAATTGTACTATAATATATATATATATCTTTATTTGTTGAGTAGTGTTTTTATATTTTTTTTAATATAGATTGTACAAATTTTAAAGCAAATATATTAGTCAAGACAAAGCGACAATCAATCATGTAAACAAGAATAATTAAACGATGGACGTAAATAACGCATGGGCCTTGTAGTGATTAAAATTTCATCTTATCAGGGTCGTTGCGTGGTAGCGTTTGGGGGCCTCGGTGTTCCCACTGGATACTACTCTTTTTTATCAGAAATAGTTATCATTTTAGATATTGATATGGTTTTTAAAACCTAGTTTTAATCACTAATTTTATTATAATATATTTTAAAAAATCCAATAAAATTATAATCTTATGAAAGTGATTTTCATGCATCCAATCTAAATATTTAAATAGATATCGATAGCTAAAGTTTCAAAAGTTTGACTGCATATATCCTAAATCAACAAATTTTTGTGAATCGGATGGAGTACTATTTGTTTATGTGATCTTCTCCACCCGGCCCGTGAGCTTCAACATAGGTAGCAGTACCATGGTTCAAAATCCCTGCGAAATTTTGGAAATATCAACCAAGATTTCAGATTTCAGTCAGGGACGATATATATCGTAAATCCCGATCGGATAAAAAAAAATCACATTGCTACATAAAATTTTGGCAAATTTTGCCAAAATTTTGGGTATTTTGATCGGATTTCAAGTTTTTGACTAGATTTGGGTCGATATCTCTTAAGAATGTCATCCTCCATGAAAATTTGTTGAAAACCCAACATTTTGAGACATTTTTATAAAAATAACATAAATATTGCTCCATCCGTCCTAGATTATAAGGCCTATAATTTGAATGATCTTGTCTCAAATATAAAGCGTGCATGTAGATTTAATGATATCTTTTCTTCTATACCCTTATTTATTCTCTTTCAACCACATGCATTTATTCATTATCATCCATACAAAATATATATTTTATTTTCCAAGACAATTAAGTGAGGGCATTTATGTCATTTTCTCTCATATATTTCTCAATTTCAATGCAACCTTAATCCTTGTGTAAAGTCAAACTAGGCCTTATAAACTGGGACGGAGGGAATATCATATTTTTTATAAAAATTTACGAGCTTGATCATACTCTGAAAAATTTATGGTACTATCTCTAGAAGTATAGGACAATAAAAAAAAAATTCAAAAGAATTGAACTTCATTTGTTATCTTTAAAAAAAATCAAAAACAAAAGGAACATAAATGAAACAGTAACATTGTTATAATTTTATAACCTCGCTCAAGTGTGATCGTGATCCAAAATTTTTATGATAGCTTAGGTAGTGCCTCAACACCCTTGTCTAAAAGTTTCAAAAATTGTAAATCTATTTTGGTTGCTCAATGAAATCATGATTCAAAATTATACATGGAAGCTTTTATCAGGACAACGAATTGTCGAATTTTTCAAAATTCCTCAGGCTTGACTATTATCTGAAAATTTTATGAAAACATTAGTAATGTGTCAGGACCATCCACATAATTTTGTGGAATTTTTTTTTAACCACATGCATTTTAGGGCGTTATTCTTTTGTGAATGGAGTTGGTATTTCTTAAAAAAAGATGCATAATCCGGAGTTGTTCAACTGTACAGTAATGGTTAAAGTACAATTGATTTGATGGTTACAGAAGAACAATTGGTTACTGCAAACGAGACCATGCTTTTAGCATTATGTTAGTTATGAATGTATAATACACCATACACCAATAAAGTAATGCTCAAAACACCAGACCTGCAGATCTATTAGAACTTAATTTAGATCATGACAAGGATCACATGTATGCACTGCGACTTCTAGTCGATATCTATTAAAAACTATGTGCCCCTATCAAAAGCATTTGTGAGTCGATCGATATGTATTAAAAAAAAGTCCATAAACCCTAACCTAAAAAAATCTGAACATAATATCACATTTAGCTAACTGCAACCAAATCATATACCCTAACCTAACGACCTAACCTAATCATAAACCCTAACCGTTATCTCTGTAATTTTATCGGAAATCTCGGTATTTTTGCCCTGATTGGAACATGTATTTGCCGAATTGCCGTGATTTATGGTCGAATTAGTGTGCTTCATGGCCGGAAATGCTTGTGGTACTTGTGCTTCTTCAGTTGTGAACTTGTGGTGCCAAGTGCTCGTCGCTAAGTGCTTGTGAATCTCGGTAGTGCTTGTGCTGCTTCAATTGTGAGCTAATTCAGTTGTGTGGAAAGGAAGGAAAGGGAGAGCTGCTAGCTAGGTAGTGTGTACTGGGAGCTCGCACTGGCGAACTTGTGGTGCTAAGGAATTTTTTATTTAATACTTATTTTAAAATAATTTTGAAAATATAATCAACAGATTTTTTTTGCGAAAATAGACACCCGTCGTCCCAGGGCGATAGGTACCTAGATGCAAAAAATATTGACAAATCTACTCCTTCATGTGTCCATTTTTGCAATTGCGCTTTTTGCATTCGGATACATATCACCCCATATTAGGGCGACGGGTGCCTATTTTTACAAAAAAAATCTGTCGATTAATTTTTTAAAAATGATTTAAAATAAATATTAAATAAAAATAAATTCTGGCTCTAAGTCCTTGTACTGGGAGCTCGCCCTGGCGAACTTGTGGTGCTAAGGAATTTTTTTATTTAATACTTATTTTAAAATAATTTTGAAAATATAATCAACGGATTTTTTTTGCGAAAATAGACACCCGTCGTCCCATATTGGGGCGATAGGTACCTGGATGCAAAAAATGTTGACAAATCTACTCCTTCATGTGTCCATTTTTGCAATTACGCTTTTTGCATTCAGGTACATATCACCCCATATTAGGACGACGGGTGCCTATTTTTACAAAAAAAAAATCTGTCGATTAATTTTTAAAAAAAGATTTAAAATAAATATTAAATAAAAATAAATTCTGGCTCTAAGTCCTTGTACTGGATCGGGATTTGGAGGGATAGCAAGCAGCAGTATTCAAGAAATAAGTGGAAACAGAACCTACAAAAAAGATGTTGTGTCCAGTTGGTTAGGGTCATGCTCTCTCGGCCCAATGACCTGGGTACGAGTCCCATTGCCAGTGACCATGTTTTTACATAGTAGGATGCAGTGTGTGGGCGGACCGAATCAACTTCCTATCATCGAGTCATGTCAGAATTTTTGAAACTTTTTGGCTTAATAATAATATAAAAATTTTAGAGAATGGCTAAGTAACACTCGAGTGTTTTTTTTGTTTGTGAGCACTCAACTTGAGGGCCTATAAAGAGAAGGGTGGTGGAGAGAGATGGCAAATTGATTGCATCAATAGATCTAGATCCAAAGACTATAAATCTGAGTGCTCATAAATCAAAAAAACACTCAGGTGCTCCCTAGACACCCTCAAAATTTTATAGAACAATAGTGATGTGTCAGATCATCCATAAAAATTTTCAAAATTTTATAATATGATTTAAACTATATACCGGGTTTTGATAAGTTTCATTTTCTTTAGCAACCATCATCCAAATTCCTGGTCATTGGATTTGTTTTCAGATCGATAGGCCCCTAATTCGAGGTGGGTTGATCGCATGGATGTGTGTTTGATCGTGCGATCTAGATGTTTTTAAGACAAAAACATCCGGATGATCTTGGCGCATGCCTATACACTCCCTAAGCTATTCGTGCGTGCATGGCGCGCGCAGGTGCAGGCCACGGCCACGGCGGCGATCCAGCGGCAGGCGGTGAAGGTGAGCACCACCGCTGTCTTTGCAGCGATCCCACGGGAGCAGCGGCAGGCGGTGAAGGTGAGCAGTACCGCTGTCTTTGCAGCGATCCCATGGGAGCAGAAGCGGGATGAAGTGGAGGTGCTGGTGCGCGTCGAGGCGCCGCCGGTGGCTGGCAAGGGCGCCCCCATCGACCTTGTCGCGGTCCTGGACGTGAGTGGCAGCATGGGTTGCCTGCCGGACAAGAACGATGTATACCCTGACAAGAATAAGGGGGAGAAGTCGAGGATGGATCTGCTCAAGGCGGCCATGAAGTTCGTCGTCCAGGTGCTCCACGACGACGACCGCCTAGCCATCGTGGAGTTCAACCACGGGATCAGGAATGCCACCCCGCTCTCGGAAATCTCCGGCCGCGGCCGTGGCTCCTACCTGGGATTGGTGGACGAGCTCAAGAAGCCCGAAGGCGGCACCGTCTTCAAGCCGGCCTTGGAGAAGGCCGTGGGGATCCTGGATGGGCGAACCACCAACGACGGCAGGAAGCGTCCAGGCTTCATCGTCTTCCTGTCAGACGGGCAGGACGACCCCAAAGAAAACGACCACAAGGTCATTTGGGACGACGTACTGAGCAGCAAGCCCAGCCCCATGTTGGACACGCTGAAGAAGTACCCGGTCCAGACGTTCGGTTTCAGCAAGTTCCACGACCCCAAGGCCCTGCTGGCCATCGCCAAGGCCTCCTACGGGACCTACTCCTTCATCAACCAGGGCCTCGACAAGATCACGGACGCGTTCGCCGTCTGCCTAGGCGGGCTCAGCTCGGTCGTCGCCGTCGACGTGGCCATCGAGCTCAAGCCCAACGCCGAGCAGCGGGTGTCGATCAAGAGCATCGATTCCGGAGGCTACGAGAGCGGCGTCAGAGAAGAAGGCAAGTCCGGATACATCCGCATCCCCATCCTCTACGCCGATGAGACCAAGAACTTCATCGTCTACCTAAGCGTGCCTGTGGCTGGTGAGGCCACCGGTGGTACGCAGGTGCTTCTCACCGCCGATGGCCAGTGCCACGATGCTTCTAGCGGCATCGACAAGAGCAACGAGGTCGTCGTCCTGCGGCAGATTACCCGGTTCAAGGTGCTGGGCGTGCTGGGGACATTCCACGATAAATTCAAGGGCCTGAAGAACGTCTCCATGGTCAGTAAAGAGGACAAGAAAGCGCAGCTCGAGAAGCAGCAAGATGCTGGAAAGTGGCTGCAGGAGCAGTGGGACGAGCTGAAGGAATACACTATCAATGGCGGCCAGCTGGACTTAAGGGGCCACGAGGAAGATATGCAGGAGATGGTAGGCAACCTGAAAAGGGATTGGGGATAGCCTACATCTGCTCTTGGGAATCAAGCAACCTGATGGAGTGCGCGACCACCATGGGCTCGCCGGATAAAGTTGCCGACGCATACCTGACGCCGACCATGAAGAGGATGGCACAGCAGGCGCAGAAGCCGCCCGAAGAGATGATGGCACAGCAGGCGCAGAAACAGCCGCCGCCGCCGCCGCCGCCACAGGCCACAGCCTCCGCAGAGAAGAAGGTGGAGCTAGTGTTACCCGAAGCCGGGGACATGGAGACGATCCCTTACAATAAAGAGAAGGAAAACCTGGCCTTGCTTGTGCGCGTGGTGGCGCCGCAGAAAGGAGCGCGCCCCGATCGACCTTGTGGCGTTGCTCGACGTGAGCGGCAGCATGTGCTGGGAGACGTCGAATCCGGGGTGGACGAGGCTGAACCTGGTGAAGGGCGCGATGCAGGTTGTGACGAGAAAGCTCGGCGCCGGCGACCGCCTGGCTATCGTGCCGTTCCACGGGAATGTCGCCGGCGCCACTGCGCTCACGGAGATGAACGAGAAAGGCCGGAACGATGCGTTCTTGAAGGTGCGGCACCTCAGGGCCGGCGGCGACACCAAGTTTATACCAGCCCTAAAGTATGCCTCGGATCTCCTGGAGAAGCGGCCGGTAGGTGAGAAGAAGTCCCGTCCGGGCTTCGTCTTCCTGCTCTCCGACGGGGAGGACAAGACAGTGCTCAAACCCCAGAGCCAAATCGACGACTGCTACCCTGTGCACACCTTCGGCATGTGCCAGAGGTGCAACCCGCAGTCGATGCTCCACATCGCCAGAAAAACCGGAGGGACCTACCACCCCGTGAACGACAAGCCCTCCAACGTCGCGCACGCGCTTGGCGTCTTCCTCGGCGGGATCACATCCGTCGTCGCCGTCAATACGAGCATCAGCCTCAGCGTGCCGGACAGCTCGCCCGGCGTGCTGATCAAGCAGATCGACTCCGGCGGCTACCTGAATCAGATCCAGGGTGAAACGTCCGGCACCATCAACGTCGGCGTCATGTACGCTAACGAGGAGAAGAAGTTCATCGTCCACCTGCGCGTGCCAGCAATGGAGCCGGCGCCGGAGATGCCGACGCAGCATGTAGTGCTGACGGTGGGCGGCGGGTACAACAAACCCGCCGGGCGCAAAGTGGAGACCATCGACAAAAAGAAAGTACAAGTCACGAGATCTGGCGAGTCGTCGACTAAGCCTAATACTGACTACTACCAACAGCTGATGGCGGAGATCGTCCGCGTCGAGGTTGTCAACATCGTGAGCACCGTCGTGAACAAGCACAAGGACGCCGACACGCTAGACCACCAGCAGATGGCGAAGCAGCTGATGGACGCGTGGGAAGAGTTCATCAAGGTTTCCGAGAAGGGAGACAAGTCGCCAAGGAGCTGATGGCCGCGTGGGACAAGTTCAAGGATTCCGACAAGTGGAAACAAGTCGGGGTCACCAAGGACCTCATGACGAATAAGGACATCACGAGCATGCACGCGAGACTGACCGAAGAGGAGCACGTCGGGGTGCTGTACGTGCACTCGTGGCTGGCGAGCCACCTGACGCAGCAGGCGACCACCATGGCCGCGTCCTCGTCGGCCGGCGCCGTGGTCAGCTGGTTCCACCAGGAATACATGCGCCACACGGTCACCGACGCGGTGTTCGACGCGTCGTCGTTCGTGACGCCGCCGGGGGGCGGGGGGCAGGAGTACAGCGACCCCTGCAAGTGCGTCGACTTCGACAGTATCGACCGGCGGCTTGGCCTCTGGTCCAGGGTCAAGCGCGAGGTGCCGCTCATGTTCCAGCCGTCGGAGGACGCCGAGTCGCACCACCTCACCGCCGTCTTCCGGGAGGCGTCGCTCGATGCCATCAACCGAGCAATGCACCACGACATGTACCTGGTACGTATCCTAGCCTACATGCATACAATAGCTAGCTAGTACTAGTCAATTAGTGGTGAGTTAATTATATCTCTGGCCGGTGATATTAATCTCAGGCCGTCGTCCATGCGAGCAACCTGAGGCGATGCTACTGCGCCGGGAAACAGCCGCCGCCGCCGGAGCATGGCAATGAAGCGCCGCCGCCGCCGCTTGATGTCGCAAAGCCCAGGGAGTACTGACGACGACGCACGCGCGTCCACGCATGGGCGATGGATCGTGCCATGCACATTATCCTATATAAGCGGCGTGCTTTCTTAATTAATTCCTCGACAACTTTCCTCGCTTGCGTCTCCTTTCAAATATTTCAAATAAGCGTGCGGCCATCTCGTTAATTGGTCATGTCTCATTAAGATTGGTCGTCGGTTGTTCCAGTGTGTCAGCTTAGTTACTTGTGGCTGCTTCAAGTTCAAGCTTGGCTCCTGTGTCATCGATGGGTCGAGTCGACTTGTATGGTGTACTCGTAAGTTTGCTTGGATAATATATCTGCTTTGCTTTGGTTTGGTTTAATGAACCGGTGATTGAATAATTAACATGGCTACAGTGACTTAATTCTTGTTTCATTAGATTTTTGTACTGTTGTCTACTACCAGTACAGATTTTCTGAACCTAGCTAGGAGTAGCCGCCACCGTGCCAAACCGTTGGATCGGGTACTCGCTTTGAGATACGTGCGCAATCCGGAAAGCACACAAAGGTGGTTGTCACGCAACCCGAATCCAAGACAAATCAGTTCAACATTGCTGGTGGTTGCTCTCTTTGCAATGCATCATTCCTAGCTACTTGACTTTTTGTCTTTTGTAGGATCTAAGTGAGCCCAGGGGTGTGTACGTATGGTGTCCCATTTCCTTACTTGGAGACGTTGGCTGCTATTTATACTTGGGAGTGTATAATCATCCGGATGTTTTTGTCCCAAAAAACTGTAACACCCCGGTATTTAATATGCCCGAATGCTACCAAACATAGACTAAGCAACCTCTAAATACCACAATTACAAGTAAATTACAGCAAAGGAGCAAATGCTAATACCGAAGATTTGTGACATCTCCTTTGTTTTTCCATGAATTGAAGCGACAATAATATTAACATGTCAAGATAGCATAATGAACGATAGCAATAACATGACCAATCAGAAATTCAACCTCCATACAACTAAAGATATAAGTCTATCCGTCACATGTCAAATATGGCCTAATCATTTACTCATGACAACCAACGAAGCATCAAAACCATAATTTAGTTCAGTGAATTAACCATCACAACTAAAGGAGAGAACATGTCATTATTTATTTGTGTGATGCTAAGTGTGACTAGCTCCCTTTCCCGCATGCCGCTTTCATGGTACCTAAGAAAAACACATAAACACAAGCGTGAGTTCATCACTCAGCAAGTATATTGCAATGGAACAAGAAAATACATTCCAATACCTTCATCACCACTTTTCACATACGACATCATACACATCTCATATTCATAGTGTAAGCATATCATTGACATCATCATATATCATCATCATTTAACATCCTCATATAATGCAATACAATGCGATGCACATATCTCCTGGAAACTCATACCGGTATGGTTGAGTACACACCCGTCGCTGTGCACCCTCTCCCCCCTTCCATCTCAAAGATGGAGGGTGCCTACTCTAGCTTCTATACACGCGGTGGATGGAATCACAATGTAGGACTTACTCATTGGCTCTCAGGAATAGTCATAACTTTCTCACCGACCTTCCGGACTAGTTATGACTTTTTCACCGCCCGAGCCATGTATCATGCCATGTATGCAAATATGCCAACATCATAAATAACTTTGTACATTAACACATGGCATCATAACATAATAAGCATATTCATCATATCAATGGCAAACATTAAAGCATGTCATGTGAACATATCATATATTCAATTTCAACTCAACAAAACTAGCAAACTACAACCCGCTACCCATTCCAATACACTTGCCTCAACCACGGGCGGCGGATTGGCGAGGCGTAGAGGGCACCCGGGATCACAACACCTGCACATAGGCACCACACACTCAAAATCATGACCACAAAACAATACGCAAACACTCTTCTACACCGACTTCGCAAACTACCCGCACAACCCAAAAACAAAGGTTCTGTCCCGTCGGGATAGCAAACTTGCAATGAGCATAACTCGGGTTCTACGACTCCGAATCGATTAAACGAGTACATTCTCGCGTAGCTTAGGAAATTTCCTAACTTTTTCTAAGTATATGGAAAAGCTGATTCGGAGTCTAAAGTTGTTTAATCTACAAAATACCGTGATCTGTTCCAATCACGTCACAGTTTTTAACACGTTCGGTAAAACGAGCATAGCTTTCAAACGGCTGGGCGGAATTGGACGTTCTTTATACCCACTGAAAGGTATTGAAATTACCTACAACTTCTTCAACAGGCGGCCGACCAAATTCCGAGTCTAAAATGGCGAAAGCCCAAACCCTAGGTCGACTGCTCAATCTGCCCGAAACAGAGAACGTGGCAACTCTAGTTTTCTCCCAAATCTACCCATGGACAGCACCACCACTTGATCTAAAAACATGAAATCGACCTCTAGAATAGCACCTAGACCCAACCCATAGATCACCCATGCCATACCTTCGCTCGACGAACGAAAACCCAACGGATCTCCTCCCGGTTCGCGCGATCTCCTTCCTTGCTTCCAAATCTGTAGGATCGAAAGACACGAATATAGCAATCAGAGGGGGGGTGAATGATTGTGCGGAAGCTAAAACCAAATTCTTGATCTACTAAAAGTTCACCCCAAAACAGAACCAAATAATTGCCTCGTTTTCGACAAAAACAGAATGACAGAGGTTCGGTAAAACGAGAATTCCCGGAGATCCAACCGTTGAAACGATCTGAAATTTGGACACAAGAAACTAGATTCCAGTACAAATCGAACCCAAAAAGAATCAGCTCGATCAGACTTACGGATCAAAAGTTATGAGCTTCGCAAGCTTGCTGAGCCAGAACTTGACGAGAATCAATCTAATCAAAACTTTAAGATTAAACAAGAACGACAAAAGATTGATCAACTAGACTTTGAGAAACACTAGATCAATACCCTAGAGAGGTTTTGATGGATCAAAACAAGATGAAATTCAATGATCAAAAACCAATCTAGAATTAGAACAAGCATGCAAACAAGAACCAAAACAGAAAACACTGTAGCGACGTGGTTCTTGTGTACGCATAAAAATCTTGGAAGAATTGATCTTTATTTCTTGTCTAAAATACTCTCATCAAAAGAGTACAAACCCTAAAAACAAGCTCAAGGCTTGATGCGCTTAGCTACGGTTGGTTGATTTTCAACAGGAGATCCCCCACCTATTTAAAGGACCAACCCACAAGGAGTTCTGAATACAATTCCTATTCCCTAGAAGGAATCTGTATCCAACTCAACTCTACTTGGCCTAACCTGGCCGAGTACAACTCTTACTGCGCATATGGTAACCCTACCATACTCACGTGACTAACCCTTTGCACGCGTATGGCCACCTGCCATACTCACGTGACTAACACTTTGCACGCGAATGACCTCCTGCCATTCTCACGTGACTAACCATTCTTCATGTGCACCATTCTCTTAGCCCGAACGTCCCGCATGACATCCTTGACCACCAAGACCTCAGTTCCTCCTGAACCTAGTCCCGAACCTCAGTTCCTCCATGAACCTAGTTCCGGTCCCGTCATCGACCACATTCGTCTTCAAGCAATACCTGCACATGAACAAACCACAAAACAAATCCGAGCACAAGTCCACGACTTGACTCAATGTCAATCCATGCAACTACTCACATGAGCATTGCATAAAGTCCAATCATCATGAAATCATCACAAATTTCAAATTCAAATCTTTTCAATTCTTGCAAAACATTCAAACCGAGCAAAACACGTTCACAACGGACCAAGAATAAAAAACTGGAAAAAGTCCATTCACGACGGACCAACAAAATCGGTCCGTTGTACACGTGAAAGTCTCTGTTCCAAGAAGCCACCAAAACCAAGCAAAAACATGTTCACAACGGACCTAAAATAAAACCCTAGAAAAGTCCACGACAGACCAACAAAATCGGTCCGTTGTACAAGTGAAAAACTCGGTTCCTTGAAAAAAAAACAGTTTGGCTCATAAGCTCAAAAGCATGTCCACGACAGACCCAAAAACTTGGTCCGTCGTACATGCAAAACTTACTGGCTTCTTGGAGAATTGAGTACGTTCACGACAGACCCAAAAGCTTTGTCCGTCGTACATGGGAAAAAGAGTTCGGCACAAAAGCTCAAAAACATGTCCACGACAGACCCAAAAACTTGGTCCGTCGTACATGTGCAACTTACTGGTTTTGAGGAAAATTGAGTTTGGCTCAATGAGTTCAAAAGCATGTCCACGACAGACCCAAAAACTTAGTCCGTCGCAGATGAGGAACTTACTGTTTCTTGAGAGCTTGGTCCGGCGCAAAAGCGAAACTTACTGTTTTCTTGTCAACTCGTCAAACACATGCACAAGCACATTTTGCAAATCCAATTCTAAGTTAATTTTTCAGTTCAAAGCCAATTTTTCAGCACATGATTTCACAATCTCCCCCTTGATGAAAACATTGGCAACACCACTTAGAATTGAACATTTGGCATTCACTTTACAAAAGATTTTGAAATCCAAAGGATCAAAGACCAAAGTAAGAAAACACAGAAATCCCCCTTTGACCAAAATGCAAAACAAAATCTCCCCTTGAGAAGGAAAATGTGTGTGAATGTGCAATGCGCCCAACCATTCCAACAATCTCCAAACTTCTCTCAAAATGCCAGAAACAAATCCAGAAACAAATCCCCCTTTTTCTTCAACTTTTCAATGACTCCAAACTCCTCTCAAAATGCCAGAAACAAATCCAATTTCCAAATTTCTCCCCCTTTGACAATGGATTCATCAAGAGTACAAAAGAGAGAACAAGTTCAAAATTTTTCCTGTAGCAATAATTTCACAAGAAGAAACAAGAGAGTGCCAAGATAGAAAAAGATGAGCTCATTTGATCATATAACCTTATATATCACATAATATGCAAAATACATGATCTTGATGTGATTTTAACAAGTTAAGAAATGACATGCATCTCATCCTCAAATCTGTCAACTATAGCCAAGTACTAAGCAAGACCTTTAGTAGAAAAACAAAGTCTCAAAGTTGAAGCAACTAACAAATCAGGGCGAGCAAGTAGTTTCAACTCCAATCTAGTAGTCCATTTTAATCTCTGAACAATAAACTGCATGTGGCATGCTTGAAGCATACTTCTTTTATTTTCTAGGAGTGGCATGCTTGAAGCATACATCTTGTCTTTGAGGGAATGGCATGCTTGAAGCATACATCTTATCTTTTAGGAAAAGCATCCTGAAGCATACAATCTTGAAGCTTTTGCTTTTAACAACCCTTTTTTATTGATTCCCATTTTCTTTTCTTTTTCTTTGATTGTAATCATGCAAAAAATGATTAAAAGATCTTATGAAAGAGTAAAGCTGAAAACACACTTGCTTCATAGCCCGATTTTGTCAAGAAGATTCAATAAAGCCACAGAGTATTTAGCTATAGGCAATCAGTCTAGGGAATTCCGCAATGTCATTTTTAGTTCAAGTGAGACAATTATATTATCATATATTAGCTCAATTACATAACATATAAAGAAATATGATAAAGTGAGCTTATCAAGTGAAAGAACTTGGCAAAGAAACTCCCCCTCAAAACAAACCCATTGGATGAACAATCCCAAGTTCTCCCCGAATAAAAGCAAAACGAGAAGAAGACAAAGGTTTTGTGAAAATGTCTGCCAATTGATGTTCAGTATCCACATGATGAAGCACAATATTTTCTTTTTCAACATGATCTCTAAGAAAGTGAAATCCAGTATCAATATGCTCAAGAAAGGGGATTACTCAAGAGGTGGCACGAACCAAATCAATTCAACATCCTCCAAAGTCAACATCAGAATAAGCTCTTAAACTAATGCATAAGGAAGCGAGAAAGTCAAATGCCAAAATCTTGAGTACCATGGAGATACGAAAGTTCACTTGAATGCTTGTCGATGTGAAGCACGTGGGAAGCTTGAAAACAAGCACACACAAGCACGTGGGAAGAGTCTCTCATGTAAACCTCTAATTATCTCATCCTCAACGGCATCATCATCATCTTTATGAACAAAGAAACTCTCCCCTGAACATATGCACTGTACTGCACTATTTGGACTAGTGCCTTTTAAAACAGAGGTGGAAGAAGCATCTTGAAAAATAACACTTTTAGCACGAGATCTTGAGTGAAGGAGAACCAAATCTTATCCTTGAACATATGAAGTGAGCATCCAAAATTCACTAGCCACATGTTCTTCCTCCTCGTGAGAAGCCTACATAGAAGCGAGAAAGTGTCGAGGTCTCGATGCTGGGGTTAGAAATAAGATGTTTAGGAATCGATCTTGAGACACCACGACGGACAACGATAGGCACAACACGAGCGATCTTATGCACAAAATCAAATTTACTGTTCCGTGTTTCTAGCAACAAAGGTGCTTGCATCACCCTAGGCACGTAGTGAGAAGCAAAGCGTGCCTTTCTGAAATTAGACCTAGCCTTAGCTCTTTCTTTCTTTTGTTGTTTGGCTAGTCTAAAGCAAAAATCTACTAAATGTCCATCTCTACCACAATGAGTGCAAGTGTACTTAACAGGATGTTTGGCTTTAGAAGTAGAAGCAACATTTGCATTCATCATAGTAGAAGATAACACTCCAGCAGACTTAAAGACAGTTTTCTTAGGCTCATTGACAATTTCAAATTTTCCTCCGTCAAGTGCTTTAACAACAGTGGGAACATGTGATTTATGATGAGCATAAGAATCAAAACCTAAACCTTTATTATGTGTGCTGACTTTTGATTGATCCAAAATCATGTTTAGTTTTTTCTTGCCATTAGTGAATCGTTCCAAAGAACTTTGCAAGTAATCAACTTTCTTAGCAAGAGTTAAACAATTATTGCAAGGAATATCAACCTTCCCTTTTTGCTTACGACAAGTAGAGCATGAAAGAACCTCATGTGTGAGCAGATTATCAGTTATTTGAGAAACCCTAGCATTTGCATCTTTTAACTTCAATTCAAGAGTTGAGCATTTAGAACAAGAAGTTGAACCATGCAAATCATCGATCAGACGACTAGCATTTTTAACATGTTTCTCATTTTTATCATTTAGATGTAACAGAAGAGCATGTTCTTTCCTAAGCAATGTGAGCTCATTGTAAATTAAGTCACATGATTTGCAAGTATCATCATCAGGAATCAAGGTCTTAAGTCTAGCAATTTCAGCATTCAATGACTCCACAAGAATATCATGTTTCTTAATTTTTCTATCACGTTTGTCAAGCAATTTTCCAAGACGGGCAACAGCATTGGCTAATTCATCATAAGAAGGATCTACCTCATTGAAGTCATTGTCGTTCTTTGTCCTCCATGAAAATTGTCGCTGCTTTTGGTCATGAGACACAATCCCGTCAACTCATGCTTGCTTGGAGTTGCATCGTCCTCGCTGCTCTCCGAATCCACATCGCTCAAATTGACTTGTTCAAGAGCGGAAAGGACTCGGTGAACCACCTTGCGATTGATGAAGCTCTTTTTCTTTCTATCAAACTTCTTCTTTTCATTTCTTTTGTCGTTGTCCTTCTCCTCCCATGATGCTTTACCTGCAAGTTTAGGACAATTTGTACGAATATGATTGAGGTCACCACATTCATAGCATCTTGGAGGGCCACCACCACCTCTCTTCCTCATTCTCACATTCTGCAAAGCTTTGTTAAAGCGAGAGGCGAGTAGTGCTAAGTCTTCTTCAGGAATTTCTTCAATCTGTTCATTGGTTAGTGAAGACAAAGAAGACAAAGCAAAGCTTGAAGAAGTATTGTTAGGAGACATGCTAGTTTGAGAGGATAAAGCAATTGATTTATGTCCATTCTTCCTAGCAAGGACATCCAACTCATGAGTCTTCAGCTTAGAGTAAAGAACATCTAATGTGAGTGTGCTCATGGTAGTAGATTCTTGTATAGATGTTACTTTCATCTCCCACACTGACATGTCCAAAGCACTAAGCAATTGTCGAGCATTTTCAGCATCAGTGTAGCTAACTCCAACAGCACGTAGATTGCTAAGAATTTTATTGAAACGTGCAAAGAAGTCATCTACAGATTCACTAGGTTTCATCTCAAAACGCATGTATTCTTTTTTGTAAATGTCTTGGCGAACCTCTTTCACAGTATTAGAACCTTCATGGTAATCACAAAGAGATTTCCATACCTCATATGCGGATCGAAGATGAACCACACGATCAAAGTCGCTGCGTCCCAAGCCTTGGATGATCAAGTTGCGCGCCTTGCTGTTTGCTTCACCATGTGCGCGATTGGCGTCGTTGACGTTGTCGTTTGCAGGAACTTCGTATGGCTTGTAGACCTTCTCCCAAATTGCGAAGCCCTGCGCCTGGATGAACGCCTCCATCTTGGCCTTCCAAAACTGAAAATCAACACCATCGAAAACACATGGTTTTGTCGAATAACGATCCATTGATCTAATCACCGGTTAAGATAGATTAGAAAAACCTTGCTCTGATACCACTTGTAGGATCGAAAGACACGCATATAGCAATCAGAGGGGGGGTGAATGATTGTGCGGAAGCTAAAACCAAATTCTTGATCTACTAAAAGTTCACCCCAAAACAGAACCAAATAATTGCCTCGTTTTCGACAAAAACAGAATGACAGAGGTTCGGTAAAACGATAATTCCCGGAGATCCAACCGTTGAAACGATCTGAAATTTGGACACAAGAAACTAGATTCCAGTACAAATCGAACCCAAAAAGAATCAGCTCGATCGGACTTACGGATCAAAAGTTATGAGCTTCGCAAGCTTGCTGAGCCAGAACTTGACGAGAATCAATCTAATCAAAACTTTAAGATTAAACAAGAACGACAAAAGATTGATCAACTAGACTTTGAGAAACACTAGATCAATACCCTAGAGAGGTTTTGATGGATCAAAACAAGATGAAATTCAATGATCAAAAACCAATCTAGAATTAGAACAAGCATGCAAACAAGAACCAAAACAGAAAACACTGTAGCGACGTGGTTACTGTAGCATAAAAATCTTGGAAGAATTGATCTTTATTTCTTGTCTAAAATACTCTCATCAAAAGAGTACAAACCCTAAAAACAAGCTCAAGGCTTGATGCGCTTAGCTCTGGTTGGTTGATTTTCAACAGGAGATCCCCCACCTATTTAAAGGACCAACCCACAAGGAGTTCTGAATACAATTCCTATTCCCTAGAAGGAATCTGTATCCAACTCAACTCTACTTGGCCTAACCTGGCCGAGTACAACTCTTGCACGCATATGGTAACCCTACCATACTCACGTGACTAACCCTTTGCACGCGTATGGCCACCTGCCATACTCACGTGACTAACACTTTGCACGCGAATGACCTCCTGCCATTCTCACGTGACTAACCATTCTTCATGTGCACCATTCTCTTAGCCCGAACGTCCCGCATGACATCCTTGACCACCAAGACCTCAGTTCCTCCTGAACCTAGTCGAACCTCGGTTCCTCCATGAACCTAGTTCCGGTCCGTCATCGACCACATTCGTCTTCGAGCAATACTGCACATGAACAAACCTAAAACAAATCCGAGCACAAGTCCACGACTTGACTCAATGTCAATCCATGCAACTACTCACATGAGCATTGCATAAAGTCCAATCATCATGAAATCATCACAAATTTCAAATTCAAATCTTTTCAATTCTTGCAAAACATTCAAACCGAGCAAAACACGTTCACAACGGACCAAGAATAAAAAACTGGAAAAAGTCCATTCACGACGGACCAACAAAATCGGTCCGTTGTACACGTGAAAGTCTCTGTTCCAAGAAGCCACCAAAACCAAGCAAAAACATGTTCACAACGGACCTAAAATAAAACCCTAGAAAAGTCCACGACAGACCAACAAAATCGGTCCGTTGTACAAGTGAAAAACTCGGTTCCTTGAAAAAAAAACAGTTTGGCTCATAAGCTCAAAAGCATGTCCACGACAGACCCAAAAACTTGGTCCGTCGTACATGCAAAACTTACTGGCTTCTTGGAGAATTGAGTACGTTCACGACAGACCCAAAAGCTTTGTCCGTCGTACATGGGAAAAAGAGTTCGGCACAAAAGCTCAAAAACATGTCCACGACAGACCCAAAAACTTGGTCCGTCGTACATGTGCAACTTACTGGTTTTGAGGAAAATTGAGTTTGGCTCAATGAGTTCAAAAGCATGTCCACGACAGACCCAAAAACTTGGTCCGTCGCAGATGAGGAACTTACTGTTTCTTGAGAGCTTGGTCCGGCGCAAAAGCGAAACTTACTGTTTTCTTGTCAACTCGTCAAACACATGCACAAGCACATTTTGCAAATCCAATTCTAAGTTAATTTTTCAGTTCAAAGCCAATTTTTCAGCACATGATTTCACAAAATCCACCGGATCTCCTCGTTGCGGAGCGCTCCAATGGACGGATCTGCGGGGTGGTGAGGTGGAGAACTCCCCTAGGGGCAGCAAGGGAGGTGGAGAGGGGTGGTGGCGCCATGGGGGAAGATGGAGAGGAGGGGAAGGGTGGAGGCGCATGGGGGGGCTAGGGGGTGGCGGCTAGGGTTGGGAGAGGGAGTGGGGGGCGCACCAAGGGGTGGGGGCCAGATTTGGCTGCCCAAAAGTCCCTCCCCTTGGGCCCAAACCCTTCCACCGGAGGCCCAACTCAACCCCCAAGGCTCATAGTCCCCCGGAGAGGCCCAAACACCCGAAAACTGCCCAAAAACACGCTATAAACGGCATAACGTAAAGTTTTAACCTTTATTTTCACATTTTATAAAGTTTTTAACCTCAACATTCACATTTTATAAGATACGACACTCCGTGGTGTCACAAAAACATCCAAACTTTGGATCGTACGATCAAAACACACATCCGTAGGATCAATCCACATCGAATTCAGGGGGTCGTGCATTGATCTGAAAGCAAATCCAATGGCCAGGAATTTGGATGATGGTTGCTAAAGAAAACATCCGGATGAAACTTATCAAAACCCTTATACTTTATAGCAAGGACGTCATTGCTACTGGAGAAGGTGCCGAAGGATTTGGTGAGGCAGCCACCAACTTGGAGAACGAAATTGCTGCTGAGATTGCTCATGAGGATGAGATTTGACTTGTGGGTGTCTTGACGGGTACATAGGGATAATTTCACTAGGTACTATACTAATCACTAGAATGTAGGTAGGGATAACTTCAGTGTCATACTTGATTGGAACACTTACGCAGTGAATAATGAATCGGTAACCTTGGTAGCATTTTTTAAGAACATTTATATTGTCCATACTTTATTTTTATTAGACAAATCTTGACCTTTACTCGCATCTAATTAAACTTTCTTATGCTTTGCTAGATGACGCAAATAGAAGATGAAAAACTACTGCTTTGGACCTCAAGTTGAAAAATGAACTTCGGAAGCTATCACATTGGAGACCAGTGGTGGTTTGAAGAATTTGGACCTCAAGCTGTACATACCCTTTGGAGTTTCAGTTGGGATCGATGTGCTTCTGTGATGTGTGACATCTAATCAAGATTTCTTATGTAGCATAATTTGAACTTGAGGTTGTAAACGTTTCATCTGAGTTTTGACTGCTGAGAGTTTTAGATCTCCGTGATATTTCTAAACAGATCGTTAGCTAGAGCTGCACATGGATATGTATCTGTGTCCTCGTCCTTGTTCTTCGCGAAGAATCTTGGTTCTTAAGCAGTAATTCCTTGTCTTTATCTGCCGATTGTCTCATCTAGCAAATTCCGACAAGATGTAATGCTTTTTCTAACGATTCTTTCTGTGTCAGAGGATGTAATGCCTTTTATAATGTTCCATGTTTTGCTTGATCCGCTGACTACAGATCGACACCCCATTTTGCAGACCAGAACAAGACTGAAGCCGCGATAACTGAACTGCTTGTTGGTATAAATTATATGTGGAGATCTGGGAGGGAGCTTGATGCAAAAGCCAAATTAGAGTCTCAGGTAGCTAGCGGAAACTACGATATATGCTTGTGCAGATTACATTGGATGACATATTTCAACAGAATATCTGAAATCACACATAACTGACAACTGAATTCTGTGAGCTGGGAAATTTAAGCAGAGGTCGCCTCAGACTAGAGACTAGAGAGAGCAGATGGTAGGAGAAATTTGGGCGCTCGGTGATGTGAGACTAAATGGTGAAGGTTCATGTCTCTCAGTGTTTCATATAATCTTTGCGTACCTGCCTGTTTTAAAATTCTCAATTTCCCATGCTCACAACCACAGAAACGCAAGATGAACTCATGCAAACCTACTTCACGGTGAAGCTATTATTCGAACAACCATTAGTGACAGGTCCAATATTTGTACTATAGCCACTGAAAGACATGCAGGGAGTATAAGTTCAGGTTACTTTGGTGTAGGTGATGGAATGTCGACGGTCAGAAGTTTAGGTTGATTCAATCGGGAGGGGTGGTAGTGATGAGCTGTAGCATTTGCGAATGTTCATTTACCGCAAACAACTGATGTTACCAGTTAAGACCAGTATTTGCTTGTTTGTAAACCAGACGTTTTAGGGATTAGGGTCTTGCACACTAAGCTGTATAAAGATCTGTGCTATTTACAAATTTAGAAGATTATAATCAGTTCTCCCATTATTCTTGGCTTCTTGCAAGCAGAACATTGTCGATTGTTTCAAGATATTATTCAACAAAGTTAAGAAGATTCATAACCTGCTGAATATAACCATGTAGTGTCAAAGGCTACCTCAAGCTTTGCTGTGTCGCATCTAGTAATGCACTTGTTACTTGCCAAAGCAGGACCATGAGACCACTACCCTTTTCCAAAATTCTTATGGACATTGAGATAAGATCGAGGCGAGGAATTTTTGGGTGGAGGCTTAGGTAAGTCCCACAAGGAAAAATGCCATTTTTAGCGTAGTGCTTGATCCCTGATTTCCAAATACTAAATTGCATAAATTCTACAGCGGTTTGGATAGTAACTACATGCCAGTTGCAAATGAGGTCAGTTGTGCAGTTCACATTTTGAAAGCACTCAAACATTTATATTTATTTTTTCTTATGCCATTCCAAAATAAGTAACTAGTGGATATATGGATGGCACAATTTTTTTTCCCGAAAGACACAGGAAGTGTCTATCCCATTGATAACAAGAGAAGTTAAATAGGACTACAAAAACCAAGCGTCTTAGGCTGACACAAAATGAAAATGAAATGAAATTGTGGGCACTTTACAACATCAGTTTGCCCCGTTACGGAGAACAGAGCCCAAAAGGAACCGGAAGAAGCTGGAGCCAAAATTGGCAGTGGTCATTCCGTTTATGTGTAGCTATAAGAAGGAGATTCCTAAATAAAGAGAAAGAAATACCTTGCTCCGAACTTATCTTGCAAATGGGCATTTTAAGGTCAAGTGGTCAGCGGATTTGAACTACGATCCACAAAGGGAGCAAAGGGTGCTATGAGGCCAACCTCCAGCCGCTAGCCTATCACCTGTCAATAAGTTGTTTTGAACTATTTTCTATATTAGCTTGCCATATCACTTGGTAGTCATAGTATGGCATTGAACCGTAGAACTACACACTGTAAGCCGTCTTAGCTGAATAGTCTCCATTGGTATTCCATTTTCACAGCATGTCATCCTGTACGTGTGACTGTAGTGTTACATTTTGGATTGTCTACCATAGTCTGAAGTATTCCTGCAACTGTGAAAAAGTGTTTATTCTTTGCAACTATTTGATCCAGGTCCTATTTGTGAGTTCATACTAGATTGTTCTATTTTTCCTTCTAACAATCGCGAAGCATTGCGGTGCCACCTCACTTGGTGAGGCGCCATTTAACCACCTGGAGGTCCAGAACTTGGTTGTCCTGCCATGCCCTAGTGAGACCCTGGTGCTCACATTGAAAAGGCTCCTATTTGTTGCATCACACGGTAAGTCCATGCCAACCCATGGTCTTTATTTGTATTTCCAGCCAAAGCAAAGCCAGCGAATCCTTAGGGCCCTTCCGAGTTCACCTAGTTCTTTTACCCCCAAACCTCCTAGTTCTTTTAGCCTACATACTTTTTTCCAGTTTACAAGATAGTTGCCCCCCTTGCCATCCTGTTTACCTGTCCAAATAAAACTTCTTCTTAATTTGTCCATCTTTTTAATTGCCCATTTGCTCAGTGGGTACACTGTCAAATGATAGATTGTGAGCGATGTTAAGACCGAGTTCACTAACTCAAGTCGTGCTGCCCTGGAAAGGAGTTTTCCTTTCCAACCTACCAGTCTTGATCCCACTTTGTCAATGACTGGTTGTATATCAATCATTTTTGAGTTTTTTTGTCCGTAGCGGCATCCCTAAATACCTACATGAAAAAAAGATTTCATAATGGTTGGAAAGTCCTATAATATGTCAGCGAGGTCTAAACTGTGACATCCAATTGGATAGACATCGGTCTTTTTGGAAGCTTGTCTTTAACCTCGTGGCTCCAGTAAAAGCGGTCAAAATACCTATAGTTCTTATTTGTCGGGATTGGCGAAGATGGCTGCATCGTCTGCATAAAAAGTGATATTCATAGCTTGGCTGACCGATGGAGGATAGGTTTGATCAGATTTGCTATGGTTGCCGATGCAATTAGGGTCTACAGCGGGTCAATGGCCAGAATAAAAAGCATAGTTGACAGCGGATCTCCCTGCCGAAGCCCTCTGTTGTGTCTAATTGGGTGTCTAGGGTTTTTGTTCATTATGATTTTCGAGGAAGAAGATGCCAGTATCATTGAAATCCAATTCCTCCATCTAAGCTCAAACCTAACATGCTACAGGAGTTCAAGGAGATATTCCCAACTGACCGAGTCAAAACTTTGGCCAAATCTAACTTGATGAACAAAGATGACGTCTTCTTCCTGTGTAATTTTTTGGTTAAGTTTTGGGTATACAAGAAATTTTCATGAATAGATCTCCACTTAACAAATGGACTTTGGTTGATTGAGATGATATCCTACAGAAAATGTGCTAGCCTATTTGCTACGAGTTTGGAGAATAGCTTCGCAAAACTATGTATAAGACTTATGGGTCTAAAATCCGAGACTCTCTTGGGGTCCTGTTTCTTGGGAAGAAGAAGCACATGTGCATAGTTGAGGGCATGATTATTTCTTTCTTTAAGGTTGTACAGCTGATTAATCGTTGCCATAAGGTCGACCTTGATGATATGCCAACATGTTTTGTAGAACATCCCTGTATACCCATCTGGACCTGGTGCTTTTTCAAAGGGCATGGAGTGGATGGCTTGGTGGACCTCTTCTTCCTCAAATGACTCTTCCAGGCTGCTTAGATCATGTTGCTGCAAGCCTAAATTTTCCCAATTGAGGGTAAATAGCATGAGAATAAATAGCATGAGAGTAGTAATGAAATTGGCCTCACCTTCTGCATGTAGTGTTGCAAAGACAAGATGATTTCAGGGCTCTAGCCTTCTTCAAACATATCTCACATCTCTCCAATGTGAGAAACTGGAATACAAATTCGCAACACCTTGCCATATTTCAAACTCGCTAGCACTATCATCCTCTACTTGAAGGACAATAAGTGGACAGTGAGCATGGAAACTACCAAAAAAATTAAGAGATACAAATTATGGTAATGCCTAGCACACCATCAGAAAATAGAGTTAGCCCACTCGAATAGTTAGAAGGAACCTATAAGCAATCTGATGTTAGAAGAACACCATTTCTCTTGGGCGAAATATTGTATTGCATAAGAATCTAAACCCATGTCAAGCTATTGCAAAAGGCTAATCATGTGTTGTGTAAACATCATCTAAAAGCCCTATACTCCTATTAGAACCTAGAAAATAGAGATATACTAGATGGTTCACAAAATAAAGGTTTTAATCACTTCACACTAAAGGTGAGTAGGTTACACTAACCTAAATGGTACTTTTGTGCATGGGGTCAAGAAACAAACATCTATATCATTCTTGCAAGATCTAGTGGAATTCTTTTGGGCTTGAACAAGAGCAAGAAGGACATGGTATGCTTCCACTGCTTCCATGGGTGATGATTGAGCAACCTTCAACTTAACCATTATTCTAAGTAATTGAACCCTCAGCACAGCACTAATAGTTTTGACCCAATCGGTTTATCTAGCCGATGCTACTCGTGCTTGAGGTGCTTGCTGTCTAGGGGTAAATTCATTATGCTGCCTCTCGAGTGCAAACTCGGATTGGTGTTGTAGCAGGGGTTGTGATGGTGCACATGATTTCTCATAACCGGCATTCTGCCGCCTCAATGTCGGCTCAGGGAGTGAAACAAACGGCCCCAAATATGATGCAATCCTATAAGGGGCCAGATCCCTTAGAGGAATCGGCTCAATGTACTGAGGACGTACGTGGTTCTCAATCGGCTGAGCGATCGATCCAGGATAAACGTAAACTAGGCTGGCTACCAAATTTGGAGCAATCTATGTAATCCTAGTAACGAGTGATCCTGCTTGCACCAGGATCCCATGACAAAATCACAGTCGGCTGTGTCGATGCCAAAGCTAGGATAGTAGCCAACGATTTTGGGTCGACCACAGACTTAACATTCTGGACGTTCTGGCAGATGGAATAGACTAGATATTTTGGCAGAGATTGCACGGGGTCAAGCGAAACACCAACCGGCACTAGCTCTTGTGCAACTTCCTTGACGTTGTTAGCTATCATCGGCGTAAGGGTGGTTTACTAAAGTCGATGGCTGGTTTACCCCAGAGCACAATGTATAGATTGATTAATCATATCCGATAACTCCGCCTGAACAAGCATATACCGGCTTACCTATGCTCTTTTGGCAGCATTTGGATCCTCCTTATTGCCGAAGTTGACCGTCGGCAATGCGGACTTCTGTGTAACGCCGCTTCAGGTCTTCTGATAACAGTTGAGCATCATATGCTCAAACGCAGCCTTCTGATCTTCAAGTTTCTTTCGCTGTTCTGTTATCAAATCATCCATTGTAGGGACGATTATCACCTTAGAATTGATGTCGGGTGGAGAGATTGATTTTCCAAAAGAAGATATTGCCGTCCGATCATATCCCATCGGGCGTGCCAAAAGTGTGTTGATGTCAAAAAAACATGACGAATGGTTGATCAACAGTCAGCACACGCAAACACTGGGTCTAATCTTGGGTGTGAGCGTGCCAGCCAATTTGATCATGCAATTGGCAATAAAATAATATGTAATTCAATCGACTATTAACCTGATCTAATATCAATAGCGATTTAGCCCGATCGGCTTGTTCGAGCCGATTTAGACAAAAGTGACTGATAGATCTAATCAACCTGATTGAGTTGATCAGATGGGTGTAAAGGCCGTTTTTCCCGAAGAAGGCAATACTCAACAAAATCGAAGAAAAGGCGAATCTAAATTGACGTAAGTCAACGGAATTGAATTACAAAGGAAAGATTACAAAGATAAAAACTACTCATAATCGACGAAAAGTAAAGTAAAAAATAGAACAAGTTGCCTGATTTTTTGTTGGATGTCTTTCAATTAGGGCTGGAAACGAGCCGAGCCGAGCCCGGCTCGGCTCGGCTCGGTGTGGCTCGGTCCAGTGGCGAGCCGAGCCAGGCTCGGCTCGGCCCTGAGGCGAGCCCAAAAAACCGGCTCGGCTCGGCTCGGGCTCGGCTCGCGAGCCGGCTCGTTGGCTCGCCGAGCCAGAACATTTTATCAGAAAATTAAATATTTATACAATAATTCATGTATTTGCAGTGAATAATATTAACTTACGACTACTAAATAATAGTAGTTGCTTAGTTGCTGTCTATCACACTTGTAGGAAATGGAATTGTCTCAACATCATCTTCATCATCTTTTTCCTAAAAATATAAGTCATTAGTCATACTAAATTCCCTGCATGGGCTGGGCCGCCGAGCCAATTTGGCTCGCGAGCCGAGCCGAGCCGGCTCGGTGTTTTTGCGAGCCTGAAAAACAGGCTCGGCTCAAGCTCGATCCGAGCCACGAGCCTGTGTGAGCCGAGCCAGGCTAGGGCGAGCCCGAGCCGAGCCACGAGCCACGAACTTTTTTTCCAGCCCTACTTTTAATGCAGCACATCGGCCCCTTTATAGCATTTGGTCTGATCATGTCCTCCTTGGTCTCTTCACGACTGCCAATATCGGCTTCAACTTTCCCCATAATATTTTCCCTTCGAGATCAGCATCGGCTACAATCCGATAAACCCGTATCGACTTATAACTTTCCAAACTCGATACTTTCTTTAATAAACCAACTGTCAAACTAATTATTACCAAATCGGTCATATCCCAAATTCTGGTGTCAACACCACCGTTATTGAAACGACCCAAAAATTCAAAATGAATTTATTTGGGGTTTAATTCAAATTTTCGAGTTCAAATTTGAATTTGGATATTTGAATTTGCTTTTATTTGATTTGGTTTTCTTTTTTTCGGTTTTGGGCCGATTTCCTCTTGGGCCTTCGGCCCGTTTTCGTTTTCCCCGGCCCGTTTGGCCTCCTGGCCTTCGGCCTCCTCCGGCCAGCCCCTCCCGACCGGCCTCCGTCTCTGCCACAGCTGGCGCACAGGCTGCCACAAGGCCAAATAGCCGCTTCGCCACCGCCGCTTCCTGCCTCTCGACCAGCCGCTTCATACGCTTGCCATAAGGCTACCGATCGGCCGCGCCACAGGCGCTGACGCCACGCCCGCCACAGGTTTTGCCGCTGCCTCGCCACGCTTATAAAAGGGAGCCCCGAGCTCCATTCTTCCTTGCCCCGCTCCCCCGCCCTCGCCGGTGAGCTCCTCCCCTCGCTCCGTCTGGGCCGCCGGATCGCCGGCGTCCTTGCGCCATTGCGCCCGCCATTGAACCCTAGGGTTCCTGTGCTCTGCCCGCTTCGCCGCGCCGCTGGGGCCGGCCAGCTGCGCCAGGCCCAGCCAGCCCAGCGGCCTCGCCGCGCTCGTGGGCCGTGGCCCAAACCCCCCAGCCAAAGCCGGCCCAACACTGCTCAAATAGTGTTTTCCGATTTTTTTGATTTATAATTCGATTATAAATCCGAAAAATCGTTTTTAAATTCCAGAAAACCCCCAAAAAATTCCCGAAAAATTCCGTGAGCCCAAGAAATCCACCAAATCCACTATCCAAACCGTTTCGACCCACTGAGTCCAAAAATGCCCTCCGTTCCTAAATCCGGAGTTCCCAAAATTCCGAATTGCCCAATTCGCCCTTCGTTCTCTCTCTCGGCCTGGTTCCGGTTTTCGGTTTCCTTTTTCGTTCCAGTTTCTTTTTTGTTTTTCGTTTCTTTATTGTCGTTTGTTCTTGTCGCGCTAGATCCGGACGTTGGACAGTTCCAGGAGCAGACGCAGATCCCGGAGCAGACGCTGGACCCGACAGGAGCCCCGAACGACTACGTCAACTTCAGTTCAGCCAATCCGATCGCCGAGCAAGGCAAGCCGTACACCCTTGATCATATTGATCCCAATCATGCCATGCTATAGTATTAAGTATTTTATACCGCATTATTTTACTGTATGTTGAAATATTGAAACCCAGTATTTTAGAATGACATGATACCTAGGTAATGCCGAATTGCTCATAAAAGCACTCCTTGGAATATTGAACCTTATTATATCCTTTGCAACCCTAGATGTTGATATTATTAGATAAATTACTGTTAATCCTGTGGTTAACTCAAATGCTTTCGAAAATGGAAATAAAGTGCTGCCGAATCTCGGATTCGGGTGTTTGTGAAAAATGCTACAGTTTGGGGGACAGAATCGGATAAATCCCGGAGTGGATGTAACTCCGATCCCCGGCTGATGATTGATGCCTTGATTTGACTAATGACCGGCTGAGTGGGATGCCGGGATAAGTGGTGAATGAAGGTTTGATCTTTGGCAGTGTAAGGATAATGAACCCCCTTGCGCAAAGTAAAGAACTTAGTTCCCGTTCAACCACAGGTCGGACTGGTCGGTGGACCCATATCCGACATAGCTCAGTAGGTTAATCATTCCTGAAATAATAATTGGACTTCTGGTAGTAACTATTCTCGTGGAAGAATGGGGACCGGCCTTCCTGGCAGGGAAGTATACCGGGGGAGATGTGGAACAAGAATGTTTTGTGGTGTCACTCTTGGTTCTCACAACGGTAGGTGCTACTGAGGACAGTGAGTCCAAGGTGGCTTTATACCTATCGGTTAACAACTTAAAGACAGGAATGATTGAACGAAATGCTGTGATAATCTCGACCCGGCCGCATGCATTTAAGTTGCATGTTTGTTAGCGCTTGGCATTAACGGTCGTTGAATATCTTGTGGGTAAAGTTGAGCACCTCTGCAGAGTTAATGATGGTAATCGATTACGCCGTACTTCCGGTTAATGAAGTTAAGTTTGAACTGGGGTGATACCCGTAACCAAGCTCAAGTAATTATTTCGGTATTTGGTGAATGTGTTTAAGTGGTGTTGAACTTGTGAACCCCCTTACTATTATTTGTGGTCTGTGCTTCAAATGTAAAATGAGTTAGAAAATAAAACTGCATCCAGATACTTAACCCTACTGCCATCCCTTGATTACCCCTGCATATAGTATTCAGTGGTTCCGTACGACTTGTTGAGTACTCCCGTACTCACCCTTGCAACCCCCCGCCCTTTCAGAGTTCGAAGATGCTGGAGCCTTCCAGGAGGTCGTAGATGGCGATCTTGTTTGGTTTTGAGGTCTTGGTCTTTTTGCTCAGGCCTGCCTGTGCGGTGTTTTAGTAATGTACTTAGGGCCCTGTTGTGCCCTCTTTTGTAAAACCCTGGCCGTTAGGCCCTATATTGAATAAAAAGTGTTGAATTGGCTTTTGCCAGGCAATTGTACTCTTGTTTTCCAACCGTTAATCGTCCTGGGTAACGGTTGCGAGTCTCGGATCTGCCCCTAAAAAGGCGGTCCGTCACAAGTGGTATCAGAGCCTTGGCTTGACCATAGATTAAGACCTTACGTTGGTATAGGAAAATTTTACAAAATTATTTTCGGCTTACAAACAAAATGAATCTCGAAAATATAAGTATTATTGCTTCTCCTTCTTCCCCTGCTACCTTATCTTCTTTAGAGCTTTTTATCCCTCTCGGTTTGATTTAAAAAGTTTCGTCTGCCCGTCTAAATTTCAAAATCCTCACCAATCTTCGCCAGCAGCTTGGAGGTGATGCCGTCAGCAGTAGTTAGGCCGGTAGTCATAGAAGTTGTGCCCTTGTTCTGTTAGGATTTTGTAATGTAAAATGGGTTATGCCAAACCTTAAAATGGTTTTGCGTATAATCCATATTATAAAAATTTGCTAAGTTATCTATTTCCGTGATTTTGGGTGCCCTAAATATCTATATAAATCCCCGTCTAATTCAAAGGTTCCCTCAATTCGTCTGAACCCATCTATTCTTGCTACTCTCGCCCCATACCCTAATCCTTGCTCGTCTTCTGCTTTTCTCCAAAACCCTGCTGCAGACCAAAAAGGAAAGTCAGAATTAAGACCATGGGAGACATCAGAGGAGAGCAACAGAATAGCAACCACGGCAGTGATGAAGAGTCAAACGGCAACCCAGTCAACCTCGCACAAGTACTGGCAGCCATGGAGAAGAACCGGTATATGGCAGAGCAACGACAAGAGAAGATGATGGAGAAGTTGTTGGAACACGTGATTGCAGGACCTCAGGGTTATAATCAAAATGGACAAAACGGAAATATAGGTGGATCTAGGTGGTCGGACTTCCAAAAGACCAGGCCCCCTATATTTTCGACCCCGATTGACCCTTTGGCGTGACAGACGATCGATCCGAGATATTCAGAGAAAGTTGGACACGATCCAAAGGTAATCGACCACGTAAAGAGTCCTCAGATAGCGCCCCATCAGCTACAAGGACGAGCAGCAGCTTGGTGGATGAACTTTCACGAAATGAAGAATGGACAAGAAGTCACGTGGATCGAATTCGAAGACGCTTTCAGGAAAGCCCACATACCAGCTGGATTAATGGCGTCGAAGAGAAGAGAATTTTTAGCCCTCCATCAGGGACGACTAACAGTGATCGAGTACCTCCACCTATTCAACTACCTAGCCCGCTATGCGCCAGGAGAAGTGGACACTGAAGCCAAGAAGATGGAGCGATTTTTCGAAGGATTGCAGAAGAATTTGAAGTTCCACATATCAGCCATAGATTTCAAGGATCTGTCATCTATGGTGGACAAGCTGATAGTCTCGGAGGAGACCAGGAATGATTTGGAGGACACCAGAAAGAGGAAAGCTTATGAGCAAAGGATGCACTCTTCCGCCCAATATGGAGGAATGACCCCAGCCTTTTCCTCCGGATTTCCGAACAAGAGGCCAGCTACAAGCGGACAGCAGTCGAATTCCACCTCCACCCAATCTGGGACACTAAGTTGCTATAATTGCAATGGGAACCACCTTGTCAGAGATTGTCCCCAAAAGACTTCAGGATGTTTCCACTGTGGACAGCCCGGACACATCAGACAGTACTGCCCACACAGGGACCTACCAACAGTAGTGGCTAGATCGCGGGCGTCAGCCTCCGCCCCCACCAAAGATGCGATCGGTGCCTCGACAACAGCAGTCCCAGACCCGAGGATACCTAAAAGTACCAGTTAAGTCTGAAGGAAACCCAAGCAGTCAAGGTCAGAATACTTCAGGACAAGTCCAAGGAAGGATCAATCATGTCACCTTCAAAGGAACAACAAGGCCAACAGACAGAGTTACTGGTAAGTTTCAGACTCAGAAGTTGCTATGGTCTACCGAGTGTTGTGGAAGAATCACACCTCGGGAAAAAGAATCGGGTTTTGCAGCAGTAGTTTTCCCAACCGCTCCCCAGGAGGAATAAATCTCGGGGACGAGATTTGTTTTAAGTGGGGTAGGTTGAAACGACCCAAAAATTCAAAATGAATTTATTTGGGGTTTAATTCAAATTTTCGAGTTCAAATTTGAATTTGGAGATTTGAATTTGCTTTTATTTGATTTGGTTTTCGTTTTTTCGGTTTTGGGCCGATTTCCTCTTGGGCCTTCGGCCCGTTTTCGTTTTCCCCGGCCCGTTTGGCCTCCTGGCCTTCGGCCTCCTCCGGCCCAGCCCCGACTCCGGCCGCTCCGTCTCCCGGCCACGCAGCGCGCGCTGCGCCTGCTGCGCCAGCGCCGCCCGCGCCTGCCCGCTGCCGCTTTGCTCGGTCTCCAAACCCGCGGCCAGCTTCGCGCCGCTTGTCGTTGCCAGGCCGACCGCCACGCTGGCCGCGCTGCGCCATGCGCCGCCGCCGCCGTGCCCTCGCCACGCTTATAAAAGGGAGCCTCGAGCTCCATTCTTCCTTGCCCCGCTCCTCGCCTCGCCGGTGAGCTCCTCCCCTCGCTCCGTCTCCGGCGCCGGATCGCGCCTCCGGCCATTTGCGCCGTTGCCGCCATTGGAACTCCTAGGGTTCCTGTGCTCGCCTCGCCGCGCGCTGGCCAGGCCGGCCAACCAGGCCCAGCCAGCCCAGCGGCCTCGCCGCGCTCGTGGGCCGTGGCCCAAACCCCCCAGCCAAAGCCGGCCCAACACTGCTCAAATAGTGTTTTCCGATTTTTTTGATTTATAATTCGATTATAAATCCGAAAAATCGTTTTTAAAATTCAGAAAACCCCCAAAAAATTCCCGAAAAATTCCGTGAGCCCAAGAAATCCACCAAATCCACTATCCAAACCGTTTCGACCCACTGAGTCCAAAAATGCCCTCCGTTCCTAAATCCAGAGTTCCCAAAATTCCGAATTGCCCAATTCGCCCTTCGTTCTCTCTCTCGGCCCGGTTCCGGTTTTCGGTTTCCTTTTTCGTTCCAGTTTCTTTTTGTTTTTCGTTTCTTTATTGTCGTTCGTTCTTGTCGCGCTAGATCCGGACGTTGGACAGTTCCAGGAGCAGACGCAGATCCCGGAGCAGACGCTGGACCCGACAGGAGCCCCGAACGACTACGTCAACTTCAGTTCAGCCAATCCGATCGCCGAGCAAGGCAAGCCGTACACCCTTGATCATATTGATCCCAATCATGCCATGCTATAGTATTAAGTATTTTATACCGCATTATTTTACTGTATGTTGAAATATTGAAACGCAGTATTTTAGAATGACATGATACCTAGGTAATGCCGAATTGCTCATAAAAGCACTCCTTGGAATATTGAACCTTATTATATCCTTTGCAACCCTAGATGTTGATATTATTAGATAAATTACTGTTAATCCTGTGGTTAACTCAAATGCTTTCGAAAATGGAAATAAAGTGCTGCCGAATCTCGGATTCGGGTGTTTGTGAAAAATGCTACAGTTTGGGGGACAGAATCGGATAAATCCCGGAGTGGATGTAACTCCGATCCCTACCGATGATTGATGCCTTGATTTGACTAATGACCTACCGAGTGGGATGCCGGATAAGTGGTGAATGAAGGTTTGATCTTTGGCGTTGTAAGGATAATGAACCTCTTGCGCAAAGTAAAGAACTTAGTTCCTGTTCAACCACAGGTCGGACTGGTCGGTGGACCCATATCCGACATAGCTCAGTAGGTTAATCATTCCTGAAATAATAATTGGACTTCTGGTAGTAACTATTCTCGTGGAAGAATGGGGACCGGCCTTCCTGGCAGGGAAGTATACCGGGGGAGATGTGGAACAAGAATGTTTTGTGGTGTCACTCTTGGTTCTCACAACGGTAGGTGCTACTGAGGACAGTGAGTCCAAGGTGGCTTTATACCTATCGGTTAACAACTTAAAGACAGGAATGATTGAACGAAATGCTGTGATAATCTCGACCCGGCCGCATGCATTTAAGTTGCATGTTTGTTAGCGCTTGGCATTAACGGTCGTTGAATATCTTGTGGGTAAAGTTGAGCACCTCTGCAGAGTTAATGATGGTAATCGACACGCTGCACTTAGGTTAATGAAGTTAAGTTTGAACTGGGGTGATACCCGTAACCAAGCTCAAGTAATTATTTCGGTATTTGGTGAATGTGTTTAAGTGGTGTTGAACTTGTGAACCCCCTTACTATTATTTGTGGTCTGTGCTTCAAATGTAAAATGAGTTAGAAAATAAAACTGCATCCAGATACTTAACCCTACTGCCATCCCTTTATTACCCCTGCATATAGTATTCAGTGGTTCCGTACGACTTGTTGAGTACTCCCGTACTCACCCTTGCAACCCCCCGCCCTTTCAGAGTTCGAAGATGCAGGAGCCTTCCAGGAGGTCGTAGATGGCGATCTTGTTTGGTTTTGAGGTCTTGGACTTTTTGCTCAGGCCTGCCTGTGCGGTGTTTTGGTAATGTACTTAGGGCCCTGCTGTGCCCTCTTTTGTAAAACCCTGGCCGTTAGGCCCTATATTGAATAAAAAGTGTTGAATTGGCTTTTGCCAGGCAATTGTACTCTTGTTTTCCAACCGTTAATCGTCCTGGGTAACGGTTATAGTCTCGGATTCGCTTTAAAAGGCGGGTCTGCTGGCGGCGCCGCTTCGGCTGCTACCAAGGCAGCTCGCTTCGCTTCGCCGGCCGCTTCCTTGCCTCTCGACCAGCCGCTTCACGCCGCTGCTGGCTTCGATCGGCCGTCATTACAGGCGCCAGACGCTGCGCCGCGCCGCTGGGCCGCTGCAGGTTTTGCCGACGTGCTCGCCACGCTTATAAAAGGGAGCCCCGAGCTCCATTCTTCCTTGCCCGCTCCTCGCCCTCGCCGGTGAGCTCCTCCCCTCCTCGCTCCGTCTCCGGCCGCTGCCGGATCGCGCCGCCAGCGTCCGGCGCTGCCGCCGTCGCCCATGGGAACCCTTGGTTCCTGTGCTCTCGCTTCGCGCGCGCTTTGGGGCCAGGCCTACCCAGTGCGCCAGCCGGCCAATGACCTCGCGCTTCGTGGGCGTGGCCCAAACCCCCACCAAAGCCGCCCAACATTGCTCAAATAGTGTTTTTCCGATTTTTTTGATTTATAATTCGATTATAAATCCGAAAAATCGTTTTTAAATTCCAGAAAACCCCCAAAAAATTCCCGAAAAATTCCGTGAGCCCAAGAAATCCACCAAATCCACTATCCAAACCGTTTCGACCCACTGAGTCCAAAAATGCCCTCCGTTCCTAACCGAGTTCCCAAAATTCCGAATTGCCCAATTCGCCCTTCGTTCTCTCTCTCGGCCCGGTTTTCGGTTTCCTTTTTCGTTCCAGTTTCTTTTTTGTTTTTCGTTTCTTTATTGTCGTTCGTTCTTGTCGCGCTAGATCCGGACGTTGGACAGTTCCAGGAGCAGACGCAGATCCCGGAGCAGACGCTGGACCCGACAGGAGCCCCGAACGACTACGTCAACTTCAGTTCAGCCAATCCGATCGCCGAGCAAGGCAAGCCGTACACCCTTGATCATATTGATCCCAATCATGCCATGCTATAGTATTAAGTATTTTATACCGCATTATTTTACTGTATGTTGAAATATTGAAACCCAGTATTTTAAAATGACATGATACCTAGGTAATGCCGAGTTGCTCATAAAAGCACTCCTTGGAATATTGAACCTTATTATATCCTTTGCAACCCTAGATGTTGATATTATTAGATAAATTACTGTTAATCCTGTGGTTAACTCAAATGCTTTCGAAAATGGAAATAAAGTGCTGCCGAATCTCGGATTCGGGTGTTTGTGAAAAATGCTACAGTTTGGGGGACAGAATCGGATAAATCCCGGAGTGGATGTAACTCCGATCCCCGGCTGATGATTGATGCCTTGATTTGACTAATGACCGGCTGAGTGGGATGCCGGGATAAGTGGTGAATGAAGGTTTGATCTTTGGCAGTGTAAGGATAATGAACCCCCTTGCGCAAAGTAAAGAACTTAGTTCCCGTTCAACCACAGGTCGGACTGGTCGGTGGACCCATATCCGACATAGCTCAAGAGGGTTAATCATTCTGAAATAATAATTGGACTTCTGGTAGTAACTATTCTCGTGGAAGAATGGGGACCGGCCTTCCTGGCAGGGAAGTATACCGGGGGAGATGTGGAACAAGAATGTTTTGTGGTGTCACTCTTGGTTCTCACAACGGTAGGTGCTACTGAGGACAGTGAGTCCAAGGTGGCTTTATACCTATCGGTTAACAACTTAAAGACAGGAATGATTGAACGAAATGCTGTGATAATCTCGACCCGGCCGCATGCATTTAAGTTGCATGTTTGTTAGCGCTTGGCATTAACGGTCGTTGAATATCTTGTGGGTAAAGTTGAGCACCTCTGCAGAGTTAATGATGGTAATCGACACGCTGCACTTAGGTTAATGAAGTTAAGTTTGAACTGGGGTGATACCCGTAACCAAGCTCAAGTAATTATTTCGGTATTTGGTGAATGTGTTTAAGTGGTGTTGAACTTGTGAACCCCTTACTATTATTTGTGGTCTGTGCTTCAAATGTAAAATGAATTATAAAATAAAACTGCATCCAGATACTTAACCCTACTGCCATCCTTTGGATAATCCCCTACATATAGTATTCAGTGGTTCCGTACGACTTGTTGAGTACTCCCGTACTCACCCTTGCAACCCCGCCCCTTTCAGAGTTCGAAGATGCTGGAGCCTTTCAGGAAGTCGTAGATGGCGATCTCGTTTGGTTTTGAGGTCTTGGTCTTTTGCTCAGGCCTGCCTGTGCGGTGTTTTGGTAATGTACTTAGGGCCCTGCTGTGCCCTCTTTTGTAAAACCCTGGCCGTTAGGCCCTATATTGAATAAAAAGTGTTGAATTGGCTTTTGCCAGGCAATTGTACTCTTGTTTTCCAACCGTTAATCGTCCTGGGTAACGGTTGCGAGTCTCGGATCTGCCCCTAAAAAGGCGGTCCGTCACAAGTGGTATCATAAGCCAAGGCTCTATTATAACACTACTACTACTTTGCCTCCATGTTATGAAATACTCTTGTAGCGTGGCATGCAACGACACAAAGTGAGTTAGTTACTAAGATACTTAGAGCTGCGATGTACCTAAAATGTAATAAACACGTGTGAAATATAACAAACACGCATGGCATTATCATAATTATTGATTGATGGGTGTCGCAAAACATACTGTTAAATTTAGAGGTTTAATTTAGGGGCATGTTTGGTATATATGATGTGTAATGATACCAGACTTGTGGCTGCCATTTTGTTGAGCATATATGGCAGCGTTACGGACATGATGAAAATTAGACCTACATGATGTAATCGTTATATGCATTTATTACATCATATTTTGTATTATTAATATATATTGATATAAAACATATTATATTTGAGCTTTTAATACAAATTATTATATTTGTATTCATGTTCATCTTATTTATGTATGTTTGATATCATTTGTATTGAAGAAGCAACAAAATGGTACATATAGATCTTGATCATGTATGCTTTATATGCATTAAACACTTTGTAGACAGCTAAATAGACAAATTTAATCGTACACATTGTCTATATTACTGTCATGTGTGACATAGCAACTCAAATAGACAACAACCATCTCAACTGTTGTACGTGCTCAACCTAACTTGGTGTAGAGTGTAGAGACAAGCTTTCTCACCTAATTGTGTTTGTAATCCGTAGATCATCTTTTTGTCTTTTTCGGCAGTGCAGTCTTTTCAAATTATTAAATCGTTACTGGTGATCCATTGAATATATCAGCCTGGGAATACTCCCTCCAGAGGTTTGAGAGCTCCTCCACCCATCCAACTGTCACGTCGTCATTTTTGCAAAAAGACCCTTTCATTTCTTTAAATTATAGATACGTTCCTGCAAAGTTACAAAAAAGTCTTTCGTGATTTTTTGTGAGAGCAAAAAAAACTTTTCCGAATCACATTTGGGTCCATCGCTCGTTGCTTTACGGAAAAAGCCTCCCGTTGAATACAAATTGCGAACGAGCCCTTTTCTACTTTTTCGAGATAGCGGTTAGGTCAAAAAATATAACAAACATGTCCCCGGTTTTTACATCTAGGTTATTTCTCTGTTTTCCTACAAAAAAAAATATATTTTCGTCAACAGAAATGTGTGTACTTTTTTTAACACTATTTCTCGAGCCTTCAAAAATTTTGAAAATACATCTAGATCTATTTTTTCTCTGGAAAAAAAACACAAAATTATTTTTCGTTTACGCATGCGACGTGCGCCGCTCTTATTGGCCTAGTATATACTATACATGTCGAAATTGTTGGTGCAAGTCTTCTCGCCTAAGCAAATTGCAAGCAGGCTAACTGTTTCATGTACTGACCAACCACCGCTGACTATTGAGTCTTGTTTCTTTTCTTCTGTCCTATTTTTAAGCAAAGCACCGTGATAAGATGGCACCTCGACAAGCAAGTTAGACACAGCTAGCTACCGATTGTTACAGTTGATTTGCAGGCATGGCCCAGCCGAGTCTTGTTTTTTTTTCTCATGTCCTATTTGTATGCAAAGCATCATGTTTACAGGGCACCTCGACAAGCAAGTTAGACACAGCTAGCCATTGATTGGTACGGTTGATTTGCAATTTCTGAAGAGTGCATATAACAAGAAAGCAACAGGAAAAAGAAAAAGTGTCAGACGTGAAAGAAAAGAAAAGCCAGCGGCTGGCCCAGGAAATTCCGTGCTACAGTGCGTGTCCGTGCTACAGGATCAGATCGTGTGCTGAGAAAAATTTCGAAGTTTAGTTAGAATTATTTTAGATGTTACAGAATTAAGAAGGTGAATATTGTAGTTAAACTTGTGAATAGAGTATAGTTCGAGTTTTAGGAAATTTTGTTTTGAAAAGTGTTTAGAGTCCAAGTCGAACAATGAGTTATTGCCTAATCTGTTATCTGATGTTCTGCTATATAAGTAAAGGATTATAACATGCAAACATAAAAAGCAAGGAAGAAAACAAGAGAAACAAAAAAAAAATATTCCAAAAATGTTGTCTCAATCCCAACATCATCGTCGAGAAGGATTTACGTTCTTTTCGTTTTCGTGTTGGAGAGTTGGAGTATGTTTGTTTGTTTCTATTTTTTTCTCCCTTCCGTTTATGTCTGTCGAAATTATTGATATGAAGATGATGAAATAGAGTGACCGGTACAAATTCAATCTTTTGCACTTATATTGTTTTAACTTCGCCCATATACTCATCATACAATTATAAGCTAGTGATAAAACGGAGAAAATGTGTAGGTGGTGGAAGATTATAGGTTTGTTTAGATTTTTTTTGGTGTATGCGCTGAGAAAAATTTAAAAGTTTAGTTAGAATTATGTTAGATGTTAAAAGGGTGCTACAATAATCTAATTTTTAAAAAATTAGATTATTGTGTTGGATTCTTCTTCCCTTCATCTGTGCCATGTTGCTTCCTTTTTCAAGTTTTGTGCTCGGGGCAATGGCAGCCTTTGGATAGTTGGATGCAAACTATTCTTAGACCATCTCCAACCATATTCCCTTCATTTCATTCCCTTCCCTGTTCCTTTCTCCATTCCCATTCCCTTTATTTCCACTCATCTCCAACAGATTCCCTTTAAAGGGAATTGTATAGGGAAAGGAGAGAGAATCCCTTTCTGGAGGGAATGGGAGAGAGAATCCCAGGCTGAAGGGAATGCTGAAGGGAACCCGTTGGAGCGTTGAAGGGAATGAGAATCTCTTCGCGAAGGGAATGAGGGAGGGGAGGGGAATGGGTTGGAGATGGTCTTAGACTGAGAAGATTTGGTGAATTTGATTGGCTTTGGATTAACTCTTCGGATAGGTACATTGGTTTTAGCGACTTAATGTTTTAGCGTTTTAGCAAATTAACGTTTTAGCGTTTTAGCAAATTAACGTTTTAGCGTTTTAGCGACTTACCGATTTTCGTTTTCAGTTGCCGCGGCGGGATTTTGGCGAGAAATGTCAAGAAGTACCGTTCAATGCCATCAATGTTGTCAGGGGGCACACTACCTGGGGTAAATATCACCCTAATACGGGGCGATCGCTCCATATCCGAGCGTTTTAGCGACTTAGCGACTTAGTGATTTTCGCTTTCAGTTGCCACGAAATCTGTCGCGGCAGCGAGAAATGCCTGTCGCGCTTCGCTTTCAGTTGCCGCGGCGGAATTTCAGCGGGAAACGTCATGAAGTACCGTTCTATGTTGTCAATACTGTCAGGGGCACACTGCCCAGGGTAAATATCGCACTAATACGGGGCGATCGCTCCATATCCGAGTGTTTTAGCGACTTGGCGACATAACGTTTTAGCGTTTTAGCGACTTAGAAATTTAGCGACTTAGCATTTTAACGACTTAATGTTTTAGCATTTTAGCCACTTAATGTTTTAGCATTTTAGCGACTTAGTGATTTTCGCCTGTTACTTAAATCTATCGCGCAGCGAACGCCACGCGCCGCTTGGGCTTGCCACGGCGGGAAACATCAGGAAGTACCGTTCAATGCCGTCAATGTTGTCAGGGAGCACATTGCCGGGGGTAAATATCGCCCTAATACGAGGTACGTCAAGAAGTACCGTTTAATACAGGGTAAATATCGCCCTAATACGGGCTAAATCGCTAAGTCGCTAAAACGCTAAATCGCTAAGTCACTAATTAATCTAATCGCTAAGTCGCTAATTAAAATCATACGAACAAGAAAATTACCTGTGACAGCATTCCTCCTCCTCTTCTTCCTTCTCCTCCTCTCCTCCTCCTCCTCTTCCTTCCTCTTCTTCTTCCTTCTCCTTTTCTTTCTATCCTCTTCTTCTTTCTTTCCTCCTCTTCTTTCTTTCTTTCTTTCTTTCTTTCTTTCTGCCTCGGCCGGTCACAAGCTCTCTTCTGGCTTGGCCAGTCGTGCGAGGGGGAGTTAATGGTACCTGTCGCCCAAAGCAGGGGCGATCACCCCAACCAGGGGTGATTTCTGCAACGGCTTCAAACGGCGTCACTTTTCGCTGCCACGGCAGAGCTTTTCGCTGCGACGGCAAAGTAATCACCCAGTACTGGGGCGATTGGCGCCCTTTTCTGCTATCTTGTTTTTCGGTAGATTAGTTTTGAAATAAAGATTTAAAATAAATATTATATAAAAAAATTAAGACTTTTGATAGGTGCACGGTGCTTGGCACCAAGGTACTATCTTCCTCTTGGCTGCTGTAGTGGAGGGAGAATCGCCGAATCACATCATGTGGCATACATCTGATGTCTTCATCCCATATGGCAAAGACCCTTAAAATCTTGCGCACCTTTAGATCCTATATATACGTCTCCCCTCTTGAGTTGGCGTCATGAGTTTTTTTCTATATTCAAGCCTTACAAATGTACTAAGTATGTTAATTATATCCATAGCATTTCATCAAACAACTGAGAACGCACAATTTAAAAATTTTAGGATCGCTATCCAAGAAAGTAAGCTAGCATACCTTAATATTAAATTACAACAAAACAACATCAAATAGAAAGATAAAAATAATATCAATTCACAATAAAACGAGAAAACCGTAATATAACATTAGTGCAGGTGGCTAATTGTAGAGGGGCTGGAGCCTACCTTGCCCACCCATCTAGGTGCACAGATGGATTGAGTATAAATTAAGAAAAAAACAGAAAGCAAATAAAGAGGGTTGAGCCGGTACGGTAGACGCTTGTTTGTTTGCATACAGAGAGCCATGCTGGTTGATCCATTAATTAACTTCAGACGAGCATGCAGACTACAGCAAAGATAATCTAAGGTCATTCACAATAAAAGTTTCATTCTCATTCAATGAGATGTCACATAGGCAAAAATGGTGACATGGCAACAGATTTATGAGGAGAGAAGAGAGTTGAGTTTCATGGGGATGAAACCTGGTGTACACGGTTACCAAGTGCTTTGAAACTGGGATAAAACCCCATTGAGAGCGATTTGTTTCATCTCCACATCTTTTCTGGATCCCATGTGACCATATTGTAGTGTGCTAGATATAATTGCAAGTGGATACATAATTTATATGGCACATTTGATCACAACACCATCCAACAATTAAATGTTATGTCATGCCTATGAAATTGCAAAATGAAATCAGACATTGAGAGAGATTGTTTCATTCATCAACTCAAACATCTAAATATGATGTGATACTATCAAAAACCGTGTAATGAAACTATCCATTGTGAATGGCCTTAAATAACCAAGGCCTAAGGCACCTCGAAATTAATAACAGAGACCAATTAAACCACGTCTTTATTTATTGAGGTCGCGGGTCCCAAGTAATTAAACGGCATAATCAACAAGCATGCATGGGCCTTAGAGCAAGTACAATAATACAATAACCGTCTCTACAGGTTGTTTCTAGATGCTGTGCAATAACTATCTCCTCTCTTATACATAAATGATCTATCTATATTTTCGTACTAAATAAGAGCTAGCTTTCTTCTCTCTCCTCTTTTTTCACTCTTCTACATATACCAAAATTGATGTGTACAAACTAACAGCCGACTGAGATGATTTTATTGTACATACCCTTGTACGATTGATAGGGCAATGCGCCTCTATATATAGCCGACTCCCTTTGAGCTTTGAGCACAACACCGTAAGCTAAGGCACATATAGTTCAGAAATTCAGGCCTAAATCACGGGACAGATCGAGCGAGCGAGCTAGGGGAGATGACGACGCAGCAGGTGATGGACGTGCCTCGATCTCCTTTTAATTAGTACTAACACGTTACTCTGTTGTCTCTTACATGCAATCAACATCCATACGATCTCCGTATATAAAGCACACGTTTGACTATTCTGTTTTTTTCCTAATGGTATGTTAGTTATAAAAAATATTAGAAATGAAATGATATTGGAGTAAGTGCTTCTAATGAACAAATCAGCCGGTAATATCATATCCTCGAGACAAATATTCAAATATTCGGGCGTATATTGACATCAAAGTTTTAAAAACTTGATGGCCCGTACGTATGTCCCAAAACAACCTAGTATGTTTTAGAACGGACGGAGTAGCATTGTAGCTGCAATTATCAGCTGATGTTTGTATCTAATTAATCTCTCAAGTACACATTACGAGGACAACAAATGTACTAATTAATGGTTTAGTTCTATTTATATTTACCGCCAGGGTATACATTTCTTTTTAGCATTGTCCTATTTTAGAAGACATAAATACATATTTCATTTGCATTAGTTTTTTTTTTCGAAACTTAGGACAGGAGTACTGTCATTTCATTAAGAAGGAGAAAAACCTCCGAAGAGGGAAATACAAAGGTTTCCGCCAAAAAGCAGAACAAACTCAACCCTCGGCCACCACTGCCGAGCTCACCCGCCAACGCGGAAAACAGCCTAAACAAAAAAACCTGCGCCGCCCTCGGCCACAGCAACGAAAAACCCCACCGTCCTGAGCGCTTCCAGCACCGACGCCTCAGACTCACCATCCTGCACCTCTCCGGCGACCTCCATGCACCGCCGAGGTCGCCACAACACCGCCGCCCGACGATCAGCCGGCTCCTACAGGCTTCATTCGCCTCCTCCTGGCTCCAGAGCTTCGACCTCCTGCTCCTGGTTTCCTTCACCTCGACTCGGCTTCCTCAACCCGTCGCAGCCACCCGCTCCAAATCCGACCTCTACCTGTCTGCCCTGCACACTCCTCCTGCACCTCTCGCCGACTCGGCTTCCTCAACTCCACCTGCACCTCTGCACGGAGCAGAAGGCCACGCCGCGCACACCCAGATGCCCTCACGCCGCACTTGAGGTTGGCAGGCTGGTCGACCGGGGTATCCTCCACCCTGGATTTCCGGCAGCAGCGCGAGAGAAGCAGCACCGTGAGCGCCCACAGAAAGACCTCGTATTGACAGATAATTTATTGACAGATAATTAATTAATAAGCTTGGACACTGATCCATTCTTCCCCTAGCTGTTTCGCGGCTAAGGAGATAGCTTAATTAGTACAAAATGAAGTCCTCTGGACACTAAAAGTGGACCGGAAGGGAACCACGTGTTGGTGGAGTTATGGTCGTATGACTCACTCTACCAAGTTAAAATCTTGATATATTTTATGCACATATGCGTAGTTTTCAGTAGAAATTTTACGAGGTTACGAATTTATTTCTGATTCCTCTTTCTAGCGTGCGCTAGAGGGGCGTACTTGTGCATATGTGCATGTGAGCCAGACACATCACAGGAGAAACATCTGAGACATTTTTACTATACAATAGAGGTATATTTTTATGTCTTTATATGATTTCAAAGACATCTTTCAAAATGGTAAATTGGTGTCTCTACGTGCGGTTTTGCTATGACTGAAGATGCACTTACTGAAATGTATTTACATTCTATATAAAATATTTTGTAAAGTTACTACATCGTGTCTCTATACTCTCTAGCACCCTCCAGAGAACAAATATATATAGAATGTAATATATATATATATATATATATATATATATATATATATATATATATATATATGTATATATACATATATATATATATATATACAGGATGGCGGAATGGGACACCATGGTGTCTGGGCACCATGATTTTAAATGCGTTAATTGAAGTCAAATTCGGATATATTTTTCAAAAATTTTAGTTTTAGGGTATATACCCATCTATAAGAATTCAAATGAAATACATAACTTTAAAAAAATATACTCGAATTTGAAGATTTGAACGGATTTAAATTACATACTTTGTTGATTTATATATATAATCAACACATACCTACAATCAAACTACCATCAAAAAAGGAAACTTTAGTTTGAATTTCAGTTCAAACTTGTTTGAACTAGTTAGTAAATTGGTTGAACTCAACATCCTAAAAATTTCAAAAAATTTCGCATGCAAATACATATGGAAAATAGCCGTTTTGGATCATGGTGCCCAGGCACCAGGGTGTCCCAGGTAATTGTACTATATATACATATATATATATATATACATATATATATATATACATATATATATATATACATATATATATATACATATATATATATATACATATATATATATACATATATATAGTGCCTGGTACCAAAATCCAAAACAGGTATTTTTCCTATTTATTTGCATTAAAAAAATTAAAATTTTCAGGATGTTGAGATTAGCTAGTTTACTAACTAGTTTAAACAAGTTTGGACTGAAATTCGAACTAGAGTCTCTTTTTTTAATGATAGTTTAATTGTAGGTATGTGTTGAGTATATATATAAATCAGCAAAGCATTCTTTCAAATCTTTAAATTCAAGTTTATTTTTTCAAATATACGAGTTTCATTTGAATTGTTATGGATGGATATATACCCTAAAACAAAAAGTTTAAAAAAATATACCCGAATTTAACCTGAATTCGTGCATTTAAAATCATGGTGCCTGAGCACCATGGTGCCCCATATATATATATATGTGTGTGTGTGTGTGTGTGTGTGTGTGTGTGTGTGTGTAGGACGTCAGAATGAGACATCATGGTGCCTAGACACCATAATTTCAAATGTATGAATTAAAGTTAAATTCATATTTTTTTTTAAAACTTTCATTTTTAGGGTATATACCCATTTATAATAATTCAAATGAAACACATGCCTTTGGGAAAAAATATACTAGAATTTAGATCACGTGCTTTGCCAATTTACATATAAAATCCTAAAATTAAACTATCATCAAAAAAGGAAACTCTAATTTAAATTTTAGTTCAAATTTCTTTGACTAGTTCGTAAACTGGTTAAACTCAAAATCCTAAAATTTTCAAAAAAAAAAATTAAATGCAAATAAATAAAAAATACCTGTTTTGAATTATGATGCTCAGCCACCATGATGTCCCAGGTAATTGTACTATAATATATATATATATCTTTATTTGTTGAGTAGTGTTTTTATATTTTTTTTAATATAGATTGTACAAATTTTAAAGCAAATATATTAGTCAAGACAAAGCGACAATCAATCATGTAAACAAGAATAATTAAACGATGGACGTAAATAACGCATGGGCCTTGTAGTGATTAAAATTTCATCTTATCAGGGTCGTTGCGTGGTAGCGTTTGGGGGCCTCGGTGTTCCCACTGGATACTACTCTTTTTTATCAGAAATAGTTATCATTTTAGATATTGATATGGTTTTTAAAACCTAGTTTTAATCACTAATTTTATTATAATATATTTTAAAAAATCCAATAAAATTATAATCTTATGAAAGTGATTTTCATGCATCCAATCTAAATATTTAAATAGATATCGATAGCTAAAGTTTCAAAAGTTTGACTGCATATATCCTAAATCAACAAATTTTTGTGAATCGGATGGAGTACTATTTGTTTATGTGATCTTCTCCACCCGGCCCGTGAGCTTCAACATAGGTAGCAGTACCATGGTTCAAAATCCCTGCGAAATTTTGGAAATATCAACCAAGATTTCAGATTTCAGTCAGGGACGATATATATCGTAAATCCCGATCGGATAAAAAAAAATCACATTGCTACATAAAATTTTGGCAAATTTTGCCAAAATTTTGGGTATTTTGATCGGATTTCAAGTTTTTGACTAGATTTGGGTCGATATCTCTTAAGAATGTCATCCTCCATGAAAATTTGTTGAAAACCCAACATTTTGAGACATTTTTATAAAAATAACATAAATATTGCTCCATCCGTCCTAGATTATAAGGCCTATAATTTGAATGATCTTGTCTCAAATATAAAGCGTGCATGTAGATTTAATGATATCTTTTCTTCTATACCCTTATTTATTCTCTTTCAACCACATGCATTTATTCATTATCATCCATACAAAATATATATTTTATTTTCCAAGACAATTAAGTGAGGGCATTTATGTCATTTTCTCTCATATATTTCTCAATTTCAATGCAACCTTAATCCTTGTGTAAAGTCAAACTAGGCCTTATAAACTGGGACGGAGGGAATATCATATTTTTTATAAAAATTTACGAGCTTGATCATACTCTGAAAAATTTATGGTACTATCTCTAGAAGTATAGGACAATAAAAAAAAAATTCAAAAGAATTGAACTTCATTTGTTATCTTTAAAAAAAATCAAAAACAAAAGGAACATAAATGAAACAGTAACATTGTTATAATTTTATAACCTCGCTCAAGTGTGATCGTGATCCAAAATTTTTATGATAGCTTAGGTAGTGCCTCAACACCCTTGTCTAAAAGTTTCAAAAATTGTAAATCTATTTTGGTTGCTCAATGAAATCATGATTCAAAATTATACATGGAAGCTTTTATCAGGACAACAGAATTGTCAGAATTTTTCAAAATTCCTCAGGCTTGACTATTATCTGAAAATTTTATGAAAACATTAGTAATGTGTCAGGACCATCCACATAATTTTGTGGAATTTTTTTTTAACCACATGCATTTTAGGGCGTTATTCTTTTGTGAATGGAGTTGGTATTTCTTAAAAAAAGATGCATAATCCGGAGTTGTTCAACTGTACAGTAATGGTTAAAGTACAATTGATTTGATGGTTACAGAAGAACAATTGGTTACTGCAAACGAGACCATGCTTTTAGCATTATGTTAGTTATGAATGTATAATACACCATACACCAATAAAGTAATGCTCAAAACACCAGACCTGCAGATCTATTAGAACTTAATTTAGATCATGACAAGGATCACATGTATGCACTGCGACTTCTAGTCGATATCTATTAAAAACTATGTGCCCCTATCAAAAGCATTTGTGAGTCGATCGATATGTATTAAAAAAAAGTCCATAAACCCTAACCTAAAAAAATCTGAACATAATATCACATTTAGCTAACTGCAACCAAATCATATACCCTAACCTAACGACCTAACCTAATCATAAACCCTAACCGTTATCTCTGTAATTTTATCGGAAATCTCGGTATTTTTGCCCTGATTGGAACATGTATTTGCCGAATTGCCGTGATTTATGGTCGAATTAGTGTGCTTCATGGCCGGAAATGCTTGTGGTACTTGTGCTTCTTCAGTTGTGAACTTGTGGTGCCAAGTGCTCGTCGCTAAGTGCTTGTGAATCTCGGTAGTGCTTGTGCTGCTTCAATTGTGAGCTAATTCAGTTGTGTGGAAAGGAAGGAAAGGGAGAGCTGCTAGCTAGGTAGTGTGTACTGGGAGCTCGCACTGGCGAACTTGTGGTGCTAAGGAATTTTTTATTTAATACTTATTTTAAAATAATTTTGAAAATATAATCAACAGATTTTTTTTGCGAAATAGACACTGTCGTCCCAGGCGATAGGTACCTAGATGCAAAAAATATTGACAAATCTACTCCTTCATGTGTCCATTTTTGCAATTGCGCTTTTTGCATTCGGATACATATCACCCCATATTAGGGCGACGGGTGCCTATTTTTACAAAAAAAATCTGTCGATTAATTTTTTAAAAATGATTTAAAATAAATATTAAATAAAAATAAATTCTGGCTCTAAGTCCTTGTACTGGGAGCTCGCCCTGGCGAACTTGTGGTGCTAAGGAATTTTTTTATTTAATACTTATTTTAAAATAATTTTGAAAATATAATCAACGGATTTTTTTTGCGAAAATAGACACCCGTCGTCCCATATTGGGGCGATAGGTACCTGGATGCAAAAAATGTTGACAAATCTACTCCTTCATGTGTCCATTTTTGCAATTACGCTTTTTGCATTCAGGTACATATCACCCCATATTAGGACGACGGGTGCCTATTTTTACAAAAAAAAAATCTGTCGATTAATTTTTAAAAAAAGATTTAAAATAAATATTAAATAAAAATAAATTCTGGCTCTAAGTCCTTGTACTGGATCGGGATTTGGAGGGATAGCAAGCAGCAGTATTCAAGAAATAAGTGGAAACAGAACCTACAAAAAAGATGTTGTGTCCAGTTGGTTAGGGTCATGCTCTCTCGGCCCAATGACCTGGGTACGAGTCCCATTGCCAGTGACCATGTTTTTACATAGTAGGATGCAGTGTGTGGGCGGACCGAATCAACTTCCTATCATCGAGTCATGTCAGAATTTTTGAAACTTTTTGGCTTAATAATAATATAAAAATTTTAGAGAATGGCTAAGTAACACTCGAGTGTTTTTTTTGTTTCATGGAAGACTCAACTCGGCGCCTATAAAGAGAAGGGTGGTGGAGAGAGATGGCAAATTGATTGCATCAATAGATCTAGATCCAAAGACTATAAATCTGAGTGCTCATAAATCAAAAAAACACTCAGGTGCTCCCTAGACACCCTCAAAATTTTATAGAACAATAGTGATGTGTCAGATCATCCATAAAAATTTTCAAAATTTTATAATATGATTTAAACTATATACCGGGTTTTGATAAGTTTCATTTTCTTTAGCAACCATCATCCAAATTCCTGGTCATTGGATTTGTTTTCAGATCGATACACGCCCCCCTAATTCGAGGTGGGTTGATCCTATGGATGTGTGTTTCGATCGTACAGTCTAGATGTTTTTTAAGACAAAAACATCCGGATGATGCGCGCATGCCTATACACTCCCTAAGCTATTCGTGCGTGCATGGCGCGCGCAGGTGCAGGCCACGGCCACGGCGGCGATCCAGCGGCAGGCGGTGAAGGTGAGCACCACCGCTGTCTTTGCAGCGATCCCACGGGAGCAGCGGCAGGCGGTGAAGGTGAGCAGTACCGCTGTCTTTGCAGCGATCCCATGGGAGCAGAAGCGGGATGAAGTGGAGGTGCTGGTGCGCGTCGAGGCGCCGCCGGTGGCTGGCAAGGGCGCCCCCATCGACCTTGTCGCGGTCCTGGACGTGAGTGGCAGCATGGGTTGCCTGCCGGACAAGAACGATGTATACCCTGACAAGAATAAGGGGGAGAAGTCGAGGATGGATCTGCTCAAGGCGGCCATGAAGTTCGTCGTCCAGGTGCTCCACGACGACGACCGCCTAGCCATCGTGGAGTTCAACCACGGGATCAGGAATGCCACCCCGCTCTCGGAAATCTCCGGCCGCGGCCGTGGCTCCTACCTGGGATTGGTGGACGAGCTCAAGAAGCCCGAAGGCGGCACCGTCTTCAAGCCGGCCTTGGAGAAGGCCGTGGGGATCCTGGATGGGCGAACCACCAACGACGGCAGGAAGCGTCCAGGCTTCATCGTCTTCCTGTCAGACGGGCAGGACGACCCCAAAGAAAACGACCACAAGGTCATTTGGGACGACGTACTGAGCAGCAAGCCCAGCCCCATGTTGGACACGCTGAAGAAGTACCCGGTCCAGACGTTCGGTTTCAGCAAGTTCCACGACCCCAAGGCCCTGCTGGCCATCGCCAAGGCCTCCTACGGACCTACTCCTTCATCAACCAGGGCCTCGACAAGATCACGGACGCGTTCGCCGTCTGCCCAGGCGGGCTCAGCTCGGTCGTCGCCGTCGACGTGGCCATCGAGCTCAAGCCCAACGCCGAGCAGCGGGTGTCGATCAAGAGCATCGATTCCGGAGGCTACGAGAGCGGCGTCAGAGAAGAAGGCAAGTCCGGATACATCCGCATCCCCATCCTCTACGCCGATGAGACCAAGAACTTCATCGTCTACCTAAGCGTGCCTGTGGCTGGTGAGGCCACCGGTGGTACGCAGGTGCTTCTCACCGCCGATGGCCAGTGCCACGATGCTTCTAGCGGCATCGACAAGAGCAACGAGGTCGTCGTCCTGCGGCAGATTACCCGGTTCAAGGTGCTGGGCGTGCTGGGGACATTCCACGATAAATTCAAGGGCCTGAAGAACGTCTCCATGGTCAGTAAAGAGGACAAGAAAGCGCAGCTCGAGAAGCAGCAAGATGCTGGAAAGTGGCTGCAGGAGCAGTGGGACGAGCTGAAGGAATACACTATCAATGGCGGCCAGCTGGACTTAAGGGGCCACGAGGAAGATATGCAGGAGATGGTAGGCAACCTGAAAAAGGGATTGGGGATAGCCTACATCTGCTCTTGGGAATCAAGCAACCTGATGGAGTGCGCGACCACCATGGGCTCGCCGGATAAAGTTGCCGACGCATACCTGACGCCGACCATGAAGAGGATGGCACAGCAGGCGCAGAAGCCGCCCGAAGAGATGATGGCACAGCAGGCGCAGAAACAGCCGCCGCCGCCGCCGCCGCCACAGGCCACAGCCTCCGCAGAGAAGAAGGTGGAGCTAGTGTTACCCGAAGCCGGGGACATGGAGACGATCCCTTACAATAAAGAGAAGGAAAACCTGGCCTTGCTTGTGCGCGTGGTGGCGCCGCAGAAAAGGGAGCGCGCCCCGATCGACCTTGTGGCGTTGCTCGACGTGAGCGGCAGCATGTGCTGGGAGACGTCGAATCCGGGGTGGACGAGGCTGAACCTGGTGAAGGGCGCGATGCAGGTTGTGACGAGAAAGCTCGGCGCCGGCGACCGCCTGGCTATCGTGCCGTTCCACGGGAATGTCGCCGGCGCCACTGCGCTCACGGAGATGAACGAGAAAGGCCGGAACGATGCGTTCTTGAAGGTGCGGCACCTCAGGGCCGGCGGCGACACCAAGTTTATACCAGCCCTAAAGTATGCCTCGGATCTCCTGGAGAAGCGGCCGGTAGGTGAGAAGAAGTCCCGTCCGGGCTTCGTCTTCCTGCTCTCCGACGGGGAGGACAAGACAGTGCTCAAACCCCAGAGCCAAATCGACGACTGCTACCCTGTGCACACCTTCGGCATGTGCCAGAGGTGCAACCCGCAGTCGATGCTCCACATCGCCAGAAAAACCGGAGGGACCTACCACCCCGTGAACGACAAGCCCTCCAACGTCGCGCACGCGCTTGGCGTCTTCCTCGGCGGGATCACATCCGTCGTCGCCGTCAATACGAGCATCAGCCTCAGCGTGCCGGACAGCTCGCCCGGCGTGCTGATCAAGCAGATCGACTCCGGCGGCTACCTGAATCAGATCCAGGGTGGGGAAACGTCCGGCACCATCAACGTCGGCGTCATGTACGCTAACGAGGAGAAGAAGTTCATCGTCCACCTGCGCGTGCCAGCAATGGAGCCGGCGCCGGAGATGCCGACGCAGCATGTAGTGCTGACGGTGGGCGGCGGGTACAACAAACCCGCCGGGCGCAAAGTGGAGACCATCGACAAAAAGAAAGTACAAGTCACGAGATCTGGCGAGTCGTCGACTAAGCCTAATACTGACTACTACCAACAGCTGATGGCGGAGATCGTCCGCGTCGAGGTTGTCAACATCGTGAGCACCGTCGTGAACAAGCACAAGGACGCCGACACGCTAGACCACCAGCAGATGGCGAAGCAGCTGATGGACGCGTGGGAAGAGTTCATCAAGGTTTCCGAGAAGGGGAGACAAGTCGCCAAGGAGCTGATGGCCGCGTGGGACAAGTTCAAGGATTCCGACAAGTGGAAACAAGTCGGGGTCACCAAGGACCTCATGACGAATAAGGACATCACGAGCATGCACGCGAGACTGACCGAAGAGGAGCACGTCGGGGTGCTGTACGTGCACTCGTGGCTGGCGAGCCACCTGACGCAGCAGGCGACCACCATGGCCGCGTCCTCGTCGGCCGGCGCCGTGGTCAGCTGGTTCCACCAGGAATACATGCGCCACACGGTCACCGACGCGGTGTTCGACGCGTCGTCGTTCGTGACGCCGCCGGGGGGCGGGGGGCAGGAGTACAGCGACCCCTGCAAGTGCGTCGACTTCGACAGTATCGACCGGCGGCTTGGCCTCTGGTCCAGGGTCAAGCGCGAGGTGCCGCTCATGTTCCAGCCGTCGGAGGACGCCGAGTCGCACCACCTCACCGCCGTCTTCCGGGAGGCGTCGCTCGATGCCATCAACCGAGCAATGCACCACGACATGTACCTGGTACGTATCCTAGCCTACATGCATACAATAGCTAGCTAGTACTAGTCAATTAGTGGTGAGTTAATTATATCTCTGGCCGGTGATATTAATCTCAGGCCGTCGTCCATGCGAGCAACCTGAGGCGATGCTACTGCGCCGGGAAACAGCCGCCGCCGCCGGAGCATGGCAATGAAGCGCCGCCGCCGCCGCTTGATGTCGCAAAGCCCAGGGAGTACTGACGACGACGCACGCGCGTCCACGCATGGGCGATGGATCGTGCCATGCACATTATCCTATATAAGCGGCGTGCTTTCTTAATTAATTCCTCGACAACTTTCCTCGCTTGCGTCTCCTTTCAAATATTTCAAATAAGCGTGCGGCCATCTCGTTAATTGGTCATGTCTCATTAAGATTGGTCGTCGGTTGTTCCAGTGTGTCAGCTTAGTTACTTGTGGCTGCTTCAAGTTCAAGCTTGGCTCCTGTGTCATCGATGGGTCGAGTCGACTTGTATGGTGTACTCGTAAGTTTGCTTGGATAATATATCTGCTTTGCTTTGGTTTGGTTTAATGAACCGGTGATTGAATAATTAACATGGCTACAGTGACTTAATTCTTGTTTCATTAGATTTTTGTACTGTTGTCTACTACCAGTACAGATTTTCTGAACCTAGCTAGGAGTAGCCGCCACCGTGCCAAACCGTTGGATCGGGTACTCGCTTTGAGATACGTGCGCAATCCGGAAAGCACACAAAGGTGGTTGTCACGCAACCCGAATCCAAGACAAATCAGTTCAACATTGCTGGTGGTTGCTCTCTTTGCAATGCATCATTCCTAGCTACTTGACTTTTTGTCTTTTGTAGGATCTAAGTGAGCCCAGGGGTGTGTACGTATGGTGTCCCATTTCCTTACTTGGAGACGTTGGCTGCTATTTATACTTGGGAGTGTATAATCATCCGGATGTTTTTGTCCCAAAAAACTGTAACACCCCGGTATTTAATATGCCCGAATGCTACCAAACATAGACTAAGCAACCTCTAAATACCACAATTACAAGTAAATTACAGCAAAGGAGCAAATGCTAATACCGAAGATTTCGGCAGCATCTCCTTTGTTTTTCCATGAATTGAAGCGACAATAATATTAACATGTCAAGATAGCATAATGAACGATAGCAATAACATGACCAATCAGAAATTCAACCTCCATACAACTAAAGATATAAGTCTATCCGTCACATGTCAAATATGGCCTAATCATTTACTCATGACAACCAACGAAGCATCAAAACCATAATTTAGTTCAGTGAATTAACCATCACAACTAAAGGAGAGAACATGTCATTATTTATTTGTGTGATGCTAAGTGTGACTAGCTCCCTTTCCCGCATGCCGCTTTCATGGTACCTAAGAAAAACACATAAACACAAGCGTGAGTTCATCACTCAGCAAGTATATTGCAATGGAACAAGAAAATACATTCCAATACCTTCATCACCACTTTTCACATACGACATCATACACATCTCATATTCATAGTGTAAGCATATCATTGACATCATCATATATCATCATCATTTAACATCCTCATATAATGCAATACAATGCGATGCACATATCTCCTGGAAACTCATACCGGTATGGTTGAGTACACACCCGTCGCTGTGCACCCTCTCCCCCCTTCCATCTCAAAGATGGAGGGTGCCTACTCCTAGCTTCTATACACCGCGGTGGATGGAATCACAATGTAGGACTTACTCATTGGCTCTCCGGAATAGTCATAACTTTCTCACCGACCTTCCCCGGACTAGTTATGACTTTCTCACCGCCCGGGCCATGTATCATGCCATGTATGCAAATATGCCAACATCATAAATAACTTTGTACATTAACACATGGCATCATAACATAATAAGCATATTCATCATATCAATGGCAAACATTAAAGCATGTCATGTGAACATATCATATATTCAATTTCAACTCAACAAAACTAGCAAACTACAACCCGCTACCCATTCCAATACACTTGCCTCAACCACGGGCGACGGATTGGCGAGACGTAGAGGGCACCCCCGGGGTCACAACACCTGCACATAGGCACCACACACTCAAAATCATGCCCACAAAACAATACGCAAACACTCTTCTACCCCGACTTCGCAAACTACCCGCACAACCCAAAAACAGAGGTTCTGTCCCGTCGGGACAGCAGACTTGCAACGAGCATAACTCAGGTTCTACAACTCCGAATTGATTAAACGAGTACATCCTCGCGTAGCTTAGGAAATTTCCTAACTTTTTCTAAGTATATGGAAAAGCTGATTCGGAGTCTAAAGTTGTTTAATCTACAAAATACCGTGATCTGTTCCAATCACGTCACAGTTTTTAACACGTTCGGTAAAACGAGCATAGCTTTCAAACGGCTGGGCGGAATTGGACGTTCTTTATACCCACTGAAAGGTATTGAAATTACCTACAACTTCTTCAACAGGCGGCCGACCAAATTCCGAGTCTAAAATGGCGAAAGCCCAAACCCTAGGTCGACTGCTCAATCTGCCCGAAACAGAGAACGTGGCAACTCTAGTTTTCTCCCAAATCTACCCATGGACAGCACCACCACTTGATCTAAAAACATGAAATCGACCTCTAGAATAGCACCTAGACTCCAACCCATAGATCACCCATGCCATACCTTCGCCGATTTAACTAAAACCCAACGGATCTCCTCCAGGTTCTCTCGATCTCCTTCCTTGCTTCCAAATCTGTAGGATCGAAAGACACGAATATAGCAATCAGAGGGGGGGTGAATGATTGTGCGGAAGCTAAAACCAAATTCTTGATCTACTAAAAGTTCACCCCAAAACAGAACCAAATAATTGCCTCGTTTTCGACAAAAACAGAATGACAGAGGTTCGGTAAAACGAGAATTCCCGGAGATCCAACCGTTGAAACGATCTGAAATTTGGACACAAGAAACTAGATTCCAGTACAAATCGAACCCAAAAAGAATCAGCTCGATCAGACTTACGGATCAAAAGTTATGAGCTTCGCAAGCTTGCTGAGCCAGAACTTGACGAGAATCAATCTAATCAAAACTTTAAGATTAAACAAGAACGACAAAAGATTGATCAACTAGACTTTGAGAAACACTAGATCAATACCCTAGAGAGGTTTTGATGGATCAAAACAAGATGAAATTCAATGATCAAAAACCAATCTAGAATTAGAACAAGCATGCAAACAAGAACCAAAACAGAAAACATCAGAGCGACGTGGTTATCAGAGCACGCAAAAATCTTGGAAGAATTGATCTTTATTTCTTGTCTAAAATACTCTCATCAAAAGAGTACAAACCCTAAAAACAAGCTCAAGGCTTGATGCGCTTAGCTCTGGTTGGTTGATTTTCAACAGGAGATCCCCACCTATTTAAAGGACCAACCCATTAAGGAGTTCTCAATACAATTCCTATTCCCTAGAAGGAATCAGATTCAACTCAACTCTACTTGGCCTAACCTGGCCGAGTACAACTCTTGCACGCATATGGTAACCCTACCATACTCACGTGACTAACCCTTTGCACGCCGTATGGCCACCGCCATACTCACGTGACTAACACTTTGCACGCCGAATGACCTCCTCGCCATTCTCACGTGACTAACCATTCTTCATGTGCACCATTCTCTTAGCCCGAACGCCCCGCATGACATCCTTGACCACCAAGACCTCGCCTCCTGAACCTAGTCCCGAACCTCAGTTCCTCCATGAACCTAGTTCCGGTCCCGCCATCGACCACATTCGTCTTCGAGCAATACCTGCACATGAACAAACCACAAAACAAATCCGAGCACAAGTCCACGACTTGACTCAATGTCAATCCATGCAACTACTCACATGAGCATTGCATAAAGTCCAATCATCATGAAATCATCACAAATTTCAAATTCAAATCTTTTCAATTCTTGCAAAACATTCAAACCGAGCAAAACACGTTCACAACGGACCAAGAATAAAAAACTGGAAAAAGTCCATTCACGACGGACCAACAAAATCGGTCCGCTGTACACGTGAAAGTCTCTGCTCCAAGAAGCCACCAAAACCAAGCAAAAACATGTTCACAACGGACCTAAAATAAAACCCTAGAAAAGTCCACGCATGCACCAACAAAATCGGTCCGCTGTACAAGTGAAAAACTCGGTTCCTTGAAAAAAACAGTTTGGCTCATAAGCTCAAAAGCATGTCCACGATGCACTCCAAAACTTGGTCCGTCAGACATGCAAAACTTATCGGCTTCTTGGAGAATTGAGTACGCTCACGATGCACTCCAAAAGCTTTGTCCGTCGTACATGGGAAAAAGAGTTCGGCACAAAGCTCAAAAACATGTCCACGATGCACTCCAAAAACTTGGTCCGTCAGACATGTGCAACTTATCGTTTTGAGGAAAATTGAGTTTGGCTCAATGAGTTCAAAGCATGTCCACGATGCACTCCAAAACTTAGTCCGTCGCAGATGAGGAACTTAATGCTTTCTTGAGAGCTTGGTCCGCGCAAAGCTTAAACTTACTGCTTTCTTGTCAACTCACAAACACATGCACAAGCACATTTTGCAAATCCAATTCTAAGTTAATTTTTCAGTTCAAAGCCAATTTTTCAAAGACATGATTTCACAATCTCCCTTGATGAAAACATTGGCAACACCACTTAGAATTGAACATTTGGCATTCACTTTACAAAAGATTTTGAAATCCAAAGGATCAAAGACCAAAGTAAGAAAACACAGAAATCCCCCTTTGACCAAAATGCAAAAAAAATCTCCCCTTGAGAAGGAAAATGTGTGTGAATGTGCAATGCGCCCAACCATTCCAACAATCTCCAAACTTCTCTCAAAATGCCGTAAACAAATCCAAACAAATCCCCTTTTCTTCAACTTTTCAATGACTCCAAACTCCTCTCAAAATGCCAGAAACAAATCCAATTTCCAAATTTCTCCCCCTTTGACAATGGATTCATCAAGAGTACAAAAGAGAGAACAAGTTCAAAATTTTTCCTGTAGCAATAATTTCACAAGAAGAAACAAGAGAGTGCCAAGATAGAAAAAGATGAGCTCATTTGATCATATAACCTTATATATCACATAATATGCAAAATACATGATCTTGATGTGATTTTAACAAGTTAAGAAATGACATGCATCTCATCCTCAAATCTGTCAACTATAGCCAAGTACTAAGCAAGACCTTTAGTAGAAAAACAAAGTCTCAAAGTTGAAGCAACTAACAAATCAGGGCGAGCAAGTAGTTTCAACTCCAATCTAGTAGTCCATTTTAATCTCTCGAACAATAAATCAGATGTGGCATGCTTGAAGCATACTTCTTTTATTTTCTAGGAGTGGCATGCTTGAAGCATACATCTTGTCTTTGAGGGAATGGCATGCTTGAAGCATACATCTTATCTTTTAGGAAAAGCATCCTGAAGCATACAATCTTGAAGCTTTTGCTTTTAACAACCCTTTTTTATTGATTCCCATTTTCTTTTCTTTTTCTTTGATTGTAATCATGCAAAAAATGATTAAAAGATCTTATGAAAGAGTAAAGCTGAAAACACACTTGCTTCATAGCCCGATTTTGTCAAGAAGATTCAATAAAGCCACAGAGTATTTAGCTATAGGCAATCAGTCTAGGGAATTCCGCAATGTCATTTTTAGTTCAAGTGAGACAATTATATTATCATATATTAGCTCAATTACATAACATATAAAGAAATATGATAAAGTGAGCTTATCAAGTGAAAGAACTTGGCAAAGAAACTCCCCCTCAAAACAAACCCATTGGATGAACAATCCCAAGTTCTCCCCGAATAAAAGCAAAACGAGAAGAAGACAAAGGTTTTGTGAAAATGTCTGCCAATTGATGTTCAAGATTCACATGATGAAGCACAATATTTTCTTTTTCAACATGATCTCTAAGAAAGTGAAATCCAGTATCAATATGCTCAAGAAAGGGGATTACTCAAGAGGTGGCACGAACCAAATCAATTCAACATCCTCCAAAGTCAACATCAGAATAAGCTCTTAAACTAATGCATAAGGAAGCAGAAAGTCAAATGCCAAAATCTTGAGTACCATGGAGATACCTGAAAGTTCACTTGAATGCTTGTCGATGTGAAGCACGTGGGAAGCTTGAAAACAAGCACACACAAGCACGTGGGAAGAGTCTCTCATGTAAACCTCTAATTATCTCATCCTCAACAAAGATCATCATCATCTTTATGAACAAAGACACTCTCCCCGAACATATGCACTGCACTGCACTATTTGGACTAGTGCCTTTTGCGAAAACAGAGGTGGAAGAAGCATCTTGAAAAATAACACTTTTAGCACGAGATGCGCGAGTGAAGGAGAACCAAATCTTATCACTGAACATATGAAGTGAGCATCCGAAATTCACTAGCCACATGTTCTTCCTCCTCGCGTGAGAAGCCTACATAGAAGCAGAAAGTGTCGAGGTCTCAGATCGGGGTTAGAAATAAGATGTTTAGGAATCCAAGATCGAGACACACGACGGACAACAAGAGGGCACAACACGAGCAGCCTTATGCACAAAATCAAATTTGCCTGCTCCTGTTTCTAGCAACAAAAGGTGCTTGCATCACCCTAGGCACGTAGTGAGAAGCAAAGCGTGCCTTTCTGAAATTAGACCTAGCCTTAGCTCTTTCTTTCTTTTGTTGTTTGGCTAGTCTAAAGCAAAAATCTACTAAATGTCCATCTCTACCACAATGAGTGCAAGTGTACTTAACAGGATGTTTGGCTTTAGAAGTAGAAGCAACATTTGCATTCATCATAGTAGAAGATAACACTCCAGCAGACTTAAAGACAGTTTTCTTAGGCTCATTGACAATTTCAAATTTTCCTCCGTCAAGTGCTTTAACAACAGTGGGAACATGTGATTTATGATGAGCATAAGAATCAAAACCTAAACCTTTATTATGTGTGCTGACTTTTGATTGATCCAAAATCATGTTTAGTTTTTTCTTGCCATTAGTGAATCGTTCCAAAGAACTTTGCAAGTAATCAACTTTCTTAGCAAGAGTTAAACAATTATTGCAAGGAATATCAACCTTCCCTTTTTGCTTACGACAAGTAGAGCATGAAAGAACCTCATGTGTGAGCAGATTATCAGTTATTTGAGAAACCCTAGCATTTGCATCTTTTAACTTCAATTCAAGAGTTGAGCATTTAGAACAAGAAGTTGAACCATGCAATTCATCAGTGGAACAGCTAGCATTTTTAACATGTTTCTCATTTTTATCATTTAGATGTAACAGAAGAGCATGTTCTTTCCTAAGCAATGTGAGCTCATTGTAAATTAAGTCACATGATTTGCAAGTATCATCATCAGGAATCAAGGTCTTAAGTCTAGCAATTTCAGCATTCAATGACTCCACAAGAATATCATGTTTCTTAATTTTTCTATCACGTTTGTCAAGCAATTTTCCAAGACGGGCAACAAAGATTGGCTAATTCATCATAAGAAGGATCTACCTCATTGAAGTCGCTGCCGTTGTTGTCCTCCATGAAGTCGCCGCTGCTTTTGGTCATGAGACACAATCCCGCCAACTCATGCTTGCTTGGAGTTGCATCGCCCTCGCCGCTCTCCGAATCCACATCGCTCAAATTGACTTGTTCAAGAGCGGAAAGGACTCGTGAACCACCTTGCGATTGATGAAGCTCTTTTTCTTTCTATCAAACTTCTTCTTTTCATTTCTTTTGTCGTTGTCCTTCTCCTCCCATGATGCTTTACCTGCAAGTTTAGGACAATTTGTACGAATATGATTGAGGTCACCACATTCATAGCATCTTGGAGGGCCACCACCACCTCTCTTCCTCATTCTCACATTCTCGCAAAGCTTTGTTAAAGCGAGAGGCGAGTAGTGCTAAGTCTTCTTCAGAATTTCTTCAACTGCTCATTGGTTAGTGAAGACAAAGAAGACAAAGCAAAGCTTGAAGAAGTATTGTTAGGAGACATGCTAGTTTGAGAGGATAAAGCAATTGATTTATGTCCATTCTTCCTAGCAAGGACATCCAACTCATGAGTCTTCAGCTTAGAGTAAAGAACATCTAATGTGAGTGTGCTCATGGTAGTAGATTCTTGTATAGATGTTACTTTCATCTCCCACACTGACATGTCCAAAGCACTAAGCAATTGTCGAGCATTTTCAGCATCAGTGTAGCTAACTCCAACAGCACGTAGATTGCTAAGAATTTTATTGAAACGTGCAAAGAAGTCATCTACAGATTCACTAGGTTTCATCTCAAAACGCATGTATTCTTTTTTGTAAATGTCTTGGCGAACCTCTTTCACAGTATTAGAACCTTCATGGTAATCACAAAGAGATTTCCATACCTCATATGCGGATCGAAGATGAACCACACGATCAAAGTCGCTGCGTCCCAAGCCTTGGATGATCAAGTTGCGCGCCTTGCTGTTTGCTTCACCATGTGCGCGACATGCCGTTGACGTTGTCGCTTGCGTGAACTTCGTATGGCTTGTAGACCTTCTCCCAAATTGCGAAGCCTCGCTACCGGATGAACGCCTCCATCTTGGCCTTCCAAAACTGAAAATCAACACCATCGAAAACACATGGTTTTGTCGAATCACGATCCATTGATCTAATCACCGGTTAAGATAGATTAGAAAAACCTTGCTCTGATACCACTTGTAGGATCGAAAGACACGCATATAGCAATCAGAGGGGGGGTGAATGATTGTGCGGAAGCTAAAACCAAATTCTTGATCTACTAAAAGTTCACCCCAAAACAGAACCAAATAATTGCCTCGTTTTCGACAAAAACAGAATGACAGAGGTTCGGTAAAACGATAATTCCCGGAGATCCAACCGTTGAAACGATCTGAAATTTGGACACAAGAAACTAGATTCCAGTACAAATCGAACCCAAAAAGAATCAGCTCGATCGGACTTACGGATCAAAAGTTATGAGCTTCGCAAGCTTGCTGAGCCAGAACTTGACGAGAATCAATCTAATCAAAACTTTAAGATTAAACAAGAACGACAAAAGATTGATCAACTAGACTTTGAGAAACACTAGATCAATACCCTAGAGAGGTTTTGATGGATCAAAACAAGATGAAATTCAATGATCAAAAACCAATCTAGAATTAGAACAAGCATGCAAACAAGAACCAAAACAGAAAACACTGTAGCGACGTGGTTACTGTAGCACGCAAAAATCTTGGAAGAATTGATCTTTATTTCTTGTCTAAAATACTCTCATCAAAAGAGTACAAACCCTAAAAACAAGCTCAAGGCTTGATGCGCTTAGCTCTGGTTGGTTGATTTTCAACAGGAGATCCCCCACCTATTTAAAGGACCAACCCACAAGGAGTTCTGAATACAATTCCTATTCCCTAGAAGGAATCTGTATCCAACTCAACTCTACTTGGCCTAACCTGGCCGAGTACAACTCTTGCACGCATATGGTAACCCTACCATACTCACGTGACTAACCCTTTGCACGCGTATGGCCACCTGCCATACTCACGTGACTAACACTTTGCACGCGAATGACCTCCTGCCATTCTCACGTGACTAACCATTCTTCATGTGCACCATTCTCTTAGCCCGAACGTCCCGCATGACATCCTTGACCACCAAGACCTCAGTTCCTCCTGAACCTAGTCCCGAACCTCAGTTCCTCCATGAACCTAGTTCCGGTCCCGTCATCGACCACATTCGTCTTCGAGCAATACCTGCACATGAACAAACCACAAAACAAATCCGAGCACAAGTCCACGACTTGACTCAATGTCAATCCATGCAACTACTCACATGAGCATTGCATAAAGTCCAATCATCATGAAATCATCACAAATTTCAAATTCAAATCTTTTCAATTCTTGCAAAACATTCAAACCGAGCAAAACACGTTCACAACGGACCAAGAATAAAAAACTGGAAAAAGTCCATTCACGACGGACCAACAAAATCGGTCCGTTGTACACGTGAAAGTCTCTGTTCCAAGAAGCCACCAAAACCAAGCAAAAACATGTTCACAACGGACCTAAAATAAAACCCTAGAAAAGTCCACGATGCACCAACAAAATCGGTCCGCTGTACAAGTGAAAAACTCGGTTCCTTGAAAAAAACAGCTTTGGCTCATAAGCTCAAAAGCATGTCCACGATGCACTCCAAAAACTTGGTCCGTCAGACATGCAAAACTTATCGCTTCTTGGAGAATTGAGTACGCTCACGACAGACCCAAAAGCTTTGTCCGTCGTACATGGGAAAAAGAGTTCGGCACAAAAGCTCAAAAACATGTCCACGCATGCACTCCAAAACTTGGTCCGTCGTACATGTGCAACTTATCGTTTTGAGGAAAATTGAGTTTGGCTCAATGAGTTCAAAAGCATGTCCACGATGCACTCCAAAAACTTGGTCCGTCGCAGATGAGGAACTTACTGCTTTCTTGAGAGCTTGGTCCTACAAAAGCTTAAAACTTACTGCTTTCTTGTCAACTCACAAACACATGCACAAGCACATTTTGCAAATCCAATTCTAAGTTAATTTTTCAGTTCAAAGCCAATTTTTCAAAGACATGATTTCACAAAATCCACCGGATCTCCTCGTATGAGCGCTCCAATGGACGGATCTGCGGGGTGGTGAGGTGGAGACCTCCCCTAGGGGCAGCAAGGGAGGTGGAGAGGGGTGGTGGCGCCAGGGGGGAAGATGGAGAGGCGGGGAAGGGTGGAGGCGCATGGGGGCTGGGGGTGGCGGCTAGGGTTGGGAGAGGGAGCTGGGCGCACCAAGGGGTGGGGGCCAGATTTGGCTGCCCAAAAGTCCCTCCCCTTGGGCCCAAACCCTTCCACCGGAGGCCCAACTCAACCCCCAAGGCTCATAGTCCCCCGGAGAGGCCCAAACACCCGAAAACTGCCCAAAAACACGCTATAAACGGCATAACGTAAAGTTTTAACCTTTATTTTCACATTTTATAAAGTTTTTAACCTCAACATTCACATTTTATAAGATACGACACTCCGTGGTGTCACAAAAACATCCAAACTTTGGATCGTACGATCAAAACACACATCCGTAGGATCAATCCACATCGAATTCAGGGGGTCGTGCATTGATCTGAAAGCAAATCCAATGGCCAGGAATTTGGATGATGGTTGCTAAAGAAAACATCCGGATGAAACTTATCAAAACCCTTATACTTTATAGCAAGGACGTCATTGCTACTGGAGAAGGTGCCGAAGGATTTGGTGAGGCAGCCACCAACTTGGAGAACGAAATTGCTGCTGAGATTGCTCATGAGGATGAGATTTGACTTGTGGGTGTCTTGACGGGTACATAGGGATAATTTCACTAGGTACTATACTAATCACTAGAATGTAGGTAGGGATAACTTCAGTGTCATACTTGATTGGAACACTTACGCAGTGAATAATGAATCGGTAACCTTGGTAGCATTTTTTTAAGAACATTTATATTGTCCATACTTTATTTTTTATTAGACAAATCTTGACCTTTACTCGCATCTAATTAAACTTTCTTATGCTTTGCTAGATGACGCAAATAGAAGATGAAAAACTACTGCTTTGGACCTCAAGTTGAAAAATGAACTTCGGAAGCTATCACATTGGAGACCAGTGGTGGTTTGAAGAATTTGGACCTCAAGCTGTACATACCCTTTGGAGTTTCAGTTGGGATCGATGTGCTTCTGTGATGTGTGACATCTAATCAAGATTTCTTATGTAGCATAATTTGAACTTGAGGTTGTAAACGTTTCATCTGAGTTTTGACTGCTGAGAGTTTTAGATCTCCGTGATATTTCTAAACAGATCGTTAGCTAGAGCTGCACATGGATATGTATCTGTGTCCTCGTCCTTGTTCTTCGCGAAGAATCTTGGTTCTTAAGCAGTAATTCCTTGTCTTTATCTGCCGATTGTCTCATCTAGCAGGTCCGTAATGCTTTTTCTAACGATTCTTTCTGTGTCAGAGGATGTAATGCCTTTTATAATGTTCCATGTTTTGCTTGATCCGCTGACTACAGATCGACACCCCATTTTGCAGACCAGAACAAGACTGAAGCCGCGATAACTGAACTGCTTGTTGGTATAAATTATATGTGGAGATCTGGGAGGGAGCTTGATGCAAAAGCCAAATTAGAGTCTCAGGTAGCTAGCGGAAACTACGATATATGCTTGTGCAGATTACATTGGATGACATATTTCAACAGAATATCTGAAATCACACATAACTGACAACTGAATTCTGTGAGCTGGGAAATTTAAGCAGAGGTCGCCTCAGACTAGAGACTAGAGAGAGCAGATGGTAGGAGAGGCTGGGCGCTACCGAGTAGCGCATCAAATGGTGAAGGTTCATGTCTCTCAGTGTTTCATATAATCTTTGCGTACCTGCCTGTTTTAAAATTCTCAATTTCCCATGCTCACAACCACAGAAACGCAAGATGAACTCATGCAAACCTACTTCACGGTGAAGCTATTATTCGAACAACCATTAGTGACAGGTCCAATATTTGTACTATAGCCACTGAAAGACATGCAGGGAGTATAAGTTCAGGTTACTTTGGTGTAGGTGATGGAATGTCGACGGTCAGAAGTTTAGGTTGATTCAATCGGGAGGGGTGGTAGTGATGAGCTGTAGCATTTGCGAATGTTCATTTACCGCAAACAACTGATGTTACCAGTTAAGACCAGTATTTGCTTGTTTGTAAACCAGACGTTTTAGGGATTAGGGTCTTGCACACTAAGCTGTATAAAGATCTGTGCTATTTACAAATTTAGAAGATTATAATCAGTTCTCCCATTATTCTTGGCTTCTTGCAAGGTAACATTGTCGATTGTTTCAAGATATTATTCAACAAAGTTAAGAAGATTCATAACCTGCTGAATATAACCATGTAGTGTCAAAGGCTACCTCAAGCTTTGCCAGTGTCGCATCTAGTAATGCACTTGTTACTTGCCAGCAACAGACCGCAGACCACTACCCTTTTCCAAAATTCTTATGGACATTGAGATAAGATCAGAGGCAGGAATTTTTGGGCTGGAGGCTTGGGTAAGTCCCACAAGGAAAAATGCCATTTTTTAGCGTAGTGCTTCGATCCCTGATTTCCAAATACTAAATTGCATAAATTCTACAGCGGTTTGGATAGTAACTACATGCCAGTTGCAAATGAGGTCAGTTGTGCAGTTCACATTTTGAAAGCACTCAAACATTTATATTTATTTTTTCTTATGCCATTCCAAAATAAGTAACTAGTGGATATATGGATGGCACAAATTTTTTTTTCCCGAAAGACACAGGATGTGTCTATCCCATTGATAGCAAGAGAAGTTAAATAGGATTACAAAAACCAAGCGTCTTAGGCTGACACAAAATGAAAATGAAATGAAATTGTGGGCACTTTACAACATCAGTTTGCCCCGTTACGGAGAACAGAGCCCAAAAGGAACCGGAAGAAGCTGGAGCCAAAATTGGCAGTGGTCATTCCGTTTATGTGTAGCTATAAGTAGGAGATTCCTAAATAAAGAAAAAGAAATACCTTGCTCCAAACTTATCTTGCAAATGGGCATTTTAAGGTCAAGTGGTCAGCGGATTTGAACTACGATCCACAAAGGGAGCAAAGGGTGCTATGAGGCCAACCTCCTGCCGCTAGCCTATCACCTGTCAATAAGTTGTTTTGAACTATTTTCTGTATTAGCTTGCCATATCACTTGGTAGTCATAGTCTGGCATTGAACCATAGAACTACACACTGTAAGCCGTCTTAGCTGAATAGTCTCCATTGGTATTCCATTTTCACAAAGATGTCATCCTCAGACGTGTGGATCAGAGTGTTACATTTTGGATTGTCTACCATAGTCTGAAGTATTCCTGCAACTGTGAAAAAGTGTTTATTCTTTGCAACTATTTGATCCAGGTCCTATTTATGAGTTCATACTAGATTGTTCTATTTTTCCTTCTAACAATCGCGAAGCATTGCGGTGCCACCTCACTTGGTGAGGCGCCATTTAACCACCTGGAGGTCCAGAACTTGGTTGTCCTGCCATGCCCTAGTGAGACCCTGGTGCTCACATTGAAAAGGCTCCTATTTGTTGCATCACACGGTAAGTCCATGCCAACCCATGGTCTTTATTTGTATTTCCAACCAAAGCAAAGCCAGCGAATCCTTAGGGCCCTTCCGAGTTCACCTAGTTCTTTTACCCCCAAACCTCCTAGTTCTTTTAGCCTACATACTTTTTTCCAGTTTACAAGATAGTTGCCCCCCTTGCCATCCTGTTTACCTGTCCAAATAAAACTTCTTCTTAATTTGTCCATCTTTTTAATTGCCCATTTGCTCAGTGGGTACACTGTCAAATGATAGATTGTGAGCGATGTTAAGACCGAGTTCACTAACTCAAGTCGTGCTGCCCTGGAAAGGAGTTTTCCTTTCCAACCTACCAGTCTTGATCCCACTTTGTCAATGACTGGTTGTATATCAATCATTTTTGAGTTTTTTTGTCCGTAGCGGCATCCCTAAATACCTACATGAAAAAAAGATTTCATAATGGTTGGAAAGTCCTATAATATGTCAGCGAGGTCTAAACTGTGACATCCAATTGGATAGACATCGGTCTTTTTGGAAGCTTGTCTTTAACCTCGTGGCTCCAGTAAAAGCGGTCAAAATCAATCAAATTGCCTATAGTTCTTATTTGTCTGGATTGGCGAAGATGGCTGCATCATCTGCATAAAAGTGATATTCACAGCTTGGCTGACCGACGGAGGATAGGTTTGATCAGATTTGCTATGGTTACCGATGTCATTAGTGTCTACAGCGGGTCAATGGCCAGAATAAAAAGCATAGTTGATAGCGGATCTCCCTGCCGAAGCCCTCTGTTGTGTCTAATTGGGTGTCTAGGGTTTTTGTTCATTAGGATTTTCGAGGAAGAAGATGCCAGTATCATTGAAATCCAATTCCTCCATCTAAGCTCAAACCTAACATGCTCCAGGAGTTCAAGGAGATATTCCCAACTGACCGAGTCAAAACTTTGGCCAAATCTAACTTGATGAACAAAGATGAGGTCTTCTTCCTGTGTAATTCTTTGGTTAAGTTTTGGGTATACAAGAAATTGTCATGAATAGATCTCCACTTAACGAACGGACTTTGGTTGATTGAGATGATATCCTGCAGAAAATGTGCTAGCCTATTTGCTACGAGTTTGGAGAATAGCTTCGCAAAACTATGTATAAGACTTATGGGTCTAAAATCTGAGACTCTCTTGGGGTCCTGTTTCTTGGGAAGAAGAAGCACATGTGCATAGTTGAGGGCATGAATATTTCTTTCTTTAAGGTTGTACAGCTGATTAATCGTTACCATAAGGTCGACCTTGATGATATGCCAACATGTTTTGTAGAACATCCCTGTATACCCATTTGGACCTGGTGCTTTTTCAAAGGGCATGGAGTGGATGGCTTAGTGGACCTCTTCTTCCTCAAATGACTCTTCCAGACTGCTTAGATCATGTCGCTGCAAGCCTAAATTTTCCCAGATGAGGGTAAATAGCATGAGAATAAATAGCATGAGAGTAGAAATAAAATTGGCCTCACCTTCTGCATGTAGTGTTGCAGCACAGTATGATTTCAGGGCTCTAGCCTTCTTCAAACATATCTCACATCTCTCCAATGTGAGAAACTGGAATACAAATTCGCAAGACCTTGCCATATTTCAAACTCGTTAACACTATCATCTTCTACTTGAAGGACAGTAAGTGGACAGTGAACATGGAAACTACCAAAAAATTAAGAGATACAAATTATGGTAATGCCTAGCACACCATCAGAAAACAGAGTTAGCCCACTTGAATAGTTAGAAGGAACCTATAAGCAGTCTGATGTTAGAAGAACACCATTTCTCTTGGGCGAAATATTGTATTGCATAAGAATCTAAACCCATGTCAAGCTATTGCAAAAGGCTAATCATGTGTTGCGTAAACATCATCTAAAAGTCCTATACTCCTATTAGAACCTAGAAAATAGAGATATACTAGATGGTTCACAAAATAAAGGTTTAATCACTTCACACTAAAAGGTGAGTAGGTTACACTAACCTAAATGGTACTTTTGTGCATGGGGTCAAGAAACAAACATCTATTGTAACACCCCGGCATTTAATATGCCTGAATGCTACCAAACATAAGCTAAACAACATCTAAATACCGCATTTAAACATAAATTCCAGCAAAGGCGCACATGCTAAAAATCGAGATTTCGGCAGCATCTCCTTTGTTTTAACATGATTCGAAGGAGCAACAACAGTATAGCAATATATGGAATATGAGAGACAACTAAAAACAGCAATAATTAACGACTTAGCAACAATGTAAGTCTAGTTCCAAACATATAATGTCTCCAAGAGTCAAACGAACGAAAAGATTCTCATTTAGCAAAGCTAAGCCTTAAAGCAATGATCATCACACGCAATTTATTATCGACACTAATTGAATGACTTGTGAAATCAAAGAGTGAAGCTACGTGTGGGAGTGTGACTAATTCCCTTCCCCGCATGCCGATCTCATGGTACCTAAAACAACAAGAAAACACAAGCGTGAGTTCGAAACTCAGCAAGCATATTGCAAGGGACAGCAAGAACAATAACATGACAATAAAATCTCACATCATGTATATCATCTCATTCATGAACACTTAACATTATCATCATCATTATGTATGCAATGCAATGCTCATGTCTCCTTGGAAACTCATACCGGTATGGTTGAGTACACACCCGTCGGTGTGCACCCTCTCCCCCCTTCCATCCCGAAGATGGAGGGTGCCTACTCCTCGCCTGCTCACCACGGTGAATGGAATCACGATGTAGGACTTTCTCATTGGCTCTCCGGATTAGTCATAACTTTCTCACCGACCTTCCCGGACTAGTTATGACTTTCTCACCGCCCGGGCCATGTAACATGCCATGTATGCAATTATGCCAACATCATATTTAACTCGTACATTAACACATGGCATCATAACATAATAAACATACTCATCATATCCTTGGCAATCATTAAAATATGGCAAGTGATCATATATCATGTAGTCAATCTCATCTATTCTCAACAAGCAACCTACAAATCGCTATCCATTACAACACACTTGCCTCAACCACGGGCAACGGATTGGCGGGAAGTAGAAGGCACTCCCGGGGTCGCACCACCTGCACATAGGTATCACACACTCACAATCATGTCCACAAAACAGTACGCAAACCCTCATCTACCCCGACATTGCCAACTACTCGCAAAACCTAAAAACAGAGATTCTGTCCCGTCGGGACAGCAGCCTTGCAAAAGGAATAACTTGAGTTCTGGGACTCCGAATCAATTAAACGAGTACATACTCGCGTAGCTTAGGAAATTTCCTAACTTTTTCTAGGTATAGGGAAAGACTGATTCGGACTCTAAAGTTGTTTAATCTACAAAATATCGTGATCTGTTCCAATCACGTCACAGATTTTAACACGCTCGGTAAAGCAGCCATAACTTTCAAACGGCTGGGCAGAATTAAAAGATCCTTATATCCACGGAAAGATAATGAAATTATCTACAACTTCTTCAACATCCTTACGACCAGATTCCGACTCTAAATTGGCGAAAAACCGAACCCTAGGTCGACTGCTCATGCTGCCCAAAACAGAGAACGTGGCAACTTCTAGATCTAATCCAATCTACTCAAATCCAGCACCACCAATTGACCTAAAAACTTGATAAACACCCTTAGAATAGTACCTAGACCAACCCCAAGGATTCTCATGGCCATACCTTTGCCCAATGCATGAAAACCCAATAGATCTCCTCCCGGTTCGCGCGATCTCCTTCCTCGCTCCAATCCCGCCGGATCTCCTCGTCGCGGAGCGCTCCAACGGATGGATCTTTGAGGTGTGGAGGTGGAGAACTACCCTAGGGGCAGCAAGGGAGGAGGAGAGGTGGTGGAGCAATGGGGAGCAATGGGGGAGGTGGAGGCGCCACAAGGAGGAGGTGGGGAGGTGTGGGGGGGCGGCTAGGACTTGTGGGGGCACAAGGGCAGGGGGGTGGACGCCTAAAGGGGCTGGGGGAGGCCCCCAACCAGGTCTCCTACTCCTATTAGAACTCAAACTCCATCCCACCAAAGCCCACGACACTTTCCTTTAGGCCCAAACTCCCCCGGAAAGGCCCAAAACCCCGGAAACGGCCCGAAAATGGCCCGGAAACGCTATTAAGCCTCCTATCATATGGTTTTAACCTCCAATACCATATTTCATAAAGTTTTTGACCTTATCATTCACATTAAATAATGTCACACCATTCCGTAGTGTCACATCTATATCATTCTTGCAAGATCTAGTGGAATTCTTTTGGGCTTGAACAAGAGCAAGAAGGACATGGTATGCTTCCACTACTTCCATGGGTGGTGATTGAGCAACCTTCAACTTAACCTTTATTCTAAGTAATTGAACCCTCATCACAGCTGTCGACGATTGGAGAATGGGCTCCCGTCGAGCTTACTTGTTGAATGGGGGATCAACAGAGCCCCGTCGTACGGACCGAGGAGGTCGTTCGAGCGATGCCAGGTCGGGAGAAAGGGGGACACGGTGTTTTATCCTGGTTCGGGCCTTTCTCTGCCGAGATAACAGCCCTACTCCAGTGTATTGTGTTCTATCTCTTCCCCCTCCCCCCGTTACAGATCTTCAGGGGGGGTTAAATACTACGACTATAGGTACAAAGAAGGCAACTATCTTCTGGGATCACGCTATGTAGCCATATTTGTGATCCGCCGTCCTTGATTCGTGCGCTGTTTGAATTTCAGGTAGGATCTCCCTTGATCTTCGGCTGATTGGTTGTCTCCTTCCCTCTTCGTAGCGCTTGCCGGGCCCACCGACCAAACACCTGAGTAGGTCATGGTCTCTACGAGCATGCTTGCTCGTGGGGGTGTTTGGTATTGCCGCGAGTAAAGGCGTGGACGCGTATGCTCGGAGGAAGAGGAGGGATGCTCGTTTCATTCTCCCGAGCATCTTCTTTCAAGATCTTGCACAGTCGGTGGTGCTCAACTTTTTACGGGGGCACCGTGGTCTTTTGCCAGATAGCCAATCCCCGACAGCTAGCCCCCGAGGTTCAAGTGGGGAACCCTCGGGCTTCCCCTTGAGCCTAAGAAGACTTAAAAAAGGGGGGATTGAATTTCTTTTGGTCGTGGCTTACGACCATTTTACGTTGGGAGACGACCTTTTTTACCCGCCGCGTGCTCGCCCCGCGTGGGCGCGTCGTTTGGTTGTTCTGTTGCGGTTCCTTCTCCGAGAAGCCTCCTTGTAACGGTACAACAGTTTCTCGGGAAGTGCGTTTTCACCTGGCAGGTGTCGCTATGTGATAGGCGGCGATTTTTAACCTGTCCCTTCGCTGTCTTTTTAACCCTTTCTACCGGGAGAGGTCGGAGTTATACCGTGCCCCTTTGCTCGTCTTCGGCCAAAGAAATCTTCTAGGAGCCCTAGCGCCCAAGAACCCCTTTCGCTCTCCTTCTTCCTTTGGCAATGGCGTGTTTCAAAGTCAGCCAGATGACCCGTAGGAGGCTCCAGGTGCTCACGGACGAGGGGTACGTCGACCCAAGCTCGGGCCGAGTGCCTGGGAACGACGCGGCGCCGGCGCCGTGGGAGGCGGAGATCGTCTCCTGCGAGCTGTATGCCGTCAACGGACTCCGACTGCCCGAGAGCGACTTCCTCGCCTCCGTACTCGCCTTTTGTGGGTGCGAGATCTCTCATCTCCACCCCAACTCCATTCTCGCCCTTGCGGTTTTCTCCCACCTCTGCGAGGCGTTCGTGGGTGTGATGCCCACCGCCAGCCTTTTCTTCCATTTCTATTCTCCCTTTAAATGCCGGCGCCGACGATCCATGGCTGCGTCTATCTTAAATCTTTGGCCCAATCGACCATACGAGTACCTTACGGTTGCTTTGAAGGACTCGGTGTCGAGTTGGGCCGACTTTGGTTTTACGGAAGAAGGCGAGGGGTCCTGGTTGGTCTATCTTGGGAGGCCGCTTCGCCATCGAGGCAGCGCGCCACTGTGCGGCTGAGGAAGAGCGGGTGCTCGGGGCGATCAATGAGCTTCGCCAGATGGGGCTCACCGGTCGGGATATTGCCCGGATTTTACCTTCAACCGGTGTCCTCTGAGGCGCCGCGAGCACCCTTTCTTCGAGGTGACCGGGTGGCATGACCTCACCCGCGAAGACAACGCAGGTACGTTCTTGGACCCCTTTCTCGAGCACTGTTGTTTCCTAGTGAATTGGCGCTACTTTTTTCTTTTAACCCTTGGTCGTGTCGCAGCTCCGAGGATGGACTGGGTTGATGAGAGGGTCGCCGAGATGTTCGGCGCCCCGAAGGAGAAGGAGCTGACGCCCAATCGTCAGATCCCAAAGAACGTTTTTGACCGCGGCGATGCGGTAAGTACATCTGTTTGCTCCCGCCCGAGGGCATGTTTCCCGAGCTCATTTCTCCCTGTTTCTGTTTGCAGGAGAAGGTCGCCCTCGAGCTCGCCGTGTCGAGCACCGCGTCGCTGCCGCAAGTTGATCCCCCGGCCAGGGGTTCCCGCAAGAGGTCGGCGGGTCGAGGCCGCCAAGCATCCGCTTCGCCTCCGTGCTGCGGTCGGCGCCGAAGCCGACCAGACTCCCACGCAACACCTTGAGTATGCCGACCGCCGGGAGGTAAGCGAACTTCGAATCTGGTTTGATGACTTCAAACGGAAGAGGCCAGAGCTGATGGGCCGATTGGAACAGCTCGCCGAGCAGGCGAAGAAGGCCGAGGAGGAGGCCAGGTCCCCCTTGAGCAAGGAGCAACTGGAGAGAAAAATCAAGGCTCTCCAGGACCAGCTCGCTCAGGTGGTCGAGGACCCTGAGAAGGAGGAAGAGGAGGAGGAAGCCTACGCTCTTGTCAGGAGGAGCAGGAGGTCGACTTCCCGATCAACCTCCGCATTGGAAGAGGTCGACATGGACGATGTCGACCCGGCGATGGCGCGAGCCAGCGGTGCCGCGGAAGATCGCGTCGTGGCCGTCGTTGAGGCCTATGAGGCTGCCTCGGGTAGGACGCCCGTGTCCCGCAGTGAGGAGGCCGAGGAGGATGACGCTGCTCGCCGGGCAGAAGGTAAGCTCCGCTTCATCCTCTTGTTTGGTTCCTTCGTTCTTGTCTTGCGATTTTTTTCGGGCTAACCCCACTCCGTTTGGCGTGGGCGTGATAGCTCGGATGTTGCTCTTGGACTTTCGTCAGATGGCTGAGGAGATTATCGACTCTGCAGTTGACGCCGAGCTCGACAGCGTCTTCGACCAAGTAATGGCTGAGACGGAGGAGGAGTCGGTCTTACCGCGCCTCGGCCGAGTCCGAACTTCCCTTGGCGGATGCCGAGCTTCCTCCGATGGAAGGGGAACCTTCTCCAGCCGCGGAGGAGCAAGAGCCGCAGGGGGCCGAGGACCAGGAAGTCTTGGCCCTGGTCCCCTGCGAAGGGGCAGGCGCAAGCGAGGCCCAGCGACGGCTCGATGGTCAAGGGGTGGTGGCTCCCGACCCACGGCCCTTGGCGCGAGCCAAGAAGAGGAGCTTGCCGCCGGCCACCGCCTCCAAACATGGACCAAGGGGAGAAGCGGTCGTGGATCGACCACCACCTCCACCGCGGACCAAGGGGAAAAAGTGGTCGTGGATCGACCCGGTGCCTCGGCCCGGATCACGGAGAGGAGGTGGTCGTGATCGACCACCGCCTCCACCATGATCACAGAGAGGAGTTGGTCATTGACGACCAGTTGCCTCCAGCCGCGGACCACGGGCCGGAGGTGGTCGTCCTCGACCAATCGTCTCCGGTCGTGGAGCACCAATCGCCTCTGGCCACGGAGGTGCAAGGGGCGGAAGCGCTTGCAGTCGGCGTCCAGCCCCCGAGCGCAGCGGTCGGGTAGGAGGAAGGCGGCCATGAGCCGCCTGTTGACGCGGAAGACCAACCTCAGGGCGTCCTGGGGTTGGTCGAAGGAGGAAACGCCGTTGCCCTCCTGGGAGCACCGGGTGCCCAAGAGGGGCAAGATCCTGACGCGCCAGCTCGGGATCAGGATGGCCCTGCGTGGGTCAACCCCTTTTTCTGAGCTGGCGCTACCGACCGCCAGCGGCTTCAGGACAAACTAGTCAGCCGGGCTCTTCTGGTAAGTCCTTTGCTTCTATCTTTTTCCATGAGGCGAGCAATCTTCTGGAGATTCTTCTTGACTTTCCTTCCTTTTTTGCTCGAAGTTTGCTGCGAAGGCTATGGAAGACATCGACGCCTCCGCAGTTCCAGCAGAAGAGTTCTGGGCATACCATCGCGAGCAAGACGCCAAGATCGCTGATCTCGAGCGTCGGGTCTCCGAGGTGTGCGAGGCCGACCTGAAGGAGCTGGAGTCGGCGAAGAGCCTCATCGTCGGACTTCGGGACTAGCTCTTTGAGAGCGAGACGGCGAAGAGCACTTCGGAACAGAAGTGTGCCGACCTCGAAGAGGAGCTGGTGAAGCTGTGGCAGGAGGTTCCCGACCTGCTCACCGACCTTCAGCGAGCTCGGGAGCGCGAAGAGGCCCAGCTCAAGGAGGCGCAACGCCGACACAGCGGTGAAGGTCGTCTTTGCTCGTGAAAGTTTTGGACCTGGAGGCAGAGGTCGACTCCCTTAAGGAGGAGCTTGCTGCCCTTCAGGCCGAGCGTAGGACTTAGCTCTTCTTCTTTTTATTTTTAGCTCGTGTAAATCTTGTAGAAAAGCAAACAACCTTTTGGGTTAAATGAGCAAAGTCACATATGTTTGGATCCTTGCCTGTTTTTCTCGAGTCCGCCTTCAATATATGCTTACATGATCCTGGTTCTGCAAAAAAAAATCAAGTCCCTGCATAAGAGCATATAACATAGATACGAGCAAAGAATCCTTGGAAGAAAGGACAGAACGTTCCTATCATATGGAGCCCCTGCCATGGACAAAGGTCGTGCCCTTACTGTTGCGAGCACGAGTTTGTTCATGGGAAAGTTAAGGGATGCTTTGGTCGTAACGATTTTTGAACGATTTAAACAGGTCGGTTGCGTCGAGAGAGGTATGAGCACGAGCATTGTTACGTGCGCAGAGTAGACGAGCTTTAAACCAACAATACGTAGAGCCGCCATACCCGAGTGGTCACTGAACCGGGCTTAGAGTGGATGCTCGCGCTCGACCACGCATACAGTGAAGAGCTACTGTGGAAAGTGAACGATTGGGCGAGCATCCGGCCGGGGGCCAAGGGAAATGGTGCGCACATACTTGTCGGATAAGCTCGTCTGCAGTGCTGGTAGACGACGATGCTCGTTCGACAAAGCGAGGACAAAACATGAGAAGGAAAGGAAATGTTTTATAGGAAAAAACGCAAGGGGTGCGAGATAGGGGTACGCGTCTAAACGTAGAATTTACGCAGTTGATCAATGTTCCAGTCTTTGGCGAGCTCCCGACCGCCCTCCATCGCGAGGCTTAACAGCCCCGGGCGTCTTGTGGATACGACCGTGTAGGGTCCCTCCCATCTCGGGTCACTTATTGGCTTCGACAGTGTCTTGAAGTCTTCGTAAGACCATGTCACCAACTTGCAGGACCTTGGTCAATCGACTTGGCCGCGTGCTCACGGAGAGCTTGTAGGTAAATCGCAGACCGTAGCAACGCCTGCTCACGTGTTGCCGACGAGGTCTAGGTTGAGGAGGCGTTCAACCTCCTGGTCGACGTAATCGACCACCGCACCCTTGGGGAACCTAGCACAATTTCGGGCAGCAAAATGGCCTCCGCATGTAGACGAGTTGGAAAGGCGTTACCGCTGTGGGCCCGACTCGTCGTGGTGCGACGGACCAAAGAACGGCGGAAGCTCATCCACCCACCGCTGTGTTGGCTGAGGCTTTTGAAGACCCTCTTTTTTATGCCCTGAACTAACTGCCCATTTGCTCGTTCGGCTGCTCCGTTGCTCTGTGGATGTGCCACAGAGGCGAAACAGACCTTGGTCCCAACCTCCTCGCATTAACTTTGGAACAGTTCCACCGTGAACTGGTCCCGCTGTTCAGTGATGAGACGGTTGGGTATCCCAACCGAGTTATCACATTGTCGCAGAGAGGAATCTCTTGGCCACCTGGGCCGAGATGGTTGAGACGGGCTCGGCCTCTATCCACTTAGTGAAAGTGTCGATGGCCACGAGCAAATACTTGTAGCCTTTCTAACCCCGGGGAAAAGGTCCAAGGACGTCGAGCCCCAGTGTCGAGAATGGCCACGCAGCGGTATGGTTTGCGGTGGCGTATCGGGTTGACGGGCTTTGCGAGCATGGAACCGGCATGCTCGGCAGTCGTTACGATTGACCGATGCATCCGTCAAGGCCGTAGGCCAAGAGGTAACAATCGGAAGGCCTTGCTCACAAGCGTTACGAAGACGAGTGAGCTCCGCACATTCCTTCATGGATATCACGAAGAAGGTATTGGCCTTCCTTCCGAGAGACGATCTCGGAAAGGATTCCTAATGCGCCTTTTCGGTATAGGTCGCCTTCGATCAGTTTGTCTTGAGAAGATCGCCTTGTTAGCCAGAACGCTTCGGCTTCTTCCTCGAGCAATGTCCCATGCGCAAGGTATTGGATAAATGGCGTCATCCAATTTGCACTTTGCTCGAGGAAGGAGACCCTACCGTCGGACTCTGGTGCCTCCTCTTCGTGAGGGAATGGAGGGCTTATATAGGTGTTTCGACAAGCACCCACGAGCGGTGGTTTGAGAGGAACCGACTTTAGACATTTGGTCGGCTTAGGGAATTATCCTTCCTGGGATGTAGATTACTTGAAATTCTTGAAGTATTTCTCCATCTTCCTAACCGCCAGTGCATAGCGCCATTGAGGTATCTAACACCGATACTCCTTGTTGACACAGTTCACGACCAACCGTGGAATCGCCCTTCACGGTGAGCCGTTGGACTCCTAGCGATTTACATGCTCAAGTCCGCCAAAAGGCCTTCAGATTCGCCACGTTGTTGGTCGCGGCGAAATGTAGTTGGATGGCGTCAAGTTGCTCTCCATCCGGGAGACCAAGACGACGCCACTTCGAGCGCCAGATGCTCGGGATCCATCAAATACAAGGTCCAGGAGTTTTCCCTTTAACCATTGGTTCCGCTGGCCGGGTGGTGCCGGAGCCGACCATTCTCGCCACGAAATCAGCCGTAACTTGTGATTTTATCGCCGCGGGCCGAAAACATCATCTCGAACTCGCAGCTCCTTTGCCCACTTGGCTATGCGACCACCGGCGCCCTGGTTTTTCAGGATTGAGCGGGAAGCCGGTCGGCACCACGATCTTGTGTGCTTGAAAGTAGTGGCGCAACTTCCTCGAGGCCATCAAGAATCGAGTACAGAGTTTACGGACCTCGGGTAACGCTCCTTTGGTCCATGAAGTACTACCGACATAATAGATAGGTCGTTGGGAACCATTTCTCTCTGCTGCTAACACCGCGCTTACCGCCTGCGGGGTTGCCGCCAGGTATAGTAGCAATTCTTCCCCCGTTGTAGGTGTGACGAGGACGGGCGGCTTGGAAATGTACTGTTTTAGCTCTTTGAACGAGTGATCAGCTTCCTCCGTCCACGTGAAGCCATCGTGCTTATGAGGGCTTTAAAGAAAGGTAGTCCTCGCTCCCGGTAGGAAATAAAGCGGCTTAAAGCGGTCATTCTCCGGTCGAGCTTGTACTTCCTTCACGCACGCGTGGCGACCTCATGTTCTCAATGGCTTCGATTTTCTCGGGTTTGCCCCGACGCCTTGTGGTCCGACCATGTAGCCGAGCACCTTGCCGCCTTTCACGCCCGAACACGCATTTTTCTCGATTTAGCTTTATTCGATGCTTATTGAGGTTCTGAAGGTTTCTTCCAAGTCAAAGAACGTGACCAAGTACTCTTGCTTTTGACAACTATGTCGTCGACATAGACCTCCAAATTTCGACCTACTTGGTCTGTGAAAGTTTTCTGCATGAGGCGCTGAAAAGTTGCTCCCGCATTTCTTAGACCGAAAGACATGGTCGTATAGCAGAAGGTACCGAATGGGGTGATGAAGGAAGTCTTTTCTTCGTCTTCGCGCGACAGTCGATTCGATGATAGCCTGAATAGGCATCTAGGAAGCTCATGGTTTGTGATCCCGCCGTCGCGTCGACCAATTGATCTATGCGAGGCAACAGATAGTTGTCTTTCGGGCATGCCGCGTTTAGACCCGTGTGATCGACGCATATGCGCCACCTGCCTCCTTTCTTTCTGACCAAAACTGGATTGGCTAGCCACTCGGAGTGTTCGACCTCCCTGATGAAGCCAGCTTTTAGGAGTTTGTCGAGTTCCTCCCGGATGATTGCCTGTTTTTCCGGGGAAAAGCGTCTAAGTTTCTGTCTCACTGGTTTTTTGTCAGGCTGAACTGCTAACCTGTGCTCAATCACCTCCCTAGGGACCCCGGGCATGTCGGATGGTTCCCAGGCGAACGCATCGGAGCTTGCCCGGAGGAAGGTGATGAGCTCGAGTTCCTATTTGGGATCTAAGGAAGATCCCAAATGCACGACTTTGGCCGGTTCCGACTAGTTGAGCGGAACAGCCTTGGTCTCCTCCAGGTTGGAGGGCAAGTTTAGGTTGGGAATGTTTTGGCTCTTGGTCAGGGCCGCAAGTGGGTAACTGACCGACCATATCCAACGCCCTTTCGTCGCAATTGAGTGCGGACTTGTGGTTCCCTTTTATGGTTATGACCCCGTTCGGTCCGGGAATCTTCAGGCACTGATACGCGTGGTGCGAGGCGGCCATGAACTTGGCCAAGGCCGGCCTGCCGAGGATGGCGTTGTAGGCCGATTCGAAGTCTACCACCTCGAAGGTGATTAGCTCCGTTCTGAAGTTACTCGGGCCGCCGAAAGTCACGGGCAGGACGACCTGCAACAGAGGTTTGATCGAGGTGCCCGGGACTATCCCGAAGAAGGGCATGGCTACACTTTTGATTTTGGAACGAGGAATCTGCATCTCGTCCAAAACCTTGGCTGAAATAAGGTCCAAAGAGCTCCCGGAGTCTATGAGGACCCAACCAACGACGGTATTGCTGATGGTGGAGTTCACGACCATCGGAAGCCTCTGTGATTTGGTCATTCAAATGGGACAATCGTCCTTGGAGAAGGTGAGAGACAACTCGGACCATTTGAGTTGCTGCACTGGCGGCTTACCTTGGGTGACATGGTGCACTTCCCTCGCAACGTCCTTTAAGTCCCGGCGAGATTTATAGGCAGAGGAGCCCCCGAAGATAACTGCGATGTGGTTCTGAGGTTCTTGATATTCCATGCCGTCTTCGCTTTCTTCGACGGGCTGCTTGCCCTTGCCGTTTTCACCCTGCTCTGGAAGCGACGGCATGGGACCCCTGCCATTGTAAAATCGTTTCCAGCGGTAGGTCCACGCTCGGCAATTCCGTAGGTCATGCCCGTGTGCCTGGTGAAGCGGACAAGAGTTCGCCTCGTTGATCTGCACGCCACCTCGGCCGCGAGGCCTGTGTGGTTGTCCTCTCCTCGGCGTTAAACCCCGTGGCTGCGGGCTGGGTTGCTCTGGTCGTTGTTGTTCCACCGCGGCAACCATGCCCTGGGGAGCCGCTTTTTCTTCTTCTTCTTGATCTTCTTATCCACGAGTTCGAGCCCTTTTACTAGCGGAGGTTTCTAGCCCGGCCGAGGTGGAAGCTTTCCTTCATCCGGCATTTTCTTCCACCGGGCGGCCTCATCCGCGTTGGCATACCGATCGACCATTCGGAAAAGCTCATTTGCCGCCGATCCGGATGGATCTCCGTGTCTCGCGTGAAGCGCACGCGTCCGCACTCCCGAACTTGAAAGCTCGAACGACGGCCTCGTCCGATATGTTCGGGATCGAGTTCGGACCTGGATGAACCTCTCGACGAATCGCCGCAGGTTTCTCCGTCCGTCAGATCAAGCACTCTGTGTCGCGCTCCTTTCGGCGGATGTAACAGCCTCCGAAATTTGCTCGGAGCTGTGCCGAGCTGCCTCAGGATCGTATGGAACCCTCCTTTTGGTTAAAGAGCCATGTGCGAGCAGCTCCATCCAGAACCGTCGGCAGATAATTCGCCATCACCCTTTCATCGCCTCCGGCGGCGAGGATGGCGGTGGTATATATTGAGAGAAATTCATCCGGGTTCTGGGTCCCGTTGAACCTCTCGATGTGGCCGGGCTTGAACCTGTTCGGCCATGCGACATTCCGGAGAGAGCACGTGAAGGCCTGGGAACCGAAGCTCGGGGTTTCGCGGTGAAACCCTCGGTCATGGCGTCCTCCGCGCGGGTCTTCCGCCCAACGCCCCGTTCGCGGACCGAGTCGAGAGAAGACTTCATGCGTCGGTCGTGTCGTCGACCGCTTGGTCGTGGAGCGTTCAGAACGCTCGTAATCCGGACGATTGTAGAGGTGTCGCTCTGAGGTTGCTCTGGGACTGTCCCGGCTTTTCGGATCGATTAAGCGATGCAGGGGCGATCTCCGAGCATGACTCCGAGATTCATCTCTGTGCGAACGCACGGGGGAGCGTCTGTGATGGCCCCGGGAAATACTCCGGGCATCCCGGTCATGGGGAGGATCCGAGACTTTTAGTTCGGCGGCAAGCCTCTCCAGATCTTCGGCCACGACCTTGCCTACGGCCTCTAGGTCCACTTGCTCGGGAAAACTGCGTAGGTCGCGTACGACCGCCGCCAAGGCCTGTAGTCGTTCTCGTTTCTGGTGAATTGGCGGCGGCGAGCTATGGCGGTGTTCCGGGGCGCGATCGGGGGTTCGGTACTCGCGAGAGTTCCTTTCCGCGGAAGCGCGCCTCCCTTTCGCCTGGCGGCGTATGCTCGTGAGGGTCTTTCCCAAAGACGCCTCTAGGTGGAGCCTGGCCGCCTCATAAGGGTCGCATTTAGCAGCGTCCGAGGATCGTACCTCGGGCTTGGTACGGCTCCCGGCCATGTTGACGTGACGAGAGTGAGATGAATGCGATGGGGACATCATCGTATCCCCTTGAGATGCAGTCTCTCGGTCGAACTCTAGGTCGTCTGGTATATCCAGGCCATCGTAGAGTCCGTCATAGTCATCCTCGCGGTCTCCGAGGGTAATGTCTAGAGAACGGAGGGTCTACCCTCGCATCCCAGGGTTCGGGGAAGAGCTCCCGGACTCGGTGTGACCAATGGGATCGGTCATGCCGGCCACGCCGTCGCTGGCGTAATACATGTCATCGTCTTCGACGTCGTCGAAGTCACAAAGATTCCGAGTATCTCCCGAGTTCGGCATCCTCGAGGATCTTGATCCGCACGGGAATCAAGCTGTCGTCCCCACGGACGACGCCAGCTATCGACGATTGGAGAACGGGCTCCCGTCGAGCTTACTTGTTGAATGGGGGATCAACAGAGCCCCGTCGTACGGACCGAGGAGTTCATTCGAGCGATGCCAGGTCGGGAGAAAGGGGGACACGGTGTTTTATCCTGGTTCGGGCCTCTCTCTGCCGAGATAACAGCCCTACTCCAGTGTATTGTGTTCTATCTCTCCCCCCCGTTACAGATCTTCAGGGGGGTTTAAATACTAAGACTATAGGTACAAAGAAGGCAACTATCTCCTGGGATCACGCTATGTAGCCATATTTGTGATCCGCCGTCCTTGATTCGTGCGCTGTTTGAATTTCAGGTAGGATCTCCCTTGATCTTCGGCTGATTGGTTGTCTCCTTCCCTCTTCGTAGCGCTTGCCGGGCCCACCGACCAAACACCTGAGTAGGTCATGGTCTCTACGAGCATGCTTACTCGTGGGGGTGTTTGGTATTGCCGCGAGTAAAGGCGTGGACGCGTATGCTCGGAGGAAGAGGAGGGATGCTCGTTTCATTCTCCCGAGCATCTTCTTTCAGTACTGCCTGGTCGGTGGTGCTCAACTTTTTACGGGGGCACCGTTGTCTTTTGCCAGATAGCCAATCCCCGACAACAACACTAATAGTTTAGACCCAATTGGTTTATCTGGCCGATGCTACTTGTGCTTGAGGTGCTTGCTGTCTAGGGGTAAATTCATTATACTGCCCCTCGAATGCAAACTCGGATTGGTGTTGTAGCAGGGGTTGTGACGGTGCACATAATTGCTCATAGCCGGCATTCTGCCGCCTCCATGTCGGCTCAGGGAGTGAAACAAACGGCCATAAGGGGCCAAATCCCTTGGAGGAATCGGCTCAATGTACTGAGGACGTACGTGGTTCTCGATCGGCTGAGCGATCGATCCAGGATAAACGTAAACTGGGCTGCCTGCCTAATTTGGAGCAATCTATGTAAGCCTGGTAACGAGTAATCCCATTTGCACCAGGATCCCATGACAAAATCACGGTCGGCTGTGTCGATGCCAAAGCTAGGATAGTAGCCGACGGTTTTGGGTCAACCACAGGCTTAACATTCTGGACGTTCTGGCAGATGGAATAGACTAGATATTTTGGCAGAGATTGCACGGGGTCAAGCAAAACACCAACCGACACTAGCTCTTGTGCAACTTCCTTGATGCTGTTAGCTATCATCGGCGTAAGGGTGGTTACTAAAGCCGATGACTGGTTAACTAGAGCACAATGTATAGATTGATTAATCATATCCGATAACTCCGCTTGAACAGGCATATATCGGCTTACCTATCCTCTTTTGGCAGCATTTGGATCCTCCTTATTGCCAAAGTTGACCGTCGACAATGCGGACTTCTGTGTAACGCTGCTTCGGGTCTTCTGATAACAGTTGAGCATCATATGCTCAAACGCAGTCTTTTGATCTTCAATTTTCTTTCGTTGTTCTGTTGTCAAATCATCCATTGTAGGGACGATTATCGCCTTAGACTTGACGTCGGATGGAGAGATTGATTTTCCAAAAGAAGATATTGCCGTCCGATCAGATCCCATCGGGCGTGCCAAAAGTGTGTTGATGCCAAAAAAACATGACGAATGGTTGATCAGCAGTCAGCACACGCAAACACCGGGTCTAATCTTGGGTGTGGGCGTGCCAACCAATTTGATCCTGCAATCGGCAATAAGATAATATGTAATTCAATCGACTATTAATCCGATCTAATATCAACAACGATTTAGCCCGATCGGCTTGTTCGAGCCGATTTAGACAAAAGTGACTGAAAGATCTAATCAACCTGATTGAGTTGATCAGATGGGTGTAAAGGTCGTTTTTCCCGAAGAAGGCAATACTCAACAAAATCGAAGAAAATGTGAACCTAAATTGACGTAAGTCAACGGAATCAATAATCAGCGATGCACAACTTTATTGATTATGTGAATTACAAAGGAAAGATTACAAAGATAAAAACTACTCATAATCGACGAAAAGTAAAGTAAAAAATAGAACAAGTTGTTTGATTTTTTGTTGGCTGTCTTTCAATGCCGCACATCGGCCCCTTTATAGCTTCTGGTCCGATCGTGTCCTCCTTGGTCTCTTCATGACTGCCCGTATCGGCTTCAACTTTTCCCATAATATTTTCCCTTCGAGATCAACATCGGCTATAATCCGATAAACCCGTATCGACTTATAACTTTCCAAACTCGATACTTTCCTTAATAAACCAACTGTCAAACTAATTCTTATCAAATCGGTCATATGCCAAATTCTGGTGTCAACACCACCCTTATAATAAGCCAAGGCTCTATTACAACACTACTACTACTTTGCCTCCATGTTATGAAATACTCTTGTAGCGTGGCATGCACCGACGCAAGGTGAGTTAGTTACTAAGATACTTAGAGCTGCGATGTACCTAAAATGTAATAAACACGTGCGAAATATAACAAACACGCATGGCATTATCATAATTAGTGATTGATGGGTGTCGCAACACATACTGTTAAATTTAGAGGTTTAATTTAAGGACATGTTTGGTATGATGCGTAATGATACCAGACTTGTGGCTGCCATTTTGTTGACCACATTTTTATGGCAAGCATGTCTAAAGCTTAGTTATGGTAAAGTTGGCTGTGAATCAATAGCCCTTTCAATGTTACCATGTAGTATTGGCTTAAGCAATCATCAATGCCTGTGTTAAATCTGAGCTTGAGCAAGCTTTTTTTATAACCTATACTATCCATTCTATGTAAACACATTCAAAAAATATATAGAGCCTGTGGAAATTGTGAGTAAGAACTACAAAATTCGCCTCGAGAGACATTATCCTCAAGTGTCGAGTGTTAACTTATTTATATCCCTTAGGTGGCTACGAGCCGAGCGGGGGAGCAATGCGAGTGTCATCTAATATATTTTGTTCTATATTGCATTAGGATAACAAAGACGAGAATCAAGTTAGGTCTTACAAGTTATGGTGATGAGACAGGTGTTGGCCTTCAGGGCAAAGGTGATGCAACAATGGTAGGGTTATGGTGTTGAACACGTAAATGACGGTTGTTTATTTGGCAGTATTCGTTTAGTACTTACAGAGAGCATGCAGGTATCCTATCAATAGACACTCGTGGAAATACGGGTATAAGACTATCTTCAGCGGATTTCTTCAGCCTCTAAATCCCTTCGCGAACAGATCCCAAGTGCTCCAGCGGATTCTCTTTAGTCTTCCCTTCGAAAGGGTTTCGAAAAGAGAATCCATTTAGAAACAGATTCTCTCTCCAATTTCAGAGAGAAATCCCTTCCAGGGATGTGTTGAAGATAGTAGGAAATAAATGGAATGAATACAGGGAAGAGAATGAAATGAAGAGAAATTGCTGGAGATAGTCTAAGTTGAATGCGTATTCGGCACCCTTTTCTAGTTTTTTTTACTTCAGTTTAGTCCCTGTCGATTTAAGAAAAAAAGTACCACGTCACAGTAAAAAGATATCCATTAGATCGAAATCCGACGGCTCACGTTGGCAGTCAAGCATCTCTCAAGGGCTTATATTCGCCAACAATTGAACAGATCCCTTTCCATATCACAAAAACCACAAAAGCCAAGGTCTAAAGCGAAAAGCGTCCGACTAAAAGGAAAAAATCCTGGACATCTTGGTCGATTTTTTCTCACTCCTCGCCTGGCTGCTAGGGTTTTATCTCTCTCGCTCTCTTCGCTCCCAGAGGAGGCGTGGGAGGCGTCTCGCTCCGATTTGTCCTCACCGACCCGTCGATTCCTCCTCTCAATCTGGTAATCTTGGACTACCTCCCCTGCTCGCCGATTTCCTTGCGATTTTTTTTTAGATTTCTCGAGTTTTTTTATCCGTTTCTCGGGGTGTTACCGCTAGTTGTTTTTGGATACTCCCCAAGATTGGATTCGATGGTTTTGTGGAGATCGATCATTGGTGTAGTACGGTTGCGATTAGGGCTGGATTTTAGCTCGGACTCGGGTATAGGGTTTGGTTGCGGTTGCGATTAGGGCTGGATTTTAGCTCGGACTCGGGTATAGGCTTTGGTTGCGATTCTGCATGTCGATTAAGATACGATTTTAAGTCCCTTTTGGGTTAGATTCCATGGATTTGTTTGGAAGCGCAGAGGAGAAATCTTTGTTAAGTGCTATGATTTTGAGCAAGGTGATAATTAAAGAAGTAAAATCTTTTACCTGTTTGCAGGGCAGTCGCGTAATGGTCGCGGCGGCATAGGAAGGGAGGCATTGGGAAGACTAGGCAAGCAGACTCTTGTTGTTGGACATGGCGGCTGCAGAGGCTGCCGCAGATTCATTGGGTCCACGATTTGCTCCTGATGACCCAACGCTGCCGGCACCATGGAAAGGACTAATTGATGGCTCAACGCTGTACTACTGGAACCCTGATACAAATGTGACCCAATATGAGAGGCCCGTGGCCGCCGCACCTCCCTTGCCTACGGGTCCTCCTCCAACCACCTCTGCACCCATGGCATCTGCACCAGGGGCTTTTGCACAACCTAGCGTGCAGTTAGGCCAAGTTGGGCAGGCGGCACTGCAGGAGCGTCCTGGTCAGACAGTATATCCTCAGGTTAACCAGCTTGGGCAGCAGCAGCAGCCCCAACAGCCAGGCCAGCAACCGCTGTTTCAGCACGTAGCTCAGCATCAAGCTCCGTTTCAGCAAGCACAACAGGTGCCATATCAGCAGCAGCAGATGCCAAACCAGCAGGTGTTACAGCAGCCACCAGCTCCTCAGTACCCCAACATGCATCCGCAGTCGATGCCATACCAGCATGGTCCTTATATGCAACCCCAGCAACAGCAGGGCCCACAATATTCATATCAGGTAGGCCATCAGCCACAAATGTTGCAAACTTCCTATAATCAAGGTCAGCAGCCTCCAATCCCACAAACTGCCTACAATCAAGGTCAGCAGCCGCCGATGCCGCAAGCTGCCTACAATCAAGGCCAGCAGCCGCCGATGCCGCAAGCTGCTTACAATCAAGGTCAGCAACCACAGGGAATGAGGATCCCTCCGAGTCAAGTGCAACACCCACAGCAATCACCGAGCTTTAGTCAACCTGCCCAGGCTTCACAAGTGCCGCAAGCTTCAGAGTCTCAAGGACTTCAAATGCCGTCTCAACAGGGCCAACTCCAGCGTGGCTTTCAGGTCACTCAGCATGGAAAACAGCAGCATCATGGCCATGTGGGTGCCCAGCTGAACCAAGCGTCACATGGGCAACAAAGTTCCACGTTGAAGGTTGACGAGGTGGGTGGTCATGAAGGAAAGCAGACTGGCTTTTCATTACCACTCAGTCAGCAGCGTGGCCAAGCTCCTCTTTCAAACCAGCAGTTACCTTCTAATCATCAACTTCCTGGAGCCCATAATCAGCTAAATATTCCCGAAGTAGGAGGGCCGTCATATCCTGGAAAGCATCATCTTGGTGGATCACCTCCAGGTGAGACTAATAACATGAGTTTTTTGAGCTCACCTGCTCAAATGCATCAAGGTGGAGTGGATACAAATTACCGACAACAACCGGCCAGCAGCCATGCAGTTCCAAATCATATTGTTCCTTCACCAGTTCGACCTCCAATGGGTTTCAAGATGGGCAATAATGAGGATCACTTTGAAAGAAATGACCTTCACTCGTCTGGCAGGTTTAATGGAACAAATGCTCTCCAGCAGCAACCAAAGCTTGCTGCTCTCCCACCTGCACAAAACCGCCTGGTAATAATATTTCATACATCACTGTTAATTCTTATGAAGTCAATAGTCTATGTTTTTTTACTACGTAAATAAAAGGCCATATCACACTAATAAATTATAAAGTTCCCTGCTGTGGTATCACTCGTCAGTTCTCATGAAAATGAAAATTTTTCCCATCAGAATGTTATGATTGTTATTGAAAACTCTTTTGGAAAGACATAAAAAGGCCTGATAATGATGTATGTTGTTTGTTGTATTCTTCAAATTACATCCCTTATGGCTTCAATGCTTTCTATCAATTCTCTCCACCCTTCCCTCAATTTCTGAAGTTGTCACCATTAACTCTATTGTTCATAATCTTGTACAGCAGGATATGAGGAACGGCCCACCTTATCCTCAGCCAGATAATTTTGGTGGCTATAACATGGCACCTACACATTCAGTGCCAAACCCGCCTAATCATGGTACGTTTCCTAGTGGAGCTACAATGAGGCCACCATCCGGAATGTTTGTTCCCCTGGATTTCCCGAGCATTGCTTCAGCTGATGCATATCGTCAACACCATGAAGTCACTGCAATGGTAATAAGTCAATTGCTTGGCTATATTCTGTCAAAAAAACTGACACATTTCAGAGCTTAAAATACGTCCCGGACAATAACACTGTTTCCTTTATTCTGTCGCTTCTTAAAGATTTTTAGCATGCTGTTCCAAATGTGGGTAACAGATCTTTTGATAATTCAGCCACATGTTAGCGTTTTGGAGGTTGTGTTTAACGTCTAACAATACAAGATGAGAATGATATTGTTTTTGTAGCATACAAAAAACTGACATTTTTAAATGCGATGCATACATCTCCAATTAATCACATCGGAAAACATGAGAATGAAATATTTCTACAATCCTATTTAGATTTTCTAATGTCCTGCACGTAGCAGTGTTATCCTAGGTGTTAGGCGAGAGGAGGCAGGCTGCCTAGGCAGGTGAATAGAGCAGCAGCAATAGCAGAGCAGCAGGTCAGCAGCAACAGCAAAGCACACAACAGCACATAACACCAGCAATAGCAGAGCACACACAACAGCAAGCAGCAGCAGCAATCACATATCAGCAGAAGTAGCTATCACATAGCAGCAGCAGCAATCACATATCAGCAAGCAGCAGAGGTATGCTGGCAATCACATATCAGCAGAGCAGAGCGCACACCATGGTTTGCGAGTCGCAAAGTCGAGTCGAGTCGCTAGGGTACCAACTTGTAGACTAGTCGTGACTAGGTCAGACTAGTCGCTGACTAGTCGATGACTATACTTCATAATTTTCTATAAATATACCAACATACTGCATACCTTTTTTTGCCATAACAAATCATCATCAAAGGAGATCGGTAGAGCACAACTGCAGAAGAGTAGAAGAAAAGGCATAGTGGGAGGCAGTGACACACAATGCTTGACAGCAGAGGCAGAGTAGGTCCAGCAGGAGCGGACGACAGATCGGTGGTGACCGAAGATGCAGTGGTGGAGCGGTGAGGGGAGAGTAAGGAGTATTGCAGTAGGGGGGGAGAGCCGCACAACAAGAGCAATGAGGGAGAGGAAGGAGTCCGATGGAGAGGAAGAGAAGAGGCACCTGTGTGGTGGCATCCGGCGGCGACGCTACTTCCACCAGGCAGCGGCGGTAGTGACATACCGGCGATGACACTACTTCAACTGGGCGGCGGCGGTGTTAAGAGGGAGGCTAGGGTCTGCAGCACATGAAGTAATGAATTGGATTTGGACCGAACTAGCAAAAGGCAGGCTCAAGTATTGGCTGCGCGGGCCATTTTCCTAGTCGAGCGACTTGTCAGCCTTGGCTAGTCGAGACTGACTAGTCTCCTAGTCGCTCGACTAGTGTGGCAAGTTGAGTCGGTAGCAGCGACTAGGTTTGCTGGACCGACTTGTCGGCTAGTCGATGACTAGTCGCGACTAGTCGCCCGACTTCAAAACAGCGGTGCACACACAGCCGTTGATGTCCATCTGGCCGTTGGCGGTGACCGGCGGCGTGGGGCAGCGGAGGAATCTGCTGCAGCTTCCCAACCCGAACCCATGATACCCAACCACAGCCTGACTTGGCCGCCGAGAAACCGCCGCGCCTAGCTCCGCCTCACCGCCTAGTGGTTGCCTTGGACCCTCCTAGGCGCTCCCCCGCCCAGACCTCTGATTACCTCACAATCGGGGCGGAGGGGTGCTGCCGAGCGCCTAGGCGCCCGCCTAGGGAAACACTGACACGTAGAGAGAATCTTTTTGAAATACCACAAGTCCAAATGATGGGTTGTTTGCTGGACTTTTTTGTATTTATAACCCATGATCTACAGTTGGCCATAATTTAGTGTGATCTGTTGCCTTATGTACAACTCAGTAAATTTGAGAGAACGAGGAGCTTAAAGTCCCTCTTGGGGTTTACAAGTCCATGTTCTACACTTCTGCTGTCACCTGTTGATTTTTCTAGTTGAACTGGTCAACCGATGTATTATGTTCTTTTTTTCATTTCCAGTAAAGCTTTGTCACATGTTATCCTGTTTCTTAAAAATATTCAGGGTGAGAATGTTCCTCCTCCGTTTATGACATTTGATGCCACTGGATTCCCTCCGGAGATCCTGAGAGAGGTATGTTTTGTTTTGAGTTGCACTTTGCTACTGGTGGATGCATTAGTAAAATTGTTCTCTTATATTTCTTCATCTAGAAATTCTTGTCAGCATGGGCGATAAAAAAACATTTCTTAGAAGTCAAAATTAGCCTTTTTAGGTAGTAGACACAGCACATGGTATTGCTCATTGTGTAGCACATGTCATATGCTATGATGATGGATACCATATTTTAACTACTGCCCATCTTTGGGGCACTATAGTGACATACTTGCGGTTACTTTCTGCTGACAAGTATTGGAAGGATTGATGTTCTTTCAGATTATAAAATGTGGCTGAGGTTTCCCGCTTCTTGTCTCTGCCACTGTGAATCTACAAAGAGCCCCTTCATGCCTTGAGTTGCTTAAGTAAGCAGCCATATTCACTTAGGATAGCATTTAGCATTCTTCTCATCATAGATAGCTTTTCTTTTACTTGGCACTGACTGCCTATAATTTTCTGCAGATGCGCATGTGGTTATGATTCTTATTTATTTTTTTCATTTCAGATCCATGCAGCTGGATTCTTAAATCCCACTCCAATTCAAGCTCAAACATGGCCTGTTGCACTGCAAAACCGGGACATAGTAGCTATTGCCAAGACAGGATCAGGGAAGACACTAGGGTACCTTATTCCTGCTTTTATACATCTGAGGAGATGCCAAAACAATCCAATGTTGGGCCCTACAGTGTTGGTTTTGGCCCCTACTCGTGAGCTTGCTTCACAAATACAAGATGAAGCAGTCAAGTTTGGCCGATCATCTAGAGTATCCTGCACAGTAAGTTCTGACCTGTTCTGCATATGCCTTTGTTTGTCTTTAACACATTGGATGACTGCTGATCATAATCATGGCAATTACATTTTCATGTTTTGTCTTGTAGGATAATGCATAATTGTTTAATACATCTACAGACTCTAGTCTGGTTCTCCAGAAAGTTTGCTGTTAGTTTAACAGTTGAAATCGAGTCTGGTTCTCAGCAAAAGAATCAAGTCCGAGTGCGAAAACAATCCAGTGTTAACTATAGAAACCAACTCGTTCTTGGAGTGGCCTTGCATGAACCTGTGCACCAAATAATAATTTTGTTATCGATTTGCCTTGAAGAAAAATTTGCTGTATTTGTCATGCTCTGTTGCTAACATATCAGTCCTTAAATTGATATTCATTATTGATTTGTTTTCCCAGTGCCTTTATGGTGGAGCTTCAAAGGGTCTACAGCTAAGAGAACTTGAGCGTGGAGCAGATATTGTGGTAGCAACACCTGGACGTCTTAATGATATTCTGGAGATGAAGAAGACTAGCCTCCATCAAGTTTCATTACTTGTGCTTGATGAAGCTGATCGTATGCTAGACATGGGTTTTGAGCCACAAATACGGAAGATTGTGGATGAGATTCCTCATAATAGACAGACACTGATGTACACTGCCACTTGGCCAAAGGAGGTTACAAAAATAGCGGGGGATTTACTGAGAGATCCTGTCCAGGTCAATATTGGTAGCATCGATGAACTTGTCGCCAACAAATCCATCACACAGGTATTCATACGGTCGAATGCAGATGTTTGTTTGTTTGCCTTCATTTAGGGCGTTATAGGTCTTGTCTCTTAAGGTGGCAACTGCTGATTGTTGTCCAGGGTTCTAATAATGTTTAAATTGTTTGGAAATTGAATTCTTGAGCACCTAATTCAATTCGATGCCCTTGATCTTCTGTATTATTTGGCCATCTCTTCTTCTGGATGATCCATTTCTAAGGTTTAGCCCCTGTGTACGGATGCAGTATGTAGAGGTGGTCCCGCCAATGGACAAGCAGCGACGCTTGGAGCAGATTCTTAGAGCTCAAGAAAGGGGTTCAAAGATCATCATATTCTGCTCAACCAAGAAAATGTGTGACCAACTTGCTCGTGGCATTGGTCGTAGTTTTGGTGCAGCAAGTATTCACGGCGATAAATCGCAGGCTGAAAGGGATCATGTTCTTAATCAGTTTCGGACTGGCAGGGCTCCAATATTGGTAGCCACAGATGTTGCTGCTCGTGGACTTGACATCAAAGACATCAGGTGATATGCTTGTTTTTGATATTGTATTGCATGGCACTTATACGTGCTTTATGATATGCTTGTTTCTTTATTGTCCTTCTGTTGCTCATTGTCACTGCTGACACTGCGATACTGCATAATGTGTTTCTTCAGAGTGGTGATCAATTATGATTTTCCAACTGGGATCGAGGACTATGTGCATCGCATAGGGCGTACAGGAAGGGCTGGGGCCACTGGAGTCTCGTACACTTTCTTCTCCGAACAAGATTGGAAATATGCTGGTGATTTGGTGAAAGTCTTGGAAGGTGCTAATCAGCATGTCCCTCCACAGCTGCAAGAAATGGCTGCACGGGGTGCACCTGGAGCTCCAAGAAACCAGACTGGTGGGATGAGCCGTTGGGATGGGCCTGAGGGTGGTAGTCGTTTCGAATCTGCTGTTGGTGGCCCTGGTAGTTATGGTGGAGTTAGGGATGGCTCTGGAGGCTTTGGTGGTCGGGATGGCCCAGGTGGCTTTGGTGGTCGGGACGGCCCTGGTAGATTTGGTGGGCGGAAGAGCCCTGGTGGGTTTGGTGCACGGGAGGATCCTGGGCCCAGTGCCTTTGGTGGGAGAGGGGGCCGTGGACCTGGTGGTTTTGGCAGGAGAGGTGGAGCAAATCCTGGCGGCTTTGGTGGTCGTGGTGGCAGGGGCGATTCTCCTGGTTTTGGTGGACGTGGCAGGGGTGATTTTTCTGGTTTTGGTGGACGTGGCAGGGGTGATTTCTCTGGTGGACGTGGTGGGAGGGGGCGTGGATTTGGAGGGCGTGGACGTTCTGACCGAGACCCACATGATCGGTTCATCTCAGATGGGCGGGGAAGATATGATGGCCGTCGAGGATCTGGCAATAAGGCTTGGGACCGGAACTACAGCCGTAGCCCAGATAGAGGCCGCTCGCGAGGCTATGACAGAAGGAGTGGTAGTCGGAGCCTAAGTAGTAGGAGCAGAAGCCGTAGCAGGAGCTGGTCACGCAGCAGGAGCCGCAGTAGGAGCTGGACACGGAGCCGCAGCCGGAGTCGCAGCAGGAGCAGAAGCAGAAGCTACGACCAGGGTGAAATATTGGAACGCAGGCCCCGGCCAAGATCTGGCTTTGATGTGCTGCCACCTGCGACTGGAGCAGGACCTGATATAACCGGCCCTGGGCCTGTACCTGTCTCAGTACCTCCTGTTTCTGCGGTCGTACCTGGACAATCACTAGCCGATACATCTGCAATGTCACCAATGTCGCCTGGTGGCCTGGTCCAGGAGGGTGGGCCATTCATGGGTGGGAACGATGGCAACTTTGGCAGCACACAGGTTAACCAACCTTTACAAGGGACTACCGATATTGCAGTACCACCAACTTTTTCTGCAGCTGAAGCATTCCCAGGTCCGGCGGTTCAGAAAGAAACCCCTGATGTATAATGAGATTAATCACTAGAGCGGTGCCTCTTTTGTTTTTCGGGCCGAACAGGTTGACTCCTGGTGGTGTCAAGTATTCCTGGGAAGACGTCTTTTGCTGCATTTTCGTTGGTTTCTGGACTGGAGATGACAGGTGGTATTGTGTGGTCTTGTGTTGAGGGTCTATTGCAACCGCAACATGTTGAGAATCTGTACCTTTTTGATGATTCTCTAAACTTTGTTTTCCCCCGTTTGTTCTGTTAACTCACTTCGCATAATAGAGATGTCCTGAGTTTATCGCTGCATCTAGCACGTTGCTGCACCGATATTGCATCCTCAAGGCACGAATTATTTTTAAAATAATATATTTTAAAAATAATTTTGCAAAAATAATATGCTAAAATAATTTTTTTTAAAAAATACATTTTTGTCGTCATTTGAATTGGTAACGGGTTCTTTTGTCAATTCAGATGGCAATAGAAGGCTTAATCTTGTTGACTAAATGAATTTACAATAAATAGTCTGTTAGTCAAATTCAATCTGTGATAAAACAGACTTTTGTTGTAATTTAAAATGGTGATAGAGGTATATTTTTCTAATATTTTATTGACCTTTTATTTTTGTAAAATTATTTTATAAATATATATATATTTTTTTTAAAAAATAGAGATTAGTGATCAAATTTAAGTTTTGGAGACCGTATGGATGCCCAAAACGACTATTAGTTGTGATCAGAGGGAGTTTTGAGTGATTTTGATTTGTTGGAGACAGTGATGCACCATTCATACGACGGGAACCCATGATATATGTGTATATATTACAATTACCTAGGACATCATGGTGTTTGTACATTATAATCCAAAACGGGTATTTCGTCTATTTATTTGCATTAGAATTTTTTTAAAATTTTAAGATGTTGAGTTTAACCAGTTTACTAACCAGTTCAAATAAGTTTGAACTAAAATTCAAACTAGAGTTTTCTTTTTTAATGATAGTTTGATTGTAGGTATGTGCTGACTTTATATATAAATTAGCAAAGCATGTGATCTAAATTCGTTCAAATATTTGAATTTGAGTATATTTTTTCAAAGTTATATGTTTCATTTGAATTGTTATAAATGAGTATATACCCTAAAGCTAAAAGTTTCAAAAAATATACCCGAATTTAACTCAAATTCGTGCATTTAAAATCATAGTGTCTAGGCACCGTGGTGTCCCATTATGGCGTCATATATATATATATATATAAATATAAATATATATATATATATATATATATATATATATATATATATATAGGAAACATTTTCTATACTCTTGGGAGTACGTACTCCTACATCCAGTATACCACTTAAACGAATGTGTTATACTTTTTTATCACTTTCAGTATACTCCAATAATAATTCTAAGATACTACAATGCGACTTTGTTGAAAAAAATTCATCGGAGCCATTTATTTCTTGCTATATACCGTTTTTCATGTACAAAAAGAGTATATAAACAAATTATGCTATAAAGTGTGGGTTTTGATGAAATTTTTTGTAAACTCATTTTGGAGTATCTTATAATTAGTATTAGAGTATACTCAAAAGGATAAAGAAGTATAATAACATCATTTATGCAGTATATTGAGAGTGGGAGTACATACTCTCAAGAGTATGCAACCATTTTCCTATATATATATATATATATATATATATATATATATATATATATATATATATATATATATAAATATCTCTACTATTGTAAAGCAGCAGTTGGTGGCAGTGGTGAGTTCTACCCACGTCATTAATTGCCCTACGCAAAAAACGAAGTGTTGCTTTAATTAGCCAGCTTTCGCAAGAAACGAAGCGTTAAAGATAGATGTTTGATCTTGTGAAATATTTTTTTTATTTTTTAATCTTTATTTTTCGTTATCAATTTTGTTTTTCGTAGCAACGCATGGGCATGTAACTAGTATAATATAATCGACTAGTCACTGGAGCGCCGGACACCACACCACACCACGAGCAACGGCGCAAGTCCTCCCTTTTATTCGCCTGCGCTGCGTCTGACCCGTGGGCCCACCTGCCATCTCGCTCGCCGCCGCCGCCGCCTCCATCTCTAGCCATTCCTTTCACGCCGCGCGCTAGCCGCCACTCACCACCGCCTGCACCGTCCCCGGCTTGCCTTCGCGCGACCCGAAGGGGGATGGTATGGTCAGCACCCCCCTCGCCGCCGACAAGAGTTCCCATTTGTAATCATGCTTCCGCAGATGGGGGGCTTCTCCGACGAGGATGCCCGGCGCGAGGATCCCTAAACCCATCAACTTGCCAAGCCAGAGGTACTAACATTTTTAATCCTAGCACTCAGGATCTGCACAAGAAGCTCTTGATTGTGGGATAACCGTGTCAAATAATTATTATGACCTTCTTGTCTTACGAACTGATGTGACGAGGCTTTCTTTGTGAAGGTTGGAGACTAATGGCCCCAGCCCCAATGCGGAGATTGTTCCAAAGTAAGCTCTGCTCCCTTGAACATGTTTTATTTGTAGGTGTTTCTGCAATGTGGAAATAGAACAATTTGCGGGCGCTCACTTGTTTTTACGTTATTCGATTTGATTCATTAGAGAAGGAAATTATGTCAAATATATCGTGTCTTGAGATTTAAGTATACACTTAAATTAATATTTCTGAATGGATAATGGAAGCTTCAATGCTGAAAAAATAGCCTTAATCGACCCCGGGGCGTGTGGATTCCTTAAGTTTGTATTAACCAGGCAAAACTGGTTTAGTCAAGGTGAGAAAATGTTTCCCTGTTATTGCCGTCTGATGGAAATTTGGCATGGATGTTTGGGGCGCTGCCCCATGGGTCAACAAACCGATGACTCCAGCATCAAATGTATGGGGTTCCCTTCGCTTCTATATCCCAAAAATGATGGTTACTTTTTGAGCTCTTTTACAGTACACTAAATTGAATATGAATCGTTCATTTTTTTCGATCAAATGGATTAGATTAATTAGAGTTTACTTATACTTCATCTAATAGTACAGTAGTAAGAACATCCTTAACAAATCAACGGTTAGATCTGACTTCTACTACACACTATATACTACTAGTATAATACACCGTAAAATTTCTCTACTTTTTTCTTGAACCATATTATATATGTATCACTTGGTACAATCAACCAAACATACTAAGAGGAAGCTCGATGACATCGTCAACAGTTGGAGGTGACTTCCTTGACTCACCTAGTGCTTGGGGTCCAAATTCACGTCCGTTGCCAGCATCAGTTGTGTGGGATGTCAGAGACAGGGGTCCCGCAAGAGGGGCCTACACCCGACTGGGCCTGACAGGCGGAATAGAAAGCCCAAAGCCCAGAAGCACCACGACGGGCCCGGAGGAGGCCTTCGACTTGCTCCCAAGGCGGCTCGATCCTTCTGGGAAGCTTCGCCACGCCCTAACAACCCGCCAGAGAGCAAGCCGCTTGATCGACCTTTGCGAGCTGCGGATCTTTGGAACGACAAAGCGGCGGCGTGGGTCGGGGAAAGCATAACCACCTCTCCAAGACGTAGAGCGAAGGCGAGATAATGACAAGGGACATGTCGCCCAGGCCACCATGTTCGAGGTCTTGGCGCCATCGATCGTGTATCCTTCCCCAAAGTATATAAGGGGAGAAGGGAGAAACAAGAGAAGGAGGACATACACAATATATCCAAGAACACAGGACTAGGGTATTATCTCCTCCGAGAGAGCCCGAACTGTCTAAAACAGATTGCCCTCAAGATCTGTGTTACCATCAAGCTCGAGATCCCGCACAAATCCCTAGAATCACAAATCTTATTGCCGCTAAACCGATCGTCGGCGGTTGGCGCGCCAGTAGGGGATCGTGTTAAGATCTTAAATCAAGCTTGATGGTCTGCGACGCAGCGAAGTCTCCACAGCCTTCTTCCGGCCAGTCTTCCGCTTCTAAGCTTGACCTTCATCTCCAACGACTTGAAGCCTTTCCTCTCTAAGGGAACCGCACTGCAAATACGCAGTGAGGTTTCCGGCGACCCATCGTCACGACTTCCGCGCCGATCGGAGGGTCCCCTGCCTCGTGCTCTAAAGTGCCGAGTGGGGATCCAAGGCTTGCTCCACCAGGAGTTTGCTCGAGGACGCCGAGGCGCGAATGGTGGGGGTTCTCACCGCCAAGCCACTCGGCACCAGGCGCCTAGGTTTATCGTCTCCAGGCTCACCCACCTCTGGCCGAGTCGAAGAAAGCCTAGAGGCTGCTTTGGAATTTCCGTAGAGTCTGCGTGTCGAAGGCTCGTGAGCGGTCAGCAATGCGCCCTCGACACCTCGATCATGCCGATTTGGAAGGTGGCCGAGTGATCAACCGACGACGGCGCGTACTCTCGGGACCGCGCCGTTATCAATGAAGACATCCTGCAAGCCAAGATGGGGACCAGCCGTTTCGTACCCTACAGAATATCGCCGCCTCCAAGACACTCCTGGATACCACGACCCTATCTTTGAGGCGGGTGATCGATTGCCCGATCATGGCCCAAGTAAAGGCCATGGTGACGGGCAGCGACTATCCAAAGAGCCCAAACCGATCGGCGAAGGAGTCGCCACGTGGTCGGCGAGGACCAGACGACCAAGAATGGCCGGCCCGAAGCCCGCCAGACACATCATGTTCTACCTCGCGAGACGACTGCGACACAAAGCATCAACCGCGACCTCCGCTCGAGACCTCAACGCCAGCGCGCGGCCAGAAAGGGAGGAACAACGCCGTCAAGCCGATTTAATATGAACGCTACGGCATCCTTCCGCGAGATCGCTGGCACGCTAAGCGCGATCCCTCGCGTCGATCACCACCCGGGGTGTCGCGGGGTCATCGAAGGGGTTCGGCGCGTTTACCCTCACCTACGCCGAGTGGTTTGGCCTGATGGATTTAATCCTAAAGGCATCACTAGGTTCGACGGTGAGAGGGACCGGAGGCTTGGCTACAAGTATATGCTCCGGGCAAATGTGGCGTGGGACCAGAAAGTAATGGCAAACTACTTGCAGGTTACCCTCTCGCCTGCCCAAGCTTGGCTCACGGACTTCCCGAACTCTATAGATTCTCGGGAGATCTCATGTGGCGATTCATTTCAAATTTCCAAGGCACTTACGAGCGCCCGGGCACCCCTTGGGACCTATACCAGCTACACCAAAGGAGGAACGAACCCCTCCAGGAGTTCGTCAAGCGCTTCATGCACAGGAAGAGCACCGTCCGGGATGTCACAGATGCGATTGTGATAGCTGCCTTCCAGAAAGGGGTCAGCGACCCCGACCTCATCAAGAAGATGTCCCGGAAGCCACCCACGTCGGTCCGGGAGTCGTCGCTAGCGGACCGTTACGCCGACCTCCGAGGCTCTGGCGAACGGGCGTGACGAGGAAGGATCAGCCGAACCCTGGCGGAAAGAAAAGAAGCGCAGGGCGAAGAGCCGGTGGCGCCGCCGCACCAACTCACCTCGCGCCCTCAAAGAGGATGGATATGATAAGGTTATGAACTCACTTTGCCCTTTCCATCAGAAGGAGGCATGCCGCCAAGGATCCGCTTCACCCTAAAGAGGTTCGCTCGCGAGAGCAAGAAGCAGCCGACAAGGTCCGAGCGGGCACGCCGCCAACAAGCCACCTCCCGGCCGAGGAGAACTATCAGGAAGCCGATCTCGAGCTCAACTACATATTCGGGGGCTCAGCCGCGTATGAGTCCAAGCGGAAGCAAAAGCTCACCGCCCGGGACATCTACGCGCGGCACCGGAACGCCTAATATGTACGCCGTCCGAGGTCGCGATAACCTACGACCGCTCGGATCACCAGATCACGCGTCCGTTCCGGCAGGTATCCTCTCGTCTTGGCGCGTCGTCCGCAGCATCAAGCTCAAGAGGGTATTGATCGACGGCGGAAGCGGGCTCAACGTCCTCTTTGTCAAAACCCTCGACGATATGGGGATTCCACGCTCGGAGCTAAAGCACGGATCGTCGCCTTTCCACGGTGTCATACCTGGGACTTCAAATGACACCACTCTCGGACAAATCACTCACGGTCACTTTCGACGCAAGGGAGAATTACGGACAGAGAACCTTAACCGAGGTGGCAGATTTCGCAACAAAGATATCATGCCATCTTGGGAGACGTACCGGCCAAGTTCATGGCAAGACCCGCTACACGTATTTGACGTTGAAGATGCCGGCCGAGTGGTATCATCGCTCTGCGTGGTGACATGAAGCGATCTTTTTCTGTGACGAGGAAAGGCTGCGAGATGGCCGAGTCCCCGAGGCGCTAGCAGTGCTCGGGAAGGGATCCGGCGAGAAGCGGATTCCGGAAACTGCGGCGTCCACCCGCAAAGCGCGAAGCCAGTGGATTGGCCCCAAGAAGGTTCCAAAAATCCTCCTCGACCCGTCCGATCCGTCGCGAACCACCTTGATCGGACAGGGCTCGGAACAAATAGGAGGACGTGCTCGCTACTTTCCTGCGGGCGAATAAAGACGTCTTCGCCTGGAAGCCGTCGGACATGCCCGGAGTTCCCAGGGAGGTGATCGAGCACGCGTTGAATGTAGACCAATCGGCCAGGCCAGTCAAGCAAAGGCTGCGTCGATTTGCCCAAGACCGCCGACAGGCCATCAGGGAGGAGATTACAAAGCTGCTAGCCGCAGGCTTCATCAAAGAAGTGTATCATCCCGACTGGTTGGCGAACCTCGTACTCGCCCAAAAGAAGAATAAAAGTCGGGCGCATGTGTGTCGATTACACCGACCTCAACAAGGCTGTCCGAAAGATCCCTTTGGTCTCCCTCGTATTGATCAGGTGGTAGACTCCACTGCCGGGTCCCAACTACTTAGTTTTCTGGACGCCTACTCGGGCTATCATCAAATTCGGCTTCAAGAGGGGGATTGCGAGAAGACCTCGTTTATCACCCCGTTCGGAGCATATTGCTACATCACCATGCCGTTTGAAATGAAGAATCTTTGGCGCTACTTATCGGTAGCGATCTGACGGTGTTTTCACCATCGGCTCGGACCATAGCGTGGAAGCGTATGTGGATGATATAGTGGTCAAAACCAAGGCGGAAGATACCTCACCTCGCACTGGCCGAGACGTTCACAAGTCCGAGGCGTTCGGATGAGGCTAAACCCCGAGAAGTGTGTTTTCGGAGTTCCCTCCGGGAAGCTACTCGGGTTCATTGTCTCTCATCGTGGGATCGAGTCGAACCCGGAGAAAATCGGAGCCATCATGAAAATGGCCCCGCCTACCAGCCAAAAAGAGGTCCAAAAGCTCACTGGATGCATGGCAGCGCTTGGCAGGTTTATCTCACGGTTGGGAGTCCGAGGAATGCCTTTCTTCAAGCTCCTCAAGAAGCACGACCGCTTTGAATGGACGGCGGAGGCACAACAAGCCTTTGAAGAGCTCAAGGTTTTCCTCTCCACCCCGCCAATTCTAGTCTCGCCGGTGCCAGGTGAACCTCTCCTGCTTTACATAGCGGCGACTACTCATGTAGTCAGCGCCGTGATAATTGTGGAGCGGGAAGAATCTGGACACCGCTACGGCGTGCAGCGCCCGGTTTATTTTGTCAGTGAAGTGCTGGGCGAGTCCAAGACACGATATCCTCAAATCCAAGGCAGACGCCATTTTGATCTCGTCACGAAGCTAAAGCATTATTTCCAAGGACATTCGATTTCAAGAGTGACTTCATTCCCCGCGGAGAGGTCCTCCGTAATCGGAAGCTACTGGAAGAATTTCAAAGTGGGCAATGAGCTCTGAGCTTTCGACATCTCGTTCAAGCCGCGTCCGCCGTCAAGTCGCGAGGCTTTGGCGACTTCACGGCCGAGTGGACCGAATCCAGACTCCGCGGAAGAAGAGCCGAATATTGGGTCATGCACTTGACGGATCTCTCATGCTCGGAGGAAGCAGGCTGGAATCCTCCTTATCTCGCCTAAGGGCGACAAGTTGAAGTATGTCCTTCGGCTTCACTTCCCGCCTCAAACAATGCCGCGAGTACGAGGCCCTCATCCATGGGCTTCAGATCGCCACATCACTCGAATCAAGCGGTGGCGGTTCGTGGCGACTCGGTTGGTGGTAAATCAAGTGCAAAAGGACTGGTCGTGGCGTGGATCAGACCATGACGGCATACCGCCGCAAGTCCGAGAATTGGAAGGCAAGTTTGACGGCCTGGAGCCGTTCATGTCCTCCGCCACAATGAGGCAAAGCAGACGAGCCGTGGCTAAGATGGGAGCCACCCGGCGAGATGTCCCGAGTGGTATCTTCGTCTGAGATCTTCACGAGCCAACCGTTACAAAACGGCAAAAGCCAATCGAGGGTCACGGATCGGGTCCTACTCATCGATCCCGATCGACCACCCGCACCTTGATTATCTCTGAAGGACAAACTCCGGAGCGATCGCTGGGCGAGCGCGTCTCCGACAAGCCAAATCCTATGTGGTGGTGGGCGACGAGCTCTTAGAAAAGTGCCTCGGGTGTCCTCAAGCGGTGCATTCGGGACAAGTGGGAAGAGAGTCGCTCCAAGAAATCCACTCGAGGGATGTGTGGCCATCACGCAGCGGCATCAAGCGCCTTGGTCGGGAAAGCCTACCGACAGGGCTTCTTACGCCAACCAGCGATAGCGGATGCCAAGGAGATAGTTCGAACTGCGAGGGTCGCTGGCCTATGCAAGACAGACGCACTTGCGCAAGACAGAGCTACAGACTATACCCATTTCTTGGCCCTTCGCGACTGGGGCTCGACTTAGTGGGCCCGCTCAAGAAGGCTCAAGGCGGTTTCGCTTACCTCTTCGTGGCCATTGACAAGTTCACCAAGTGGATCGAAGCCAAGCCAGTCGCCACTATCACCGCAGTTAAGGCCAAGGAGTTCTTCCAGGATATTGTGGTCAGATTCGGAGTGCCCAATCGGATCATCACGGACAACGGCACCCAATTCAGGAGTGAAGAATTCCAAGAATGGTGCGAAGGCGTCGGGATCAAGATCTGCTTCGCCTCGGTGGCTCACCCACGAATAGGGATGGAACTGGTACGGATATTTTCCGACCGACCGACCGACCGAATTGATTTGGATGATGATTTGGATAGTTTCACAGATATCCAGTTGATTTCTCGGATAAGGATATGGATACAGATAATTTACATGGATACGGATACGGATATGGAACACTGATTATCCGATGGATACGGAATATCCGAGTTTTTGTTCGGATAATATCCGAATATGACATACGGATATTATCCGAATAACACGTTTCAGAATAACACAGTAACAATTTAACATGTTTCACTGTTTCAGAGACTAGGGTCTGCATTGGATGACAAGATATAATGTGGTCATGTGTGCTAGATGCTAATTTGGAGATATTTGGGTAAAGGTGGTACATAAATTGGCAAGTGGCGTTTCAGGAGGACTACTTAGGATTCAAGAAGATATGCCACCGCAAATCATTTGGTTCAATTATTGCAATGGGGTACATTGTTACTCACAGAGTCACATGTATGACAAGCTAGGGATAAAAAGGCAAAAAAAAGACATACAAATATATTTCTTTTGGAATTTTGAATTTAAATATGGACCGATTTTGGGAAAAAAAAACTGAAATTGGATTTTAAAATATCCGACTAATATTATTCGTATCCATGTTGATTCCGATCCGTATTCGATCTGTATTCGTAACCGATATTATCCTGTATAATTCGTATTCGATTCTGTATTCGACACTATTTGTATTCGATTCCGTATTCGATAAAAAATACGGATACGGATATGAATAGGACGATATTCGACCGTATCCGATCCGATCACATCCCTGCCCACGAAGCAATGGGCAGGTTGAGCGAGCTAACGGTCTGGTCCTCCAAGGCCTCAAGGCCAGGATCTTCGACCACCTAAAACCATACGCTGCTCGATGGGTGAAGGAGCTACCGTCGGTGCTTTGGGGACTCAGAACCACTCCTAGCCGAGCGACTGGCCAAACTCCCTTTTTCCTGGTCTATGGCGCAGAGGCGGTCCTGCCGATCGAGCTAGGATTCGAATCCGCGAGGGTTCGGAATTATAACGAAGCCAAGTCCGAGGGAAGCCGAATGGTGGAGCTTGATCAACTCGAGGAGGCTCGGAATGTTGCAGCCATCCAGTCGGCTAAGTACCTCCAGGGACTTCGGCGTTACCACTCTCGCGACGTCAGAGGTAGAACCTTTTCAGAAGGAGATCTGGTCCTGAGGAGGAACCAGAAAAGCGAGCACAAGCTCTCTCCAATTTGGGAAGGTCCATACATTGTGCAGAAGACAGTCCGGCCGGGTGCTTATCGACTCAGACGAGAAGACGGCGAAATTTTGGCGAATACTTGGAACGCCGAACAGCTCCGTCGCTTCTACGCATGAGTTATGTACCCGACTCCCACACATTAAATAAAATGGTGGTCCGTCTTATTTTCTGAAGTTCTGTGTAATGCTAGCCCCGAGTGGTTATTACCCGACTCGTGTAGCGCCTAACCCTGGTCGTGCCGATATAAAATGCACGGAAATAACAAGCCGCGATGAGCACAAAGCCTCGGCGGTTTATACCAGCGCGCACAAGGGAACGGGTAGAAAGCACTAACCACTCGAATCGCAATCCAGCTGTAATTTAACCGAGATTCGCTGATCGCGAATTTCTAGTCGTCAAGCTCGAGCCCAGCGCCTCATTGTCCTAATCGAGCAATCGACTGAATAAGTTGATCAGGCGGAACCACTAAACTCGGATTAAATATGATGGCACAGACTGGACGAAATTTCGCATTTCATTCCATAATGTTAATAATTTACATTACTGACTTTCTTTTTTTCTTTTTCTCGCGCTAAAAAAAAATAAAATAAAATAAAAAAATCACTGCTTGGTGCTCTTGGTCTTCTTTGGTGCTCTGGTCTTCTTTGGTGCTCACGATCTTTGGTCTTCTTTGGTCTTTGGGAGGCCCGGAGGCGGGATCGTCGAGGTTAGACGCGACCCAAAGCCGCCAGAATCTCGTCCTCAACCACCCACAAGGGTGGTATAAGGCGGACGAGGGCCCTGACGGCAAGGTCGTCGCGGCGATCGCGACCAACCATCTCGAGGATGATCTCGGCCACCTCGTGGAGCCCCGGTGCAACCTCCAACAAGGTGGCCACGGCGGCGGCGTCCCCCGCCGCTCCTTCCTCCTCCTCCGCCTCCAGTGTGGCAAAGTCGAGGTCTTCCCAAGACTCTGCCTCCTCGGTTAATGGAAGCGGCCAGAAGAACATTGGCGAAAGAATTCCGCGTAGGGGCCAACAAACCTCCCCGTATTAGACATGGAAGAAAACTGGAAGAGGAAGAAGAAGGACGAGGCAAGAAGAAACGGGCGATCGCTCATTAGCGGTGATGCCCCATTTATAAGCCACCCCAGACCCTAAATCGAAGCGTCTCAAAGGCAATCAAACGCGCCACCTCGCAATCAATGAAGCGCAAAAAACAAAGCGGCAGTGCAAATACCGAAGAAAATCAGCGCGTTGAACAAAATTAAGGGACACTTCGCCAGACACGTGTCATGAGCAGTTCAAGCTCATTCGGCCTTCCCGCTTAATTCTACCAAATTAAGCGAAAAAGCCCGGGGGCTGGAGAGCTAGCAAGCGATGCAAGCCTGGGGGCTAAAACCACTCAGCCAGGTGGCCACAACGTAAGTCCCGACGCTTGAGAGCTGCACGCCAGCCTCTCGGAAAAGCGTGTCTGGGGCAAGAAAGCCACGGGCCAAGGCCCTGGCGTTCGGGAGCCATACCAGTCGGCTGGAACTCACCCGGAAAGGCGCAACAAGATCCAAAAGGCTGCGGGCCTATATTCTAACAACTCAGCCAGAGGAGAAAGAGTGAAAGAGGTCTGAAGACCACTCAGCGGAAGACAATACAGGCAAATCACATTGAAGTAAGAAGACACAATATTTCAAACCAGGAGGGCGAGCACTCGGCATCAAGGCCCACATCGAAGTCAGAATTCTAGATTCTCCAACAAGGCCTGCGATGCACCGGACACCTCTTCGAGGAGCGCGTTTGCCTTGTCTTCATCACAGGCAAAACCTTCTTTCACAGCTTCGAGGTCAACTCTCGGATAATGAGACTTGACCACCGCCAATGCCTGGTTCGCACTCATTGCTGCGGACTCTTTGGCGTAAGCTCTGATCCTGTCGGCTCCTCCCGAGAGAAGTGGAACAGCATCGTCCCCCTGGCCCGGCGTGACTCCTTCAATACGCAGAAGGTGCAGGACTGGCTCGCAGGCGACGCGCAGTTCAGTCTGGCCCTGTTCGGCAGCGGCCATCTTCTCCTTGCACTCTGCAACAAAGTCAAACGGCCATCAGGGGCACACCCGACGCCAAGTATGGTCAACCCAAGTCAAAGAAACTTACCCTTCAGCTCCCGCTGCATCCTTTCCAAGCTGACTCGAGCTTCGAGGCCAGAGTTCTCTGAAGCCTCGATCGGGCCTCACCAAGAACGGTCGAGTCACGCTCTGAAACACAAGAGTGTCATCATCCTCTCCAACCATCCAAACCGAATCCAGGGGAGAATCTCACCTTCAAGCATATGCTCAAGCTTCGTCTTTTCCTCCCGGATCGTCATACACTCGCCCTGAAGCCCGTGGACCTCTTTCCATCTGTCGCCCGATCTCGTGAGCTTGTCCTGCATCGCTCGCTTCCTTGAGCCGGGAGCACCTTCCGAAAAACCGCGATCTTTGCTCCGAGCGCCCCCCATGTCCTAGGTAACAGGCGAATCTCGGGAGAAGTCAAGAGCAAATGTGATTAAAGACAAGAAACTCACCACGACAAGCGTGCTACACTGACGGTGAGCTCATAAAGCTCCGTCCGAGCGCTCTCTCCATCTCGTCGTCCTCTTCCATCCCTTTCGGTGGAACCCCCTTCCCACCATACGGTCCGATTCGGGGCTTCGGCAGAGGACCGAGCGGCGGTGGCTCTCGACGCACTTCCTCCGCTCCGGGAGGCGGTGCCGGAGTCGACCTCGTCGACGGACGGACCACCGGATGGATTCGGCCGTTGGCGCCGGCGCCGGTGGCGACACCCGGCGGCCGGCAGCGACCTAGCCTCACTTTGGGCTCCTTTTCAGAGACCCCTCCGCCGGACGTCCGAAAGGTGAGTCTGAATCGGCAAAGAGAAGACACCTCAAAGACAGAAGTGACAAAAAGACAAGGGTCGCCCAAAAGAATACCTTTTGGACTTCTTGAATTTCATCCTGGTCTCATCCGAGACCCAAGACCACTCGGAGGAAGTTAGCTCCAGCCTGGTCGCTTCGGGATGAAGGTCGTGGCCCTGTGCTTTGTGATCCGGCAAGACGGAGGTCGAAGGCGGTGACGAAGGACCGGCGACCTCCTCCGCCGATTCCGTAGCGACTCGTCGGCCAGAGGTGTCGCCCACTCGCCGCTGGCGTGTTTCAAATGAGAGAGGCCGACAACGGAGCGTTAGAAAGGAAGGACGCGCGTTCTGAAAAAGGAACGATCGCACCTGCTTTGAATCACACATCGACCAAAGAAATCATGGAACAACCTTTCGAGAGAATAGTGCACTCACAGAGGAGGAGGCCTTGCCGTCGAAAATTTATGAGGGCAGCCCTGTTGGTGATTATTGTGCCAGGCACGAAGAGATCAACTACGTCTTGCGCGGTGCCTCCATCGACAAAGACACATCCGCTTTCAGTGGGGTCCAGAGGCCCGTTGTATTGGAACCCCAAATGGACTCTCTCCTTCAAGGGCTGCACTCAGCGCTTCACAAAGCCGATCGCGATCCCGGACCCGTCGACTTCGGTTCTTCAGATCGTCAATCAATGCCGAAGCTTCGGGATTTGGGCCAAACCGCCTCCATCCGGGGCGTCGCTCCAAAGATCGGGAAGCTTTAGGAGCGCGGCCGACAAAGGGGCGAGGAAAGGATCAACATTGGCACAATAGAACCACTCCGTCTCCAACCTTTGAGGAGGTCTTGAGAGGAACGACAAAATATCGCTTCTTCGAGCCCTCCCAGCGGTGGGCCGGCGCCCCAACGACGTTGGGGGCGGCCCGGTTCGGATGAGGCTTCAGCAAGAAGAAGGAGCGAAACAAATCCAAATGAGGACGTATCCCAAGATACGCCTCGCAGAGCTGAACGAAGATGGCGATGTGAAGGATCGAGTTGGGGTTCAAATTGATCAACTCGATTTCGTAGAAGTGGAGGAGCCCCCGGAAGAAGGCGCTCCCAGGGATGCTAAGCCCCCGCCAGAAGGACTCGAACACCACAATCTCATTCTCTAGAGGTGTGGGGTAAGGGTCACCTGCGGCGGGACGGGCGGAGATCAACTCCAGCGGAGGGAGGACGCCGGCGGCGACCATTCCCTCCAAGCGGGACGTCGTCGTGATGGAGGTCTCCCACCCCGCCGTCGCAGGGTCGACGCTACCTCCCGACGCTGACGAGGATCCTGAAGAGGAAGACATCTCTGTGAAGGAGACCTGGAGGGAGGAACCGTCGGGGGCCTTGGGCGCGAAATTAGAAACCCTAAGCTGCCCAAACCGCCGAAAGAGGATCAAAGGTTTCTCAACGGTGGAGGGGGAAGGACAGAGGTACCTTCGCCTAGCAAGTTTTCCCGCATTTATAAGGAGCAAGCCTTAATTTTCGCCTTACGGCGGGGAAAGCAACGGCCTCTGTTTTCGATCCTGGGCCAGATCTAGGGCATGCCCCATGTTGGGCCGATAGCTGGGTAGCGCAAAACGCGACCAGGTGTCAAGTCTGGTTCGAAGTTTGGGATAAGGTCGCCCCATGATGGGCTGAGCAGCCGCCACGGAAGTTTGGGGTAGGGCACTTTCCGAACATCCCAACCGGTATGTCCCATAATTTGGGGCCAATTCTTTGATCATCGCTTCTTAGCGTGATTGGGTGCCGCGAGAGGATTTTTCACTAAATCGGTCTTGAGAATCGCCCCATGAGGGTCTGGCGATCTTGGCCGTGAGCGGCACAGCATTACTCTGGATGACCAAGGTATGCCCCATGAGGTCGGTTGGGCCTCACAAGCCAACCGCCGCACACCGCAAACGGCGCGGTACCGCTTCGCCCGAAAAAAAAAGATGCAGACGCCCCATGAGGGCCAACCGAGCGGCAAGCCGGTTGCCGCGCACCGTGAACGGGCGCGGGTACCACCCGACCACGAGCCGAAAGATTACGGTCGCGCCATGAGAGGGCTAACCGAAGCGGCAAGCCGGTTGCCGCCAAGACCGTAACGGCGGGTACCACTCGGCCACGAGCCGAAAGATTACGGTGCGCCCCAAAAGGGACAACCTAGCGACAAGCCGGTTGCAGCGCAAGACCGTAAGCAAGCGCAGTACCACTCGCCACGAGCCGAAAGATTACGGTGCGTCCCATGAGGGCCGGTAGAAGCGACAAGCCGGTTGCAGCAGACCGTAGCGGTAGCGGTACCACTCGACCACGAGCTAACCAACCACGGTGGCTTCATAATACAAGTTCTTTATGATCTTTCTCCCGCATAATCCTTATGACAGAGTAAGAGGCGGAAGTCGATCCTAAAGCACTTGGGGTCAGCTGTGGGATGTCGAGACAGGGTCCCGCAAGAGGGCCTACACCCGACCGGGCCCGACAGCGGAATAGAAAGCCCAAAGCCCGGAAGCACCACGACGGGCGGAGGAGGCCTTCGACTTGCTCCCAAGGCAGCCTCGATCCTTCTGGGAAGGCCACGCCCTAACAACCCGCCAGAACGAAGCACGCTTGATCGACCTTTGCCAGAGCTGCGGATCTTTGGAACGACAAGGCGGCAGGCGTGGGTCGGGGAAAGCATAACCACCTCTCCAAGACGTAGAGCGCGAAGGCAGATAATGACAAGGGACATGTCGTCCAGGCCACCATGTTCAGGGCCCGGTGGCGCCCATCGATCGTGTATCCTTCCCCCAGTATATAAGGGGAGAAGGGAGAAACAAGAGAAGGGAGGACATACACAATATATCCAAGAACACAGGACTAGGGTATTATCTCCTCCGAGAGAGCCCGAACCTGTCTAAAACAGATTGCCCCCGCATCCTGTGTTACCATCAAGCTCAGATCCCGCACAAATCCCCTAGAATCACAAATCTTATTGCCGGCGAAACCGATCGTCGACAAGTTGTATTACGGACCACATCATTTGCCAACGGCCGCAGTTGCCTTAGAAGCACATAGAAAAGATCAGGAAGCTCACAACTTTCTCGTTTTCCAAATTCTTTCATTGAAATTCTGAAAGCACCGTTAAGAACAATTGGGAAAGGGGTATAAGCTCCATCTACAGCTCGAGCTGGCAAGTATGAATGACATGTGTCTAATAATTCATTTTACTATGTAGGGACCTACATCACATGGGAAGGGGTTCACCCCAAGTATGAATGATTTCCCAATACTTGACTCAAAAAACTCAGAGTCAAACGATCAGCGAGGTGACTACATGCAACATAAGATTGCTTTCCATAATTCTGTTTATAGTTTCAGTTGTTCACACTGTAGCATGCCCTGACTCTAATTTTGTTTGACACCAAGTTATTTGGAATAACAGAAAACTGCTGGTATTTTTCTCGTTTGAACAGAACAGGTTTATATTTCCAGTTAAACTGATCTTTCTGGTGCTAAAAGCTTTATCAGTTCCATACAGTTGATCAATCTACAACATTTATTCTCCTTTCTTATTGTGTTTTCAGTTACAGGCCATGGTCCGCAAGGGTGACCACCACTTGGTTCTGGTAGTGTGGCGGCACAAGATGAACAAAGAAAGAGGCCACTATTTCATAGTTCATACCTCACAGGTGGTCATAGTAATTTGCTGTCAAATAAATTTAATTTCCTTTCCATATGATGAGATATGTTCCTTTTTGTATGATGGGAGTTGATAAGGTAATTTCATCTTGAGTCCTGATCACCCCCCTGACAGAAATGGAATGTTGCATAGAGGAACGGCACCATATGGTCCATAAAAGCCTGAAGAACCCCCTGGTCATAGTCCTGTGGAACCTTTTGTTCATTGTGGTACTGGTACCCAGAGGCAGCAACAAGGCAGGGTCTAGGACATGGTGGTTATTGCCCAGATGACGGGGATCCATATCATCCTAAATATAGTTTTTTCAGACTTTGAATAGTTTCAAAATTTGAAACCCAAATTTTAAAAGTTGTGGCTAGGAAATGAAAAAGGGTATTCGTTTAATTGCTAAAAATCCTTGGAAAAGCCAGAAAATTCAGAAAATCTACAGTAAATGCAACGAAACAACTTGGCATCTCATTATTTATTTTATGGCAAATTTTGGGATATTACAAAAACACTCACTTGAACCTTGCAAGGTCAAGCACCTAGAAGTGAAACACAAACTAGGGTTATCTACTCTCTCAAACACTCAAAAGGATCTTCAATCTAAGCTTAAATTGCCCTCAAGGTTTTCACAAGGATGAGTACTGAGATAGAGTTGCCAACCTCTACAAGTGAACCCCCATATGGTCTGTATATAGCTCTACATATCACAAACTGGCTGGTAAACACAAAAACTTCAAAATCTCCTTTTGAGTTAGATCATCCGATCCACTCAGATTATCCATCTGTCTTAAATGCTTTCCAATGATAGAAAATATAGCCGTTATGTACAGTTGGATCGTCCGACCTACCTGGATCTTCTGGCCCTGTGCAATGTCTCGATAGCACCTTCTATATCAAATTGATTTGACCAACTCATATCATCCGAGTCACATTGAAATCTTCCAAACATGTCTGTGAAATTGATCCGATCTACTCAGATCATCCGTGTCCTATTGAAAAATCCAGAACATGTCCTTTGTTGAATTAATTCGACTCGTAGTCCGATCATCCGACTCCTGTGGGAATTTTCAGAACAAGTCCTCTGTTGAATTGATATGACCAGTAGTCCGACCCACTCAGATCCATAAGCCTCTGTATAACTAAAAGCCAAAAACCACTAGAGAGATGCTTTTTTTTTTCTTATTGAGTGTTGGTTTTATACCAATGCTATTGAAGTTTGGGTAAAATTAATCACCTTTACTACCTATAAAAGCAGACATGTTTTATGCTACTTAAGACAAAAAAGCAGGCTTTAAACTATAAGCCTAAAAACCCTAAACCTAAAAAAAAATAGGGCCTAAAAAACCAGCCGGTCAAAACCATCCTAGTTTATATGGCCAATGTAAATTTAGAATGTGTGGAAAAAATTTGATAACTTGTCATAGGAAAAAATGATTAAAAAAAAGAAATGCATAGAGGATATGAACCAGAAAATTTAATTTAAGGTTGCTCAGCCATATCTGCAATTTTGCAGGTATATATTTAATGAATCTCTACTATATAAAGTGAGAGTTTCTTCCCACGTCACATTAATTGCCCTGCTTAATTACCCTAATTAATTGCCCTGCTTAATTGCCCTACGCAAAAAACGATGCGTTGCTTTAATTAGTCAGCTTTTGCAAGAAACGAAGCGTTAAAGATAGATGTTTGATCTTATGAAATAGTTTTTTTTTTAATCTTTATTTTTCGTTATCAATTTTGTTTTTCGTAGCAACGCACGGACATATAACTAGTAGCATTAATGTAGGAGTGAATAAAATTGCAAGAATTGAGCATCAAAGATTTGCTTGTGCATGTGAACAAACACAATAAAAAGACGATATATATGAATAGCATCAAAAGAAGAATCAATAGATGACGTTGTATTTCTTACTTTCAATTCGATGTTGACGAGACCAAAAACAATAAATACCCATCCCAAAAATAAATAAAAGCAATTAATACCATATTCAAGGTAGAAAATAAATAAATAAATATAGAATACAAGAAGGTATGAAAAATGGATATCACTTTTCTGAATCTAACAAAACATAGAATCTGAGCATTGTGGTATCAAATCCTAAATAAGAGGTGTGGATCATTCTCTTTTCCTCCCAATTGATGAGCGAATTTGTCAGACTTTCCCATACATTTGTGTGGCTAGACACTATAAACATGTTTATATTTAAAAATAGAGTTGTTGTTATACAACTCTTACATATGATTGTAAATATAACTGTATTTCTTATTAATAATATAGCTCGAATATTTTATCGCTAAGGCTTTCAGCTATGATATCCTCTATAAATGAAAGCAAAAGCACTAAACTGGAAGTGTAAAAATTCGATTTTAAAAAAGGGATTGTAAAATATCCATTGCATTATTACTTTAAGATCGATATATTCTCATGTCAAGAAACAAAAGCAATAAATACCGGCGGTGAGAAATGAATAGATTATACTAGTTACATGCCCGTGCGTTGCTACGAAAAACAAAATTGATAACAAAAAATAAAGATTAAAAAATAAAAAAATTATTTCACAAGATCAACCATCTATCTTTAACGCTTCGTTTCTTGCGAAAGCTGGCTAATTAAAGCAACGCTTCGTTTCTTGCGTAGGGCAATTAATGACGTGGGAAGAACGGACCACTGCCACCAAGTGCTGCTTTAGAATAGTAGAGATATATGAAGGTGCAAAATGGAGCATTAAATATTAGCGCTGTGATATCAAAACAAGCATTAATGTAGGAGATAGATCACATAAATGTGCATGATTTGATGGTGCAGCTATATAAACTCCTACAAAGGCCGGAGCATGGCAATAAGCATACTGAAACATGAGAGGCAGGACGAATACAAATAATCCTCTCCTAATGGCACTCGTCAAGGGAAATATTGCGACGAGGATGGTGCACTAATGATCATGACTTCCACCATGTCATCCTGCTATGCAAGTAGGAACACCCAAGTACCCAACGCCCCCTTTAATTTTTTTCCCTGTATTTTCCCTATCAATCTGAATATTTAACCTGTGTGTAATAATTGCACCGTGTAGACGATGGAGTGAAGTGTTTCGATGTCGATTTCTGCACTTGAAACGTCCCTATATTTGCACATTATTTTTGCCACGTTCCAATTGCAGAAATTGATATCGAAACACTCCACTCAATCATCTACACGATGCAATGAGTACACCAGATTAAATCAAATTGATAGGGAAAATGCTAGGAAAAAATTAGAAGAAAGACCACGGAATGGTACCGTCTGTAGCATTTTCACCTAACATCTCTTTTGTCTCTATCTTATCTTTTATGCGGCTTCCGATATCTAAAACCACTCGATTACTTTTCTCTATCTCTTTCTGACCGAATGGTTTTCCCCAAATCAATGGCATTGCAGCCCCAAATCAAGAATTTTTTACTGTTCTGGCCTTTCCAAAAAATATTTTTCGGATCTAGCCGTTTCCTGAACGAAAATACAAAAATAGCCCGTAACAGTGCAAAACCCCGTCGCGGTAATTTTTTTATTTTTAAATTATAATTTCCGCGGACCCCATATTTGTTTGAATTTTTTTCCGCGCTTCCAAACCGCTGGATATTAAAAAAAAAAATTCTGGGTTTTTAAATATCCCGCGGTGGGGGAGCACTGATTTTTTTTTCTTTTTTTTTGTTTTTATATTCTAGCGGTGGGGGAGAGCGGTTTTATTTATTAATTTTTTTCCTTTTTTTAATTAAACCGCGGTGGGGGAGCGCTGGTTAATTGTAGTAACTTTTGCATGCTAAGTGGGACGTTTGCAATTTTGAGCTTACCAGATCGAACATCCTCTCCAACAACATTTCTTGTCATCCTCTCCAACAAACAACATTTCTTGTCTTGATTTGCCTCACAAGCATCCGGAAAAAAGAAAATAAAAAGCCAGCATTCCCCCACCGCGGGGTATTTTTTTTTTAAAAAAAAATTATATCCAGCGGTTCGCAAGCACCGGAAAAATCACAAAAAATTCCAAAAAATATGCAGCGGTCGGGGTCCGCAGAAATTGGAATTAAAAAAAAAAAAATTACCGCGACAGGAACCGCAGTTCTGTAGGCTATTTTTGAGGGGGCCAGAACAGTAAAAGAAACGGCTAGATTCGGAAAATAATTTTTTTGAGTAAAAAATTCCCAAATCGATCCTGTCGCTGCTCTCCTCCCTCCTCTCTAGTGCTCAATCGAGCAATGCTCATACGACGATACGACGTGCGTGGATGCTACTGCCAGAAGCAAATTCAACAACCCTCACACCGTCAGTCAGACGTACGTACTGCATGCAAGCCAGGCCACCATCGCTCCATATCAGTATCCAGCTGATTTCCTTTCTTTTTTATTTTAGAAAAGATGTCCACGAAATGATTTCGATCGACATCGATCCTAGCTAGCTTGCATCGACATATCTATCTTGTGTAAAAATGCATGGTGACCAACAAGCACATCTGTGCGTATCTGACTGCGTGATGCATGCCGATTCAGACTGCGTCGTGCATTCCGATTCGGTGGGCTTGCTCTATAAAATTTTTAATCTCTTAAGAATATGCGACTACTAACCTTTAAAAAAGATAATACGCGCCAACTTTTTTGCTAGTCTAATTAATTTAAGCAGAGTTGTCATCCCACAGAGAGAGAGAGAGAGAGAGAGAGAGAGAGAGAGATCACCAGCAAACTCTCCAGAAGAAATTAACCAGCCTAGTCGAATTCAGAGCAGTATATATATGCCCCAATGGAAATTCATAATCTGTGGAGCTCAACACAAGCTTCCTACGTCTCGATATCCGATCACGTACGTAATTGGGTTACACACACGGCTCGTGATTTTAACCCATATGTATGATCGATCTCCTTCCAATATGCATATGCAAACTCGTGATCGAATAGATGCCCAAGTTCACATATCACCATTAACATAAATGGGGAAATGGTTTTTAAAAACAAAAGGAAAAGAAATGCAAAAGAATATCAACCAATAAGTAACCATCGAAAGGTATGCTTCGACAACTAAGATACAACTGAAAAAAGAGCGCTGTTCAAGAAGATTTAATTTGAGGTTGCTTAGCTATATCTACAATTTTGCGGGGACATTAATTTTTATTGAAAAGCATTAATGTTGGAGTGAATAAAATGGCAAGGATTGATCATCCAAGATTTTGCTTGCGCATGTGAAGAAACACAATCAAAAGGACCATATCATTAGCACCAAAAGAAGAATCAGTACATGCATGATGTTGTATTTGGATACTCCCTCCAAGAAAAGAATACTCCCTCCAGTCATAAATGATTGTCATTTGGATACCGATACGATCTCCAAACACGGCTTTTACCATTATTTTTTATTATAATATATTTATAAACCCCCAATAAAATTATTATATTATGAAAGTACTTTTCGAGACAAATCTACAAATATATTTTCATGTATCTAATTTAAATATTTAAAAGGATATTGACAGTCAAAGCTTCGAAAGTTTGATCGTACCTATGTCCAAAATGACAACTATTTATGACTCGGTAATTTGCGATTGAGAAAGACGTGAGCACATAGTCTACTCTACTGTGCTCCGGTGGATACATGCCCTGAAATACTAATTTTTGCTACGACGAAAAAAAGTCAATAAAAACCATTTTAATTGCACCTTATCTAACTGATACATTTTAAGGTATTATACCTCTCTCTATCACATATGACTGAAAATATAGTGGCGTTTCTTATACTATTGTAACAGCTATATATGGTACCTAGATCTAATTAGTCACCTAAGTAAGCGGTGTAATCACTCTCTTTTTTATCTGTCGATTAATTAGAGAATTTCTCGGATGCGTACTTACTTAATTACTAGGTACTATACATATGTTTACATTTAAAAATAGTGTTGTATTTGTTATACAAGTCGTACTTACGATTAAAATATATAAAAAAAAAACAAAATTTCATTCTGTAAGATCTGGTCGTGCCTCTCTATTTTTTGAAATTAAGGACAGAAAATTTACCATTTATTTCAGAAGAAAAGAGAAATACAACATCCTCCTTAGAAGAGACTACAAAAGCACCGATCCACCGTCCCCCCACAGGAGGAGACACCACCAACTTAAAACACCGATGCACGCATCCTGCTACACCAATGCATTCTAGTAACACCAATAAACATATAAGAACAAGTAGAAATGGCCGGCACTTGTCAGGAACAATACTGGGGCGCCTCTTGTTGCTTTCATGGCTCTTATGGTCATGTGAATCACTTTCTCATCCTGCCATGCAGCAGCTAGGCACATCGATCATGTACTCATCCATTTTCTTTCTTTGTAAGCTAATACAGATAGTATCTGTATTTACATGTGTGTGTTGTAACCATTCGACAAGCTGCTCGCTGTATTCGTGCAGGATCTACTGCCACGATTACGGTCACGATGAGCGTACGTGGAGCCTATTGCAAAGGCGACAACTCCCCCTGCTGCTGCCGATAGAAACCATGCATGCATGCGCACATGTAATGGTGAACAAGTATCTTAACTATTATAAGAATGAGTTGGTAGTGATGGTGAGTCTGCCAGGCCATTTATGGGCCAGAATAGTAGGGGCCCAAGACCCAATAGGTGAATCACTATTGTTTTGCTAACCTGTAGTTGTAAATCTATAGGACAACTTAATATAGATGATTTGATTTATTTATTAGCTTACAAAGATATGTTTTGTTTGATACGTGTGTTACAGAAAATTGATTTATTGTATAGTTTAGGATCATACATTATAATTATGTATTATTCTCTTTTGAAATTCCGTTGCAACGCACGGGCATCTTACTAGTATATATATATGCACCGATCGAATGATCTAATCTGATCTGATCCATGCAACAGATTACAGATTGAATAAACTGTGCTAGTTATTACTATGGCATTCATTCGTATGCAACGTATGAGTATGAAGGACTTTCTAGGAAACACAACAAGTGACTAAGTGAGTACCTAGATCTAATTGTGTTTAATTTGTACCGTTGGATGTAGATCGGATAGCATAGATCTCTTCCCAAAAGCCTAGCGTAGCACGTGCCTCCTCCCGCACGTGCCGTCCCATTTGCGGGATTTGTCGCCATGTGCTCGTCCTCTGCACCCCTACTCCAACTCGATCGCCGCCGCCTCGTCTCTCACCGCCTTCGTGCCGTCGCAGAAGGGACAGACGACAATGGCCTTTGTCATTGAAAGCAAGGCCTTAGGCTCTGTTTAGTAGAACTTTAGCTCCATAGAGCTGGGTATTCTTAGCCCTATCAGATCCGTGAAGTTGCAGTTATAGGTATATTAAGATTGTTTAGGTGGATCATTTTGTTTACATTTTAGAATAAAAATATAAATTTATTTTATTTTATTTTATTATAGCTTATAAGATATGAGATGGAGTTATGATCTGAAGCTCTACTAGACACGATCTTAATAATAAAGAGAAGTAGCGGAGGGACAAACATTCTCATGGGCAAGCACTCGGCTTCACCGACAGTGAAAAAGGAAGAGGGGATGAGACCTCGCGTGATGTAACGTTGTTCCCAATCTTTCGATGAGAGTGATAATCTTTGATTTGGAAGGAATTGACTTGGACGATCCGACTACAACGTACAACGACGATGCGCCTTAGCTATCGCGAAACCAACTTCAGAGGGTTATTAACCTTGTTGTGGGCACGATCAACTTGAACACGAGGTTCAATGCCTGCAAGCAACCGAAGAAGCAAGCAAGAACAAACATAGAAGCAATCTGAAATTGCAATTAAGAATCGAGGTTCACGAATATATAGAAATTACAAAGGTGGGGTTCTACGATGTTGTCTTCATAGGCGATCGTTTGACATGTCTAGATGACAATGTAGTTTGCCTCTAGGCTAAAACTATGATCAACAAAAATCCCAGTAATTTTGGGGGACTCCCTAGCTATATATAGAAGAAAGAGGAGGAAAATTCGTGCTAGGGTCGGCCAAAACAAAAGAAGTGGTCGAGTAGGACTCTTACAAGGCCCAAGGCCCATGTTTGACTCGGACTGAAAAGTTGATCTGACTTGTTTTGCAGATTCCTGTTAACATAGAAGGAATTTGGAGGTGAGGTTGGATCCGTTGGAAAGATCTCGAAGTAAACTTTAAAACAAGTGCAAGAACACATCAATTGGACTCTGTATGCAAAAGTTATGCTCGTTTTACTTCAGACTGTTATCTGGAGACCGAGTTGGCTTCAAAAATGTGGCACACTTGATCTCCAACTTTGCTTGGTGTAGATGTGCATCCTTGCTAATCCAAACCATGGTTCCTAATAATCGAGTTGACGGGCTCGGGCTTGAGTCAATGGTCCTTTAACCGGTGAAGATGGAAAAGGATGGCCAAGATGGGGCCCGATGAAGCCATACAGATGGAGCCATCGTAGTAGATTTATACGAAGTAGAGGATACCATGATGTGTCGCCAACTTGTCACAAACTTAACGGAATAAGAGGACGTAATTAATATAATTGCAACAACACTTGATGATGACGGAATAAGAGGACGTCATTGATATAATTGCAGCATGTAACATCCCAATTTCGGTCTTCTGGGAAAACCTAATTTCAAATAATTAAATTCAAAAGTTGGAGTTTCCTCGTTGTTTAAATTAACCGGGCATCCTTCCCACCCGAAATGGGAACTCAATTCTTCATCGTCCGAAAAATCGGATTTCCGAATTCCCGTCCGCGCCCGAAATTTCACCAGCGTTCCAAAATGATCCAAAAATCCCGAAATCACTTCTATTGGGTTTCTAATATTCCAAAATGATTTTTGGAACCATTCCCAAGATTTTTGGAATTCCGCTACTATTTTATCTCGCGCGGTTTTTGTTTAATGGTCGCTATTCGCTCCAGAATATTCAAATCTCCAAAAATGATCCAAATTCAGCGAAACCAATTTTATTGGGTTCCAAATATTCCAAAATGGTTCTAGAAATTTTTCCGGAATTTTTAGGCCATTTTTCCTAATTTTTCTCTAGGGCGTCACTTTCGCGTAAACCGGGGCCAACCACGAAGTGACACATGGCAGTGCTACAGTACTCGTCTACAGTACTCGTCTTCAACCTCCCAAGGGAATTCTTCCCAGGCAAAAGAACAGAAGCTCTCCTTTTTGGTTGCTTGGATTCCAACCCTCATAACTCCTTCCATAATCATCCAAATCGTGAACGGCCGGATCCGTTGAATTCGTGGCGGCATTGCCTTTCCATCCCTCATGATCTCCCGCTCTAACTCGCGCCGGAATATGCGCAGTTTCCAAAAAACCGAAATGGCTTTGATTGCTCATAACTTTGCCGTTTCAACTCCAAACGGCGCACTTCCACCTCTCAAATCTCCGGGGGAGAGTCCCCTTTCCCGTGCACACCTCGTCCCTTTGCCTCTTCCCCTTGTTTGCCCGGGAGATCAAAGAAATCGCCGAGACGTCGCCATTTTCGTGTTCTTCGTGTTCATCCTTACAACCTCCTCTTCGGTGACTCATTCTTCGTTCCCTTTGTTTCATCGTGTTCGTGGGGATGTCTAGCTTCTAAACCATCCATCAATTTTAGGTTGCATCGAGTGGGGGCGACGAATTTCGCATTTTGGTCGCCGCGGCCGCAACCGTGTTCTTCGTCAAATTCGTCGTCTCCGGTGAGGTTTGGTTCGATTCCTCGCAATCTTGAGTCCCTCTAGATATATCCTAGTTGTTCCATCAAGTAATCCATGGTGTCATGTTCAAATTTTCTTGTAAAATTCCAAAATTTGGCAAACTTTGAAAGCCTCTGTTTCGTAGTGCGTTGGCCGGCCGGCTGCCTCGCCGTCGCCGCCCGACCCGCCAGCTCCGCCCCACGCTCGCCGGCGCGAACCGCCTCCCTTGCTCAGCCGGCGCTGCCGCTGCTGCGCGCCGCGCCGCCGTCGCCCGGCTCGCCGCCATCGGCCTTCCTGGCTGAAGCCGCCGCCGCTCGCCGGCCGACACCGCACGCCTTTGCCGCGCTGCTACGCCACGCCCGCTTTGCGCGCTTCGCCTCCGCCCGCCGCCTCCGCGCCGGCGCCGCGCTCGCCCGCGCTCGGGCGCCTCCATGGCCAGAGGAGCTTCATGCTCCTCCTCTGTTCTTTGCTTGGAACATGAGAGATGAAGCTCTCCCTCTATGACACAAGGGTCCCACAAGCCATAGACACATGTGTGATAGAGCCGTGATGGCACTATGGGTGTCCCGATCTTTCGATGAGAAACACACGATCGATTTGTTAGAGTCGACTTTGACGATCCGACTACACCGTATGACGACGATGCGCCTTAGCAATCGCTAAACCAACTCCAGCGGGTTATTGATCTTGCCGTAGGCACGATCAATCTGAACACGAGGTTCAATTCCTGCAAGCAACCGAAAAACAAGCAAGAACAATAGGATAAGCAATCTGAAATTGCGGTTAAACTGGAAGCGAAACAAAGTGGAGTCTTATTGACGATCTTGACAAGGTGGCTGTCCAGCACAACTCCTACAACTCTATTACAAGGCCCAAAGCCCAAGTCTTCTCAATTTGGAAAAGTGACGCCAATTGTTTTGCAGATTCCCGTCAACTCGGACGGAATTTGGGGATGGGGTCGGATCCGTTGGAAAGAGGACGTCGAAACCTTTCAAACCAGTACTCATAGACTCCAAACACCCTTGTGGATCAAAAGTTATGGTCATTTTAAGTTGGTGCTGTCCCGGAGGCCGAATCCGAGTATAACTTGTGCACCGGAAGAATTGGCTTCATGCTTGACGTTTGGGAGTCCTTCTCCATGGTTCCTAAGGACAATAAAATCATCACGAGGATTAAATAGCATTCCATTCATTAAATTATTTGTATGCAACCCGAGGAACGCATTCACCTGGTAATTGAATTGTCGTGCCCGAGCTCGAGTAATTGGCCCTTGTATGACATTGTTGGTTTCCATTGGGTTTGTAAGTATGGCCGTATCCATGGTAGTGATGTCCTCATCATCCTCCCCTTCTTGCATTTGAGTCGTCCTCGACTCAAGTTTATCATCTTCTCCCAAGTATGGTTTCAAATCGGTAATGTTGAATGTGGGACTAACCCCAAAATCTGCAGGCAATTCAAGCTTGTATGCATTATCATTAATCTTTGCCAATACTTTGAAAGGACCATCAGCTCGCGGCATCAACTTAGATTTTCTTAATTCTGGGAATCGATCTTTTCGCAAATGCAACCAAACTAAATCGCCTGGTTCGAAAGTTACATGTTTCCTTCCCTTACTACCAGCAAGTCCTAGAAAACTTCGCACCTGTGTGACCGTGTTAGGAGTCGGCCAACTCTGTATCGCATCAACCTTGGCTTGGTCAACTTCAATTCCCTGTGGAGTAACAACAGAGCCAAGAAAAGATACTCGATCCGTGCAAAAGGTGCACTTCTCAAGGTTACCAAATAAGCGTGCATCGCGTAAAGCATAAAAAACAGCACGTAGATGTTCAAGATGAGCCTCTAAAGATTTGCTATAAATCAAGATATCATCGAAGTAAACTACCACAAATTTTCCAATGAAAGCACGTAAAACCTCGTTCATCAGTCTCATGAAAGTGCTAGGAGCATTAGTCAACCCAAAAGGCATTACTAACCACTCATATAACCCGAACTTAGTTTTAAATGCTGTTTTCCATTCATCTCCTAACTTCATGCGAATCTGGTGATACCCACTACGCAAATCCACTTTAGAGAACATAGTAGAGCCACTTAATTCATCAAGCATATCGTCTAACCGAGGAATAGGATGGCGATATCTAATGGTGATATTATTAATTGCTCTACAATCCACACACATGCGCCATGTTCCATCTTTCTTAGGTACTAAAATGACTGGTACAGCACAAGGACTAAGAGATTCACGTCACGCACCCTTTATCAAGCAATTCTTGAACTTGGCGTTGTATCTCTTGTGTCTCTTCAGGGTTGGTTCTGTAAGGTGCTCGGTTGGGCAAGGATGCCCCTGGAATTAGATCAATTTGATGCTCAATCCCTCTAATTGGCGGCAGCCCTGAGGAGATGTCCTTTGGAAAGATGTCAGTGTATTCCTGCAAAAGGTTAGTGACAACAGGAGGCAAAGAGAGGGACATCTCCTCTAGTGAAAACAAAGTTTCTTTGCAGACCAAAGCATAGCATGTATACCGACAAACATCCAACTCATTCAAATCAGATTTTGTTGCAAGAAAACAAGCACCTTTCAATTTAATCTCATTCGGCTTGGCACAATCAAGGTTAGATTCTCTCTGTTTATGTTGTTCAAGTCCTTTGGTGACAATCTGATTTTCACTCTTAGAATTCTCTCGATTTCTCTCTTTGCTAGATCTAGCAATTTCATCCTTTACAATGGCATCAGGCGACATTGGGTGTAGCACAATTTTCTTTTCTTTATGCACAAAAGAGTATTGATTTGTTCTACCATGATGTAAACAATCCTTATCATATTGCCACGGTCTACCTAATAACATAGAACATGCTTGCATAGGTACGACATCGCAATCAACATAATCATGATAGGAACCTAAAGCGAAATGTACTCTTACCATGCGAGTTACCTTGAGTTTGCCGCTGTTGTTGAACCATTGAATGTGGTAGGGCTGAGGGTGTGGTCTAGTGGAGAGTGCTAGCTTCTCCACCATGTCCATCTTTGGCTAGATTATTGCAACTCCCACCATCAATGATTATTCGAATGGATCGCTCCTTGATGACGCCTTTTGTGTAAAACAAGTTGTGGCGTTGATTTGGATCGGCGCGAGCAATCTGAGCACTAAGCACACGTTGTGCAATAATACTCAAATATTGGTCCGGCATCACCAGCGCCACGTGCACCTCGTCGTGCTCGGCATTTGGATCGCCGTCTTCATGTTCAGCGAGCAAAGCATATGTTTCTTCATCAAGATCACTTGCTGAGTCATACTCGCCGTCTTCACGGATTATTAGCACACGCTTGTTCGGACACTCCCTCATCATGTGACCGAAACCCTTGCAGCGATGGCACTGAACATCTTTGGTGCGTCCCGTTGATGCGACCGACGACGACGAACTATTTGTAGTAGCTTGTGTGGCACTTTTCGTCGGCGTTTGTCGTGGTGCCGAATTTGCGGTGGCGGACGCCGTTCTGTTGATGGAAGAGGTCGGCGTGGTCGTACGGCCGGCAGGGGCTGCAGGGGTGCGCGGTATCCACGAAGTAGTTTGACCTGCAGAAAAGTTAGTCTTTGCCCTCGATTGACGACCCTGCACTTCACGTTCAGCTTTGCAAGCAAGATGAAACAACCGAGTCATCGAATTATAATCCTTATAATCTAGAATATCCTGGACTTCTCGAGTTAAACCACCTAAGAAACGAGCCATAGAAACTTCCTCATTCTCAATTAATCCACAACGCAATATGCCAATTTGCAATTCTTGGTAATATTCTTCCTCCGAATTCTTACCTTGGTGTAGGCGCTGCAATTTATTCAATAAATCTCTAGCATAGTATGAAGGAACAAATCTATGCCTCATTAGCAATTTCAAAGCTTCCCAAGTGGTGGGTATATTATTTGGATGAGCACGGCAATGTTCTCTCCACCAAACAGAAGCAAAATCAGTGAACTCACTTGTGGCAGCCCTAACTCTTCTATTCTCAGGGAAATCATGGCACGCAAATTTTTGATCAACAAGTAATTCCCAACTAAGGTAACCATCAGGGTCGTATTTACCTTCAAAAGGTGGCATATTGAAATTTACCTTAGGGAAAACATCATCTCGCTCGTTCCTTGGTCGTGGAGGATCACGTCGCATACCTTCTGATTGAAGCGTAGCCGATGATGGTCACGATCATTGTCGTAATGGACGGGTTGACCTCCTCCACATCGGTGGTGTCATCATATTCGTGCTCTTCGCTCTGTTCTTCTAAATCTGCTGGGGCCTCTCTGTGGAGCTGAATTGTTGCTTGGACGACGGGGTGGTGGATTGGAAGCACCAGATGCGGTACTGCAAAAGTATCAAGTCTAGCCAAAATAGTAGCAAGAGTAGTGTTAGCAATCCCTTGTGCGGCCTCGATGGATCCGAGACGGTCCTCTTGCATTGACATACGCTCATTCGTGAGCCGTACATCCTCGCTAAGACCATCGGTGGTTTCCTCGTCATCTTTTGGAAGTGAGCAATGATGCCCTTGGTTCGTGGAGAGTGATGAAGTGAACTCGTCACCGACATGGTTAGTTGATGACAAGGAAACAAAAACCACAAGTATAATGTTCCTATCAACTACTAGGTGGCAAGTCTCTCAAGCGCTCAAGCCTATGACCCAAGTTCTTACAATGCAAAGAGGCGTTGTCGGCCGTTAGCGTTGTCAAAGGTTCTCCAAGTTTGTGTAGAGCGATTGCCAAGGGATCGAACGTCAGACGGGTAGAAAGTGGAGCTTGGACAGGCTTAATTTAGTAGCAAAAGGTTAGCAATAATCCAATCGGTGAATGCAAAATTGAAGAATTGTTCAACGTCTAGTCACTAGTTGCCGACTCTAGGCTAGCAAGGATCGGTGACTCAAAAGCTATTGTCGGCGACAAGATCTGATTCCACAAAGAGATGAAAAATCGGTCACGAAAAAATTCGCGAAAGAAGGGAACTATCTCAAAAGACTGGGATCTTGTGAAAATAGGTTTGGCACATAAAATTTTCGGATCTGTTCCAGACTTTTTTTTTTGAACGATCCGACTGCTTTTTCTTTCAAGTGCTATGCGGCGGAAGACCGATCATGTGACCAATCGGACGGCGGTGGGCGACGATCGGCTAACAGGAGGGCAACGAGCGGCGACGGTCGGCGGCGACGATCAGGCGACTAGTCGGCGGCGACGATCGGCTAACAGAGAAGCGATCGATCGGCGGCGACGATCGGCGGCGACGGTCGGCGGCGATGGTCAGGTGGCGACACGGGCGACGATCAAAGGCGACGATCGGATGAAAAGAAACTTCGGTCCGAACACCTTTTTCAACAGCCGGACCGAAACCGAACACAACTCAAAACCGAATACAACTCAAACCGCTCCGACTGGACTCCAACTAGACTAGAATTCAGCAACTCGACACGACGATGCAACCAAAAATTCAATAACGCAGTGCACTGGAAAGGAAATTGCGAGGCTCAAATTGTTTTGGTATGGGGAGATCCAATCTGATGGCGCTTCTCTGGACTATAGGAAAGATATCAATCTACTAATCTAGGGTAAAGAATTCTCACCGAGCAACCTGGTTTGCTCTGATACCACTTGATAGAGCCGTGATGGCACTATGGGTGTCCCGATCTTTCGATGAGAAACACACGATCGATTTGTTAGAGTTGACTTTGACGATCCGACTACACCGTATGACGACGATGCGCCTTAGCAATCGCTAAACCAACTCCAGCGGGTTATTGATCTTGCCGTAGGCACGATCAACCTGAACACGAGGTTCAATTCCTGCAAGCAACCAAAGAACAAGCAAGAACAATAGGATAAGCAATCTGAAATTGCGGATAAAACTGGAAGCGAAACAAAGTGGAGTCTTATTGACGATCTTAACAAGGTGGTCGGCCCAAAGACAACTCGCACGATCAAGTTTGCACTTGGCTAAACTAATCAAATAAAACCCAAAACCCTAAGGAGCCGATGTCTGGCTATTTATGAAAGCTAGGGGCGTGGGAATCACGTCCAAAGCAGTAGGATACCAACTACAACTCTATTACAAGGCCCAAAGCCCAAGTCTTCTCGATTTGGAAAAGTGACGCCAATTGTTTTGCAGATTCCCGTCAACTCGGACGGAATTTGGGGATGGGGTCGGATCCGTTCGAAAGAGGACGTCGAAACCTTTCAAACCAGTACTCATAGACTCCAAACACTCTTGTGGATCAAAAGTTATGGTCATTTTAAGTTGGTGCTGTCCCGGAGGCCGAATCCGAGTATAACTTATGCACCGGAAGAATTGGCTTCATGCTTGACGTTTGGGAGTCCTTCTCCATGGTTCCTAAGGACAATAAAATCATCACGAGGATTAAATAGCATTCCATTCATTAAATTATTTGTATGCAACCCGAGGAACGCATTCACCTGGTAATTGAATTGTCGTGCCCGAGCTCGAGTAATTGGCCCTTGTATGACATTGTTGGTTTCCGTTGGGTTTGTAAGTATGGCCGTATCCATGGTAGTGATGTCCTCATCAATGTGTTTCCAAAAATCAGAAAAAAATCAAGAAAAGGAATATTCCCGGAATATTCTCTCGTTTTCCATTTTCCAGCATTTTCCAACTTCGGAAGCTCATATCTTTTGCGTCCGAACTCCAATTGACTCTGTTCAAGTTTCTAAATTAATCTAAAATCAATATCTACCCGCCAGTATAACTTTTATAATTTTTGGATTTTATTTTTTTTGTTATTTATTTCTTGCTCCGTTTTGCGTGTAGTCGACGACCCCGCCGAGACCGCCGAGACCGCCGCCGGACTTTCCGAGTTCGACCCCTCCGCTGCGAATGAAGGCAAGTCTCCTTGACGCATTTTGATCCTATGATTGTGAAATGATTTAAATTGTTTACAAAGTTGCATGGCTATGTTTAATGAAATATGTCAAATATAAGTGCTAGTTATTCCGAAATTGTTGATTCCTCCTTGACATTGTTAATCATGACCATTGTAACCCTAGGAAATTACTTGATGACATATTTGAATTATATCGTCACATGAAATGATAGATCGTTAGATATGTTTAGGGCCCGAATTGATGAAAATGACCCATGGGAGGGAATATACCAAAGTGATGATTTAAAAAGCGATTTATGGTTTATTGTAAATGTTTTGGTACTGTTTTTATAAAATAAAAACAAAAAGAAAAATGATTTAGACTTGGGCGGCATGGAATGTCGGGTGGGTGCGGATTGAGCACTAGTCTCTATTGTGCAAGTACCGCCCCAAGTCAATTAAGGACCGACGCTTATGATTGCCATTTTGAGCATAACCGTACTACCACATGTCTATAATGGTACGACTTGGCTAAATAATTTGTAGAAACCTAACTTAGACTCGCCACTTGGTGGAATGTGGGTGCCGGATAGAGGCAAGTTGTACTCCCCACACGGCGCAAGAGGGGGCTTCTGTACTGGGTGGATTGAACCCTAACAGCGGTGAAACCTCAGCGGGCGTAGTCGGGTTAGGCGTATACATTGTAAAGGCCTTGTCATGATCTCTCTGCCGACACACCAAAGGAAGTGTGTTAATCCGGAGGCACTAAGAGATGATCGTGTCTTGTGGGTAAAGCTGTACACCTCTGCAGAGTTAAAACTATTCGAATAGCCGTGCCTACGGTCAAGGGCAAAGCAAAGAATGCTTTCATATTGGTAGACTTTGGTTTTGATTTTAGAATGGACAATGTTTTGTTTTGGGATTCGGGAGTGGTTAGAACTCTCGGATGATTAGTTGGCGGATTGAGCCAACAAGGTGGAAAGAACCTGTTTTAACCCTCGACGGATTGAGCCATGTGATTAACTGTAATCTTTTGAAAAGATGGCGGATAGAGCCCCTATACTAGTGATGGTGGATAGAACCTTCACTAAATGATTAAATACTTCAATTGTTAAAATGTGCTTTATGAAAGCTATAATTAAGTATGACTTAATGAAATTTGGCTTTACGCAAATGAACCCTATTAAGCCTTTCTTTGGAAAGCCCCACATATTGCATGATCCCCGACTTGCTGAGTACTTTTGTACTCACGTGCTACACCACTTATCATCATCAGAGAACTACCAGGACGCCGTTGAAGACGGTGAGTACTTCGCGGAGGAGTACGAAGAAGGTGGCCAGGATATCTAAGCGCGCGCTCTTGTCGTCGCCTGTGGCGTGTTTGGGTTCCATTTATTTATCGTTTATTTTCCGCTGCTGTTAACTCGGGTCATGTGACCTAGTGATGTAATAAATAGCCATGTGGCTTATACTTTATATTTATATTACAATTTCGTTTGATTCGGCATTGATGCAACACTGTCTGACTGTGCGTACTAGCTACTGATCTGGGACTTGTACAGAAATGCACAGGAGATTTCGGATAGCCGATCCGGGGTCCCACACAGCAACACTTGGTAATCTGAAAATTGAATAATTATGGCCAACCATATCAGTTTTTTTTTTAAAAAATCTACTATTCAAGCCCTGTTTGGTACGGTTTCAGATTCTAGTAGAAACGAAAACGGTTCCAGATTGTTGGTAGAAACATTTCAGATTGGATTAGAATCATTGTTTGGAAACCGTTTGGCTAGCTGTCTGGATTCTGTGAATCGGGGAGCGTGGAAAAAGAAGAAACGCTTCGAGGAAAATTGTTCCGAGCTTTATCCCGTTTGGCTGGGTTTCTCCCAGATTCTAGTAGAAACGGCCCGGTTCTAAGTTGCCAAACGGGACCTCAGTTTTGCGATGGTCCCAAGCACAGCCGGCTGTTACATCCTTCCAATTTTCAGACGAGAGGTGCTTCTATGCTTTCCCTTCTAATACAAGTTGCACAAATCTTGAAGCAAATGAATGGGGTAAGTAATCCTCATCTACCCTTCATTCATGCTTTAATATTTGTGCAATTTTAAAAGGAAGAGCATAGAAGCATCTCTCTTTTCAGACGGAAACTTGTGAATAGAGAAGTTCACACGGTCAAAAAGATAAGCCTGACAATTAAGATATGACTAAAAGGGGGTCAATATTGCTCTAATCCACATTAAAAAGGAAACATCGATCAATGCAGGGGCTGGATAAATTAAATGGCAAGATTTGTTTCTGAGAAAACTATGGTAAGAATTGATGCCCCAAGATTATTCCCTTGTGGTTTGTACGATCGATCATCCTATATATAAGCACCGGCAAGCGAAGCATCGATCACCTGGAAACATAAGAAGAAGAAGAATTGTTAGAAATGGCGCTTGTGAAGAAAAGTAGTGCTAGGGTCCTTGTTGCTCTCATGGCTCTCATCGTCGTGTGTAGCGCTCTCTCATCCTGCCATGCAGCAGGTAAGCACTCGGGCATGTAATTAAACACATACCTTAATTTCTTTCTCTGGATATATAGCTGCATGTGTGTGTGTGTATATAGGATGGCAGAATGGGACACCATGGTGCCTGGGCACAATGATTTTGCAAAACTTTCAGTTTTAGGGTATGTACCCATCTATAAGAATTCAAATGAAACACATCTTTGAAAAAATATACATGAACTTGAAGATTTGAACGAATTTAGATTACATACTTTGCTGATATATATGTATAATCAACACATACCTACAATCAAACTACTATCAAAAAAGGAAACTTTAGTTTTGATTTTAGTTCAAACTTGTTTGAACTAGTTTGTAAATTGGTTGAACTCAACATCCTAAAAATTTTAAAATTTTTCGCATGCAAATACATATGAAAAATACCCGTTTTGATTCATGGTGTCTAGGCACCATGGTGTCCCAGGTAATTGTACTATATGTGTGTGTGTGTGAAGGTGCAAAATCGGATATCATTTATTTGCTGTCTAATCCGACATTAAATATTAACATTGTGATATCAAAACATTAATGTAGGAGATAGAGCACATAAATGCAAGATCTGATCGAGGTCTAAAATTTGATGGCGCCGCTATATAAACACCTAAAAAGGCAAACATAAGAGAAATTACAATAAGATCATCTTAGTTTACTACTCCCTCCGTTTCACAATAATTGTTGTTCTAGTTAAATTCATATAAAATAAGGACACGTGGAAAATGACTAGTCTACCCTTATTTAATTCACCCCCTTTGTGATTAATGAAGGGTAGCTGAATAGATTAGCTAAACAGATGGTTGCATTGATGAAGGGTACAAAGGTCACATTGCCTCTAAAATTGCATTGGAATGTGAGAACTACAACCATTTTGACAAAAATTTTGAATGTTAGAACTTCAACCATTGTGAAACGGAGGGAGTATTATTCTGTACAGTCAGCTTTATCTTATATGGAAGAGTGAGAAAAGAGGAAAGAGAAGAGAGATGGCTCTTATTTAGTAGCCATGGGAGTATAGATAGATTATTTATGTATAAGAGAAAAGATAATTATTGCACAATATTTAGATACAACCTTTATAGACAGTTATTATACACGCTACTCTAGATGGTATGGATGAAAGATAAAGTAGTAAGCTTTGTTATTATACTTACTTTAAGAGGGACGAATACAAATAATCCTCTCCTAAGGATAAGATAGAGACCAAAAGAGATGTTAGATGAGAAAGATGGAATGGTACCATTTCCTGGTCTTTCTTTTAATTCCCCCCCCTGCATTTTCACTATCAATTTGATTTAATCTATGTGTACTCATTGCATCGTGTAGATGATCGAGCGAAGTGTTTCGATATCAATTTCTGCAATTGGAACGTGGCAAAAATAATGTGCAGATACAGCAATCTACCTTCGTGGGGTGCGTACTGCGGGCGCCAAGCAGGGGTGCAACAGTTCTGCTGCGATATTACGGGATGACATCGGAGACGACGATGGCTTTCTTGCTTGAGCAATGTTATGATGCTGGGGATTCAATTTCATGCATGTAATTGCAATGGGGGATGTAACAAGTATATGCATGCATCGATCTGTTTGATGCAGACTCAATAAACTTGGTTTTATCATGATGAAGCTTTTGTTGGCATGTCTGGTGCGTCAAGCCAGGGGCTGAGGCAGGCCTCAAGCCAATCAGACCTGGGTCTAAAGTCTATTATAACAAATCTATACAAAGATATGTTAAAACATCAATAAAATTGTACTTTAGCTCAGGAATGTGTAGCCTGGCCTAAGGTATGGATCTAGATTGGCTCTACCCCTACGTATAGGCTATAGGTGGTCGTTTATTTTTAAACCGAGTAAATCGAACCGAGCATGGCCGATTGAGTAAGTAATCCTCATCTACACTTTATTAAGGTATGCTTCTATGCTTTAATATGCTTCTATGCTTCTATGCCTTCGGCCAGTCGGGCTTGAGGCCGTTCACTGTTCACGAGGGAATCTCTGACCAGTAGTGGGCTGGCTGACTGCATGCTAACATCAACTCTACTGCCTACCTACCTTGTATACCACCACCTTAATTATTCCCAGCTCATCTGACTAAACACGAATTGAGGCATCAACAGCGATCCGATCTCTACAGGCCAAGTAGCTGCAAAGATCAGTTACACGCAGATCTAGGTATCACATTGGTAGCATATATGCATGCAGCGAAGCAAAACCAGATCTTGATTGCATTCATCAGTGCTTTGTGATACAATCAGGGGCAGATCTACGGTGTGGGATATGGCCTGGCATTCCAAAATTTTGAGAAATGCTTTAGGATCACCTCTCGAGAGGTGTTTCTGTGCTCTTCTTTTTTAAAGTTGCATAAATATTAAAGCATTAATAAAGTGTAGATGAGGATTACTTACTCCTTTGCTTGCTTTAAGATTTGTACACTTGTATTGGGAGGAAAAGCATAGAAGCATTGCTCTCACCTCTTCAATAAACTAGATCCTGTTTGGTATGGTTCCAGATTCTTGGCAGAAACGTTTCAGGTAGGATTATGTGAATCGGGTGGAACGGGGTTGAGACCGATTCGGCTACAGAGTGGAAAAAGAAGAAATGATCCAAGGAGAATCGTTCCGAGCTTTAGAGCGTTTGATTGGTTTCAATTTTGGTTGTTTGTGATTTAATTTGAAGACCTTAGAACTATTTGTATTGTATTTTTAGCAAATTTTAAACATATGTGTTGAATTTACGATGTTACGAAATTGTTGTACAAGACTATAAATTTATACATGTGAAGTATGCACCCTCAATCAAATTTATCTAGTTCCACCACTGGGTCTGGGCCTGGATGACAATCAAAAGGAAGGAAAACGTTAGATAATGCATGCCTCTCGATCCGGCCTCTCTGCTGTACTCTGATCGATGGCGCTCGTCAACAGGTACAACTAGTTACATGCCCGTGCATTGCTACGAAAAACAAAATTGATAACGAAAAATAAAGATTAAAAAATAAAAAAATTATTTCACAAGATCAAACATCTATCTTTAACGCCGCTTCTTAAGTAAAGCTGGCTAATTAAAGCAACGCTTCGTTTTTTGCGTAGGGCAATTAAGCAGGGCAATTAATGACGTGGGTAGAACTCACCACTGCCACCAACTGTTGCTTTATACTAACTAGTTACATGCCCGTGCGTTGCTACGAAAAACAAAATTGATAATGAAAAATAAAGATTAAAAAATAAAAAAATATTTCACAAGATCAAACATCTATCTTTAACGCTTCGTTTCTTGCGAAAGCTGGCTAATTAAAGCAACGCTTCGTTTTTTGCGTAGGGCAATTAAGCAGGGCAATTAAGTAGGGCAATTAAGCAGGGCAATTAATAACGTGGGTAGAACTCACCACTGCCACCAACTGCTGCTTTATAATAGTAGAGATACGATCGAGGGTCGCCGTGCACTGCTCCAAGGCTGTCATGTTAAGTTGTTCATGGCTAGTTCTTCCGGTCATGCACGCCTGCTAGCTACTTTCTCGTCCTGCCAAGCGGCGGCGGCGGCGGCAGCAGCAGCAGCAGCAGGTAGTCGCGCATATCTACATCCCGGCCGTTTATGTTTTCACTGTATAATGCTAGCTCAATTTGCTTTGTGCATACATGTGAAGATGGAGATGAGATAGCAAGAGTGAGAGACATGGAACAACAAAAACCTGAACGGACTCGTTCGAACCTTGTCTCCTTCCTCTTGCTACCTTTTTTTTTTCCGATTACAAGAAAGATGCGCTTCCCAATGACGGAAGTACGGTTAGAAATTAGCCCATAAAAGGCCCATTCTCTTTGATTCTAAAGTATGTATAGTTTAATACTATATTGTCTAGCTAAATAAAGAAAAGATAATTTATAAGGTGCAGTCCTTGCTACTTCTTGAATAATGTGATATATGGTACGAGGATAGCATGGGTGGACATGACTAAACACGCGCGTGCATTCACGTATTTTCGCATGACTTGTGACTTGTACCACGTCGTAAAATGTCTTCTCTCTATTCATTCATTTTAAATGAGATTGAACATATATTTAAATTCAGTCTAAGTGTCGTAATGCTATCGCGTCGTAAAGTGTCTTCTCTCTATTCATTCATTTTAATGAGAATGAAACATATGTTTAAATTCAGTCTAGGTGTCATAATGCTATCAATTACTATTGACTTAATTGACATAGTTTAAATGTCATAATGCTGTCAGCTACTATTGAGTTAATTGACATAATGCAGTCAGTTGCTTCCTCCTCCTCTCTGGATATCTCTGAGCTGTTGCTACATAGATCACCTGCACAGGACGGCAATAATATTTCTAGGCCGCGCATCAGCGTGATCACTCTACTTCTTCTTCGGCATTGACTATTTCCACGGGCGCGTCTGCGCTGCACTGCTTCCTGTTCTTCATTAAGTCTAATTGTAAGTTGTTCATGTGATCAATTGACTCTGTTAATTTACAATACTTAGGCTGTGTTTGTTTAGGCTTCTGCTTAGGCTTATTTGGCTTCTAGGCCTTCATAAGTCACAAGCCAAAACAAACAGTAATTTTTCAGCTAGCTGGAGAGGAGAAGCTCCAGCCCAATTTGCACTACACGAGAGAAGCAAGGAAAACGATGCTTCTCGGGCTAGCTGGAGCTTCTGAAAATCCCACTTCCCTGATACCCTTGCAACTTGATTTTATTTACAAAAAATTGCCACCCCCTTCATCAATTCTCTTCCACTCAAACCTCCACTCCAAAGAGTTACCTAGCTTCTTCCAGCTCCAGCAGCTTCTCCTCTAGCACCAGCCTAAACAAACACAGCCTTAAGCATATTTGAAGTACAATTTGTTACCTGCTATTTTATATATTTCTACTCTGTTGTTATATTTGCCTTACAATAAAATCTAAAATAAAAATATTGCGCATATTTCCAACCTTCTTCTCGACACATACGAAGAAAGATGAAGCCAGAGGTAAATTCTTAATCTCACAAAAAATTTTCTACAAACACGCTCCATATGTATAAAGAAGGATACTAAGATTTAAAACTCCACCACCCTACCAAAAAGTGGTTCTCTTCTTCATCCTGCTGCTGCTTCTTCTTCCTCTGTTATTGCTATCTTTTAAAACCTTGCAGACTCCTCTACCACCTAATACTTCTGTATTCTCTCTTGTTGTTCCCGGAATCCTACTGCAAGCTGTGTATCAAGCAGGGTTCACGTTACCGTTATCGCGATTTTCGGATGAACAGTAAAATTCGATAATCGCGAAAATCGGTCGAAAATCGCATAAATTGACAGCCATGTTGATTTTTTTTTGTGCGGTCGACTTATGTAGCGATTTTCGACGTTTTTTGACGAAAATCGGCCGATTTCCACCTATTTTCGATTGGTTTTTGACACGTAATTTTTTTCAAATTTTCAAATTTTTTTGAATTATTTTTTGAATCGGATCGATTTATCGATCGGTTTTTGATATCGGGCCACGGCGATATGTGCGATTTTCGTCGATTTTGTGAACCCTGGTATCAAGTGATGGAGGTTCCTAACAGAAGTCTAACTAGCTAGCTGGCTAGCTACTCCACAGTCCACACTACATAAGAAATGGTCGACGAGTACTCGAAAAATAGAAACAGAAAAAGAAAGGATCGATGAAATAAATGTATTAATTCTTATTTTGCTTGATGAAATAAAATCTTAAGCGGAAATGACAACATTTATTTAATCCTCTCCGGTAGGGTGGTTCCTCTACTCCACATCTTAAGCGGAAATTCACCTTGGATGACGATGGATGGCTGTGTGTAATCTGTCGCATACATATGTTTATACTAGCCAGAATGTGCGGCGCACGTCGCACCGTGTAAAATTTACGCTATTTTGTTTTCTTAAAAAAAATTGCAGATTGAACTAAACATTTTTTTTCGGAGCGATCTTAACACTCTATACGTTCACCGGTGAATAATACTTTTTCGAAAAATACTATAGATCGAGTTGCAAAAAAAAATCTAGAGATAGAGCTGCACACATATTTCTATTGACGAAAACATTTTTTTTGGGAAAAACAGAGAAAAGACCTGGACGTAAAGGCCGAGGACCTGTTTGTTATATTTTTGGACCTAATCGCTATTATGAAAAATTAGAAAAGGGCTCGTTCGAGATTCGTATTTAGCGCGGGGGGGGGGGGGTTTCCAATAAAGTAACGAGCCAGGGACCTAAACGCAATTCGCAAACATTTTCCTTATACTCACAAAAAATCGCAAAGGACCTCTTTGTAATTTATAGGGACCTATCCGTAATTTAGAGAAAAGGGAGAGACCTTTTTGCAAAATGACATGGGGGGTGAGGTGGATGCCTTGAGATGGCTCCAAATATTCCCCATGTAATAGAGTAGATATTTAAAAATAGACTTGTATTTGTTATACAAGTTGTATTTATGATTAAAAATATAATTGTTTTCTTATATAATAGTAATATAACTTTAATGCATATCTGATTAGTTTGCACCATTATACTGTGCACCTAGCAAAATAGATGGTATAGATCCATCTCCTTTTGCTGCAATTAATGGGAGAAATTATAGTATCTAGAGTGAACACGGAGGCTTTTCTTAACATCATTTTAGTTCGATGTTGAAGAGAACCAAAAGCAATCAATTCCCATACCAAAAAATAAAAATCAATAGGACTGCAGCTAGGACCAGGAGTAATGAACTAAGTCGCTTCGAATCTATAGATGGGCCGATGGCCTCTTTTGTGGAGGCCCAGTAACATGCCAGCCTAGGAAAGGGTCGGCCCAACCGCTGATATCTTAATTAGCAGCCGATTAATTGGCAGCCAATGAATGGCATCCAAAGATGAGATATTGGTATATACGGCAAAGCTAACAATGGAGGGAATTAGAATCAAAATAACAATAAAAAATTAGCAGTGGAGAATAGAAATAGAGAGAGTTCATTCTTGGTTAATTAAGATATGTCGATTAAACCAAGGCCTGGACGACAATTAATCGAAAGAAATTACTACTGCTGCTGCGTAGTAATAGACCCTCAGCGAGTTTCGTTTTTCCGCTCTCTCCGCAAAAAGACCCTCAGCGAGTTTCGTTTTTGCGCTTCGGGCCGGAACCGTGCCATGCCACGACAGCCCATCGTGCTCACCGTGCCGGCCCGACTTGTCTTTGGCGAGCCCAAGCACATCCCATTTGCACTTCGTGCCTGTTTCGTGCTGTGCCGGACCAAACCCGACCTATTTTTACTATTGTGACGAGCAAAGAAATAAAACACATTACTATTACTAAACTACCTATTTTAATTACATAAAAGGTTAATCACATCAACAAAATGTCAAACATAAATGCAATGCTTGAAGATGTCTTGAATCAACAATATCTGTCAACTTTTAGGTCTTAATCCGTAACTTCGTGCCCGTTCGTGTCGTGCCGGCACGAGCCCGACTCAAATGATCGTGCCAGGTCGTGCCGCCCATCGTGCCTGATTCTCAGGCCCAGCACGGCCCATGCTATAGTTATGTACCAACTCGGCCCGACAAGAAACCATACCATACCGAGCTTTACACCGGATCATCCCGTCGTACTTCCGGCCGGTTAAAAGAGCACGGTCCAAATGCCCACCTCCAGTTCGATCCTTCCGTTCACTTGGCGTTCATTCCCCTCTTCCGTGTGTCTCTATATCGCCTTTCAGCGGCGTGCTTTCGCTCGTGCGCTCTCCGCGTCCTCCAGCCATCCTCCCGACGCAGCCGGATCCCGCTACGCTCTGCCGCGCCTCCACCTCCTCACCGCGCTCCACCTCCGCCGTCCCCTACCTCCACGTTGTGCGCCTCAGCCTCGACCTCCTTCACAGCCCCCAGCCCACCGCATCTTCCCCCACCTCCTCTGGTTTACTCTGCTCGACGGGATCTCCAACCCATCTCCTCTGGTTCACTGTGTGAATCGCTCCGGATCCGGCCCCGCGTTCCGCTCCACACTGGAGGTGTGCAATTCACTGGTAAAGTAATACTATTCCCCCAAGAACTTGTGCTCATATACAAGGGGAATGACAAAGCTGCTCTTTTACGATTCTAATTCTTAATGCCAATGAATATTCTTCTATATGATATCTGAACCACCTGTTTAATCGACTATGATTAAATGCTATTTTTAACCGCTTTAAAATTTTAACCATATTCGTGCTAAATTACACTTCATTTTATGTTCTTGTACAATTCGGTTTCTATAGACTGCAGTGCCACTAGATATGCTTGGCCATGTTTTCAATGGTTTTGTGAAGCCTATAGACAAAAGGCCACCAGTTTAGCCAGAGGTATACTTGCATATCTCTGGTAAGGGTTTACTGGTTCTGAATATGCAGAAGAAGTGAGAACACCTAGATTTTGACATTGTTTTGTTAATCTGGTTTAGGAAGTTCTAGCAATCCTAGCAAACGAACATACCCTACAAAAGATATTCATACTGCCGTATCTGCAATTGATATCATGAATTATACAGGTTATGGTCGAAAGATCCCTGTATTTTATGCTGCTGGTCTCCCCCACAACGAAATTGATGCTCATATTTGCCGTCAGCTTGGTCTGGTCAACCGTTTAGAGAAGACTGATGGTATCTTCAAGGTATACATGAAACTAGACTTTTATTAGCTACCATCATATTTCAGTTTACTGAAATAATTTTTGATAGCTCTAGAAAGTGTTGAAAAATAACTAAACAAAAAATGTAGTGAATATGCACCTAAAATAACAATCGACAATATTGCTTGATAATTTATTAGTGCTCTTCTATGGTCTTTATTCTAGCTTGACTTCAAAGAAGTAATAAATATAGGTGGTGCAAGCTTGTTTTGGCTTTACATGGACCATGGTAAACTTTAACGAGTGCTCACTCGTGCGCGCGGTTTTTCCCTGCGTGGCGCATGGCACGGCCGTGTGAGCCAGCGCGGGGGATCTATTTTTTTGCAAACCCCCCCCCAAATACACACAATTGCATAAAGGTCCTTCGTTTGTGGGGGAAGGGTTTTTTCCGCGTAAAGGTCCTCCGAGTTTTTCTTTTTTCGTAAATTCTTCAAAAAATTTACATATCAGTCCAAAATTCCCATTTTTTTCCATGGTTTCTAAAAAAAGGCCCTACAAGTGCGCAAAATTGCATAAAGGTTGTTTGTGTTTCCTCTAATTTTTTTTTGGCGTGATCGGAATCCTTTTCGGTTACGATTTTACTTGATTTTATGCTTTTAGCTTCTAATTTCCCAGAAAAATAAACGGCCTATTTTTACTTGCGCATCAACACCGCGCGCTACTTTTCTAGTATATATTTATATATATTACTGCTCTTAAAGCCTCCAGGCCACCACATCAGCATTTTTCGTGAAAACACTATGGAAAATCCAAAATTCGTCTAAATCCCTTAATCGGTTATTTTACAAAAAAGATCTGCAATTCCACATATTCGTGAACGGGTCCTCCACCAGTTACAAAAATGACCTCAGGGTTCTCTAAATTTGCAGACTGCTCCTACTCAAACCATTTTTGAAAAAACACCCCAAGAAAACTGAAATTATGTTTTTTCACAACAAGGCCCTCGGACCAAACTTCGCACGGCCCGGCCTGTAGTTCCGTAGATTCGCGAACGGGTCCCCTACCGATTTATTTCAAAAAAGATCCGATGGTTACGCGAATTCACAGACGGCTCTTACCCAGCCCATTTCTGAAAAAACACCATGAGAAAGCCGTTGAGGGTTGAGGTTCTCAATTGTACCCTTTTTTTTCAAGAAAAAAAAGGGATCAAATTTCATATGGCGCAGCGTAGCGCACGACTCTTCATAGTCTATATATATTCATAGGTCAGGATAACCATGGTAGATTGAGCTCTCGCATGTAATGGTGAATAATAACTATTAAGTATACATCGACCCGTCTAATTGATGCAGCGAATTTAGAGACGTTTTTTTTGTTTAAAAAATTAAGACCCTCTCGTCTAAGATCAAGTGAACTTGTTAGGACTAGGACTGCAGCTAATCTCTCTTTAGACGGCCTGACTCTTACAAAAGAGGCCATGGACTGCAGTTAGTTTTTCTCTTTAAAAAATAATTTTGGAGCTTCTAAAGAAACGATTAGTCTAATTAGAGTCAGGACCCGTATTCTCCGTGGCGGCGCTTACGCACAAACTTGAATTCCGACTATATGACGGCGAGAATTGGCTAACCGGTCTAGCGTTTACGTTTATGGTGTACTAGGCAGATATGTGCGCTGCGCTGCGCCGTAAAGAATTTCGTTTGCTCGATGTAGTTAAAGTAAATAAATACATTGGTAATTATGTGGTGCAGAAGTAAGTTAAAGAAAATCTATAATCATGACAACGTTAATACATCAGAAGACCAATGGAATACAGAAGTTGTTTTCATGGCTAAGTAGCATATAATGATAGATTCATGAACGATAATAAATGGTTGAGACGATAGATATATTACTAAAGACTAACATAGGTAGTCATATATTGGAGTATTTCTGGTAAGACATAGATACACATGCATGGTGATGATTGGATAGCCAATATAGATCGCATGGAAATAGGATGTCTGCTGCGGAGAAGTCAATTTGATGCGCAATTTATGCCCTGCATCCATAAGAGCAAAATGAGTTAAAATGAATATATGTTTGTTTTAGATAGGGATAAAGAATCTTGGACACGTACGATACAAATAGCCATATTCTGTTGTAGCATAAGTGATATTGCATTTGCAGTGCTATATATTGAGGCATGCTTTGCTATTCGTTGTTCAAATATAATCTTCAGTGGTGGGCCTGTGAGTTCGATTTAGTGCGGTGCGATAAACGAAAAAAGGAAAAAGGAGTAATTTTTTCGTAAGGTAGCAGATGCAGTAAAATTTATTGAGCAAGACAGCACATGTGCTTGTGAGTTCGATTTTGCTAAATGCGGAGATCATAACAGCAGTAAAGTTGGATTTGTCTACTCGATCGCTTCTATAATGTAGAGGTTTGTTAGGGCTAGCTGTGGGGAAAGTAATATATACCACATGCAAGATCATAACAGCTAGAAGCTATGGTACTCAAAAAAAAATATATATATAGCATAATTGTGAGGAACACATAGTTAAGTAGAAACTGTTAAAGCTCCCTGGTCTCAAAACAGCCCGGCTTTGGTTCAGCTCTCGGGGCCACCTCACACACTAAGAAAATCGTCAGCTTCCTTCCCCACTCATCGCCCTCACTTTCAGACAAAAAAATCCAATTCGATTCAAAGATCGGAATCATATATACCTCCAGCGGGCAAGGTCGGCTCAAGAAATGGAGGTTGTGAGATGGAAAGAAAACCACGAAAAAAGAACTGAAATAGGGATCAATTAATCCATACGCGGCTTGCCTGCTCCCCTTCCCCATAGTAAGCCAGCCACCCCCACCACACTGAACAAATACTCCAACTTTCTCTTGTGGATATGGGCTAAACAACACAGTATAATGATAGACAATCAATGATGTGCATAATTCGAGTAAAAGAATAACTCGTCAATCCGCTAGGAATTGGATAGCTACTGCAATACCTCTCCTTACAACCTTCGCAGCAGTAGACACACCCTTGTCGATGAAGTATCCTAGGATTGTTGGATCTGCAACACAGATTTGTATCAGCGAAATTGATTATTAATTGACAGATTAAAAAGGAGATAAATTCCATGAAAGATATTTTCTAAAAAAAAACTCAGCAATACATTATCAACTCCATAGCAATCTATATATTTCACAGCTCTCGCAGCCATATCATCTAACACCTTTTTAGATTTTAGAGCTAAGGTGCGGTAAAAGAAAAATAAGCAACACAATTGTGACTAACACCAATAATATATAACTGATACATTGAGCTATAAGGGATTACCAGCATATACTCCCCCATTGCCATCAGGAGCCTTCGCCACCTTGTTTTTTAACAGAATGTTGCAAAAGATGCTAGTAACTATAACAGGAGCAAAGTAGCATTGGACCAATTCTATTATCATAATACCTGAATTGTGGTTCTGCTAGTCCAACCCATAATTTAGTTGCAATGGAAAAATGCATTGAGTTTAATTAGGCGGATGAACATAAGATTTAAAAATAAAGAAAGGAAAGAGGTACCTTATATGGTGTCTCCATAATAGACCTTCCATCGGCAGAAACACATGGGAGAGTTCCTTGCTGGAAGAAGGTTACCAGCAGATAAAGAATCAAGTCAAAGATAATTCTTAACCATTATCTAGGAATTCATGTGTTAAAGTTCAATGGAATTTCTGAACACAATAAAAAAGCATGTAATTATCCTTACTTGGTCAGGCTCTAAGCCAAAATATTTGTGGCTTTCAATGAATTTGCAGGTGGTTTCATCAATAAAGGGGCTAGTCATTATATACCAGTTGATTTGCACAGCGTCACCAGGGGCTGCAAAACAATTAACATTTTGAGGATTTGCTAGTCATTATATACCAATGGATTTGCACAACGTCACCAGGGGTTGCACGGCACTTCCTCCTGTGTCCTCCGCCACTGGCCGAGCCAGGGTCCCGCCTCCGCTTCGTCCTCTACCTTCAAATGTGGAGGAGGTTAGACGGCACGATTTGGGGAGGAGAGAATGGTAGCCAACCGGATCTGGGGAAGGAGATGAGAGCGGTTGGCGTGGCGAGCTCGATTCCCCGGCCGTGCCGGCGGCAGCAGCGACGATGCTGGACAGCTTGGATACGACGAAGGTCATGCTGCTCCGGCGAGGTAGGCGGAGAGGCCCGCGTCGGCGGTGTACGATGCCACCTCCATCGCTGATCTCCCTTGTCGTGGCGGTGGTCGAGGGCTCGATTCGATCCAAACCAAGGTAGAGGCGGAGCGCATGAGGCTTGCTGAGGGGGCAACCGAACATCGGAGACGGCGGCAACACGGGCGTCGAGCTAGATCCGGCCAGGGACTGAGATGCTAGGGTGCCGAGGACTGAGACGCTAGGGTTTCGAGGACGCTAGGGCTCACGCGACGGCGGTGGCGCCGGTGGCGACGATGATGTGGATGAGCGCCACCTTGGGGGAGAGGCCGACGCCGAGGGAGAAAAGGGGGCAAGATGGGAGCGGTGGCGGCGGTGCTGGAGAGGAGTAGGAGCGAAGGAGGCGGCGCCGATGTTGTGGATGAGCGGCGCCTTGGGGGAGAGGCCGACGCCGAGGGAGAAAAGGGGACAAGATGGGAGCGACGACGGCGGTGCTGGAGAGGAGCAGGAGCGAAGGAGGCGGAGGAGCGCACAGCGAGGGCGAGGGAGAAAAGGTGGTTGGTCCTCGAGGACTCCACGGAGAGCAATTTGTCGACGACGCACAGGCCAGCGCCTGTGGCACGTGGATGGATGGATTCGAGCCAGCAGGAAAGATCGACGGTAGACATCAATAAGAACCTGGACGCAAATACGAAAAGCACGGGTTCTCTGCGCGAGAAACGCCAACGTGGCATAGCTGAGAAGCCCGGAAGTCGTTCCACTATAAGATAAGTTATTAATATGATGTCACAACTCACAAGGTGCAACTTTTATGGCCCTAGGCGCCTGTGTCATGCACGAGGCGGAGGCGGTGTCCACGGCGAACACGGGCGGCGTACGGAGGCAGCTCAGGCACAGAGAGGCAAGGCGTCCCACCTGTCAGCCTTCCACACGGTGCGAGCTAGGCCAGACGAACATGGATGGCGCAGGGAAATGGGCCGACAGCACTAGGGTTTCTTGCCAAACCTAATAACCAGAATTTCAATTCCTTTTTCAATTTGGAAAATGTTAGAAAATATAAATAACTTCAAATAATTAGCAAACAATATTTGAAAAATCAAGAAAAATTCCGTAAAATACCTTGAAGCATTTAGAACTCAAATAAAATAATTTTAACAAATCTTTGCTTATATTTTAATCATATTAAATTCTTTTTTGATTAAAAAACTCCAAATAAACTTCAATTAGCAATAAAATTATGAAAAATTCAACATACCCAAAACAAATTGAAATAAACAAAAATTTGTATGTCACGTGAATGCAATAGATTGCAGTTTCCATGAGATTATACAATGTAGAAAGGCCGGGGCAAACACATGATCCGGACATGACATGATGAAAAAAGATGCTAAGTATCTCTCTGGTCTGGTCTCAAACACGACAAGGGAAAAAGACGAGTCGATAGCTAGGTGAGTAGTGGTAGTTGAGTGACTTACATCTCCAGCTAATGCCACCATCAGCGAGCGAGCGGTTAATCTCGGAGAGAATACGACCACCGCATACCACCAATTCTCGGATGTTCACGCAGCAACGTCAAGAACTCTGGGGTGATTTCGCAAAATTCTAGGTATCTGAGGGGCATGAGGAACTCAATGCCATGTGGGACCTCCATCATGCTTCTGAGGTTGGTTAGTATTAATGTTTCCATGCTCGGCATGGTATCTTGCTGTATCTTTAGCCGCTTCAGATTTGGCAGGTCTTTTAAAGCCAGAGCCTTCAGTTTGGGAAACCAGCCGACGAGAAATACCAGGCGCTCTCCGCTGTATGCTCTGTTGAAATCTAGGTGCGTCAAATTTACCAACTGAGATAGGGACGGCAGGGGGTCTCCTCTCAGCTGGGACCAATGTAGACGCAACAAACAAAGATTTTGCGCCACAGCTTGCAAGAGAGCAGACTCGCCCAAGATCCCTTCTGCCAATCGTCCTCTCAAACATAATCTTTGCAGGTTTGGAGGCACGGGGTTCAGAGCACTCAACAGGAGAAGCTCATCCTCATCACTTACCGTAATTTCCAAGCAGGACAACAACCGCATCTCAACAAGCGACTTGCAGAGGCATTCACAGTAAATACCTTTCACATTCCATATCCTCATGTTTCTCATTTGCGTCAGCTCCCCCAAATGTCTAATACACTCACCATGCGCTTCTAGTGCTTGTAGCGTCTGTAGGTCTATCAGGTTCCCAAGTCCCTCAGGGATACATACACCACTGCGGCATCGAAAATCTCGCCACGAGCGGTCGCTCGCTTTCTCAGCAAACAAGTGCCTAAGCTTCTTCAATTTGACAATCCCTCGTGGAAGCTCCTGTATGTTAGATCGACATAGGTCCAGTGTCAATAAGTTGGAAAGCTTCTCGATAGACTTTGGGAGCAGCTTCACCTTTGAACCCCGCAGGCCCAAATGACGGAGATTGAAAAGATCTCCAATGGCATCTGGAACAGCCTCGATGGGTAGACCACGTAACTCCAGCACCGATATATATCTTGATTTCTCCGCAATTGAAAGTAGTAGAGTGGATGATGGCATGCTGCTGTCAAATGCGATCACGGATCGGAGGCGGTGCACACTTGAAATTGACCGAGGAATACCCTTCTTGAGTTTGTGTATTACCAATCGTCGTACATCCTTCTCATCGAGACCAGATTCCCCGTGTTTGTCGTCCACGCACGTGACACCAAAACATTCCCTCCGACACAAATCGACTGCCAACTCACGCACGATGTCATGCATTCTGAATGATTTCATCCTACCAAATGGGTTACTTAGAATAAGTTGTAGCATGTTTCGATGAACCAATTCATTTAGATAGCCTTCTGCCACTTCCTCCATCGTGCTCTGACCCTTTTTCTCGATGAAACACTCTGCTATCCACAGCCGTACAAGCTTCTTCCTTGTCAGTAGATAGTCTTCTGGAAACAAGCTACAGTACAGGAAACAACACTTCAAGTATGTCGGAAGGTATATGTAGCTCAAATGCAGAACATTCCTTACGTGATCCAGCCTTGGATTATTGATAAGCTCCCAGCTTAGCTGGTCATGTATCCGCTTCCATTCCTCTGTGTTCTTATCAAGCACAAACAAGAGACTGCCGATAGACAATCGCAAGGGGTAAACCTTCACACTTGCCCACTATTTGCTTTGACAGAGCCTCAAGTTTTGCAGGACATTCATGATCTGGAAAAGCCTTATTACCAAAGAGTTCCCATGACTCGTCCTCTGATAGGGGTTGTAGTGTCAGTATCCTGCCTTGAAAAGCAAGGTGAGCTACGTCAGCAATCCGTGTCGTGATTATTATTCGGCTTCCCTTGAGATTTGAAGTGAGTGCTCGAAACAGGTCATCATATACTTCAGGAGTCCAAACGTCATCCAGTATAATCAAATACTTCCTTTCTTCCAAAAACCTCCTTAATCTCTCTTGAATGGTTGTCATGTCCATGGTGGCAATGTTACTTGGAAGATTCTGTTTATCTCTGAAAAGCTCGATGATCAATCTTTTAAGGACGTCTTCTCTGGTGTAAGTCTGTGAGATGGAGACCCATGCATGGCAATCAAATTTCTCCTGTTCCTTGTTGTAGACAGTAGCTGCTAGTGCTGTTTTCCCGAGCCCTCCCATGCCATGCCATGCAGAACTATTACAGAGCGTGCCAACTCATCATCTCCCAACCACTGTACAAGCTTTTGCTTGTTATCTTCAATCCCAACAAGATCTTCCTCCCCAAGGGAACGTGAAATGCTTGCTAGATGAAGGGACTTGTGCAATATCCCCACTGTTCATCGTCGGAACCCATCGCTCTTTCGTCTGAGATAGATGTATAAGGTTGGTCTCTGTTTCCTTCACCATTGAAGCTATCCTGTTCAATGACTGCAGAGCTTTTGGTTTTTTGAACCCTTTCTTCAGGTAGAATCTCCATCCGACATGCTGTTCCCGACCAACAAGATAGAGGTACTCATCCACCATATCCTCGATCACATATACTACCTTGCGCACCTCCTCCAACCAGCCTTGATACACTTGATTGTTGCGGGTTCGAATGTCCATTTGAGAGAGGAAATCATGCACCACACGAAGCTTCGTCATAACACGACCCATTCTGCCCTGGAGCTCTGTCAGTTGCTGTAGGACCGAATATAGCAATCAGAGGGGGGGTGAATGATTGTGCGGAAGCTAAAATCAAATTCTTGATCTATTAAAAGTTTACCCCAAAATAGAACCAAATAATTGTCTCGTTTTCGAAAAAAAACAGAATGATAGAGGTTTGGTAAAACGCGAATTCCTGGAGATCCAACCGTCCGATCGATCTGAAATTTGGACACAAGAAACTAGATTCCAATACGAATCAAACCCAAAAAGAATCAGCTCAATCGGACTTACGGATCAAAAGTTATGACCTTCGCAAGCTTACTGTTCCAGAAGATGGCGAGAATAAATCTAACTAGAATTGTAGCTCGACGAAAGATTTGATGAACTTGATCTTTATTTCTCCTTTCTTTTGTCTAAAATACTCCAAACAAAAGAGTACAACCCTAAAGCTTGCTCAAAGCTTGATTGCCTTCAACAGGAGGCAACCCCTCTATTTAAAGAAGACAAACACATCTAATCCTAGAAGGAGTCCTAATCCTAGAAGGATTCCTAATCCTAAAAGGATTCCCACTCCTAAACCTAGAAAGAGCATGTATTCAACACAACTCCACTTGGCCCAACCTGGCCGAGTACAACTCTTGCACGCGTATGGCAACCCTACCATACTCACGTGACTAACACTTTGCACGCGAATGACCTCATGCCATTCTCACGTGACTAACCATTCTTCATGTGCACCATTCTCTTAGCCCGAACGTCCCGCATGACATCCTTGACCACCAAGACCTCAGTTCCGCCTGAACCTAGTCCCGAACCTCAGTTCCTCCATGAACCTAGTTCCAGTCCCGTCATCGACCACATTCGCCCTCGAGCAATACCTGCACATGAACAAACCACAAAACGATTCCGAGCACAAGTCCGCGACTTGACTCACATTAAACCATGCAACCACTCACAGGAGTGCATTGCATTAAATATTCTAATAACACGATTTCAAAACACGAACAAAAACCTTTGCAAAAATCAAAAAGCTTTTCAAATAATCAAACTGATTTCAGATCTTTTCAAATAAAGAAACCAAAAAATAAATCTTGTCGAAATATCAAACTGGTTTCAAATCTTTTTCAAATACTCATCATCAAAATCAATCGGATCAAAAATAACGATCCTTCAATCTCCCTTGATGAGTAATTTGACAAAACACAATATAAGATTTGACAAGAGATTGAGCAAGAACCAAAAGACCAAATAATCCCAATTCAAAAACCTCCTTGACTTGTTCTCCCCCTTTTTTGACAAAATAGTCATCAAGATCTCAAAACTCCCCCTTAATGAATGCAGTATCTCAAGCTTTGAAGTATATTCAAGGTATATAATCAAAGTAAAGCATTTGAAGAGTTTTTAGGAGAACTTTCTCATTTTGTATCAAATTATCCAATGAGAAAGCAAATTATGAGAATATGGAGGCTCTAACACATAGAATAGTTATTGCATAAGCAAATTAGAGCAAACAAGTAAAATGTCATAAACAGATTTTGCCAAAGCGAAAAAGAAATCTATCATGAGCATAGAGAGACTTTCAAATTCACTAATATTTGTCTCAAGCCTTTTTCAACCATTTGAATTTCCTTTTTCTCTTTTAGCAAGTTTGACAATTTTGCTTTGTGATCAACAGGGATGACAAGTAACTGCACACTAGCCCATACTTGTGTATGAGTAGGTAGTTCTTTCTTGTATCTTTCTCAGTTTAAATTGGCAAGTGGCTTCACATTGTTCTGAACTTTTGTTTAGACAAGTAGCCTTTTCTTGCATCTTTTGCATTTAAATCCCTGGCAAGGAAGCTGCACATTGTACTAAACTTGTGTTTAGCCAAGTAGCTTTTGCTTGCATCTTTTCAACTTGCTTTTAACATTAAAACACTGATTTTGCTTGAGACTCATAATGATCATTTGAAGTCCAACAAAAACTCACACATAGTTTATAATCAGCTCTAGCCTTTCAACAAATGACAAGAAACTTTTAAGCCTATTTCACAAATGCAATACCATAATGAGCAAGAGCCAAAATATTCTCGAAAAGCATCTCAAATTGAATTATTTTAGCCTTTTAGTGATAAGTAAAGCATTGAGCATTAACTTGGCTATATACACAAGAATAATCACCAAAGCTTTGTACTACATGATGCAATGTAAACAGGGTTTTTACTTGAGGTGTAAAGTCAAAATACCACTTATAAAAAATCACTTCTAGGAACCAAAGTCAAGTAACCCAAAAGAGATAAACTCAAGACTCCTCCTCAAATCAACCCATGGGGATGAATGATCCCAAGTTCACCGCGTAAGAAAGCAAAACGAGAAAAATCAAGCGGTTTAGTGAAAATATCGACAAAGTGAGCACCGAATCAACAAATTTCAGTTCAATAGCTCTTTTTCAACATGATCTCTAAGAAAATGAAATCTGATGTCAATGTGTCCAAGAAAGAGAATTACTCAAGAAGTGGCATGAACCAGATGTACTTTTTCTATCAATTCCACATCCTCCAAATTCAAAGATCGAGAAAGGTCTTAAACTAATGCGTGAAGGAGCAGAAAGCCAAATGCCAAAATCTTAAGTACCACGGAGATACCTTAAAATCCTCTTGATAGCTTGTCGATGTGAAGCACGCGGGGAAGCTTGAAAACGAGCACACAAGCACACATCAAACTCCAATTATCTCATCCTCAACAAAGATCATCATCATCTTCATCAACAAAGATACTCCCCACGAACATATGCACTGTACTGTACTATTTGGACTAGTGCCTTTGCGAAACAGAGGTGGAGGAAGCATCTTGAAAAATAACACTTTTAGCACGAGATGCACAAGTGAAGGAGGAGAACCAATTCTTATCATCGGACATGTGGCGTGAGCATCCTAATCCACTAGCCATATGTTCTCCTTCCTCGCGTGAGAAGCCTACATAGAAGCGAAAGTGTCGATGTCTCGATGATTGGGGTTAGAAATAAGATGTTTAGGAATCCAAGATCTTGAGACACACGACGCTGCTTGATTGGCACAACACGAGCATTCTTATGCATAAAAGAAGATTTGTCTTTTCTCGTGTTCTTAGCAACAAGAGGTATTTGCATCACCCTAGGCACATAATGAGAAATGAAACGTGCCTGTCTGAAATTAGACCTAGCATTAAACCTTTCTCTCTTTTGTTGTTTAGCTAGTCTAAAGCAAAAGTCTACTAGATGTCCATATCTACCACAATGAGTGCAAGTGTACTTAACATGATGTTTTGCTTTAACAGTAGAAGCACATTTTGCATTCATCATAGTAGAAGATAAAAGACCACCAGATTTAAAGATATTTTTCTTAGGCTCATTGACAATTTCAAATTTTCCACTTCCAAGTGTTTTGACAACAGTGGGAGCATGTGATTTATGATGGGCATAAGAATCAAAACCTAAACCTTTGTGATGAGTGCTGACTTTTGATTGATCCAAAATCATATTTAGGTTTTTCTTTCCTTTAGTAAAACGCTCTAAAGACTTTTCCAAGTAATCAACTTTTCGAGAAAGCACAAGACAATTATTGCAAGGAATATCAACTTTCTCTTTCTGTTTGCGACAAGTAGAGCATGAAAGAACCTCATGAGTGAGCATATCATTAGTCATCTGAGAAACTCTAGCATTTGCATCTTTCAATTTCAATTCAAGAATTGAGCATTTAGGACAAGAGATTAAACCATGCAAATCATCAGTGGAACAGCTAGCATGTTTAATATGTTTCTCATTTTGATGCAACAGGGAAGTATGAACATTCCTTAAAGCAATAACTTCAGATTGTAGCATATCACAAGATTTGCAAGAATCATCATCAGGAATTAAAGATCTAAGCCTTGCAATTTCAGAATTGGAACTATCAATTTCTAGATCTTTTTCTTTAAGAGCCTTCTTAGATTTTTTAAGTTCTGAAGCTAATTTAACCATGGCATACTCAAGCTCATCATAAGAAGGTCTCACCTCTTCAAGGTCAGAGTCGTTGTCGCTATCCCTTCTAGCCATGAAACACATCCCGGTGAAGTCATCATCAGGATCTCCCTTCTTGTCCTTCTTCTTGTCATGTGGCTCATCATCACTCTCAAAGTCCACATCGCTAAGATCACACTCCTCTATGGCGGCTAAGACTTTCTTAGCAACTTTTCAAAATTGGGCGCCTAGGGGTAGTGTGTCTTGAGCTGCGTTGTGCCGGTTCCCTTTCTTCCTTCTTCAACTTGGGACAGTTTGCTTTGATATGCCCGGGAAAGCCACACTCAAAACAGTTGAAGGACCTCGAAGTTGTGCCTCCACGCCTCCTCATCCTCACATTGTTGAGTGCTTTAAAAGCACGTGAGGAGATGAGCACAAGATCTTCTTCAGGAAGCATCTCAAACTGTTCATCTGAAAAGGAAGCCAAAGCAGAATATGAACAAAAAGATGGTAATCCAGACGAAGTGCTGGGGTTAGCAACAAGTGCATGTGTAGAGGATTTATTATCACTAGGTGACAAAGAATCCATCTCATAAGTTTTCAGTCTAGAATAAAGATCATCCATGGTCAAAGTATCCAAGTCAACAGTTTGATTAATTGCAGTAACAACCATGCGCCATTCAGGACTAAGAGATCTCAAAATTTTACTAGCGTTATCCTCAACTGAATTAGTAACTCCAACACCACGCAAATTACACAAGATTTTCTCAAATCGAGAGAAAAGATCATCAATTGATTCACCCGACCTCATAGCAAAATCAGAAAAATCTTTTTGGTAAATATTTTTGCGCACTTTCTTAATCTTAGTAGAACCTTCATGATAGTCACATAATGTCTTCCAAACAGAATAAGCGAGCGTAGATGAGAAACTCGATCAAATTCTTTTCGTAAATTCCTTGAAAAATCAAATTTCTAGCTTTAGCATTCAGATCAACGTCTATTTTGTTATCATTGGTGACTATATCAGAACATCAAAAACAGTAGAAACTTTGCGCCAAACATCATTACCTTGAGCTTCAATATAGGATTGCATGCGACTCTTCCAATAAGAAAAATTTGAATCATTAAGCATAGGAGGACGATTAACATACTTATCTGACGCCATACCTTAACCTGGCTCTGATACCACTTGTAGGACCGAATATAGCAATCAGAGGGGGGGTGAATGATTGTGCGGAAGCTAAAATCAAATTCTTGATCTATTAAAAGTTTACCCCAAAATAGAACCAAATAATTGTCTCGTTTTCGAAAAAAACAGAATGATAGAGGTTTGGTAAAACGCGAATTCCTGGAGATCCAACCGTCCGATCGATCTGAAATTTGGACACAAGAAACTAGATTCCAATACGAATCAAACCCAAAAAGAATCAGCTCAATCGGACTTACGGATCAAAAGTTATGACCTTCGCAAGCTTACTGTTCCAGAAGATGGCGAGAATAAATCTAACTAGAATTGTAGCTCGACGAAAGATTTGATGAACTTGATCTTTATTTCTCCTTTCTTTTGTCTAAAATACTCCAAACAAAAGAGTACAACCCTAAAGCTTGCTCAAAGCTTGATTGCCTTCAACAGGAGGCAACCCCTCTATTTAAAGAAGACAAACACATCTAATCCTAGAAGGAGTCCTAATCCTAGAAGGATTCCTAATCCTAAAAGGATTCCCACTCCTAAACCTAGAAAGAGCATGTATTCAACACAACTCCACTTGGCCCAACCTGGCCGAGTACAACTCTTGCACGCGTATGGCAACCCTACCATACTCACGTGACTAACACTTTGCACGCGAATGACCTCATGCCATTCTCACGTGACTAACCATTCTTCATGTGCACCATTCTCTTAGCCCGAACGTCCCGCATGACATCCTTGACCACCAAGACCTCGATTCGCTCTCGAACCTAGTCCCGAACCTCGGTTCCTCCATGAACCTAGTTCGATCCGTCATCGACCACATTCGCCCTCGAGCAATACCTGCACATGAACAAACCACAAAACGATTCCGAGCACAAGTCCGCGACTTGACTCACATTAAACCATGCAACCACTCACAGGAGTGCATTGCATTAAATATTCTAATAACACGATTTCAAAACACGAACAAAAACCTTTGCAAAAATCAAAAAGCTTTTCAAATAATCAAACTGATTTCAGATCTTTTCAAATAAAGAAACCAAAAAATAAATCTTGTCGAAATATCAAACTGGTTTCAAATCTTTTTCAAATACTCATCATCAAAATCAACTGGATCAAAAATAACGATCCTTCAGTTGCGTCACATACTGTGTTAACTGAGCACTGGCTTGTTTTGCTGCTTCATTTCCCAGAGAGATGCCGAGCTTTTTAATTACTAGAAGAATCACTGTCTCTGCCATTACATCTCTGCCATTACGCTTTGAGAGTTGGCTAATGTGTCAGTTCTGGGTAACTTAGTTTCATTCCATATTCTCCTCGATATCTATAATAGAATCACCATCTGCGATATGAAGTAATATATGGAAAAGGTCAAATGACGGAAAGGTGAAATGACGTTCTGCTACTAGCATTTCCCAAAACACTACCGACCCAATGGAAAGGTGAAATGACGGAACTTTTTGTCCTCACCATTAATCTATGTAAGTCACATAATCAAACAAAGCAATACTTACACTTAAGACAGGAAGGTCCATTGGAATATTAACTCTATTATAAGGGAAGGAGTTGGAGGCCAACCAACCCCTTCACATGTTACTCTGTCGGGACCTGAATTTGTAAATCCGGACCCTATGTGTTTTCAGCACTAGTTCAGAATCATGCTAGTGCACACAGTCTCAACATCGGTAATTACCACAATCATACTCAACGAAATAGTAAAGTACTTTATTGAAAAGGAAATATAATGGGTTGCTCGACCTTATGGTCAAGTTACAAAAGTACGCATTGTAGGGCAAAGTCTTAATAAATTAACTTGCAGCGGAAAATAAATAAACGCGTAGCGCCAACCAGTATGCCACATGCAACTGACTGAGCTCTCCCCTAGTTCGTCGGCTCCTCCTGGAACTTCTCCAAAGCTGGCGTTGATTCTTCTTTAACTGATGTTTGTGTTGTGGCAAGGGTGAGTACTTAAGCACTCAGCAAGTCATGCACAGAATGCAGTCTAATATTCTATATGCATGGCTTATTCCAAAGAATAGGCTAAAAGGTTTATTTGCAGTAAAGCGACATTCACAATATCAATAATCGATTGAAAGCGGTAAAACAGTAATAACAATAATAATTTTCATAAACAATTTCACAAGTAAAACATTTATCATCCTAAAGCAAATTCATCATTTCCCACACCAAGTGTCCATAAACCAAGTTTATTTTCATAAAGTCTAACCCTTGACTGTAATCCCCGAGTAATGTCCAATGCTGCAGACACGGCTATTCGAATAGATTTTTCACTCTGCAGAGGTTATACACTTTACCCACAAGATACCGTTAAACACCACCAAGGCGAGTAACTGTAACAAAGTCTTTTAGAAGCTTTTAACTCAACAAGTGAACCTCTCCAGTTGTTGCGCACTAACCCTTCCCTTAGCAAAGGCGAAGTCTAGGCCAACCAACCGTTAGATAGGTACCTGGCCGCAGCCCCGGTACGCTCCCCCATACAACTACACAAAAGCATAGCTGACACCCTGAGGTACCACATGCAAGTTATTAGCAACTTACACAACTAGGTCTGTCCTCACTCCAGACATATGGTTGTATGATGAAATTAGTTCAAAGGCTTGCAAGGTTAAGTCCTTAGGTTAACCAGGACAAGACTACCCAAATAGCAAAACCAAAACGACTCTCCCGGTGCCCACTTCTAGCCCACCATAACAATCTTGCCACTTGCCCCAGTCTAAATCATTTTATCACCCCGGTTGATTACCATGCACCACGTGCATCAACATCATCATCATCGATAACACATGACACTTTCCAAAACATGTTCCATATCTCATTAAGTCAATATTAATAATTGGTTATCCAAAATCATGTTATTAACACGTGGCTAGGCTAAGCATGCTACAACGATCTAGTTAATCCATGTTGGCAATTTAATAATGTCCAACTAATTAATCCACAACTAGGGTGACAAGGCTTCATAGCATATAATTATATACGACAAGGTGGCATACAACAATTTGGCATTTAACTAATTTCCAGAATTTTTCAAAAACATTCCTAATTAAATTAGCATGCAATAATTTAAATCAATATAATTTTCACAAATAGGATCAATATGATCAAAGCATAACTTGCCTTCAAAAAGTACTTGTTCTTGGTCTTGAGCTGGCTCCTGGATCAAAACTTCACCTTCTAAGCCTTCGGGCACTTCAACGTCTACTCGTAACGTGCACAAATAGCAATAAAATAAATTAACAGTAGACATAGAAGGTTCAAAAATTCATAAACAGAAAGATCTCAATTTTACAAATTTTTAGAAATTTGAATCATTCAAATCGGAGTTAAAACGCAAAAGTTATAGCGTTTTAAAGTTTGAAACTATATTTAAAAAGAATAAACCGAATTAATAAAATAATTTTTATTTGGGAAAATATTTATGACATCATCACTGACACGTGGCACAATCTACACTGTACGAACTAAATCTATAATCCATTCATGCTGGACTGGGAACTTGGTCCGGCACCATTCACGACGGATCGAACTTTTGGTCCTACGTCGCTCACGACGGACCGAAAAGTTGGTTCGGCGTGCACGTCGAACTCTCGGTTACTTGGGAATTTGGTCCGGCGCAATATAGCACTACACGTTCACTACAGACCCTAACTTTGGTCTGGCGCAAACATAAACTACACGTTCAATCGGAGTTAAAACTTTGGTCCGGCGTCAACAGACTACACGTTCATTATGGACCCTAACTTTGGTTCGGCGCAAATGTCAACTACATGTTCAATCGGAGTTAAAACTTTGGTCCGACCCCAACAGACTACACGTTCACTACGGACCCTAACCTTCGTCCGGCGCAAACGTAAACTACACGTTCACCGGCATCGTTAACGACGGACCAAATAGTTGGTCCGGCGTACACGTGCTACGCTCGGTTGGAGTGTTATCATAACGTGACACAATCTCTACCGTAAGATCCAGATCTAACGGCCTAGGTCATCACAGATATACGGTAAAGAACGGCGGCTACGTGGACTCACCTGGGTCGTGCGATGCGGATCCAATGGACAAGGAAGTTCGCGAAGGTTGGCGAAGTCACGGCGGAGCCCGGCTACCCGAGATGGTGATGACAACCAAAGCCGCGGTGTTTCGGCGCAGCTCCGGCAAAGTGGGTGTTCGCATCCGAGGTGTCTCAACTTCACAGTTCCAGATCCGGGTTCGCCTGAAGCGATTATGGCTTGCCGTCGACGGAAACGAAGAAGAACTCGCGGAGGCTTCTTGCAACTCCGGCGAGCAATTAACTCCGAACGACGGCGGGTAGGGCACTAGAGGCTAGGGCAAACAGGGCGCAAGGAATCGGGGATTCTCGGAAACTGGTCCATGCATTAAATAGCGCCGACGTCCGCACCTAATTTGGAACCCTAGGCCCACACGGCGGAACACGGCGGTGCACTCCGTATCGGAGACGGAGATGGCGTGGCACAATTAAAGCCGTCGGATCGAGATCCAATGATTCGCACGAGTTAGGGTTCGGGTCCAGCACGGTTCAGTCCGGCGCAGTTGAGTTCAGCGCAGGTTGGGCTCGGTTTGGTGTCATTCACGACGGACCAAACTTTTGGTCCGGCGTCACGTACAACAGACCAAAAAGTTGGTCCGGCGTGGCTGGTTCGGTCGGACTCGAGTTAGACTCGGGTCGGATGAACAGTGAAACCCATTATGGTTTTTCAGCGTTTTAATATTTAAAATAATTCTAGAAATTCATTTAATTCGGGAAAAATAGCAAAATGCTCAGAAAAATTCTGGAAAATACTTTGAGACATTTTGGTCTCAAATAAAGTATTTCCAACAAAATTTTATAATTATTTAATTATCTCAAAAGAGAATAAATTCAAATAAATTCCAAAAAATTCTCAAAATTCTCAAAAATGCAAAGTACCATTTAAATTCAAGAAAAGCAAAAATTGAGATGTTACATACTACATGCCATTTTGCAAAAAAGTTAACTATATTATAAAGAAAGGAATTGGAGGCCAACCAGCCCCTCCACATGTCACTCCATGCCATTTTACAAAAAAGTCCCTCCATTCCTTCAAATTACGAATAGGTCCTTGCAGGTTACAAAAAGGTCTTTCACGATTTTTTGTGAGGGGAAGAAAATCATTTCCGAATCGCGTTTGTTTCCTCGTTTGTTGTTTCACAGAAAAAAAACTCCCGTTAAATTCAAATCGCAAACGAGCCCTTTTCTAATTTTTCAGGGTAGCGGTTAGGTCAAAAAAACGTAACAAACAGATCCCCGCTCCTTATGTCCAGATCCTTTCTCCATTTTTCTCGGGAAAAAATATTTTCGTCAACAGAAATATGTGTGTACAGATCTATCTCTAGACTTTTTTCCCAACTCAATTTTCCAACTCGAACTCCAATATTTTTCAAAACATGTATTATTACTCGGTGAACGCGACAAAAGAAGGTTGGAATCTCTATGTATTATTACTTGGTATCTCTAATAATTTTCGAAACATCTATTATTACCCAGTTAACACATAGAGTGTTAAACTCGACAAAAGATGGTTGATCGGGTAATAATAGAGTGTTAACCAAATTCGTTAAAAGAAATATGTGTACAACTCTATCTCTCTATTTTTTGTAACTCGATTCCTAATATTTTCTAGAATAATAAATATGTATAGAGTTATATCTCTATATTTTTTTTGCAGCTCGATCTATAGTATTTTTTGAAACATGTATTATTTACCGGTGAACATATAGGGTGTTAAATTGGCCAAAAGAAGATCATTTTTCCATTTTTCCCTAGAAAATATATCTATTAGGCCTGGAAGATTTACGGAGCAGCCAGCCGCCCACGTCGCCCTCTTTACCAAAAGTCCCTCCAAAAAAATTAAATTACGTTTAGATCCTTATGACGGTTATTTTTCAGAAAAAATTTAGATCAAATTTCGCACGGCGCGGCAACGCGCGCGACCTATCTACTTCTAATACACTTTTGCTGCGCTAAAGCCAATGGCAGAGTAAGTCATTATTGTTAACTGACAAGAACGAGTGCCATCAACCAAGTAAAGAGGAGGCGGGGAATCTGTCTGAATATACATACCAGCTTGCCAGACCTTGGCGAAACTACAACCGCTAACAAATTAAGAAGCTCTCAGGCTCGTCCTTTCTTTTTTTTCCTGAAGAAGTTCGTATTGTGCTCTGGTGCAGGAAGATTTCGACAAATTTATGTACTACTCTTTGATAACCAAACAAGACAGAGGAAGGAAGGGTTGATAAATATGAGATCGTTAAAGATGGGACACGCCTGCCTTCTAATAGCTTTGATCCGGCCAGATTCGATGCGGGACTTGTGGTATCCTCCTTGTGCGTTTCTGAATCTGTAAGCATCAAAGCAGTCTCATGGCTTGTTGAGTGGTGGATGCTAGCCTAGTCCTGTTGCTGTTGAAGCCATCAAAAACTGAAGAACCTGCAAGGTTGCAAGTCTAGGAAGCTTAGTTGTAGTACGTGTAGGTCTCGATTATTTTTATTCGCCGAATGCAGAACCAATCACTTCATTGTTCATGGACCCAATCGGATACCGGTACGGGTACGGGCAGTTAAAAATCGGATAGGATACGGGTATGGGTATTTCGGAACGGGTAGAAAACGGCTATCGGATACTATACGAACGGGTACTATACGGGTAGCGGATACTTAGTTGGATAGTGCCTATATTGCCTAAACATTGAAATATTCGATGAAAATAATCAAATGACACAGCTAATCTATTTATAACACATAATACAACACACAGTTCTACCTCTATTATACCCGGGAGGTTTCCAAGTTCCTCAGGGCATCCACCTGCCTCTCCGCCATTTTTCGAAAAAGCCCCTTCATTTATTCAAATCACGGATAGGTTCCTACGAATTTACAAAAAGGTCCTTTATGATTTTTTGTAAGGGCAAGAAAATTTTTCCATGAGTGTGTTTAGGTCCTCCGTTCGTTACTTTACGGAAAGAGAGTCCTGTTAAATCGCAAATGAGCCATTTTCTAATTTTTTAAGGATAGCGCTCAGGCTCCTTACGTCCAGGTCCTTTCTCTGTTTTTCCTGAAAAAAATATTTGTGTGAACAGAAATACGTGTACATCCCTATCTCTAGATTTTTTTTCCCCCAACTTGATCTCTAATATTTTTTGAAACATGTATTTTTTCGTTCACGCGCGACGCCGCGCTTACTGCCTTAGTCTGTTCTTATATGTTGCTTATAGGTGATGAGAAGAATAAAGATACATCCTCCGTATGCTACTCACTTCGTCAAAGTTTATAAAGTGTATTATTGAATGGTTTTATCTATAAATATAATATGTATTTTATATTTTAATACAAAATTAGTGTGATGTTCCCTCTATACCTCAAATAAACATCTAGCTTGACTTTATATTCTTTATATGCATGTACTGAATATAGTGATAACAGTTAGGGATAATTTAGTGATTTTTAATATTTTTTATTTATGTGCCAAGAAAAAAATGTGACTTTTATCTCTTATCATATATGTGACTCAGGCTTACACAAAATTACAGATGACGTCCAATCCAAGCTAGTGGTTGTGTCCAGCTTCTTCGGCATGCATGGTACTCCCTCCGTTTCTTTTTATAAGGCGTATTTGGTTTCGTTAGGACAAGACTTTGACCAACAATTACTTCATTAATATATCATTAATGCAATACAAAATCATAATTATATATAAGTACTTTTGAATACAAATCTGCTAATATCAATTTTGTGTCATAAAAATTATATGCTAATAGAGTAATTGTTGGTCAAAGCCTTGTCCTAACGAAATCAAATACGCCTTATAAAAAGAAACGGAGGGAGTAAATTGCGTTAGAAAACTGCATTAATTATTCCAATTAACGTACTGGTCGCCCTGCATGGTCGGCAATTTCTTAATCCAGCTGAGCTCATGGATGTTGCAGGTCACGTTACGTAGCATTGTTCCCGTAGCCATGGGTAGGGATGGAACTTGTACGGATATTTTTCGATCGACCGACCGACCGAATTGATTTGGATGATGATTTGGATAGTTTCACAGATATCCAGTTGATTTCTCGGATAAGGATATGGATATAGATAATTTGCATGGATACGGATACGGATATGGAACACTGATTATCCGATGGATACGGAATATCCGAGTTTTTGTTCGGATAATATCCGAATATGACATACGGATATTATCCGAATAACACGTTTCAGAATAACACATTAACAATTTAACATGTGTTCACTGTTTCAGAGACTGGGGTCTGCATTGGATGACAAGATATAATGTGTTCATGTGTGCTAGATGCTAATTTGGAGATATTTGGGTAAAGGTGGTACAGAAATTGGCAAGTGACGTTTCAGGAGGGCTACTTAGGATTCAAAGAAGATATGCGGTGCAAATCATTTGGTTCAATTATTGCAATGGGGTACATTGTTACTCACAGAGTCACATGTATGACAAGCTAGGGATAAAAAGGCAAAAAAAAGACATACAAATATATTTCTTTTGGAATTTTGAATTTAAATTTGGACCGATTTTGGAAAAAAAAAACTGAAATTGGATTTTAAAATATCCGACTAATATTATTCGTATCCGTGTTGATTCCGATCCGTATTCGATCTGTATTCGTAACCGATATTATCCTGTATAATTCGTATTCGATTATGTATTCGACACTATTCGTATTCGATTCTGTATTCGATAAAAAATACGGATATGGATATGAATAGGACGATATTCGACCGTATCCGATCCGATCACATCCCTAGCCATGGGGAATATTAATTGCTCCCATCACCGTCAATTCTATGACTCTCAGACCACGATCCAACGGTCATGGGGCAATCCCCACGTGATGGGAGAGGGGTGGGTGTCAACAGGTGCGGATCCAGGCCTCGGGCAGAGTAGGCTGAAGCCCCGGGCCTGGTATCAAAAGCCCACTAAAATTCTACAAAAAATTATTAAAAAATAATTGAAAATAGATATTTAATCTAAGATCAGCTGGTCTAGCCCAGGGTTTAGGCCTGGGCTAGCTTCGCCCCTGGGTGTCAAGAAACCAACGCATTTCTAGCCGCTGGGATTTTTTTTTTCAAATCTAATCCTGTGTGATTGTAATCGTAAAAAATAATCTCCTCCTTGACTGCGATAAAAGCTACCGAGGTCAAGCACAGTGGCAGCTCCCTATCGAGCATGTTTTCCTCGGTAGAAATCTTTGTCACTTAATTAATGATTGATTAATCCATTTATTGAAATTAGACCTTTAATTAATTAATTAATGATTGATTAGTCCATTTAGCCTCTAACGAGCATGCATTCCTCGTTAGCTCCTGCCACGGTCCTATAGCGCGGTAGCTAGGTACACATTCCAGCGTTTCCGCGACCAGAGAGATGGCTACTTTTATAATTAGGTTCACGTCAGGATAAAATTTACAAAAATAAATAAATAGAGATAGATAAATAGATAGTCTACACGGACTAGAGATGCATTAAGCTTTGGACGTGGAATCAAGATTTTTTTTTTGAAGTTTGGCTAGGAGCTCTGATATTTCTGTAAAGAAGGAAGAAACAACAGGCGAGCTACATACGCACACACACGCACCCCCACACACGCACACATGCGCAGTACTCACCTCCTCACGCACGCTCGCGTCGAGCGGCGCTTGAACGCGGACAGGCTGGTCGAGCGTTGCTCGAACCAACCAGTCGAGCCTTGCTCGAACCAACCAGTCGAGCCTATTATACTGGTACTATGGAGGAAACAGAGGACGATGAGTGGGCACGCACACGTTGCTAGCATGCGCGTCCGCTCGGGTCGCACGGGCATGGCACGCCGTGCGATGCGCAAGGCGTGAGGCGCGAGCTTGGCGGGGACAGGCGTTTCGCGCAGATGGGTGTGCGCGATACGTGGAGGGCGGACGGGTGCTTGGGCAAGTTTCAGGCGCCAATCGTGTTGTGTGGGCCGTGGGGTCGGAGGTGGGCCGGGCACCTGCCTGCTGTGGCCTGTTACAATCCAGGTATCCGGACAGAATTTTTTATCTGGTATCCGTATCCAATCCATATCCGTCGGGTACTACTTCTCCCGTATTCGATCTGTACCCGATCAGAAAATAACCGAGTAATACCCGAATCCGAACCCGAACCGAATTCGACAGGTACAAATACCCGCCTGAAAATTCGGGTAATGCGCAACGCGGGTACGGATACGGATCGGGTATTACTCGACCCGTTTTCACCCCTGAATATACTAATAGTGTTGTGATGATTAAGACGTTCCATCTATTAAAGATCGCAAGGGTTCGCCAGCTGATTCTTCACTGCTGATTCTTCACTTATTGAGATTCCTTACGGTGCTATTTGGTTGCCTTCTCTCGCGAGCCTGGCCTGTTCGACTCAGCCAGGCTGATAAGATACGGGATGTACAGATGCAGAGACGGTGTTTGGTTGAGTGTTTAGTAGGCAGGTATTCTAAAATTTAAATATTTTAAAATTTATTTAGCAAGTGTGGTCTAGTTTTGTTCGAAAAATATCATTAACCCATTTTTGAAATCGGTTCGGTAATCGGAGATGCTAATCAAAAGATATAAACAGAAAAGAAAAAAAGGAAACTTGCTATTGTGGCTGACAGTGGCCCCTTGCGCAGAACACAAGGCTGCATCTAGAGATACGCCCATTTTCTACGTATCTCCAGAGCCTTGTCGCTATTGCGTCCAAAAAAGCAAGACCTTGACTGCTCGGTGGATTTCTGGAGCTCCCAATTAGAGGGGGTATCGGGCATCGGGTGTGCTTTTTTTTTTGGCTGGCATACACGGTGTGGCACGAAGTGAGGCCGTGTTTGTCCTGAAAAGATCCGCTAACTAGTCTTACACATGTGACTATGTGAGTATCGCGCTGGTCAAGGTCTTGCTGGAGTCCAGAGTTTACTCGACATGGAGACATGGAGTTGCTATCTGAAGCAGACGGCTCATCCGTGTTGTCTTCTGTACAGACATTTTGTGTTTGCCCGCTAACTAGCTAGTCTTACAGATATGAGTATCGCGCTGCTCAAGGTCTTGCTGGAGTCTAGAGTTACTCGACATATATAGTCGCATGGAGTTGCTATCTGAAGCAGACGGCTCTACATATATAGATATATAAATTCAGTCCAAGTCAAGGCCTGCATCATCTGTGTTGACGAAACACGGCTTCGTACAACACCCAAATTCCTCCACAATTGTGCTTCGTTCCTTTTTAGACGTGATATATCACCTAACTAATGGGTGGAATTTCAGATAATAATCGAGCCTGAGAAATTTTTAAAAAATCAGAGTCGGTCGCGAATATGAAGAAACTGATAGATTTTTTAAAAATTCCTGATGCATGATCATTATTTCAAATTTTTATGAGAACATTAGTGATATGTCAGGATCACCCAAAAAAATTTCAAAATTTTTTGACGTCGTTTGAACCATTTTTTTGGGTTGAAGATAGGGTCCAAAAACGCCGAAAAAACATTTTGCATTCAGGTCCCTATCACCCGAATATGGGACGATCACTCCATATCCGGGCGATATGTCCCCTAACTGACGGCCATTGACGGTTATGGACACCTAGCAACGATATTTTTTGTATTCAGGTCCCTATCGTTCGATTATGGGGCGATCGCCCCATATCCAGGCGATGAGAACCCATTTTTGTAATATTTTTTCCCGTTGATTATTTTTAGAAAAAGATTTAAAATAAATATTAAATAATAAAATTCCGCAATAGTCACCCTTTTAAGCCTGATACAGATCTCTACTATTCTAAAGCAACACTTGGTGGCAGTGGTCCGTTCTTCCCACGTCATTAATTGCCGCTTGATTGCCCTGCTTAATTGCCCTACGCAAGAAACGAAGCGTTGCTTTAATTAGCCAGCTTTCGCAAGAAACGAAGCGTTAAAGATAGATGTTTGATCTTGTGAAATAATTTTTTTATTTTTTAATCTTTATTTTTCGTTATCAATTTTGTTTTTCGTAGCAACGCACGGGCATGTAACTAGTACATCTCTCATATGTCGGTTGTGTACTTGCGTGTGTCACGTACAAGGGTACAAGGACTCAAATTTCGTTTTCGTTGGAGGGGGCCAAATTCGAAATTTTAATGAGATTTTAAAATTTTGAATACAATTTAAACAAAATTTAAATCTGAAATTATTTGAATAAAGATTTCGGCCAAAATTGACCAAATTTTGCTGAAATCTTGGTAAATTTCAACCGAACGAAAAAATAGTTTAACCTATGTTAAAAAACTTTTGAAAATTTTTATGAATGGTCCTAACACATCACTAATATTACTATCAAATTTACAAATGATAATCAAACTTAAAGAATTTTTAAAAATTATAGCATAAAGCTGTCTTCTAAGGCCATAAAAGACTAAATATGATACCGTTGAAAGGAAGTGAGATTGCTGAGTTGGTCAAAGGCGCTACGTACCTAGGGGCAAAGATTCAAATTTCGGACCGAAATCCAAAATCTCGGCCGAGATTTCGGATTTCGGACCCCTCCGAGATTTAACATCCCAGCTGGGTAAAAAAATTCAAAATTTTTTTAAAAAATTTAAATTTCGGATTTCTCGGCGAGATCTCGGCGATTTCAGCCGAAATTTGGTGGTTTTTTGCCGGATTTTAAATTTTGTGCATTGGATTTGATTGGATTTAAGGTAAAGATCATCCACAAAAAAAAAATTAAAATTTTTTGACATATTTTTGACCATTTTTTGGTTGGTTCAATTTGTCGGTTAAGACTGTCCGAATTTTTAAAAATTTTTAAAGATTAATCATCATCTAATAATTTTATGAGAATATTATAGATGTGTTAGGACTATTCACAAAAATTTTCAAAATTTTCTAAACTGATTTGTACTATTTTTCATTTGGGTGAATTTTGTCGGTTCGTCTTTAGTAGCACTATTTGAATTTTTTAAAATTCCTAAGGATTGATCATCATCTAAAAATTTTATGAGAATTTTATGAATATATTAGGACCATTCACAAAAATTTCCAGAAGTTTCAATATGGTTTGCACCATTTTCCATTCGGTTGAAATTTAATGGTCAACCCTTTTATCAGGACAATTTTCCATCCAACCAGTTGAATTTCGAGAATATCGAGCGAATTTCGAGGATTCGAGTGAATTTCGAAGATTTTTCAATTTTTTTGAGTTTATTTTGACCGGCCGTTTAACTTTCAAACCATTTGGTTTTTGCCGAATTTAGACCGGTTTTCGCGAAATTTCGCTTCCGACGGGAGAGCGAAATTCTAGTGCAAAACGAAATTGTGAACCCTGCTAGTTATGATGCATAGGCCTATGCAGGTTCTTGTCTTCACTGCTTTCTCTGACCTGACTACCACTACTTTTCACTCCTAGTGCCAAATCTGGTTAAAAAACCAAAATTTCAGCAAAATTTGCTAAAAAATACTATAGCAGTTTGAAGTTTTTTAGATTTTTTATTCTGTTGGTATTATGAATCTCGGGGGGAGGGGGAGAAATCCGAGATTTCATTGAGATTTTGATCCTTGGTCACTACGCATGCGATACTTTCTGTTACAAGAAAAAAAACATAAATCACTACAATACTTTGTTCTTTCACAAAATAAATTATTCTATCGTAAATATTATTGTCAAGTTAATTATCACACATATATATCATAAATAGAATTAACAATGTATATTTTATTAATCAGCATCATTATAATACTCCATCCGTTCCTGAATACATGTCATTCTATATTTCAAATTTGTTCCTAAATACATATAATTCTATAATTTTGAGACAACTTTTAACTGTTTTTTCCAATGCATACCCCTACCATTCATTATTCTCAATGTTATTTATTTGTGTGGAATAGAGTAACACACACCATCCAAGAGCAATAAGTGAGCTAGTGAAGGAGGACAATTTGATCATTTCTACACATGTTATCATCTATTTAGGAACGAAGAGAGGATAAAAATATATTCCCTCCGGTCTTCAAAAAGATGATGTTTTGGATTTGGTGATGGTCAAACTTTCGAAACTTTGACTATCGATATATTTCTAAATATTTAAATTGGATACATGAAAATTATATGTGTAGACATGTATCGAGAAGTACTTTTCATAGTATTATAATTTTATTGAGTTTTATAAATATATTATAATAAAAATTAGTAGTTAAAATTGTATTTTGAAGACCGTGTAGATGTCCAAAACATCATCTTTTCGAAGACCGGAGGAAGTATCAAAATAGATTGTATAAATCTATTTGTAATTAATGTGAGAATTTATGGTATTTCAGAGTGAATGAGATTAGTTCCGTGCAGAAGTGAACCAAAAGCAATAAATTCTCATATAAAAATGAAATCATTAAATACCACACTTAAGGGGGAAAAAAGAATAAATTCAGTATGCATGAGTGTTCAAAATCGGATATCATTATTTGCCTAAGACGATAACAAATCTTAGCATTGTGATATCAAACATTGACTTAGGAGAGGACATAGATGCAAGAATCGATTCCTAAAATTTGATTGTTCCTCTCTCTCTGTATATATATATATATATATGAACATGTACAAAGGAGCATGGCAATAAGCACGTCCATGTTCATTTCGTTTCGGTTTTTTCGTTGGTTTAAAAGCTAAAAAATTAAAGTTCAAGCAAACAGCTGGCCTTTTACCCAGCTTTAAAAAAAAAACTAACCCTCCTATATAGTAACTATAAACTAAAATCCAGGTGAGAGAAGTTTTGTTTTAGCTTTTTCGAGATAGAAATGGGTATTAACCACTAAACTTGAAAAAAATTACCCGCAAAATACCATTACTATATAACGGCAAAACTCCTCCGTTTCTCTCCAACCCATACGGGTCTCGGCTCATCTCCCGTTACTTGGAGCAACCACGTATCCCGACACCATCGTCAATCGTCATCCCCCCATCCATCTGTCCTGCGCTGTCGTCATCGTTTCCCTCATGCCTGCATCGTCCCCTCGCCCAGCGCAGCTGTCCGCCTCAGAGCAAGGCTAATAATATAGCTCACTGCTGGCTATATGTGGTTGCCATATCATACATAGCCGTCTAAAAGCTCACCCATATAATAAGTTAGCTGTAGAAACAATCTACACATTAATAAATGGTCCACCCATCCATCCTCTCATCTTCTTTGGAATCTATGTTATAGCCAGCTTAAAGCTGGCTATTGAACAATAGCCCACTTCTTCTCTCTCTTCTCTTCTCTTTCTTCCAACAAAGCAAAAATATGATGTGGCAGCTCTTATAGCCCGCTTATGTCACTTTATTATACTTGCTCTCACCCGTTCCTCTGTCGACCATGCCCCAAGGCCGCCGACACTGACTGCTGTCACTAACCTCTTCGCCATCTACGAGACTGCGACACCGAGATGAGCAGGTGACTCACTAGGGTTTGGGTTCTGAGTTTGTTTTTCTCTCTCTCATCGACGCACTGAGTGAGAAATCTGTTGCTCTGATGGGTAGATTTGTTCGTGGTTTGCGATTTCATCCTCGACGTTGGATGAATTCCGATGAAGGTGCCGTTTCAGCGAGCAGAGTGTTGTGGGAACTGTTGCTAGGGGTAATTGGCCAGAGATAGAAAATTTTAAAATATAAATTATGGTCTTATTTTGAAATCTTATTTGCTTTGAGAATTTTCCTTGGAATTATGGTTTCCAGAAATCTTTTGTTTGACCTACGACGCAGATTTTGACCGTAAGAATCAAATCAAGCGAATCAAAAATTTGAGAAAATTGTGATTAAATCCCAAATCATTGGTAGATTATCTCCGTAGAATTTTAGAATAATTTGAATTGATTTGTTGCATTTACAAAATAAAAAAAGCATATGGTTATTTGAACCTAGAGCAATGTCGGAATTTTATAAAAATAAATATGCATTATATTTGCTTGAAATTTTTATGGAAGTTCAAGTGTCTTCTTAGGAACCACCACAAATATTTTCTAAAATTTTTAATGTGTTTTTGTACCTCAATTAAATCGGAAAATAGCTGCTGTCCAGAAAATCAGAAAAACAGAATTTCTCTTCCCTCTTTTGTCTCGCTGCCGCTTGGGCCCACTGATCAGTCCCTCGGTTCTCTGACAAACAAGCCCACCTGTCAGCTCCCTCCACTCTGCCCTCTGCCATGTGGCCCCCTGGCCCACTGGTCAGCCACTCCCTTCTCTGCTTCCCTCTTCTTCTCCTTCTCGCATAGCAGCAGCTCGTGCTCGCATCCCAGCACCCTCGCACCACGTTGCCGTCCATTCCTACCATGGCAGCTCCAGGGCCACCTGTGGGAACTTGCACCCAGACTTGCTTGTGACACGACACCTTGATGTGTACTGCTGCTCAGCCGGCTCTCTTCTCCCTTCTCCCCTTCCTCTGTCTCTCCCTCATGCTATGCACGCTCTCGTGACAAGAAATATGTTATAATATTGGGTTTTGATAAGTTTCATCCGGATGTTTTCTTTAGCAACCATCATCCAAATTCTAGGCTATTGGATTTGCTTTCAGATCCTACGGATGTGTGTTTTGATCGTACGGTCCAAAGTTTAGATGATTTTTAGGACAAAAACATACGGATGATGCCTATACACTCCGAGATACAAGAAATATGTACCCAACGCCTAGGTAGGGTCGGCCCAATCCATGATATCTTAATTAGCAGCCGATTAATTGGCAGCCTATGAAATATGAATGGCATGCAAAGATGAGATATGGATATATACATACAGCAAAGCTAACAATGGAGGGAATTAGAATCCAATTAACAATTAAAAATTAGCAGTGGAGAATAGAAATGGGCAGTGAGTTCATTCTTGGTTAATAAAGATCGATATATATGGATTAAACCAAGGCCTGGATGACAATTAATTAATCGAAAGAAATTAAGGAAAACGTTCGATGCAGTGGAGGATAGAATGGCGACAATTAATTCTCTAGCAAATCAGATTAGCTTCAGCCTCCTCCTGCATGCCGCCTGTATATATAAGATCACAGCATGCATCATGGCGCTACACAGGAGCTCGTATACGTACTGAAATAGCTAGCTTATCGAAACAGATCGATTAGCACTACTACAGAACAGTAAATAAGAGTCGGTCTATCAGTATCGGTTTTGTTGGAACCGACATAGTAAAGTTTTTTGTGTCGGTTCTAAAAACCAAATCGGGGAGTGTGTCAGGTTATAATTGAAACCGACACTAATAGTTTATTATTAGTGTCGGTTTGTTATTAAAACCGAAACAAATATTATTTGTGTCGGTTTGTAATTACAACCGACACTAATAAATTTTTATTTGTGCCGATTCTATTTAAAAACCGACACAAATACTTTTTCGGTTATTAGTGTCTGTTTGTAAATAGAACCGACACTAATACCTATTATTTGTGTCGGCTCCATTTACGAACCGACACTAATAAACCCTCCTATACCTACCACTACAGCTCGCATCTCCTGCTGCATTCCCGATCGATCGCAGCTCCTGCTCCATTGCCGACTGCAGCTCTTGCTCCATTGCGCATTATCTAGCTGCTCCATTGCCGACTGCAGTACATCCATTTTTGAGCTTGTACTCCCTCTAAGTGTGTTTCAAGGTGAGTAAATTGTTGTCCTCTCTTAATTTGTGGTTATGTAGATGGAATTTAATGTTTAGATTTAGTACAATGATGATTAATTTATATGAGCTCAAATTATGGTTGAGATTTATTTTGTTTTTATTTATATAACATTTTATAGTTGTTGAATTTATTACCTAGGTCCTTTGGATGAACTTTTGCGCGGTATAAACACTCAAATTACCTAACTCCTTTAGATGAATTTCTTACCTAGCTCCTTTAGATGCTAATATAGATTAAAATCTCTTCGTTAGTTTTTATATAATATAGATTAAAATCATGTCCATCTACTATTGTTAACTAATTTACTATTATCAAACATATATCAAATTTCAGTAAGTAATGATTTGAGCATGCCATCTAGTTAAAATTTAATGTTTATATCTAGTTCAATTAAGTTTAATTTATATGTTTTTGTTGATCTAGCATTTTGTAGATTATGAATTATTTACGTACCTAGCTCCTTTAGATGTACTTTTGTCTAGCTTTATATAATGTAGAATAAAAGTATGTCTATTTACTATTGTTAGCTAATTAATTATTATGTCCGTCCACTACATATATTAATTATTATCAAACATATATTAGAAAGAGTTGGTACTTTATGGCAATCTGATAGATGATTGGAACTTTATCACGATAGGAGAAAAAGAATTGGAACTTTTGTCTAGCTTTATATAATATAGAATAAAGTTATGTGTATTTACTATTGTTAGCTAATTAATTAATATCAAACATATATTAAATTTTAATAATCATATGATGGTTTAGATTTAGTTTCTTTTTATTGATCAAGCATTTTGTAGATGATGAATTTATTACCTAGCTCCATTACATAAAATTTTGCTTAGCTTTATATAATATAGTTTAAAATTATGTCCATCCACTTTTGTTAGTTAATTAATTATTATCAAACACATATTAAATTTAAGATATTAAATTAAATTTGTGGACTCTACTTGTAATTTAATGTTTAGACCTATTTCAATTAAGGTTAATTTGATAATTGTTTATGTTAATTAATTATAGATGGACCGGAGATGGATGTCTGATGCATCACATTACGATCGAGAATACATCGGCCAGCGTCTCGCTTTTCTAAGATTCGCGAGGAGGACAAGTTGCAAAAGAAAAGGAATACATACATTGTCCATGTATTGATTGCAAGAATGAGAAGATGTTTTGAGATAAAGAGCATATCCACTTGCACTTGATTCGAAGGGGTTTTTACCTGGCTATACATATTGGACAAGGCATGGTGAAGAAGAGATCATACATGAAGGAGTTAACGTCAACAACGACGGAGCAAGCAACATGGTAGATGACATCGATTCACGGATCCGATGGGGATAGGTTGCTCGTCGATGATGAAAATAATCTAGCTCGATGTTGCGTGATGCGAAGGAACTACACTAGGCAGAGAGAGTTTAATCAATTCCAGCGTTTGATGGAGGACTCATACAAACCTTTGTTCCCGGGTTGCAAGGAGGAATACACAAAATTGCACACCATGCTGTCACTACTAAAATTGAAAGCAAGCAATGATTGGTCCGATAAGAGTTTCACGGCATTATTACATCTCTTAGTGGACATGCTTCCAGAGGGAAACGTATTGCCTGAAACCACATATCTTGCAAAGAAGGTTGTATGTCCCTTGGGATTGGAAGTAGAAAGAATACATGCATGTCCAAGCATTTGTATACTCTATCGCAAAGAGTATTCAGACATGCATGTATGTCCGGTATGCAAAACATCAAGATACAAGCGAAAGAGTGATGACAGCAATGTCAGCGAGGTAAAGAAAGGACCTCCTGCTAAAGTGGTATGGTATTTGCCAGTAATCCCTCGGTTGAAGCGTTTATTTGGAAACAAAAAGCACGCCAAATTGTTGCGATGGCACTTTCGGAAGAGCGTAAGAGGATGGAAAGGCGAGACACCTGCTGATTACGCGATGGAGAACCATCGATAGGCTCTTCAGGAACAACTTCAGAAATGAACCTAGGAATATAAGGTTTGGATTGAGTATGAGATGGAATGAATCCTTTCGGTAATATGAGCGACATTCATAGCACTTGGCCCGTGACTCTCTGTATCTACAACCTTCCTCCTTGGTTGTGTATGAAACGAAAGTACATTATGATGTCATTTGCTTATTCAAGGGCCGAGACAACCTGGCAGCGATATTGATGTATACGCAACCATTGGTGGAAGATCTTACGATCTTGTGGAATGAAGGTGTGCAGGTATGGGATGAGTACAAACGGGAGTACTTCACTCTACATGCATTATTGTTTTGCACCATCAATGATTTTCCTGCCCTAGGTAACCTATCTGGTCGTACTATAAAAGGGGCCAAAGCATGTCCACAGTGCTTGGATGAAACAGAAAGTGTGTGGCTCAACAACTCAAGAAAAACTGTGTATATGCGTCACCGTAGGTTCCTTCGAAGGGGCATGAGCTATATGACTTAGGGGCCCAAAGAGTTCATTTTGTTGCCTTTTCCACATTTGGTTAGTGCAAAATATTGCGTGCATTTCATTATCATATTCATGATGTGAAGCATGACTACTTAAATTACTATGAACTAGTTACAACATCTGTTAGCACTACACTCCATTGTAAAAGGTTAAAATATTTGTATTGTATTTGAAAGGAGAATGTTTCCCAGAATAATATACAATGTGGATGTCCTATTTGTTAGAGCTTGGTGGGGGGTTTTGCATTTCTTCATTTGTTTCCAACCTTTGACTGTTTAAGCTTATCAGTTAGAAAAGTAAAGCTTTGATTTTGTGTAGATCTGATCAGTATATTTTGAGTATCTGGTGTTGGTGGCTATTTCCTAAATCTTATCGATCCATACAACCTTTATAATTTTATATGATCTAACTCCTTTTGGAAATTTCCTCCTTCCAGTTATGTACTCGGAACAGCAGCTGATTGTTGGTTAGCATATATGGACCGACTCTTAACAGATGAAGTTCATGAAAGCGAAAAGGAATTGATAAAGAATAAGATGATTAAGTTAGTTGACATTTATTATTTTGCTCTGGATGCTCCAAAGACCGTGACAACTATGGTGCCAATTGTTGCTATGGACTTTGTAGAGGCTTTTATCTAGGTGTCGTGATGCTAAATAATATTGTCATAACTCAGTTGATAGCAGCAACTAGTTGCTCAAGAAATGCTTACTAATTTGATGTTCTCATTGTTAAGATTCGGTAGCAATTATGGGTTAAATTGTTTGACACAATATTGTTTTGGTATGAATATATTTGTTGAAATTGATTGTATATGGCTACATGCATGTCTGACATATGAAGCAATCCAGATCAAGTAATATAGTTACCAACAAAATAAATAAAAGAAATTTGTAATTGCATCTCCAGTTACTTATTTTGATACTTTGTAAGGCCTAAGCTCACTACATGCCAACGTATATTATACTTTAACAGTTTATCTTTCTGCCCTCCCAGCAGATCAATATTGGAGGTGATCTGATGATAAAACAATATCCGCACTTCATGGATCGGAAAGCATATTCTTACTACCATTCAACATCCATACTAGGCAGAATATATGATGAAGCAGACAAAGTAATATTGCTACAATATGAGAATGTTCGGCCAATTGGTAAGTTGTTCTTTCTAGTTAGCTCTTTCTTGTTGCTTTTTCGGCTTGGTATTTTCATTTAGTTTATCTGCACTAGGGAGATTTTGCATATTATTAATTCTACTGATTGCTGTGTTGCATGCTCATATGGATATTTGGGTTCACTGTAAACTAAACAACTTGTAGACAGAGGCTACAATTTGCAAGAGCTCACAGCAGTTAAGGTTAAGGTATTGCTACAAATGACAGAACTGCAACTCATGACAAGCATCTTTGGGAGCAGTGGACTGATCTTGCTTTCTTTTGATAATGTTATTTTAAGTAAACTAATGAGGGTGTCGATCTTATGGAATGCATATGTGGCAGGGGTTCAGATTTTTGGTTCTAGATCTCAAAATAGAAGTTCATTAATGCAAGTAGCGTTAGTGGCATTTCAATGATGCTAGTACCGTTACCGGCATGGCAATATGGATTCCTAACCTGAAGATTAATCATAATGGAAATATTCATAACATGAAAAATTTTAAGGTCAAATTTGTCAATAATGAGAGTACCAAAAAAGACAAAAATGCATCTGCTATATCACTGTATTTGCTATATCAATGTATTTTTTCGAGTTCTGCTATATCAATCCAGAGGGCATGGCTAGCAGTATTCCTGAGGCTAGCCAAAAATGCAGTTTTTTTTTCTGGTGGGGGAATTATTTGTGTCGGTTCTTAGTACAAACCGACACTGATATGAATATTTGTGTCGGTTTGTGTTTCTAACCGACACTGATAGATGAATATTTCTGTCGGTTTGTGTTTCGAGCCGACACTGATAGGTGACTATTTGTGTCGGTTTGTGTGTAGAACCGACACGGATATTTAACTATCTGTGTCGGCTCGTGTTCAGAACCGACACTGATATGTAACTATTTGTGTCGGATGGTGATTAGAACCGACACTTATATCTTTATTTGTGTCGGTTTTTAAACCGACACTGATAATTCACGATTATTACTGTCGGTACGTCTGTGTCGGTTGAAAAACCGACACTAATGTCGGTTGCGAACCGACACAGATGACCATGTCTGTAGTAGTGTAGCGAGAAGAACAATTAGCTAGCTAGCTAGAGTAACACAAGCGAAAGCATTACTAGAGCTAAGCTAGCTATGCTCTCTGTTGTCTGATGGCGGTTGTGAACAAGTACAATAATACCGACGACGAGGGTTGCCGTGCACTACTGCTCCATGCATGGCGGTCATGTTGTTCATTATCGAAACAGATCGATTAGCGAGAAAAACAATTAGATAGCTAGGTAGCTATAGTAACACAAGCAAAAGCAATACTAGAGCTGTGCAATGCTGGCCTAATTAATCGGCTTTGTGCATGCGTTTAAATGCGTAGATGGAGATCAGGAGATGGCAAGAGTAGTGGGAGATAATAATTGTGTGGAGGACTACTACTGTGGCCTGCTGCGGTGCTGCAGAAGAAGTTGGATCCGAGCGGAGCCCACTGCGAACAGCACGGCAACTATTACTACTGCTGCTGCGGCCGGAAACTCTAGCTACCTTCCTCTACCGAATTAATTCATGCATAAGATAGAAGAAGATGATCGATGGGTACTCGATCGCAGGAGAAGACAGAAGAGATGATCGATGAGATTATTAATTAATGTATTAATTTTTGCTTTGCTTCATTGATGATCAATAAAATGTTAAGAGGAGATCGATGCACTACTACAAGAATACACATTAGAATCGGTTCTTTTTCGTCATCACAATCGGTTTTGGTGGCGATAGAAAGTCCAACGATTGTAATGAGGAATAGCTATCACAGTCGGTTTTCTCCCCGATTGTGATAAATAATCATCACAATCGGTTCTTGCGAAGAACCGATTGTGATAAGCCCCTCATCACAATCGGTTCTAGCAATGATGACCCCCTCATCACAATCGGTTCTTTGCTAGAACCGATTGTGATAAGCGCAAGAACCGATTGTGATGAGGGGGTAGAACCGATTGTGATGACCCCCTCATCACAATCGGTTCTTTGCTAGAACCGATTGTGATAAGCGCAAGAACCGATTGTGATGAGGGGGTCATCACAATCGGTTCTAGCATAGAACCGATTGTGATGAGACCCCCTCATCACACATTTTCACTATTAAACATTGTTCTGACGGTTTTAACACAAAACGAAGAGATTTCCCTAGGAGGTCACCCTCACCCATCCTAGTTAGTACTACCCTCGCCTAAGCACGCTTAACTAATGAGTTTTGCCGCCAATTTTAATGCAAATGCGAGCACTTCACGAGAGGTCACCCATCCTAGTACTACTCTCACCCAAGCACGCTTAACTTCAGAGTTCTTATATGATCTAGTACCGTAGTGTTGTTATGATAGCATTTGAAAATATAACGCGTCTCCCTCCCTTAACCCCACAAAGCACACGAACACTAATGTTAGTATTCTTATACTTGAATTTACTCGACTTGGGTGCTCCAAAATTTAACCAAGTGTCCAATTTAGTACCGTAGTGTTGGTATGATAGCATTTGAAAATATAACGTGTCTCCCTCCCTTAACCCCACAAAGCACCCAAACACTAATGTTAGTATTCTTATACTTGAATTTACTCGACTTGGGTGCTACAAAATTTAACTAAGTGTCCAATTTAGTACCGTAGTGTTGGTATGATAGCATTTGAAAATATAACGCGTCTCCCTCCCCTTAACAAAATATAACGCGTCTAGACGGTGATACACTTGACAAAATATTGTGCACGTGTTTATGGAATATACATGACAACAGTTTATAGAGCTAGCGATACTCCATGTTCGTATTGTACTTAGTCTACACCACCTCCTCATCTTTGTAGCTATGACCATTTGCCATTACCATCTAGCAAAGAACCGATTGTGATGAGCCAATTTCACTATTTTTGATTGTTTTAAGGTATGAATATCGTTTATAATATATATTGAATACAAATATTTTACAATACACATATCACATTCGTTTACATGAATATAGAGCATAAACATACTTAACAGTCAATATGCATGCATCATCTACCCGTTCATCTAATTAAAAGACGGTGATACACTTGACAAAATATTGTGCACGTGTTTATGGAATATAGAGCTAGAAACGATATTCATACCGTAAAACAATCAAAAATAGCGAAATTGGTGTAACATCCTCAAATTTATAAAGGTTTAAAATAAAATATTAAAATGTGAAATCATTGTTGTGTTACATTTTATGATTTCTTGTGCAATTGCTTATGTGATGGTTGAATGAAATGATTATTGGAATGAAGGAGAATAAAGAAATGAGAAAGGAGATAATGGTAGAATGGTAAGAAATGAAATTACCATAGTAAAAACTTTGGATAACCTGGACAAGCCCTAGAAAATATCTCTAGATGGTCAAAAGACCATGTGAATGCAATTAAAAGCAAAGAAAACAAATTAAAATGAATAAATTCTATCTCTGGCCAGACCTATGTCAGATTTTTGGAGAAAGTTGTGGAGCAATCTAGACCTTGGAATTTTTACCATAATACCTCAGACATATCACCGTCATCCACAAAAATTTGCAAAATTTATTAAGCCTGCTAACTATTAATTTGCAATTAATCAAAGCAGATTTGAAATTCTGCTGAAATCAGTAAATAAATTCCAGGAAAATAAATATTAGGAATTTAGTTTTGCAATTTTTATGGTAGAGACATATTGTAAAAACATACCTTCAGTAAAAATTTCAAAATTAAACATGTTGATTTAGACCCTTAACCAAACTGAAAACCGAGTTGGGTTTCATGTGCAGCAGTTAATGTCAGATTTCTAATTAAATAACTATAGCACATTTTAACCCCAAAATTTTACTGGATATCTATGACTTAGCCTCTGAGCTGGTCAAAAAGTTTCGAAAATTCTAGTGGTGATTTGACCCCTGAATTAGTTTGGTCATCACGCTGTCGGGGGGAAGGATCTAGTTTCCTCTCTCTCTCTCTCACTTACGTGCGGGGCCACGTGCCCAGTGGCTCTCCAGCCAACCCAAGCGCCGAGCCGCTGCTGAAGGGTCCCAGAAACTTCCCGGCCCACACGTCACCCTCTCGTTTCTCCCTCTCTTTCTCTCTTCTCTCTCTCTGCGGGTGGACCCAAGCCCCACTTGTCAGCTCCATCCCCTCCTCCTTCCTCCCTCACGCTCTCTCTCTCTGTTCTCTTCCCCGTGCGGAGCTGGCCCGAAAAAATCCCCCGGAACCGCCTCCACCTTTGTCGCATTTGCGCCGCAATCTCGAGCCTCGAGGCTGTTCTGGACAACCGCAGCAGCGCCAGCTCTTCTTGACCTTTGGCTGAGTCGAAGAGCAAGCTCTCCAAGCCGACCGCCATTGCCAATGCCCCTCAATCAAAGACGGACCTCACCGCCTCCCGTGCCTATTTAAGGGAATGAGGAACACATTCAAACCCAACTAAACCCAGAGCATACACCCAATTACCTTCATCCGTTCGAGTTGAGCTCGTCTCCTTCGTTGCTGGCGAAGCTCGAATTGGGGGAAAAATTCGAATTCGCACATCTCGGTATGAGAACATTCAAATTGGTTGATCCTTGAGCATTCACGGGTACTCATGAAGCTTTTGCGCACCTCCTTGCAGCCCAAAACGCCCCGAAGAGTTCCCGCACCGTGAGTCACCTCTCCGCCATTGCTGCGCACGGTGAGAGCTTCACCTAGCCGGTTGCTATTTGGTTTGAATGTTTAGATGAAGTCCATAGGCCCTACTGATGCCCATGCGCTTGATCTCCAAGCCTATATTGCCTCGTAGCTCCACCGAGCCAAACGTTCAACTTGAACCACCGCCGGCCGCCGTGGAACCTTATGCTCCGGCCGCGCTTGAGGTCGATTGACCATTTCCCTGTGTGCGCAAAGACTTGCTGATGCTAACAGTGAGGACCTTTAGCCCGTTCCAGCCGTGCTCCGCCGCCGGCGAGCACAAAACCGATGAGCTCTGCTTGGAGTCACTGCCGTCTGGGACCCGCGCGTCAGCCGTGCAAAACGTGCTCTCACCCACGCGTGAGACGCTGACGATGGGGCCCTGATGTCAGCAACTGTGACTGGCTCAAACGGTTCAGCCCGCGCAAATGCTAGGAATGCGCTTTCCTTTATGGAAAACGTATTTCCTCTTTTTCTAGGTTTTATTGAACCGAATAGCTTCAAATATATATAACTTTTTATTTATAAATCCAAATCAAGTGAAACTTGTTTGTAAATTCATCATAAATCATCTAGTTTCATAATATGTAAAAACATTTGAAACTTGTTTAGGAATTTGAATCTGAATTTGAATTCAAAGAGTGAAATTTGGATATGTAGCATATAGAGATTTTGCAAATAAAGTCCAATTTGAGTGAAACCAACTTTATTAGAATCCTTGGGTCAAATAGTGTCTAAATATGTAATTAGATTTGAATTTGGAATTAATTTGTGAAAATTTCACATTAGAACTTTAGTTAATACATATATTTGATATAGTTGCAATAACTTACTCAAAAATGATCCAAAATGAATGAAACTTGTTTCTTTGTGCTCATTACACTAATTAGGATCAGATGGTAAGATGAAAGTTAGGATGCACCATGTTCTTTCATTAAATATGACTAGGGTTGCTTTGCATGCTAATTCGTATTAGTACAATTAATCATACACCCTGAAAATGAACTTTGTTAAATTTAATTCTACAATCTTAGCTTCCTGAATTCGTAAATTAAAATGAAATAATACATAAAGAAAAGTAGCCGTGTTGTATGCCCCTAAGCTTTAATCTTTAGACCGAAACCATATAACTTGGCTAATACATGAAATGATGATTGAAGTGATTGCTATCATTGATCGATTTGAATTGATTTCATTTGAATCTTTCAACTGCAATTTTGTTGTTCATGTATTTGCTTCTTTTATCGATATTGAAGTATCTTATTTGCCATGTTCTTAATCGACGTATAGACGCTGAGATTACCGACTACGCTATCGACGACACTGATCCAGCTTACACCGCCGAGGAGCAAGGCAAGCACCCCCTTGAGCATTTTGAACCCAGATTTCATAATCAACTAAAATGTGATTAAGAATCTTCCTGCATGCTTATATTTCGATAAATCCTTATTTTGCGTTACTTGGTAGTTATAACCCAAATTGATGGATTTCCTTAATCATGTTGACATCCGATCCATGAAAACCATAGGATTGGTTAAGTTCATTAAACTGGGTATAATCGCTTATTAACCTGCAAATGCTTAGCACTGCTTTAGATTAATGTCAGGAACATTTACACCCACACACTATTCTTTATGAAATCTTTTATGATTTATATAAGCAGTAAAGAATACTGGTAGTTTGTTAAAAATGAAAATAAAACTACTATTTTGACGTGGGTGATTATTGGCAATAGCCGGTTGTACATGTTTTAACGTGTACTGTGAGACCCTCACTTTTATGCTATAGTGCAAACATAAAAGCAAGGTTCTAATGTGCATACTGTACCATTCCCATGATCAGTGGCTGGCACGCACAAAACACAATTTGGAATCACAACCACACAAAAGTTTCATATTTTATTACAGCGGAAGTATTGATACAATATGACCGAGAAGGTTGACTAAACATAGCCAAAAGAATCAGATGTCTTGTAGTTTGCCACATAATCCACAGGCAACTGACAAGGTAAAGCCTTAGAAAGAAATGTCGTTAATAATCCCGTTTTCCTGCGTCGCAGTATCTGTCGAGGATTCCTGTCTAAAAACAACAATAATAGCAAGGGTGAGTACGTTGCGTACTCAGCAAGACTTGTAGTGTTTGCAAAACCTGAAATATATGCAGGCTGAATAGAAAGTGGGTTTCTACGGTTGTTTTGCATAAAGCGAAGATTTGAATTGTAAATACTGAATAGTAATGGAAAGCATAAATTGAATTTAAAACAGTTTGATAAGTAATCAAAATATCAAGTATTGACAGAAATAACAATAAATTACTCACGTCCCTTTTGTGAGTAAAGATAACGGAAAAGACCCTCCATGGTCTTATACGAGTAAAAATATCAATATCTGACATTTAACAAATGTGAATCGTTTTCCAAGTCATTTGATCAAGAGTTTTAGAAAATAGAAAACAACTAACTAGTGTCAGTTCGCCAAGTCGTCCATGACCGTGGACACGGCTATTCGAATAGTTTTAGACTCTGCAGAGTTGTACAGCTTTACCCACAAGAAATGTCCTCCCTTTGTGGCAAGCGCATTTGACACACTTCCTTTGGTGTGCCGCCAGAGAGTTCATAACGAAACCGTTCGATTATTTGAACCTTAACTTTGCACTAGCCCAATGACGTTACTCCTGACTATGATGGAAGCAAACAAACGGTGAAGCAATAGTATTCAGGAGCCCGCGGCTCAAATGGTACAACAACAGCCCCAATTCATAGCCAGGCGTACACCGTTACAACGGCAGATGCCAACACCTCGGTGATGACACCTACCTCGAGCAAACCTATATCCGGAATGCCCGTGCTACAACTGCCTACCAATGTGCAAAGCTAATTCCCAAATAATTTAATAAGTTAAGACTGTCCCAGTCCAGTACTTGTGGATGTACGGTTTACTTGGATCATGCAACACTACGTTCGGTCCTCAAAGTGACATGGGCAATAACTCCACCCTAGCTACGTACACGTTAAAACATGTACAACCGGCTATTGCCAATAATCACCCACGTCGAAATCATAGTTTTATTTTTATTTTTATCAAACTACCAGTATCCTTTACTGCTTAAACAAACCATAAAAGATTTCATAAAGAAAAGTGTGGGTGTAAACATTTCCAACTTTGACCTAAAGCAGTGCTAAGCATATGCAGGTTAATAAGCGATTATACCCAGTTCAATGAACTTAACCATTCCTATGGTTTTTCATGGATCGTATGTCAACATGATTAAGGGAATCCATCAATTTGGGTTATAACTACCAATTAACGCAAAATAAGGATTTATCAAAATATAAGCATGCAGGAAGATTCTTAATCACATTTTAGTTGATTATGAAATCTGGGTTCAAAATGCTCAAAGGGGTGCTTGCCTTGCTACTTGTTGTGTTTAGCGACGAAGTTGCAGATGTACTCTTTGGAGTCGATGACGACGAAGTCCGAGACGTCGGATTCTACACGTCGTATAACGAAAAAGAATAACAAATAGCAAGTAACACTTTCAATAAGGGCAAAAGGAAATCAAATGGAAAATCAAATAACAAACATTACATAAAACAAGCACGAGTGTGGATTAGGGTTTGTGAGTGTATAAGTGTGTCACTTTTATGTTATAATCTTTATCATTGATTAACGGCTTAAGGGTTGCATTGCATATGACACTTATTCCTTATGATTCATTATACTTTATTTTATGAATTCAGGAAGCTAAGATTGTGAATTTAAATACGTTAAACTCCGAATTCAAGAAGCAAAACTTGTTTGGATTAATAGAAGTATACATTGGTTACAAGTTTCTTAAACTTTACTATTCATAATATACCTTTTCTTGCAACTTTATTATGAATGGGTTTTGCTCTATTAGGATTTAGATTCGAAGCAAGATGAAATAAGAATATTTTTCTAGATTACTGCAGATCATATCCTAAAGAACATTTCTAAGCTGTTCTTCACAAAATTTGTATTTAGACGAGATGTTTTACGGGTTACTGAACAGGCTTAAACAATCACAACAGACTACAAATGAATAGTTCTTTATCTTTGAATGATTTTGCACAGAATCAATTTTACGCAAGTTAGATTTATTGATTTAGACTACTAGCCTTACTTTCACGATATTTGAGAAGGTTCTGGTGATACAAACTTCATAGTTATTGACTTCTCAAAGTTCGTTCATTCATATTATGCAGTTAAGTAATGCTAACGCTTAAGCTTATTGAAATAACAAGATTTATATGCATTACATAAGGAAAGGAGATTATCTTTTTATAATAGGGTAGTCTATGTTTTGTAGAGCACTGCTAAGCTAATTCTATAGATTTTAGGATTTGGACGAGACATCATATTCATCGTTGAAAAAGCTTATGTAGTATTATAAAGTTTACGTTACACGGAATCGGCGGGAAAGTGAAGCGAATGATTAACACTTAAGGATTTTGAAAGAGCTGGATTTAGATGGAAAGAAAGTTATAAATAAGATGTTTTTCTAGAATATGGCAGTATACACTTTGTAGAGTGTTTCTAGACTGATTTTACAAGTGCTAGCATATAGACGATTTATTTTATTAACTGTTGAAATAGTCTAAATAATCACGATGGTAACGCTAATCGGATCAAGTTTATTAAATTAATATTCTAATTCATGAACTAGGGGATTAAAATAATCAATAGTATTTACTATTCGACTTTGGGTCGTAAACCGGACAAGCTACATAAGTTGTCATCAAGTTGGCCAGGTGTCATTTCTTATAACCATATATCATGTTGAACTAGTGAAATCTTGCATGAGGATTTAAACGCATATATGTTTATTTTAGGACAAGGTTTAGTTTAATTAATTTCTACTTAATGAACTGGAGCTTAAATGTTAATTATACATTCAACTAGTTGGTCTATGTAAGTTGGCAAATATCTGAACAACTACACAGAACCCATACGCAAGAACAGTAGCACACAGAGCAATCTAGAGCATACCATCCGAAGCTTATAAACATCCATCAACCTAGGACGCTTCTTTATACGTTATGCTGGTTCCACGTATCATTCAATTAAGAGAGGCCAAATAAGACCACACATACATGTTTGTATATTTAAAATAGTTCCTTAAGGCATTAACAAATTAGCTAGAACCAAGCCCACTATACTATGACACTACGGTTATGTGTTAGTGTACAATTGACTGAAAGTGTCTATAGCCAGTATACTGAATAGCAGTTATTGCACGATGTAATCACTTTGTAATAGTAAACAAAATAGAGCACCGGACTACAATCTAGGTTCTGTAGACCACTAAGCAATCAACATAGAAACTAACCAAGGTGCTTGTGTTACCTTTAGATGGGGACACCAGTCAGGAACAGAGCTGGAAGCAAACAATGGGACTTCCTCCAGTATTGTGGCACCACGACCGGAGCTCCATGCGAGCATGACTGCCGGTAGTGCAAGCATAGAGGGCTACGGGTGATACTAGAAATGGAATGCTGGGACATAAGCTTGCCCCTGTGGTCCTTATATAAGTGCAAGAGGCAGTATTGCCAAGGTGTGAACGAAGGGGAGAAGTGGCGGCTGGCTTAGTGCTGGAAAGAAGATTCATGAAGACCATTGCCGTGGCAGTGAACCAAGCCTTTGCCTCTTGTCGTGGCAAAGAAAGAGGCAGAGTAGAAGTGAGCCACGACTCTCTGTTTGGTGCTTCAAACACATGCATAAGCTTAGTGCTTTGACCAACTATTAGGGTATATGCATGGAGGATGGTTGGCTGTGGCTGCGTTTTCTATGGAAATTGCTTGCCGTGGCAGCTCAATTAATAGACACTGGATGATTTCTTGAATGCCCTGCCGTGAGAGGTAAGGAGGTTTCCAGGGACATTTTAACATATGTGGGTTCTTAATTGAAGCTATGCCCACTTGCATGATTGAATGATAGGAGGATAAAACTATCCTGAGGTCGGTTGCCTGAATTCATGTCGTGGCTGTGCCTTTAACTGGAGAGGTGAGGAAGCAACTGGAAGGCTGGAGCTTTGCTGAGATACGAAAAAGAAGAGAGTTGCAGGGCCTTCGGCTGGGCTTCAAGACAACAGGATTCACAATAAATGTGCCGCAATTTCTTGGCTTGAGTTTACACTACTATGGCTGCTTTGTCCCTGAAGAATTTTTGCTGTGGTAGAGAGGGAAATCAGGCCAACCTTTGTTTGTTGCGGCAGTAACCATGATGTCAGTCATGGCAAAGGAGGAAATGTACATGCTGCAAGGTGGCTCCCAATAGCAGTGACGCGAGGTTACAAGGCACCGGCCTTATTAATTGCCTGGGCCCACTTGAAAGCAAGGAAGGCTAATCAAATTTTCGGACAGCATGGGACACATCAAGTTGAGCATTTATCCGAACGGTCAAATCACCTCTAGAATTTTTGAGACTTTTTGTAGAGAGGCCTGGATAAGTTTTGTACCCCCAGTAAAAGTTTTGTATTAAAATAGTTTATGGTTTATTTATAAAAATTCTGACATTGGTGACCGCACAGGAAAAAGTATTCGGTTTTTTTATTTATTTTAAGATCTAAATTAGCATATAGATTTTTGAAACTTTTATTTAATGTGTGGATATATATCAGGATGCTACCATAAAAATTTCAAAGTCAAAATCCTAGTATTTATTTTATTAAAATTCTTTTACTCCATTTTACAGATTTTCAGGATGAGAATAAATATATAGGAATAAATAGTAAAACTAGTTATTTATTTTTGTAAATTTTCGTGGGCAAGTATAAGGTTACTGAGATTATATGGTAAAAATCCTAAGTGCTGGAAAGCTCCACGAATTTCTCCAAAATTCTGACAATAGCCTAGTCAAGGATAGGGTTCACTATTTGAAATTGTCATTTCAATACTTAAATGTTTTCACATGATCTTTTGACTAGCCAAAGATGATCTCTAGGGCATTCTAAGGTCAGGTAAGAATTTGCTAGTATAATTTTTCATCTTTTTACCATTTTATCTTTTACTTCTTCTTTTTTTACCAATTCATTTTTTTCAAAGAAGAAAAAAAATCAATAAATGATTTTAGAAAAGATGTTTATTCAAAATTAAGATCATCCTTCAATCTCATTTTAATAATTTGTTTCTTTTGGAAAGGAATTTTCCAAATTGAATTTACTCTTTATCAAGTTTTAGGAAAAAGATATGAGGATAACAAATTTCAAATTAAATTCTTGATTCCAATCTAAAATTGCTATTTGATTTTATTTTTAAATCATAGATTTTCATTTTTCTAATTTTTGAAAATGTTGGGATGTTACATGTACGTAGTTAGGGTGGAGTATCGCCCATGTCACTTTGAGGACCGAACGTAGTGTTGCATGATCCAAGTAAACCGTACATCCACAAGTACTGGACTGGGACAGTCTTAACTTATTAAATTATTTGGGAATTAGCTTTGCACATTGGTAGGCAGTTGTAGCATGGGCATTCCGGATATAGGTTTGCTCGAGGGAGGTGTCATCACCGAGGTGTTGGCATCTAGTCGTAGCGATGTCACGCTGGCTATGAATTGAAATGTTGTTGTACCATTTGAGCTGTGGGCTCCTGAATACTATTGCTTCACCGTTTGTTTGCTTCCATCATAGTCAGGAGTAACGTCACTGGGCTAGTGCAAAGTTAAGGTTCAAGTAATCGAACGGTTTCGTTATGAACTCCCCGCGGACATACCAAAGGAAGTGTGTCTTATAGCTTGCAAAAAGGGAGAACATATCTTGTGGGTAAAGCTGTACAACTCTGCAGAGTCTAAAACTATTCGAATAGCCGTATCCACGGTCATGGATGACTTGGCTAACCAGCACTAGTTAGTTGTTTTCTATTTTTGAAAACTTTGGTAAAAGACTTTGGAAAATGTTTTACGACTGATTAATGTCACTTGTCATTGTATTTTCTTTTGTAAGACCATGGAGGGTCTTGTTCGTTATTTTACTCACAAAAGGGCCGTGAGTAAAATGTTATTATCTTTTTATTACTTGTTATCTCAATTACTTATCACACCGTCTTAAAGTTTTATTTATGCTTTCCATTACTATTCAGTATTACTTCATTCAAAACTTTCGCTTTATGCAAAACAACCGTAGAAACCCACTTTCTATTTCAGCTTGCATATATTCCAGGAATTGCATACACTACAAAGTCTTGCGAGTACCAATGTACTCAACTTGCTTCAACAATGTTTTTAGGTGAAGAGCAAGATTACGATATTGACGGGAATGAATATGAGGAACCTGCGAATTTTAGCGACGACTGATCTTTCTAGGTTCATCTCAGCAGTTGCCTGTGGAGTTATGGAATAGTTGGCATACTATGAGACATTGTTTTAATTTCCTGCTACTTTTGGTATTGTAATAATACTATAAAACTTGTGATGTAATAAAAATGTGTATCTGTGTGGCTGTAATTTCCAAATTGTGTTTGTGCGTGCCAGCCACTGATCATGGGAATGGCACAGGAAGCACTTAAGAGCCTCATATTTATGTTACTTAGTGACATAAAAATGAGGGTCTCACAATTGGGTCATCAAAAAATATAGAGCTAGAAACGATATTCATACCGTAAAACAATCAAAAAATAGTGAAATTGGGTCATCACAATCGATTCTAGCAAAGAACCGATTGTGATGAGGGGGATTATCACAATCGGTTCTTTGCTAGAACCGATTGTGATGAGGGGGTCATCACAATCGGTTCTAGCAAAGAACCGATTGTGATGAGGGGGATTATCACAATCGGTTCTTTGCTAGAACCGATTGTGATGAGGGGGTCATCACAATCGGTTCTAGCCAAGAACCGATTGTGATGAGCCAATTTCACTATTTTTGATTGTTTTAAGGTATGAATATCGTTTATAATATATATGGAACACAAACATTTTACAATACACATATCACATTCGTTTACATGAATATAGAGCATAAACATACTTAACAGTCAATATGCATGCATCATCTACCCGTTCATCCAATTAAAAGACGATGATACTTGACAAAATATTGTGCACGTGTTTATGGAATATAGAGCTAGAAACGATATTCATACCGTAAAAAATCAAAAATAGTGAAATTGGGTCATCAAAAAATATAGAGCTAGAAACGATATTCATACCGTAAAACAATCAAAAAATAGTGAAATTGGGTCATCACAATCGGTTCTAGCAAAGAACCGATTGTGATGAGGGGGATTATCACAATCGGTTCTAGCAAAGAACCGATTGTGATGAGGTGGATTATCACAATCGGTTCTTTGCTAGAACCGATTGTGATTAGGGGGTCATCACAATCGGTTCTAGCAAAGAACCGATTGTGATGAGGGGGATTATCACAATCGGTTCTTTGCTAGAACCGATTGTGATAGTCATGTCCCTCATCACAATCGGTTCTTTATAAGAACTGATTGTGATAAGCGGGCCATAATCACAATCGGTTCTTTCTAAGAACCGATTGTGATGACCAATTTCCTTATCACAATCGGTTTTTGTGAAGAACCGATTGTAATGATTACCACTTATCACAATCGGTTCTTTCTAAGAACCGATTGTGATAACTCATTTCCTTATCACAATCGGTTCTTTTAAAGAACCGATTGGGATAAGGAACCTTATCACAATCGATTACTTCTAAGAACCGATTGTGATAACATGTTTCTAAAATTTACAAATGAGATACACGTATCACAATCGGTTTTTTAGTCAAAAGATTGGAACCGACACAAATGAAGCGATAGTGATGTATCATTCTGTAGTAGTGATGCCAACATTTATTGATGTCAGCGCGTGATATCGATAAGCATATCCGCTATAGGCATTGGATATTCGTCTTTTGGCGTAGCCTTGTTCAGATCTCTAAAGTCAACGTATATTCGGAGTTTGCCATTTTTCTTAACTACAAGAACGATATTTGAGACATTCGGCATATCGGCAAGGCCTGATGAACTTGGCCTCTAATAATCGTTCTACTTCTTCTTTAATAGCATTATACAAGGCCGGATTAAAGCGTCGAGGGTATTGCCTAAACGACCGATACCCTGGCTTTATAGGTAATCGATGTTCAACTAACTGTCGGCTTAGGCCGGGCATCTCATAATACTCCCAAGCAAAGCAGTCTCTATACTTCTTAAGCATTTCAATCAACTTGGCTCTATAGCCTGCGTCCAACTTTGCGCTCACAAACGTTGGTCATTTTCTGTCTCCTTCCCCTATGTCTACATCTTCAAGCATATCGGCAGAAGCAAAGCCTTGCCCCAGTTTTTCTTCTTGAAAATCTTCAATAGCTTCCTCGCAATTCATTACTTGCCGATAGCTTTGTACTTTGTCTTGCAGAGCCTTCATTATTTCTGACCCCATTTTCTCATAACTTCATTTGTCCGATCAAATGTGTTTGGCTTGACACTGATCGACATCTGACCTGATTTACTAATACAGATGAAGTCGCGATCATCCAAGGTTTTGCCTGATATACATTCGGCTTCTTCGTGTGGCCAATTTGCATCGGGGCTGGCCATTGCGATATGAGTCAATGTATCAGCTGGCACTACTTCGACCTCATCCCCGTTCCATTGTACTAGCAGTTGATGCATAGTCGACGATATACAACAATTTGCATGAATCCAATCCCGTCCGAGAAGTACGCTGTAATTCCCTTTAGCTTCAATGATGAAAAACGCAATCGGCAAAGTTTTACTGCCAACTGCTAGCTCTGTGACCATCACTCCCTTTGTCTCGGTGGGATCTCCTGTGAAATCATTGAAGACCTTATTTGTTTTGTTTAAATCTTCATCTGACTTGCCTAGTTTCTTGCAAGTGCTAAATGGCATCAGATTAACTATAGCTCCTCCATCCACCAGCATCCTTGATATCGGTCGGCCATTTATATGCCCTTTGAGGTACAACGGCTTTAGGTGCCGATGTGCGTCTCGGGGCTTTTCGAACATGGCATCTTGGGCAAAGCTGCGCGAACGCGTTTCTGGCCGATCTAGTTTCCATTTTGAACTCAGCCGGTAGGGTGAATACCATATTAATATCCACCGGGGTGTGTCATCACGGATCATTGGTGACCCCGAGTCAGCCGATTGTTTTGACTCGTCATCGGCTTGGTCTCTCCTCCACTCTTGCTTTACAACTCGTACCGGCCATAACTCATTGAATGTTTGATCCCTCACCTTTTCTTGCTCTGCCTCCCTCATCTCCTGTGTCCTTAAACATTGGAGTTTTCGACGTTGGGATCAGCTGAGGCCTGAGGGGCACAACCTCGACTTAGGCTCAATCGGCTTGCGAATTTTTCCGGCCAGATTGCTGGTTTCGCCATTAGACTCTGAAGGCTTGGTTTGACTATCGGAAAGCTTGGCTTGATCCGGCGTGTGCAATCCTTCCCAGACTGGCCTTTTATTCACTAGCCCTAATCGACTTTGGACTGGTCTTGACAGTCTTTCCCTAACCGATCGCCGTGGCCAATCCCTCTGAGGCCCATGTTCCATTGGGCACGTCCGTACTTAAGGTAATGCCATTCCACGTTCCCAGCAAAATTGCCAGAAGGGGCAACGCTAATGAGCCCTTTCTTCATTGTCCGACCAGTAAAAGTTATTAGGCTGATGAGCCCATTGCTTCTGTCGATGACTTATCCTTTCATACTTCTCTAGGAGTTGGGAGAATGATGGTTTGGATCTAACAGCCGATCGTTTTGGCGGAGATCTCTCAACTTTATACCATTGCCCGATTCGCAGCTCTCCCTTTGGTTTGACGATCCTTGAGTTTTGGCCATTTGTGTTGGCTTCTATTTGTAACGAGCCGATTGTTATTTTCAATGTCTCGCCGCCATTGGAACTTGACTGAAAATTGACCTATCAAATCAGCTTAATATCCTCATCCACAGGTTCCTTTCCTTTGCGTGAGCACTGGACCATATTAATAGGAAAAGGGTTTACATCTACTTGCATGGTCGGTTCTTAATTAGGGTGTACTATCAAGCTATTGCATATTACTATATATATGTTGCTTCATGTTTAACCCTGATACAATTATAGTGAAAATATAGTTCCTTAATTCATAAAATGAATATTGAATTTCTCCTAAGATTATGAATATTCCAAATATGCAAAAACTTTGTATGTTGATTAAGGTTGAACCAAGTTAGTAAATACTCATGTTTTCGTAATATATACATTTAGAATGTAATCACAATGCATTCGTGAATAAATATGCATATTGAATTTGTTTTATATGATCCATAATACATAACCATTTGATACTACAAAGATAATTGGACTTAACACTAGTCTATTTTGTTCTCATGCGTAAACTAAACTTTATACATATTATACACTTAGCCCTTAACTAGCAAATGCTTACGTCTGATAAATAGAACATTATCAATAAACACTAATACCTATAGAATCATCATTAGAATACTCCTTAAAAAATTAAGCTACTTTATTTTACGTAAAAACATTTCTATTATATCCTGCTTTGCATCTGAATCCTATCAAAAGAATAATCCTGCGCATTATAAACACCTTAAGATTCCATAATATGGGTACATGAACATATTCAATGGCTAGTACCTTAATTAAATCTTACATACATTAGTGATTAGTTGCTAGTGTTTGGTATTCACTTAAATTAATCATGCAACTTATATTTGCTCTCACCCCTGTTATTTTATGTACTAATTTATATTAATATAAACAATCTTAGCTTCTTGAATTCGTAAAATAAAATAAGATAAATCACAATGAATAGGTATCTTGTGCGACGTACTCCTCAATCTATTAATCAGTGATAAGATTTCAACATAAAAATAGTACGCTCGTTTATACGATCGCAAAACTCTTAACTACAACCATGCTTATTATATGTAATGATTTTTATTTTTGATTTTTCATCTGATTTTCTTTTACCCTTATTGAAAGTGTCATTTGTTATTTGATATCTTCCTCGACGATCGACGTATATAATCCGACGTTCCGCACTCCGTCATCGACAACTTCAAATTACGTCTTCGACTTCATTGCTAAAGACAACAAGTAGCAAAGCAAGCACTCATGTAGATCCCATTTTGCCTTTAAAAAGAAGAATTAATCTAATTAAAACTTGCATGCATATGCTATATTTTGTATACATTGCTGTATTGTAGGAAAGTGGTAGTTATAACCTACATTAATGACTTTCCTTAATCAGTAGGGATAGATAAAAACCTTAAATAATGAGCACTCAATGGGTATATTCGATTATTACATGCATATGCTTAGCCCTGCTTTAGACTGGAAACACGAACAGATGACTATACTGTTCGCGATGAACTAAAGTTGTTGGACATGATGAACTTTAATCCTAAACCTGATTGTATATTGTAGTTCTAGTATTTTATCATTTCTGGAAGTAAAACTATATTTTGACGTGGGTGATTATTGGCAATAGCCGGATGTACATGTTTTAACTTATACGTAGATAGGGGGAGATTATCGTCCATGTCATATTAAGGACCAAACATAGTGTTGTATGATCCAAGTATAACCATACATCCACAAGTGCTGGAATGGGACAGCCTTGACCTATTAAATTATTTGGAACTGGCTTTGCACATTGGTAGGCTGGAGTAGCAAAAGCAGTAAACCCTTTCGTGTATGCTTATAAGGGTCTACCACATGTATTTGTGGGTAAATGCATATTCGGTGCAACGGTGTACGCCTGGCTATGAACTGGGGCTGTTGTTGTTCTATTTGAGCCGTGGGTTCCTGATTACTATTGCTTCACCATTTATTTGCTTCCATCATAGCCGGGGTTAAACGTCACCGGGCTGGTGCAAAGCTAGGTTCAGATAATTGAACAGTTCCATTATGAACTCCCTGCGGGCACACCAAAGGAAGTGTGTCAATTGGCCATGCATAAGGGGAGAACATATCTTGTGGGTAAAGCTGTACAACTCTGCAGAGTCAAAACTAATCGATTAGCCGTATCCACGGTCATAGATAACTTGGTGAACTGACACTAGTTAGTTGTTTTATAAAATAATTTGGTGAGCTTACCCTTACAAATGATCCAATACTTGACATTACGTTGGCAATGTTGAATTCAGCTGTTGTGCCTTGTGTTGGCAAAAGTTTAATTTTCAGATAATACTTCATATATTGGGAATGGACGTTTTAATACTCACAAAGGGCGGTGAGTAATATGTTATATTTCATTCATAAAGGACTGTGAGTCTTTTCTTACATTTATGTTAATCATACTTTTATATTTACTTACTTGCGACTTTATTTATCTATCAAATTTCTTTTATAATTTTCGCTTTCACTCTACTATCCAGTATTTATATTTCAATTCGGCTCCAAGCAAAGAATAACCGTAGAAGCTTTACTCTAGGATCATCCTGCATTCCAAACACACAACTCAAGTCTTGCTGAGTACGAAATGTACTCACCCTTGCTATTATTGTTGTTTTTAGGCAGGAAACTTCAACAATTATTATGACGCAGGAAAGCAGAATTATCAACGATGATTCTTTCTAAGGCTTTACCTTGTCAGTTGCTTGCGGGTTATGTGGCAAATTACAAGTCATCTGATTCTTTTGCTATGCTTAATCGATCTCATCGGTTATACTGTATCAATACTTCCACTGTAATAAAATATGAAACTTTTGCATGGTTGTGATCTCAAATTGTGTTTGTGCGTGCTAGCTACTGATCATGGGACTAGCACAATATGCGCATTAGAAACTTTCTTTTACGTTACACTGTAGCATAAAAGTGAGGGTTTCACATTAAGCCAAAAAACCTAGCATTAAGCCATAAGCCAAAACAAACAGGGTTTAATCATGAATCCACCTATTCTTTTTTCTTTAAAAGATAAGCATGGCAATTAAGATATGATTAAATGGCGTTTAATACTGCGCTAATCCAAATTAAAAAGGAAACACTGACCGGTTACACTAAGACCCACGAAAACGTATGGATTCAAGAAAAGAATCCCTTGAATATTAGGTAGCTGTTGTTAAATCAGGTCGAAAAATTTATGGAATGGACGGAGTATCCAAAACTGTAGCTAGAGCGGCTATCTTGCTTAAGTTCTTATTGATGTGTCTTGTGTGTATAGCCTTTTATTTCTATTTCTATGACACGCAAACAAATTTAATGTTTGTTGGTCATTGTTTTGTTTGCAACATTATGGTCCAGTTCGTTTCAGCTTCTAGATTATGGATTATGGATTATGGGAGAAGCTGCTTCTGATTATGGGAGAATTGGGTCAAGCCAGCTACAACTTCTAGGTTCCGGACCGAGCCGGCGAGAATCAGCAAGAATCAGTGAGAACCAGGTTTCAACCAGATTCTGATTCTTTATAGAAATTAGCTTCTGATTCTCAGAGAAGCTATCCAGAATCCTCGCGTTCGGCAAATAATCTGCTTTTTTTTAAAAAAAAAACAGAAGCTGTCCAGAAGCTGAAACGAACGGGGCCTATAATTGCGTAAAATACTCACCGTACGTTGAAACTCCTATAATTGCAGTGCAGATGATACCAACGGAAAGTAACCGTTCAAAAGATAAGCTTTAAGAGCATCTCCAAGAGAGAGCCCTAAAATTGAGCCTTAAATTTTAATTTAGGACCCTAACTAATTAGATTTAGGGCTCCAACGAAATATTCACTCCAGCAATTAGGCCCTAAAACCCAACAAAGATAGGGCTCAATCATAGAGTTGCTAAATATAGCTACTCTCCTAGGGGCCCTAAAATAATTTGCTAAATTTTAACAATTTAGAGCCCTTGTTGGAGTTAATCTTTTCTCCAAAAACCCTATAATTCAAGTTATGACCATATTTAGGGCCCCTCTTGAAGATGCTCTAACAACGGAAAGCAAAGCCTTAATAATCCAAGGAGGAGCAGCAGGGGACCAAAAAAGGAGGGGACGAGACGAGACGTCATGAGGCCGTTTTCTGAAGCAGGACGCGACATGCACGGCCGTTACATAATCTCCTTCGAATTTTCAGATGGAAACTTGTGAATAGATTAGTTCACACTGTCAAAAGATAAGCCTCGCAATTAAGATATGATTAAATGGCGTTTAATACTGCCTAATCCAAATTGAAAAGGAAAAATTAACGCAGGGGTGGATCCATAAAATAATTCTGATATGGCAAGATTTGTTTATGAGGAAACTATGGTAAGAATTGATGCCCCAAGATTATTCCCTTGTGGCTTGTACGATCGATCATCCTATATATAAGCACCGGCAAGCGGCGCATCGATCACCTAGAAACAGAAGAAGACAAGAAGAAGAAAAAGAAGAATTATTGTTAGAAATAATGGCGCTTGTGAAGAACAACAGTACTAGGGTCCTTGTTGCTCCCATGGCTCTCATCGTCGTGTGTAGCGCTCTCTCATCCTGCCATGCAGAAGGTAAGCACTCGCACATGTAATTAAACACATACCTTAATTTCTTTCTCTGTATGTATAGCTGCGCACATATATGTATGTATGTATTTATCCAATTAATTGATTGATTTTTTTTGTGTACTAATTTCGCTGATGCGTGCAGAGACGTGTTACGACTACCCGAGCTGCTCTCTGTATCCGTGCCAGATCTACTGCCTAGACTACGGTTTTAGTAAGGATAGAGCCTACTGCAAAGCCGAGGGCGAAGTCTGCTGCTGCCGCTGCCGCCGCCGGCGGGAAAGTTGCTAAAATGCCACTCTCCAAAAGTGGCTTCGCTAAAAATGCCACTCCGCTGTCGTTGACAGGCGGGACCATCTGTGTGTATGACAGTGGGCCAGAGTGGCATTTTAGCGATGCCACTTCTTGAGAGTGGTATATGCGCTAATGCCCTGCTGCCGGCACAAATGATATCTCAAGAATTTAATCACCATCAGCACAAGCTAGACCGATCGATCCATGTGATTGGATGTATGTAATGGTACTGTATAAGTCGGCAGTACATAACACCGAAATGGGACAAACGTGTGAATTCAAATCAACTTCCGTTTTTTTTTTTTTTTTTTTTTTTTGAAAATTTTGGTTTTCGGGTATATAACCGTCTATAATAATTTAAAGAGAGGTGCTTCTATGCTTTTCCTTCTAGTACAAGTTGCACGAATCTTAAAACAAGCGAAGGGGTAGGTAATCACCATCTACCCTTCATTCATGCTTTAATAGTTGTGTAAATTTTAAAAGGAAGAGCATAGAAGCACCTCTCTAATTTAAATCAAACACATACGTTTGAAAATCCAAGAACTCGGATTGAAAGATTTTTAATGAATTTAAATCCATGCTTTGATGATTTATATATAAAATCAGCACATACCTACAATCAAACTATATTTATATAAAAAGACAACTCTAGTTTGAATTTCAGTATATCATAAAAAAATTCAAAATTTTCTCCTTTTCTTACAACCATCTATCTTCCAATACACCAGCAATACACAACGCACTTCGAAATCTTTTGACGAATTGCTTCAAGATATTAAGGATGAGGCCTCTTGTTGGTCTTTTGCTGGAACGCAAGGTTTCAAAGAGTTGCTGCATCGACTAGTGTAACAGGAGTCCAAAGATTATTCCCTTGTGGCTTGTACAATCGATCATCCTATATATAAGCACCGGCAAGTGAAGCATCGATCACCTGGAAACAAAATAATAAGAAGAAAAAGAATTGTTAGAAATGGCGCCTGTGAAGAACAATAGTACTAGGGTCCTTGTTTCTCTCATGGCTCTCATCGTCGTGTGTAGCGCTCTCTCATCCTGCCATGCAGCAGGTAAGCACTCGCACATGTAATTAAACACATACCTTAATTTCTTTCTCTGTATGTATAGCTGCATACATATATGTATGTGTTTATCCAATTAATTGTACAAGCCACAAGGGAATAATCTTGGGAGTACGTGTATATATATATAGGAAGCCTTTTTCGTACTCTTAGGAGTACGTACTCCCACCTTTAGCATACCACTTAATCGAACGTATTATACTCCATTATCACTTTCAGTATACTTCAATAATAATTCTAAGATACTCCAATACGGTATGAATGAAAAAAATTCATAGGAGCCATTTATTTTTTGTTATATACCCTTTTCCATATGTAAAAAGAGTATATAAACAAATTATGCTATAAAATGATGGATTTTGAGGAAATTTTTTGTGGAACTCACTTTGGAGTATCTTATAATCAGTATTAGAGTATACTCAAAATGATAAAGAGGTATAAGAGTATCATTTAAACGGTATACTGAGAGTGGGAGTACGTACTCCCAGGGGTATGCAACCATTTTCCTATATATATTCTTATACCTCTTTATCCTTTTAAGTATACTCTAATACTGATTATAAGATACTTCAAAGTGAATTTTACGAAAAATTTCATTAAAGTCCACCCTTTATAGCATAATTTGTTTATATACTCTTTTTACATATGAAAAGAGTATATAGCTAAAAAATAAAGGGCTCTGATCAATTTTTTTCAACAATATCGCATTGTAGTATCTTAGAATTATTATTAGAGTATACTGAAAGTGATAAAGGAGTATAACGTATTCGTTTAAGTGGTATACTGGAGGTGGGAGTACGTACTCCCAAGAGTACGGAACCATATATATATATATATATATATATATATATATATATATATATATATATATATGGTTCCCACAGAAAAGACGTACTCCCACTCTCTCAATATACTGCATAAATGATGTTATTATACTTCTTTATCCTTTTGAGTATACTCTAATACTAATTATAAGATACTCCAAAGTGAGTTTCACGAAAAATTTCATCAAAACCCACACTTTATAGCATAATTTGTTTATATACTCTTTTTATACATGAAAAACGGTATATACTTAGAAATAAATGGCTCCGATAAATTTTTTTCAACAATGTCGAATTGTAGTATCTTAGAATTATTATTAGAGTATACTGAAAGTGATAAAGTAGTATAACACATTCGTTTAAGTGGTATACTGGATGTGGGAGTACGTACTCTCAAGAGTATAGAAAAGGCTTCCATATATATATATATATATATATATATATATATATATATATATATAAGACAAGTCTACTTTGCAATCTTTAATGTGGAATGCTGGATTGTGTGGTTCTTGCCATGTCTGGATAACTAGGTAGATTTGCGCGCTCCGCCACGCCGCGCAAAATTTGATTCAAGTTTCTATTCCTGAAAAAAGGTAAGAATATCCAAGATAATACACTTTTGAAAAATATTAGAGATCGCTCTAGACAATATTAGATTTCGAGTTCCAAAAAAATTATAGATGCCGAGTTTAGCACCCCATGCGTTCACCGGGTAATATAAGAGATCGAGCTGGGGAAAAAATTATTTCCCTTTATTTTCCACTGGGAAAAGCGAGGAAAAACACGTAAAAACGGAGAAACGATGGACGGAAAACGAATTTTCATTATTATTTTTAAACGGCTTTGGAGAAAAAAACGGATCACAAAAACATTTTTTCCGGGCAAAACGGAGAAAGAAAACGGACTTCCATTTTTTTGGGCAAACGGCCAACGTAAATATTTTTCCCATGCTCTGAAGAAAAAAAGGATCACAAAAATATTTTTTCCGAGCAAAACGGAGAAAGGAACGATTTTCCAATTTTTTCTGGAAAAACGGCCAACGAAAATATTTTCCGCATGCTCTAGAGGAAAAACGGATCACGAAAACATTTTTTCCGGGCAAAATAGAGAAAGGACCCGAACGTAAAACGCGGAGACCTATTTGTTATAATTTTGGACTTGTGCGCTATTTTGAAAAATTAGAAAAGGGCTCGTTCGCGATTCGTATTTAACGGGAGGCTCTCCATGTAAAATGGCAGACCATGGACCTAAACGCGAACCGAAAAAAAAATTCTCTCACATAAAATCACATAAGGACCTATCCGTAATTTCTAAAAACTGGAGGGGTTTTTTCGCAAAAAATGGGTGGCCACGTGAGAGGCATGGTTGGCCTCCAATTCCTTCCCCTATAATAGGGGTGATATATATACTAGTGTGAATCGCGCGCTACGCTGCGCCGTAATTGATAGCAAAGAATTAAGGTTGTTACACTGCAATGTCTGCAGGAAATCGGATAGTGTCTGCAAAGGAGCACAATGTCACAACACAAAGCAAGAAAGGAAAACAGCTACATATGTAAACAAGTGCTGGAAACAGTAATGGGTAAGAAACATTTTACTATAATAACCAAATAACATACAAAACCTGAAGAACAAAATATTTTGCATATCAGTTTGGTCAATTCAGCTACTTCAATTGGAGGATCGACAATCTTCACAAGTTTGCTAAATATGCTTAGCAAGTGAGGAAAAGCTTCCTCTACAATGTGATATAAAGGTATCCTGTCTTCCTCAGACTTGAACCTTCAAAACAAACATGAAGATTGGGGGCATCAATCAAGAAGAGTAGAACTGATAATGCAGAACTTCAAACACAAGAAGCAATTTTTTTTCCCCTGAGGACGGCACCATAATAAGAAAACACAAAACCCTAAAGTTCTTTTTTCAGGGAAAGAGTGTTAGGTCGATTGTGGTTTTGCCTTCTAACATTTCACACTTCATTAACTCAGGCTTAAGAATTTACAGGTTCCATGAGTCTACCATTCCATCAGGATTTTTAGAATAGTTTAGAACTCATGAAAAGGAAAATCTTGAAGACAAGCACTACAATATTATATTTCAGAAATGATTGAAATGATACATGTACTAAATAATTGTCATGGTCCCATTTATTCATTTATTTATTTTTCTCCTAAGTGTGTGGGCATGGGGGCATTCAGGTAATTTCCACCTAGATATTTCCCCCCCCCCACTCCTTTTCTCTCTCTCTCTCCCCGTCCCCACCCGCCCTCACTCCTCACCCGGTTTTCCCCCCCACCCGACGCCACCCTGCGCCCTCCCTCACTCCCACCAGCCCGAGCCCCCCCCTCGGTTTCCCCTCCAACCGGCGGCCCGGCGGCATCCCCCTCCCCTCGCGCCTCCACCGGCCGGCGCCTTAGCCGTCCCTGCGCTTGACCGGCCGGCCGCCTCCCAGCCGGCAACGCCACCGCCCTTGGCTCGCCCGGCCGCCGCCTCCACCGCCCGCCGGCGCTACCTCCTCCGGCCGGCCACCACCCCCCCTCCAGTACATCTCCCTCTCCCTCCCTCTCTCTCTCCCTCTCCCTCTCCAAGTCATGGTTAGGGTTTGAGTTTAGTGCATGCTAGGTGTTTGATAAAATGTCCATGGGGGAGATTTGTGGTTTGGGAGTGCTTATGCAAATTGCTATGGTGTAGTAGTTGAAGTGCGCCTACTGGGTGTTCGATTGAATGCCAACAAGGTTTTATTTAGTGATTGAGGTCAATTGGTAAATGAGTGTGCTTAGCGGATGTTGGATCGATGCTAAGCCACAATGTGAAGTGCTAGGATCCTTATTTAGGTCATGTGGTGCATGGCGGTAATCTAGGTTTGGAGTATTGTGGGTGCTCGATTAGATGTGATTGATTATGCGTGAAAGATCGTAATGGGTTGAGCTAACCGATAATGGATAGTTCTATGCAGTGGTTCAATGAGTGAGTATTGTCGTTAGTCGTTTTTCCGTTTGTAAGGATTAGATGTTAAAATAGTGTTGGGCATTAACGTTTGTTGTTCGCTTGTAGTAGACTTTCGCTTTGTTTTTCCTTTTGGTTGTCGAATGTGTGCATGTTGTTTTTCAATTCTCATTGCATGTCATCGGCATAGCATGCATCTCATTTTCGCATACCTTGTACTCGTGTAGAGAACGATCCGCGGTGGGTGGCGTGGCCGCGATCGAGGGCGATCACGGTGAGCAGGTTGTTACTGAGACTCCAGCAGAAGCATCAGGCAAGCACCTAAGCATCTTGAACCTTTATACGATTCTATTTTTGAGAATAAATTGCTAAGTTGTGAGTTACGTTTTGCATTAGGAGTTAATTGTGGGATAGGACTAGACCCCAATTGTTGCACTTACACTTGTTGATAATTGTTCAATATTTCCTTGGAGCTAATTTGGGTAATATAATGAGTCCACGCTTAGAAATGCTTAGATGTCGGGTTCGGGCCAAGTGACGGAGGGTTCTGTCACTTGTGGTTGTTATTATTACACACATGTTACGTTATCTTTGGACTTGGAATTGGGAAAGGTTTTGGAAAGGTTAACTTGTGGACCGGGCGGGGGAATTGGTTCATTTGGGTATGGAGACTCGAATGTGTAGCCCCGTCTGTGTCAATTAAGGACCGATCCGTAAGTGGAATAGGATTGAGCACACCCCGGTTGGTCGCATGCCCGATTATGGTACGGTAAGCCACTCTTTCTCTCATACGGAATCGATGGACCGTAACTTCCTGTGGTTGGACGTGGTTGAGGGCGAGGCTTAGGCCGACTCTCGAGCGCCAAGCCGGGCTTGGGGCTGCTCGAGGGGGTGCTAGGTTTTCGGGCCACAGGAGGACGCTTCAGCGATTGGGTATGATTGGGAGGGGGTTGACACTAGGCCCTTGTGGTAAGTGTCGTGCGATCAATGCTTCCCTGCAGGGTTAATTAAGCGATTTGAATTGCCGCGCTCTCGGATATGAGCAAGCTTGATCCGAACTTCTTCTGCGTAGTAAGTAACTTGAACTTGTGGTTCGCCGTTGGGCTTGAGCTTAAAAATGGTTATGTATTGCTCTACATTAATTGTGTTAATTTCAATCTCACCCTAGAAGTAAGTGCGGTCTATAACTGCTTTAAACTTGTAATTGGTTCGATTGTCGCATTTATACTACAAATGTTAATGCTTTTCCGCACTTTTACCTTAAGCTTTCTCCTTGCTACAACTAAATGCATAATCCTTTGGAGTCGGTCATATATGGACCCACGGATAAGTCTTGCGAGTACCTTTCGTACTCATGCTTCTGCTTTGTGGTTTTCAGGTGAGGATCCGGTTGGCGAGTGTGAGTTCTGCCCGTACTGCCTCTCGGTGACGGGGCACCGAGTAGGGGCTTGCCGACGCCGTTTACGCCCGGGAGTGTTCAGGGGCAGAACACTTCCGGAGTTGTCTTACTTTTGCTGTTTGCATCCCTTTTGTTGTATAGATAGATGCGGTTGTTGGTCTTTTGGATTTGGCAATAGGCGGCTTAAGTGTATGTCGGGTTCCGTTTACGTTTTCTTTAGCTAGCGTCTTCTGCTTTGTGGATGTCGTTTTACTTTCAATATATATATTTTGAACTGTGTTTTATTGTCTGCTGAGTGGATGACCGTAGAATCTAGAAAGGTCATGCCGAAATTTTCCGTTTTTCGGAGTCTTGGTCTTTTTCCCCGTTCTTGCCTAGTTTAGAGTTTTGGAGTTGTTTCAATCTTGGTTTGGTGGTTGTCGGGTTCGTCTTGTGCCGTGTGTTTCCGCTTGCGTGTGGTTTGGAAGGTTTCGGGTTCGTTGCCCCCTTTATGCAAATTGAATTGATATCGTATTGGTTTCCGGTATGCGGGGATCCTGGACGCGTTTCGGGTCGCATACCGGGGGAATACCGGGGTTGTTGTCGAGTCGTTTGGATGTTCGTAGGGTTGTCTCTGTTGGGCTTGGGTATTAGCATCAGAATCACCTCCGGTGATTGGTTGCTAGGATCCAAATCCGATGGGAACAACTGTTCATCCAACAACTCGAGGACGATCTGGGCGGCTCCTGACAATAATTCACCCAAAATTACCTCAGCACAACAACACAAAAACTCGAGAAAGGGAGTTCACCTTTCAGAAAATGGAGATCGCTACGACAGAATCCGCAAGCTGCATAAGTTGAGCACAGATGAGATCAGATCAACAACAAGACAAGCACTACAATATTATATTTCAGAAATGATTGAAACGATACGTGTACTAAATAATTCACCCAAAATTGCCTCAACATGATGCCTCAGCACAACAACACAAAAACTCAAGAAAGGGAGTTCACCTTTCAGAAAATGGAGATCGCTACAACAGACTCCACAAGCTGCATAAGTTGAGCACAGATGAGATCAGATCAACAAAACCCCAGAGCCAGTTACATCCCATTGTCGATCGACCTCACAGAATGCAGCAGGTGTATAGCAAGCAGAAAACCTGGGCATCTGATCATCCATCCCATTTTCCTCGAATTAACCAGAGCACAGCCAAAAGCTAGATCAAACAGAACAAACAAAGTATCTCTACCAAACGTGACGTGGCGTAGAAAGTATACGTAGCAACTCTAAACGGAACGCGCACTAACAAGTGATACCTTTTAAACATCAGTGCAGCAAAAAAGTATACGTAGCAACTCTAAATAAACAAACAGCGTAGAGTAGAAGGTACTCAACATTATGTGCACCATCCTACGCGTCATTAGTTAAAAAGGAGGAGCCTTCTAGTCCCTGCACGAATGCAAATGAGACAAAAACATTATGTACACCATCCTTGTATTCATGAGCTATCAATAATATACTCTGCGAATACCTTAGGTCAGTTTAAAAAGTAGACTTACAACACTGCCTATTGCCTACTTAAATTAGATAAATACAGGGTTGTCTACACACTAAACCATCCTTACACCAGAGAAATGCAGAAGTTTAATAAGTGCATACAGTCCAATAGCAGTGACAATTGTCATTCACCTTAAGGTACTTGTCAACTTGAGCCTTCATTCACTTTGCCTTTAAAACACCATCCACATCAAACATGATTTTTTGAGCTACCGAAATCTCAGCTGGCAGATCAACCTGTGTTAGAACAAAGAGCTGGAGCTCATTAGCTATATAAAAGCATGGTGAGAGTATGCAAGTACTATGTCTTTACAGCCGGCAAATACCTTCGAGTTAGGAGTAGAGGGATCTGAAAGTCTCATGCTGCGTGGAAAAGCACTAAGAATAACATTACGCATTTCAATGCAGCTTGGGGGAATCACATCACAAAAATCAAAGTGATAGCCGCAAAGAAATCCAGGGAAGTCATGCAGTAGCACAAGTAACACCCTCAAAGTCCTTTGCACAAAAGATGAATCTACAAAGAAAGAATAGTACACTATATCAGAATGTAACACACAGTGTACCGGACAGCTGCAACTAATAATGTAGGAATCAAACTTACGGGTTGTCCCAGTTCAGCATTTCTTAAATATGGTTCCATGAATCTGAACAAATCAACAAGCAACCTCTGAAAGAATGGCCAGCCTTTTTGCGAATTGCACATCAGTAACTTTGGCATGAAGCTTTTGTGGCCTACCAACTCAAGCTAAGCAAAACTACAGGGAAAAAGTAATTAGTTAACAAGCAACAAAACTATAAAGTGATTAACAGACACAAATTACTTTCATAGTGGCCTTACCATATTTTCATAGTGGCAATCACTATGAACGTATCTATCGAGTTAGAGCTGCCATACCCGCTGTAAAGATAAATTTTAGCTCTAGCTGAAAGCCAACAAAGAAAAGGTAAATATATAGCTAAAATTCTATTGTATTTGTAGATTCATATGAAAATATGGTAGAGCACCCATTATAAACATATCTATCGTGTTAAGAGCCTGATATGCTTGGCAATCTCAATTCACCCTCATGCACATCACTTCAGAACATATAGAAAAGTAGACCTGGCAATCATATGGAATGGAACTTTTCTACTCGACAAAAACAGAATCGAGACGAAGAAAGTGATTATCCAGATAGATAGAAACAGGCAGATCAATGCAAGTTCATAACACTCATGTGTATATATTGTTTACTTGTTTCATTTTCAATTACAAGTTGCAAACAACAAACATCACCTTTCTTGAAAAGTAGAGGAACAACAGATAGAAGGGGAAAATGATTGAAAGGGAAAAATCCACAGGATCGTTTGGCTACCTTCCACGAACTGAGAGTCTTTCTGTCTCGGATTTGCCCAGTTGCACCAAGTTAGAACTTAGCTGCTCCATGTGCACATCACAAGTCCACAAGTAAATTTTAGCACAAAACTCGTAGACCTTAACAGAACAGTGGCACTACACTGCTATAGACCAATGCAAGAAGTGGAAATTGCAAAGGAGAGTAAAAAAAGGAGACCTTTAGACGCCATAGACCTCCTCCGCGAGCTCCTCCACTTGCCTCTTAACCAGGAAGTCACAGGCAACTGGGGACATGGCACCCAGTATGGATCAGACACGCCGGCCTCCCGCCGCACCTCTGCAAGCTCTGCTGGCTCCAGCCAGTACTCCATGGCGCCATCTGCGTTGTGCCGGCGATACCCTTCTGGTGCAGGAGGAAGAGGACCTGGCGCAGCACTTCCGCCGGCGATGCTCCATGGTGGGAGTAATGAACCGATGCACAACACCAGATTAGAGGAGGCGATACCCACAGAGATAAAACCCAAAAGCATATCCAACACTGATACATGAGATATGGATCCGCGAAAGCAATCCAACGAGGAAGACGAGGTCGCGGCGAGGACGGGCGACGAACAGGCGACATCCAGCACAACGGCCGAGCGGAGCATCCGTATACATTTTCCAAACGACGGGAAAACCGGCCGCACCATGGAAAAGGCACAAAGAAGAAGGTAAATAAATAGCAGAAATGGAAGAGACACAGCCACGAACGAACAATCCGATCGGAGCAGGGAAGACAAAGGAATGGCATGGCAGTACCTAGCAAGAACCGACGGCGGCCGACGAAAAAGGAACAACGCCTAGACAACGGCGGCGGCAGAGCGAACGATGGGGAACGAACGCGACCGTAGGCCTCGGCTAAACCCAGCGGAGCCCAAAATCATGACCCTTTATCGGGCAGGTCAGCCACGGGGCGAAGCAAACGCCGACGCTGTCACAGATCTAACGACGAGCAGACGGTACGCGGGCACGCGCCCGCCGGCGATTCACGCGGACCAGGCGGACACAACGAGGAGGTGGACGGCGTAACCGAGCGGAACACTGCGGGGGCGACGCACGGGCAGCGGGCAGAGACCCGGGCGAGGCAGCTGGGCTGCGTTGCGCGAGCAGTGTGGGCCCGGGGGGCGACGTGGGCTTCCCCCACGCTAGAACAACCGCGCAACAGCCAACGAGGCCGCTACAGTGAAAAGGCCGACGTGGCACGGGCTAACGGGCCGGAATTCCTTCCCTTGTAGGATAGTTAATATTCTCTCATGTACTAGACACTTGTTAAAATTTGTACTTGCTCCTGTCACCGTAGCATTTGGGGCTATATCAATCATCTTGTGTTTAGTTATCATAAATAAAAGACAAAAAGCAGGGAGTTGTAACATCATCTGCTACCGACGATGATGTTCTCGAAGCCGGGAGAGTCAACGAGTGGGTTGTCACGGAGAAGATACCGACGACATTTGCTGTGAAGGTGGCAGATGCTGAGCTGATCAGACCTATGGTCTTAGTGCTACCAAACCAAAGTAGAAGAAGAAACTAAAATTCTGGAGCAGGTAAGATGTGTTTGCTTACTGTCAAGAACTCTCAGATTAAGCTGACATGACAATTCGAAAATCTTAGAACCCCTTGTGCTCGCTAATTGCAGATGCCATCTTTCAGAACTCCTGTTGCTGGAGCCTGCATAATACTCTATCTGGATGCTATCATCTGCTCTGCTCGGCTCAGAGAAGGGGTACGTACTACTACACGTACCTCTCTTCCTTGAAGGAATTGCTTTCCTCGTTGCCGGCGTTGGGTACATCAGCACAAGCCCTCCTGGCACTGAACTGAACAGTACATACAAAATAGTGATTATGCATGCCAAGTAGCCTGCACGAGAGCAGTGCGGAACTGGTATAGGGTTGCGAGTATGGACCGGCATCACCAAAAAAAAATATGGCACTTGTCAGGAACAATACTCCAACTCGATCGCCGCCGCCTTTCGTGCCGTCGCCGTCGACGCAGACGACGAATTATGTGAGACCCCGGATCAGCTATCCAGAATCTCCTGTGTATTTCCGTACTAGTCCCAGATCAGTAGCTAGTACACACAGTCACAGTGATACATCATTGCCGAACAAAACGAAACTTGTAATGTAAATATTCAAGTATGGGCCACATGGCCACTTATTACAATACTCGGTCCAACGACCGGACACTCAAAACAGCGGAAGCAAAAGAAAGCAACGAGCGAACGCCACAACGCCACAGGCGACGACTAGGAACGCAACTAGTCCTCCTGGCAATCCTCCTCGAAGAACTCCTCTTCTTCCTCGGCATCTTGATAAATTTCTGATGATTACAATGTTGGTGTAGCACGTGAGTACAAAAGTACTCAGCAAGTCGGGAATTATGATCATGAGGGGCTTTCCAAAGGAAGCTTAATAGGGTTTATTTGCATAAAGCCACATTTGATTAAATCATACTTAAGTAATAAATTTCACAAAGCATATTTTACAACTCTTTTTAATAATTGAATTATTTATTATCGTAGTGAGGTTACATCACCATCACTAACATAAAGGCTCTATCCGCCAACAGTTTAAAGGATCAAAGTTAATCATGTGACTCCATCCGTCAAAGGTAAGCGAGTTCTATCCACCTGGTTGGCTCTTTCCGTAAACAACATTCGAGAGTTCTAACCACTCCGAACCCCAAAACAAAACACTTTTCGGTTTTAAAATCAAAATCAAAGTCTACCAATATGAAAGCATTTCTTGCTTTGCCTTTGACCGTAGGCACGGCTATTCGAATAGTTTATACTCTGCAGAGGTGTACAACTTTACCCACAAGACAAGATAGACCCTTGTTGCCATGCAATTAACACACTTCCTTAGGTGTGCCGGCAGGGATATCTTGACAAGGCCGTTACAATGTATCTACCTAGCTAGACCCACCCGCTGAGGTTTCACCGCTGTTAGGGTTCCCTCCACCCAGTACAGAAGCCCCCTCTTGCGCCGTGTGAGCAAAACAACATCCACAACAATGCCTCCGTCCGGCTCTCACACAACAACCGAGTGGTGAGTCTAAACTAGGCTTCTACAAATTAGTGAGCCAGTCGTACCATTATAGACATGTGGTAGTGCGGTTATGCTTAAAATGGCAATCATAAGCGTCGGTCCTTATATGACTTGGGGCGGTACTTGCACAAAAGGATCAAGGCTTGATCCGCTTCCACCCGACATTCCATGCCGCCCAAGTCAAAATCATTTTCCTTTTCTTTTATTTTAGAAAACAGGACCAAAATCATAATAATGACCTTCAAATACACATTTAATAACATTCTTTTTGAATAATCCCACCCATGGGTTGTTTTTGTCGGAAAAGGTCCTAAGCAATTCTACCGTACTACATAGCAACGGATACCATATAAACATAAGCATGGTATAAACAATGTTCTAGAGTTACAACGGATATGATTATCAATGTCAAGGAGGAATTATCAAATTCGGATTAACTATCACTTATATTTGACATATTTTATTAAACATAGCCATGCAACTTTATAAACAGTTTTAAATCATTTCGCAAACATAGGAGCAAAGTGCATCAAGGAGACTTGCCTTCAGTTGCGGCGGCGGTGTCGAACTCGGAAGGCTCGACGGCGAAATCGGCGGTCGCGGCGGGATCGTCGACTACACGCAAAACGAGGCAACAAATAAATAACAGAAAATAAATAAAATCCAAAAATTATAAAATTAGTACTGGCAGGAAGGTCTTGATTTTAGATGAATTTAGAAATTTGAATGAGGTCAAACGGAGTTCGGATGAGAAAGTTATGAGCTTCCGAAGTTTGAATTTCGAATAAATCGAAAACCGGGAATATTCCGGGAATATTCCCTCTCGGGTTTGACTGGGTCAAAGGGGCTTTGACCGAGCTTTGACTGCGTTGACTGGCTTTGACTGGGCTAGGGGTCTATGACAGTGGGCCCCACATGTCATTGGGAGGGAGTAGCTTCTCCATGAAGCTTGGCTAGCCATCCATGGAGGAGAGAGAGAGGGATAGAGAAAGGGAGAGAGAGGGAGAAGGGGAGGGGGCCGGCGGTGAGGGGGTCGCCGGCGGCGGCGGCGTGGGGGTCGCCGGCGGCGTGGCGGCATGGCCGGATGGCGGCTGGGCGTGGGCACATGGACAAGGGCATGAAGCGGGCGGGCGGCCATAGCGGCATACATGGCGGCGGCAGCGGCGGCCGGCCGGCGTGGGCAGGGGCCCACACGCACCCACAAGCCATGGCCAACAACAGAGAGCTCCACCACAAGAACAGAGAAGGCCAAAAAGAAAAAAAAAGAACACAAGCTTTTCCAAAACTTGATTTTTCTCCCAATTTTGCATGGATTTGATCCAAACAAAAAGCTAGGACCTCTAGATAACATCCTTAGGAACCTAGAACCGGAAGGAATTGAACCAAAACTCACCGAGCAAGATGAATTTGATGAAAAACCCGAGGTTGGCCGAAGTGATGAAAGCGAAATTGCCGCCCACTGGCCGAGGAATCATGAAACTAACGGATGAATTCGACGCTAGACCTCCCCACGAACCCAAAGAAACAACCGGTGAGAAGAATGAACCACCGAGGAGGAAGATATGAGCAAGAACACGAAGAACACGAAGAACAACCAAGTTCGTCGGTTTTCTTGATCTTGCGGCCGATTGGGTTTGAGAGGCTAACGAAGGGTTACACCAACGGAAAGAGGACTCTTATACGGAGAGAAGAGAGGTGGAATCACGCGGAACGGGCTAGGAACGGCCGCGCAATCTCCAAAAGAGTGGATTTCGGGTTTCTAGCAACCGCTCAAAAACCAACGAGATTTCGGGTACATTAAGCCCATGGATAGAGAGAGGAGGCCGTTAGGATTCCAACGGATCCGACGGTGATTGATTTGGAGTTGCGTGGAGGGAGTTACAAGGAATTAAAGATAGCTCCCACCATTTTTGTTTGCATGAAGCTTCATCCCCCATGCATGGCTAGAGGTTGAAGATGACACTATTCATGTGCCACGTGGCAGCTCCTCATTGGCCCTCTTTTACGCAAAAGATTCGCCCTAGAGAAAAATAAGGAAAAATGGCCTAAAAATTCCGGAAAAATTCCTAGAGCCATTTTGGATTATTTGGAACTCAATGGAAGTGGTTTGGTTGAATTTGGATGATTTTTGTGGAATTGAATAATCGGGCGCGGATCGCAGGCATTAAACAAAAGCCGCGCGAGATAAAATAGGAACGGAGGTCCAAAAATCCGGGAAATGATTCCTAAAATCATTTCGGAATATTTGGAACATTTTAGAAGTGGTTTGGAGATTTTGGAGCACTTTTGGACTCGGGTGGATTTTAGAATGCCACAGATGCTTGGAAAATCCGATTTTTCCTTGGAGGGAATTAATTCGATTTGAAGGGGAATGGATGCCAGGTTAATATAAACACCAAAGAAACTCCAACTTTTGAATTTACTTTATTTTAATTAGGTTTTTCTCCGAGAAAGCCAAAGCGAGGATGTTACAAACCTACCCCTTAGAGAGAATCTCGCCCCGAGATTCGGACGGAGAAAGAAAGAGGTGCAGGAACTCGCTCGAAGATCTTCTTCACGCTCCCAAGTAGCTTCCTTTTCCGAATGGTTGCTCCTTTGAACCTTGCAGAACTTGATTACTCTACAAGCGTCCGACGCCTCGGCTTCATCCAAAATCTTGATGGGATACTCCGGGTAAGACAAGTCTTCTTCGAGTTCCATGTCTTCCAACGGCATCTGCTGCTCGGGCACTCGAAGACACTTCTTTAACTGAGACACATGAAAAACATCATGTACCCCTGACAACCGTGGGCGGTAATTCCAATTTATAAGCAACCGCCTTTTCCGGCGATCACCTTGAATGGTCCGATATAGCGGGTGCTAATTTTCGCGACGCGGAATCGTTTCATTCCTTTCATCGGGGATACCTTCAAATACACATGGTCTCCAGGTACAAAGCTTAATTCCCTTCGACGATTGTCCGCATAACTCTTTTATGCAGGTGAGCCAGTCTTGATTTGCCGGACCATCGACTTGCTCTTCGGCTTCTTCGTAACATCGGGTCCGATGATTTGTCCTCCTTCGGTTTCTTTCCAATATAATGGTGTTCGGCACTTTCTTCCATACAAAGCTTCAAAAGGTGCCATCTTGGTGGCTTGATAAGCTGTTGTTATAGGAAAACTCTGCATAGGGCAAATTCTGATCCCACGAGCCTTTATATGTTAGAGCACAAGCTCTCAACATATCCTCTAAAATTTGATTGACCCTTTCGGTCTGGCCATCCGTCTGGGGATGATACGCAGTACTGAAATTAAGATTCGTACCCAATACCTCATGCAATTGCTGCCAGAATCTCGAGGTGAACTGGGAACCTCGATCAGACACAATCTTCTTTGGCACACCGTGTAAACACACAATCTTAGCCATATACAACTCGGCAAGCTTATCTCCAGAATAGGTTGTCCTTACCGGGATAAAGTGGGCCACTTTGGTCAATCGATCCACAATAACCCAGATGGAATCATAACCGGACTTGGTTCTGGGTAAGCCAGTTATAAAATCCATTCCAATTTCTTCCCATTTCCATACAGGCACTTGCAAAGGCTGCAATAGACCAGCAGGTCTCTGATGCTCTGCTTTTACCAGCTGACACACATCACACCGTGCTACGAAGTCAGAAACTTCCTTTTTCAAATTGGACCACCAATACTTCTCTTTCAGATCAGCATACATTTTGGTGCCTCTGGGTGAATGGAGTAAATCGAATCGTGAGCCTCTTTCAAGATCACGTTCTTGATTTCTTCTTGGTTAGGGACCACTATTCTTTTCCCGAACCAAACAGTTCCTGGTCATCTTACGAAAATCCGGGTGCTTTCCTTTCTTTAGGCCTTCCTTCAGGTTGGCAATACCTTTATCGTCCCTTTTGAGCTTCTCGGATCTGATCTTCAAGGGTTGATTTGACCTCCAAAGAATAAATGCACCCTTCATTTACTAATCCAGGTTAAGGCGCGAAATTCATCGTGAAGCGTCGGTTGGCTTGGTTGCACTCTCGTATTGTTGCAGTGAGTTTTCCTGCTCAAAGCATCTGCAACAACGTTTGCTTTTCCAGGGTGATAATGAATTCCCAGATTATAGTCCTTCACCAACTCCAACCATCTTCTCTGCCTCAGGTTAAGATCAGGCTGAGTGAAGATATACTTCAGACTTTTATGATCCGTATAGATTTCACATCTATTGCCGATCAAGTAATGTCTCCATATCTTGAGCGCTGCGTGCACAAGCTGCGGCTAACTCCAAGTCATGAGCAGGATAGTTTTCTTCATGAGGTCGCAATTGTCTAGAAGCATAGGCTATTACCTTTCCTTCTTGCATCATAACACATCCAAGTCCTTGCTTCAAGCATCACAATACACTTCAAAGCCCTTATGGATGTGCGGTAAAATAAGCACTGGGCCGAGGTTAATCTCTTTTTCAACTCCTGAAAACTTTGCTCATGTGCTTTAATCCATTCAAACTTCTTTTCCTTTTTCAGAAGCTGAGTAAGAGGTCTGGCTATCTTCGAGAAACCTTCAATGAATCTCCGATAATAACCAGCCAATCCAAGAAAACTGCGGATCTCCGGGACTGACTTGGGTTGTGTCCAATCCAAAACATCTCTCACTTTATTTGGATCTATCGCTACTCCTGCAGCAGAAATGACATGACCCAGAAAGACACTTCCTTCAAATTAAGTCACATTTGCTAAACTTAGCATACACCGGTGCTCTCTTAGCGTTTCCAAGACTATCATGAGATGGTCTTCATGCTCTTTTCTGCTCTTGGAATAGACAAGAATGTCGTCGATGAATACTACGACGAACTTGTCTAAATATTCCATAAACACCTTATTCATCAGATTCATGAAATAAGAAGGAGCATTGGTTAAACCAAAAGACATGACTGTGAACTCAAATGCAGTCCATATCGAGTGGTAAAGGCTGTTTTCGGATATCTTCCTTTCTTATCTTGGTGATGATATCCCGATCTCAAATCTATTTTGGAGAAGACTTGAGCTCCCTTCAATCGGTCAAACAGATCATCTATCCGAGGCAGCGGATACTTGTTCTTGATCGTAACCTCATTCAACGACATTGTAGTCGATGCACATTCTCGAGACTACCATCCTTCTTGGACACAAAGATCACGAGCGATCCCCAAGGTGACGAACTGGTGCGATGAATCCTTTTTCTTGCAGTTCTTCAATCTGCTTCTTCATCTCGACCAACTCGTTAGAAGGCAGTCGGTACGGTCTCTTCGAGATTGGAGCGGTACCAGGTACTAGCTCAATCACAAATTCCACATCTCGATCTGGTGGCATACCAGGCAACTCATCCGGGAACACATCCGGGTACTCATTGACGATCGGTACCTTCTCCAACGAAGTACCTTTCAAACGGTTTAGGGTGCTACCCCCCTTAGAGGCAAGATTAGATAAGAACTTCACTCGAATCCCCTCAGGGCTGGTAAGAGAGATAGCTCTACTAGCACAGTCTATCTGACCCTTATACTTGGTTAGCCAGTCCATTCCAAGGATTACTTCTATACCTTTAGTATCCAATAGTATTAAGTTCGCTAGGAACTTTACCCCTTTTATTACTATATCCATTTTTGGACAAACAGTAGTTGTTCTTAATTCTTTTCCAGGGGATTGTACTAACAAAGGGTTTCTTAACTGTAAGGTGTCCCAGTTATGCTTTTTAACCAAGTACTCCGAAATAAATGAATGAGTTGCACCAGAATCAAACAGAACTGAAGCAGGTACTGAGTTCACAACGAACGTACCGTAGACCACGTCTGGCGCATCCTGAGCCTCTTCCGCGGTGATGTGGTTCACACGCCCTCTTCCTGCGATCCTTGGCGTGCGCGAGTCCGAGGGGTTCCTCTTCCTTGAGCCGGCGCGCAGGCGCGGTGGCGTCGATCAGGTTGAACCTCACCGGGTGACGACTGACGCGTTCGGGGGCGATTGTTGGCGTAGTGCCCCATCTCCTGCAGATTAAAGCCTTTGCACTCCTGCCATTCTTTGTCCCACTCTTCGAGCTTGAGCTCCTGCCTTTGCTCGCGAGGGCTTGTCGATGGGGCGCGGGGTAGACATTGGGGTCTGGGGCCAGCGCTTGCTGGCACGCTAGGCTAACTTTCTTTGAAAAGTGCGGGGCACAGGCTAGCGGCACCGCGAGTCTGAAACATCATTTTTCTCTTGCGCGACTCAAATAGCTGACGCTGAGCATCCTCTTGAATCAGCGCCTGTTGATCATGTGCTGGAACGACGGGTAGTCGCTTGAAACCAGCTGTACCTTCAAGTTGGGGTCAAGGCCCTCCATGAATCGCCAAATCTTGGCCTCGTCAGTCGCGACATCTGCGGTCGCGTACCGGGACAGCTGAGTGAAGCGGTTAAGGTACTCCGAGACAGACAAGTTTCCTTGCTGAAGCTTGTGAAACTCACGACGCTTCATTTCCATAATCCCCCTTGGGATATGTGTAGCCCTGAAGGCTTCCACAAACTCATTCCATGGGATGTTCTGCGGGTCGGCATGGGCGGCGCAGTAGTTTTCCCACCAGTTGGCTGCAGTTCCTTTGAGCTGGTGAGATGCGTACTGCACACTCTCTATGTCATCGCACTGAGCCAAGTGCAGTTTACGCTCAACTTCCTTGAGCCAGTCATCCGCATCCAGCGGATCTGCGGATCCAGCAAAAGTCGGGGGTCGAGTCCTCATGAACTCCCCAAACTTAGATTGGGGCGGTTGAGCTTGAGCCGAAGCCGCCAGCTGCTTGAGGTTGGTTCAGGACGTTCTGAGCTAACGCCTGAAGAATCTGAAGCTGCATCGCCATCATTTGCTCCATGTTTGGCGGCTGAGCTGGGGGTGGGGGCGGCGGCGGATCATGCTGAGCGGCAGGGTGTTGCACTTGCTCTTGTCCTTGCGGCTGCGGTGGCTCCACATACTCTGCTTCCTCTTGAAAGTGCACCGGTCCACGGGCTCGTCCACGGCCTCTACCACGGCCTGCGGGCCTTCCACGACCACGACCACGACCAACGTTCTCCATCTGCACAAGGCGGTCAAGCACAAGGAAAGAGGGAGAAGCATAGGTAAGCAACGGGGAACTAAACCACATCCTCAACACAAGAGCACAACCACAAAGGCACACAACAGCAGGGAAAAACCAACTAAACTTCAATTAAAATCAAATAGTTTTGGAGGTGGCTGTATCACAAATGCCTAAAGGCACGATACAATCCAGCAATCACTTATTCAACGCTCTAACGCGACAAATTTAAGATCCTGCAGACTAGTGAAACTATCTAAGAACTAGCGCCACCGGGCGAAGACGCGCGGGGCGGGTCCTCCTCTCTTCCTCCTCCTCCTCGCTCTGCTGCGGGAAGGTGAAGCGGCCGCCGAAGATCCTGCTCCTTCGGCGGCCAAAGCAATCGAGTAAACTCGGCGGCGAAGGGAGACGAACGGACTTGCGCGCTTGATGAGTCCAAGCCTCGAGCCTTGATGACGCTTGGTGGCGGCGCGTCCTCTCTGGGATGTCGCGTCGGCGGTTCCTCCCGAACCGGGCTGGTGGCGCGGCACCACGCAGTGTGCCTCTGCCGCGGCGGCGCGGTGGAGGCGATGGGAGGCTCCTCCTCTCCTCCTCAAACCGAGATCCTCTCTCTCGCCGGGCCAAGTCCCGACGCCAAACCAGCAGCTCATCGGACATCCGGACGTAGGCCTCATCTCGCGCTGGACGAGTGACCCCAAGTGCACCACGGTCGGGTCCCTCTCTGGGCCAAACTCCTAAATCCCGTACACCCGCCCAACTCCGGAAGCGGGAAACACCGGTATGGAGAGTTCTCCAAAGATGTCGCGGTAGCTCTGTCCCAACATGAGGATAGCCTTTACGGCCGCTGGCCTGAAGCGCCAGACGCGAATCGGTCTCTCGGCCGTGAAGTAGAACGGCCGGTCCTCAACGCTGGCGGCTCCTCGCGAAGACTAGCAAGCGGACTGCCACATGTCTGGACAAGACCAGGCATTGATCGGTAGCGATACTCCGGCGATGGGGAAATCCCAGCTCTGGAGCATCGATAGACTCCTCGCAAAAGCCTCGACCTCGCAAGCAAAGGTGGTGAAAACCGACATCTACAAATTTTTGAAAGAAGACAGAATTAGTAACCAAAATTTTAAATAAAAGAGAGGATGAGCACAAGATACTAAGATAGAAGAGATAGAAGCAAAGAAACTTAAACTTTTGCAATTACATTTTTATGAAATATAGGTCCTTAAGGCTTTGCCATGCTAACTAGGTCACGTCCTACAGTCGTCCAGGCTCTGATACCACATTGTGAGACCCCGGATCAGCTATCCAGAATCTCCTGTGTATTTCCGTACTAGTCCCAGATCAGTAGCTAGTACACACAGTCACAGTGATACATCATTGCCGAACAAAACGAAACTTGTAATGTAAATATTCAAATATGGGCCACATGGCCACTTATTACAATACTCGGTCCAACGACCGGACACTCAAAACAGCGGAAGCAAAAAGAAAGCAACGAGCGAACGCCACAACGCCACAGGCGACGACTAGGAACGCAACTAGTCCTCCTGGCAATCCTCCTCGAAGAACTCCTCTTCTTCCTCAGCATCTTGATAAATTTCTGATGATTACAATGTTGGTGTAGCACGTGAGTACAAAAGTACTCAGCAAGTCGGGAATTATGATCATGAGGGGCTTTCCAAAGGAAGCTTAATAGGGTTTATTTGCATAAAGCCACATTTGATTAAATCGTACTTAAGTAATAAATTTCACAAAGCATATTTTACAACTCTTTTTAATAATTGAATTATTTATTATCGTAGTGAGGTTACGCCCACCATCACTAACATAAAGGCTCTATCCGCCAACAGTTTAAAGGATCAAAGTTAATCATGTGACTCCATCCGTCAAAGGTAAACAGGTTCTATCCACCTGGTTGGCTCTTTCCGCCAAACAACATTCGAGAGTTCTAACCACTCCCGAACCCCAAAACAAAACACTTTTCGGTTTTAAAATCAAAATCAAAGTCTACCAATATGAAAGCATTTCTTGCTTTGCCTTTGGCCGTAAACACGGCTATTCGAATAGTTTATACTCTGCAGAGGTGTACAACTTTACCCACAAGACAAGATAGACCCTTGTTGCCATGCAATTAACACACTTCCTTAGGTGTGCCGGCGAGGATATCTTGACAAGGCCGTTACAATGTATCTACCTAGCTAGACCCACCACGAGGTTTCACCGCTGTTAGGGTTCCCTCCACCTGATCTGAAGCCCCTCTTGCGCCGTGTGAGCAAAACAACATCCACAACAATGCCTCCGTCCTGGCTCTCACACAACAACCGAGTGGTGAGTCTAAACTAGGCTTCTACAAATTAGTGAGCCAGGTCGTACCATTATAGACATGTGGTAGTACGGTTATGCTTAAAATGGCAATCATAAGCGTCGGTCCTTATATGACTTGGGGCGGTACTTGCACAAAAGGATCAAGGCTTGATCCGCTTCCACCCGACATTCCATGCCGCCCAAGTCAAAATCATTTTCCTTTTCTTTTATTTTAGAAAACAGGACCAAAATCATAATAATGACCTTCAAATACACATTTAATAACATTCTTTTGAATAATCCCACCCATGGGTTGTTTTTGTCGGAAAAGGTCCTAAGCAATTCTACCGTACTACATAGCAACGGATACCATATAAACATAAGCATGGTATAAACAATGTTCTAGAGTTACAACGGATATGATTATCAATGTCAAGGAGGAATTATCAAATTCGGATTAACTATCACTTATATTTGACATATTTTATTAAACATAGCCATGCAACTTTATAAGCGATTTTAAATCATTTCGCAAACATAGGAGCAAAGTGCATCAAGGAGACTTGCCTTCAGTTGCGGCGGTGTCGAACTCGGAAGGCTCGACGGCGAAATCGGCTGGTCGCAAGTGGATCGTCGACTACACGCAAAACGAGGCAACAAATAAATAACAGAAAATATATAAAATCCAAAAATTATAAAATTAGTACTGGCAGGAAGGTCTTGATTTTAGATGAATTTAGAAATTTGAATGAGGTCAAACGGAGTTCGGATGAGAAAGTTATGAGCTTAGAAGTTTGAATTTCGAATAAATCAAAACCGAATATTCCTGAATATTCCCTCTCGGGTTTGACTGGGTCAAAGGGGCTTTGACCGAGCTTTGACTGCGTTGACTGGCTTTGACTGGCTAGGGGTCTATGACAGTGGGCCCCACATGTCATTGGGAGGGAGTAGCTTCTCCATGAAGCTTGGCTAGCCATCCATGGAGGAGAGAGGGATAGAAAGGGAGAGAGAGAGAAGGGAGGTGGCGGCGGTGAGGGTCGCCGGCGGGCGTGGGGGTCGCTGTGGCGGCGGGCGTGGCGGCGCTGTGGCGCGGGGCTGGGCGCGGGCACATGGCAAGGCAGCATGAAGCGGCGGCCGGCTGGCGGCAGCATGGCGGCCGGCCAGCGGCTGGCGGCGGCGGCGGGCGGCGGCGCGCATGGCGCTGGCGGCTGCCGACGGCGTGGGGCAGGGGCCCACACGCACCCACAAGCCATGGCCAACAACGAGAGCTCCACCACAAGAACAGAGAAGGCCAAAAGAAAAAAAAGAACACAAGCTTTTCCAAAACTTGATTTTTCTCCCAATTTTGCATGGATTTGATCCAAACAAAAGCTAGGACCTCTAGATAACATCCTTAGGAACCTAGAACCGAAGGAATTGAACCAAAACTCACCGAGCAAGATGAATTTGATGAAAACCCGAGGTCGGCCAAGTGATGAAAGCGAAATTGCCGCCCACTGGCCGAGGAATCCTGAAATTAACGGATGAATTAGAAGCTAGACCTCCCCACGAACCCAAAGAAACAAACGGTGAGAAGAATGAACCACCGAGGAGGAAGATATGAGCAAGAACACGAAGAACACGAAGAACAACCAAGTTCGTCGGTTTTCTTGATCTTGCGGCCGATTGGGTTTGAGAGGCTAACGAAGGGTTACACCAACGGAAAGAGGACTCTTATACGGAGAGAAGAGAGGTGGAATCACGCGGAACGGGCTAGGAACGGTCGCGCAATCTCCAAAAGAGTGGATTTCGGGTTTCTAGCAACCGCTCAAAAACCAACGAGATTTCGGGTACATTAAGCCCATGGATAGAGAGAGGAGGCCGTTAGGATTCCAACGGATCCGACGGTGATTGATTTGGAGTTGCGTGGAGGGAGTTACAAGGAATTAAAGATAGCTCCCACCATTTTTGTTTGCATGAAGCTTCATCCCCCATGCATGGCTAGAGGTTGAAGATGACACTATTCATGTGCCACGTGGCAGCTCCTCATTGGCCCTCTTTTACGCAAAAGATTCGCCCTAGAGAAAAATAAGGAAAAATGGCCTAAAAATTCCGGAAAAATTCCTAGAGCCATTTTGGATTATTTGGAACTCAATGGAAGTGGTTTGGTTGAATTTGGATGATTTTTGTGGAATTGAATAATCGGGCGCGGATCGCAGGCATTAAACAAAAGCCGCGCGAGATAAAATAGGAACGGAGGTCCAAAAATCCGGGAAATGATTCCTAAAATCATTTCGGAATATTTGGAACATTTTAGAAGTGGTTTGGAGATTTTTGGAGCACTTTTGGACTCGGGTGGATTTTCGGTCTGCCGTGATCGAAAATCCGATTTCGCCCGGGAGGGAATTAATTCCCGATTTCGAAGGGGAATGGATGCCAGGTTAATATAAACACCAAAGAAACTCCAACTTTTGAATTTACTTTATTTTAATTAGGTTTTTCTCCAGAAAGCCAAAACGAGGATGTTACAAATTAAGACGACAACGGCCTCCGTCATCGAAAGCAAAGCCTTAATAATCCAAGGAGGAGGAGCAGCAGGCATTCTCACGAGCAAGCACTCGATCGGCTTCGCCGGCGCCAAAAAAAGGATCGAGGAGGGGATGAGGCCGTTTTCTGATGGTCTCAAGCAGGACGCGACATGCAATTAAGATGGAAACTTTCAATTTTCAGATGGAAACTTGTGAATAGATAAGTTCACACTGTCAAAAAGATAAGCCTGGCAATTAAGATATGACTAGTTACATGCACGTGCGTTGCTACGAAAAACAAAATTGATAACGAAAAATAAAGATTAAAAAATAAAAAAAATTATTTCAAAGGATCAAACATCTATCTTTAACGCTTCGTTTCTTGCAAAAGTTAGCTAATTAAAGCAACGCTTCGTTTCTTGCGTAGGGCAATTAAGCAGGGCAATTAAGTAGAGCAATTAAGCGGCAATTAATGATGTGGGAAGAACGGACCACTGCCACCAAGTGCTGCTTTAGAATAGTAGAGATTAAATGGCATTTAATACTGCGCTAATCCAAATTGAAAAGGAAAAATTAACGCAGGGGTGGATCGATAAAATCATTCTGATATGGCAAGATTTGTTTCTGAGAAAACTATGGCAAGAATTGATGCCCCAAGATTATTACCTTGTGGCTTGTACGATCGATCATCCTATATATAAGCATCGGCAAGCGGCGCATCGATCACCTGGAAACATAAGAAGAATAATTATTGTTAGAAATAATGGCGCTTGTGAAGAACAATAGTACTAGGGTACTTGTTGCTCTCATGGCTCTCATTCGTCGTGTGTAGCGCTCTCTCATCCTGCCATGCAGCAGGTAAGCACTCGCACATGTAATTAAACACATAACTTAATTTCTTTCTCTGTATGTATATATAGCTGCACACATATATCATATATGTATGTATTTATCCAATTAATTGATTTGATTTTTTTGTGTACTAATTTCGCTGATGCGTGCAGAGACGTGTTACGACTACCCGAGCTGCTCTCTGTATCCGTGCCAGATCTACTGCCTAGACCGCGGTTTTAGTAAGGATAGAGCCTACTGCAAAGCCGAGGGCGAAGTCTGCTGCTGCCGCTGCTGCCAGCGCAAATGATATCTCAAGAATTTAATCACCATCAGCACAAGCTAGACCGATCGATCCATGTGATTGGATGCATGTAATGGTACCGAATAAATTGGCCCATGGGTAGACCATTTCTTTTAATTTCAAAGCATGCAAGATTTAGTACCATATTGACTAGCCAAGTGGAGGAAAAGCAACTTAACAGGTGAAGTCATTGCCACCTCTTGATTAATGAGACACTTGGCATGAGAATGGCATAGGGTGGACAGTGGCTGAACACACACATGCACGCGCGTGCGCACCACGTGACCTATACACAGCAAAGAATTGCTGGCCTCGCAGGGCTTCCACGCCACCCCATGCCATTTTGCAAATCAGCCCTCCTACTTTCTCTAAATTGCGGATTGGTCCCTGTAAAGTACAAAGAGGTCCTTTGCGATTTTTTTGTGAGTATAAAAAAACTTTTTCAGATTGCGTTCAAGTCCCTGGTTCGTTACTTTGCAGCAAAGCCCCCCGCTAAATACGAATCTCGAACGAGCCCTTTTCTAATTTTCCATAATAGCGATTAGATCCAAATATATAACAAACAAGTCTCTGGCCCTTACGTTCAGATCCTTTCTCCGTTTTTCCAAAAAAAATATTTTCGTCAATAGAAATACGTGTACAGCTCTATATCTAAATTTTTTCCACACTCGATCTCTAGTATTTTCCGAAACGTGTATTATTACTCGGTGAACGCACTAAGAAAACATTTTATTACTCCGTGAACTCGGTCCTTTCTCTGATATAATACACGTTTTTCGTTCGTCATTTCTTCGTTTTTGTCGGCAAAAATGTTTTCGTGGTCCGTTTTTTCTTCGGACCCCGGGAAACATGTTTTCGTGGTCCGTTTTTTCTTCGGAGACCGAAAAAAATATTTTCGTGGTCCATTTTTCCTCAAAAAAAAAAGACGCAAATTCGTTTTCCGTTCGTGTGTGCGGCGTGCGCCGCGTTTATGTTTTCGTAGTCAATTTTTTCTCAAAAAAAAACACACGAATCCGTTTTTCATTCGTCCCTTCTCCGTTTTTCTGGAAAAAATGTTTTCGTAGTCCGTTTTTTTCGGAGCCCGGGAAAAATATTTTCGTGGTCCATTTTCCCAAAAAAAAATTGCAAATTCGTTTTTCGTTCGCGCGGCGGCGTGCGCCTTCCAAAAAACTTTTAAAAAATACGACTTGGTCCTTTCTCCGGCGTTTTTCTTACAAAAAATAATTTCGAACTAAATTTTGCACGGTGCGGCATTGCCGCACTGTTCTACCTAGTAGTGATTATGCACGAGAGCAGTGCGGAACTGGTAGGGTTGCGAGTATGGACCGGCATCACCAAAAAAAATGGAAAAACACCAGGGGATCAGATCTTCGTTGGGCCATATTTCTGGTACCGAACTCATGAAAAGGCCCAGCCCACGACCCAAGGACCGGTCGCCACGCATAACTATTTGGACCATTTTCGTCTGGAAATATTCCCGCATGTTACTTTGCGGCCACTTTATATTCTTTGTGTGTAAAAAAAATATGTGTGCAGCCTGTATCATCAATATCATCAAAAGTAAGCATAAAAAATGTGTGTAAAAAAAAGTCTACTACTTACTTTATCTCTCATCCATATCATCAAAAGTAAGCATAAAAATCGGCTTGTATGATAGCTATCTCTAAAGATTGGTTCTAAATGTTGTGCAATAACTATCTCCCCTCTTGTACATAATTAATCTATTTATGCTCTTGTGTAATATTTGCTACTAAATAAGAACCGTTTTTCTTATTATTTTTTTCTCTTTTCTTACTCTTTTATATAGGATAAAGTTGATGTAAACGTAATAAAAATAAGTTGAGGTGAACTTATTGTTGAAGCTAGTTTACCGAGGGGGTTGGCTGAGAATGCGGGTAGAGAGGGGCGGTGCTGTCTGTGCCCGTGGCTACAGAGAAGGAGGCTCCGATGATTCATACAAAAGATAATTAAGGGTTGTATTAATTTATCATAGCTAATGTGTTCTTCAGCATTAGAATAGAATGTATTAATTTATCATAGCTAATGTTTTCTTCAGCATTAGAATAGAATGTATTAATTTATCATAGCTAATGTTTTCTTCAGCATTAGAATTAATAGAACTGAGAAAATAAAAAGGCAACATTTGATACTCCAAGGCTGCATGCATGTGCAACGTACTATATATAAACTCCGTCAAGAGTGAATTAAGATTGCAACAGCACGTACCGCAAATCGCAAGAACAACTAAACGAAAGGAAAAGGACTAGCTAGCCTCTCTGTTAGATTGTTTCTAAGGACGAAGGCCCGTTTGGTACGGTTCTAGATTCTAGTAGAAACAGAAACGGAAACGGTTCCAGATTCTTGGTAGAAACGTTTCAGGTAAAATCAGAATCACTTTCTGCAAACCGTTTGGTACGGTTCCAGATTCTAGTAGAAACTAGTGAAACAGGGTTGAGAGTGATTCAACCACGGTGTGAAAAAATTAGAAACGTTTCGAGGAGAATCGTTCTGAGTTTTAGCCTATTTGGTTGGGTTTCTCCCAGATTTTAGTAGAAACAGCTCGGTTCCAAGTTGCCAAACGGGCCTAAGTTTAGATCTTTAACTAGCCTAAGTCATGATCACAGAGTAATGCGGACTAATCATTAGGACTAACCCGTATTCCCTACATGTGTAATAGTTTACCATGGGGTTACCAAACACTATTTCCTAACCGGATAGTTATAAATGTAGCTTTCATGTTTACTATGAAACATGGAGAGGGAAGTGAGCAGTCAAGATGGAATTTGCCACTCCAATGTAACGGAGATATATGTCTAGGCCACTCGTGTGATATGATTAAGGAAGTGCATAGCCATGCCGTGATTGAGAAGTCAATCACAACTTATTAATATATCACGGATACGAGAGATGGATTGAACTGTCAAAGGATGACATGCTTCTCGCCTTGAGTTCGATCTTCATATAGTTTGGCAAATGGATTATTACATCAGTACTTTAATCATATACGTTTGGGAGTTGGCATGCTCTGCAAGGAGCCACTACCGACTATTGGATTAGAAAAAAAGGGTTTTCCAAATTCATGTCCAAATGCGCACGAACCTACAGTGTCACACACTTAACGGGCTGTGACGCATTAATTCGGATTGGATTCGTAATTAATGGACCTCGTGGGCTTAGCACGTAGATGGGTCCCAACTACCTAGGGTTTCACCTCGTGGCTATATAAGGAGGGGAGGAGGCTAGACGTAGAATACACTTTCATGCGGTTTTGAGGTGTTTCGCCAGAAACCCTAGCCACCTCCTCTCGTTGCCCCTGCCGATCGACCCGGTGCTTGCACACCGACGCACGGCGTTCCATCCCCGGACGTGTGGACTGTTGTGGTGACGCTGCTGCTACTGCGGCGTGGAGAGGACGATCCGCAGCGAGGACGATCCGCGGCGAGGACGATCCACGCTGAGAACGATCCACTACAACGACGTGCGAAGGATTCCGCAACTGCGCGTCTAGTGGTAATAGATCTATGATCCCCTTCTTGCGAGTAGCTTTTCTGGTTTGCGGTAGAAATTTTAATTTGTGCTAGTGTAGCATACCGCGTTCCCCAACACATAAATCTTACAGGCATAATAGATATATTTTCTCGGGAAAAATGGAGAAATGATCATCTTTTGGCGAGTTTAACACTCTATAAGTTTTACGGTGAATAATACATGTTTCGAAAAATACTATAGATTTTTGACAATTTTGTGAGCCCTAGTTATGATGCATATGCCTATGCAGGTTTTTGACTTCACTGCTTTCTCTGACCTGACTACCACTATTTTTCACTCCTAGTGTCAAATCCGGTAAAAAAAACCAAAATTTTTGTGAAATTTGCCAAAATACTATAGTAGTTTGAAGTTTTTCAGATTTTTTTATTATGCTAAGATTATGAATCTCGAGGGGAAGAGGGCGAAATCCGAGATTTCACCGGGATTTTGATCCTTGGTCACGTACGCTTGCGTTACTTTTTTGTTACAAGAAAAATTAAATCACTACAATACTTTGTTTTTTTCACAAAATAAATTATTCTATCATAAATATTATTGTCAAATTAATTATCACACATATATATCGCAAATAGAATTAACAGTGTATATTTAATTAATTAGCATCATTATAATACTCCATCTGTTTCTGAATACATGTCATTCTAGCTTTCAAATGTTGTTTCTAAATACTCCCTCCGTTTCTTTTTATCAGGCGTATTTGGTTTCGTTAGGACAAGACTTTAACCAACGATTACTTCATTAATATATCATTTATGCAATACAAAATCATAATTATATATAAGTACTTTTGAATACAAATCTGCTAATATCAATTTTGTGTCATAAAAATTATATGCTAATAGAGTAATTGTTGGTCAAAACCTTGTCCTAACGAAACCAAATACGCCTTATAAAAAGAAACGGAGGGAGTACATGTTATTCTACAATTTCGAGACAACTTTTAACTGGTTTTCCTTTGCATACCTCTACCATTCATTATTCTCAATGTTATTTATTAGTGTGGAATAAAGTAACACACACATCTAAGAGTAATAAGTGAGTTAATGAAGGAGGACAATTTGACCATTTCTACACATATCTTGGTTGTTCGTATCTATAGCATTTCCAATAAAAATAATTAAGACCAACCATATCAGAATTTAAAAAAAAAAAAGAAACCACTACTCAGTTTTCTGATGGTCTCAAGCAGGACGCGACATGCACGGCCGTTATATTCTGTATATAATCTCCTTCCAATTTTCGATGTTGAAGAGAACCAAAAGCAATAAATTCCCATACTAAAAAGTAAAAATCAATAAAGAACCGATTGCGATGTACTCCCTCCATTTTAAAATACAAGGCGTATTAGCTTTGAGAAGATTTTTCTTTTTGTATAGCGTCTTATGGAGGGGAGTACCTAGCTTCCCATTTTACCCCTATTCATTGCTGCATGCACATTCAATACTAACACTAAAGAGCACCAAAGAGGAATGCAAGACTAAGGGTACTTTGGTCTTTTTATTCCTACTTTTTACTGTACTTAATGCTCTTTAATCCATAAGCCATGCTTTAATATGGCTTGTATTTTGAAATGGAGGGAGTATATTTTTGTAGTAGCGTCGGACCCAGGACTGCAGCTAGGACCAGGAGTAATGAACTGTAGATGGGCCGATGGCCTCTTTTGTGGAGGCCCAGTAACAAGCCAGCCTAGGTAAGCGTCGGCCCAATCCATGATATCTTAATTAGCAGCCGATTAATTGGCAGCCAATGAATGGCATCCAAAGCTAACCACGGAGGGAATTTTTTTTTTTTTTTTTTTAGATCAAGAGGACATCAACAAGATGTCCCAGTTTTTCATTAAGAAAAACCAAGGTAGCACATGAGGTTGGCACCACCTCAAAAACATGATGTCCAAAACAGAAAATTAACCATCGCATCACAAAAACATAACTCGCCGACAAAGCACTGCTACAAGCAGTGCAATAACTCTCAGTTCCACAAACCGAAAATAAAAGGAAACTCCAATCACCATGACGAAGATTAAACCAGATCAAAACGTTTTGGGGTAGCTTCAACTTCCTCATTCACGATACAAAGATTTTGTCGTAATTTTGCTCCACTCCTCAACATCAACTTCTATCTTGTTCCATAATCCAAAGCTAGGGGGCGCTTATCATGGAATCCACAGTTGCGTAACACTTCCACTTTGATCATCATCATCTCCTTGTAGATAGGGCGCCAATTTCTTAGCAGCATCACCAGCCTTCTCCACACAATCTTTATACTTGTCCACTTCTGTAAACGAAAAATCATATCATTTCTTATGTTCCACAAGGCCCAGATAACAGCAGCACCAATAGTATTAATGGCAGCATTTTTATCATTGCTCAACCAAAAATGTGCCACCGATTCAAAATTATGACCAATGTTGACATCAAAGTAGTTATTGATTACATACCAAGCATTCCTTGCAATAATACAATCAAAGAAAAGATGATTGGCTGACTCCATTTCATTGCAAAAACAGCAATATAAACCTCTATCTATTCCTCTCTTTAGAAGATTGTCTCTAGTCATAACTTTGTTATTAGACATTAGCCAAAGAAAGAAATGAATTTTTGGGGTACAATCAACTTCCGCATACCGGGATATAAACCGGTATCACCCTCTAAAATTGATAACCGCATACAGAGACTTCACCGAATAGACTCCCTTCTTGTCATATCGCCAAATGAGAGCATCATCATCCTCGATAGATTAATAGTTTTAACAATCTCTAAAAGTTCAAACCACCTAATCATCAATCTCTCCGAGAAGGTTCTTCTAAAAGAACACCTACACTCGGTCCCATCCCAAATATCATCAATAGTGCACCCTTTCTCATTTACTAACATGTAAAGATCCCAGAATTGAGTTGCTAAACAGGATGAGCCGAACCAAATGTCTTCCCAAAAGCGAATTTTTTTACCATTACCAACTTTCCATCTATAACCAAATTTAGTTGCTTGAGTAGCCCACAAGATACCTCTCCAGAAGACTGAACTATGATTATTGTCATAAACAAAGATATTTGGATTATTGGTTTTATATTTAAAGTCAATCAAACCTTTCCAATGTTTGTAATCACTGGAATAATATCTTTTGATCCAAGAAGCAAGTAGACACATGTTAAGGTCTCTAAGATTGGGGACACCAAGACCACCATAATCTTTTTCCATACAAACAAGGTGCCAATTTGCCAAATGTAGCTTATTATGACCTTCATAATTATTCCAAAGACAATTGGCCATATGTGAGTTAATTAGATCTAAAGCCCATTTAGGGAATTTGAAGAAAGAAAAAAGATACAATGGTAAACTAGCGAGACAAGATTTAATAAGGATTAAACGACCACTGTAAGTGAGAAGCTTCCCTCTCCATCCTGCAATTCTTCTCAAAATCTTGTCAACAAGAGGTTGAAAATCTTCCTTTCTTAACATATCATAATGAAGCGGAATTCCTAAGTACTTAATAGGGAAAGAACCAATCTTGCAACAAAAAATCCTAGCAAAGTACTCAGTTTCATCCTTATCACAGCCAATGGAAATTAATTCACTTTTATGAAAGTTAATCCTCATACTGCACATCCTGTTCATAACAAGTTAAAAACCATTTAAGATGTAGAGCACAATCTTTGTTGTTCTCACTAAACAGTAAAGTATCATCAGCATATTGTAATGTGACAATCCCTCCAGGACAAAAGTCATCACACAAACCTTTAATCAAACCTGAATTAGTCGCTTTAAGCATGATTCTGGCGAAAACATCAGCCACTAGATTAAACAGGATAGGAGACAAAGGATCTCCTTGTCTTAATCCTTTTCCAGTTTGAAAGAAATTGCTCTCTACATTATTTATCTTGACTCCCACAGAGCCTTTATTCAAGATAGAAAAGATCCAATGTTGCCATTTAACTCCAAAACCTCTCTTAGAGAGAATGTCCATTAAGAAGTCCCAGTTTACCATGTCATAAGCTTTTTCATAATCTAATTTAATAACAAGGCCTTTTCTTTTTTCTTTGTAAATCTTATGAATAACCTCATGGGCAAGAATAACACTCTCAAGAATATATCTATTCTTAATAAATGCGATCGATTGTTAAGAATAATTCACACAAATGATGCCAATTCTGTTTGTCAACACTTTAGTGATGATTTTGTAACTACAATTTAATAGACTAATGGGGCGGAACTGTTTTATGTTCTTGGCACTATTTTCCTTAGGGATTAAAGTAATCATAGCAAAATTAAGTCCGAAATATCAAGTTCGCCTTTTTCTAAGGCTCTAAAAGATCCATCAAATCATTCTTTATAATATGCCGAATTTCGATAAAAATAAAAGGAAGACCGTCGGGACCGGAGCACCATCGTAATAAGACTCAAAAACAGCTTTCTTAACCTCCTCTTCAAGAAAGAAAGCCTCCAACTCATCATTTTCATGATCTCAAATCATATCCTCGCCTTAAAAAATTATCTCCCAACTTAATATTAGGTTTATCTCTATACCCGAACAACGATTTATAGTAGTCACAAGCTATCTCAAGCATGCTATTAGTGTCATGAACCGGCCCCTCAGGCCCTTCAAGCATTGAAATATACTTTTTCCTTCTACGTTGATTAGACACTGCATGAAAATACTTTGTATTTCTATCTCCTTCTTTAATATCCTTTTCTCTAGCTCTTTGTCTAGCTTTAACTTCTTCTATATCCCAGATTTTCTCTATCTCTTTCTTAGTCCAATCTAATTTAGTTCTTTCAATTTCTATAAGGGGTCTTTTTTCAGCTAAAACATCTAAAGCCTCAAAATCTTCTATAAGCTGCTTTTTCCTTCTTTTATAATCAGACTCTACATTAATACTCCACCCTTTGGTAGTCTTTCCGATTCTTGAACTTTTATTTGCCACTTATCTATTGCATTGTCTGCTTTAACTCTAGTATTCCAACTTTTACTCACCACTTCCTTAAAATCATCATTGAGAAGCCACCACTCTCAAATTTGTAAACAGTTTATTTTTAATCACAACATTACCAGAATCCCAAAGAATTGGAGTATGATCACTCCCAATTCTAGGAAGAGAGGAAATTAAAGCTAAAGGGAATTTTTCCTCAAACGAAGTACTACAAAAGACTCTATCTATAATTGACATAATCGGATTAGCCTGGTTATTACTCCAAGTAAATTGTCTTCCTGTTAGCCGCATCTCCATAAGTCCCCACATATCAATCCACTCATTAAATTTGTCGCACCACTTATGATCAACCCTACCATTACTTTTATCCAGGTGCGATCTAACCAAATTAAAGTCTCCCCCTATCAGCATTGGGGAGTCCTTGTCAGCAATAAGAATCTCATGAAGTTCAGAAATAAAAGATTGCTTACTCTCCTCATAAGGAGACCCATACACCGTAATTAATCTCCACACAAAATCACTATCTTTGTTTTTGACAACACATTGTACAGAAAATTCCTTAATCTCAATATTTAGAATCTCCATCATTTCAATGTTAATCCCAACTAAAATGCCACCTGCAGTGGTTTTAGCTGGAAGCCAATGCCACTCAAACGAGTAAGAACCACTGATGGTATTAAGGAAACAAACACTAAAATTTTCTCTTTTTGTTTCCTGAAGACTCACAAAATCAACTTTATTATTCATAATGATCTCCCTGATACACTGAGTCTTACCCGGCTGTCCTATCCCTCTAATATTCCAAAACACTCCTTTCATTTTAAACTGTTTTCCATAGGGTGCTTGCCCCGTTTCTTTGATCCTACCACTTGCCAATCTTCCTCAACCAACTCCTTCAGAGTAGCATTGGAAGAGTTGAACTAAGTGTCTAGAACTACAGACTCCTTTTTCTTTTTACTACTGTTAGGATCAGCAATATCTCCTCCAGAGATATTCTGATCGAATTTATTCATTCGTGAAGCATCGATTTCCTTACATAGTAGTATATTTTCCATTTTTTCCCTACTTGAGCCACCCATCATTATATCAACTTTTTCAGATATACAATTTAATTCATCAACCGAGAAAGGATCAAATAAGCTTTTGGAAGAAATACCTTTGGGTCTAGGGTACTCCTCTAGATTCTTTTGTTTTTGCAATTCTTGAGCCTTTTGTAGCATGGTTTTTCCTTGATCCTCCACTCTCTTACTTCTTCTTTTACTCATCACCGGGCCCCATTGAATTTGTCTTTTATTGGACACCCCATCATTAAGACTAACCATCTCTTCAGCCCTCAACCCACATTCAGAATTGATACTCTGTTGTTCAGTCAATTTTTGTGCTTCAGTCACTGATTCCACCATAAGACTCTCAAGGGGTTCCTGGTTCTTATCCTCCAAAGTTTCCTGACTTATCAACTCTTCCTTTTCAAATTCATCACAAAATTCATCAGAATCTATTAATTCCAAGTCTCTAAGCATATTATAACATCTATCTTCGCCTTCCTTCTCTTCTGGATATATTTTATTAACATTTTCTTGAAACATCTGAATCCAAGATTTCCTTCTATTTCCTTCAACATTCATATCTGTCTCATTCCTTTTGGCTGTTGTTTTTGAAACTGTATCATCAGTATTTTTCTTTGCTGATTCACCCTTTTTACCACTACAGCTTTGATCAAAAAAAAATTTATCAGAGCGTCCATCAAGAGATTTATCCTCATGTGACTGTTCAGTATCCATATTATCTTTGAACTCACTCTCCTCTTTACCATCATTATCAAACTCATCAAGATCATCCTCATTGTCATCATCATTATCCTCATTATCATCCTTGTTCTCTGAAAACTTCAGATCATCTAATTCCACTTTTATCTTGATCAAGAACATTATCTTCTCAGCTCCCATCATTCTCTGTTGTGGAATTTTATAAGGGTCTCTACAAGCAATTTGTAATCTCACAACCTCATAAAAGCTCTTGAATAATCCGGTCCAATCCATGTTCAATAAAATCCCAAAGCATGAAGCTACCTGCTCAAATACCTTCCAATTGCACCATTTGGGTGGTATACCCCTTATTTGAATCCAAACATCTTGTAACTCCTCAAAGACATCCAACTCACCCTTCCAAGCCTCAATGTACACAGTCACCCCAGATTTATTCAAGCTGAAACTTGGTAATAAGGCCAAATCCGAAACCTTCATCTGAGGAGGAAATCTAACAAGGTATCTGAAACTCTCCAATTGTCTAACTTGCCAAGGCCAATTAGCATCAAAAATGTCTGCCAAGTTTTTCTCTAGTTCAGACAAAGTAATTTCCCCTTGATCAACAGTGATAATACCACAGTTCTTAAAGCGATAATCAGTAAATCTGCTGGACTCAGGCACTTCTAAATGGAAAAGTCCCAGACCACTAGCTGCACTTCCAATATATCTAGCAGATTTTTGAGGTTTTAAACGAATAGGGCAAGCATCAACTACATGACCAGCTTCTTCACAAATGAAACACAATCTAGGATTCTTACAATTACTGACTAAATGCCCTGGTTCTCCACAATTGTAGCAGATAGAACTAGCATATTTAACATCCTCTTTACCAGAATCGTCAGTGAGTGTACCTTTTCCTTGGTCATGTTTTGCTCCTACTGTATTAACCATAGTACCTTCACGCTCGCTGAAGCTGGACGATGATGATGGCGAGGTGGGGTTGATGTTGAAGCCGAGGTCATGGATGCTGTGGAGGAACCGGAGGTCCTGGAGGAGGAAACCATTGATGCCTGAATCCTCCTCGCTGAAACCGAAATCCGCGGGCTGGAGGCGGCGGTCTCCATCCACGCCCACGATCTCTGCTACCTCCCCTCCCCCACTGATTCCAACCTTCCGCCATCTTCACAACCGAAGCAAAGGACGGATTTCCCTTTCCTCTCCCACAGAAATCTCTCTCAAAATTTAGCACTCGGGGATTAGGAGGAAGAGTATCACCGGAGGAGATAGGGAAGCAATCGGATATAGAATATTTTCCAGAGGAGATCAGATCGGTTTGGATCCAGACAAACGCTTCTCGCGCCGTCTGAGCCCTAGGGCGGGGGGATCGGGATTGAGGAATAAGCCAAAGCTGCCCAAAAAACTCCTCTAGGGCTTCCTCACCTAAATCGCCATGGATGAATTCCCGAGTTTGCCCTTTGACTGTTGAAGATTTCACGACATCATCAGATCCACCATCCTTGCCAGATGTCGCTGATCGAGCACCCCTTTGAGCGCTCGTCTGCTGCTGAACGCAAACTTCCTCAAACTTGGAATTCGAAATATCACCCCGCTCCTTCGCAAGACCGCGCCATGTCCTGATGATATGATGGCGTCGTGGTGGTTCTGATGCGGTGAAGCGGAGGGCGGCGAGGTGGAGGGTGGCGAGGCGGAAGGGTTGCGGCGGCTTCTCAGCGTGGCGGAGGTGGCGAGCTTGGAGCTTAGGAATTGCATTTCCCTTCTGAGAAACAAGTTACACCACGGAGGGAATTAGAATCCAATTAACAATAAAAAATTAGCAGTGGAGAATAGAAATGGAGAGAGTTCATTCTTGGTTAATTAAGATATATATGGATTAAACCAAGGTCTGGATGACAATTAATTAATCGAAAGAAATTAAGGAAAACGTTCGATGCAGTGGAGGATAGAATGGCGACAATCAATTCTCTAGCAAATCAGATTGGCTTCAGCCTCCTCCTGCATGCCTGTATATAGAAGAATACAGCATGATGGCGCTACGTACACAGATAGATTAGCGAGAAGAACAATTAGCTAGCTAGCTAGAGTAACACAAGCAAAAGCATTACTAGAGCTAAGCTAGCTAGCCCCTCTGCTGTGTGATGGCGGTTGTGAACAAGTACGATAATACGACGAGGGTTGCCGTGCACTACTGCTCCATGGCGGCCATGTTGTTCATGGCTCTTCTGGTCATCTCCGCTGCTAATTTCTCGCCGTGCCAAGCAGCAACAGCAGCAGGTAGCCACTGTAATTAATCACGGAAATACACATACATACAGGCCGTTTATGTTTTCACCGTCACCGTGTAATGCTGGCCTACAAAAATAATTAATCTGCTTTGTGCATGCATTTAAATGCGTAGATGGAGATCAGGAGATGGCAGGAGTAGTAGTGGGAGATAATAATTGTGTGGAGGACTACTACTGCGGCCTGCTGCGGTGCGAGGCTACCTGCCTGCAGAAGATGTTGGATCCGAGCGGAGCCCACTGCGAACAGCACGGCAGCTATTTCTACTGCTGCTGCGGCCGGAAAGTCTAGCTACCTCGATCTACCGAATTCGTAATTCATGCATAAGATAGAAGAAGATGATCGATGAGTACTCGATCGCTGGAGAAGACAGAAGAGATGATCGATGAGATTATTAATTAATGTATTAATTCTTGCTTTGCTTCATTGATGATCAATAAAATGTTAAGAGGAGATCGATGCCAACATTATTGATGTCAGCACATATATGTGATATGTCTATATGCATGCATGTTCTCTGTGTGAAGTGATAAAATAAAATCGATGTCGACGATGCCGCGGACGGCCGCAGTCGGACGCGGGCAGGTTGCGGCCGGCCGGGGCGCCATGCATGCTGGCCTGTCGACCCAAAACCTATTTCGATCCAAAATAATTCTACAAGACATGCTCCCCGCGTGGCATTTAACTTTCATTCTACTGACTTACTCTTGAACCCTTCCATAAATTTTACGTCGTACTAAGAATGATCCAACCCCGTATTAATGTATAACGATTGATGTGCAAGAGAAAGGTGAAATGATATCAATTTTTTGAGTCGATTGTGTTTTGCACCGTTGGATGTAGATCGGACAGCATAGATCGATCATCTCTTCACACACACAAGCCTAGCTAGCACGTTCCCTCCTCCCGCGCGTGCCGTCCATCCGCGTGATTTGGTCACCCCTACTCCAAGTCGATCGCCGCCGCCTCGTCTCTCACCGCCGCTGCGTCTCCTACCGACGGTGATCGATGAGATGTCATGAGCCTTGGAGCACATCAAACGGTGATAGATAGATTCCACTGAAATTTCCAAAATATCTAGTTGGCTGTTTCTATCTATAGCATTTCCATTAAAAATAATTACGGCCGACCATATCAAAATACTACTACTCAGGTCATGTTTGGATCCCTGGACTAATTGTTAGCTGACTAAAAATTAGCTCTAGTTCATCTAAACAGAAAGACTAATAGGTGGGCTAATTTTTAGCCAACCCTTTAGCTAACAATTAGTCCATTAGCTGGTGGGGAGGAGCTAATTTGGGCTAATAGCATGTAACACGCTGGGAAAAGCCTGAAATACTCTCGCGCTGGCCTTATCCTCATTTCCTCACCCATTATGAGGGGGCAGATATGACTTTTCTAAGAAATTAGTCCAACCATTATCCATGTATCCAAACAGCCCTGGGCTAATTTTAGATAGACTAATTATTAGCTGGCTAACAATTAGCTCTAGCCATTAGCCAGCTAACAATTAGTTTTAGCCCATCCAAACATGGCCTCAGTTTTCTGATGGTCTCAAGTAGCTAGGACGCGACATGCACGGCCGTTACATAATCTCCTTCCAATTTTCAGATGGAAACTTGTGAATAGATAAGTTCACACTGTCAAAAGATAAGCCTGGCAATTAAGATATGACTAGTAAGATGCCCGTGCGTTGCAACGAGATCTCAAAATAAGGTGATAAAAAACTTTTAATTTCAAATCAGAGTCTCATAAATGGCATAAAAAGTTACCTGATCACCATGAATATTGTTGGATACTTTCCAATTAGTTGCGTCCAAGTAAAGAGGCCACTTATAAGTGATGATCTACACGAAAAGAGAAACCTCCGCGAGGGGCAATTGCAAAATACCAATTCAATGCGCAGATCGGTGATAATATGTGCACCTGAAAGATTTCACAAATAACATAGTAATCCTAACACATTCCATCCATTCGGAATTACATATGAAGCAAATAAAGATACTATGAAGGTCCAAGCAATCAAATTTGGTTTTCGACGTTACTGTTTTTCACAAGAGGTGCAATCATATATGAACCACAAGCAACATATTCCTATTTGTTTCTGTCCATATATTCCAATTAAAGAGGAAAATAACAGCCCAGGAGTTCTGAAAAAAATTTGCACACCACAAGGAAGTAGGAACAATCAGTGACCTCATTTCCCCAACCTCATACAACATAAAATTGTTTGCTGCAAACACCACCAAGAAGCGTTGTCCTAGACTTGTTGAAGCATTCAAAGATGAGCAAAATGCCATCAAATGGAACCTCCTCGACCACTTAAAGCCAAAATATCCCTTTGACATATCCAGGAGCTCATCTTGTGCTGCTGAGCCTTGACAATAGAATAATCTTTTTGAGTCTTGACAATAACCGTGATAGAACAATAATATTGTGGAACCTTGACAATCTAAATATTGTTTCATTGTCCTGTTATAAAATGAGCCCTATTTTACACAATTAATCTTCGTAAGCCTTGGCAATCAAAATATTTGACAATGTAACACATTTTTATCTGTTTAATTTAACAGTCCAAAAAAGGAATTGCTGGTACTCTAATAACTGCTCTCCCATCAAATATATGCTCATTCTTAACTATTGATTTACCTAGAGCATCTTATCAAACTAATAATTTTATCCATGATGATTATTTCAACGCTTCCCCAAAAGAAAACCATAGAGTTCATGAAGGAAATGTGATAACTAATAATTTGGTGCAAAACAGGCCCTTTAACCGCTCAATGGTCTTTATATTTTTATTTTAGAATCATGTTCTGTGATCCGTTAATGTAGGAACTGATTACATGTTTGCAAATTAACAAATGATTTTAGGTGGCAAACTGGTGATCGCCATTAACAAAACTAACCAACATATATAACTGATGTTAATGAGCTATCAATCTAGTGTATCATTTATGACAATTACGACAATGATCACTAACCTTTGTTGTCATTGGATATGCACACTGATAAACAATTAGAACACACACAATGTATAACTTCGCAAGGAACAAGAGATGCATTACAAAATATCATTCACTGTAATGCAAAATGTGTAACTTGACACTGTACTTCCTCCCTTCTCATTTATCAAGTCAGTGAGCTCCTGAAAGAAAAAACTTTAACATGAGGAATGAAAATAACAGAATTAACCTGGTCATCAGTGGTCATCCGCCGCAAGACCTTCTAACGTTCTGGTTCATCATCATCCCAGGTGAGCTTAACTCTGCTATGTTGCAACGCACGAGTCTCAAAATTAGGCTCCTTGTAGCTTGGAGGTAAGTTATTTCCAAACTGAAAAGGCTTCTTTTAGCACAACTGAAATGCAAGTTGTACTTAACTTAAAGATCATAACTTATGAAAAGCAATGTGAAACAAAAAGAAAATAACGATGATTTGGCATTGTTTTTGTTCTAATAGTTTTAAAGTATGATACCTCCATAGCAACGTCACGCAGGATGTCTGAACTCTGAACTCCATAGAGTCAGGAATAAACTACAAATCAAACACACACTACCACAAAACTGCACATCGGTGACGCTCTGACATTTGCTATTTTCAATAACTTGGTACCATCAAGGCTGTTTAAAGCTGATTTGCAGTTGCGCTGGAATCACACACCACAACTGCATAGTAATACTTGCACAGAGAGGACCAGCCCTTGGTAATCAACATTTTCATAAGGGGAAAAATGATAGAAAAGGCTAATTGGATATATGCAGACAATTCTAAGTATGCCAAGCAGATGCCTGGTTACATTTACACACATGATTTGAACATGTTAATTTTCTTAGTTAGAAATACAAAGACTACGGACTATGGTCAACAAATTCATTTCATAGTCATCTCAGTTGGTCATTTAGTCCCAGACAAACAGAGAAACAAACAAGATCGCTCGAAAACAACGCCATACCAAAATCTACCTTATCTACTGGATCCAAACCCTCGAAATAATACGGAAACAACGCCGTCCAGGAAAAATGCTTCTGATCTATGCATTCAATCCGTAGAAAATGCTCGAAATTAGCCATGCCTAACTGCAAAATCCTAGGGATAGGGAGCGAACGCGAAACCGTAAGGATTACGAGGAGGGGTGGCAGAAGAGCGGAAGTACCAGTTGGATCCGGCTGGCCCCGCATCCGCTGTGGCTGTCCCCGCATCCGCCGCTTGCCCTGGTTGTCGCCCGCCATTGCGCGCCTGATACATCACCGTGTCCTTCCCATCGCTGCTGGATCCGGCTGTCCCTAGTCGCGGCTCCATCGAATCTGACCTTCGGTGCCCGTCTCCAGTGGGGGCTTGCTATGCTTGCTCAAGCTGTGTGGGTGGCGAGCCCTAGAGGCTCAAGCGGAGAACTATCTGGAACTCCTCCTCCCGATCCCCCATTAGAGCGGTCGCGGTGCCGCCGAATCCGACCTCCAGCGGCCGTCTCTGGGCGGCGAGCCCTAAAGGCTCATGCGGAGCGCCATCTGGAGCGGTGCGGGAGGATTGACACCGGGTAGCATCAGACGGGAGGAGACGCCGAGGTTGGGAGGGAGTGGAATGCAGGGGAGAGAGGAGGTAGAACGTGGGGAGGGGAGGTTAGATGGAAGACGTGGGGTGTAGTGGTTCGGAGAACTCACGGTGGGACGTTCGTTGGCTGCTTTTGGAGAGGACGACGTACTACTCGAGATTAGAGAGCTTAATATGTATGACGCTTCGTTTCTGGCACTATTGAAAGTTTTTTTCAAAATTTTTCCTGACGGGAACCGGCAGTCTTGCGTTGGTTTTAATGTGAAAGCTAGCTAATTAAGAAGGGCAATTTACCAAGGCAATTAAGCTGGCTAATTACTGTGTTTGTTTCATTTCAAAATAACTGGAAGCGGGAACTAGAATGCATCACGCCACCAACTCGCTTTTAGAGCATCTCCAGCAGAGCCTCTAAATCAGCCCCTAAACCCTAAAATAGGGAGTGTATTAAAAAAAACAGATCCAACAGAGTCTCAACTCAAGCCCCCTAAAATTAGGAGGCCCCTAAATTTGCCACCTCAGCCCCAAAATTAGGAGGCCCCAACTCATGCCCCTAAAATTAGGAGGCCTCTAAATTTGCCTCCTCAGCCCAATTTCCAGGGACACGAGTACAACCCCTATTATTGAAGATAGGGAAATACATGAGAGGCTTCGAAAATTTTATCATGTTTTCAAAATTTTAAATTTAAATTTTGAGAGTGACTAGGGAACGGTATACCGTTGCAACGGTATAGCCATGAAACTTATGAAACTTATTAGTTTCAGTGCTGGTTTCATAAGTTTCAGTGTTTAGTTTCATCAGTTTCATGTTTTATCAGTTTTTAGTGCTAAGTTTCATGAGTTTCAGTGCAAAAAATCATAAGTTTCATGAGTTTCAGAGGTATACCGTTGCAACGGTATACCGTTTTTTAGTTTTTCTGTTAAATTTTAAATATCATGTTTTTAAATTGTAAATGTTAATATGCTTATGTTTTATATATTACAAATATTTTTGATTGAATTTTAGTGGTGTCAAATGAAGATTATACATAGCGGATATGTCAAAATAGGAGAAAAAGTAAAATAAATTTGAGATTTAGGGTCATTCTTTGGACTTGTGCTCAAAAGCAGGCCCCAAAAAATAGGGGGTCTCTTATATCCAAAATAGGGACCCTGTTTTAGGGGCTCTTACTGGAGATGCTCTTAGAATAGTAGAGATTAAATGGCGTTTAATACTGCGCTAATCCAAATTAAAAAGGAAACACTAACGCAGGGGTGGATAAAATTCTGATATGGCAAGATTTGTTTCTGAGAAAATTATGGCAAGAATTGTATGCCCCAGGATTATTCCCTTATGGCTTGTACGATCATCCTATATATAAGCACCGGCAAGCGGAGCATCCATCACCTGGAAACATAAGAAGAAGAAGAAGAAGAAGAATTGTTAGAAATGACGCTTGTGAAGAACAATAGTACTAGGGTCCTTGTTGCTCTTATGACTCTCATCGTCGTGTGTAGCGCTCTCTCATCCTGCCATGCAGCAGGTAAGCACTCGCACATGTAATTAAACACATACCTTAATTTCTTTCTCTGTATGTATAGCTGCATACATATATGTATGTGTTTATCCAATTAATTGATTTGATTTTTTTTTTGTGTACTAATTTCGCTAATGCGTGCAGAGACGTGTTACACCTACCCGAGCTGCTCTCTGTATCCGTGCCAGATCTATTGCCTAGACCGCGGTTTTAGTAAGGATGGAGCCTACTGCAAAGCCGAGGGCGAAGTCTTCTGCTGCTGCTGCTGCCGGCACAAATGATATCTCAAGAATTTAATCACCATGAGCACAAGCTAGACCGATCGATCCATGTGATTGGATGCATGTAATGGTACTGAATAAGTCGGCAGTACATAACACCGAAATGGGACAAACGTGTGAATTCAAATCAAATTCTGGTTTTTTTGTTGTTGAAAATTTTGGTTTTCGGGTATATAACCATCTATAATAATTTAAATCAAACGCATACGTTTGAAAATCCAAGAACTCGGATTGAAAGATTTTTAATGAATTTAAATTCATGCTTTGATGATTTATACCTGTTGGAGATAACTCAAATATATCTACTACCATATCTATATGCATGTGAAGTGATAAAATAAAATCGATCTCGACGATGCCGCAGCCGCAATTATATAATGGGACGAACTCGCGATCGATCGGCCGCTCGCCCTCCTCTTCCGGTGTGTCTCTATATCGCCTTTCAGCGGCGTGCTTTCGCTCGTGCGCTCTCCGCGTCCTCCAGCCATCCTCCCGACGCAGCCGGATCCCGCTACGCTCTGCCGCGCCTCCACCTCCTCACCGCGCTCCACCTCCGCCGTCCCCTACCTCCACGTTGTGCGCCTCAGCCTCGACCTCCTTCACAGCCCCCAGCCCACCGCATCTTCTCCCACCTCCTCTGGTTTCCTCTGCTCGTCGCGCCCCCCCGAACTCCCCAGTAACTACGCCTCCACAGGTGCGAGGCCCTCGACGGGATCTCCAACCCATGAGCAGACAACTTGAGCCATCTCGCTCCAGATCCGGCCCCGCGTTCCGCTCCACACTGGAGCCGGTAGGAGCGACTAATCCGCGGGGTATTGATTTCTTTGGGCGGGGGAGATGATGTTCAATTCGTAAGTTGGGTGGGAGTTTGTGTGTGTTCCATAGCGTGTAAGGTGAGGAATTGGTCGGCATTGTGTTCTTCTTAGTTCGGCTTAATTTATTGCCGACTTCTATACTGCTGTTGTATTCAGTTCTGAACGAACATTGATGTGTTTCAGCTTAACCAGAGAAAATGTTGTTCAACTACTGCAGCGTTCTCGCCATTATTGTCTATGTCCTCAAATGCGCAAACAACGGCGAAGCAGCTGTAGCTTTATTGAAGTATGGCAGTATGGCACTTTGTCTTCTCATATGCATTCTGATAATGCTGTGATAACGTACGCGAATCACTTAACCTTGGAGATGCCATCCGGCTCTTTCATGTCAGTCTTGGTTACCCTTATGTGGTGAGTTGATTTATACATATGTTCTCTCTAATCTCTTTCTTTTTTTGTTTTCCTGAAAAGTTTGCTTACCTTTTGACAAAGTAGGAATTATTTCAGTTACTTGTTTTAAGCTTTCACAATAAGTGGCATCCATCTTACTTTCATAATTCATTCTACTCAACGCCATCTATACCAAATTGCATCTTATATGGATATTTTTATAGAGATGATCTTCCCAATTTTGCTGTAGAAAATCTTTACAGAGTTCTGTGTTTGGTTAATATATTATAGCATGTTTGCAGCCGTTAAAATACACTGCTTATGAGTTGTAACTTTCATATGCCTTAGGGGGTGCTTGGATTAGGGGTATTTCATTGGAATGTTTTAGGATTTAGTTCAAATTTGAACTAAATCCCAAAACCTCCCAAGAAATTACCACTCATCCAAGCAGGGCCTTAACGTTTATTTTTTTCAGAATGATACAGGAACTGTAGGAGAGTTCTTTTTACTTACGAAACCCGAACATTCTAGACCTGGGCAAGCAAGAGGACCACTCCCTGCCCCTGCTATTGCACCATCACCAGCTGTGATACCACCACCGATTATGGAAGCACCACCAATTTCTGTACCATCACCAGTTGCAGCTGCAAAATTACAAAAATCACAATCATTTGACTCTCCCACTGAGAACGAATTAACCATGGATGACATTGAAGGCTTTGAGTATGAATTTAATAGTCGTTCAGGTCCCGTTGAGGAACCCTGCTCTATTGAAATGTTCAGATTTACGCACAGTACTGAAACAGATTGTGTGCTTCCATGACTGCCTGCGTTGTTCCTTAATCCTCAATCTGTGATCCAAAAGAGATATTGATTAGTACCCAGGAATTGATGATTTATTCAATTCATGTTCGTTTAGACCATTGATCTTCTGTGTTCCATAGACTGCCATGACAAGTTATTTCAGTGATTCCACTGTCTAGCTGCAGTCACCAAGATTTTTTTGTTTGTACTTTTTATTGCAATCTGTGTTAAGAGCTGCAGACAATTGATCCTCTATGTGTCTATGTCATTGCGGTATCTTGTTTTCCTTAGGTGGAGATTAATCCTCTGCCATGGGGACATTGGCTCAAAACTGTGGCCCAGGAGCATTTGCTTAGCAGTACATACAATATATAGGTATGCCCCGGTTTCTTTAGTCACCTAGCAAGCTCAGATTACTGTTCTTAACGACTATTTCAGAGATGCTTCTGGTAGCTCGGTCAACTCTTTTCTTAAATTCAAAGTAAACTGATCCATTCCTAAATAGATTTTGTCAGTGAGGCTGATATGGATAAACCCAATAGGGTCTATTTTCGGAAGAAACAGGGACATGGAAACCAGGGATAGGACGCAGGCTGTGGTAGGAAAGTTGAGGCTGGATTGGAGGGAAATAGAATATCTTTTGTATCTTTTCTTATTTGTTTCCTTATTAGCACTTTCTATTTTACCAGTTGCTATGTTTAGAAGTATTGGATGAATAAAAGAGGGGGAGAAGGACAGAAAACGCACGCTTTTGTGCACCAAATCCCAGTCTTAGGCGTCGCCGACGATAAACGGCCGGTGGCTCCGTTCAGCCATTACCATAGGTCGTCGACGAGCCGTCACGGCGAGTCGTCAGACGTCGCAATCCGGCCTTCGCCCGGGAACACGAGCCTTCACAAGAGAACATCCACATCAATTGGTATCAGAGCCAATCGGTTCTGTGGCCATGGAGCCCCTAGAAGAAAGGTTGGGGGCGTTGGAGGTGACGGTACAAGGGATCCAGGTTTCGGTGGAGGAGCTAGGAAAATCGGTTGCGGACTTCATCAAGGCGGCCGGGAAACAGCAAGCCCCGCAAGAATTATTGGAGGGGAATTCAAGGACAGGCGTGGGAAACGAGAATCGCCTGCGACCCACCAGGGCAAGTCGCACAGGAGCTCGGGAGGAAGACGAGGGCAGCGAGCAGGGCGGCCGACGTTGGGCGGCGCATGCTCCTCGGTATGAACTGCCGCTATTTGACGGCTCAGAGGATCCCCTGTTATGGTTGCGGCAATGCGAACGCTTTGGACGTTTGCATGGGGTGCCAGAAGGAGAATGGGTGGCGATGGCGGGAATGCATCTGCGCGGAGAGGCTCAGGAGATGTTGGACAATTGGGAGCAGGAGGGGGAACACATAGCATGGGAAGAATTCCAGGAGACTTTCTTACAGAGGTTCACACGGCATTCCACTGCCGGACCCCTGGGAGACTTGTCCAACTGGAAACAGGGTGACTGTCGGCTGGAGGAATACGCGAGGGAGTTTCAACGACTCCTTGCGCGCGCGCCACGAATGTCCAAGAGCGACCAAATCGAGTTGTTCACCGCCGGCTTATCCGCGACACTGGCTGCAGATGTGCGCCGGGATCGCCCACGGGATTTAGCGGATGCCATGGGCCTAGCGAGGGAGGCGGAAAGAAGGGAGGATCTATGGCTTGCTAAGGCATCCCAAGCGGTGTCACGAACTCGCCCAGGGTTCGTCCGCAACGCGTCCAGTGGATCGACGCCTGGGGGATCATGGACGGGAGGCTCGGCGCGACCTCCGGGTCCAGGGCCCAACACGACCAGCGGCGTCAATGGCACGCGCGCGCTGACAGCAGCGACAACCGCGGCCAACCAAGGCGGTGGAAGGGCGACAACAGCAACATCCCAGGCATCGGCCGTAGCTTCGTCAGCGGCCGCGCCACCGTATCGGCGTCGGCTCAGTGCTGAAGAAATGGCGGAAAGGCGGGAGAAGGGATTATGCTATAATTGTGATGAGGTATACTCCAGGGGACACCGGTGTAAAAGACTCTTCCATTTGGAGGTTGTCAGTGAAGATGAGGAGATGGGTGATCCCGAGGATGAACCGGCCTTGTCGGCCTTAGCAATGCGTGGGCCAGAGTTCGGAAACACCATGCAAGTGACTCTGGAATTGGGAGGACAGAGGTTGGTGGGATTGGTCGATAGTGGTAGCACTCATAATTTCATTAGCAGCCATGCTGCGTCCAGGGTGAAGGTGGAGCCAATGCCAATTTCAAGACAGCAAGTAAGGGTGGCCAACGGAGCTTGCTTGCCTTGTCTGGGAAGAATTCATGATGCGTCATTCAAGGTCCAAGGATATTCTTTTGTTGCACCCTTCATGGTGATTCCTCTAGAGGGCTTTGATGCGGTTTTGGGTGTTCAGTGGTTAAAAGAACTGGGAGATATAAGTTGGAACTTTGATTCCCTCCAGATGACCTTTTACTTGGATGGTCAGCAGTTGAATTTGCAGGGAGAAAGAAACAAAAGAATGAAGAAGCAGGTATGCAGCATCGGGCAAGTGGAAGAGGGGCGGTTGCCGGAAATTTTATCTGAATTTGATGATCTATTCAGGGAGCCACAAGGCCTACCTCCCTCCCGCCATTGTGATCATAGGATTTTCTTAAAGGAGGGATCTGATCCGGTTGTTGTTCGACCGTATCGATACCCTCATCGACAGAAGGATGAAATTGAAAAACAATGTGAAGAAATGTTGGCTCAGGGAATTATCCGACCTAGCCGGTCCCCATTCTCTTCGCCGGTATTGCTAGTCCGCAAGGAGGATGGTTCTTGGAGATTTTGTGTGGATTATCGGGAGCTCAATGCGAAAACCATCAAGGATAAATTCCCAATTCCGGTGGTAGAAGAGTTGTTGGATGAATTGCATGGGGCCAAATTCTTTACTAAATTGGATTTGTGGTCGGGGTACCACCAAGTCCGCATGTGTGATGAGGATATTGAAAAGACAGCCTTTCGCACACACCATGGTCACTTCGAGTCATTGGTGATGGCGTTTGGGTTATGTAATGCTCCTTCGACTTTTCAAGCTCTCATGAATGAGGTACTAGCCCGGTTCCTTCGCAAATTTGTATTGGTCTTCTTCGATGATATTCTTATATACAGTTCCACTTGGGAGGAGCATCTTCAGCATCTCCAGCTGGTCTTAACTCAACTCAGCCAGCATCAGTTATATTTAAAAAGATCTAAGTGTGCCTTTGCCCAAGGCACGGTGGACTATCTTGGGCATGTTATCTCAGCTGATGGGGTGGCGGCAAACCCTAATAAGGTACAGGACATTGACCGTTGGCCCATTCCTTTATCTGTTGCGGATGTCCGCAGTTTCTTGGGTCTAGCTGGTTACTATAGGAGGTTTATCCATCATTATGCCTCAATTGCGGAACCTCTCACTAACCTTCTTCGTCGGCGCGACTTCCAATGGTCGGCAGAGGCTGAGCATGCATTCCAGCATTTGAAGAAGGCCCTACAATCAGCCCCTGTGTTGCAACTGCCGAATTTTTCCATTCCTTTTGTTGTGGAATGCGATGCTTCCAGCACAGGCATAGGAGCAGTATTACAGCAGGAAGGGCACCCAGTGGCCTATTATAGTCGTAAGTTGGCCGACCGACATATGAAGCTCGCAGCTTATGAGCGCGAACTGATTGGGTTGTCTAAGGCCATCCGACATCGCGCATCAGATTCGTGGGGCCGATCTTTTGTGGTGAAGACGGATCATGCCAGCTTAAAATATCTCCTCGAGCAAGCCTTGGTAACTCCTCCACAACAACATTGGTTAAGCAAGTTAATGGGATTTGATTTTTCTGTTGAGTACAAACCGGGACGCGCAAATGTGGTGGCTGATGTTCTATCCCGTCTTCATGATCCGGTCAGCAGTTGTGCGGCTATCTCAGCTCCTGCGAGCATGGTTCGGGATACTTGGGAGACGGCTCTACGGGTGGATCCGCAAATACAGCAGCGTTGTGCGGACTTGCAGCCTGCTGGACAGCAGCAGGACTTGGATACCCGGTTGTCAGAACAGCTTACATCCTCTCAGCCGTGGCGTCGCTGGGCCAAATGAGGAAGGCACGGACCGTGGGCGGACAAGGGACGGACTTCTTTATTACAAAGCCAAGCTCTATATTCCCGCGACTTCCCCGTTACGTTCTGAGGTGGTCGCTGCTTACCACGATGTCACGCATGAGGGTGTATATAAAACTTTCCACCGGATTAAACAGGGTTTCTTTTGGACAGGGATGCGCCATTCAGTCGAGGAGTATATTCGCCAGTGCTCGATTTGTCAGCAGCATAAGTCCAGCACTCTGGCCCCCGCAGGTCTCTTACAACCCTTGCCAGTGCCTCACCATATTTGGACGGATGTGTCCATGGATTTTGTGGTGGCTCTTCCTAAATCTCAGGGTAAAACAGCTCTATTGGTGGTAGTAGATCGCTTATCTAAATACGCTCATTTTATTGCTATCAAGCGCCTACTACAAGAAATGATCGTGGCCGATGTGTTCTTTGATCAAATTGTCCGGCTACATGGGATGCCTGAGTCTATTGTTTCAGACAGGGATCCGGTTTTCACTAGCACCTTTTGGCAGGACCTCTTCAAGAGATGTGGTACACGACTTCTTACTTCCTCTTCATACCACCCACAGACTGATGGTCAGACAGAAGTGGTTAACCGCACTATTGAGATGTATCTGCGTTGCTTGGCGGCTGAAAGGCCTTCATCATGGGTGCAATGGTTGGCACTGGCGTAATTTTGTTATAACTCTTCCTATCATTCTGCGCTTCGGATGACCCCGTTTGAATTAGTGTATGGCAGACCACCCCCGGCCTTGGTGCCCTACAGTCAGGGCGCAACTCTGGTGGATGCTGTGGATTGCCAATTGGTCGATCGGGATGATTTACTGAATCAAGCTCGCCATCATTTGTTGGCTGCGCAGAATAGAATGAAACAGAGGTATGACCTTCACCACCGGGAGGTAACTTTTCAAGTGGGGGATTGGGTCTGGCTGAAACTCCAGAGCCATCGCCAGTTATCCATGCGGACAGATCAATATCATAAGTTGGCTCCTAAATATTTTGGACCTTACAAGGTGTTGAATCGCATTGGTGAAGTGGCATATCGTTTGGAGTTTCCGATCACAGCTAAGCTCCATAATGTTTTCCATGTCTCCATGTTGAAACCATTCCAAGGGATTCCACCGGCAGATGCTCCAACTTTACCAGAAGACATCGCACACCCTTCGGCTGAGGTGGCTCACTCTGTTCCATATCAGATCTTGGCCCAACGTTTTATCAAGGGACACCGCCAATTCTTGATTCACTGGTCCGGCCAAGAGCTTGAAGCAGCTACATGGGAAGATGCTGTGGACTTTCGACGATCTTATCCCGAATTCAAGCTTGAGGGCAAGCTTCATTTGGAGGGGGGGAGTATTGATATGGATAAACCCAATAGGGTCTATTTTCGGAAGAAACAGGGACATGGAAACCAGGGATAGGACGCAGGCTGTGGTAGGAAAGTTGAGGCTGGATTGGAGGGAAATAGAATATCTTTTGTATCTTTTCTTATTTGTTTCCTTATTAGCACTTTCTATTTTACCAGTTGCTATGTTTAGAAGTATTGGATGAATAAAAGAGGGGGAGAAGGACAGAAAACGCACGCTTTTGTGCACCAAATCCCAGTCTTAGGCGTCGCCGACGATAAACGGCCGGTGGCTCCGTTCAGCCATTACCATAGGTCGTCGACGAGCCGTCACGGCGAGTCGTCAGACGTCGCAATCCGGCCTTCGCCCGGGAACACGAGCCTTCACAAGAGAACATCCACATCAGAGGCTCTCCATGTTAGCATATTTTTTTTTACTGGTTGATGAATGAACTATAAGAAATGCTACCTAGAATCGGCAATATCAAGGTTTGCTAACAGAAATGCTTTTTTTTACCGTCAAACTTTTGAAGTCCACTGTAAGGTTTTTGAAGGCGCTTCTGCTACTGACAACAAATACACAGCTGTGCAATTCACTGGTAATGTAATACTATTCCCCCAAGAACTTGTGCTCATATATAATGACAAAGGTGCTCTTTTACAATTCTAATTCTTAATGACAATGAATATTCTTCTATATGATATCTGATTCACCTGTTTAATCGACTATGATTAAATGCTATTTTTAACCGCTTTAAAATTTTAACCATATTCGTGCTAAATTACAGTTCATTTTATGTTCTTGTACAATTCGGTTTCTATAGACTGCAGTGCCACTAGATATGCTTGGCCATGTTTTCAATGGTTTTGTGAAGCATAGACAATGGGCCACCAGTTTAGCCAGAGGTATACTTGCGTATTTCTGGTAAGGGTTTACTGGTTCTGAATATGCAGAAGAAGTGAGAACACCTAGATTTTGACATTGTTTTGTTAATCTGGTTTAGGAAGTTCCAGCAATCCTAGCAAACGAACATACCCTACAAAAGATATTCATACTGCCGTATCTACAATTGATATCATGAAATTGTACAGGTTATGGTCGAAAGATCCCTGTATTTTATGCTGCTGGTCTCCCCCACAATGAAATTGATGCTCATATTTGCCGTCAGCTTGGTCTGGTCAACCGTTTAGAGAAGACTGATGGTATCTTCAAGTTATACATGAAACTAGACTTTTATTAGCTACCATCGTATTTCAGTTTACTGAAATAATTTTTGATAGCTCTAGAAAGTGTTGAAAAATAACTAAACAAAAAATGTAGTGAATACGCACCTAAAATAACAATCGACAATATTGCTTGATAATTTATTAGTGCTCTTCTATGGTCTTTATTGTAGCTTAACTTCAAAGAAGTAATAAATATAGGTGGTGCAAGCTTGTTTTTTTTTTTTTTTTTGAAACAAGGCAAGAGCTCTGCCGATTCATTTCAAAGGGAAGAAAAACGGCACAAAAGCTGGATAGTTTGGCCTGACCAACAAATCAAGGCCAAGGAGGCAAGCAAAAACATGCTACAGCTAGGGCTAAGAGAAAAACCTCAACCCTGACCCCTACTGGAATTAGGTCGGGGTTCTCATTGCTAAGCTAAAGAAACTCCTAATCTCCGACGCCCTTTGCACAACCTCTTGAACTGAGCTTTGTTTGTCGTTGAAGACCCTCGCATTGCGTTCCTTCCAAATGGTCCAACAACCGTAGATGATTAGGTCGTCAAGGTGTCTACGTCCCTGCTTTACGATGCCCTCCCTTGCCGTCAAGGTGCAAGCTTGTTTTGGCATACATGGACCATGGTAAACTTTAAGAGCGCTCGCTCGTGCGCGCGGTTTTTCCCTGCATGGCGCATGGCACGGCCGTGCAAGCCGGCACGGGGGATTTGTTTTTTTTTGTAACACCCCCCCCCCCCCGCGCCGCCCCAAATACACACAATTGCATAAAGGTCCTTCGTTTGTGGGGGTTAGGGTTTTTTCCGCGTAAAGGTCCTCTGAGTTTTTCTTTTTTCGTAAATTCTTCAAAAAAATTACATACCAGTCCAAAATTCCCATTCCCCCCTGGTTTTCTAAAAAAAAAGGCCCTACAAGTGCACAAATTTCATAAAGGTTCTTTGTTTTCCTCTGATTTTTTTTTGGCGTGATCAGAATCCTTTTCGGTTACGATTTAACTTGATTTTATACTTTTAGCTTCCAATTTCCCCAGAAAAATAAACGGCCTATTTTTACTTGCACGGCAACGCCGCGCGCCCACTTTTCTAGTAGATATTTATATATATTACTACTCTTAAAGCCTCCAGGCCGCCACATCAGCATTCTTCGGGAAAACACCCTCCGAAAAATCCAAAATACGTCTAAATCCTTTCACTGGTTATTTTACGAAAATGATCCGCAATTCCACAGATTCGTGAACGGGTCCTCCACCGGTTACAAAAATGACCTCATGGTTATGCAAATTCGCAGACTGCTCCTACCCAAACCATTTTTGAAAAAACACCCCAAGAAAACTGAAACTATGTTAAAGTCCTTGTACAATTTTTTTACAACAAGGCCCTCGGACCAAACTTCGCACTGCGAGGCCTGTAGTTCCGTAGATTCGCGAACGGGTCCCCTACCGATTTATTTCAAAAAATATCTGATGGTTACGCGAGTTCGCAGACGGCTCTTACCTAGTCCATTTTTGAAAAAACACCATGAGAAAACCGAAATTACGTTGAGGTTCTCAATCCTACCTTTTATTTTTTGAAAAAAAACGGATCACATTTTATATGGCGCAACGTAGCGCACGACTCTATATAGTCTCTATATATTCATAGGTCAGGATAACCATGGTAGATTGAGCTCTCGCACGTAATGGTGAATGATACTCTCTCCATTGTTTTTATAAGGCGTATTAGGTTTCGTTAGGACAAGGCTTTGACCAACAATTACTCTATTAGCATATAATTTTTATGACACAAAATTGATATTAGTAGATTTGTATTCAAAAGTACTTATATATAATTATGATTTTGTATTGCATAAATGGTATATTAATAAAGTAATCTTTGGTCAAAGTCTTGTCCTAATGAAACCTAATACGCCCTCTAAATTCCAACGGAGGGAGTAACTATTAAGTATACATCGACCGGTCTAATTGATGCAGTGAATTTAGTGACGTTTTTTTTTGTTTAAAAAATTAAGACCCTCTGGTTTAAGATCAAGTGAATTTGTTAGGACTAGGACTGCAGCTAATCTTTCTCTTTAGACGGCCTAACTCTTACAAAAGAGGCCATGGACTGCAGTTAATTTTTCTATTTAAAAAATAATTTTGGAGCTTCTAAAGAAACGACCAATCTAATTAGAGTCAAGACCTACAATTAGTATAGCTCTTATGTCACTTTTGTCAGAACCCGAATTCCCCGTGGCGGCGCTTGCGTACAAACTTGAATTCCGACTAGACGACGGCGAGAATTGGCTAACAGGTCTAGGGTTTAGGTTTATGGGTGTATTGATGTCACAAGGTGCAACTTTTATGGCCCTAGGCGCCTGTGTCATGCACGGGGCAGAGGCGGCCGCGGTGTCCACGGCGAACACGGGCGGCATACGGAGGCGGCTCAGACACGGAGAGGGAAGGCGTCCCACCTGTCAGCCTTCCACATGGTGCGGGCTAGGCCAGACGAACATGGATGGCGCAGGGAAATGGGCCGACAGCGCTAGGGTTTCTGGCCAAACATAATAACCAGAATTTCAATTTGGAAAATGTTAGAAAATATAAATAACTTCAAATAATTAGCAAACAATATTTGAAAAATCCAGAAAAATTCTGTAAAATACGTTGAAGCATTTAGAATTCAAATAAAATAATTTTAACAAATCTTTGCTTATATTTTAATCATATTAAATTCTTTTTTGATTAAAAAAATTCTAAATAAGCTTTAATTAGCCAAACAGTGCAGATGTCCAAAGATATGTAAGATGCATGGCACAGTAAATCAAGAATACGTAGGTGTTCACAAAATTTCAAGGTCGTACAACCAGATAAGTTACTCCCTCCAGTTTGAAATACTTGTCGTTTTGAAGTTGTCCTAAGTCAAAGTTTTAAAACTTTATCTATAAATAACTTTTAAACCATTTGGGTTGAACACATAAAAGTTACATAAATAGATTTGTCATGAAAAAAGCTTTCAAAATATTATAATTTCAATGCATTTTATAAATAAAAAGCAATAATTTTTAATGATCAAAATTGTATTTTGTAGACTGTGTCGATGTCCAAAACGACAAGTATTTTAAACTGGAGGGAGTACAAATTAAGCAACCATGCACATGAATGTCCAGACAACAATACCACAACCCGATAGCAAGCACACGTAATTAATGTCTGACATTCACAACCGGAATAGGCAGCACAATGATCACAAGCATGCAACCTAGCTAGTGGCAAACACAAGCAAGGAAAACCCTCGAATGAGCAGAGAAAAATCGAATGAGCAGAGAAAAATCGAAAGGGGATCCTTGAAGAAGCAGCTGCAGCATGTATGCGTACTACTTAAACTGGCGCTTTGAGCAAGTAACTGAATTTGAATGAAGAGGACAGTTCAATCCTCTCCATGTGTCCCTCCCTCCCTCCCTCCCCTCGTGCAAGATTTTCCTGCCAATAACAAGACATGAAAAACGATGCTAAGTGAGTCAAAAAGAAAAAGAAAAAGTGCTAGTTGAGCGACTTACATCCCCAGCTAATGCCACCAGCAGCGAACCAGCGAGCGAGCGGTTAATCTCGGAGATCGGCAAACCACCGCATACCGCCAATTCTCGGATGTTCACGCAGCAATGTCAAGAACTCAGGGGTGATTTCGCGAAAGCCTAGGTATCGGAGGGGCATGAGGAACTCAATACCAGGTGGGACCTCCGTCATGCTTCTGAGGTTGGTTAGTATTAATCTTTCCAAGCTCGCCATGGCACCTTGTTGTATCTCTAGCAGCTTTAGATTAGGCAGGTCTCTTAAATAGAGAGTCTTCAGTTCGGGAAACCAGCCGGCGAGAAATACCAGCTGCTCTCCACTGTATGCTCTGGTGAGATATAGTTGCGTCAAATTTGACAACCGGGAGAGGGACGGCAGGGGCTCCTCTTTTAGCTGGGAACAAGATAGACGCAATGAAAACAGATTTTGCGCGGCAGCTTGGAAGAGAGTAGACTCGCCGAAGATCCCTTCCGCCAATAGTCCTCTCAAACATAATCTTTGCAGGTTTGGAGGCAGGGGATTCAGAGCACTCAGCTGGAGAAGCTCATTCTCATCACTTGCCGTGATTTCCAAGTAGGACAACAACCGCATCTCAACGAGCGACTTGCAGAGGCGTTCACAGTAGATTCCCTTCACATTCCATATCCTGATGCTTCTCATTTGCCTCAGCTCCCCCAAACCCAAATGTCTAAATGTCTAATACACTCATCATGCACTTCCAATGCTTGTAGCGTCTGTAGGTCTGTCAGGTTCTCAAGACCCTTGGGGATGCATACACCACTGCGGCACCGAAAATCTCGCCAAGAAGGGTCGCTCACTTTCTCAGCAAACAAGTGCCTAAGCTTCTTCAATTTGACAATCCCTTGTGGAAGCTCCTGTATGTTGGATCCAGATAGATCCAGTGTCAATAAGTTGGAAAGCTTCTCGATGGACTTTGGGAGCAGCTTCACCTTTGAATCCCGCAGGCCCAAATGACGGAGATTGAAAAGATCTCCAATGGCATCTGGAACAGCCTCGATGGGTAGGCCACGTAACTCCAGCACTGACATATATCTTGACTTCTCCGCAATCCAAGGTAGTAGAGTGGATGATGGCATGCTGTTGTCCAATGCAATCACAGATCGGAGGCGGTGCACACTTGAAATTGACAGAGGAATACCCTTCTTGAGTTTGTGTATTACCAATCGGCGTCCACCCTTGTCATCAAGATCAGATTCCCTGTGTTTATCCTCCTCGTACGCGACACCAAAACATTCCCGCCGACACAAATCGACTGCCAACTCACGCACGATGTCATGCATTCTGAACCATTTCATACTACCAAATGGGTTCCTTTGAATAAGTTGTAGCATGTTTCGATGAACCAATTCATTTAGATAGCCGTCTGCCACTTCCTCCATCGTGCTCTGACCCCTTTTCTCGATAAAACCCTCCGCTATCCACAGCCGTACAAGCTTCTTCCTTCGGAAAAGATAGTCTTCTGGAAATAAGCTGCAGTATAGGAAACAACTCTTCAATTATGTCGGAAGGTATATGTAGCTCAAATGCAGAACATTCCTTACGTGATCCAGCCTTGGATTATTAATTAGCTCCCAGTTTAGCTGATCATGTATCCGCTTCCATTCCGCTGTGTTCTTGTCACGCACAAACAAGAGACTGCCGATAGAGACAATTGCAAGGGGTAAACCTTCACACTTGCACACTATTTGCTTTGACAAAGCCTCAAGTTTTGCAGGACATTCATGATCTGGAAAAGCCTTATTACAAAAGAGTTCCCACGACTTGTCCTCCGATAGGCGTTCTAGTGTCAGTATCCTGTCTTGAAAAGCAAGGTGAGCTACGTCAGCAATCCGTGTCGTGATTATTATTCTGCTCCCTTTGAGATTTGAAGTAAGTGCTCGAAACAGGTCAGTGTACACTTCAGGAGTCCAAACATCATCCAATATAATCAAATACTTCCTTTCTTCCAAAAACCTCCTTAATGTCTCTTGAATGGCTGTCAGGTCCATGGTGGCAATGTTACTTGGAAGATTCTGTTCATCTCTGAAAAGCTCGACGATCAATCTTTTAAGGACATCTTCTCTGGTGTAAGTCTGTGAGATGGAGACCCATGCGTGGCAATCAAATTTCTCTCGTTCCTTGGTATAGACAGTAGCTGCTAGTGCCGTTTTCCCGAGGCCTCCCATGCCATGCAGAACTATCACAGAGCGTGCCAACTCATCATCTCCCAGCCACTGTACAAGTGTTTGCTTGTTATCTTCAATCCCAACGAGATCTTCTTCACCAAGGGAACGTGAAATGCTTGCTAGATCAAGGGACTTCTGCACAATGTAGCTGGGGTTGGCAATATCCCCACTGTTCATCATCGGAACCCATCGCTCTTTCGTCTGAGATAGGTGTATGAGGTTGGTCTCTGTTTCCTTCACCATTGAAGCTATCCTGTTCAAGGATTGCAGAGCTTTTGGTTTTTTGAACCCTTTCTTCAGGTAGAATCTCCATCCGACATGTTGTTCCCGACCAACAAGATAGAGGTACTCATCCACCATGTCCTCGATCACATATACTACCTTGCGCACCTCCTCCAACCAGCCTTGATACACTTGATTGTTGCGGGTTCGAATGTCCATTTGAGAGAGGAAATCATGCACCACACGAAGCTCCGTCATAACGCGACCCATTCTGCCCTGGAGCTCTGTCAGTTGCGTCACATATTTTGCAAACTGAGCACTGGCTTGCTTTGCTGCTTCGTTCCCCAGAGCGATGCCGATCTTTTTAATTGCTAGAAGAATCACAGTCTCTGCCATTACTCTCTCTCTGAGAGTTGGCTAATTTGTCAGTTCTGGGTAACTTAGTTTCACTCCATATTCTCCTCAATATCTGCAAAATGAAGTAAGCATATCATGTATTAATCCGTTCTGCTAGTAGCATTTCCCAAAACACTTAAACTCTACTAACCCAATGGAAAGGTGAAACAACCCTTCCCCATCCCACCAAACTCTTTCTGGAGAGCTCTTTTACAGTACACTAAATTCAATCTATGAATCATTCATTCTTTTCGATTTAATGAATCAGATTAGCTATCCATACTGAATTTAGTATACCATAAAAGAACTCTTTATTTATACTTCCTTCCGGCAGTAAACAGTAGAAATAACCTTCACAAGTCAATGGCTATATCTGATTTTTACTATTTATCATATATTACCAGTATAATTCACCGTAAAATTTCTATACTATTAATCTATGTAACACACGTAATCAAACAAAGCAATGCTTATACTCAAGACAGGAAGTTCCATTAGAATTCTAATACACTTAGGCTGCATAAATCCAACTGCAGCGAAGTCAATATTGTTAGCTGATAAGAACGAGTGCCATCTACCAGGTAAAGAGGAGGCGGGGAATCTGTCCGAACATACGTACGAGCTCGCCAGACCTTGGCGAAACTACGGCCGCTACAAATTTAGAAGCTCTCAGGCTCGTCCTTTTTTCCCTGAAGAAGTTCTTATTGTGCTCTGGTGCTGGAAGAACATATGTAATACACTACTCTGAGTCTCTGACAACCAAACAAGATAAGAGGGAGGAAGGGTCGTTAAAGATGCGACACACCTGCCTTCTAATAGCTTTGATCCGGCTAGATTCGATGCTGGACTTGTGGTATCCTCCTTGTGCGTTTCTGAATCTGTAAGCTTCGAAGCAGTCTCATCGCTTGCTGAGTGGTGGTGGATGCTAGCCTAGTCCTGTTGCTGTTGAAGCCATCAAGAACTAAAGAACCTACAAGGTTGCAAGTCATGTCAATGAAGCTTAGTGCAGTGCCTGTAGGTCTCAATTATTGTCCAACTTGCTGCATTATTTTAAAGGACTGCGCCTGAATGCAGAACTAACCACTTTGCTGTTCATAGACCCCATTGAAGATGCTATATAGTGGTGTGATGATTAATACGTTCCATCTATTAAACATCGCAAGGGTTCGCCTACACGGACCAGCTGATTCTTCACTTATTGGAATTTCTTTCTATTTATTTTTTATTCTTGTTATTTGTTTCGTTTAGACGTTGAAGTACCTAAAGCGTTTAAAAGTGAAAAGTTGATTTAAGATCAAAATTAGAAGTTGTTTAAAAGCGAATTATGTTTTGATCATATTGAACCTATTTCATGGAATAAAATTTCGGTGAGATCTCGACGAAATCTCGGATCTCAGCCGCAGATAAGATTCCAAATCCCGGATAAATGAAAAAAAAAAATTCACAATGCTATAGTAACTTTGGAAATCTTGACGAGATTTCGGTAAATTTCGCCGAGACTTTCGGTTAATCTCGGCGATATTTGTATATTTTTTTTTTGCCAAGATTGCTATGTTTTTTCCCGGATTTGGGACCATTTTTTTGTAGAGAATTAGAATGCCATCTATGAGGAATACATGTAAAAATTTTGCAATATATGTATACAAATTATATATATGCATATTATGTGATGCATCTTGTCAATGAAGAGCATGTCCATGTTGTGTTTCAACTAAAAAAAATGAGAATTCTTTGACATATTACTTCAGATACCTTGCATGACGATGGATGGCTGTGTGTAATCTGTCGCATACATTTGTTTATATTTAAAAATAGACTTGTATTTATTATACAAGTTGTATTTATGAATAAAAATATAATTGTTTTCCTATATAATAGTAATATAACTTTAATGCGTATCTGATTAGTTTGCACCATTATACTATGCACCTAGCAAAATAGATGGTATAGATCATCTCCTTTTGCTGCAGTTAATGGGAGAATTTATAGTCTCTCAGAGTGAACAAGGAGGCTTTTCTTCACATCATTTCAGTTCGATGTTGAAGAGATCCAAAAGCAACAAATTCCCATACAAAAAAGTAAAAATCAATAAAGAACCAATTGCGATGTATATTTTTTTAGTAGTGTCCGACCCAGGATTGCAGCTAGGACCAGGAGTAATGAACTGTAGATGGGCCGATGGCCTCTTTTGCGGAGGCCCAGTAACAAGCCAGCCTAGGAAAGGGTCGGCCCAACCCCTGATATCTTAATTAGCAGCCGATTAATTGGCAGCCTATGAATGGCATCCAAAGATGAGATATGGGTATATACGGCAAAGCTGACAATGGAGGGAATTAGAATCCAATTAACAATAAAAAATTAGCAGTGGAGAATAGAAATGGAGAGAGTTCATTCTTGGATAATTAAGATATGTCGATTAAACCAAGGCCTGGACGACAATTAATCGAAAGACATCAAGGAAAACGTTAGATGCAGTGGAGGATAGAATGGCGACAATTAATTCTCTAGCAAATCAGATTAGCTTCAGCCTCCTCCTGCATGCCTGTATATATAAGATCACAGCATGATGGCGCTACACAGGAGCTCGTACGTACGTACTGAAATAGCTAGCTTATCGAAACAGATCGATTAGCGAGAAGAACAATTAGCTAGCTAGCTAGCTAGAGTAACACAAGCAAAAGCGAGCTAAGCTAGCTAGCCTCTCTGCTGTGTGATGGCGGTTGTGAACAAGTACGATAATACGACGAGGGTTGCCGTGCACTACTGCTCCATGGCGGCCATGTTGTTCATGGCTCTTCTGGTCATCTCCGCTGCTAATTTCTCACCGTGCCAAGCAGCAACAGCAGCAGGTAGCTACTGTCATTAATCACGCAAATACACATACAGGCCGTTTATGCTTTCACCGTGTAATGCTGGCCTAATTAATTAATCTGCTTTGTGCATGCTACGATTCTGGGATGGCACATCTCATTCCTTTCATGTAATGCTGGGCTAATTAATCTGCTTTGTGCATGCACTTAAATGCGTAGATGGAGATCAGGAGATGGCCGGAGTAGTGGGAGATAATAATTGTGTGGAGGACTACTACTGTGGCCTGCTGCGGTGCTGCAGAAGAAGTTGGATCCGAGCGGAGCCCACTGCGAACAGCACGGCAACTATTACTACTGCTGCTGCGGCAGGAAAGTCTAGCTACCTAGCTGATCTACCGAATTCGTAATTCATGCATAAGATAGAAGAAGATGATCGATGGGTACTCGATCGCAGGAAAAGACACAAGAGATCGATGATCGATGAGATTATTAATTAATGTATTAATTCTTGCTTTGCTTCATTGATGATCAATAAAATGCTAAGAGGAGATCGATGCCAACATTATTGATGTCAGCACATATATTCAATACCATAAAGACGGGAGAGTTCCGGCTCCCTCAGCCCCCCACGTCATCTCCCCCACTCTCTCTCCCTTTCTTGCAAAAAACACCCCCGGTTCTTTGAAATTGCGGATAGGTCCTTTGTAATTTTCTGTGAGTGTAGAATATTTTTCCCCGTTCGCGTTTAGGTCCTCCGTTCGCCGTTTTACACAAAGAACCTCCCATTAATACGAATTGCGAACTAGCCCTTTCCTACTTATTCGAAATAGCGAACAAGTCCAAAATTATAACAAATTGGTCCCTAGACTTTCGCTCGTGTCCTTTCTCCGCTTTCCCGAAAAAATGTTTTCGTGCTCCGTTTACTCTCCTGAGCATAGGAAAAATGTTTCGTGGTCTGCTTTTTCTCCAAAAAACAAAAATATTTTCCGCTCACGCTAACGCCGCTTTTCCCGAAAAATATTTTCGTGCTCGCTTGCTCTCCGAGCATGGGAAAAATGTTTCAGTAATCTGCTTTTTTCTCCGAAAAAACAAAATTTTTTTTCCATTCACGTGCGCAGCGTTTTTCCCGGAAAAAATACTTTCGTGGTCCATTTGCTCTCCGGAGCATGGGAAAAATGTTTTCGTGATCTTTTTTTTCTCCGAAATTTTTTTTTTTCCATTCACGCGCGCGGCGAAATATTTTCGTGATCCGTTTGCTCTCCGGAGCATGGGAAAAATGTTTCCGTGGTCTGTTTTTTATCAGAAAAAAACAAAAATTTTCCCATTCACGTGCGCGGCGTTTTTCCCGGAAAAAATGCTTTCGTGATCCGTTTGCTCTCCGGAGCATGGGAAAAATGTTTTCGTGATCTGTTTTTTCTCCGAAAAAAAAAATATTTTCCATTCACGCGCGCGGCGTGCGCCGCGCTTGCGTTTCTAGTATGTGATATGTCTATATGCATGCATGTTCTCTGTGTGACTCTGTGTGAAGTGATAAAATAAAATCGATGTCGACGATGCCGCGGACGGCCGCAGTCGGACGCGGGCAGGTTGCGGCCGGCCGGGGCGCCATGCATGCTGGCCTGTCGACCCAAAACCTATTTCGATCCAAAATAATTCTACAAGACATGCTCCCCGCGTGGCATTTAACTTTCATTCTACTGACTTCCTCTTGAACCCTTCCATAAATTTTACGTCGTACTAAGAATGATCCAACCCCGTTTTAATGTATAACGATTGATGTGCAAGAGAAAGGTGAAATGGTACAAATTAATATTGATGCAGCTTACTGAAGGCTCCCCACTTTGTACAGAGTTATAAACTACTATTGCTATTTTGGAAGACTTCCTTGAGTGTATATATGTAAACTTGTAGAACCTCTCGAGCTTGTATGCCGACAGCCAGGGTTCACCTTACAGTTTTTCTCAGGAAATCGTTAGAAAATCGTCAAAAATCGCATGGGTTTGAAATCCTAATTTTTGAAAAGAAAATTTTTGGAAAAAAACGAAAATCTACCAATTATCTCTCGATTTTCACCGATTATCGCGATATTTGGACCGACCAATTGAATGTTTCTCAGAGCCAATTGTTTGACCGATTTTCACCGATTATCGCGATATTTACGCTGCATAATTTTTTTTGAATTTTGAATTTTTTTTATTTTGTTTTGAGTTTGACCGGTTTTCCGAGTGTTTTTAAATATCTTACCCCAACGATATATCCGATAATCACGATTTTCTCCCCATTTTCTGCGATATTTGAATCCCTGCCCACAGCCCCTGGAAATTGGAGTAGAACTCTGGAAGAAACATTATAGTGCTCACATTGCAGTCCGATGGTTTACCTTTCTTTTCATGCATATCTTACATTGTAGTGCTGCCAATACTCATTCGGTGAAAAAAATTATGAAACATTTGTATAGGATAAATCAATACATAAGAAAAATCCTTACAACCCTAAAGGGTATTCCAGACTTTCCAACAAAAAGCTACAACATCCAACCCATCAAAAAGCTAGGATGCCAAACATCCTGTCTTGGTTTAAAAACAGACTAGCTGCTTATAAGCTCATTAAGTAAAAAAAAAACTAGCTTTAAACCATAAGCCAAAAAGACTAAGCCGAAACAAATACAGTTTAATCATGAATCCATTGATTCTTTTCTTTACCACTTTTTATTACTTACCACTTTTTTATATGGATATGGGGTTGAGGGGAGGGACTTTAGTCTTTATATTACAAGCGGATACATCGAATCTTGTACCCAACTATGGGTATGTATATTTTCTGACAAACTGGATACACTAAGGCCCTGTTTGGTACGATTCCATGTTCTAGTAGAAACGGAAACGGTTCCAGATTCTTGGTAAAAACGTTTCAAGTAGAATCAGAAACACTATCTAAAAACCGTTTGGCTAGCTGTCTGGATTCTGTGAATCAGGGTGGAACGGGGTTGAGGGTGATTCAACCCCAGTGTGAAAAAAGAAGAATCGTTCCGAGCTTTAGCCCGTTTGGCTGGGTTTCTCCCAGATTCTATCATTCTAGTAGAAACGCCCGGTTTCAAGTTGCCAAATGGGGCCACGGAAACACGTATTGATTCAGGAAAAAAAAAAGGATCCCCGAATATTGGGTAGCTATTGTAACCGTTCAAAAGATAAGCTTTAACAATGAAGAGAAGCATGAAAAAAAGGATGTGTATATCTTCAGGGATTTAATGATAAGCCATTAATGCAGGAGTGGAGGAAAAAAAAGGCAACAACAATTCATTCTGTAAGATCTGGTCGTGCCTCTATAAGATGAGATCCACAATTAAGGAGTAAGCATTTCAGTAACACATCCAAACATACTAAGAACAAGTAGAAATGTCACTTGGCAAGAACAATACTAGGGCTCTTGTTGCTTCCCAGGCCTGGCGCTTATGGTCATATGTAGCACTTTCTCATGCTGCCAGGGAGCAGGTAGGCGTGCACATCATATACTCATCCATTTTCTTTCTCTGCAAGGTAACCTTAAAGGCTTGCGGCTCCACTTTCTGCCGAAGTCACAAAAGCAATCTTCCGCCGAAAGCATAGATCATCTCTTCACACAAGCCTAGCTAGCACGTTCCCTCCTCCCGCGCGTGCCGTCCATCTGCGTGATTTGGTCACCCCTACTCCAAGTCGATCGCCACCGCCTCGTCTCTCACCGCCTTTCGTGCCGTCGCCTGAAATGCCCCAAAATTTCCAAAACCCAAAAATCGAACCCTAATTGCTTCTTAATTCGGGTTTAATCATGTTTCTTCGTTCTTGATCCGGTTCTTGAGTTAGGGATTAGGGTTTGGATGGGAGTGGTTGAACTCACCTCGGATTCCTTCGCTCGGACCGGTCCTCTGCTTCGCGTCCGGTCGCCCGCGTCGTGTCGCCGGTCGCTCAGCCTCGTCAGCCCCGTCGCCATCCTCGCCTCGTGTGCCGCCTGCTCCGCTCCTCGCGTGAGTCGTCGCCTCGGCATCCCCGCTGCCTGCTCCCGTCGCCTCCACCAACTGCCCCATCTCCGCCCCGTCTTCTCCGCGTGCATCAGCTTCGCGCCGACCCACGCCGCTCGCTCACCTGCTCCCCCTCCGTGCTCACGCCTCCACCCACGCCGCCGCGAGGGTATAAATACCCGTGCACTCTTCGCCCCCCCCTCGCCTTGCCCTTCGCCTCCCTCGGTGAGGACCCTCTCCCCCTCGTCTTCCCCAGCCTCGGCCGAAGCCAAGCCACCGCCGCCTGAGCCCCTTCTTCTCTCTCGGCTCCGGCCTCGTCGCCGCCTCGCTCACCCCTGAGCCGCCGCCGCCATGCTCTCCTCGCCCTAACCCTAACCCTCTGCGTTGCGCCCCCCCCTTCTCTTCCTTTTCTCGATCGGCCGGGCCACCTTGCCCGCGCAGGCCGGCCCGTAAGGCCTCGCGCGTTGCGCCCCCCTAGGCCGAACGGCCGAGTGGGTCGTGGTTCCTGCAAGGCCCCAAGATCGTTTCTCCGTTTTTCGTTTTCTTTTGGATTTTAATTAATCCGAAAACCTTTTTATGCTTCCAAAAATCCGAGAAAATCCCCCGAAACTCCAAAAATGACCTAAGTACACTATCTTCATCATTTCGAGCCACCGAGTCCAAATATGATCTCCGTTTCGCCGTTTAAAGTCCACAAAATTCCAAAATGCCCAAAAAGTCCTCAAACCCTCTCCGGCCCTCTTTCTCTCTCGATTCCTTTCTCGTTTTTCCTTTTCTTGTTTTTCTCTTTTCTTTTCTTGTTGTTTTATTCGTTTATTTATTGTTCGCCTTCTTGTACGCTAGATCCGACCTTGGAGCCCGTCCCGGAGCAGGAGCCGGACGTGATCGGCACCAAGATCGACGACGTCGACGACGCCCTAGGACTTCCCCTCGCCTCGCAAGGCAAGCCGCACTCCTTGAACATGTTGAACCTATGATACTATTGTAGTATTAATTATTTCCTTATCGTATTATGTTAGTATGTTAAAGGCTAGAAATGTTATTTTAGAATGCCATGATGACATAGGTAGTACCTAGCTTGATTAAAGACCCACTTTGTATTGTTGTGCCATATTTCCGTTGACAACCCTAGACTTAGCTATTGAATCTCATATGCTAGTAGTAATTAATTAGATGAACCTTAAAAGATTTGTGTATTAAAATAAAACCATCAAGCGGGAAGCTTGATGTAGACTATGTTTCAAAAATATGCTACGGTGAGAGGACTTTGGCGGGCAAACCACTAGATGGCTACGTGCCCGAACCTCGACCAATGACGAGGCCAATATGTGTGATGTGAATTGTTGGTTTGGAATTGGCTAAGTCTTAGGCATAATTTAAGTAATCACAATCTTGGGCAAAGTAAACAACTTAGATTCCGCTCAACCACAAGTCGGGTCGGTTAGTTGAACCGCTTCCGACAAAGCTTAGTACATTGTTCACCCCATGGGAATACCTACATGCTTGAGAATGGTTGAAAGATTTGGTGGGACGGGAATGGGATGTCATTCGCCGGTCCTCACAACGGTAGGTACCCACCCAGTATTGGACCAATACTCCTGAATTGGCCAGTGGGAGTCCAGAGAACAGAGGGTCCAATAACCTATCGGGTAGGGGCTATCATGGGAATGTTCAATCAAAAGGCTTTGATGGTCTTGGCCTGGCCGCATGCATTTAAGTTGCATGTAAGTTTGCGCAGGGCATGATGGTCGTAGATATCTTGTGGGTAAAGCTGAGCAACTCTACAGAGTCATCTAAATGGTATTCGAATACGCCGTGCTTCCGATAAATGAAGCTAAGTTTGAATTGGGGTGAATCCCGTAACCTAACCCAAGTAGAATTATTATTTTCAACTTAACGTAATGATGAACTTGCGAAAAATTCAAATTTGCTTATTTCTATTATGTATGGTTTGTGTTTCAAATGTAAAATGTCTTCGAAAATAAAACTGCATCCACAATGATAATAGCCATATTGCCTCATCCTTTGTGAATACCTTCGCATGTAATATTCAAAAATTCCCGTGCGGTTTGTTGAGTACCGTTGTGTACTCAGTCTTGCTTTTCAACCTATTTTAGAATCTGAAGACACCGGAGAATTCCAAGAGATCATGGATGGCAAAGCAGTTTGGTTTTAGGGTCCTTTCTCTGTGTTCAGGCCTTGCCTATGTGGTTCTTTTGGTATTGTATTATATTGGAGCTCGCCACTTCCTTTTGTAAAACTTTGGCCGTTAGGCCCTATGTGATATAAAAATTGTCGTTTCGCTCTTATGCTGGCAATGTATGACTTGGTTCTCGATGGCTAATCATCCTGGGTAGCCGTTGTGGATTTAAACGCACCCCCTTAAAAAAAGGTGGTCCGTCACATCGCCTCCGACGTAGAGGACAAATTAAGACGACAACGGCCTCCGTCATTCATCGAAAGCAAACAGGCCCTTAATAATCCAAGGAGGAGCAGCAGCCAGCAGGGGGCCGGACAGACATTGTCACGAGCAGAGCAAGCACCCGATCAAAAGGAGGAGATCGATGAGATGTCATTAGCCTTGGAGCACATCAAACGGTGATAGATAGATTCCACTGAAATTTCCAAAATATCTAGTTGGCTGTTTCTATCTATAGCATTTCCAATAAAAATAATTAATTACGGCCGACCATATCAAAAAAAAAAAAAAATTAAAAAAAAAACTACTATTCAGTTTTCCTATGGTCTCAAGCAGGACGTGACATGCACGGCCGTTACATCCCATGCATATAATCTCCTTCCAATTTTCAGATGGAAACTTGTGAATAGATAAGTTCACACTGTCAAAAAGATAAGCCTGGCAATTAAGATATGATTAAAAGGGGGATCAATATTGCTCTAATCCATTTATGGAATATGCTTCCACTTGCGTAATATCAATTAATATATGCTAGAAAAATGAAAGCGTACTATCGGGAGTATGTACTCCCTACTCCCTGTATATTAACTGATGTTATGCAGGTGGAAGCATATTCCATAAATGGAAGTTGTTATATATATATAGGTCTATACCGGGAGTATGACCATGTTTGGATCCCTGGACTCGGGGGCGGAAGTAGTGTATATTACCCGGTGTCACAGGACACCGGGTAAAAAAAAAATTAGTGTATACAACATGAGGTCAAAAAAAATTAGTGTATGTTAGTCTATATATATAGTATATGTGAACCCCCTTGATCTAAATCTTGTGACACCGGGAGGCAAATAACAAGCAAATGGAAAAAATAATACGTTGTTATCACATATATGATGAAGTGGTGAACACCGATGATTTTTTCTCTAGCTCCGCCCCTGCCTGGACTAATTGTTAGCTGGCTAAAAATTAGTCCTAGTCTATCCAAACAGGAAGACTAATAGGTGGGCTAATTTTTAGCCAACCCCTTAGCTAACAATTAGTCCATTAGTTGGTGGGGAGGAGCTAATTTGGGCTAATATAATGTAACACGCTGGGAAAAGCCTGAAATACCCTCGCGCTGGCCTTATCCTCATTTTCTCACCCATTATGAGGGGCAGAAATGACTTTTCTAAGAAATTAGTCCAACCATTAGTCATGTATCCAAACAGCTCTAGACTAATTTTAGATGGACTAATTATTAGCTGGCTAACAATTAGCTCTAGCCATTAGCCAGCTAACAATTAGTTTTAGTCCATCCAAACATGGCCTATGTACTCCCTACTCCCTGTATATTAACTGATGTTACGCAGGTGGAAGCATATTCCATAAATGGAAGTTGTTAACTGGTTTCTCCTTATTAGGAAATTGTTTTTAACCAAATAAAAGTAGGAAGTACATATACTTGGGAGTACAAAACATGATTCATATATATATATATATATATATATATATATATATATATATATATATATATATATATATATATATATATAATTCTTGAAGGGGTACGGCTGCCCTACGCATCCCCGCCATATGGCGCTAAACACAATATTTTCTACAGGCATTAGCTACAGTTCTACAAAAAAATTTTAAAAAAGTAAAAATATTTTAAAAGAAAATCAATATACTTTTTTTCTTTTTCCTTATGTTTTTCAAAAAAAAATCCTCTTTATTAAAATCTCTAGCTATTTCGGTGCTTTTGTACGCACGCAGCAACACGCAGGCCTACGAAGCATATAGTATATCTATATTGTCGGTGAGCCAGTGTGAGAGACCGCCACGTGTCGCTTTTCACTGTGGTTTCTACAGTGCCATGCTACATAGGCTCATAGATTCATTATGCATCATATTTCAAAAATAGCGCTTAGCTCATATATCAGAGGCTTGCGGTGCGTGCGTGAGGTCTCGAGCTCAAATCCCGATTTTTTGGATATTTTGTATCAACTTCACTGATTTAAATGAAATTTTTTGAGAATGGTCCTCAAAGCATACCGAACTTATCATAAAAAAATCAGATCATTACCAAACTTGTGTGATTTTTAAAAATCCTAACAATGCTACTAGTGCATTTAATGAAATTTCATTGATTTAATTAAGCTACTATATATTAAACTAAATGCAGGGGGTGGATAAATTAAATGCCAAGATTTGTTTCTGAGAAAATTATGGCAAGAATTGATGCCCCAAGATTATTTCCTTGTAGCTTGTACGATCATCCTATATATATAAGCACCGGCAAGCGGAGCATCGATCACCTGGAGGAGGAGGAGGAGGAGGAGGAGGAAGAAGAAGAAGAAGAAGAAGAAGAATTGTTAGAAATGGCGCTTGTGAAGAACAATAGTACTAGGCTCCTTGTTGCTCTCATGGCTCTTATCGTCGTGTGTAGCGCGCTCTCATCCTGCCATGCAGCAGGTAAGCACTCGGACATGTAATTAAACACAGACCTTAATTTCTTTCTCTCTATTTATAGCTGCATACATGATACATATATGTATGTATTTATCCAATTAATTGAATTGATTTTTAATTAATTGATTTGATTTTTTTTTGTGTACTAATTTCGCTGATGCTTGCAGAGACGTGTTACACCTACCCGAGCTGCACTCTGTATCCGTGCCAGGTCTACTGCCTAGACCGCGGTTTTAGTAAGGATGGAGCCTACTGCAAAGTCCATGGCGCCGAAGACTTCTGCTGCTGCCAGAACAAATGATATCTCAAGAAATTAATCACCATGAGCACAAGCTAGACCGATCCATCCATGTTATTGGATGCATGTAATGGTACTGAATAAGTCGGTAGTATATAACACCAAAATGGGACAAATGAGCGAATTCAGGTCAAATTCGTTTTTACTTTGATATAATCACCACATACCTACAATCAAATATATATATATATATATATATATATATATATATATATATATATATATATATATATATATATATAGGGGGCATATTCAGTGCAAACCCCCTTACTGTGAAAACTCCGTGTAAAAGTTTTAAAAAATTCTCAAAAAATTATCATAGGAAGGTGAGGTGAGGTTCTACAAACCTGTAAAATTTGAAGACGAAACTCAATCGTATTTGAAAGATATGAAAAAGACAAATTCAGTATGAATAGTAATTTTTCACTGTTTAGCACTATTCAGTTTGCAATTTGTCTTTTTCATATCTTCCAAATACGATTGAATTTGGTCTTCAAATTTTACAGGATTGTAGAACCTCACCTCCCCTACCTATGGTATTTTTTTGAGAATTTTTCAAAACTTTTACACGTGGTTTTCACGGAGTTTTCACAGTAAGGGAGGTTTGCACTGAATACGTCCCCATATATATATATATATATATATATATATATATATATATATATATATATATATATATATATATATAGGAGATAACAGAATGGGACACCATGGTGCCTGGGCACCATGATTTTAAATGCGTTAATTCAAGTCAAATTCAGATATATTTTTCAAAACTTTCGGTTTTAGGGTATATACCCATCTATCAGAATTCAAATGAAACATATACCTTTGAAAAAATATACTCGAATTTGAAGATTTGAACGAATTTAGATTACATACTTTACTGATTTATATGTATAATCAACACATACCTACAATCAAACTACCATCAAAAAAGGAAACTTTAGTTTGAATTTCAGTTCAAACTTGTTTGAACTAGTTAGTAAACTGGTTGAACTCAACATCCTAAAAATTTCAAAAAAATTCGCATGCATATACATATGGAAAATACCCGTTTTGAATCATGGTGCCCAGGCACCTGGGCACCATGATTTTAAATGCGTTAATTCAAGCCAAATTTGGATATATTTTTCAAAACTTTCAGTTTTAGGGTATATACCCATCTATAAAAATTCAAATGAAACACCTACCTTTGAAAAAATATACTCGAATTTGAAGATTTGAACGAATTTAGATTACATACTTTGCTGATTTATATGTATGATCAACACATACCTACAATCAAACTATCATCAAAAAAGGAAACTTTAGTTTGAATTTTAGTTCAAACTTGTTTGAACTAATTAGTAAACTGGTTGAACTTAGCATCCCAAAAATTTCAAATTTTTTCGCATACAAATACATTTGGAAAAAAATTTGTACTTGCTCCTGTCACCGTAGTATTTGGGGCTATATCAATCATCTTGTGTTCAGTTATCACATAAATAAAAGACAAAAAGCAGGGAGTTGTAACATCATCTGCTACCGACGATGATGTTCTCGAAGCCGGGAGAGTCAACGAGTGGGTTGTCACGGAGAAGATATAGGAGACCCCAACATGGCGAAGGCGGCTACCGACGACATATGCTGTGAAAGGTGGCAGATGCTGAGCCGATCAGACCTATGGTCTTACTGCTACCAAAGTAGAAGAAGAAACTAAAATTCTGGACCAGGTAAGGTGTGCTAGCTTACTGTCAAGAACTCTCAGATTAAGCTGACATGACAATTCGAAAATCTTAGAACCCCTTGTGCTCGCTTGCAGACGCCACTTTTCAGAACTTGTTGCTGGAGCCTGCATAACACTCTATCTGGATCAGATCTTCGTTGGGCCAAATTTCCGGTACTGAACTCATGAAAAGCCCAGCCCACGACCCAAGGACCGGTCGCCACGCATAACTATTCTTTCCGTGTAAAATAAGTGTGCAGCCTGCATGCAGAATCAAGTTACGCGTGAAGGTGCGCGCGCGTGTACATCACTCTTTCAAAAAAACATGTTACAATTTTGGATGCTAAATTCGGTACATTTAAATCGTGCAATGAATAGCATTAGCATGCCATGTTAAGAGCAAGTACAATAACAAAGTCTACTACTTACTTTATCTCTCATACATATCATCTAAAGTAAGCATTAAAATCAGCTTGTATGATAGCTATCTCTAAAGATTGGTTCTAAATGTTGTGTAATAACTATCTCCCCTCTTGTACATAATTAATCTATTTATGCTCTTGTGTAATATTTGCTACTAAATAAGAACCGTTTTTCTTATTATTTTTTTTCTCTTTTCTCACTCTTTTATATAGGATAAAGTTGATGTATACGTAATAAAAATAAGTTGAGGTGAACTTATTGTTGAAGCTAGTTTACCGAGGGGGTTGGCTGAGATTGCGGGTAGAGAGGGGCGGTGCTGTCTGTGCCCGGCCGTGGCTACAGAGAGGGGGGCCGGCCCCGATGATACACACACAAGATAATTAAGGGTTGTATTAATTTATCATAGCTAATGTGTTCTTCAGCATTAGAATAGAATGTATTAATTTATCATAGCTAATGTTTTCTTCAGCATTAGAATAGAATGTATTAATTTATCATAGCTAATGTTTTCTTCAGCATTAGAATTAATAGAACTGAGAAAATAAAAAGGCATGAAACATTTGATACTCCAAGGCTGCATGCATGTGCAACGTACGTACTATATATAAACTCCGTCAAGGGTGAATTAAGATTGCAACAGCACGTACCGCAAATCGCAAGAAGTAAGAACAACCCAACGAAAGGGAAAGGACTAGCTAGCCTCTCCTCATGGCAATCCTCACGAAGAACACGAGCGCCCTGTGCTTAATTGGCGGCTCTCATGATCATGGCTACTGTTCTCTCGGCAAGTGATGCAGGGGGAGGATATATATGTTGCGTTCGTTGCTCTCTTGGTCACGAGCCACACGTACCATGTTAATCTTACAATCTTGAACCCCATGTATATATTGGTATATAGTACTAGACAACCTTGTGTGCATGTGCATTTGGTAATGTCGAAACATAATGGGGTGAATTAGGATGTGTTTGGTTGATAGGATGAGGTTGAATGGGATGGGATGGTCCTGTACCATTTGATTCTATTATTTTTGGTGAATAGAATGGTTTAGCATCTAAAGGGAATATTCCTCAAATTTGTATCATTTGGTCCAAGATGGATGGTTCCATTCAAGTAACCAAACACATGAATAACTTTTTTCTTGAACCATCTCATACATGTACCACTTAATACAGACAACCAAACAGACCCTTAACTGGCCAGAGTATTTTCAAAACGCCGTCCAAATGATAAGGATAAATGCCACGCATCCTTTCCGTTGCCGACATAGAAGCAGAGTAATCCTTCTTGATGTTCTTGAAGGTGTCATACATACATACATACATATATATATACACACACCCACATAATTCTTGAAGAGGTATGGCTGCCTTACGCATTCCCGCCACATGGTGCTAAACACGATATTTTCTATGGTCATTAGCTACAGTGCTAAAATATATATTTTTTAAAAAAATAAAAATATTTTTAAAAAGAAAATAAATATACTTTTTGTTTCTTTTTCTTGATGTTATTAAAAAAATCCTCTCTATTAAAATCTCTAGCTATCTCGGCGCTTCCTTACGCACGCAGCAACACGCAGGCCTGCGAAGCATGTAGTATATCTATATTGTTGGTGCGCCAGTGTGAGAGACTGTCACGTGTCGCTTTTCACTGTGGTTTGTACAGTGCCATGCTACATAGGCTCATAGATTTATTACGCATCATATTTCAAAAATGGCGCTTAGCTCAGATATCAGAGGCTTACGGTGCGTGCGTGAGGTCTCGACCTCAAATCTCGTCAAAAGCGATTTTTTGGATTTTTTTTTTATCAACTTTGCTGATTGAAATGAAACTTTTTGAGAATGGTCCTCAAAGCATACCTAACTTATCATAAAAAAATTCAGATCATTACCAGACTTGTGTGATTTTTAAAAATCCTAACAATGCTACTAATGCATTTAATGAAATTTCACTGATTTAATTAAGCTAATAAATTTACAAATTCTTAAAAAAATTTGAGAAGGTTCCTGAGAGCATGCCTATGCTACCGTAAAAATTCAGATTATGATCAAACTTTTGTTATTTTCAAAAATTCTAACAATGCTACTAAATGCATTTAAACCAACTTTACTGATTTACTTGGGCTATTAAATTTGTAATTTTTTTAAAATTTGTGAGAAGGATCTTAAGATCATGCCTAAGCTAGCATAAAAAATTTGGACCATGATCAAACTTTTATGATTTTTAAAAATTCTGACAATGATGCTAATGCATTTAAAGCAACTTCATTGATTTAAGTAAGCTACCAAATCAAGTTGGAATTTTTTTAAAAACTTTTTGAGAAGGGTTCTTAGAGATGCTTGAGCTATCATAAGAATTTCAGATCATGATCAAACTCGTGCGATATTTAAAAATTAGCATAATGCTACTAATGATTTTAAATTTAGTTGTTTTTGGTTTTCCAGAGCCATCGAATTAATTTTATTTTTTAAAACTTTTTGAGAATGGTTATGAAAGTATGCCTAAGCTACCATAAGTTTCCTTTTTTATTTGTTAAAAATATTTTTTCTCTCTATTTAATTTTTAAGACTTTTAGAAAAAAAAATTTAAAAAAAAATTTTTAAGACTTTTTGAAAGGAATATTTTTCTAAGACTTTTTTATAGGAATATTTTTTTAAAAAAATCTCTATTAAGACAACTTTCCTTTTTTATTTCTTAAAAAAATTTCTCACTCTGTTAAAATTAACATACCGCCCGTGGCAACACACATGATTTTAACTAGTATTCTACTATGAGAAGAGAACGCCTAAATTCAACAAGAAAATTCATCACCGGCGAGTTATCCCCCGGGCTTGGGCTTACTAGGCTGAACTACCGGCCTGGCCCATATACACAACCATGTGGCCTTTCTTCAGATTAGGCCGAAGCAGCGCTTTCTACAATTTTTGTTTTAAAGAAAGTGGCCCGACTTGTTTGTAAGCCGAGACAAAACTATCTTATTTTTCAGATACAACATGTGGCGACGATCGTAAGTACAATCACTATGTAGTACTCCCTCCGTTTCTTTTTATAAGGCGTATTTGGTTTCGTTAGGACAAGGCTTTGACCAACAATTACTCTATTAGCATATAATTTTTATGACATAAAATTGATATTAGCAGATTTGTATTCAAAAGTACTTATATATAATTATGATTTTGTATTGCATAAATGATATATTAATAAAGTAATCGTTGGTCAAAGTCTTGTCCTAACGAAACCAAATACGCCTTATAAAAAGAAACGGAGGGAGTACATACAAAATGGACCAAGATGGGCTTAGAAAGCCATAGCAAGAAGATAAGATACGATACTGCTCCTGATTCCTGTCTCACATAGCGCAGCTTTGAAGGACAGGAGTTGGCTCGTCGATAGCATAGCATTTTCAGATCAACCTGAAAGCAAAGTTGTAAATAAGATGCCATATATATGTGAGCCCATCCCATGTGGGGCTAGACAGAGTGGAAATTTTTGGGGCAGAGTGTTACAAATAATTACTTGGATTGACAATGCACAGCACAACAAATAAAATGCATTATGATAATCATATTATAGCTCTACCAATTTTGGTACAAATCATGAGAGATATATAGGTCCAGTAATTAGCAATAGCGCCATCATGCTTGACATGACCATCTCCAACCGTGTTCTTTCCTCTCTCCTTTTCCCTCCGCGAAGGGATTTCCATACCTTTCAACGCTCCAACGGATTCCCTTCAGCATTCCCTTCGTGAAGAGATTCTATCTCCCATTCCCTCTGGGAAGGGATTCTTTTTTCTTTTCCTATACAATTCTCTTTAAAGAGAATCTGTTGGAGATGAGGGAAAATAAAGGGAATGGGAATGAAATGAAGGGAATATGGTTGGAGATGGTTTAACGGTAATGAAAACAAAATCTTGTAGGAAATTCTTGCTACAAGTATGCTTTGGAAAATACCCAGTACCTTTTATAACATGTATTCATAATTCTTTGTTATCTTTATTTTATGTGAGTACACAAGGAAATCGCGCATGATTGCTTTAAAGGAGAAGATAGTTTAAGGTGCAACAGTCCTGCCCAATGGGCGAAGACCAGAGAAGAAGAACCACGACCAGGCGCTTATCAAGTGATCCCACTCAAAAGACAAGAGTGCTTCCATGCATCATGCATGTAGAGTTGCTATCTGGATCGATCCTTACAATGTCGTGGGTATTAGTGCATGTCGTGGAACTCAGGATGCATTGCAGCAGGTCGCTCTCAAGTCCTAGGGCTAGCCGCTAGCGTGATTTTAACACTTGTCGCTAATGCGTCCAAAAAAGCAAGACCTTGACTGCTCGGTGGATTTCTAGAGCTCTCAGGGAGAGGTGGGTATCGGACCGTGCTTTTCTAGCTGGTCTAAGGCATGACATACACGGTCTAGTACGAAGTGAGCCGTGCAGTATTGACATGGTACTGTAGCTCAGGCACGGCCTGATCCGAGAAGAGGGCATGATGGACGACACAACCTGGCATGGCTGTTTAGGTAGGATCCGTGCTGTGTGCACGGCACAGAGGCAACACGCCGATACGGTTGAGCACGGAGCACACACAGCATGGCGGCGCTGCTGCGGACCCACGGCAAGGCAAGCTGGCCGCGGTAAGGAGGTGAGCCGTAGGGTAGACTGGGAGAGGAGTGGGGACCTGAGGGGTTACCCGCTGCATGCCATGGTCGCTGTGGTCGTTGTGCGCGCCATGGCTGCTGTGCTCGGCATGCGTGTCGCACACGCCATGCCCGCTGGCCACTGTGCCCATTGTGGCCGCCGTGCATGGTGAGGGAGAGGGCAGCCGTGGCCGTCTCGGGTCCCTCGGTAATAGGCGGGTTGTGGGGGACAGCCGGAGAGGAGCGTCTCCCTCGCCGCTACTGAGTTAACATAATGAGAGGTGCTTCTATGCTCTTCTTTTTTAAAGTAGCACAAATATTAAAGCATGGGTGAAGGATAGATAAGGATTACCTACCCCTTCGCTTCCTTTAAGATTTGTGCAATGAGTCGCAAAGATGTTTTTGATGGGATCAATTGAGATAACTGGGATGGATTATCAATGAGATATTTCTTAAGCAAAGTTTTAGGTAAGTTATAATATAAATTTTCTTAGATGAAATCTAGATCTGCTACTTTTTCCTTGACCTGCTACTTTTACCTTGACCACATATTAGTTGCAGACCTTCTCGGTTATATATAGTCAGTAACTAAGATGGCAGAGACCATCTGTTTGATTGAATATGGTATAAATCTCTGTATGACAAAGAAGCGACCTTTGAATTGTAACTGCGTAGTCTGCGTTGGCGATACGCATGGATGGTTGCAGTGTCTACATGTTCATGTTGCCGTCCGCGGACGAGAAAGCTAGTTCTACCGAAGAATTAATTTGTTCAGGTGATCACTCGGAAAACGTAGTGTTCCTTCTGTGCATTGAAGCAACTATTCTCCTTGACCACAGCACACAACAGCAGCTTCCATGGACGTGAAGTTCCATGGATGTTGTTGACTCCTGCACAATTGACTCGCCAAGTTGAAGGCCTCAGCAGAAGAAGAGACGGAGACACGCATGCCATGCGCACACAAAACTAATAGTGCGCGTGCTTACCGCAAAGGCGGACTTTGACTTGTTCCTTCCAGTTGCTTTTGCGTAATCTGCGTAGACATTGTGTGTTTGCTCGCTAACTAGTCCGGAGTTATTCCGCGTTGAGTTGCTGTCTGAAGCAGACGGCTCTACATATAAATATATACAAATTCAGTCCAAGTCAAGGCCTACCTCATCTGTGTTGACGAAACACGGACACCCATATTCCTCCACATTAATTGTGCTTCTGCTTCCTTCCTTTTTAGGCGTGGTTTTAGGATACTTACCATCAACTTTTTAAAACTCCGACGTTACTATACACAAAAAATATTTGGATTTATCATGCGAAAATGATGCTACTGGCGGATGTGTTAACAAAAATGCTTTCATATCATTCTGTTTTTAATAACTTTTTATAGCATAAAATTAAAAAAGTAATAGTCATATGTGCGGATTAGAAACCGTATCAATGCCCGAAACGACAAGCAAAAAAAAAAAGGGGGGGTGGTATGTTTGAAGCGTTCACTGCAACTAGTCAAAATCATCGTAAGTTACCTATACAATGCACCGAACTTCCCTGGATTAAAGCAGAACATATGTATACGTTGTAAAGAGGAATTGATTTCATTCAATTAGCTTATGATAGTTACTGCGTGCTTCTGTGTACCAGTCAATGATGCAAGTGAAATTTCAACTCCATAACCCAACTCTAACGCACGCAAAATCACAACCCATGTCTTTTTTTCCGAATAGATGGCAAGAGCTCTGCCAAATCATTGAAAGAGGCAGAAGAAAAACATACTAGCTGAGGTACTTCAATTATTACAACATGCCGGGCTTGCTTGAGCAACGGTACAAAAGGCAGCTCTCAAAACCTACTTATAAACGTTCAAAGCGACACCACTCAAGTCTTTTCAGTAGAAGAAGTAAAATCAACTTCTTTGACAAATGCAACTTTTATTGTACATCGAAAATGTTTGTCTTAAAAAAATATATTTGACTAAAAGGAGTGGCTCAGGACTGATGGATAGAACCTAAGAGAATACTTTTACCACTCTAGTTAGCCGAAGTTGAATATTTGACTACAACACATAGGGTTCTAAAAATTGATGAAAATCACTCAAAAGTTATGATCTTTGAACGTAATGAGCCGGCTTGACATTTAAAACCGGTCTAATTCAAAATTTAAAATTTTAAAAAAAATATCAAAAAGTGTTAAAAATTTTTGAAAATTTTTCTGTGAGGCCATGAGGCAATGATAATGATTCTATAAAATTTTCAAATGATTATTGGACATATGTTTTTTAAAAATTCTAACAATGTTACTGTCTTTGTATATGCTCTATTATTTTTTATTTTTTAGGGGGCACTAAATGAAGTCTAATATTTCTAAAAAAATTTATGAGGTTTTAAGGCAATGCTAATGATTTTGTAAAATTTTCAGATGATGATTAGACCTGTGTAGATTTTTAAAATTCTGACAGTGCTATTGACAGGGGCACAATCGTCCTTCTATAATTCCAATGTATCACTAGATGTTCTACACATTTATGCATACTGTCACCTCTAATTGATATCTTAATTACATACTAGTGCATTAATTAGAGGGTTAACGAATGCATTTGGTTGATTGAATTTTCAGGGTCCTCACAGCCATCTACTCAGCTTGAAATCACCTCTGTTTTTTCTTTCCATTTCTTTTGCCAACAGAGAGTGCCATAAATCATTCATGATCGATTTACTTTGTGGGTGACACAAAGTAAATCGATCATGAATTTTGCGGGGAAGGATGAGGAAGCTCCTGGTCGATTTACTTTGCCGTCATTGGGCTCAACAAGTACCTACGATCTCTGTCAATCCGGGCCACATCTAACTAGTCTGACACATGTAAATCGCGTTGCTCAATGTCTTGCTGGAGTACCTACGCTCTCTGACAATATGTGAGTATCGCGCTAAGAGCAAGGCTAATAATAAAGCCTGCTGGTGGGCGTATAGAAGTGCCATGTCATATAGAGCTAATAATAAAGCCAGCTCATGTAATGGCTTGGCTATTAGATTGGCTGAGAGGAGCTCTGTATTAAATATGTAAACAATTAATGCTTGCATGTTTATAAGATCTACTGTGATCTACACAGCAAAACAGATTAGCAACACAATATGCCATCAGGACATACCAAACCATGACTTAAAAACTAGAAAAAGTGATTGCTCCAAGCAACTTTTTTTTGGGAGTAACAGGGACCTAGGTCCATGACATCAAATTTAAATAATATGCATCCTCCAAACAAAATGAACGTTGAATTCATGTAGATTCATATGACCAAACAGAAGGTTAAACAAAATGAACATTTCCTAACGCCATTGCTTCCTGTCAGCATTTCACTCAACTTCCGAAACCTATGCCATGGTTTGAACTTCAGAAGAGTGGAGCCATGGTCCTGAAAGTAAATACAAGATATCATGTCAATGCCCCACCTTATAGGAAAAAAAGAATAGAAACATGCAGATGTAAGTATCCTACCATGACTAATTATGATGGTTATTTCCAAACCTATACCAAATGTGCTCAACCAAATCATTTTTGAGTTGGGTATGTTGTGGACGAGCACGAATAGAAGCCTTTCTACGCAGCACATCAGCAAAACACAAGTTACCACCAATGTTCACTTCACTTGGTAGAGCAAATGATGCCCCTGGATTTTCATTTAAGTCAATATGAATGGTAGCTTCCTCTCTCTCATCTTCGACTATCATATTATGGATAATCACACAGGCTAGCATGATCCTCCCAACACTCTTGCGCTTCCATAGTCGCGCAGGTCGGCGAACAATGGAAAACCTGGACTGCAACACCCCAAAAGCACGCTCCACATCTTTCCTTGCCCCTTCTTGAAACTTGGCAAACAACTTATGCTTCTCTGTTTGGGGAAGTGGTATAGTCTTCATGAAGGCAGCCCATTCTGGGTATATGCCATCAGCAAGGTAGTAACCAGTGCTATACTCATTCCCATTGACCGAAAAATGAACTTGAGGGGCTTCTCCTTTCAGTGCATCAAAAAACAGTGGGGACTGGTTCAACACATTAAGGTCATTGTTTGACCCAGCAACTCCAAAAAAAGCATACCAAATATGAAGGTCATGGGAAGCAACAGCTTCTAGGATCATTGTTGGTACTCCATAATCTCCACGGGTGAATTGCCCCCTCCATGCTAAAGGACACTTTTCCCACCGCCAATGCATGCAATCTATGCTTCCTACCATTCCAGGGAAACCACGAGCCTCATTAACTTGAAGTAAACGCTCAATATCCTCACGTGTGGGGTGTCGCAAGTGTCGGCGTACTTTGCGCCAGGGTCCCCACTCCCCCGCAGTTAAAAAGGTCGCCAGGGGTGTGGTCGACCCGGGGGCACGTGGCGGCCAGGCCACGCCCCTGGGCGACCAGGAAGGTGGTCGCCCCGGGGACACGTGGCAGCCAGGCCACGCCCCTGGGCGACCAGGAAGGTGGTCGCCCCGGGACACGTGGCAGCCAGGCCACGCCCTGGGCGACCAGGAAGGTGGTCGCCCGGACACGCGTGGCGCCAGGCCACGCCGGGCGACCAGGAAGGTGGTCGCCCCGGACACGTGGGCAGCCAAGCCACGCCCGGGCGACCAGGAAGGTGGTCGCCAGGGGACGCTGCGTGGCGGCCAGGCCACGCCCCTGGGCGACCAGGAAGGTGGTCGCCCCGGGGACACGTGGCAGCCAGGCCACGCCCCGGGGAAAGGTGGCACGCGGGCCACTCCCCCGAGGTCAAGGGCATTTAATGCAAGTTGTGCGCATTAAATGCAAGGCGTCTTGAGGATGCGATCGACGGCCCGCTTCCCAGTGCATCGCATTAATTGCGTGACATCACGGCAGCACCTTACCCCCTGACGTAACGGGAAGCGTTGGTGGACGGGGGGCCCGAGGTGGGATTGTGACAGCTGCGGCAGTCATTAATGAAGAGTAAGAACGAGCGACGTGCGCAATAAATAATCCCATGCCAGTGTAATGATGGTGGCTGGGGGGTAAGCCACCCATGCGTCCCCGTCAGCCCTAGTATAAAAGGGAGCCAGGGTGCATGGGAGAGGGGGTTCGAAAGATTGTAAGGTTTTCATTTCCTCCAGCAAGAACACAAGCAATACCAAAGAAAGCAGGACTAGGGCTATTACTCTTATGAGGGCCTGAACCTGGGTAAAAAGCTCTGGCGCCTCCTTGTTCCCCTGAGTTTCCCGGTACCCCGGTCGTCTTCTTCCTTTCCCCGGCAATTGCCCCGAAAGCCCCCTGTTTGAACCTCATAAGCACCCAATTCGGAGGTGCCTGTTAGCTAGAACGCTGACAGTGGCGCGCCAGGTAGGGGCTCTTGGTGGTTAGATTGCCCTCTTCCTTCCATCTCCAGTTCGAAGCTCAGCAGAAGCAGGAGCGCTTGTCTGCATGGCGGAGTCGCACTCCAATCGCGGCAATTTGCCCGAGGAAAGCGGCGCCCGTAGCCGATCCCGACGTTCGGGGAGGGAGCCGGGCCACCCGGGTCCCTCCGCTTCGGGGGGGCCGCGCATGGCTCCTACGCCGGGTCGGCCGTCTAACGGCGCTGGCGCTGGTGGCGACACCCGCGCGAAGCCTCCATGCGGCCCGACTGCTTCTCGATCATCCCCCCAGTAACTCTGGGAGGAAACACCCCAGCCACTCCGTGGCTGCGGGACATCGTCCACCTGGTGGACGCCGCACAACAGCAAGTTGAAGTGGCGACCCGGCCGGAGGCTTCCGGTGCGTGGCGGCAGGGAACGCGCGCGCCTGACGTGCCAGGTTCCAGCCACCACACGACGACCCCTCCCGGCGTCAAGGGTCGGGACAAGGAAGGGGGTCTGGTTGCAACCCCTCGATTCTGAGGACATGCACATGATTCCGCTTCTTCCGCGGTCCCCGAATCTAGGGGAACCGTGAAGACCTCCGATCGCGCCTCGGCGAAGGGCGGCGTCGGCTGGCGGCGACTGCGTCATGTCCTCCGCGCGAACGTCGCGGGGGCATAAGACAGGGGGTCTCTCCCTCGGACTCTAGGGAGAGCGCAGGGTCGCACTCCTCATCCTCTCCTCAGGATCGGGGGGCTGGCGAACGGCGCTACTCCCCCTACAACGTTGGGTGCCAGGCGTTCTCTCCGCCGGCAAGCTGCATGGCCGGAGAGATTCCGCCCCGCCTCCATCGAGAAGTATGATGGTACCACCAACCCAGAGGAGTTCCTTCAGATCTACACCACGGTGGTACGCGCGGCGGGAGGGTCCGAGAAGGTCATGGCCAACTACCTCCCGACGTCACTAACGGGCTCGCCTGCCTTAGCTACTTAACCTCCCGCGAGGCGCTGTGCACTCGTGGGAGCGGCTATCCGACAATAGTGACGCCACCTGTCCGGGCTCCGACGCTCAACCACGCGTGGAGGACGACCTCCACGCACTGGAGCAGACGGAGGAGTCACGAGAGAGTTCATCCGGCGGTTCACCATCGCCGCAACACGATCCCCTGATCTCCGAGCGCCGGTGATCATCGCTTCCGGAGGGGGTCCGGACCGAAGATGCGGGAAAAGATGGCCACGCGTGGCGTCATCTCAACCACATCCGAGTTGTTCTCCCTGGCGCACAAGTGCGCCAGGCGGCCGGCTTCGGAAGTGTGCCACGAGGCCTTCCGATTCGGTGACGTTGGCACTCAAGTCCTCCGACCGCAAGAAGAAAAAGAAAAAGCGGAGGGAGGCAACCGCTAGGGAGGTCTTGGTCGCTGAGCCGGAGCCCAAATCCCGGCGTCATGATGATCAGGACCAACGGGACGAGCGCCGGGGCAGGCGCGGCGACGCGAGGACCGCCGCCGCTCGCCGCGAAACGATGGCGGCAAGCCCTATTGCCCCATCCATCGAACGAGCGGACATGACTTGGAGGATCGCCAAGTTGTATCCAAGGCGGTCGACAGCGGCTCAAGAAACGCCGCGAGAAAGATTGCGAAGACGAAGACGACGAAGATGTGGCTCCGCTAGCCTTCCAGCAGGCGGAGCACACGGTGGCGTTCATACACGGTGGCTCCGCCACCTACTCCTCGAACTCGCAGTACAAGCGGGATCTGAGGCAGGTGTGTGCCACCACGTCAGTCTCCGGGACGGGCCATTTCTTGAAGTGGTGAATACCGATCACTTTGGTCGGGCCGACCACCCAGAGAACACCTCCGGCCCTGGCCATCTCCCGATCGTGGTGTCCCCACGGTCCGCACGCGGTTAGGCGGGTCCTGGTTGATGGAGGCAGTGCCATCAACCTTTGTCGATCGGGCGTATCAGCGCCCAGATCTCAGACGAGAGCTGCGCCCGGCCCGCTTTTACGGAGTAGCCCCGGGTGGGCCTCCTACCCTGGGACAAGTCCGATTGCGATGCGTTCGGAAGTTCGGAGAACTTCCGAACGGAGCCGGTAGATTTTGAGGTCGCCGACTTCGACCTCCCTATAATGCCCTCGCGGCCGCCCGCCCTGGTTAAGTTCATGGCGGTGGCCCACTACGCCTACATCTGGTGAAAATCCCAGGCCTGGGGTCCCATTACGGTGAAGGTGGATAGATTGGAAGCCTGCGGCTCGTGACAGTGCGAGATCTTGCCGGCACCACACCTTTCGGCCAGCGACAAGGGCGACAACCCGGCTCCCCTCGGCCAAGTCCCGCGCTCCGCCAGTGCCCGTGGGCGAGGCAAAGGCGGTCCCCATGGGCGAGGAAGGCTCGGGCAAGGTCGTCAAGATCGGCACCGACCTCGGCGCCAAATAGGAAGACGCTCGTCACCTTCCTCCGGTCTAACCTGGATGTGTTCGCCCGGGAACCATCAGAAATGACCGGGGTCCCCAGGGAGGTGATCGAGCACCGATTGGCAACGCTCCCTGGAGCGCGCCCGGTTCGGCAGAAGATCCGGCGGCAGGCGCCAGAGCGGCAGGACGCCATTCGGGACGAGGTGGAAAAACTGTTGTCTGCCAAGATTGTGCGGGAGGCCGCCTACCCGGAGTGGTTGGCCAACCCCGTGCTTGTAAAGAAGTCTAATGGGAAGTGGCGAATGTGCATCGACTTCACCGACCTCAACAAAGCCTGTCCCAAGGACCCGTACTTTGCCGCGCGGATAGACATCGCCGCCGACTCCACGGGCGGGTGCGGCTTCAGGCTTCCTCGACGCCTACTCCGGTTATCATCAGATCAGCATGGCGCAGGAAGACGAAGAGAAGACCGCTTTTGTGACTCCCCTCGGTGTATATTGCTACGTCAAGATGCCTTTCGGGCTGAAAAACGCTGGTGCCACTTATCAGCGGGCTATGCACATTGTGTTCCGGCCCCAAATAGGGAAGAACCTCGAAGTGTATGTTGATGATCTGGTCGTGAAAACGAAGAGGGCCGACGAGCTTATACAGGACCTTGAAGAGACCTTCTCTCACCTCAGAAACTACTGCCTGAAGTTGAATCCCTTAAAGTGCGTGTTTGGTGTCTCGTCCGGGAAGCTGCTCGGTTTCCTGGTCTCCAGCCGTGGAATCGAAGTCAACCCGGAGAAAATAGAAGCAATTGAGCGAATGCGACCGCCTACCCGGCTCAAGCAACTGCAATGCTTGGCTGGCCGGCTAGCCTCCCTGGGCCGGTTTATATCCCGGCTCGGGGAGAAAAGTCTGCCACTGTTTAAGTTGTTGAAGAAAACCAACTCATTTGAATGGACCCCAGAAGCCCAACAAGCGTTTGAAGATCTGAAGAAGTACCTCTCTTCTCCTCCGGTCTGGTCGCCCCGGCAGGCGAGCCGTTATCTTGTATGTGGCGGCCACCTGTGTAGTGAGCTGGCCCGGTAGCGGAGGCAGGAAGGGGTCCAGCGGCCGGTCTACTACATCAGCAAAGTGCTCCACGACGCAGAAACAAGGTACCCTCAGGCTCAGAAAATGGTCTATGCGGTGGTAGTGGCGTCAAGAAAGTTACGGCACTATTTCCAAGGGAGAGAGATCACAGTGGTCTCCTCGCACCCCTCGCGAGATCCTCCACAACCGAAGCGGAGGGTCGCATCGCCAAGTGGTCCGTTGAGTCGGGAGTTCGGTATCAAGTTTGCTCCTCGTACCTCAATAAAGAGTCAAAGGTGGCGGACTTCATGGTCGAGTGGACTCCATCCGAGTCCGGCGATGAGGTCCCCGCGCCCTCCCCCTGGACGCTCTTCTTCGACGGGTCTTTCAGGCTTGAAGGCGCGGGGGCTGGGGTTCTCCTGGTCTCTCCGACCGGGGACCTCCTCAAGTACGTGGTCGCCCTCGACTTCAAGGCCACCAACAACGTCGCCGAGTACGAGGGCTTGCTGGGCTGGGCTCCGTGCCGCCGCAGCCATCGGTGTCCGGCGCCTGCAAGTAAAGGGCGACTCCCTGCTGGTCGTCAATCAGGCAAGGAAGGACTTTTCCTGTCCTGACCCCGTCATGGCAGCATACCTGGCGGAGGTCAGGAAGTTGGAAAGGCATTTGAAGGATCGATACACTCACATCCTCAGCGTGACAACCATCGGCGGACGAGCTCGCTCGGCCGCCGACCAGGTCTCCTGCACGGCCGGGGTCTTTGAGGAAAGGCTTCGCGACCGTCCATCGCAGCCCCCATTTACGGCGGGACGATGGTGATGCCGCTCACCTCGCTCGGGGAAGGCGGTTCCGTTGGAAATGCCCGGCCAGGCGAAGTACTCGACGACCACCTGCGTGGTCGCCAGATTTGACCAGGAAGGCACATGGATGGATCCGATCCTGGCCTACTGCGGATCAAGTGTGCCCCGATGATGATGCGTCGCCAGAGAAGATAGCACGAAGACCAAGTGCTATACCCTGGTGGGCGGGGACTGCATCACGGGTAAGAATGGAATTCTTGAAGTGCATCACTCGGGAAGAGGGGCGCTTTGCTCGGATATCCATGGAGGCGTGTGCGGAGCCATGTGTCGAGACGAACGATGGCGGGAAAAGCTGTCCGTCAAGGGTTCTATTGGCCAACCACCCTCCAGGATGCTTGCGAGCTGGTGAGGAGATGTGAAGCGTGTCAGTTCCACGCCAAGCAGGTCCACCAACCAGCCCAAGCCCTGCAGACTATCCCGCTCTCTTGGCCCTTCGCGGTCTGGGGGCTGGATATCTGGGCCTGCTCAAGGCCACAGGGGGCTACACCCACCTGTTCGTCGCCATCGACAAGTTCACCAAGTGGGTAGAAGCCGAGGCAGTAAGATCCATCACCGCCGCTGCGGCTGTCAAGTTCATACGAGAGATTTTTGCCCGCTTCGGGGTCGCTAACCGTATCATCACCGACAACGGCGCCCAGTTCACTAGCGCGGCCTTCTTAGACTTCTGTGAAGAGATGGGCACCAAGGTCTGTTTTGCCTCGGTCGCTCACCCCAGGAGCAACGGCCAGGTCGAGCGGGCCAACGCGCTGGTACTGAAGGGCCTCAAGACCCGGGCGTTCGACCGACTCCACAAGCGTGGCGCCCGGTGGACCGAAGAGCTCCCGGCTGTGTTGTGGTCACTCCGGACCACTCCTAGCCGGGCTACCGGGGAAACCCCTTTCTTCCTGGTCTACGGCGCAGAAGCTGTTCTCCCCTCGGAGCTGGAACTGGGGTCACCTCGCGTTACCGCGTTTGTGGAAGAAGACCAGGGAGAGCTGCGTCGAGACGACATCAACCTCTTGGAAGAGGCGCGGGATCGAGCAGCTTTGCGCGCTGCAAAGTACCAGCAGAGCCTCAGGCGGTACCACGCCTCCCGGGTTAATGAGAGAACGTTGGCAGTAGGCGACCTGGTCTTGCGAAGAATCCAGACGCATGCCGGGTCGCATAAACTGTCCCCCCAGTGGGAAGGACCTTTCAAAGTGGTCTCTGTCTCTCGTCCCGGGGCGGTCAGGTTGGCCACTGAAGACGGCGAGGAGCTAGCAAACTCTCAGAATATAGAAAATCTGCGCAAGTTCTACCCTTGATTGGTTGTAAGTCCTTGGTTCCGTCCCCCGACCGGCCGGAGTATGTCTTCCGCTCCGCCGCGGGTCGGGGGAGGCCTTCTGTTTTGAAGTTAAATACTCTTTTTTCCTGTCCAAACCGCCTGATCTTCCTGCCCTTTTTTCGGTCTTTTGCCTTCTGTCGGATAGTGCCGGGGCGATTTGCCTCTGGTACCCTGTCCCAGTAGCGAGGGTAGGATCACTAAGTGTGAGCGGCACACGGGACGGGTGATTGGATGGCTAGTTTAGCACGATCCTCAAAGACGGTCATGACACTCAGGGTGTCCCGTGGGGTCGGCGACTCAACACCAACGCCAAGAACACAGGGCCCCGCGAACTCGCTAAGTGATCGTTCCTAGCTCAAGACCTTAAGTCTCCAAGCGTTCGCGTGGAGCCGTAAAGAATAAGAACAAAGAAATCTTTAAGCCATATAGCGGGAAGCCCGTGCTTCCATTCCATTTGAACTGTCTTGCGTCAAGTTTTTACAGGCAAAAGTAAAACAAACTAGCTAACTACGCTGCGGGGATCCTCCTCGTCCTCTGCGCCGCCTCGGCCGCCACATCCTCAAAGAATCGGAGAACGTCCGGATGAAGCGCCACGTCCTCGGCTACCGCCTCGACACTGAGGGTTCTCCATCGCCCGGTGGCCGCGACACCTTTCCGAGCGTCGTGGACTCCGCTCCTCCGCTGCGCCCGATCGCCTTCGATCCCGGACCGTGGCTGCGGATCGGTTGGGGTCACGGCTTGCGCAACAAGCCACGACTCGCCGTGGCCGCGCGCGGCTGCGCGCCCCTCTGGACGGACCTGGCGGCGGCGGCGAGCGGCGCGTAAGGAAGTCTGGGTCCGATGCAGAGGCGAAGGCATAGTGCCGTGGCTTCTCCTCCTGCGGACCGGCCGCTTCCAGCCCTAACGAGCAAGGCCGCCATTGCTCGGTTGAAGGCATGGCGCAAAGATCTGCAGTGGTGTCCACGTCTGATCGGGCCCTATCGGCCTTCTCCGCCTCGGCTCCGCAGAAACCTCTCCGGCGGCGGAGTGCTTTGTTCCCACGCTCCCGCTTCCAGCCAGCCTCGCTCCAGCCCCGGTCGCGCAGAGATCTTCTACCTCTTTGCGAGGCGGTTAATCTCGATTCCGCCTCCGTCAACCGCTCCCTGCTCGTCGCTAGACGACCGCTTGTGCTGGAATAAAGCTCGCTGAGAGCTGCCAGCAAAGCGTCTGCGTCTGCCGAGGGAACGGAGGCAGTGGGTGGATCCGGGGTAGGGGCGAGGCCGAGCGGACCTCAGATGCCGGCGACGGCGCCAAAGAATCGCCGCTGGGGTCGCCCTCCCTGCCGGCCGTCCTGGGATCGGCTACCGATGGCGCGACCCTGCGACCACGGCGCCGGACCACCCGCGGCTTGGGCAGCGGAAGGGTCCGGGCGGAACCCTAAGAAAGAGACGTGAAAGGCGTAAGTAACGGCAAAATGCCGCTCAAAGAAACTTAAATTCCGTCTTGTATGTGCATTTTTGAATAAGTACCTAGGTGATGGTTTGGGAACCGAGGCACGCCGAGTAAGGAGACCAACCCCGCGGTCTTTGTCGGTGCGATCTGTCGGCCTTAAGAACCCGGGCGGGGCGAATCGCTGACGGGCGGTGGCGGCGTGAGGAAGATTCGCCGCCGCGGTGGTGGCGGCCAGCATGGCTGCCGGCAAGAAGCATGGCGGTGGCTGCTGCCCCACCACCCCAGTCGGCGAAGGCTGAGGAGGAGCCGGCGGCGGAAGGTTTGTTGTCCCCACCCCGGCGGGAGCAAGGAGGGACGGGCCCCCGGTGGTCGGCAAACCTCCCGCCACCAACGAGGAAACGGCCGCCGCGGCAGAAGAAGTCCCCGCGGCCGCCGTAGAGGTTCCCGCCCCGGTCGAGCCCAGAAGGCGGGGCCTTTGGGAACGACCACCATTACCGTCATCATCATCGTCATCCGGACGCCTGCGCCTCCCTAGGTGCCCTCCCCCCTGGCCGCCAGCGGGAGGAGGGTCCCGGATTGTCAAGGGTGCCCGGCGTGTCACGTCGGGCGTGCCCATGGCGTCCATCGACGGCATGGCACGGACTATCGTCGCGCGCTCCCCCGGCGACAACCGGCAGAGCGGGACCGCGCCGTCCGGGAATTCCGGAATGGGGCCGACGAAGCCTGGGCCGGCGCCATCCACTGCCGATTGCGTCGGAAGACGAGTTCGGCGGCATACAAAAAGAGAGGAAGGGGAGAAGCCCCAGAGAATAAAAACACTGTCAGCACCAAAATTCGACCCATAGCGTAGAAGGGAGAGGGATGGCTCAAGGTGAAACGAGTTACCTCCAGGAATGCTCCGGGTCCCGTCGCCGACGCCCATGTATTGCCAGGCCGGCGTGACGCGGGCGGCGAAGAGGGCACAGCCTCCGGGAAACGAAGTCCCGAATGACCATGGGCCCTGTCAAACCCGCCGTCCGCAGGTGGTCGACGCGCGCTAGCATAGCCAGAAGCTCGGGCGTCTCGCTCACATGGGCCCCCCAGTTGGGGTTGCTGATCGCCGGACCAGGCGGAAGCTCCAGCACCTCAATGCCACTATCGTCCTCGGCGTACATCCAATCTTCACGCCAGTTCCTCCAGCTGGATCGACAGTCCAGAGGAAGGTAGCGTGACATGGACCCGTCGCGGAGCCGCAGGTGACAGCTCCAGAATAAAGCGAGTTGCGCCGTGGGCGCGAGGGTGTAGAAGAAGCGAAAAAGAAGGAGGTTGGGAGCACTCCTATGAACATTTCACAGTATGGGCGAAAGCGGCAAGGAGAACGACGGAGTTGGGGAAGATGGATGTGGTGAATAGCATAAAAGTTGAGGACGGAGAGATAAAAATCAAACCGGTGGCAAAGAGTTCGCAAGAAGCCGCCACGAAAAGATCACCTCCCGGACGGCAGCCTAGGCTCGACGGTCCCGGCGAAGACGGAGAGATCCAGCGGTTATGTTCCGGAAATGCGGGCGGCAATCTCCTCCTCGACGGCCGACGAGGAAGAATGGGAGCCATCGGTGCGGAAGAATGTCAAGTCCGTCGGCAAAGACAAAGGAGAAGGAAGCTCTAAAGCCGTGAAGAGAGGCAGGGTGAGGAGAGTTAGAGGAAGGAGGAGTTCCCCCTCGGTCGACTTTTATAAGGCTGCGAGGAAAGCCACTGGCGGGAGAACCAAAAGGACGCCGGTTCGGGAAAAGAGAGGGAAGTTCAAAAGCCAGTTAAGAAGGCGTGTCCCAAGGATCGTGCGGCGGTTGCAGTGGGAATGACGGCGCAAACCGCTTCGGGAACCGGAAGAAGCCGAAAAGTCTCCCGAAGGCTGCGGGCGAGTGGGCTAATTAATGGCCCCACCCGGAGGCCGAGCGGTTCTCCGATTAGTATTCAAAAGAGAGAAAAAGGAAGTTGGTAGGTCAAAAGCGCTCTGGGTGGACCGGGCTACTGTCGGCGTACTGCGCCAGGTCCCCACTTCAGCATGATTAAAAGGTCGCCAGGGTGTGGTCGACCGGGGCACGTGGCGGCAGGCCACGCCACTGGCGACCAGGAAGGTGGTCGCCCCGGGGACACGTGGCAGCCAGGCCACGCCCCTGGGCGACCAGGAAGGTGGTCGCCCCGGGGACACGTGGCAGCCAGGCCACGCCCCTGGACGACCAGGAAGGTGGTCGTCCCGGGGACACGTGGCAGCCAAGCCACGCCCCTGGGCGACCAGGAAGGTGGTCGTCCCGGGGACACGTGGCAGCCAAGCCACGCCCCTGGGCGACCAGGAAGGTGGTCGCCAGGACGCAGCGTGGCGGCCAGGCCACGCCTAGGCGACCAGGAAGGTGGTCGTCCCGGGGACACGTGGCAGCCAGGCCACGCCCCTGGGCGACCAGGAAGGTGGTCGCCCCGGGGAAAGGTGGCACGCGGGCCACTCCCCCGAGGTCAAGGGCATTTAATGCAAGTTGTGCGCATTAAATGCAAGGCGAAGGATGCGCGATCGGCGACGCCCGCCTTCCCAGGCACGCATTAGTGCGTGACATCACGGCAAAGACCTTACCCTCGACGTAACGGAAGCGTTGGTGGACGGGGCCCGAGGTGGGATTGTGTGGCGATCATTAATGAAGAGTAAGAACGGCGACGTGCGCAATAAATAATCCCATGCGGTGTAATGATGGTGGCTTGGGGTAAGCCACCCATGCGTCCCGTCGACCCTAGTATAAAAGGGAGCCAGGGTGCATGGGAGAGGGGGTTCGAAAGATTGTAAGGTTTTCATTTCCTTCAGCAAGAACACAAGCAATACCAAAGAAAGCAGGACTAGGGCTATTACTCTTATGAGGGCCTGAACCTGGGTAAAAAGCTCTGGCGCCTCCTTGTTCCCCTGAGTTTCCCGGTACCCCGGTCGTCTTCTTCCTTTCCCCGGCAATTGCCCCGAAAGCCCCCTGTTTGAACCTCATAAGCACCCAATTCGGAGGTGCCTGTTAGCTAGAACGCTGACAGCAAGTACTCCCCACCAAACACCTGAATCACCCCCTGTGCAAACTTGTCCAAACACTCTAATGCAGTACACTTCCCTATCTTCAAGTATTCATCAAGGGAATCTGCAGGGGTGCCATATGCTAGCATACGCATTGCTGCGGTACACTTTTGCAGTGGTGAAAGACCTATTCGACCAGCACAATCTGCCCTATAAGTGAAATAGGGAGACCACTGGCCAAGTGCATCCACAATGCGTAGAAAGAGGCGCCTATTCATACGAAATCTAGTACGAAATGTACTGTCGGGGTACAATGGTTGTTCAGCAAAGTAGTCCTCCACAAGACGCTGATGAGCACCTCCATGATCCCTCCGGATGCTCTTCCTTGGACCATACTGTCGCTAAGATACCCCAGCGGTATCATTGATCTTCATTGCAAGCCTCCTAGCAAAGGAGTCTAGGACGCTCTGCTCAGCAACATACTCTTCAATGATTTTGGAAGGGGCTAGTTCATCTGAGTGGGAAGATGAATCCGACATGGCTGAGAGATAGGGGAAGGAAGATGGGATTGATAGGATTAGCAGAACAATGAGAGGTTTGGGTGGATGAGCTTGAAGAGGCGATGGAGCATTATATAGATGTGTGCTGTTCTGGGTTAGGTGAATAACTATTGTAGTCAATTTTAGTTGCATTGTAGTTCTGGACTAGATTAAATGCAGCACAGATTTCAATAGACCACAATTTCAGCATTGTAGTCAAGTAAAATTAAACCATTGACTCAAATATACCACAATTTCAGCATTGTAGTCAAGTAAAATTAAACCATTGACTCAACCAGATTAAATGAATGGTGTAGCACCAATAGATGCACGGTGTGGTGATATGCTCTCAGGATCTGTTAGTGAATGATCAAAAAAGCGCAGGGGCGTGCCCCTACAGTACCAATGGAACCACACAAAGAAGCCAATAGGCCTGTGCTGACGCCCAATGGGGCAGAGTAAGTATTTCCCATATTTTATGTTTATCGATGGTTGAAGAACTTGAACATTCTAATCTTCGCGTGGCTGACACATTTGCTAATGCAACTAGCAACTGGAATGTGCACCCACCCTGTCCTAAGGGCTAAGGTAACGACTACCCTCTCCCTTCTTATCAAGCAAAACAATCCTGGGACCTATGTATCAGTGGATACCAATGGACTACCCGTTAAGCTTGTGGTTCACCATTGGCACCAATGTCCTTCAGATGTATGGGCTACTGTGTTGGATGATTTCTTGTGAGTAAAATTAAACCATTGACTCAACCAGATTAAATGAATGGTGTAGCACCAATAGATGAATGCACATTATTAAGCTGATTGAAAGAGCTGTGCAGATCTTAAATCATAGATAGCTAAATTATTAAGCTCTGTACGTAAGCCAAAATTAAACTCTGTACGTAAGCCACTTAGTAAGCTGATTGAAAGAGCTGTGCAAATCTTAAATCATAGATAGCTAAAACTAGTACTCTTGACAAAAATGGACCATCTGTTTTGTGGTCATCCTCATAAGTTTTCAGTGCCCTGTCCATTAAATCCACATCAGATTCACCACTAGCCCACAAAGCATTAGCCTCCTTCCAAGCAGCACAAAACCATGCAACCCTTTTCTTAATTCTCCCAAAGCGGTCCTTGATTTGCTTCGCTAGCCTTGCCCGATTTTTTGGGGTGTTGTTGTTGTAGACAGCAGCAACACTTTTCCAATATTGGTCATTCTTCTTGTAATTTGATCCGATTGGATCGTTTGAATTATTCAACCAAGCACTGACCTGCAATATTAAAAAAATTATTGATGTGCTAGTAATGTAACACATGGAAGCCATTACCTAAGAAAACAACTTACCAATCTAAGATCCTCCTCTTTTGTCCATGTCAAGCGCTTTTCAGTCCTAGTGCAATCACCATCATTGTCTCCAGCGCCAACATTGATATGTTGCGATGAAATCCCATTGCTCGCAGCTTTTGTGTTCTTCAAAAAACTAAGTAAACCACCAGGTGGGTGAGAATCCACTCCCCTGCTCAAGACATATATACTGTATATCAAATTTATGTAGAATTAGCCTTCTCAATATATGTAGATTTTGTGGAGTTTATGACTAATCCTATTTTGTAACCCTTTCGTCTACCAAACCATGCAAAACAGGATATTGCTAATGAATTTAAATAGGATAACAACAAGCAGCAGTCAATTGCACCCTTGTTGCCGGCACACGAAGCTTCTAATAAAGAAACAAAATGGTAATAAGTGACATGAAACTATTGAAGCTGTTGTCTGATACTACTGAAGCAACTACTGAAGCTGCTGTCTGATACTACTGAAGCAACTAATAAAGAAACACCTTTTGTAGATTGATGGAATTAGTTGTATCCAACTACTGAAGCTGTTGTCTGATAGTAGAAGTTTTTGCATAATATGTGGTTGAACTTTTTGCTGCTTCAGTTTTTGCACCACAAATCACCATCGTGTTATTGTTTTAAAAAGGAGACAACTTTGTCGTTAGAAATAGGAAAATAAAAAGGCCAGAAATCAAATACTCTGCTAGGGGAAAGATTACACTGTTAAATCTGTGTTGTCATGAGATCCAAAGTGAATAGTAGTAAACTTGTTGCATCATTACCAAACCATTTCCCATCCAACTCAAAAGTCTGAACTTATGTCATGGGAAATCTTTGGGCCAATTTCACATAAAGAAAAGGTGAGGAAAGGAATGAGCATTACCCGTGGGATGCTGGTGGTAGAAATGGTGACCTAATAAAGTACCTTGGATAGCATTAAAACTATCTATCAGTATCATGATCAACTGAATAACATGTAGAGCAACGTCTAGCTCAGAGTTTGACAATTCGGCCCGGTTCGAGTTTTTGATACTCTTGGCAATTAATTTGAGGCATTATTTTTTGTGCTGTACAATACACTTGGATCATTCTCTATTTTTGAGTAATGCCCAAAGTGTCTGTGATAGTCCATTATATATGTTTGATGTTGGGTTTCTTTCACATCTCCTTCGTGTTGATGTCTTATAAATGCAGTGGAAATTTATCTTGGGAGCAACTATTGTCTATTGAGATATGCAAGACTTCGGAAGACATATGTATCTTTATATGCTTCCCTTCTGAAATCTGACATGAGTCGACTGGTTGTTGATGATAATGAGGAGATTAAGAGCCTGGAATCTGGATCGTGAACTAGATATGGAAGTTATTCTACAGTGGAGGTAATATGTTTATTTTGCAGACTAAGAGCCTCCATGAAGATTATCTCGCAGATCTTGTCCTGGAATAGTGGATAAGTGAAAAGCTGGTAGCGATATCCCATAATGATTTTACCTAGATGCTCATAAAAATGCGAAAGCAAGAAGTTCCCGTACTTAGGGGCAGCATATGTTTTCTCACAAAAACTCCAAAGAAGCAAATATTCCTCTTGCTCTACAGAATCTACTCATACTCCTGCTTCCAAATCGAGTTCCAAATAAACTCCACTGGAGCAAATATTCGATTCCATCTTTGCCGATGAAAAGTAGCAGATAAATTCCACCAAGCAGCATCTGTGCACTCATTGAAATGCAGCCACTGTACCAGAAAGAAATCACGACAAGGGGGGATTAAAAGTACCAGGCTTGAAGGTCGGAGTCCTCACGATCCGTGGGCAACGGAGATGCAGATGCGGCAATACCGGCAGGCGGTGCCCACCAAGGACCTGACGAACTCGCCATGCCTGCTTGTTGAAGCCCGGTGAGCCAAACTGGTGCGGAGGAGGCTGCCATGGACTGCGGTGGTGGGGGTGGGAACCAGGTGCCGCGTCCGAACGGCAGGGCTGGTTGAGGTTGCGCTGGTGGCCAGACGGGTTGAGATCCTGACGGCGGTGGTCGTACGGGCTGAGATCCCGGCGGCGGAATCTCTAGAGGTGCCGGAGCACGTGCCCTCTTGGATTGTCGACCCATCTCGCAGCGGCGCCGGTGATGGCTGGTTTGGCTTCTAGGGTTAGGGAGGTGGCGATTGTGCACGATTCGGCCTGGATTTGGGATCTACAGCTCGATCTGGCGCGCGAGGAAGCGATTTGGGGCAGCGGATTGGCGGGAGGTGCAAGGCGATTTGGCGCGCGACTGGGTCGATGCACGGGATCGGGAGGAAGGAGAGCGGGGAAACAAGCGCCGAGTCTATCGCTCGCAGCTGGCTGGAAGCGAGCGTTTTAGCCTCGTACGATGCGTTTTAGCCGAGCGATAGATCGAGCGCCCGCTTCGTTCTCTTTCTTCTTTACTTTCCCCTCCACCTAGGATTTTGATGACGTGGACAATTTTACAGCCTGCCTAGTAGGACTTATTATACTTGCTCTAAGAGCAAGTACAATAGAAAAGCCTACTGCAGACTAGTAAGCTAAAAGCCAGCTTATACAATAATTGTCTCTAAAAGTTGTCTTTAAATATTGTGCAATAACTATCTCTTCTCTCTTGTACATAAATGATTTACCTATGCATCCGTGCAAAGCTAGCTACTAAGGCTATTCCTAATGGGTAGTATCATACTCATTAAATAGATGCCACATAGGATTTTTTGCTGATGTGGCAAAGCATTAAATAGGAGGGAGAAGAAAGCTGTATCTTGAGCAAGATACTGCTTTGGCACGATATCTTGAGGTGTACGAGAATCTAATGCTCTGGGCCCACTTTCATAGACACAACATCACACCAATTAATTATTTTAACCATATAAGTATGATACTATGCATTGTAGAGAGTGTTTCTTCAATGCAGTATCATAGTTTTCATCCTATGTGGTATTCTTGGGTATTGGAGTATGACACTTCACACTGGGAATAGCCTAAATAAGAGCCAGTTATCTTCTCTCTCATCGTTTCTCACTCTTCCACATAGACAAGTGCTGACATGTACAAACTAAGAGCTGACGTGGCCTTATTGTACGTGCTCTATAACTAGTCTGAGACATGTGAGTATCGCGCCGCTCAATGTCCCGCTAACTAGTCCAGAGTTATATTCCGCATTGAGTTGCTGTCTGAAGCAGACGGCCCTACATATAAATTCAGTCAAGTCAATGCCTACCTCATCTGTGTTGACGACACACGGCTTTGTACGACACCCAAATTCCAGCTCAATGAATTTAAAGTGCCAGCTCACGCACGCGAAATCACAACTCATGTCTTTCATTTTCTGTCATACTTTTCTCAATTTCAACGCAATCTTAATCTTTATGCAAAGTCAAAATATGCCTTGTAAAAATGAACGAGGGAGTATAAAGCTTGCATGTAAATTTAATGAAGCCTTTTCCTTATATACTCCTATTTATTCTCCCTCAACTATATGCATTTATTCATTACCACTCACACATAGTATATCTTTCATTTTTCAAGATAATTAAGTGGAGGCAAGTTATTCTCTCTTGTACCTTTCTTAATTTCAACTAACGTTAATCCTTATTCAAAATTAAAATACATCTTATAAAAATGAACGGAGGGAATACTTCAATTATTACAACATGCCGGACTTTGTTTGAGGAGCTGCCAGCAACGGTACAAAATGCAGCTCTCAAAACCTACTTACAAACGTTCAAAGCGACACAACTCATGTCTTTTCAGTAGAAGAAGTAAATCAACTTCTTTGACAAATGCAACTTTTGTTGTACATCGAAAATATTTGTCTTAAAAAATATTTGGCTACAAGGAGTGGCTAAGGAATAATGGCAAGTAGCTAAGAGAATAAATTTACCACTATTTAGCCGAAGTTGAATATCTGACTACAACACTCAGGTTCTAAAAATAGATGAAAATCGATCGAAAATTATGATTTTTTTGACGAGCCTGCTTGAGATTTAAAACTGGTCGGTAAATCGGTCTAATCTAAATTTTAAAAAAATTGAAAAAAAATATAAAAGAAGTGTTAAAAATTTGGAAATGGTCAACACCTAGGAGGATATCCTGTCGTGCCCGGACCTTGCTTCACTGTCGAATATTTAAAGCAGCGCCTGAGAGCCGACGGCAAGTAGAGGTATCAGAAGACTAAGCTTTCTGCTCTGCTCTATTTATGTCGGAAACCTGCATGCAGCTCAAAACACCAACACAAGCTAATGCTCTTCTCGCCATGGCCCTTCCAAGCATTCCTGTCACCTTTCTGGCCGTCTTGCTGCTGCTGCCCACAGCTTCCATCGCTTCTGATACCTCTGCACTCCTCGCCTTCAAAGCACAGGTCTCCGACCCGCTCGGTGTTCTTCGCAGCAACTGGACTAGCAGCACATCCATGTGCGACTGGGTCGGCATCTCGTGCAGCCGCCGGCATCGCCAGCGCGTCACTGCCCTGGTGTTGAAGGATTTTCCCCTCCAAGGAGAGATCACGGCTCATCTCGGTAATCTCTCCTTCCTCTCAGTCCTGAACCTCACCAACACCAACCTGACGGGCTCCATTCCATCTCAACTTGGAAGACTGCCTCGTCTTGAATACCTCAACTTACAGTATAATCAGCTCTCTGGTCCAGTACCTATAACCATCTTCAACATGTCCAGATTACGAGTCATGGCACTGTCATACAATAACAATCTAACTGGGCCCATTCCTACTAATGAGAGTTTCAGCTTACCCATGCTCAAGTCAATCTCCCTTTCCGGGAACAATTTTACTGGTCAATTTCCACTGGGTCTTGCTACATGTCACCACCTCCAAACATTATCTCTGTCTCAAAATTTCTTTGTGGATCTTGTTCCAACGTGGTTGGCTAAGTTGTCAGAGCTCAGCAGCCTTGATTTAGGAGGGAATCAGCTCGTCGGGTCGATCCCCATCGAGCTCGCCAATCTCACTAGGCTTACTGCGATACACCTCTCACGCTGTAATCTACAAGGAGAGATTCCATCAGAACTAGGACAGCTGAGACAACTCTTGCATTTGCATCTTGCGGGCAACCAACTAACAGGTCCCATTCCTGCTTCCCTTAGCAACTTGTCTAACTTACTTTGCCTAGATTTGAACACGAATCAGTTCACTGGGTCAGTGCCGGCAACACTTGGAAACATGAGATCTTTGTATTTTCTTAGCATCGGATGGAACCAGCTAGAGGGGAACCTTGACTTCCTTGGTACCCTGTCCAATTGTAGATATCTGCAAACACTTAGCCTCTCAAAATGTTTCTTCGCTGGGAACCTCCCAGACTATGTGGGAAACCTCTCTAGACAATTGCAATCTTTTGGTGCAGGCGGCAACATGCTAACTGGTGGGATCCCAGCTTCAATGTCAAATCTAAGTGGTCTAATTTCGATAGATCTTTCGAATAACCAATTAATCAATGCAATCCCAGAAGCCATCGTGATGATGGAGAATCTCCAAGGGCTTTACCTCTCTAGAAATGGCATGTCTGGCCCTATTCCAACGCAAATTACTAAGATAAGGAGCATGGAGCAGTTATATCTTGACAATAACAAATTCTCTGGCTCTATACCTGATGAAATCAGTAACCTAAGCGGGTTACATTACCTTCAACTATCCCAGAATCAGTTATCTTCAACAATACCAGTTAGTATATTTCATCTTGGCAACCTTGTCCAACTCAACTTATCCCATAACTTATTCACCGGTGCATTACCGGTCGATATTGGCCGCATGACCCAAGTCAATGAAATCGATCTCTCTGGCAACCACTTGCATGGGAGCATACCAAGTTCAATTGGACAACTTCAAATGCTAACATACCTGAGTATATCACACAACCAATTCCAAGATTCTAACATACCTGAGTATATCACACAACCAATTCCAAGATTCAATTGGACAACTTCAAATGATATCTGGTGCTATCCCCAAATATATGGCCAATTTGACCTATCTAACGAGTCTGAACCTCTCCTTCAATAGGCTAGAAGGTCAAATACCTGAAGGAGGCGTTTTCTCAAACATAACTCTGCAATCTTTGATGGGGAATCCTGAGTTATGTGGTGGTGCTCCGCGTCTACGGTTTTCACCATGTCCGAACAATTCTCACTCGATGAAAACACACTTCATAAGGATTTTACTCCCTACCACAATTCTAGTGCTTGCAACAGTAGCTGTTTCCTTATACCTGCTTATTAGAAAGAAAACCAAGAAGCAGGGGGGTCAATCAACTTCAGCTAGTGTTGTTGACATTAACAGCCATCATTTAATCTCCTATCATCATGTTGCACGTGCAACTAATAATTTCAATGAGGATAACTTGTTGGGTGTCGGAAGTTTCGGCAAAGTATTCAAGGGCCAACTGAACAATGGCTTTGTGGTTGCGATAAAGGTTCTCAACATGCAACTGGGACAAGCTACAAGGAGCTTTGATAATGAATGTCAGGTGCTGCGCATGGCTCGACACCGCAACCTGATAAGGATAATTAACACATGTTCCAACCTAGACTTCAAAGCCTTGGTACTTCAATACATGCCCAATGGTAACTTGGAGACATTTCTGCACAATGAAAACAAGCCACATCTTGGGTTTCTCAAGAGATTGGACATTATGATAGAGGTGGCAATGGCGATAGAGTATCTTCACCATCAGCACTACATGGTGGTCTTGCATTGCGACTTGAAGCCCAGCAATGTGCTATTTGATGAAGACATGACAGCACATGTGGCAGACTTTGGTATATCAAAATTGTTGTTAGGTGATAGCAATTCCATGGTCTCCATGAGCACTCCTGGAACAATCGGTTACATGGCACCAGGTACTTAATTGCACTGATTGTGTGCTCGGGCTAGTCATTAATTTGGTAAAGCATCGGTTTATTCGTTATGATTAATAACTATCCCTTTTTAATTTCTTCATGATAGAATATGGATGCATGGGGAAAGCATCAAGGAAGAGTGACGTGTTTAGCTATGGAATCATGCTGCTGGAAGTCTTCACCGGGAAGAAGCCAACAGATCCCATTTTCGTTGGGGAATTGACCCTTAGGCAGTGGGTCCAGCAAGCCTTCTCCGCGAGGCATGTCGATGTTGCGGACGTTAAGCTATTGCGAGATGGCCTGAATAACTTTCTGTTATTAATATTTCAATTGGGTTTAATATGCTCAAGCAACTCACCCGACGAAAGGATGACAATAACTCATGTCCTCACGAAGCTGCAGAATATCAAGAAAGACTTCCTTATTGGTTCGACGATAAGAGAGGAAAGTACTCAGTAAATATCTCAGGTTCATGTAAGGTTTATTTCCCTTTGTTGACAAATGATATTTGCGAGGTTTTCTGTTTGCTCTTCACATATTTCAACAAGCATAGTGTGATATCCTACCTTTTTTGCTACAGTGCAATATAAAAGAATTATGCTCGTCCTATGATTAATAGCTAGCACGCACCGGCATAATTTAAAAACACAGCCATACAAAAGTTGCAATATTTTATTACATCGGAAGTTTAATACACATAATAAATACACAACCAAAAATAAACAACAGTGGAAACTTTCATCTTGTTGTTTGCCAGCTAAGCTTAGTATTTCACAGGCAACAAATGAAGTGAATCCTTAGAAAGAGTCATCATTAATAAACCCGTATTCTGTGTCATAATAAGTGTCTTTGAGATGTTCTGTTTCTTCACATAAAAACAATAGTAGTGCAAGTTGAGTATGAAAGTACTCGCAAGACTTTGACAAAGCCTAAATATATGCAGACTGAATCAACTAAAAGGCTGCTAAGGTTATTTTTGCATAAAGCAGAAATTTGAAATGAAATACTGAATAGTAACTTGAAAGCGTAAATAAAATAAAAACAATTTGACGAGTAATTAAAATAACAAGTAGTAATTGAAAGAAATGTAATAAATTACTCACAGCCCTTCGTGAGTAAACTCACAATCCTTCGTGAGAAATAAAATAATTAACATAAAAAGATTTACTAAGAAAATTTCATTCCAAATCATCTGTTTCAACTTATGAAAATAGAAAACAGTTAACTAGTTTCAGTTCTCCAAGTTATCCATGACCATGGATAAGGCTCATCGATTAGTTTTACACTTTGCAGAGGTGTACTGCTTTACCTGTAAGGAATGATCATCTCTTTTTGCAAAGCTTAATTAACACACTTCCTTTGGTGTGTCACAAAGAGATCATACAAAATTGTTACATTATTTAAACCTAGCTTTGCACCGACCCGGTAACGTAAAATCATTGCTATGGTAGAAACAAACAATCACATAAATTATAAATCTTTTTGAGCTAAATAAAACAATATCCGTTTCTCCCAAAATTGCTGATAGATCCTACCCTTCACGAAAAGACCAAAAATTTTCTACTCAAGATTTCTAGGGCTAAACCAAAAAGAAGAAATGGAGGAAAATAGAAAAAACTAGGGTTTGAGCTCAAAACCTAATGGATTGAACTTGGAGTTGATTCCACCGGTCTTGAGAATTGCTTAGGGCTTGATGAAGCTGTCCCGCACCTTGAACTTGCTTCTCTTCTTGCTTCCTTGGTGCAGCTCGGTCGGGAGAGGGAAAGGGAGAGGTGAGCTCGGCTTGGGAGAGGAGAGGAAGAAGGAGGAGGAGAGCAACACGAGAGAGAGGGAGAGGAGCCCGGTGGGGAGGGAAGAATGCGGAAGATGAGGTGGCTCGGGAGCTTCTAGAGCCGGGGAAAATACGGTGTCGTGGCCACAGTCGATGGTATGGGCGCCGCTGGTGATATTTTCCTGCCGGTATCTTTGCTCCGACAACGTCAGATCTTGGCTGACCCGATAATCTTGGTACATTGGCCGGTAATAGCTCCGGCTCCGCTGCATAACTCCGATTTCTCCACGGTTTTGCTTCGGTGTTCAAAATTTCTCTAGGAGGGCTCTTGGAAAAGGTTTAAGGAGTCCAATGGAAGGCCCTAATGCTTAGGTTGCTAAGAATCTCGGCCGGAAACGACATCTAGGGTTTCGGGTGTATCGATCGAAACAGTTCGAGCGATTAAACCCTGACGCAAATTTTTTTAGTTTTAAAAAACCCAAAATTTTCATAATTACATAAATTACATAAGAATCCTTTTCGTCTTGATTTCTCACCGAAAAAAAACATTTCACACTAATTTTTTGTCTCGGTCCAAATTTTCTAAGATTGAAATATATTTTTCCCACCTGATTATATTATCAAAATCATTTTTGTGTCCCGATTTTTTCTGAAAAAACAACAAAAAATTCAAAAATAAAAAATAAAAAATCCCTTTTTGGTCTCGATGTTTCCCAGAGGTTCACTTTACAGACCAATTTTTCCCAAAAAAAAACCCCATAAATTCATGAAAAGACCCTATGTTACGAAAAGATCCTCTAAAAATTTGGAAAATACGTCTCAACCTATTTCTCCCCGAAAAGGTCTATTTTTATTTTTTTAAAACTGCAAAGGTTTTGTAATTACATAAAAATCCTTCTCATCCCGATTTCTCACCGAAAAAAAGCTTTTTACGATAAAATATTTTTTTCAAGCAAGCTAAAAAAAGAAATCAGTAGAATACGTCTCAACCTATTTCTCCCCGAAAAGGTCTATTTTTATTTTTTAAAAACTGCAAAGGTTTTGTAATTACATAAAAATCCTTCTCATCCCGATTTCTCACCGAAAAAAAGCTTTTCACGATAAAATATTTTTTTCAAGCAAGCTAAAAAAAGAAATCAGTAGAATTTTTTCGATCGGTAATTAGCTCGGCGCTGCCTTCTAGTATTAACGGACCGTCTTTTCAGGGTGGAATTTTTTCGATCGGTAATTAACTCAGGATGCAGCAGGTCGCGCTCAAAGTCCTAGGTCAATGATCGAGGTATATGTAACGGACCATCTTTTCAGGGCTCGTTTAAATAACACAACAGCTACCCAAGATGATTAGTTGCCGGGAACCAAGCATTTCACTGTCAAACACAGAGTTAACTCCAATTATTTTTATTGAATATAGGGCCTAACGGCCAAGTTTTACAAAAGAGGGCGCAGCGGGGCCCTAGATGTAATACAACCAAAACACCGCATATGCAGGGCCTAAGCAAAAGACTAAGACCTCAAAACCAGACCAAATCGCCATTGTGAGACCCCGGATCGGCTATCCGAAATCTCCTGTGCATTTCCGTACTAGTCCCAGATCAGTAGCTAGTACACACAGTCACAGTGATACTTCATTGCCGAACATAACGAAACTTGTATTATAAATATTCCAGTATGGGCCACATGGCCACTTATTACAATACACGGTCTAAAGACCGGAAACAAAGCAGCGGAAACAAAAAGCGAAACGGGCAGACGCCAAAACGCCACAGGCGACGACTAGGAACGCGACTAGTCCTCCTGGCAGCCTTCCTCGTACTCCGCGTAGAACTCGCCCTCCTCAGTCGCATCTTGATAATTTTCTGATGATGACATGTTGGTGTAGCACGTGAGTACAAACGTACTCAGCAAGTCTGGGAAAATATGCTTATGTGGGCTTTCCAAAGGAAGCTTAGTAGGGTTCATTTGCATAAAGCCAAATTTTATTAAACCATACTTAGGTAATAGCATTTCACAAAGCAACTTTTCGCAATTCTTTTTAATCATTGAAATATATAATATCGTAGTGAGGTTCTATCCACCATCACCGATATAAAAGGCTCTATCCGCCAGATTTTAAAGAATCAGGGTTAATCATGTGACTCCATCCGTCAAATACAAACACAGGTTCTTTCCACCTGGTTGGCTCTATCCGCCAAATCACATCCGAGTTCTAACCACTCCGAACCCCAAAATAAAACACTTTTCAGTTTGAAACCAAAATCAAAATCTACCAATATGAAAGCATTCCTTGCTTTTGCCTTTGGCCATGGCAGCGGCTATTCGAATAGTTTTACTCTGCAGAGGTGTACAACTTTACCCACACGACACGATCATCTCTTAATGCCAAGCTATTAGCACACTTCCTTTGGTGTGCCTACAGAGAAATCGTGACAAGGCCGTTACAATGTTTCTACCTAGCTAGACCCAATGGCCGAGGTTTCACCGCATTGTTAGGGTTCTCTCCACGATCTGAAGCCCCTCTTGCGCCGTGTGAGGAAAACAACAACAACAACAATAACAACAAAGCCTCCTTAGGCTCTCACACAACAACCGAGTGGTGAGTCTAAACTAGGCTTCTACAAATTAGTGGGCCAGGTCGTACCATTATAGACATGTGGTAGTACGGTGTTGCTTAAAATGGCAATCATAAGCGTCGGTCCTTATATGACTTGGGGCGGTACTTGCACAAAAGGATCAAGACTCGATCCGCTCCCACCCGACATTCCATGCCGCCCAAGTCGAAATCATTTTCCCTTTTCTTTTTATTTTAGAAAACAATACTATACCAATTATAATACCTTTCAAGTCATTTTGGTAAACATTCATTTTTGAGAAATCCCTCCCATGGGTTAACTTCATCGATAAAGATCCTAAGCAATTCTACCGTACTACAATCAAGGGATACCATATAAGCGTAAGCATGGTATAAGCAATGTCCTAGGGTTACAAGTAATATGGTTGTCGATATCAAAGAGAGGTAATCACAATTTGGATTAGCTAAGTCCTTATATTTGACATACGACTTTAAACATAGCATGCAAGTTTGTAAAGCATTTAAACACATTTGAAAACGTAGGATCAAAATGCGTCAAAGGGACTTGCCTTCTGTCGCGAGTAGGTCGTCGTACGCAGCAGGCGGCGTGGGTCGTGATCGCGTCGGCGCCTCGACTCACAGCGCAAAACGAGGCAATAAATAAATAACAGAAAATAAATAAAATCTAAAAATTACAAAAAATAATACTGGCAGGTAGATCTTGATTTTAGATGAATTTAGAAATTTGAATGAGATCAATCGGAGTTCGGACGAGAAAGTTATGAGCTTCCGAAGTTTGAATTCGAATAAATCAGCAGGATATTCGAATATTCCGCTTTTGACCGAGTCAACGTTGATCGCGCTTTGACCGGACTTTGGTGGCCAAAGAGTATGACATGTGGGACCCATGTGTCATAGAGTGGGAGAAGCTTCTCAAATAAGATTTCCAAACTCCCTTGCTGGAGAGAGAGAGAGAGAGAGAGAGAGAGAGACGCCGGTGGGCTTGCCGGGCGGAGGTGAGGCTGGCCGGCGGCGACGACGGCGGGGCGGCCGGCGGCAAGGCGGCGGGCGGCGGGCGTGGCGCCGGAAGCGGCGGCGGGCGGCTCCGGCGAACTCCATGGGAGCTCCAAAACAGAGAGCTCCAAAATGGGAAAAAGAACAGGTTTTTCCCAAAACTTGATTTTTCCACCAAATTTGCATGGAATTGATCCAAACAAAAGCATGGAATCAATAAATAACAACCTAAGGCACATCTAGGATGAAGGAATTGGATTGAAACTCAGGAATGGATGAATTCGACTGACGAGCAGCAGTTCGGCCGAAGTTGGTAAAACGTGAAATTCGTCGCCACCGATTGATGCAACCTAGAATTAACGATTGGGTTAGATGCTAGACTCATCCACGGTCACAAGGAACCAAGTGGCATGAAGAAAGGCTCACCGGAGAGGGAGAAACGACGACGAACTCAAGAACTCCGAAAAAGCACGACACGAGCTCGGTTTTCTTGATCTAGAGAGCAAATGGTGGGGAGATGCAAAGAGGGGCTTACACCACCGGAAAGAGGGCTTTTATATAGAGAGATTAAAGGTGGTGGTGCGGCGTTTGGACGAGAAACGGCCGAGCTATGAGCAATTAAAGTCATTATGACCGTTTTCGGTTTTTGGGCGCCCGTGCGAATTCCGGCGAGCTCTCCGGCGAGGGGTGGTGGGGAATGCGAAGAGGACGACGCTACGGATTCAACGGAACCGACGGCTTGTCGTTTGGTGATGCGTGGAGGGAGTTATGAGCAATTAAAGAAGAGGTAGCCATTGATGGAGCTTGGAGCTTCCTCTCCCACCATGCATGGCTAGAGGTTGAAGATGACACTATTCATGTGCCACGTGTCACTCCCTCATTGGTCCTCTTTTACGCAAACGTTCCGCCCTAGAGAAAAATTAGGAAAAATGGCCTAAAAATTCTGGAAAAATTCCTAGAGCCATTTTAGAATATTTGGAACTCAATGGAATTGGCTTGGTTGAATTTGGACAAAATTTGTGGAATTTAATATTCCGGAGCGAATTGCGGGCATTTAACAAAAGCCGCGCGAGATAAAATAGGAACGGAGGTCCAAAAATTCGGGGATAAATTCCTAAAATCATTTAGGAATATTTGGAACATTTTAGAAGTGGTTTGGAGATTTTTGGAGCATTTCTGGACTCGGGTGAATTTTCGGGTACCAGCGGGACTGGAAAATCCGATTTTTCGACCGGAAGGGAATTGAATCGCGATTTTGGGTTGGATTGGATGCCAGGTTAATATAAACACCAACGAAACTCCAACTTTTGAATTACTTTATTTAAATTAGGTTTTTCTTCCAGAAGGCGAAAATGAGGATGTTACAGCCATCTACGTATTTTTGATAGGCTCCAGCTTCTGGAAACTCTGAAAGGGTTTGGGGTTTGCAAGGGTGAGTACGAGAGTACTCAACAAGTCGCACAGAAATAAACTGAATACTATATGCAAAGGATTGATCAATGGAAGGAACAAGTTTAAGTATTGTGGATGCAATTTTTTATTTTCTAACATCATTTTACATTTGAAACACAAACCATAAATAGTAGTAAGGGAGGGGGGTTCCAAAGTTCAACACCACTTAGCCATATTCAACAATTCCAAAATAATTACTTGAGCTTAGTTACGGTGTCACCCCAATCAAACTTAACTTCATTAACCGGAAGTACGGCGTATTCGAATACCATCATGATTAACTCTGCAGAAGTGCTCAGCTTTACCCACAAGATATCTACGACCTTTAATGCCACGCGCGAAATTACATGCAACTTAAATGCATGCGGCCGGGCCGAGATTATCACAGCCTTTTGATTGAACATCCCCATGGTAGCTCCTACCCGATAGGTTCTCGGGCTCACCGTCCTTGGGACCCCACTGGCCAACACAGGAGCCGTGTTCCAAGACTGAGTAGGCAACCTATGTTGTGAGAACCGGTGAATGACATCTTTTCCCGCTCCACCAAACCCTTCGGCCATTCCACTCCGGAAATACTGCTCCCCATTCTCCTCATTGAGAATGGTACCACCAAATGTAAGTATTCCCAGGGGACGATCAATGTTACTGAGCTATGTTAGAAAACGGTTCAATCAACCAGTCCGACTCGTGGTTGAGAGGAAATCTTAAGTTATTTACTTTGCTCAAGGGGGTTTCAACCTTAATCTGCCAACGATCAAGCCACACAACCACAAACCCATCCGGTACCCGCACGTACCGGCCACCAAACATGACAATAATCATCAGCTGGGGATCGGACCCAATTCCACCTCGTGGATTAGCCCAATACTGTCCCCCTGACTGTAGCAACACTTTTATAAAATTCGGAGCCAACGGCTCGACAGCATTTCATTTCCATTTTAAAACATTTAAACTAACTAACATGATTAATAATTTAATTAACATAGCAATATTAATGTCTAGGGCTAACCAAGGGTTTAATAGGGTCCAATAATGTCAAGGAGGCTATGAGTAATTAGGTATTAACTAATTATCATGTCATTCTAAAATATCGGATTTTCAGTAGTTCAACATACGAGTAAAATAATGCATTGAGAAATTAAATACTACAATATTTAAGGATAACTGGGTTCAACATGGTCAAAGGTGTGCAGCTTGCCTTGCTCGACGGCGGGATCGACTGAACGGTAGTCGACGGAGTTGTACTTGTCTCCTATCGGGTCCGGCTCCTGCTCCTGGTACTGTTGGTGCTCCTCGTACTGCTCAACGGCTGAATCTAGCGCAAAAAGGACAACGGCAATAAACAAACGAAAAATGAAACGAAAACGGAAACGGAAACGGAAATCGAAACCGGGCCGGGAGAGAGAATGGAGGACATTTATGGCATTTCAGGAATTTTGGGGACTCCGGATTACGGATCGGAGGTTATTTTTGGACTCAGTGGTGCGAAACGGTTTGGAATATGTATTTGTGGGATTTAGAGTGTTCCCAGAATTTTTTCAAAATTTTTCTGGCATTTTCTGGATAATTAAACAGATTTTTCGGAATTAATTGAATTAATTAATCCAAAAATTGAAAAAGGAAAAGAAAATTGGGTACAAGATTACTAAGCCACGCAGCTCAAGTGGCGAGGCGAACGAGGCTGGATGGGCGGCCACCGGGCGCTGGCAGGCGTGAGGAGCCCAGGAGCCCTAGGGTTCCCAGGCAGCGGAGGCGGCGGGATAGGGCTAGAGCCGGAGAAGAGGCTAGGGGGGAACTCCCGTGCGGGCGGAGGGCGGGGCGAGGAATGGAGGCTGGGGGCGCTGGGTTTTTATACCAGCGTGCGGCGAACGTTGGCCGGACGCGGGCGGAAGCGACATGGCGACGCAGCGGCGGCGTAAGTGTGCGTGGCGTGCGGCGTGGGCGACAGCGCCTGGTTGAAGCGGCATGGGGCGTCTTGGCCAGACGGAGCAGGCCGGTCGGCGGTAATTTGGAAGGCCGAACGGGCCGAAAAGGAGATGGGCCAGATGGCCCAAGAACAAAGGAATTTTGGCCCAAAACCAAAACCAATTCAAAAACAAATTTCAAAATTCAAATTCAAATCGAAAATTCGATTAAACTTCAATTGAAATCAAGTTTTTTTTAAAAAATCTTTTGAATTTTTTGGGTTGTTTCAGTATACCGAGAGAAGTGAATTGATATAAGCTATAACATCTAAATCTTTTTTATTTTTATTCATTCTAAAAATTAATAAATAATTATTAAAATAAAAGAATAAATCTAGAATAATTAATCTAATACCACGAAAGAAAATTAAATTAAATAAGTAAACTAGAAAACAATTGTACGAAAATTTAAAGTACAAAAATTAGTAGATTGGAATTCATACTCACTCATTACTCCTCAAATTAGGAATGTAGAGCATGTATAATGATCTCTTTACGTAGAAACACAACACAGAAATAGTCTCTAAAATTTTCGTTTTCTCTCTTTTTTTTTTCTCTCTTCTCCTCCTTCTCTCTCCTCTTTTCTCTTCTCTCTATTCTCGTTCTTCTGTTCCTTGCACTTGCGCTGTACACCGCTGGTCACCTGAAGCCGTACGTCCTTATGCGTAGGATAGTACGCATATATTCCTATGAGCTCTTTTACGGTACACTAAATTCAATATAGACTATTCATTCTTTTAGATCCAATGGATCATATTAGGTAGTACTTATTTATACTTCTACCGGTAGTATAGTAGTAGAAATATCTTTAACAAATCAACAATTAAATTTGATTTATACTACACATTATATACTATCAGTATAATATACAGCAAAATTTGTCATTCCTATAGCCTTCGTCACAGTGTAGGACAGCTAGTGGTATATGGTGGTATACACAGTTTATCTACTATTATCTAAAAAAAATGTTGAAGACTTACATTGAGAGAAAATATATTGTGCAGTATACTAGTGGTGTATGGTGGATAATAAAATTAGATCTAGCCGTTGATTTGTTGATAATATTTTTACTATTCTATTACCGAAAGAAGTATAAATAAATATTAATCTATTAAAACGAAAGGAATGAATGTCAAACCACCATGGCATCTTCCAGTTGGTCCTTGAAAACTTTGCCCGAACTTCCCAACATCCAGTTGGTTGCAGTGTCTACATGTTCATGTTGTCGTCCGCGGACGAGAAAGCTAGTTGTACTGAAGAATTTGTTCAGGTGATCACTCGAAAAACGTTGTGTTCCTCCTGTACATTGAGGCAATTCTTCTCCTTGACCACAGTACACAACAGCAGCTTCCATGGACGTCAAGTTACTTTCATGTTGTTGACTCCTGCACAATTGACTCGTCAAGTTGAAGGCCTCAACAGAAGAAGAGACGGAGACACAAACTCACAAACTAATTGTGCGTATGCTTACTGCAAAAGCAGACTTTGAACTCTTCCTTGCGTTGCTTTTGCGTAATCTGCATAGATATTTTGTGTTTGCCCGCTAACTAGTCTCACAAATGTGAGTATCGCGCTGCTCAAGGTCTATCTGAACTGAAGCAGACGGATCTATAAATCCAATCCAAGTCCAGGTCTCTACCTCATCTGCGTGGTCGGCAGGCACTTTTTATAACATATAATTAAAAAAAAAGTAATAGTTATATGTGTGGATTAGGCAGCGTATCAATGCCCGGAAGGATAAGCAAAAAAGAACGGAGGCAGTATGTTTGAAGCTTAACTGCAACTAGTCAAAATCACCGTAAGTTACCCACCACAATGCACACAACCTCCCTGGATTAAAGCAGAATATATGTATGCATTGTAAAGAGGAATTGATTTCATTCAATTAGCTAGCTATGATAGTTACTGCGTGCTTCTTTGTACCAGTCGATGATGCAAGTGAAGTTTCAACTTCATAACCCAACTCCAGCTCAATGAATTTAAAGTGCCAGCTCACGCACGCAAAATCACAACTCATGTCTTTTCAGTAGAAGAAGTAATAGTATCAACTTCTTTGACAAATGCAACTTTGATTATACCTGTGTAATAGTTAATAGTTTTTTAACATTCTGATATTGCCACGGTCTTTGTATATGCTCTTTTGTTTTTGATTTTCTAGGGATACTAAATGAAGTCTAGTATTTTTGAAAATTTTAGTAAATGATCCTTGAGAACTCTTTATGATACCATTAAAATTTCAGAGTATGATAAAGCTTGTAAATTTATATAAAAATTTGATAGTGTCTCTCTTCCTTATCATTAATTTCTGTTTTTGATTTTATAGAAGCACTAATGGATTGAAAAATTGTTGAAATTTCATGAGGTGTTTTATAGATTAATTGGGATTTTCTTTGCAATTTTTGCAAAAAATTTTGATTTTTTTTCTAATTTTTCTTGAGTATACCAAAAATTAAATAAAATCGGTCAAAAATCAATGAAGACAGGCGAAAATCGGTGAGGAAAATGATGTTGCTTAGTTTGCCGATTTTGAGAGAAAACCGGTCAAAAATCGACAAAATAGATCGCTTTTTGAATTTTTTTATCACCAATTTCAAATAATTTGATTTTTAAATTGTCAATTTTCTACCGATTTTCACTAAAAATCAGTGCCGGGTTACGGAGGATTTCCTGTCGTGCCTGGAGGCAGTACGTGATACGCCCTTGCTTAACCGTCGAACATTTAAAGCAGTGCCTGAGAGCCGACGGCAAGTAGCTGGTATCAGAAGAAAACCTGTCACCTTTCGCCAATGCACAACATGGTCTGCTCTGCTCTATTTAAGTCGGAAACCTGCATGCTGCTCAAAACACCAACACAAGCTAATGCTCTTCTCGCCAATGCACAACATGGTCCTTCCGAGCGTTCCTGTCACCTTTCTGGCCGTCTTGCTGCTGCTGCTGCCCACAGCTTCCATCGCTTCTCCCCAAGCAAGCAACAATGGAACCGATGCCTCTGCACTCCTCGCCTTCAAAGCACAAGTCTCCGACCCGCTCGGTGTTCTTCGCAGCAACTGGACGAGCAGCACATCCATGTGCGACTGGGTCGGCATCTCGTGCAGCCGGCGGCATCGCCAGCGCGTCACTGCTCTGGTGTTGAAGGATTTTCCCCTCCAAGGAGACATCACGGCTCATCTCGGTAACCTCTCCTTCCTCTCAGTCCTGAACCTCACCAACACCAACCTGACGGGCTCCATTCCATCTCAACTTGGAAGACTGCCTCGTCTTGAATACCTCAACTTACAGTATAATCAGCTCTCTGGCCCAGTACCCACAACCATCTTCAACATGTCCAGATTACGAGTCATGACACTGTCATACAATAACAATCTAACTGGGCCCATTCCTAATAATAAGAGTTTCAGCTTACCCATGCTCAAGTCAATCTCCCTTTCAGGGAACAATTTTACTGGTCAACTTCCACTGGGTCTTGCTACATGTCACCACCTCCAAACATTATCTCTGTCTGAAAATTTCTTTGTAGATCTTGTTCCAACGTGGTTGGCTAAGTTGTCAGAGCTCAGCAGCCTTAATTTAGGAGGCAATCAGCTCGTCGGGTCGATCCCCATCGAGCTCGCCAATCTCACTAGGCTTACTGTGATACACCTCTCACGCTGTAATCTACAAGGAGAGATTCCATCAGAACTAGGACAGCTGAGACAACTCTTGCATTTGCATCTTGCGGGCAACCAACTAACAGGTCCCATTCCTGCTTCCCTTAGCAACTTGTCTAACTTACTTTGCCTAGATTTGAACACGAATCAGTTCACTGGGTCAGTGCCGGCAACACTTGGAAACATGAGATCTTTGTATTTTCTTAGCATCGGATGGAACCAGCTAGAGGGGAACCTTGACTTCCTTGGTACCCTGTCCAATTGTAGATATCTGCAAACACTTAGCCTCTCAAAATGTTTCTTCGCTGGGAACCTCCCAGACTATGTGGGAAACCTCTCTAGACAATTGCAATCTTTTGGTGCAGGCGGCAACATGCTAACTGGTGGGATCCCAGCTTCAATGTCAAATCTAAGTGGTCTAATTTCGATAGATCTTTCGAATAACCAATTAATCAATGCAATCCCAGAAGCCATCGTGATGATGGAGAATCTCCAAGGGCTTTACCTCTCTAGAAATGGCATGTCTGGCCCTATTCCAACGCAAATTACTAAGATAAGGAGCATGGAGCAGTTATATCTTGACAATAACAAATTCTCTGGCTCTATACCTGATGAAATCAGTAACCTAAGCGGGTTACATTACCTTCAACTATCCCAGAATCAGTTATCTTCAACAATACCAGTTAGTATATTTCATCTTGGCAACCTTGTCCAACTCAACTTATCCCATAACTTATTCACCGGTGCATTACCGGTCGATATTGGCCGCATGACCCAAGTCAATGAAATCGATCTCTCTGGCAACCACTTGCATGGGAGCATACCAAGTTCAATTGGACAACTTCAAATGCTAACATACCTGAGTATATCACACAACCAATTCCAAGATTCTATCCCAGACACTTTCAGCAAGTTAGCTAGCTTAGCAACACTGGATCTATCCTCTAACATGATCTCTGGTGCTATCCCCAAATATATGGCCAATTTGACCTATCTAACGAGTCTGAACCTCTCCTTCAATAGGCTAGAAGGTCAAATACCTGAAGGAGGCGTTTTCTCAAACATAACTATGCAATCTTTGATGGGGAATCCTGAGTTATGTGGTGGTGCTCCGCGTCTACGGTTTTCACCATGTCCGAACAATTCTCACTCGATGAAAACACACTTCATAAGGATTTTACTCCCTACCACAATTCTAGTGCTTGCAACAGTAGCTGTTTCCTTATACCTGCTTATTAGAAAGAAAACCAAGAAGCAGGGGGGTCAATCAACTTCAGCTAGTGTTGTTGACATTAACAGCCATCATTTAATCTCCTATCATCATGTTGCACGTGCAACTAATAATTTCAATGAGGATAACTTGTTGGGTGTCGGAAGTTTCGGCAAAGTATTCAAGGGCCAACTGAACAATGGCTTTGTGGTTGCGATAAAGGTTCTCAACATGCAACTGGGACAAGCTACAAGGAGCTTTGATAATGAATGTCAGGTGCTGCGCATGGCTCGACACCGCAACCTGATAAGGATAATTAACACATGTTCCAACCTAGACTTCAAAGCCTTGGTACTTCAATACATGCCCAATGGTAACTTGGAGACATATCTGCACAATGAAAACAAGCCACATCTTGGGTTTCTCAAGAGATTAGACATTATGATAGAGGTGGCAATGGCGATAGAGTATCTACACCATCAGCACTACATGGTGGTCTTGCATTGCGACTTGAAGCCCAGCAATGTGCTATTTGATGAAGACATGACAGCACATGTGGCAGACTTTGGCATATCAAAATTGTTGTTAGGTGATAGCAATTCCATGGTCTCCATGAGCACTCCTGGAACAATCGGTTACATGGCACCAGGTACTTAATTGCACTGATTGTGTGCTCGGGCTAGTCATTAATTTGGTAAAGCATCGGTTTATTCGTTATGATTAATAACTATCCCTTTTTAATTTCTTCATGATAGAATATGGATGCATGGGGAAAGCATCAAGGAAGAGTGACGTGTTTAGCTATGGAATCATGCTGCTGGAAGTCTTCACCGGGAAGAAGCCAACAGATCCCATTTTCGTTGGGGAATTGACCCTTAGGCAGTGGGTCCAGCAAGCCTTCTCCGCGAGGCATGTCGATGTTGCGGACGTTAAGCTATTGCGAGATGATGGAACAAAATATCGTTCCTGCCATACCAATGGTTTCTCGGGAGCTTCTTCTGATGGCCTGAATAGCTTTCTGTTATTAATATTTCAATTGGGTTTAATATGCTCAAGCAACTCACCCGACGAAAGGATGACAATAACTCATGTCCTCACGAAGTTGCAGAATATCAAGAAAGACTTCCTTATTGGTTCGACGATAAGAGAGGAAATTACTCAGTAAATAACACAGCTTCCGCTTGCCAATTGTTATATCTATTGTTAGAGATATGTCTCAAATCCTAACCCACCATATCTTGTAGTCCTTGTCTTGTACAACTCGAACTCATTGAACCATCCTTTGTATATGTAATCTTTGAAACAAATAGTAGATTGTTTTCCGTGGTTTTTTACTAAGAGGGTTTTTCCACGTTAAATCTAGTCTCTATTATTTTGCCGTGCTCTAAACCTAACCCCAGTGGTACCAGAGCCTTACCTGGGTTTTGGATCGCGCCGCCGTCGCTGCACTTCGCATCGGCTTCGATCTGCTTCAGCGCCGTCTCCGCCGACGCCGCGCGTCGACCAGCCTTCGGCCTCGGCGTCCCCCGCGCTCGCCTCCGCCGTCATCTTCCGGCCTCCGGTTCGTCTTCGTCGTGCACCACGACCGCGGTCCCCGTCGCCCTTCTCGGCCAACCGTACGTCGGCCCGTCTCCGGCAACGCGTCGCCTCCGAGAGCTCCCGGCCTTCCTCGAGGCCTCCCGCTGGCCTTCATCTTCGGTTGCCGCTGGTCTCCGTCGCGGCCGCATCGGTCCGCACGTCAACGCCCGCCTCGGCGCTTGATCGGCCTCCGTCGCCGCTTCGCCTTTGACCGCCTCCGTGCGCTAGCCGGTTGTTCGGCTCCGACCAGGCGACCACCAACCGGCGGTGCCCGCCCGGGCTCGCGCTCACCAACGCCCGTCGGCCCAGCTGCCGCCCTGAGAAGCAAGTCCCGATCGGACTTTGTGCGTGAATCTGGACAGGACGTCAACACGCATTGGTGCCACGTCCAAGAAGCAAGTCAGAATGTCTGGTTCAAGTCACGTGATTTCAAAGCTACGGGTCCGGACTCCGGTCTGAAAGTGATAAGACTGAAGTTGAAAGGAAAAAAAAGGACATTGAAAAAAAAATACTTTTCGGCCGATTTTTGGTGTGTGCATCCGAGTGTACCAGAAGGCATCAGAAATTTGGCTTCTCGTTTTGTTTTTCGGCTTGGTTTTTTATCCGTAGTTTCGGTTGCAATTCAGGCGGAATTTATCATTGAGGATTTATTCAATGTTTCCGTCATTAATTTATTAATGGTGGGTTCTTGGCAATTTATTCGATGTTTTGTTATCGATTTATCATTGGAGGTTTATTTGACGTTTCATCTTCAATTTTGGAGAAAATAAATATCAATTGAGGAGACAATTGAATTTGGTGTTTCATCACCGTTACTTTGGTGTTTCGTCACCGTTAATTTGGTGTTTATTCACCGTTTGGATACGTTGATCATAATGGAGGTTTTGGCAACATTAATTCTCAGAAATTTAATGACACCCTGGTGGTAGCATTATACTCTTCGTAGTTTTACTAGTGAAGGTATTGCTCTAATGGCAGTTTGAGATGAAGATTTAAAGTGCAAGAAGAAGTTTTGCTTCTTAGTGGATACTACATTGCTATTTTGTTATCTTTGCTCAATATAAGGGGCCTAGTGTAATTTATACTCCCTTGACAACACATCAGTTCTCTTCATCTTGACAATTTTTCATGAGCCGTTTCAACCATGTTATAGATTTTCAGTAGGCAGTTTGTTGAATTTTATGTTCCAGGTGAGCATTTCAAAAGTCCATGAGATGAGTTCTTCGCTATTTATCAAGTGCCACAGGTGATGTCTTGGTTTATGTCATTTAATGATTGGGCATTTATTCAGGGGGTCAGTTGCACAGACTCAGACTTTACTGTGGTAATGAATTGAAGACCCAGATTCTTCGTCCGCTTTGTTACAGTTGTGTTGGTTTGACTGTTGTAGTCGTTCTCACGACCTACGGATGGTTTGCTCAAATTTTGATTCGCAAGAAGTGTTTATCGCACTGTCTTTTGGACTTTCAGTTCTTAATTACCCTTCGGGGTTTCTTGGAGACAAATATTCATTATGGATTTTGAGTCAAATGGAGGTTTGTTAGAGATATGCCTCAAATCCTAACCTACCATATCTTGTAGTCATTGCCTTCTACAACTCGGATTCTTTGGCTATATAAGCTATCTCTTGTACATGTAATCCTTGAACCAAATAGTATATAGTTTCCCGTGGTTTTTTCTTGAGAAGGTTTCTTCATGTTAAATCAATGTCTCCATTATTTTGCCATGCTCTAAACCTAACATCTATCAAGTTCCACTTGTAGTATTTCTTACATTTAATTAGCTCTTGCATTGTCCAACACGAGGTAAACCAACTCAACTGTGCTGGCCCTAAATCTTGTGTACACTAGATCAACTAGGCAAAATGTGTGTCTAACGCCGCACCGTTTAGTCTTTTCTTTCGAGAAAAAATGGACCACGAAAACATTTTTTCCGACAAAAATGGACTACAAAAACATTTTTTTCGGGTTCACGAAAACATTTTTTCAGGTTCCGGAAAAAACGGATCACGAAAAGATTTTTTCCGTTAAAAATGGAGAAGGGAAGTTTTTTCCGAGAAAAAAGGATCACGAAAACATTTTTTCTGGACACCGGAGAAAAAACGGACCACGAAAATATTTTTCCCAACAAAAACAGAGAAAAATGGACCACGGAAACATTTTCTTTCGAGTTCTGGGAAAAAACGGACCGCGAAAACATTTTTTTCCGGCAAAACCGGAGAAGGGAAGTTTTTTTTCTGAGAAAAAATGGACCACGAAAACATTTTCTGGGCATCGGAGAAAAAACGGACCATGAAAATATTTTTCCCGGGGTCCGAAGAAAAAACAGGACACGAAAACATTTTTCTCGACAAAAACGGAGAAAGGACGGACGAAAAACGAATTTGCCCTTTTTTTTAGGAAAAATGAACTACAAAAACATTTTTTTCGGGTTCCGAGGAAAAAACGGATCACGAATATATTTTTTTCGGGAAAAACAGAGAAAGGATCTAAACGTAAGAAATAGGGACCCGATTGCTATTTTTTTGGACCCGTTCGCTATTCCGAAAAATTAGAAAAGGGCTAACCCGCGATATGTATTTAAATGGGGGTCTTTGCTGTAAAGTAACGAATCAGGGACCTAAACGCAATCCGAAAAAGTTTTTTTTATAGTCACAAAAAATCACAAAGGATCTTCTTGTAATTTAGAAGGACCAATCTATAATTTAGAGAAAATGGAAGGGCTATTTTGCAAATTGGCCAGGGGGCGACGTGGCCGGCCTCTTAGGCCGGCAATTCTTTCCGGCGTAATAGGAGTGATATTTGGGCCTGTAGTTTGTTGGGAGAATGTATCGCAGTTAATTGGTACATCTAGTGTAGCTGTACGAATCTTTAGCCTTGAACCAATTCTTAGCGAGTAATGATAGCCACACACAAAAAAAAAGAGTAACTAGATAACGGTATACGTTGCAACGGCATAGCAACAAGTTTATACAGTTTCAAGAAAATATTTGAAAATTTTCAAGTTTTAGTGAGTTTCACGTGTTTCTAGAAGTTTTTGGAGGATTCCAAACAAAAGTTTCAATGAGTTCAGATTTTGGAATTCATGTTTCACCAAGTTTTAACAAAAAGTTTTAAAAATTTTCAGCAAGTTTTACCAAGTTTCAAGAAGTTTCGGTGAGCTCACATGGATACGATGGTCTACCACGTCACCAAGTGCCACTCGACACCATCCGCTGCCGATGCACCCGCTTCTCTAGCTCTGGCCTTAAATACCATTGTTGCCATGGAGCATAGAACAACGTCATCTGCCGCTGAATCCATGCTCGAGCTCCATGCTAAGCCTTCATCTCTCTCTCTTCCTCGACTTAGGTCTGAGCTCGCATCTCACCATCGCCGGATCCATGTTTCCCGAGTCAGACTGTCGCCAGATCCGGAGCAAGAGGTGAAGCACCGCGTCACCACCTACTCTAGATCTAGAGCCAATGGTGAAGGAGGAGGAGGAGGGTGGCGCCGGAGTCAAAGGAGGAACTGGAGGGGTTTGTTGTGCTCTCGCGAAGCCATGGCTGGGTCTATGTGTCTCAATTCAAAATCAAGACACAAAATTCTAATGTAAACCCAAAAGAATACAAAATTAGGGTGAAAAATGTAGTATCTCTGAATTGGAATATAAACGCTAGATAGAACGGCATGCTATTGTCTACTAGCTCCTCGAGGCAATCCCCTTCCCTCGTCTCTCTCCCACCCCTCCTTTCTCCCTGCTCTAATGCTCTTGGCCTCGGCTTGGCTCACACCAGCCCCACAACTCTAGATGGAAAGCCACACAAGGAGAGAGGGGGAGGGGCTTCTCGGATAAGGAATACAATCGAGCAGGATCGAGTAAGGTGTACGTAATGGTTCGGTTGTTCGCGACTTGCGAGAGTTGTATGTAAAAGCGCCAAATGTGTGTGAGTGGACGGCCGATTGATGTTTTATTGGATATGCTTTGTATGGTATACTATTTTAAAGATTTTCTCACAAAAGACATAGTACTATGAGATACATTCAAACAAAGATCTACTCCCTCTGTCCCACAAAGAGTGCATTTCTAGGATTTTTAAGACAGATTAGTGTGCAAAGTAAATGACCAATGTGACCCTCATTACTCCATACACAAGCATGCTGATGCTTCGGTTTCCACAAGCACTTAAATGAGCATGCATACACTTACAGCTGGGCCCTACGGACTAGAAATGCACTCTTTGTGGGACAAAATTTGAACACTAGAAATGCACTCTTTGTGGGACAGAGGGAGTATACCTCTATACCTAAACTAATTACACGCTCAGGGAAAATTCACGTGTTAATCATAAAAAAATAAAAAGATATATCTATCTATTTACAGTGGGACCAAGTTATAGCGGTGCCGATCAAAACAATGATTCCGTCCCAAATACAAGTCGGCAGTTATTAATTCCCAATTTCAGAATTATTAATTCCAGAAAATAGCAAATTGATTTGTACGTGAATATATATTTCCATATATAAATTCGTAATTAATATTTCTAGAAAATAGCAAATTGATTTGTATACGATCATGTATTTTCATATATACAAATTCAAAATTAATAATTCTAGAGGATAGCACACTGGTTTGTATATAAATATGTATTTCCATATATAAATTTGGTTTTGATCAAAACAAAGATTATATATTGGCAAGTACAAGTCGGCAATTATTGATTCTGAGAGGCAAAAGAAGCCACCACGTTTGCTCTCAAGGCTAGAAATTCCCATATTAATCGGAGGCAAAAAGAAAGATCTACACCATTGACCGTAGTGGGTCTAGATTATAATGGTCTAAATTAAAAGAAAGAGTTTTATCTAATCGTCTATCTAGCAGACCCGAGTTATAACGGTATAGATTAAAAGAAAGAGTCCAAGGATCTCCACCACTTATTTGGGTAGGATCATATTATAACGGTGCATATTAATCTATATAGATTAATAAGTTATATAAAAATACATAATTATAGAAAATATAGTTATATATCAAAGATAATCGTATCATAATATCTAACCGCGCAATTGCGCGGATAAGTTTGCTAGTTTTGATTAAGTCGGTTGTCATTTGGCCAACCCCCGCTTGTTGGAATCATGCGACCACTGAGTCTGGACGTACGGGTGATATGACCAGCAAGTGCTTAAAAGAAGAATGATCCTTGTAGATCATGTTCTTATTTGTTTGAAGAGTTATTCTCTGGTGTTTTTGGTTCCTGTGACATGTGAAAGGTCATCTAAGATTATCTTGATCATAAATTCCTCACAAGCAAGTTAAGGGTAAAGTTTCTATATTTTACCCGATTTTAATGTAACATTTACTAAACTGGAAAAAGTTCAGAACTTTTATATCAATCCTTGTGATTGAAGGTTGAAATAGGTTCCTAATTGTCATAGAAAGGTGTACACAAAGTTTCACGGGTTTTGAATCGGTCGATCAAAAGTTATATCAATTTTTGTTTTTAAGATCGTGATGATTTTATTGTTCATCATAATACTATTCATCCAAACACTGTTCATCCGACCTTAACTGGTCGAGTGCTGTTCATCCGACCCGAACAGGTTGAGGGTATTGTTCATCCAAATACTATTCACCCCAACACTGCTCTTCTGACCTCAATAGGTCGGGGGTACTGTTCATCCGACCTCAATTGGTCGGAGTTCCATTCATCTGACTTCCTGGTCAGCGGCATTATTCATCCGATCACCTATTCAGATTTTACAGTTTATTCGATCTGTTCTCTTCGTAGTTTAAATTTTAGAAAAAAAAATATTTGGCTCATATTCACCACCCCCTCCCCCCTCCCCTCCTTGCCCCTTTTTCAGTCCTTTAGTTTATAAGTTAAATTCTGGGTCGATAGCTTATAATGACCTTTTTAATTTCAGTCAGTAGGGTATATTTTACCTTATTTAACATTTTTCCACTGTTGTAAGTAGGTGAATGCAACTTCTGTCCGTAACTGAATTCCTGGATAGTTGTAGAAAAAATGATGACCCTGGGACAGATTTTGGGTCATGACATTAATAATTCTAGAAAATAGCGAATTTATTTGTATATGAATATGTATCTACATATATAAGTTTGGATAACATATGAAGTTAATATCTAAATAATTCCGAACTATAACAGAATTAAGATTTGTAATTAATTTTGATACATAAATAATTTAATTTTGGAATGGCAAAAAAAAATTTGTGCACGAATATTATTTCCATATATAGAAAGTCAGTACTAATTATTCACGAAATTCAAAATTAAAAATTACAAAGAAAATAGAAAATTGGTTTGTATACGAATATGTATTTCCACATATATATAAATTCGGAATTAAAATGCAAAATATGGTTCCAAATATATACATATATGAAAATAAAAGGTCTAAAATAATGTGTTTTCTGAATATGTTCATAAAAAAACACTGACGTGAAAATTGAAATAATGATGAAGTACAACTAAATTCTAAATCTCTGGAAGTTGTCTCGTTAATGGAAATATTAACAAAAGTATATAGACAATAATTAGACATGCGTCTGGGGCAAGTATCCAATATCTTTACCAAGTTGCGATGCCTGGCATTAAAAACTTGACATTCAGCATCAAAGCTCCTCACAGCTTGCGCGATTTCCATGTTGAGCACATTTATCGCGACAACCAAACCATCATCCAGTTGGCCTTGAAAACTTTGCCAAAACTTCCTACTCCCAACATGTTATCCTCACTGAAATTATCGATGGCGCGAACAATCTACTGGTAGGATACTAATCTATAAACAAAAAAAATCTAAGCCTAAACAAATATGACCGGAGTCTTATGGTTTTTGAAAAGTCTAGATAAAAAACTATTTATTTATTTAGATTTTGACTTTTTAGCTTTTAAATTAGTAAAAAATCCAAATAAACAGGACCTAAATTAAGTTAAACCGTGACACTCGAATATCCACATATACTTGGGCTTGATTCGAGAGGAGTACTCAATTGGGCCCAAACAGCGGGATTGAGAAAGGACGTGCAAACAGGGTTCACTTTATTGAAATCGGCTTGGAAATTGTTCTCAACCCGGTAACGATTTTTGCCGAAAATCGCTCAAAAATCGAAGAGTTTTGAATTCAAACTTTTTAAACAAAAAACCGGAAAAAAAAAACTATGATCGTGATACTTTCCTCGAAAATCAGCCGATCAAACGAACTTCCTCGTCGGTCGATTTTTAAGCGATTTTCGCTCGATATATCTCGATAATCGTGCTATTTGCGTCGCATAAATTTTTCTAAATTTTTGAATTTTTTGAATTTTTTTTGAATTTAATCGGTTTGCCGACCGGTATATAATATCGTACCAGCTCGATAAGATTGATAATTGTAATTTTCGATAGTATTTTGAACCCTGCAGGCAAGTGATGCGTTGCTTGCTTTGGGTTTTGGTTGCGTGTGCGGCCATGAACAACGAGCTAGAGCTGCTAGGTCTCCTCCTAACCAACACCTACCTGCCTACCTGCCGCGTTGTGTTAAGTGTACCAGCAGTCCAAATCTACCAGTAAGTAATCCCGACTGGACCCATCACCAAACAGTCAAACACCAAACACTCTCCCTCTTGCTTTGCAAAGCAACAGAGAACAGACCAATAAGACACCTGGCCCATCCATCTAATTCACTCTAAAAAAATGATCAATCCCACAAGATCATGTAGTAAACACAAAAACTTAAAGATTGGGAATTTTTTTTACTGTTTTTGCTCACTCATCAGCTTTTATTGCAAAAGTAGTCCTCGTGTTCAGAATTGCAAAAGTAGCCCTTTACACAAGCACGAAAAACCTGGTAGATGACACGTGACACCTGCCACGGTCTAGCAGCGTGAAAGAAAGTCATCAATGCGAGAGCGTGGAAGCTAGCCGAGCCCACCAAGACGTGGCTTGCGGCCACACCCGCGTGTCCCCGCACCCACACCTGTGCACGTCTGTGCCCCCACTCGTGTTCTCCCCCGCGCTGCCGCGGAGCCAACCACCTCCCGCGCTACTAGACTGCGGTAGTTGACACACGTCACCTGTAAGATCTTCTATGGTAAGGAGAGGACCATTTTTAAGGGAAAAAAATACTAAAGATGCTACTAGTGTAAACTCTTCAAGGATTAGATGTGCCTTCCATACTACAGTACTATTTACAATCATATCCAGAATTTTTTTCCCAAACAGCACATGGTTAAATTTAAATTGCAAGAACCAATAAAAAATGGAGCCATAGCCCTCGTTTGGTCAAATGTGACTTATTGCTCGCACACAGTGTTTGCTCAATGTTTTACATTGATGGCAATATCAAGTATTCGCGCTAGGCGCTAGCTAGTCATAAATAAGGTGATTGTGAGTCAAAGTTCGCGTATAAATGTACCCATGACTTCTATAGCTCTACTATTATCTGTATAAATAAAAATAATCAGCAATATTTAAGACTAAGGACAAGAAAATCACATAATAATCTAAAATAGAAAAAAAATCCTTACAATTATCACATTAATCAAAAAAAGAGAGAAAGATCTCTACTACTTATTTTGATGGGGCTATATTATAACGTTAAAAATTAATCACACACATATATATGAGTTATATAACAAATACTAGTTATATGCCCGTGCGTTGCTACGAAAAACAAAATTGATAACGAAAAATAAAGATTAAAAAATAAAAAAAATACTATTTCATAAGATCAAACATCTATCTTTAACGCTTCGTTTCTTACAAAAGTTGGCTAATTAAAGCAACGCTTCGTTTCTTGCGTAGGGCAATTAAGCAGGGTAATTAATGTGACGTGGGAAGAAACTCTCACTTTATATAGTAGAGATAATTGTGTTTTAATTATATGAAATAGGGCTATATATCAAAAACAATTATATAAAAATATTTAGCTGCACAGTTTTGTGTAGATAAATCTGCTAGTTGATCTATAAATATTCTATCCTCTTACATGACATGACAATTACTATTGTGACATAGACTTTTTTTTAATACAAAAGCATATTTTAGCAGATTATTTGTCTCCCTCCCATTGGTTAGAGAACGGAACATTGGTTGGTGGAGTGTCAATGCAACCTAACCAAAGAGTAAATAATGATTATTTATTATTTTATTTAGTTTAAAATTTATACTAAAAAACATAAAAGCACCACTCATCTCTACTATTATAAAGCAGTAGTTGGTGGCAGTGGTGAGTTTTATCCACGTCATTAATTACCCTGCTTAATTGCCCTATTTAATTGCTCTGCTTAATTGCCCTGCGCAAAAAACGAAGCGTTGCTTTAATTAGCCAGCTTTCGCAAGAAACGAAGCGTTAAAGATAGAAGTTTGATCTTGTGAAATAGTACCACTAATGTTTTAGTTTAATGTTTCTTTCAACTTACTCCCTCCGTTTCTTTTTATAAGGCGTATTTGGTTTCGTTAGGACAAGGTTTTGACCAACAATTACTCTATTAGCATATAATTTTTATGACACAAAATTGATATTAGCAGATTTGTATTCAAAAGTACTTATATATAATTATGATTTTGTATTGCATAAATGATATATTAATGAAGTAATCGTTGGTCAAAATCTTGTCCTAACGAAACCAAATACGCCTTATAAAAAGAAACGGAGGGAGTATATCTCATCCAACACACCCCGCTATATGTATACACTCTCGAGTCTCTCCCTTCTCCTACGCTACGTGCGCCCAAGACCCAACCCGCCCAACACCTTCCTTCAGTCGAGCCCACCTCGCGCGCGCTCTCTGCGCTGCGCTCGCCGTTGCCCAAGCTTCCAGAACCCCCGACTCGCCGCCGCCATGGCGCGCAAGAAGATCCGGGAGTACGACTCCAAGCGCCTCCTCAAGGAACACCTCAAGCGCCTCGCCGGCATCGACCTCCAGCTCCTCTCCGCACAGGTCAGTTCTTGATCTCAAAACTTTTCGGGTGATCCCTGAATGGATCTTTACATTTCTGCCGTGTGCGCTCCGTGTGGGCTAGTGTGATTCGGTCTGGAAGAGTGTAAAGATCCCATTTTTATGAGCGGCTTGCCAACGATGAGCTGACATTTGTAAATGTTAGGACCAAAATAGTTCCTTGTTTATGATTTTTTTGGGAGAAAATATAATTATCTTCCGTTGGTATTAGAAGGGGGATCGGGTTCAAATCCTGTGGAAGACGCAATTTATGGAGTGATAGGCAGTGGGATTGATAGGTTTATGACTGCAAGTGTTCTTGGTTCGGCAGTTTAGGGGTAACTTGTAAAGGTGCGATTTTTAATTGAACTAGGAGCAATGGCTTCTGCAGTTTGATACTTGCAGTTGTATTAGGTACTTGTTTCGTTGTGTGATTTGTTTGTTCAGGACCTTCAGGTATGTGAAAATCATTTCGTTATTTCATCACGTGGATCCGTAGGGCGATGTCAGTGACACCAAGGTTACTGTTTCTTGGGGATTGGAGTAAGTAACTGTGCAACAGAATCTTGTACTGATGCAGTGTGTGTTCATCTGAAATACTCCCTCTGTTTTTTTATAAGGCGCCACGCATTTCGAGATTTTAAATTTGTAAATTTTGATCAATAATTAGTCTAATAATATATAGATTATATGATACAAAAGTGGTGCCGTTAGATTCGTATTTGAAAGCGCTTTCTTATGGTTATGATTTTGTAGCTATGAACAAAGTATTATAAAAAAAATTAAAAATTAAAGTTCAACTTTGAAGAGCGACTAAGTTAAGCTGCGCCTTATAAAAATCAATAGAGGGAGTAAATAACAGTACTTGGACTAGGAACAAACAAATCATTTCTGTTGTTACTTTTGGGATCATCATTTCTAGTGTAGGCAGAACTCAGATTGACCGGTTTGAATGAGATAAATTGTACACTGGGTGATTTCAGTCTTAATTAGAGTTCTGTTTTGATGTAACGTCTTGCTGTTTGGCAATATTACTTTGACTGATTTCGGAACTTGCGGATTGAAAGGTTACACAATCAACGGACTTCGCCGAGCTTGTGAACCAGCAGCCATGGCTGTCAACCACAAAATTGGTCGTGAAGCCCGACATGTTGTTTGGGAAGCGTGGGAAGAGTGGCCTTGTGGCCCTTAACCTTGATATTGCTCAAGTCAAGGTGTTTGTGAAGGAGCGGTTGGGAGTCGAGGTAATTTAGTTGTTGAATTTAACACCAGGTCGCACTGATTCTTTACGTGCTTGATGAATTGAGTTGTTTCTGATCTCCTGGGGCTATTCAGGTCGAGATGGGTGGATGCAAGGCGCCGATTACAACCTTCATAGTTGAGCCATTTGTGCCCCATGATCAAGAGTACTACCTTTCGATTGTGTCAGAGAGGCTGGGCAGCACCATTAGCTTCTCGGAGTGTGGAGGAATTGAGATTGAGGAGAACTGGGACAAGGTTAAGACGATCTTTCTTCCCACTGAGAAGCCAATGACACCTGATGCATGTGCTCCCTTGATTGCTACCCTTCCATTGGAGGTGCTTATATTGTGGCATTGCTTGCCTCCTCACCTCACGCAGTTGTCCTTCTTCCTCACATGTTCATAATTTTTGTGTTCTCTGTTTGAACATCAGGCGCGCGGAAAAATTGGTGATTTCATTAAAGGAGTGTTTGCTGTCTTCCAAGGTACAGTAGATTTGGAGGAAGTTGCCATTTATAGTAACTTTGTTTGTTGGTAGCTTTTTTTGGCTTGTCATATTCACAAGGATCTGCTCTTTTTTGCAGACTTGGATTTCTCATTTCTTGAGATGAACCCATTCACCATGGTAAATGGGGAGCCATATCCTCTGGACATGAGAGGAGAATTAGATGACACAGCAGCTTTCAAGAACTTCAAGAAGTGAGTAGCAGGCTTCCCGAGGAATTGGTTTCTTGATGTGATTATTGTATTAAATCTTACTCATTAATGTGCAGGTGGGGGAACATAGAATTCCCTCTACCATTCGGACGAGTTCTCAGTCCTACAGAAGGTTTTATCCATGAACTGGATGAGAAGGTATCCACATCTGAACCTACACTTTTGATCTTTCTTTTTTTCCTTCTGAAGTACTAGTTACCAATATATTCAGTGTTACTTGAACACGGACACAGGAGTTGGAATCTGACTCAGGAAAAATATTTTGGACAAGGGAAATGCTACTCGGAATCGGACACAGGTATCAGAATCCGACTCGGATTCGAGGTGTCTGATTCGGCAAAAATTTTGGACACAGGTGTCCGAGTAACACTGAATATATTATCATCACTTAGGTTTGCACATGAATGTAAATGCAATACTGGCTCGAACTATATGTTTTGTTGAGTTATGCACTAAATGAAATATGGCATTGTCATTCTTTCAGACGAGTGCATCTCTGAAGTTCACAGTTTTGAACCCAAAGGGGCGCATCTGGACAATGGTTGCAGGAGGTGGTGCCAGTGTCATATACGCTGATACAGTAAGCATGAGTTCTTGTCTGATTTTAACTTAGCTGTGAAAGTATTTCATGTTAGCACATGTTGACCTGAATTAGGCCTGTATATTCAAAATTAAGTTTTTTTTTGTTGTTTACCAGGTTGGAGATTTGGGATATGCTTCAGAGTTAGGAAATTATGCAGAGTATAGTGGTGCTCCCAACGAGGAGGAGGTTCTGCAGTATGCTAGAGTAGTACTTGATGTGAGCACTCAAGATCACCTTTTATCTCACTGCTCTCCGTGTAGGTTCATCAGTTAATCATAATATTCAATGCAGTGTGCGACTGCTGATCCTGATGGCCGCAAGAGAGCCCTTCTCATTGGAGGGGGTATAGCTAACTTCACTGATGTTGCCGCCACATTCAATGGCATCATTCGGGCCTTAAGAGAGAAGGTATATAGGACCAATTCTGGCTAATGTTCTCTTTTCACTGGCACCAATTCCACAGCTACTCACCTGATTGCTAATTCGCTCTGATATTTACTTTCAGGAATCCAAGTTGCAAGCTTCAAGAATGCACATTTATGTTCGACGAGGTGGGCCAAATTACCAAACTGGACTGGCTAAAATGCGTAAGCTTGGCGCAGAACTCGGTGTTCCAATTGAGGTAATGATCTAGTATCTCCTTGGTTATGAAAATCTTTTAGCTCAGATGAAAGTAGTTGTGAAGGAGAAGATTCATCTGTTTGTTGCTTGTAGTTGTGAATCGCTGTCTTAACAGCTGACATAGATGCGCTTATGCTGATTTGAACAATCCACTCCACTGCAGGTCTATGGTCCAGAAGCGACAATGACCGGAATCTGCAAACAAGCAATTGAATGCATCATGGCTGCAGCATAAATCCAGAAGATGTCGTGGTAGTTTGGGATCTGCAAACAAGCAATCGAATGCGTCATGGCTGCAGCGTAACTGAGAGTGTAGTTGCAGTAGTAGTTCACAGTAGATGGTTTAATTTGTTTTTCAGACATGTCATGGTGAGAAGTTGTTTGAATGGAACTTGAATAGATTATTACTGTTACAAAGAAATTGGAATTACTGTGGTAATTCAATAAACGAAACAGTAGTGTTTCCTGTTTTTGGTATGCTGCCAATGGCCCTGTGTCACCAAGTTTGTTCTGGATTGGACCGCCTCATACGTAAGTCTAGCTAGCTTCATACTGTGATTGTGTCACTGAACAGGTTGCATACCAGCAACACAGGTCGGTCGTTTAGATGGTCTTGTTTTTTTGGACGGGGGTTGTGTTGATGGTCAGATCGAGCAACCCAACACATTTCAATTGGCTTAATCCATTACCATGATCAGAAGATCAAAGGGACTGTACTAGAATGCTGTTAGATTGATGTTCAATACAGTGTGTAGCATTGCTCTCAGATCGATCGATTGTTATTCCTCAAACACAAACGAGATTAATCGTCTGATGGATGGAGAGATGATGCTTGTAAACCCTGGTTGCTCAAGATATATGGCCATGGAACCAGAAACGCCATGGGACGGACGGCCGATCGGGAAGCAACGGCCTGGATGGGATGGAGCACCAGCGTGGGGGTGGACATGCAAGTAGAGCCCATTTCGCCATCGGTTTGCTTCGATTGCCTCATACACAATTGTACGTAGTTTTGCACCTGTGATTGGGTTCCTGAACTATATATAGTTCACAATTTTGCCTGTTAAGAATGATGTTGATAATTAATGCTGGTCAATTCGTTGACATTGCGGGATCAAAAGCGTGAGTACTCCGAGACCACGATGAGAAGAGAGAAGGGATTTAATTGCATGCATGGTGCATTTGGATAGAGGTTGTGCAACACAGTGTGCCTGTAGCATTGCTCTCAGATCAGACGACGAGATCGATCGATTGGTTGTTAATCCTTAAACACAAGATATTAACCGTCTGATGGATGGAGAAATGCTTGTTCAAGATATATATATATATATATATATATATATATATATATATATATATATATATATATATATATATATATATATATATAACGTTCCTCGTGGTTACGTACGTCGACCCAAATTATAATGTTCTCACGCTGCATGCGTCCCTCTTTAATTTGAGCAACGAAATGGCAGCAGAAAATTCAGAGAAAAAATCGTGGACATGCATGGGGGATACAGTGCCGCAACATGCTGCGAGATTTCGAGCTAGCCCAGGTGAGAACGATCAGCAGAGGGATAAATTGAATTAAAAAAGAGGAGCAAATTTTCGTAATTCACGGTGGTTGCCCGCCGCCCCGAGAGGCGCCGCTAGCTGCTCGTGGCCGGCCGGCCGGCTGGCTATCATCGATCGATCCACCGCCGTGCATGTGTCTGCGTGAGATTCTCCCCTCTTGTTATCACTCCTTGCATGAAGCAACCAATGTATATAATTCTGATCTACGTGGCATGCGCCATGGCATATACAACTCGTAACGAGCACGTACGTGACACGCAGCAAGCGCTCGATGGCAAGTAAGCTAGGTACGTAGCTCACAACGTGACGTCAGTGGCAAACCGAATAAACATGCATGCTCGTGTCGTTCAAGACCTTAATTCCTCCCGCACATATATATCCCACGCACCTTCAATCTCAGCGTGTGATTTCGATCCAACGGCCTACATCCACCATGCGTGTACGTACTCACCAATAATCTCTCCGTGCATGCATGCGGTGAGACCCTCCACAATGCAACATAAAAGAAATGTTCTCTACTGTGTTAGTCCCATGATCAGTAGCTAGCACGCACTGGCATAATTTGAAAACACAATCATACAAAAGTTACAATATTTTATTACAGCGGAAGTTTAAACACATAATATTACAAAAGTTACAATATTTTATTCTCTAATAAATATTTTACTCAAATTAGTAGGTTTTCATATTTGGTATAAATAAATTGAAATAAACATTAAATGCCATTACTAATTTTTACCAATTTTAATAGAGGTGGGTAAGGATATAAAGATCTTATGGTATGGATTTGAGCTATATGAAAGTTAATTATGAATTTAAAAAAGTACTTCTTTGCACTACTCAGCGACACATTAATTTAATAAAAATAATCATTTCTTTGGTTTAATGGACTCACATGGGTTTGTTTTCTTTTTTCTTTTTACAACCACAACAGTTTACAGAGATCTCTAAGGATTTTTATAATATTTTTGTAGATTTTACTCACATTTTTCTTTTTATCTTTTTACAAATTCCAAATCCATTTCTTTCCTATCAAGCAATCACTGAAATACAATTAAATTCAGGAAATTCCAGAATAAAACAGATATATGTTTTGAGAATTTATTTTCTCCTTTACTAAATATTTGGGATGTTACACATGCTTGATTTGTATTGATCCACTCGTGAAAATATCCAAGAGAACATTAACTGTTTCCTCTAGATTAGATTAAACCAGGCTAATCCCCGTCAATTATCCATGCACGACGTACGCCACGTCAGGATAACTCACGTCCGGCAAAGCATGTCGTTAGTTTGTTGGACTTGTTAGCGTGTAATCCTACCGGAAGCCAAACTCTCCCTCTCTCGCTCGCTATATATACCGTCTCACATGCATGCATGCTGCTCATCGCTTCTCCACCAACACAGACACAAACACGTACACCAACGCAACAATGGCGCCCTCCTCCTCCTCCTCCCGATCCCATCTACACCTTCTCCTGATCCTAGCCACCCTCATCTGCGGCGCCATCATCCCCCTCGCCTCCTCACGAGCCGTCCCCGCTGCCGCCGACGCCACCGCCACCGGCGGCAAGGCGTACAACAAGGTGTGCGACGCGACGCGGTTCGCGGTGCTCGGCCTCAACATGTCCCAGTTCCAGTACTGCAACGCGTCGCTGCCGTACGCCGACCGGGTGCGCGACCTCATCGGCAGGATGACGGTGGAGGAGAAGGTCGCCAGCCTCGGCGACTTGGCCGCCGGCGCGCCCCGCGTCGGCCTACCGCCCTACAAGTGGTGGTCGGAGGCGCTGCACGGCCTCTCCAGCACTGGCCCCACAACCAAGTTCGACGACCTCGCCAAGCCCGCCTCCCTGCACTCCGGCCGCGCCGCCGTCTACAACGGCACCGTCTTCGCCAACGTCATCAACAGCGCCGCCAGCTTCAACGAGACTCTCTGGAAATCCATCGGCCAGGTACATATCGTACAGTTTGTTTGTTGCGTGTCCCAACACTTAGCATTGCAAACATGTCCTATCTTGACACGTACCTCTGTTCATGCCTAGTCAGCATTGTTAGATATTTTTTTGGTTTTTGATAAGTTTCATCCGGATGTTTTTTTAGCAACCATCATTCAAATTCTGGACCATTGGATTTGCTTTCAGATCGATGCACTCCGGCCCTTTTTGAAACTTAACTCTAAGCATCATGTTCATGCCATGCATGTCAGCATTGTTAGATATATATTTTTTCTAAACTTAACTCACGGATGGATGCATGGATTATTGCAGGCGATCTCGACGGAGGCTCGTGCGATGTACTAACGTACTGGAGCCCCAACATCAACGTGGTGCGCGACCCGCGGTGGGGGCGCGCCCTCGAGACGCCCGGAGAGGACCCCTTCGTCATCGGCCGCTATGCAGTCAACTTCGTCCGCGGCATGCAGGACATCCCCGGCCACGAGACGGCGGCCGACCCCTTCTCCCGGCCGATCAAGACGTCGGCATGCTGCAAGCACTACGCCGCCTACGACCTCGATGACTGGCACGGCCACACCCGCTTCAAGTTCGACGCGCGCGTCGAGGAGCGCGACATGGTCGAGACCTTCCTCCGCCCCTTTGAGATGTGCGTCCGCGACGGTGACGTCAGCAGCGTCATGTGCTCCTACAACCGCGTGAACGGCATCCCCGCCTGCGCCGACGCCCGCCTCCTCTCCCAGACCATCCGCGGCGACTGGCAGCTTCACGGCTACATCGTCTCCGACTGCGACGCCGTCCGCGTCATGACCGATAACGCCACCTGGCTCGGCTACACGGCCGTCGAGGCCAGCGCTGCCGCACTCAAGGCCGGGCTCGATCTCGACTGCGGCGAGAGCTGGATCGTGAAGGACGGCAAGCCGGTCATGGACTTCCTCACCACCTACGGCATGGCCGCCGTGAACACGGGCAAGATGCGCGAGTCTGACATCGACAACGCGCTCAAGAACCAGTACATGACGCTCATGAGGCTCGGCTTCTTCGACGACATCGCGCAGTACGCGTCACTGGACGAGAAGGTCATATGCAGCGACGAGCACAAGGCCCTCGCCGTGGACGGCGCAAGGCAGGGGATGGTGCTCCTCAAGAACGAAAACAACATGCTCCCCCTGGATGCCAAGAAGCTCGGTTCTGTCGCCGTGCGCGGCCCGCATATCAAGGCGCCAGAAATGGTCATGGACGGAGACTACACAGGTTAATATATACCTGACAATATAATATGCTAAGATTACTGAAACGATGGACAAGTTTAATTTATGAAGAAGAATGGTACTTACATGATCACTGGGCATTGAAATATTGCAGGGCCCCCATGCCGGTATGTGACGCCGCGCGAAGGCATAAGCAAGGATGTGAAGATTGTGCAGCATGCCAACGTGACCATCTACTTTGGTGGCATAAACCTGCACATCGAGAGGGAGGGCAATGACAGGGAGGATCTCCTCCTGCCCAAGAACCAAACAAAAGAGATCCTCCGTGTCGCAGCGGCCTCGCCGAACCCCATCGTCCTGGTCATCCTGTCGGGAGGGGGCGTCGACATCTCCTTTGCGCACAACCACCCCAAAATTGGCGCCATCCTCTGGGCCGGCTACCCCGGCGGTGAAGGAGGCAATGCTATTGCCGATGTCCTCTTTGGAAGATACAATCCCGGTAAATAATTAAATGCGTGCAATATCCCATTTCTTAATGCAGATTCGTTGACGGTTAATTAAAATGCTTCCATCTAATTGAACAGGAGGAAGGCTGCCGCTGACATGGTTCAAGAACAAATACATCCACCAGATCCCCATGACATCCATGGCGCTGCGCCCCGTGCCGAAGCACGGCTACCCCGGCAGGACGTACAAGTTTTACGACGGCCCGGAGGTGCTCTACCCGTTCGGCTACGGCCTCAGCTACACCAAATTCCTCTACGAGACCTCCACCAACGGCACAACGGTTACCCTCGCCACCGCCGACGGGCACTGCAAGCTGCTTAGCTACAAGGACGGCGTGGCTGCACCGGCCTGCCCGGCCATCAACGTGGACGACCACGCTTGCAGCGAGACCATCAGCTTCAACGTGAGCGTGATCAACAGCGGCGAGACGCACGGCAGCCACGCAGTGCTAGTGTACACCGTGCCGCCGCCGGGAGTGGCCAACGCGCCGATCAAGCAGGTGGTGGCCTTCCAGAGGGTGTTCGTGCGGGCCTGGAGCACCGCCAACGTGCACTTCACGCTCAACGTCTGCAAGGCCTTCGGCATCGTCGAGAAGACAGCCTACACAGTCGTGCCGTCCGGCGTCAGCACGGTCCTGATCGAGAACGGCGACTCGTCGGTCTCCTTCCCCGTCAAGATCAAGTTATCCATTTAGATTGGATAAATTTTAGTTGAGTAAAGCTCAACCATCATAGGATAGTTCTTTGATGTTAAAATTGTGCTATTTCTACCTGTCGGGGGTTGGGTAATTCCGATAAATTACCGCGGATGCCACGACGACCGAGCTCGTTTCTTTACGAGTCCCTGGGAGGTCGTTCCCAAGGACAACCTAGTTAGGGCTGCCTAGTTTGCTCGTTCGGCGCGAGCTTTCGGTCTGGCCGATCGTGAGCTCGTGCTCGGGTGAGGCGTCCGAGCTTGGAGCTCGCGATATTGGTCGACCCGACTTGGTCGTCGGGAGGTCAGCGGGAATAACCGCCAACAACGGTACCCACGTTAGTTTTGTTGCACCCTCGACGGGAACGTGGCCTGGTTATAGGATCTGTTGGTTACCACGCCGGACGTGGTCAGACGTGCAGAGTGTGGGCCGTAACAGACGTTATGGCTCTTTGTAAGCTATAAAATGTCCCCGCCGTGAGGGGGGACGGTGATCCTGCACTTGAGATATACACCGAGCTGGAGTAGGGCTGTTATTTCCCTGAGAGGCCCGAACCAGGATAAAACCTCGTGTCATCGTCCGATTTAGCTAAGCGAGTCATTCCTCTGAGCAACTTTACACGTGAGAAGGGGTCACGGTTGGTCCCTCCATCAACCAAGTAAGCTCGGCGGGGGCCTGCTCCACAATCGTCGACAGCTGGCGCCGTCCGTGGGGACCGACTTTCCCTTTCGTGAAGAATCCCGGAGGATGTCAGACTCCCAGGATCGCCGGGACCTCAGCGCCCTCGGAACTGACGGGGACGAAAAGCAGTTCTTCAACAGCGAGGCGGCTGGCGTCGCCAGCCCCGGAGGTCATGACGAATACATGAGTTTTTCCCTGGAAGATGCCGCGCGGGAGCATTTTTTCCGCTCTCAGCTCGACGCCCTCTCAGACGACGAATACGACGGGCTCTATGATGGCCTGGACATCCCTGACCATCTCGAGCCCGACCAAGGAACCGTGTCTCGGGGAGACACCATAATGTCGCCCTTACGGTCTGTCCAATCCCGCAACATCTTGGTCGCGGAGGAGGGCGGAAGCCTCGGGGGCAAATCCCCGGGTGAGGCGCGCCTCCGACGATACGAGACGGCCAGGGACCACTTGGAAACGTCCCTGAGCCGGACGTTGGCCAGCATACGCCGGCAAATTCGTGGCGACGCGAGCGCTAGGATCGGGGTCGGAGCTCGTGAGAACTTCCATGTGTACAGAACCCCGGAGCCTGTGCGCCGGCGCACGAGCTCGTCGCCCCTCATCCCCCCGAGCGGAGAACGCCTTCAAGCCTTGGCTACGGTGGTACGCAACTTCAGAGAATTCCCTGAGCAAGTCGATCTAGAGGCCATGGGAGCGGCCGTGGCTGACGACCTAGAAAAGATCGCCGCAGATATAAAGGCGGCGGAATCCTCTCGAGAGAAAGATGCCCGAAGCGTTTCCCGGGAGCGTCGCCGCCAGACGCCCGTACGCTTTCACCCCGACGACTCACGCAGCCATACTCGGGGTGACCGTCGGGAGCGCGATCAGGACCGAGAGGACACCCGGAGCAATTCCCGGGCGCCCCCTCGAGATCGGCGGGATGCATCCCGTGGTCAGAGCCGAGCTGAATTTTCCTCCTCAGGCCATTCTCCCTCTTACCGGCCTAGGAAGGTGTTCTCCCGCTTAGGCCCACGAGTCTCAGGCTCGGTCGGCGGGGATCGACCCGACCATCGTGCTCGGGGCGACCGCCACGATGGTCCCATCTTCGGGTGCAGAGCGATCGCAGCGTCCCTGCGGCGAGTGACCTGGCCAAACAGGTTCAAGCCAGGCCACATCGAGAGGTTCGACGGGACGCAGAACCCCGACGAGTTCCTCTTGATTTACACCACAGCCATCCTGGCCGCCGGCGGAGACGAGGGGGTCATGGCTAACTTCCTGCCCACAGTATTGGACGGACCGGCTCGGACATGGCTCTTTAATCAGAAGGAGGGCTCGATCCGGTCTTGGGCGCAATTGAGTAACGCCCTTCAGGCGAACTTCCAGAGCTGTTATGTTCGTCCAGACAAGGAGCGCGACCTCGAGCGCCTGATACAGACGGAGGGCGAGACCTTATGCCAATTCGTCCAGCGTTTCATGCAGGTGCGGAACTCCATTCCGAGCATCTCGGATGAGGCGGTCATCCGGGCTTTTGAGTTCGGGGTCCAAGACGTCCGTTTTACACAAGACCTCGAGATCCACCCGGATATCATGGCCAACGAGCTGTTTCGCATGGCCGACCGGTACGCCAACGCCGACGAGGCAGTCCAATGGAAGAAGCTGCTGGACGAAGGGAAATTGCCCCCTCAGCCCGGACTCGAAGGGACAACTAGTAGGAAGAGCGTGAGCTCGATCGAGAAGAAGATAAAAAAGAAGAAAAAACCCTCCGTTCCCGACATGGTGGCGGCCGTCAAGCGACGGCAGCGGCCGACCTCGCAGGCATACAAGGGCGTAACCGCAAAAGGAAAAGGTCGACCGGCTCAACGCAACAGCGAACAAGGCCGGGACGACCAGGCTCGCGGCGACCAACGCGGCAGGACTAGCACCTATTTTTGCCCGCTCCACCAGGCGTACGAGCACGACCTGCGCAATTGCCGAACGTGAACCTCCCGCTTGGAGCAATTCTACAACGGCAAGGGCCCCATGCCCACGCTTCCGGAGCAGGGAGAAGATGTCAAGGGCAAGAAGCTTGCCGACGAGGATGAAGACATGGAGTACCAGGAGCCAAAGAACCACATCGCCGTGATATTCGAGGGCTCCGCCGCTTATGGATCGCGTCGGGAGTTGAAGGAAGCTGCGCGCGAGGTACTTCGTGTTACCCAGGGGAAGCCTCCCATCCAGTAGCTCAAATGGTCCATGCTGCCCCTCACCTTTTCCAAGGACGACTGCCCCCTGGGGATGATGAAACCCCAGAGGCTCCCGATGGTCGTGAGTCCCACAATCTGCAACACCGTGGTGGGACGAGTGCTTGTAGATTGCGGGAGTTCTCTGGACCTGATATCTGCCAGGGTCCTGGACGAGATGCAAATCCCTCGATCCAAGGTCAAGAGCATCGTACTCCCTTTCTACGGAATAGTCCCGGGCACCTCAGTCAAGCCGCTCAGACAGATCGTCCTGCCCGTGACGTTCGGCATCCTGAGCAACTTTCGAACGGAGTTGATCACGTTCGAAGTGGTCGACTTCGAGTCGGCCTACAACGCCATCCTGGGCCGACTGGCGCTCGCCAAATTCATGGCCGCCACACACCACGGGTACCAATGCCTGAAGGTTCCCGGGCCCGGGGGCGTGATCTCGGTGAAGGGGAGCCCGAAAGCGGCCCTGAACTGCGACGAGAGGGCGCTAGACATGATCAGGCAGCTGCCCCAGCGTGGGCCCGAGCAAAAGCCGAGGAGTTCCCGGCCCAAGGCTACCCTCTAGGCCGGAGGAGAAACTAGAGCCGTCCCACTGTGCGACGCAGAGCCAGACAAGGTCGTACATGTGGGGGCTTCCCTGGATCCTAAATAGGAACTCGAGCTCGTGACCTTCGTCTGGAGGAGCGCGGACACGTTCGCCTGGGAACCGTCCGACATGCCCGAAGTCCCAAGGGAGGTCGTCGAGCACAGGCTAGCGGTTCGGCGACAAAGGCTGTGGCGAAGCTCAGGCGCTTCTCCCCGGAGAAGCAGGCTATCATCAGAGAGGAACTAGATAAACTCCTCAAAGCTGGTTTCATACGGGAAGTCGACCATTCCGATTGGTTGGCTAACCCGGTCATCGTAAAGAAAAAGGGAGGCAAGTGGTGCATGTGTGTCGACCACACGGGCCTAAACGTTGCGTGCCCTAAGGACAATTTCCCGCTACCTCAGATAGACCAGCTGGTCGATGCGACGGCCGGTTCCGAGGTGATGAGCTTCTTGGACGCCTATTCAGGTTACCACCATATTGGCATATCGCCCGAAGATGAGGAAAAAACCTCCTTCATCACGCCGTTCGGTACTTTCTGCTACACGACCATGTCCTTCGGTCTAAGGAGCGCCGGAGCAACCTTCCAGCGCCTTATGCAGAAAACCTTCTCAGACCAAATAGGCTGGAACCTGGAGGTCTACGTAGACGACATCGTGGTTAAGAGCAAGATAGCCTCGGGTCATGTGTCCGACCTGGAGGAAACCTTTTGCAACCTCAATAAGCACCAAATAAAGCTGAACCCCGAAAAATACGTGTTCGGGGTCAAAGCCGGTAAGGTACTCGGCTACATGATCGGCCCACAAGGAGTTGGGGCTAATCCCGAGAAGATTGAGGCCATCGAAAACATGCGGCCACCCACTTGCATGCGGGAGGTGCAGTCTTTGACCGGGAGAATAGCGGCTCTAAGTCGTTTCATCTCGCGGCTCGGGGAACGCGGCTTGCATTTTTTCAAGGCACTCCGTAAGCACGACGGGTTCGCCTGGACAGAAGAGGCGGACAACTCCTTCACAGAGTTGAAGCGATACCTGTCGAGACCCCCGGTCCTGACCACACCGAGACCAGGGGAGGTCCTCTTATTGTACTTGGCTGCCACACCCCAGGCGGTAAGCGCCGTGATAACAGTAGAAAGGGACGGGGTGCAACGTCCGATCTACTACATCAACGAAGTCTTGCATGGGCCCAAGGAGCGTTACCCGGAGGTCCAAAAGCTCTTGTACGCCCTACTCGTGGCCTCCAAGAAGTTACGACATTACTTTCAGGCTCACAAAATCCATGTCCCGACCAACTTCCCGCTCAGGGAGATTTTAGGGAATCAGGATGCGAGCGGACGGATCGCGAAGTGGGCCATGGAGCTCGCGGAATTCGAGATTGAATTCTCAGCCAGAACCGCGGTCAAATCTCAGGTCTTGGCAGACTTCCTGGCCGAGTGGACAAATTCAGCCCCGTCCCAGTCAGAACCCGACCAGACCAGGCAAGGTCGTTGGGTCATGAACTTCGACGGGTCCCGAGCTTACGATTAATCGGGGGTTGGAGTGGTTCTGGAATCCCCCCCGGGGGAGCAGATCCAGTACGCCCTCCAATTGCATTTCGCCGCAACAAACAACGCGGCGAAATATGAAGGTCTGCTGGCCGGGCTTCGAGCATGCAAGGCGCTCGGGGTCCAACGGCTAACTGCGAAAGGTGACTCGCAGCTAGTGGTCAACCAGGTTAACAAGGAGTATCAGTGTTCCGATGACTCAATGGCGCTTTACCTGGCCGAAGTAAGGAAGATGGAAAATTACTTCAGAAACTTCGAGGTACTATACATCCCCAGGAAGGACAATGCCTTGGCCGACCAACTATCAAAGGTCGGTTCCGCACAACTTCCCGCCCCGGCGGGGGTGCTCGTCGAGCACCTTTATAAGCCCTCCATCCCCTCCGACGGGGAGGCACCCGAGACGTGTGGTAGCGTCTCCTTCCTCGAGCATGGTGCGAGTTGGATGACGCCATTCATCCAATACTTAGCACACGGGACACTGCCCGAGGAAGAGGCCGAGAAGTCCCGGCTTGTAAGACGCTCCTCCCCGTATAAGACGGTCGAGGGCGTCTTATACCCTTAGGCGAGATAAGGAGGATTCCCGCCCCTGCTCCCCCAAGCATGAGAGATCCGTCGAAGTGCATGACCCAATATTCTGGCTCTTCTTCCGTGCAGGGAGTCTGGGATTCGGTCCACTCGGCCGTGAAGTCAGCCAAAGCACAGGACTTGGCGGTGCGGCGGCTTGAACGAGATGTCGAAAGCTCCAAGCTCGGCTGCCCACTTTGAAATTCTTCCGGTAGCTTCCGATTACGGAGGACCTCTCCCACGGGGAAAGAAGTGACTCACGAAATCGAATGTCCTTGGAAATAATGCTTGACTTAGTAGCGAGATCAAAATGGCGTCTGGCTTACGGATTTGAGGATATCTTGTCTTGGATTCGCCCGATGCTTGACGACAAAATAAGCTGGGCGTTGCACGCCGTAGCGGTGTCAGATTCCTCCCGCTCCACAACTATCACGGCACTTACTACATGAGATGTTGCCGCTATGTAGAGCGAGAAGAGGTTCACTGGCGCCAAGCAAGACTAAGGCTGGGAGTGGAGAGAAACACCTTGAGTTCTTGAAGGCCTCTTTGTGCCTCTGCCGTCCAATCAAAGCGATCTTGCTTCTTGAGGAGCTTGAAGAAAGGCATTCCGGACTCCCAACCGTGAGATAAACACCAAAGCGCTACCATGCATCAGGTGAGCTTTTGGACCTCCTTTTGGGTGGTAGGCGGGGCCATTTTCATGATGGCTCCAATTTTCTCGGGTTCGGCTCGATCCCACGATGGGAGGCGATGAACCCGAGTAGTTTCGGAAGAAACTCCGAAAACACATTTCTCGGGGTTTAGCCTCATCTGAGGCAGCCCTTAGACTTACGAGCGTCTCGGCGGTCGGAGGTAAGGCTATCTCGTGTCTGCGTTTTAACTACCACATCATCCACATAAGCTTCCACATTGCGCCCGGTGATGGTGAAAACACCGCACGGCGCTGATACGTTCTTACCGGCATTCTTGAGCCCGAGCGGCATGGTGATATAGCAATATGCTCGAATGGAGTGATAAACGAAGTCTTCGCAATCTTCCTCTCGGCCGAATTTGATGATAGCCTGAATAGGCATCGAGAAAAATTTGAGTAGCCGAGATCCGGCGGTGGAGTCTACCACGATCAATACGAGGAGACCAAAGGGATCTTTCGGACAAGCCTTGTTGAGGTCGGTGTAATCAACACACATGCGCCCGACTTTTATTCTTCTTACGGGCGAGTACAGGGTTCGCCAACTTGATCGGGATGATACACTTCTTTGATGAAACTGCGGCTAGCGACTTTGTGATCTCCTCTCTGATGGCTTCTCGACGATCTTGAGCGAACCGTCGTAACCTTTGCTTGACGGGCCTGGCGGATTGGTTTACATTCAGTGCGTGCTCGATCACCTCCCTGGGGACCCCGGGCATGTCGGACGACTTCCAGGCAAAGACGTCTTGGTTTGCCCACAGAAAGGTGACGAGTGCGTCTTCCTATTCATCCCCGAGCCTTGTCCCGATCGAGACGGCTCGCGCCGGATCGGACGGGTCGAGGAGAATCCTTTTGGTGCCTTCCTCGGGGCCGATCCCGGAGTTCTGCGGCTTGCGGGTAGGGATATCGCCTTCGGCTTGTCGAAATCCGCCTCTTGGCGAATCCTTTCCCGACCGCGGCGCCTCCAGAGACTTCGGCCATTTCGCAGCTCTCCCTGTCGCAAGAGAAAGCGCTTAACATCGCGCGTAGAGTGATAATACCACTCGGACCCGGCATTTTCAGCATCGATCACTGGCGTAGTGGGGCACCGCCATGAACTTGGCGGCGCTGGTCTCCCCAAGATGGCGTGATCTGCCGTCGCGAAGTCTGCCACCTCGAAGCTAAGGCTCGATCCGGTAGTTGTCCCTTGCGGCCGAACGTGTTGGTAGAGTGATTTGTCCGAGTGGTATCGCCGAAGCGTTAGGGTATCACTCCATGAAAAGCGATGACCGCGTTTGAGGTCGACCGCGGGATCCCCATATCATCGAGTGTCTTCACGAAGAGGACGTTGAGCCCACTCCCACCGTCAATCAACACCCTTTTGAGCTTGATGCGCGGACAACCGGCGCCAAGACCGGCGGGTATCTGCCAGGGAATGGGGCGCGATCTGGGTGATCCGTGCGGTCGTAAGTTATTGCGACCTCGGACCACCGGACATATCGGGGTCTCGGCTCTTGCCTGAGATGTCTGAGCGGTGAGCATTTGCTTCCGCTTGGACTCATATCTTGGCGAACCAGAATATGTAGTTAAGCTCGAGGTCGACTTCACGATAGTCTTCCTCGGCCAGGGAGAGGCGGTTTCTTGCGTGGCGTGACCACTCGGACCTTGTCGGCCTGCCTCTTGCTCTCGAGGCGAACCTCTTTAGGGTGAAGCAGTCCTTGGCGGCATGCCTCCCTTCGGATGGAAAGGGCAGGGTGAGTTCATAACCTTATCATATCCATCCTCTTTGAGAGCGAGGATGAGTTGGTGCGGCGGCGCCACGGCTCTTCGCCCTTGCGCTTCTTTTCTTTCCGCCGAGGGGTTCGTGATCCTTCCCCTCATCACGCCCGTTCCGCGAGCCTCGGAGGCTGAAGGCGTAACGGTCCGCTAGGGCGAACAGCTCCGGACCGAAGCGTGGGTGGCTTAGGACATCTTCTTGATGAGGTCGGGTCGTGACTCCTTTCGGAAGGCGGCTATCACAATCGCATCTGTGACGTCCCGAACGGTGCTTTTCCTGTTCATGAAGCGCTTGACGAACTCCGGAGGGATTCGTTCCTCCTTTAGTGTAGCTGGTATAGGTCCCAAGGGGTGCACTGGCGCTCGTAAGTGCCTTGGAAATTTGAGATGAACTGCTCACACAGATGTCCCGAGGAATCTATAGAGTTCATTTGGAAGTCCCGTGAGCCAAGCTTTGGCCAGGGGCGAGAGGGTAACCGGCAAGTAGTTTGCCATTACTTCTGATCCCCGTGCCCATTGCGCTGAGCGTATACTTGTAGCCAAGCCTCCGGGTCCCTCTCACTGTCGAACCTAGTGATGCCTTTAGGATTAAATCCATCAGGCCAAACCACTCGGCGTAGGTGAGGGGTAAACGCACGAACCCCTTCGATGACCCCGCGATACCCCCCGGGAGGTGATCGACGCGGAGGGATCGCGCTTGGCGTGCCAGCGGCCTCGCGGAAGGATGCCGTAGCGCTCATATTAAATCGGCTTGACGGCGTTGTTCCTCCCTTTCTCGATCGCGGCGCTGGCGTCGAGGTTCGAGCAGGTCGCGGTTGATCTTTGTGTCGCAAGTCGTCTCATGAGGTAGAACATGATGTGCTGGCGGGCTTCCCGACCTGGCCGTGCTTGGTATGCCTGGTCCTCGCCGGACCACGTGGCAGCTCCTTCGCCGGTGGTCGGTTTGGGCATCTTTGGATAGCTGCCACCGTCACCATGGCCTTTACTTGGGCCATGATCGGGCAAGCTGGATCATCCGCCCCGACATAGGGTCGAGGTATCCAGGAGTGTCTTGGAAGCGGCGATATTCTGGCGGTGCACGAAAAACAGCCTGGTCCCCATCTTGGCTTGCAGAATGTCTTCATTGACAGCCGTAGCGGTCCGAGAAATGCAGCGCCAGCGTCAGGCTCGATCACTCGGCCTCCTTCCAAATCGGCGGCGGCGAGGTGTCGAAGCGGCTGCTGCGAATCTGCCGCGCGAGCCTTCGATTACACGAGACTCTACGGAAATTCAGCAGCTCTCTAGGCTTTCTTACGACTCGGCCGAGGTGGGTGAGTCCGGAGAAGATAAACCTAGGCGCTCGGGGGTGCCGAGTGGCTTGGCGGTGAGAACCCCACCCTTCGTGCCTCGGCGTCCTCGAGCCCGACTCGCGGTGGAACGGGTCTTGGATCCCCACTCGGTACTTTAGGAGTGCGAGCCAGGGGACCTTCCGATCGGCGCGGAAGTCGTGACGATGGATCGCCGGAAACCTCACATGTGAGCGGCGGTTCCCTTAGAGAGAGAAAGGCTTCCGAGGTCGTTGGAGATGAAGGTCAGGCTTAAAGCGGAAGACCTGGCAGGAAGAAGGCTGTGGAGACTTCGCTCGTCGCAGCCATCAAGCTTGACGAAGATCTTGACACAAGCCCCTACAGGGCGCGCCAACCGCCGACGATCTGTAGCCGGCAATAAGATTTGTGATTCTAGGGATTTGTGCGGGATCCGAGCTTGATGGTAACACTGAGATCTTGAGGGCAATCTGTTTTAGACAGGTTCGGGCTCTCTCGGAGGAGATAATACCCTAGTCCTGTGTTCTTGGATATATCGTGTGTGTCCTCTCTTTTTCTTGTTTCTCTCTCCTCCCCTTATATACTGGGGGAAGAATACATGATAGATGGGCGCCACCGGGCCCTGAACATGGTGGCCTGGACGACATGTCCCTTGTCCTTATCCGCCTTCACGCTCTACGTCCTGGAGAGGTGGTTATGCTTTCTCCGACCCACGCCTACCGCCTTGTCAGGTTCCAGCATCCGCAGGTTCTGGCGGTGTCAGACTGCATGCTTCGCTCCTGGCGGGTTGTTAGGGCGGGGCGCGAAGCTTCCTTGAAGGATCAGGAGTTGTCTTGGGGAGCAAGTCGAAGGTCTCCTCTGGGCCCGTCGTGGTGCTTCTGGGCTTTGGGCTTTCTATTCCGCCTGTCAGGCCCAGTCGGGTGTAGGCCCCTCTTGCGGGACCCCTGTCTCTGACATCCCACAGTCACGGTTGGTCCCTCCATCAACCAAGTAAGCTCGGCGGAGGCCTGCTCCCCAATCGTCGACACTATCATTCTAGGTTCTAGATATGTGAACCTGCCATAATTGAGATTTCCTTGGTACAATTTCCGTGTACGCAAAGCAATAGAATCCCGTTACACCTTCGTGTGCGCAGAGCAATTTTCAGTAGAAGTAAAAAAACTGCCTTTAGCCGACAGCTTGTGTGCGCCGATAGCAATTTGTCCTCGTGCTTTTGATGAGTGGAGTAATCCATTAAAGTTGTCCAAATGCTTTCAGAGGCCGGTCGAGGAATCTTGGTTTGACAAATTTGCTTTCTAAATCTTTTTAAAATTTAGTCATTAAATTGGCTACTAATCTTTTAGAGCATCTCCAGCAAGGGCCCCTAAAACAGGGTCTCTATTTTTGATTTAGGGACTCTCCCTATTTTTAGTCTGTTTTGAGCACAAGTCCAAAGAATAAATTTCCCCTAAATCTCAGCCCCTATTTTACTTTTTCTCCTATTTTGACATATCCGCTATGTATAATCTTCATTTGACACCACTAAAATTCAATCAAAAATATTTGTAATACATAAAACATAAGCATATTAACATTTACAATTTAAAAACATGATATTTCAAATTTAAATTTAAAATTTTCAAAACATGATAAAATTTTCGAAGCCTCTCATGTATTTCCATATCTTCAATAATATGGGTTGTACTCGTGTCCCTGGGAATTGGGGCTGAGGAGGCAAATTTAGGGGCCTCCTAATTTTAGGGGCTTGAGTTGGGCCCCCCTGGGAATTGGGACTGAGGAGGCAAATTTAGGGGGCTCCTAAATTTAGGGGCTTGAGTTGGGGCCCTGCTGAATCTGTTCTTTTTTACTACACTCCCTATTTTAAAGTTTAGGGGGCTGGTTTAGGTGCTCTGCTGGAGATGCTCTTAGCCAAATATTAGCAATGAAATAAGAACCAAATAAGGTAGCAAGTTGCTATGCCCTATTCTTGGCGTTCCTATCAGGCCATCCTGTGAACTTACGAAGATTGAAGACGCAATACTCGGATTTTCTTGTGGTAAGTTGCCCCCGACACTTTATAACTTTTCTATTAACTCTCTTTCGACTATCTAAGAGCATCTGCAATGGTGTAGTCAACTACTAGCTATAAAAAATATACATGTCATCTATAGATAGCTAATAGACAACCTCTTCAATGGACTAGCTATAACATTGTCTACAAAATTAAATATGGGCCTATATGTAAGAGGTGATAAATGCCTTGGAATCAGCTATAGCCTGACTATAAGTTAGGCTATTCCCAGTGCATGGTAACATACCTATTTAATGCATGCCACATAAGCATTTTTTATGATGTGGCAAGAGAGTTAAGAGGGGAGAGAAGAAAGCTATACTCCCTCTGTCCCACAAAGAGTGCATTTCTAGAATTTTTAAGACAGATTAGTGTGCAAGGTAAATGACCAATGTGACCCTCATTACTCCATACACAAGCATGCTGGTGCTTCGGTTTCCACAAGCACTTAAATGAGCATGCATACACTTACAGCTGGGCCCTACGGACTAGAAATGCACTCTTTGTGGGACAAAATTTGAACACTAGAAATGCACTCTTTGTGGGACAGAGGGAGTATCTCTAAGAAGATACAACTTGGGCACGAAATCATAGACATTAAAACTTGAATCATCTAAGTGGCCCACAATTCATACTCTCATACACATCTAGCATTTAATTATCTTGTGGGGACTAAGAAACAATCCATGATACTATGTATTGGGATAGTTGTATCTTCTATAATATCATATGACATGGCAGCTTTGGATATTGTGACAAGATACAATGCACTGTGAATAGCCTTAGTAGTCAGTCTATATCTCTCTCTTCTTTTTCTCTCATCCACCTAAGCAAAATACTGAGTTGACACTTTTATAGTAAGCTGAAGTGGCACCATTGCAGATGCCCTAAGTGCCTGTTTTTTCGACGAATGAGAGGAATGGATAAGACAAAAAGGAACGGATGCATTCAATTAAGAAAGGGAACTAACAGCCGTTTTCCCCTTAGAAACGTATTTCCCTAATTACGTCTCTGTCGACGATTGGAGAATGGGCTCCCGCCGAGCTTATTTGTTGAACGAGGGATCAATAGGGCCCCTTCGTGCGAGCCGGAGTGATCGTCCGAGCAACGCGTAAACGGGAGAAAGACGCATGGTGTTTATCCTGGTTCGGGCCTCTCACCGCCGAGTTAATAGCCCTACTCCAGTATATTGTGTTTATGGTTGGTTCCGAAAAAGAGTCAGTCCATCCCCCCTGCAGATGCTCATGGGGGGTTTAAATACAGAAGATGAAGATACATAGAAGGTAACTACCCCCTAGATTTACGCCACGCACCCATATCCGTAGCACCCACGATCCGGCGCCCTTGATCTGCGCATTATTTGAATTTCGGGTGCGTCTTCCCTTGATCTCCAGCGGATTGGTTACCACCTTCCTTTCTAATGGTTTGACCGAGTCCCCCGACCATCTGCGCGGCTCATACGAACGTGGTTGCTCGTATTAGTCCAACATGATCGTGGGCGAATCCCCGAGCATGCAAGCTCGGTTGACTTGGTCGCTCGGGCAAGTTTCCTGAGCTTCTTCCGTGGGGACCCGTGTGGTCGGTTGCCCTTTTGGACCCCTAGGGGCGAAATGGTCGTTTTTAGTGAATAGTCAATCCCCGACAGTCTCTAATATCCTAAAAAACACATATAATTAAAATGTAATTCCAAAAATATTACTTTGTCTATTATCTTTTGTTAACATTACCACTTTTATCATTAAAAAATGTATTTAGCAACAATATTTCATTATGATTTCAAATATTTAAAGTACCTTAAAAAAAGTCCTACAACTTTTTCTTAAAGAATAAATGAAAAAGGGATAAAAACAAACTAAAGAAAATAAAATTGCATGAGATACCTTTCAAATGGAACATGTGGAAAAAATACATTATGTTGACAAAAAAATAAACACAATAAAATTCTACTGTGATGCCGCAATCCAATGCTAAAAAGCAAAATCCCATAGCAAACTAAAAAAATGTGTCATGTGGCCAATTTTGTCTACAAATTAAATAATAAATATATAATTTTTAAACTAAATTAAGTTATGTGTTTCAATACTAAAAGTTTAAAACAAAACTAAATGTAATTACGAATTCAAATGTTTAAAATACATAAAAAAAAATATTACACAACTTTTTTAAAGAAAACAAAGAAATTAAAAGGAAGAAAAAATAAAGATGAATAAAATTAAAATTACATGAAATAGATTCCAAATGGTATGGAAAATAGTCTAGACGCGTAAATGCGCACGTCACCCTACTAGTTTCAACAAAGGAAGAAGTAGAGTAGTCTAGCCCATGCTTGGGCCATCAATTATGTTCCTGACCCAGGAAATTTAGTTGCCCTTCACAAAAGAGTAATATTCAGTATTATGCTGAATACATAATGTTAGTGTTGCACCGTTCAAAGGGAACCACTCGTTTCTCTTAGGCTTCTTTGTTACAAGAGTTGAATCAAATAAAGGTTTGTTCGGTTTTCATATTTGTTCTTGCACCGATGAGCTGATATAATATCTTAATTCAATTTTTATTTTTAAGGAATACAACAAACCAAAATTTCAGTTGAGCAAAGCTCAATCATCTCAGGGTTGTTATTTGATGCTAAAGTTGCGCTATGTATATATCAAGGTTTCAAATTTCAGTTTCGGGTTGTATCTCGGAAGTGGCCGAAATCCGAAATCCAGCGAGATCTCAGATTTTCAGATGAAATCAGGATGAAATCTAAAAAGCAAATTTAAAATCCGGCTATTTTTTGGACTGGGATTTACTGAGATCTCGGCGAGAAACACTGAAATCTCGGCCCAAAAAACTTAAAATCCGGTCAAAATATCTCATGTTTACATCACAGACGATTTTAACCAAAAACCGTATGTGATAAAACCGTCTGTGATGAGTCATCACAGAATAAAACCGTCTGTGATGTGTGATGATGAAATTTTAAATTTTTTTCATTTCGCCAGGATTTGAAATCTCGTCTCCAACCGTAATCCGAAATCTTGGCCGAGATTTCCGAAATTTCGCCGGGATTTTGAACATTGATCTATATCAATCTAGATGGAAAATAAAGGAGCCCCACGTGTTGTTATAGGAATTACCAATTGCACACCATTGGAAAAAAGAAGAAAAAGGAAACATAAGTTTCCTTTATCAGACGACAGTCTACAACGACCATTTTAAAACGAAAGGGGTACCACAATGTGTGAACCTAGCAACAAGCTGCTGATTTCCTTGGTACACTTTTCGCGTATACAAAGCAAGAGAAGGCCTGCTGCAACACTTTGCTGTGTGCTTTTGAATAGTGGAGTCCAAGCCGGAAGCACTTTGGTGTGTGCTTTTGAATACTTGAGCACCAGCACTAGTGCACTACCACCACCAGTAGTACTCGAGCTAACGAAGCGAGAGAGAGAGAGAGAGAGAGAGAGAGAGAGAGAGAGAGAGAGAGAGAGAGAGAGAGCATGGAGTTTGCAAGGGGAGCCATGAGCAGCCTCCTCCCCAAGCTGGGCGAGCTGCTCCAGGAGGAGTACAAGCTGCAGACGGGCGTCAGGGAGCAAGTCAAGTCTCTCTCGCAAGAGCTTGAGATCATGCAAGCTGCCCTCCACAAGGTCGGAGAGATGCCACGGGACCAACTGGACGAGCAGGTCAAGCTCTGGGCACGTGATGTCAGGGAGCAGTCCTACGACTTGGAGGACGTACGCTGTGGATGCCTTCCTGGTGCGCGTGGACGGCCGTGAGGCCACCAACCAGCAGCACAGGCTCAAACGGCTCCTGGAGAAGATGGGCATCTTGTTCGGTAAGGGCAAAGCTCGCCGTCAGATCGCTAACGCGATCAAAGAAATCAACAACCGAGTCCAGGAGGTGGCCAACAGGCATGGCAGGTACACACTCGACCGCATCGTGGCTAACCCTGTCGCAGCGTCGTCGACCATCGATCCTCGCTTGTTGGCTTTGTACAAAGATGCGGCACAGCTCGTCGGCGTTGATGGGCCTAAGGACACGCTCATAAAGATGCTGTCAGAAGGGGATGATGCGTCCAAGAAGAAGTTGAAGATTATCTCAGTTATCGGATTTGGGGGATTTGGCAAGACCACTCTTGCCAAAGCAGTGCATGACAAGCTTAAAGCGGCTTTCGATTGCGGGGCTTTTGTTCCGGTCGGTCAGAATCCTGACATGAAGACAGTTTTCAAGGACATTCTCATTGGTCTTGACAAGAAAAGGTACACGAATTTAAATATATGACAATGTTGGATGAAAGGCAGCTCATCGATGAAATCCGAGAATTCCTTGAGAACAAGAGGTACGTGCGAATCACCTAGTACCCCTTGTCATCAACTTAAAATTACCTTCTTTCGTGTCACCTATGACCGCTTACTTCGTTCTATGTAATTATGTTTTACAATCATACATATTCGTCCAATTGCCTCTAAAATATTTTAATTAGTTTCTCATACCATTTCCAGAATTCCAGTGGCAACCATTTGCCAATATACTTTCAGTACTTTTGGAAAATGCTATAGGAGAGCTCCTCACAGGATACCGACGGCTAGCTAGTAGCTCTCAATCTGTGCAGTAATTAGCTGCTTAAGACTTAAGAGCATATATAAAAGAGGCAAATATTTTAGCGGATGGAGACTATTTTCACAAAGAATTTTTTGAGGGGGGCTAGTGTAGTCAAAATTTTATTTATGGTAGGGTACTTAATTTAGAGGATACACATGACACAGCAGGGTCCGTGTGGGTGGGCTGGTAACCGGACCCTACCCGTCACGTAGCGAATTACTCCCTTCGTCTAAGTTTATAAGGCGTATTTTTTCTTGGTACATAGACCAAGAAGATATTGAGATTGGCTAGATTACCCTTAATTGTTATCACTAAGTACTATATTCAATGCATACATGTAGAGAATATGAAGTAAAGATTTATATTTACTAAGGGTATATAAGAAATATTACACTAATTTTACATTAAAATATGAAATACAATCTATATTTATGGATAAAACAATTAAACAAAGACGCCTTATAAACTTGAATAGAGGGAGTAAATTCTCGTCTCCCTCTTCGGTGCATGTTTCTTTCTCCTTGCTTTTCTTTCTCCAAATAGTATGATGTTTCTCTCTCCTAGCGACTTGCTTTTATAGATTCCTCAAATATTTTTACTAACCCATGGCGCTTGTGCTGTAATGCGGATGTGTAGGTATTTTATTGTCATTGATGACATATGGGATAAGAATTCATGGGAAATAATCAGATGTGCTTTGGCTGATAGTTGTTATGGAAGTAGAATAGTCGCAACTACTCGGATTTCCGGAGTTGTCAAAGATGTTGGTGATGTTTACAAACTAGAGCCACTTTCTCATGATAACTCTGAGAAATTATTCAATATAAGACTGGATAATTGTGAAGGCAAGTGTCCCCGTAATCAATCCACAGAGGTATATGATAAAATTTTGAATAAATGTGGTGGTGTACCATTATCTATTATTACAATAGCTAGTTTGTTGGCTGGTAAACCAGTGGAGGAGTGGATTGAGGTGTACAGCTCCATCGGTTTTGGTCATGGAGATAACGACGATGTGGAGAATACTAGAAAGATATTGTCTTTTAGCTACTACGATCTACCTTCTCATCTAAGGGCTTGCTTATTGTATCCAAGCGTATTTCCGAATGATTATTGGATCCATAAAAACATGTTGATATGGAAATGGATAGCTGAAGGTTTCGTCAATGAGGAACAAGGGGTAGGATTATTAGAGGTTGGAGAGAGATACTTCAACGAGCTCGTAAACCGGAGCATGATCCAGCCGGTAGAGTTCCCGGATGGAGGGTACGTACGTGGTTGCCGTGTTCACGATATGGTGCTTGATCTCGTCCGTTCCTTGTCGGGAGAAGAACATTTTGTTACTATATTGGACAATAGGCAACCAACGTATCCACCAAGCAGCAATGCTCGCAATCGCAGGTTAGCTGCTCTTCAAAAGGGACTCGAAGACCAAAATCCTTTGGCTGATATGGACGGGCAACATGTGAGGTCATTCATTGCCACCCTGTGTAGTGCTAGCACGATGGTATCCCCAAGCTTTCGAGTTTTGCGTGTACTAGCAATAGAATGTTGTGACTTTATGGAAGGAGGTTACAACGACGGCCTTGAGCATCTTGGGAATTTAGGGCCTGTTTGGATCCATGCAGCTAATAGTTAGCTGCTAAAAATTAGCAGGAGTGGATCCAAACACCCCCAGCTAATACATCAGCTAATTATTAGCTGAGCACCCAGCTAATGGTTATCTCATTAGCTAGCCAAACCCAGCTAATAGCAGCTAATAGGTTGCATTTAACCAAAATACCCTTCGCGTCTACCACCAATAGTATTTAATAGCACGGGTATTATGGACAATAGCATCTATTAGCCACATATTAGCTGGTGGATCCAAACACCCTCCAACTAATAGTTAGCTAGATAATAGTTAGCTAGCTAATATTAGCTAGGACCTATTAGCTAGCTAACTATTAGCTGCTAATGGATCCAAACAGGCCCTTACTGGAGTTTCTGCAGACACTGGAGTTGGATGGAATAACTGGCATAGAAGAGTTGCCTACGCGCTGATGAGAAGACAAGGGTGCCGGATTGGATTGGCAATCGGACGTCGCTGCAAGAGCTGTGGATATGGCCTGCTGCTGCCGAGGCAGAGTCTGCAGTAGAAGTATTTGGGAAGGAGCTGGGCAGCCTAAAGGAACTGAGGGTGCTCGTCACAGAGATTGATGGATTGGATGAGGGCCTGGAGAGAGCTTTGATGGAGTCTCTAGGCAATCTGCACAAGATCCAGTTTGTGCATATTGGGGGCAACCCATTGCAGAAGGGCGCGACGTGGGAAGCAGGATTTGTCTCCCCTCGACGTCTCCGCTGTTGGAAAAGATAGATAGTTTGTTTATAGAACTTGTTGTAATCTAGAAAGGATTAGTTGAGATAAGTTTGGAGTTTGTTTTCCTTTAGATTGTAAGCCATGCAACCGGCTATTGGTTGCCTATTTAAACACGCATCCGTCAGCCGAGACAAAAGGCGTGACGTTCAGCCTATTCCATGCGCCTCTGATTTCATCATGGTATCAGAGCCTGCCAAAAATTGCATCTACTAGATTCCATCTAACTCCTTCACCATGGCCTCTCCGTTTTCTTCATCTGCCATCATCAATCCCTTGCTAGGTCATGCTCTCTCTGAGAAACTCAACAAGACCAACCATGCTCTCTGGAGGGCGCAGGTTCTTGCTGTTGTGCGAGGCGCCCGGCTGGAGGGATACCTCACCGGTGCTGTTCCTGCGCCACCAGCTGAGATCGTTACCAAGAATACTGATGGGAAGGAAGTGAAGGTGCCAAACCCGGCAATGGAAGACTGGGTAACCAAGGATCAACAGGTCCTAGGCTATCTGTTGACATCCATGACAAAGGATGTCCTTGCGCAGGTCGTGATGCTGGACACATCGGCAGCGGTCTGGAGTGCAACTGAAGGTATGTTTGCGTCTGTGACTCGAGCACGCTCGGTCAATACGCGAATTGCCCTCGCCACCACAAAGAAGGGCAACATGTCCATTACGGAGTATATCACCAAGATGAGATCGCTGGGAGATGACATGGCGCACTCCGGAAAGCCGATCGATGATGAAGAATTGATCTCTTACATACTGACTGGCCTTGACTACGATTTCAATCCGATCGTGTCTGCTCTTGTCACAAGGGTAGAACCGATCTCGGTGGCCGAACTCTATTCTCAACTTCTCAGCTTCGAGTCGAGGATGGAACTTCTTCATGGCGAGGTGTCTTCGTCAGCAAATGCAGTGAGTCGTGGAGGACTTGGAGGTGTCCAACGCGGCAGAGGTAGAAACTACGGCAACCGAGGCTATTCACGAGGTCGCGGACGCAATACTGGAAGCACAGGACAACGCCAAGGCAATGCTGTAACATCCCTGAATTAATTGAACAGTAAAAATAAAATATTTAAATGTGAATTAGATTCATTAATATCTTTCTGCAAATTTAAAAGTTGTTGTTAAAAGATAATTGAATTCCTGAATTTAGGGAAGGAAAAAGTGATAAAAGAAAATGGTAAGAAAATAAAGTAAGTCAATTGCCATTTTCTGATCAACAATATTCTTTATCATTCCTGATCCAAATCATTCATTACATGAGTTTAAACAACAGCATTGTTGATTGTTACACCGTAGTTCACATTTACAATTCATAGGAGATACAAAGATCCTCACAAAGACATATAACAATTATCTGGAATACGACTCAATACAATCATTCGATTGCATGCCTAATTACAAATCACATAACTATCTAATTACATATTTGGTTACAAACTACATCTCAAAAAGTAAAATACAAAACTATAAACTACAGCTCCTATGCTGACTTGATCTGCATCTTGTGAATCTGCATATTCAGTTGCACATGTATAAGAGTAAGAATAAAGTAAATGCGATAAATTAAATACAATAAATAGATGAGAAAGAATTGCCGTCAGCTAATTAATTGATTGATCGCTCAATGAGGTACCCTAGATTGTCCGGGGGCCAATCTGGCTCCTCTCGCGATTAGAATTGCATCACTCGGCAATTTACAAACCTGTTAAACATGAGATGCGAGTATTTAGAAATATCGCACGAGAATAGAAAGATAAGTCTCCATGGTAAGAAGATGAATTTTAAAGAAGGATAAGCACGAAAGGATAATAAACTAGGATAAGGCATTGCTCAACCGAAAGCTCCGGAATCACCACGACATTAAGTCCAGGTGGTAGTAATAAGAATTATTCAGGCCACAAGATTAAAACACCGGTAAAGCCTCGAGGAAAAATGCCAGCCTAACTCCGTCATCCAAGGAACTAAGCCAGCCGGCTATATGAGTCACAGTAAAATAAAGTTACCCATTGTGCAAGGGGTAGTACAACACATTAACCAAGTCCCAGTCAAAGCCTCCAAGTTAGCCTCAGAGGCCACGCAAGTCTCTAGGCTATTCATGCCGATTGAAAACTCGAGAACCACCCGGTAAAGCAAAAGCCTGAACACAATTTTAACAAGACCAAGGCAACCGTTTTCGTAAGAAGCCACAAGGAACCATTTCAGCCACACAAACCCAAAATCATTAAACTAACCAGATAAGGAGGATGCCCAACCGAGATCTCCAGAGCTTAGAGACCCACGCAAGCCACCCTGCTTAAGATCAAAATACTGACAGGACAAATAAATGCGTGTACTCATTCCAGCCGCAAGATCATCCTTCCATTCAAACACTATTGAACCTCCATTACCATGCTATATAAACCAGCCAAGTCTCATTCAAGGAACCACAAAGCAAACCACACTCAGAATCAAGAAGAGAAGAAAGCAAAGCCTACCACATAAGTTAGAAGAGGCCAGGAAAGACAAGGTTCAGAATTAGCGCAAGAAATAGCTTTGGGAGCCGGGGGAAAAGAAATCCCAGAAGCAAGAAGAGAAATCAAGTCGCACAGATTTATCCTTACCCCTTTGCACATAAGTAAGTTCCCACAAGTTCGATTCCATTAGAAGTATCATATTATACCCAGTAAGAATAGAAATAAGGCAAATATTCAACCATGAACAGAGCAAACTAGCTGAGCCCAGGTTTCCAGGAAGCTGAGAGAAAGAAAATCAGTCTGTGAATATCTCTCCCATGCAAGCCGAAGCCCTCAAGCACACTTAGCCACGGACTAACTTTTCCAAAACCAGGTATGTTTTCACTTGTCTCCTATTCAATAGAAACGTATCATACCCAATAGAAATAAAAAGTAAACTAGAGATGAAAATAGGTAGTAAGAGATTTAAATGAGGAAAGATAGAATTAGTGGTCTCAGTTTAGATGCCTAACAAACATTACGAGGGTTGCGTCATATGTTTCCTTGAATTGCTAATACTCCCCCGGCGTATTGCAACTCAAGATCATCGCTATGACGCCATCCAACCCGTAGGTTTGAAAGTGCATGGATCATCATGGACCAATGAGAAATAGCCAACATGGTATCAATCTATCATCTACCATGTAAATCCGTTAATATGCAAGCCAATGTTAGTATCCCATCATTAGATATTCAAAGACCTTCCCATCCACTCACAAAAATTCATAGATCATGACATCCAATTCCTCGGTCCATTTACTCAGATCATGATCCATTAATATATAGTCTCGGCTAATAGGGAAAACATGGCATCAAATTAACATATACCATGTGACCCAAAGCATTAACCATGATCATCATGTTATGATTAAACATTTGAGAACAGCAAAGCCTAGCATAGCATCAATTTTATCATTTGCTATGCGAACTAATCGAAGTCAGTACCAGCATGCCACAATTAAACCTTAGAGACATTAGAGCTAAGTATAGCCTTAATCTATCATGGATCAAATTCATCCTTGTCATAATGACCTCAGTACAATGAACTACTAAAACATTTTCTAAACATCACAGATCAAGGAAGCATGATCTCAGTATCAATATCTAAATTTCAATCATCATGAAACCCTAAATCAAATCGGAACCATCATCATCCGGCATCCAGAGAGGGAGTGAGGAAGAGAGAGGAGTAGGGTTACCAACCTTAATTAAGAGAATGGAGAAGGGGGTGGAGAAACAAACCGCAAGGACGGGGGAGAGCCAGTGGAGCCGGCGTGTGACGTCGATGGAGGCGGCGTGTAACATCCTCAAATTATAAAAAGTTTAAAATCAAATATTAAGTATGTGAGATCATCCTTGTGTTGCATTTTATGATTTCTTGTGTAATTATTTATGAGATGGTTGAATTAGTTGTTGAAATGAATAATGGAATTTAAGAAAGAAAAGAAAAGAAAAGAGAAAATAGTAAAATGGTAAGAAATGAAATTACCATGGTAAAAATTTTTATAACCTGGCCAAACCCTAGAAGATACCCCTAGATGGTCAAAAGACCATGTGTATGCATTTATTGATAAAGAAAACAATTAAAAATGATAAATCCTATCTCTGGCCAGTCCCATGTCAGAATTATGGAGAAAAACGTGGAGCAATCTAGGCCTTGGAATTTTTAACATAAGACCTCAGTAATATCACCTTCACCCTCAAAAAGTTTCAAAAATTAATAAGCATTTTTGCTATATTTTAGCATTTAATTTAGGCAGATTTGGAATTCTGCAAAAATCAATAAAAGATTTATGGAGAACTAAATAATGAGAATTTGATGTCGAAATTTTTATGATAGGTCCATTGTTTATAACCAAACCTTCAGTAAAAATTTCAAAATTTAATACGTTGATTTAGTCCCTCAATCAATTCAAAAACTAAATTGGATTTTCTGTACAGCATTCACTGTCAGATTTTTAGTAAATAAATGGTAGATCATTTTAATCTCAAATTTTTACTGGAAGTATATAACTTAACCATAAACTTGGACAAAAAGTTTCGAAAATTTCCAGTGAAGTCCTGACCATGAATTTAATGGTTAGCTGCGCTGTTCAGAGGAGAACCCTAGAAATCCCTTCTCTCTCTCTCATTCTCTTCCACGTGGGGGCCACGTTTCCAGCGGCTTGGGCGAATTCATCGCTGCCGACAGGGCCCAGACACCTCAGTGCCCACGCGTCAGCCTCTCCCCATTTCTCTCTTTCCTTTCTTGTTCCGCTGCCTTGTGGACCCCAGCTGCCAGCACCTTCTTCTTCCTCTCTCGTTCTCTCTCGCTCTCTCTGTTTCCTCAGCGGAGCCGACTTGAACCGCCTCCATTCTTGTCCGCATTGCGCCGCAACTCCTCGCGCCTCGCGCCTGCACTGTGATGGTGTCACTGCACCTGCACTGCACCACTCGATGGCCTTGACCTAGCTGGAAGGAAAGCTCCAGAGAACGCCCTAGTTGGCCACCGCCACCTTCTCCGTTGCCCAAACCATAGGAGTCATCATTCGCTTCTATTTAAGCACCCACCGAGGGCGTAGTGACCTCCTCAATCCAACACGCACCACCATTTCTCCCTTAACGCCCGGAACCATCGGTAGAAGCCTTCTTCTCCGCGTGAGTGAAACCCGATTTGGGGAAAACTCAAATCCGCATATCTCGGTAAGAAAATGTCCAATTGGTTGATCCTAAAGCACCCATAGATACTCACAAAGTTGTTGCGCACCTCCTTCCAGATTGGAACAACCCGAGGAGATCCCTCACCGAGCATCTCCTTCCGCCATTGCCGCCGCTCGGTGAGAACACCATCCGCCCGCTTATTCTTTGATTCAAGAGTATGGCTAGGGTCCCTAGAGCCTCCCATAGCTCGTGCGCATGACCATCAGGCCTGAGATGCCCCGTAGCGCCGCCGAGCCAAACCTCACCGTGAGCTTCCGCCGGTCATCGCCGTGAGCTTAATTTCTGAGAACACCACCCATATCCAGATGATCCCCTAGGTTCCTCATGACCTAGTGAAGCCGGAGTCGTCGGCCAAAATCGATCGACGTCGCCGGAGAGCCGCCGGCGAGGCCGTCAGCCATCTCCCCTGCACTGGCTCACTGCGCTGGCGGGCGTGATCATCCGCTGTCGCGCTTGCCTTCGCTGCCGGCGGGCTAACGCTGTCGACCTCACCTGACGCCGCGTTTACGCCAAGCCGACCTGAGTCAACCGGGCTATCGCGCACACACACACACACACCTGAGCCCAGTCGCTGACCATGTGGCCCATGTTGTCAGCGACAGCAGCCAGTTTCAATTGCTTCAGCCCGCGCAAACGCTGAGAATGCGTTTTCCCTGAAGGAAAACGTATTTTCCTTTTCTGGAATTTCATTAAACCGAATAGATTCAAATTGCTATATCTTTTGATCTATAATTCCAAATCAAGTGAAACTTGTTTGTAAATTCATCATAAATCATCTAGTTTCATAATATGTAAAAACATTTGAAACTTGTTTAGCAATTTAAACTTGAATTTAAATTTAAAGAGTAAAATTTAAATATGTAGCATATAAAGATTTTGCAAATAAAGTCCAAATTGAGTGAAACCAACTTTGCTGGAATCCTTAGGACAAATACTACTCAAATATGTAATTAGATTTGGATTTGGAGCTAGTTTGTGAAAATTTCCTTTTAGGACTTTATTTAATGCAAAAATTTAATATGGTTGCCATAACTTACTCAAAAATTGCTCAAATAGAATGAAACTTATTTTATTGTGCTAATTATATTAATTAGGACCAGTTAGTAAGATAAAGGTTAGGGTGTACCATGTTACTTTTGTTTGACATGTTTGAAGTTACCATATGCCATGTTTAAAATTAATACAACTAACACCACACCTTGAAAATGAATTTCATTATATTTAACTTTACAATCTTAGCTTCCTGAATTCATAAATTAAAATGGAATAATGCACAAAGAAAGTAGCTGTGTTATGTGCCCTAAGCTTTAATCTTTAGATTAGAACCATATACCTTAGTTCATACTTGAAATGATGATTGAAATTGATTGCTATCTTAATTGTTTTGGAATGATCTCATTTGAATCCTTCAATTGCTATCTTTGTCGTTTGTATTTTGCTTCTTTATCAATATTGAAGTATTCTATTTGCCATGTTCTTAATCGACGTATAGACGCTGAGATTGCCGACTACGCTATCGACGACACAGACCCAGCTTACACCGCCGAGGAGCAAGGCAAGCACCCCTTTGAACATCCTTGAACCCAGATTTTATAACCAGATAAAATGTGATTAAGAATCTTCCTGCATGCTCATATTTCAACTATTTATTTCACGCTCTTGGTAGTTATAACCCAATGTTGATATATTATCATAATCATATCAACATAATCCCCATGATAACCATAGGAATGGATACTCAATTAAAAGATGGGCTATAACGAGTATTAATTGCATCTGCTTAGCAATGCTTAGAATGATACGTTGATATCTACACCCACATACACATTTCCTTATGAAATCTTTTATGGTTTATTTAAGCGATAAGAGATCTTTGGTAGTTTGATAAAAATGAAAATAAAACTATGGTTTCGACGTGGGTGATTATTGGCAATAGCCGGTTGTACATGTTTTAACGTGTACGTAGATAGGGTGGAGTATCGCCCATGTCACAATAAGGACCGAGCTTATGTGTTGTTTTCAGGCCAAGATAACCGTACATCCACAAATCTTGAAATGGGACAGTCTTAACCTATTAAATTAGTTGAATATTAGCTTTGCACATTGGTAGGCGGTTGTAGCACGGGCATTAGGGTATTGGTTTGCTCGAGGAGGTGTCATCAACGAGGTGTTGGCATCTGCCGTTGTAACGATGTACGCCTGGCTATGAATTGGGGCTGTTGTTATACCATTTGAGCCGCGGGCTCTGAATACTATTGCTTCACCGTTTGTTTGCTTCCATCATAGTCAGGGGTAACGTCATTGGGCTAGTGCAAAGTTAAGGTTCAAGTAATCGAACAGTTTCGTTATGAACTCCTCGCGGGCATACCAAAGGAAGTGTGTCTTATAGCTTGCAAAAAGGGAGAACATATTTTGTGGGTAAGCGGTACAAACTCTGCGAGTCTAAACCTAATCGATTAGCGCTCATGATCATGAGCACTTGGTAAAGTCATCACATAGTTAGCTGTTTCTGTTTTCAAAAACCCTTGATTAAATGATTTGAGAAATGATTTATACCTCTTTTATGTCACTTATTGTTACATTTGTCCATATAAGACCATGGAGGGTCTTGTTCGTTATTTTACTCACAAAAGGCCGTGAGTAAAAATGTTATTATTCTTTTATTACTTGTTATCTCAATTACTTATCAAACTGTCTTAAATTTTTATTTACGCTTTCCATTACTATTCAGTATTACTTCATTCAAAACTTTCGCTTTATGCAAAACAACCGTAGAAACCCACTTTCTATTTCAGCCTGCATATATTCCAGGAATTGCATACACTACAAAGTCTTGCGAGTACCAATGTACTCAACTTGCTTCAACAATGTTTTTAGGTGAAGAGCAGGATTACAATAATGACGGAAATGAATACGAGGAACCTGCGAATTTTAGCGACGACTGATCTTTCTAGGTTCATCTCAGCAGTTGCCTGTGGAGTTATGGAATAGTTGGCATACTATGAGACATGGTTTTAATTTCCTGCTACTTTTGGTATTGTAATATCACTATAAAACTTGTGATGTAATAAAAATGTGTATCTGTGTGGCTGTAATATCCAAATTGTGTTTGTGCGTGCCAGCCACTGATCATGGGATTGGCACAGGATGCACTTAAAAGAACCTCATATTTATGTTATTTACTGACATAAAAATGAAGTCGCCTGATTTAGTATCAGAGCCACGCTGCCTGTAGGTGAACCTTAGTTAGAATGGTCGTTAGAAGGAAATTTAAAATTTTGAATAGACACATTACTCTTAGGAAAATAAAATTTGTTATATCTGCTAATAATCCTTTACTGTTTTGTCTTCTACTCTTTACTTTTGTGCGTTATCGTTGCATCTTGCATTTAATCTGGAATACTAATTCCTTATTAAATGTGCAGATGGAAGGGTATTCGCCATGCTTTCACACTCAGGCCGCCTGGGAGCGGGATTGATGGGAGTCTTAGCACGAGATGTTAGATTTTGCCTGATTTGAGACACCTCGATACACCGTTTACCAGAGGATGGCGAGTCGATTTCGATAGAGTACATAGCTAGGATTGAGATCCCAGCTAGGACCACGATTTGGAGAGGCGGATCGTACTTTTGATGGTCGTGGAGCTTCGGTGTCTTCGCGTTGGCGATGTTGCTTATATGGCCATCGTTCATTGCGCCACGCTCTTCGAGAGATGGCGCATTTCTGGGAGATACCGCTTTGTTGCCGAGGAGACACTAGTTACATAGATCCTAGTACGATTGCCTAATGAGCACTATAGGATCATAGTTGAGTTCCTTCATCTTTGCTGACCGTTACCACCGTCGAGGCGGTATTAGAGTACTATGTAGCACGTGGGAGAGTAGCCTTTTAGAGAACGCCATAGCTCCTTTCGTGGCTATGGGTTTGTTCTCTAGGTCAGCACTTGGCGGCGATGCTACTTTGTTGCCGATCCAGGAGGTGCACGGTACTTCTACACCTAGGTGCGCTAGGGCCACTAGGCGTTCCCGACGGGCTAGGATGTCCACGAGGAGTTAGTCGCCCACGTGCATCGCGGGTTAGACTTGGGCCAGTCGGCTGCAGGTGTCTGCGTCCCGTGTGGCCAGAGTTTCTGACGTCGTGGTACCTTTCCCGCCACGGTGACTGACTCTACCCCTGCGGATCCTGTTGAGTCTGCTGGCGAGGACGTTGTAGCGCCAGGTTTGGAGTAGGTTTACCTTGAGTTGTAGCAGCACATGTGGTCATGTAGCGTTGAGTTGTGAGGTTGTCATACTTTTGTTGTACATGTTGTTAATATGCAGTTGAATAAAGTGATGTTCTTGTTTATTTACTGCTTGTTTTGGTTCCTTCTCGTGACTTTCTAATGTTTTATTACAATTTCACGATGATGTGATCCTTTGTTTATATCATTTACTATATGACATAACATAATAACACACCTCCCTTGTTAATGAATTTCTTTAATAATAATAAAATTTTAGGGAATGAAATGTTGCCTATTAACCAATGAGATTGAGTTTAAATTTTGAGTCTACGGCTTAAATCATTTAATTACAATACATTATTTTCTCATCTGAATTGAAATTTCGGGATGCTGTAACGAGATCTCTTCGCGGGATCTTGGAGAGTGAGGCATCGCGAGAGCCTTTTCCTCCTCGCGAAACATTGCCCACTCCAAATAAGAACCTAATCCGATTCACCCATACGCAAGGGCTTCATCTTCTCATCAAGTGCCGATCCACCTAATCAGATTCAAATCCTAATCGGCAAGGTGGAATTCGGAGGAGCAATTGCCAGTCCGCCCACAATGGCGCAAGTTACGGCAATGATCGAGCAAAACCGTCAAACCCATACACTTCTTACGCAGCAGTTAGTTGAGAATACTTCCCACCAAGGAGTCCCTGTTGGAGGAAGTGGTGGTGGTGCTCCACCATCAAGGTTGTCTGAGTTTACGAAGACTCGGCCTCCTACATTCTCTCTGCTTCTTGACCCATTGGGCCTTGAGATGGTATTTGCGAACAATGGAGAGCAAGTTGAACATTGCACAGTGCAATGATCGAGAGAAAGTTCTTTATGCATCTTATCAGTTGGGAGGAGCTGCTGCTTTATGGTGGGAGAACTACCAAGCTATACTTCCAGTGGATCAGATTTCATGGGAGGCCTTCAAGGATACTTTTCGCCGAACCCATATTCCTTCGATCGATGGACATCAAAGGCGGAATTCCTTGACCTCCGTCAAGGGAATCAGACGGTAATGGAGTATCTTAATCGCTTCAATTACCTTTCCCGCTATGCACCATTAGAAGTTACCCCTGAAGCGCGCAAGCTGGAACGCTTTCGGGATAACCTTAATGAAGAAATCAAGTGTGCATTAGCTGCCATTGATATCAATGACTTCCAAACTCTGGTGGACAAGTCTATTCGAGTGGAGCATAGCACTCGAGCTGCCATGGAGTCGCGTAAAAGGAAATGGATGGCACAGAAGAATGCCAGTGCAAGTCCATCCAGGCCTCGCCCTGCACCTCAGGGTAATGCGCGACCATCTGCTCCGCCACAGCAGCAGAGGCGTCAAGGTCCAGCCCCTCGACCTCGACAGCCTTTGCCTCGTCCGGCAAATCCTACTGGAGCACGTCCTACCGGAGCATCAACTCAGACTCCAAATGTCACATGTTTCAAGTGCAAGCAGCTTGGACATTATGCCAATAATTGCCCAAGCAAGGGAGTTCCTCAGCGACCCCCTGGTCGTCCTCAAGGAGCTGGAGGACAACAAGCCGGAAAACCTGCACCTGCTCAAGCCGCAAATCAAGGACGTTTACATCATGTGACGGCAGAAGAAGCAACGGAAGCACCAGATGTGGTTCTGGGTATGTTCCCCGTCCAATCTATTCCCACTTTGGTGTTATTTGATTCCGGTGCATCTCATTCCTTTATATCCAAGAAGTTCGTAGAATCACATCAAATCCAAACTGAATCTTTACCCATGTCCATGATAATCTATTCCCCCGGAGCAAAAATTAGAACTACTAAAATGTGTCCTAAGGTTAGCATTGAAATAAATGAAGTTTTATTTTATGCTGATCTTATTCTTATAGAAACCCCAGGGTTAGACATCATTCTTGGTATGGATTGGTTAGCTAAAAATAAAGGACAGATAGATTGTGCTAAAAGATCCATATCTCTTATTAATCATGATGGGATTGAAGTGAATTTTAGTTCCACCCAGAATCTTTCCGAATCAAAACCATACTTAAATGCATTGGTAATGGAAAAGATTAAATCTGTTCCTGTAGTTTCCAACTTTCCCGATGTATTTCCAGAAGAATTGCCAGGTTTGCCACCAGATCGTGACTTAGAGTTCGTCATTGATCTTATACCTGGTACAGCCCCAATTTCCAAAAGACCTTATCGTATGCCACCAAATGAGTTGGTAGAACTCAAAAAGCAAATTCAAGAACAATTAGATAAAAAGTTCATTCGACCAAGTACTTCTCCATGGGGAAGCCCTGTCCTCTTTGTCAGTAAAAAGGATGGTAGTCTACGCATGTGTGTAGATTATCGTGCTCTCAATGAGGTTACCATCAAAAATAATTAAATATCCTCTACCCCGTATCGATGATCTGTTCGATCAATTAACCGGCGCCCAAATCTTCTCCAAAATCGATCTTAGACATGGATATTATCAATTGAAAATCCGACCGGAGGATATTCCTAAAACAGCCTTTACCACTCGTTACGGCTTATATGAATATGTCGTAATGTCCTTCGGACTTACAAATGCTCCAGCTAGCTTTATGAGCTTAATGAATAAAGTCTTTATGGAGTATCTCGATAAGTTCGTAGTGGTATTCATAGATGATATCCTCATCTACTCCAAAAATGAAGAAGATCATACCCAACATCTACACTTGGTTCTGGAGAAACTCCGAGAACATAAATTATATGCCAAGTTCGAGAAATGTGAATTTTGGTTGAAGGAAGTTGCATTCCTCGGGCATATCCTTTCCAAAGGTGGAATTTCTGTTGATCCCAGCAAAGTTCAAGCAGTCCAAAACTGGGAGCAACCAAAATCTGTTCCTCAAATCCGAAGTTTCCTCGGTTTAGCGGGATATTATCGCCGCTTTATCGAAAACTTCTCCAAAATCGCTAAACCTTTGACTCAGCTCTTGAAGAAGGAAAAGAAATATGAATGGACTCCAGAATGCGAAGCAAGTTTTGGAATTGAAGAAGCGGTTAACCCACGGCCCGATCTTTGGTGTTACCCGACATCCATAAGAGCCGATGTCTATTGCGATGCTTCACGCAATGGTCTCGGTTGCGTGTTGATGCAAGAGATGAAAGTCGTAGCTTATGCTTCTCGTCAGCTTCGACCTCATGAACTTAATTATCCAACTCATGATCTGGAGTTAGCTGCAGTAGTACACGCCCTCAAAATCTGGCGTCACTATCTTATTGGAAACAAGTGTGACATCTACACAGATCATAAGAGCTTAAAATACTTCTTTACTCAGCCAGATCTTAATCTGCGACAAAGGAGATGGCTGGAGCTAATAAAGGATTACGACCTTAGTATTCATTATCATCATGGTAAAGCTAATGTCGTAGCAGATGCTCTGAGCCGTAAGCTTCATTGTATGACGGTGTCAGCATACACTGATCAATCTGAATTAGTAAAGGAGTTTCAGAAGCTTAATTTGGGAATTGTTGAAAAAGGATTTGTTGCTAGTCTCCAAATGCAACCAAATCTGAAAACCCAAATTAAGATAGCTCAATCTAAAGATAAAGCCATATTTAAAATCCGAAAAGAGTTGGAAGGAGGCAAGGAATTGGAATTTTCAGAAAATTCGGATGGTGTACTCCAATTCAAGAATCGAATCTATATCCCCAGTAATCTAGAAATCAAGAAGTTAATCTTGAGTGAAGCTCATGAATCACCTCTATCTATCCATCCTGGTAGCACGAAGATGTATCAAGATCTAAAGCAAGAATATTGGTGGCCCGGCATGAAGAAGGAAATCGCCGAGTATATCGCGAAATGTGATATATGTCAGCGAGTAAAAGCCGAGCATCAACGCCCAGCTGGTTTACTTCGACCTCTAGAGATTCCAGAATGGAAGTGGGACCATATCTGTATGGATTTCATTATTGGATTACCAAGAACCAGAAAAGGACATGATTCCATTTGGGTTATCGTTGATCGATTAACCAAAGTTTCCCATTTCATACCAGTCAAAACCACACACCCCGGAGATAAACTCGCAGAGTTATATCTTGAAAATATTGTTCGTCTTCATGGAGTTCCCAAGACAATTGTGTCCGATCGAGGATCCCAGTTTACATCTCGTTTCTGGGAAAGTTTGCATACTCTGTTAGGGACAAAGCTGAATTTCAGTACGGCTTATCATCCCCAAACAGATGGACAGACTGAACGGACCAATCAGACTCTGGAGGATATGCTGAGAGCTTGTGTGCTATCTTATGGCATGGATTGGGAGAAAAGCTTACCTTTTGCTGAATTCTCCTATAATAATAGCTTTCAAGCCAGTCTCCAGATGTCCCCTTTTGAAGCACTTTACGGAAGAAAGTGCCGAACCCCTCTCTTTTGGTCTGAAACTGGAGAAAGAAATTTCTTTGGCCCAGACATTATCCAAGAAGCCCAAGAGCAAGTTGACATGATTAGGAGTCGACTCAAAGAAGCCCAATCTCGTCAGAAGAGTTACGCCGACAATCGTCGACGTGAATTAAGCTTTGAAGTCGGAGATCATGTCTATCTGAAAGTTTCTCCTCTTCGCGGAGTTCGTCGTTTCCAAATCCGCGGGAAATTAGCCCCTCGATATATTGGACCGTTTCCAATTATCGCGAAGATGGGAGAGATGGCATATAAGTTGGAGCTGCCATCCCGTTTATCTGAAGTTCATAATGTCTTTCATGTCTCCCAACTTAAGAAATGTCTTCGTGTGCCGACTGATCTCGCTAATCTCGACGATCTCGATCTACAACCTGATCTATCTTACCGAGAGCGTCCTATTCGCATTCTTGAAGAAGCCGAAGCGACACCACGAGAAACAAGATCCACGAGAATGTTGAAAGTTCGGTGGAGTAATCATACTGAAGAAGAAGCCACGTGGGGCGTGAGGATCACTTGATGAAAGAATTTCCAGACTTCTTTTAGTTTTCCTTAGCCCTCGCAAATCTCGAGGGCGAGATTTTTTGTAAGGAGGGTAGATCTGTAACATCCTCAAATTATAAAAAGTTTAAAATCAAATATTAAGTATGTGAGATCATCCTTGTGTTGCATTTTATGATTTCTTGTGTAATTATTTATGAGATGGTTGAATTAGTTGTTGAAATGAATAATGGAATTTAAGAAAGAAAAGAAAAGAAAAGAGAAAATAGTAAAATGGTAAGAAATGAAATTACCATGGTAAAAAATTTTATAACCTGGCCAAACCCTAGAAGATACCCCTAGATGGTCAAAAGACCATGTGTATGCATTTATTGATAAAGAAAACAATTAAAAATGATAAATCCTATCTCTGGCCAGTCCCATGTCAGAATTATGGAGAAAAACGTGGAGCAATCTAGGCCTTGGAATTTTTACCATAAGACCTCAGTAATATCACCTTCACCCTCAAAAGTTTCAAAAATTAATAAGCATTTTTGCTATATTTTAGCATTTAATTTAGGCAGATTTGGAATTCTGCAAAAATCAATAAAAGATTTATGTAGAACTAAATAATGAGAATTTGATGTTGAAATTTTTATGATAGGTCCATTGTTTAGAACCAAACCTTCAGTAAAAATTTCAAAATTTAATACATTGATTTAGTCCCTCAATCAATTCAAAAACTAAATTGGATTTTCTGTACAGCATTCACTGTCAGATTTTTAGTAAATAAATGGTAGATCATTTTAATCTCAAATTTTTACTGGAAGTAGATAACTTAACCATCAACTTGGAAAAAAAGTTTCGAAAATTTCCAGTGAAGTCCTGACCATGAATTTAATGGTTAGCTGCGCTGTTCAGAGGAGAACCCTAGAAATCCCTTCTCTCTCTCTCATTCTCTTCCACGTGGGGGCCACGTTTCCAGCTTGGCGAATTCATCGCTGCCGACAGGGCCCAGACACCTCAGTGCCCAGCGTCAGCCTCTCCCCATTTCTCTCTTTCCTTTCTTGTTCCATTTGCCTTGTGGACCCAATGCCAAGACCTTCTTCTTCCTCTCTCGTTCTCTCTCGCTCTCTCTGTTTCCTCAGCGGAGCCGACTTGAACCGCCTCCATTCTTGTCCGCATTGCGCCGCAACTCCTCGCGCCTCGCGCCTGCACTGTGATGGTGTCACTGCACCTGCACTGCACCACTCGATGGCCTTGACCTAGCTGGAAGGAAAGCTCCAGAGAACGCCCTAGTTGGCCACCGCCACCTTCTCCGTTGCCCAAACCATAGGAGTCATCATTCGCTTCTATTTAAGCACCCACCGAGGGCGTAGTGACCTCCTCAATCCAACACGCACCACCATTTCTCCCTTAACGCCCGGAACCATCGGTAGAAGCCTTCTTCTCATGGCCGTGAAACCCGATTTGGGGAAAACTCAAATCCGCATATCTCGGTAAGAAAATGTCCAATTGGTTGATCCTAAAGCACCCATAGATACTCACAAAGTTGTTGCGCACCTCCTTCCAGATTGGAACAACCCGAGGAGATCCCTCACCGAGCATCTCCTTCCGCCATTGCCGCCGCTCGGTGAGAACACCATCCGCCCGCTTATTCTTTGATTCAAGAGTATGGCTAGGGTCCCTAGAGCCTCCCATAGCTCATGCGCATGACCATCCAGGCCTGAGATGCCCGTAGCGCCGCCGAGCCAAACCTCACCGTGAGCTTCGCCGGTCATCGCCCGTGAGCTTAATTTACGAGAACACCACCCATATCGGATGATCCCTAGGTTCCTCATGACCTAGTGAAGCCGAGTCGTCGGCCAAAATCGATCGACGTCGCCGGAGAGCCGCCGGCGAGGCCGTCAGCCATCTCCCTGCTCGGCTCATCGCGCGGGCGCGGCGATCATCCGCTCAGGCGCTTGCCTTCGCTTGCCGTGCGGGCTAACGCTGTCGACCTCCTGACGCCCGCGTTTATTGCCAAGCCGACCCAGCAGTCAGCGGGCTATCGCGCACACACACACACACTGAGCCCGGGCCGACCATGTGGCCCATGTTGTCGGCGGCAATGACCGATTTCAATTGCTTCAGCCGGCAACGCCGAGAATCGTTTTCCTGAAGGAAAGCGTATTTTCCTTTTTCTTGAATTTCATTAAACCGAATAGATTCAAATTGCTATATCTTTTGATCTATAATTCCAAATCAAGTGAAACTTGTTTGTAAATTCATCATAAATCATCTAGTTTCATAATATGTAAAAACATTTGAAACTTGTTTAGCAATTTAAACTTGAATTTAAATTTAAAGAGTAAAATTTAAATATGTAGCATATAAAGATTTTGCAAATAAAGTCCAAATTGAGTGAAACCAACTTTGCTTTGGAATCCTTAGGACAAATACTACTCAAATATGTAATTAGATTTGGATTTGGAGCTAGTTTGTGAAAATTTCCTTTTAGGACTTTATTTAATGCAAAAATTTAATATGGTTGCCATAACTTACTCAAAAATTGCTCAAATAGAATGAAACTTATTTTATTGTGCTAATTATATTAATTAGGACCAGTTAGTAAGATAAAGGTTAGGGTGTACCATGTTACTTTTGTTTGACATGTTTGAAGTTACCATATGCCATGTTTAAAATTAATACAACTAACACCACACCTTGAAAATGAATTTCATTATATTTAACTTTACAATCTTAGCTTCTGAATTCATAAATTAAAATGGAATAATGCACAAAGAAAGTAGCTGTGTTATGTGCCTAAGCTTTAATCTTTAGATTAGAACCATATACCTTAGTTCATACTTGAAATGATGATTGAAATTGATTGCTATCTTAATTGTTTTGGAATGATCTCATTTGAATCCTTCAATTGCTATCTTTGTCGTTTGTATTTTGCTTCTTTATCAATATTGAAGTATTCTATTTGCCATGTTCTTAATCGACGTATAGACGCTGAGATTGCCGACTACGCTATCGACGACACAGACCCAGCTTACACCGCCGAGGAGCAAGGCAAGCACCCCTTTGAACATCCTTGAACCCAGATTTTATAACCAGATAAAATGTGATTAAGAATCTTCCTGCATGCTCATATTTCAACTATTTATTTCACGCTCTTGGTAGTTATAACCCAATGTTGATATATTATCATAATCATATCAACATAATCCCCATGATAACCATAGGAATGGATACTCAATTAAAAGATGGGCTATAACGAGTATTAATTGCATCTGCTTAGCAATGCTTAGAATGATACGTTGATATCTACACCCACATACACATTTCCTTATGAAATCTTTTATGGTTTATTTAAGCAGTAAAGGATACTGGTAGTTTGATAAAAATGAAAATAAAACTATGGTTTCGACGTGGGTGATTATTGGCAATAGCCGGTTGTACATGTTTTAACGTGTACGTAGATAGGGTGGAGTATCGCCCATGTCACAATAAGGACCGAGCTTATGTGTTGTTTTCGAGCCAAGATAACCGTACATCCACAAATCTTGAAATGGGACAGTCTTAACCTATTAAATTAGTTGAATATTAGCTTTGCACATTGGTAGGCGGTTGTAGCACGGGCATTCCGGTATTGGTTTGCTTTCGAGGAGGTGTCATCACTGAGGTGTTGGCATCTGCCGTTGTAACGGTGTACGCCTGGCTATGAATTGGGGCTGTTGTTATACCATTTGAGCCGCGGGCTCTGAATACTATTGCTTCACCGTTTGTTTGCTTCCATCATAGTCAGGGGTAACGTCATTGGGCTAGTGCAAAGTTAAGGTTCAAGTAATCGAACAGTTTCGTTATGAACTCCTCGCGGGCATACCAAAGGAAGTGTGTCTTATAGCTTGCAAAAAGGGAGAACATATCTTGTGGGTAAAGCAGTACAAACTCTGCAGAGTCTAAACCTAATCGATTAGCCGCGCTCGCGGTCATGAGCACTTGGTAAAGTCATCACATAGTTAGCTGTTTCTGTTTTCAAAAACCCTTGATTAAATGATTTGAGAAATGATTTATACCTCTTTTATGTCACTTATTGTTACATTTGTCCATATAAGACCATGGAGGGTCTTGTTCGTTATTTTACTCACAAAAGGCCGTGAGTAAAAATGTTATTATTCTTTTATTACTTGTTATCTCAATTACTTATCAAACTGTCTTAAATTTTTATTTACGCTTTCCATTACTATTCAAGATTACTTCATTCAAAACTTTCGCTTTATGCAAAACAACCGTAGAAACCCACTTTCTATTTCACTGCATATATTCCAGAATTGCATACACTACAAAGTCTTGCGAGTACCAATGTACTCAACTTGCTTCAACAATGTTTTTAGGTGAAGAGCAGGATTACAATAATGACGGAAATGAATACGAGGAACCTGCGAATTTTAGCGACGACTGATCTTTCTAGGTTCATCTCGTGATTGCACTGTGGAGTTATGGACTAGTTGGCATACTATGAGACATGGTTTTAATTTCCTGCTACTTTTGGTATTGTAATATCACTATAAAACTTGTGATGTAATAAAAATGTGTATCTGTGTGGCTGTAATATCCAAATTGTGTTTGTGCGTGCCAGCCACTGATCATGGGATTGGCACAGGATGCACTTAAAAGAACCTCATATTTATGTTATTTACTGACATAAAAATGAGGGTCGCACAGTTTGGTATCAGAGCCACGCTGCCTGTAGGTGAACCTTAGTTAGAATGGTCGTTAGAAGGAAATTTAAAATTTTGAATAGACACATTACTCTTAGGAAAATAAAATTTGTTATATCTGCTAATAATCCTTTACTGTTTTGTCTTCTACTCTTTACTTTTGTGCGTTATCGTTGCATCTTGCATTTAATCTGGAATACTAATTCCTTATTAAATGTGCAGATGGAAGGGTATTCGCCATGCTTTCACACTCCCGAGCGTCTGGGAGCGGGATTGATGGGAGTCTTAGCACAGATGTTAGATTTTGCACAGTTTGAGACACCTCGATACACCGTTTACCAGAGGATGGCGAGTCCAGTTTCGATAGAGTACATAGCTAGGATTGAGATCCCAGCTAGGACACAGTTTGGAGAGGCAGATCGTACTTTTGATGGTCGTGGAGCTTCGGTGTCTTCCGCGTTGAGCGATGTTGCTTATATGGCCATCGTTCGACTGCGCCACGCTCTTCCAGAGATGGCGATCATTTGCAGGAGATACCTGCTTTGTTGCCGAGGGGAGACACTAGTTACATAGATCCTAGTACAGTGCCTAATGAGCACTATAGGATCATAGTTGAGTTCCTTCATGCTGCTGACCGTTACCACCGTCAGGCAGTATTAGAGTACTATGTAGCACGTGGGAGAGTAGCCTTTTTAGAGAACGCCATAGCTCCTTTCGTGGCTATGGGTTTGTTCTCTAGGTCAGCACTTGGCGACGATGCTACTTTGTTGCCAGTCCAGGAGGTGCCTGGTACTTCTACACCTAGGTCTGCTAGGGCCACTAGACGTTCCCGACGGGCTAGGATGTCCACAGGAGTTAGTCGTCCACGTCTGTCGCGGGTTAGACTTGGGCCAGTCGGCTGCAGGTGTCTGCGTCCCGTGTGGCTGAGTTTACTGAGCGTCGTGGTACCTTTCATACGGTGACTGACTCTACCCCTGCGGATCCTGTTGAGTCTGCTGGCGAGGACGTTGTAGCGCCAGGTTTGGAGTAGGTTTACCTTGAGTTGTAGCAGCACATGTGGTCATGTAGCGTTGAGTTGTGAGGTTGTCATACTTTTGTTGTACATGTTGTTAATATGCAGTTGAATAAAGTGATGTTACTGTTTATTTCTGCTTGTTTTGGTTCCTTCTCGTGACTTTCTAATGTTTTATTACAATTTCACGATGATGTGATCCTTTGTTTATATCATTTACTATATGACATAACATAATAACACACCTCCCTTGTTAATGAATTTCTTTAATAATAATAAAATTTTAGGGAATGAAATGTTGCCTATTAACCAATGAGATTGAGTTTAAATTTTCAGTCTACCAGCTTAAATCATTTAATTACAATACATTATTTTCTCATCTGAATTGAAATTTCAGGATGCCTGTAACCAGATCTCTTCGCGGGATCTTGGAGAGTGAGGCATCGCAGGAGCCTTTTCCTCCTCGCGAAACATTGCCCACTCCAGCGCAACCTAATCCGATTCACCCTTCTGCAAGGGCTTCATCTTCTCATCAAGTGCCAGATCCACCTAATCCAGATTCAAATCCTAATCAGCAAGGTGGAATTCCGGAGGAGCAATTGCCAGGTCCGCCCACAATGGCGCAAGTTCTGGCAATGATCGAGCAAAACCGTCAAACCCATACACTTCTTCTGCAACAGTTAGTTCAGAATACTTCCCACCAAGGAGTCCCTGTTGGAGGAAGTGGTGGTGGTGCTCCACCATCAAGGTTATGCGAGTTCGAAGACTCGGCCTCCTACATTCTCTCTGCTGACCCATTGGGCCTTGAGATGGTAGCTGCGAACAATGGAGAGCAAGTTGAACATTGCACAGTGCAATGATCGAGAGAAAGTTCTTTATGCATCTTATCAGTTGGGAGGAGCTGCTGCTTTATGGTGGGAGAACTACCAAGCTATACTTCCAGTGGATCAGATTTCATGGGAGGCCTTCAAGGATACTTTTCGCCGAACCCATATTCCTTCCAGTCTGATGGACATCAAAAGACGGGAATTCCTTGACCTCCGTCAAGGGAATCAGACGGTAATGGAGTATCTTAATCGCTTCAATTACCTTTCCCGCTATGCACCATTAGAAGTTACCCCTGAAGCGCGCAAGCTGGAACGCTTTCGGGATAACCTTAATGAAGAAATCAAGTGTGCATTAGCTGCCATTGATATCAATGACTTCCAAACTCTGGTGGACAAGTCTATTCGAGTGGAGCATAGCACTCGAGCTGCCATGGAGTCGCGTAAAAGGAAATGGATGGCACAGAAGAATGCCAGTGCAAGTCCATCCAGGCCTCGCCCTGCACCTCAGGGTAATGCGCGACCATCTGCTCCGCCACAGCAGCAGAGGCGTCAAGGTCCAGCCCCTCGACCTCGACAGCCTTTGCCTCGTCCGGCAAATCCCCTCTTTGGAGCACGTCCTCAGGAGCATCAACTCGGACTCCAAATGTCACATGTTTCAAGTGCAAGCGGCTTGGACATTATGCCAATAATTGCCCAAGCAAGGGAGTTCCTCGGCGACCACAGTCGTCCTCAAGGAGCCGGAGGACAACAAGCCGGAAAACCTGCACTGCTCAAGCCGCAAATCAAGGGCGTTTACATCATGTGACGGCAGGAAGAAGCAACGGAAGCACCAGATGTGGTTAAGGTATGTTCCCCGTCCAATCTATTCCCACTTTGGTGTTATTTGATTCCGGTGCATCTCATTCCTTTATATCCAAGAAGTTCGTAGAATCACATCAAATCCAAACTGAATCTTTACCCATGTCCATGATAATCTATTCCCCCGGAGCAAAAATTAGAACTACTAAAATGTGTCCTAAGGTTAGCATTGAAATAAATGAAGTTTTATTTTATGCTGATCTTATTCTTATAGAAACCCCAGGGTTAGACATCATTCTTGGTATGGATTGGTTAGCTAAAAATAAAGGACAGATAGATTGTGCTAAAAGATCCATATCTCTTATTAATCATGATGGGATTGAAGTGAATTTTAGTTCCACCCAGAATCTTTCCGAATCAAAACCATACTTAAATGCATTGGTAATGGAAAAGATTAAATCTGTTCCTGTAGTTTCCAACTTTCCCGATGTATTTCGGAAGAATTGCCAGGTTTGCCACGGATCGTGACTTAGAGTTCGTCATTGATCTTATACAGTACAGCCCCAATTTCCAAAAGACCTTATCGTATGCCACCAAATGAGTTGGTAGAACTCAAAAGCAAATTCAAGAACAATTAGATAAAAGTTCATTCGACCAAGTACTTCTCCATGGGAAGCCCTGTCCTCTTTGTCATTAAAAGGATGGTAGTCTACGCATGTGTGTAGATTATCGTGCTCTCAATGAGGTTACCATCAAAAATAATTAAATATCCTCTACCCCGTATCGATGATACATTCGATCAATTAACCGGCGCCCAAATCTTCTCCAAAATCGATCTTAGACATGGATATTATCAATTGAAAATCCGACCGGAGGATATTCCTAAAACAGCCTTTACCACTCGTTACGGCTTATATGAATATGTCGTAATGTCCTTCGGACTTACAAATGCTCCAGCTAGCTTTATGAGCTTAATGAATAAAGTCTTTATGGAGTATCTCGATAAGTTCGTAGTGGTATTCATAGATGATATCCTCATCTACTCCAAAAATGAAGAAGATCATACCCAACATCTACACTTGGTTCTGGAGAAACTCCGAGAACATAAATTATATGCCAAGTTAGAAATGTGAATTTTGGTTGAAGGAAGTTGCATTCCTCGGGCATATCCTTTCCAAAGGTGGAATTTCTGTTGATCCCAGCCAAAGTTCAAGCGGTCAAAGCGGGAGCAACCAAAATCTGTTCCTCAAATCCGAAGTTTCCTCGGTTTAGCGGGATATTATCGCCGCTTTATCGAAAACTTCTCCAAAATCGCTAAACCTTTGACTCAGCTCTTGAAGAAAGAAAAGAAATATGAATGGACTCCAGAATGCGAAGCAAGTTTTCTGGAATTGAAGAAACGGTTAACCACAGCCCGATCTTTGGTGTTACCCGAAACATCCATAAGAGCTTCGATGTCTATTGCGATGCTTCACGCAATGGTCTCGGTTGCGTGTTGATGCAAGAGATGAAAGTCGTAGCTTATGCTTCTCGTCAGCTTCGACCTCATGAACTTAATTATCCAACTCATGATCTGGAGTTAGCTGCAGTAGTACACGCCCTCAAAATCTGGCGTCACTATCTTATTGGAAACAAGTGTGACATCTACACAGATCATAAGAGCTTAAAATACTTCTTTACTCAGCCAGATCTTAATCTGCGACAAAGGAGATGGCTGGAGCTAATAAAGGATTACGACCTTAGTATTCATTATCATCATGGTAAAGCTAATGTCGTAGCAGATGCTCTGAGCCGTAAGCTTCATTGTATGACGGTGTCAGCATACACTGATCAATCTGAATTAGTAAAGGAGTTTCAGAAGCTTAATTTGGGAATTGTTGAAAAAGGATTTGTTGCTAGTCTCCAAATGCAACCAAATCTGAAAACCCAAATTAAGATAGCTCAATCTAAAGATAAAGCCATATTTAAAATCCGAAAAGAGTTGGAAGGAGGCAAGGAATTGGAATTTTCAGAAAAATTCGGATGGTGTACTCAATTCAAGAATCGAATCTATATCCCCGATAATCTAGAAATCAAGAAGTTAATCTTGAGTGAAGCTCATGAATCACCTCTATCTATCCATCCTGGTAGCACGAAGATGTATCAAGATCTAAAGCAAGAATATTGGTGGCCCGGCATGAAGAAGGAAATCGCCGAGTATATCGCGAAATGTGATATATGTCAGCGAGTAAAAGCCGAGCATCAACGCCCAGCTGGTTTACTTCGACCTCTAGAGATTCCAGAATGGAAGTGGGACCATATCTGTATGGATTTCATTATTGGATTACCAAGAACCAGAAAAGGACATGATTCCATTTGGGTTATCGTTGATCGATTAACCAAAGTTTCCCATTTCATACCAGTCAAAACCACACACCCCGGAGATAAACTCGCAGAGTTATATCTTGAAAATATTGTTCGTCTTCATGGAGTTCCCAAGACAATTGTGTCCGATCGAGGATCGGTTTACATCTCGTTTCGGGAAAGTTTGCATACTCTGTTAGGGACAAAGCTGAATTTGAAGACGGCTTATCATCCCCAAACAGATGGACAGATCGAACGGACCAATCGGACTCTGGAGGATATCTTTGAGAGCTTGTGTGCTATCTTATGGCATGGATTGGGAGAAAAGATTACCTTTTGCTGAATTCTCCTATAATAATAGCTTTCAAGCCAGTCACCAGATGTCCCCTTTTGAAGCACTTTACGGAAGAAAGAGCCGAACACCTCTCTATTGGTGCAAATCGGAGAAAGAAATTTCTTTGGCCCAGACATTATCCAAGAAGCCCAAGAGCAAGTTGACATGATTAGGAGTCGACTCAAAGAAGCCCAATCTCGTCAGAAGAGTTACGCCGACAATCGTCGACGTGAATTAAGCTTTGAAGTCGGAGATCATGTCTATCTGAAAGTTTCTCCTCTTCGCGGAGTTCGTCGTTTCCAAATCCGCGGGAAATTAGCCCCTCGATATATTGGACCGTTTCCAATTATCGCGAAGATGGGAGAGATGGCATATAAGTTGGAGCTGCCATCCCGTTTATCTGAAGTTCATAATGTCTTTCATGTCTCCCAACTTAAGAAATGTCTTCGTGTGCCGACTGATCTCGCTAATCTCGACGATCTCGATCTACAACCTGATCTATCTTACCGAGAGCGTCCTATTCGCATTCTTGAAGAAGCCGAGCGACACACGAGAAACAAGATCCACAGAATGTTGAAAGTTCAGTGGAGTAATCATACTGAAGAAGAAGCCACGTGGGAGCGTGAGGATCACTTGATGAAAGAATTTCCAGACTTCTTTTAGTTTTCCTTAGCCCTCGCAAATCTCGAGGACGAGATTTTTTGTAAGGAGGGTAGATCTGTAACATCCTCAAATTATAAAAAGTTTAAAATCAAATATTAAGTATGTGAGATCATCCTTGTGTTGCATTTTATGATTTCTTGTGTAATTATTTATGAGATGGTTGAATTAGTTGTTGAAATGAATAATGGAATTTAAGAAAGAAAAGAAAAGAAAAGAGAAAATAGTAAAATGGTAAGAAATGAAATTACCATGGTAAAAAATTTTATAACCTGGCCAAACCCTAGAAGATACCCCTAGATGGTCAAAAGACCATGTGTATGCATTTATTGATAAAGAAAACAATTAAAAATGATAAATCCTATCTCTGGCCAGTCCCATGTCAGAATTATGGAGAAAAACGTGGAGCAATCTAGGCCTTGGAATTTTTACCATAAGACCTCAGTAATATCACCTTCACCCTCAAAAAGTTTCAAAAATTAATAAGCATTTTTGCTATATTTTAGCATTTAATTTAGGCAGATTTGGAATTCTGCAAAAATCAATAAAAGATTTATGTAGAACTAAATAATGAGAATTTGATGTTGAAATTTTTATGATAGGTCCATTGTTTAGAACCAAACCTTCAGTAAAAATTTCAAAATTTAATACATTGATTTAGTCCCTCAATCAATTCAAAAACTAAATTGGATTTTCTGTACAGCATTCACTGTCAGATTTTTAGTAAATAAATGGTAGATCATTTTAATCTCAAATTTTTACTGGAAGTAGATAACTTAACCATCAACTTGGAAAAAAAGTTTCGAAAATTTCCAGTGAAGTCCTGACCATGAATTTAATGGTTAGCTGCGCTGTTCAGAGGAGAACCCTAGAAATCCCTTCTCTCTCTCTCATTCTCTTCCACGTGGGGGCCACGTTTCCAGCGGCTTGGGCGAATTCATCGCTGCCGACAGGGCCCAGACACCTCAGTGCCCACGCGTCAGCCTCTCCCCATTTCTCTCTTTCCTTTCTTGTTCCGCTGCCTTGTGGACCCCAGCTGCCAGCACCTTCTTCTTCCTCTCTCGTTCTCTCTCGCTCTCTCTGTTTCCTCAGTGAGCCGACTTGAACCGCCTCCATTCTTGTCCGCATTGCGCCAAGAACTCCTCGCGCCTCGCGCCTGCACTGTGATGGTGTCACTGCACCTGCACTGCACCACTCGATGGCCTTGACCTAGCTGGAAGGAAAGCTCCAGAGAACGCCCTAGTTGGCCACCGCCACCTTCTCCGTTGCCCAAACCATAGGAGTCATCATTCGCTTCTATTTAAGCACCCACCGAGGGCGTAGTGACCTCCTCAATCCAACACGCACCACCATTTCTCCCTTAACGCCCGGAACCATCCAGGCCGAAGCCTTCTTCTCCGCAGCCGGCGAAACCCGATTTGGGGGAAAACTCAAATCCGCATATCTCGGTAAGAAAATGTCCAATTGGTTGATCCTAAAGCACCCATAGATACTCACAAAGTTGTTGCGCACCTCCTTCCAGATTGGAACAACCCGAGGAGATCCCTCACCGAGCATCTCCTTCCGCCATTGCCGCCGCTCGGTGAGAACACCATCCGCCCGCTTATTCTTTGATTCAAGAGTATGGCTAGGGTCCCTAGAGCCTCCCATAGCTCATGCGCATGACCATCAGGCCTGAGATGCCCCGTAGCGCCGCCGAGCCAAACCTCACCGTGAGCTTCCGCCGGTCATCGCCGTGAGCTTAATTTCTGAGAACACCACCCATATCCAGATGATCCCCTAGGTTCCTCATGACCTAGTGAAGCCGGAGTCGTCGGCCAAAATCGATCGACGTCGCCGGAGAGCCGCCGGCGAGGCCGTCAGCCATCTCCCCTGCACTGGCTCACTGCCGCGCGGGCCCGGGCGGTCATCCGCCTGTGCGCTTGCCTTCGCTGCCGTGCGGGCCAACGCTGTCAGCCTCCTGCACGCCCGCGTTTCGCTGCCAAGCCGACCCCACAGGTCAACCGGGCTATCGCGCACACACACACACACACCTGAGCCCAGTCGCTGACCATGTGGCCCATGTTGTCAGCGGCAATGACGATTTCAATTGCTTCAGCCAGCGCATAAGCGCTGAGAATGCGTTTTCCCTGAAGGAAAACGTATTTTCCTTTTTCTTGAATTTCATTAAACCGAATAGATTCAAATTGCTATATCTTTTGATCTATAATTCCAAATCAAGTGAAACTTGTTTGTAAATTCATCATAAATCATCTAGTTTCATAATATGTAAAAACATTTGAAACTTGTTTAGCAATTTAAACTTGAATTTAAATTTAAAGAGTAAAATTTAAATATGTAGCATATAAAGATTTTGCAAATAAAGTCCAAATTGAGTGAAACCAACTTTGCTGGAATCCTTAGGACAAATACTACTCAAATATGTAATTAGATTTGGATTTGGAGCTAGTTTGTGAAAATTTCCTTTTAGGACTTTATTTAATGCAAAAATTTAATATGGTTGCCATAACTTACTCAAAAATTGCTCAAATAGAATGAAACTTATTTTATTGTGCTAATTATATTAATTAGGACCAGTTAGTAAGATAAAGGTTAGGGTGTACCATGTTACTTTTGTTTGACATGTTTGAAGTTACCATATGCCATGTTTAAAATTAATACAACTAACACCACACCTTGAAAATGAATTTCATTATATTTAACTTTACAATCTTAGCTTCCTGAATTCATAAATTAAAATGGAATAATGCACAAAGAAAGTAGCTGTGTTATGTGCCCTAAGCTTTAATCTTTAGATTAGAACCATATACCTTAGTTCATACTTGAAATGATGATTGAAATTGATTGCTATCTTAATTGTTTTGGAATGATCTCATTTGAATCCTTCAATTGCTATCTTTGTCGTTTGTATTTTGCTTCTTTATCAATATTGAAGTATTCTATTTGCCATGTTCTTAATCGACGTATAGACGCTGAGATTGCCGACTACGCTATCGACGCATTACGCACTCCAAATTTTACACCGCCGAGGAGCAAGGCAAGCACCCCTTTGAACATCCTTGAACCCAGATTTTATAACCAGATAAAATGTGATTAAGAATCTTCCTGCATGCTCATATTTCAACTATTTATTTCACGCTCTTGGTAGTTATAACCCAATGTTGATATATTATCATAATCATATCAACATAATCCCCATGATAACCATAGGAATGGATACTCAATTAAAAGATGGGCTATAACGAGTATTAATTGCATCTGCTTAGCAATGCTTAGAATGATACGTTGATATCTACACCCACATACACATTTCCTTATGAAATCTTTTATGGTTTATTTAAGCAGTAAAGGATACTGGTAGTTTGATAAAAATGAAAATAAAACTATGGTTTCGACGTGGGTGATTATTGGCAATAGCCGGTTGTACATGTTTTAACGTGTACGTAGATAGGGTGGAGTATCGCCCATGTCACAATAAGGACCGAGCTTATGTGTTGTTTTCAGGCCAAGATAACCGTACATCCACAAGTACTGAAATGGGACAGTCTTAACCTATTAAATTAGTTGAATATTAGCTTTGCACATTGGTAGGCAGTTGTAGCACGGGCATTCCGGGTATTGGTTTGCTCGAGGAGGTGTCATCAGCGAGGTGTTGGCATCTGCCGTTGTAACGATGTACGCTGGCTATGAATTGGGGCTGTTGTTATACCATTTGAGCCGCGGGCTCTGAATACTATTGCTTCACCGCTTTGTTTGCTTCCATCATAGTCGGGAGTAACGTCATTGGGCTAGTGCAAAGTTAAGGTTCAAGTAATCGAGCAGTTTCGTTATGAACTCCTCGCGGGCATACCAAAGGAAGTGTGTCTTATAGCTTGCAAAAAGGAGAACATATCTTGTGGGTAAAGCAAGTACAAACTCTGCAGAGTCTAAACCTAATCGATTAGCGCGCCATGTCATGAGCACTTGGTAAAGTCATCACATAGTTAGCTGTTTCTGCTTTTCAAAACCCTTGATTAAATGATTTGAGAAATGATTTATACCTCTTTTATGTCACTTATTGTTACATTTGTCCATATAAGACCATGGAGGGTCTTGTTCGTTATTTTACTCACAAAAGGCCGTGAGTAAAATGTTATTATTCTTTTATTACTTGTTATCTCAATTACTTATCAAACTGTCTTAAATTTTTATTTACGCTTTCCATTACTATTCAGTATTACTTCATTCAAAACTTTCGCTTTATGCAAAACAACCGTAGAAACCCACTTTCTATTTCAGCCTGCATATATTCCAGGAATTGCATACACTACAAAGTCTTGCGAGTACCAATGTACTCAACTTGCTTCAACAATGTTTTTAGGTGAAGAGCAGGATTACAATAATGACGGAAATGAATACGAGGAACCTGCGAATTTTAGCGACGACTGATCTTTCTAGGTTCATCTCAGCAGTTGCCTGTGGAGTTATGGAATAGTTGGCATACTATGAGACATGGTTTTAATTTCCTGCTACTTTTGGTATTGTAATATCACTATAAAACTTGTGATGTAATAAAAATGTGTATCTGTGTGGCTGTAATATCCAAATTGTGTTTGTGCGTGCCAGCCACTGATCATGGGATTGGCACAGGATGCACTTAAAAGAACCTCATATTTATGTTATTTACTGACATAAAAATGAGGGTCGCACAGTTTGGTATCAGAGCCACGCTGCCTGTAGGTGAACCTTAGTTAGAATGGTCGTTAGAAGGAAATTTAAAATTTTGAATAGACACATTACTCTTAGGAAAATAAAATTTGTTATATCTGCTAATAATCCTTTACTGTTTTGTCTTCTACTCTTTACTTTTGTGCGTTATCGTTGCATCTTGCATTTAATCTGGAATACTAATTCCTTATTAAATGTGCAGATGGAAGGGTATTCGCCATGCTTTCACACTTCCGAGCGTCTGGGAGCGGGATTGATGGGAGTCTTAGCACAGATGTTAGATTTTGCACAGTTTGAGACACCTCGATACACCGTTTACCAGAGGATGGCGAGTCCAGTTTCGATAGAGTACATAGCTAGGATTGAGATCCCAGCTAGGACACAGTTTGGAGAGGCAGATCGTACTTTTGATGGTCGTGGAGCTTCGGTGTCTTCCGCGTTGAGCGATGTTGCTTATATGGCCATCGTTCGACTGCGCCACGCTCTTCCAGAGATGGCGATCAAGCACGGAGATACCCGCTTTGTTGCCGAGGAGACACTAGTTACATAGATCCTAGTACAAAGGCCTAATGAGCACTATAGGATCATAGTTGAGTTCCTTCATGTCGCCGACTGCTACCACCGTCAGGCAAGATAGAGTACTATGTAGCACGTGGGAGAGTAGCCTTTTAGAGAACGCCATAGCTCCTTTCGTGGCTATGGGTTTGTTCTCTAGGTCAAGACTTGGCGACGATGCTACTTTGTTGCCACCCAGGAGGTGCCTGGTACTTCTACACCTAGGTGCGCTAGGGCCACTAGACGTTCCCGACGGGCTAGGATGTCCACAGGAGTTAGTCGCCCACGCCTGTCGCGGTTAGACTTGGACAGGTCGCTGCAGTGTATCTGCGTCCCTGCAGTGACGCAGTTTACAGCGTCGTGGTACCTTTCCCGCCACGGTGATCGACTCTACCCTGCGGATCTGTTGAGTCTGGCCGCGAGGACGTTGTAGCGCCAGGTTTGGAGTAGGTTTACCTTGAGTTGTAGCTTGCACATGTGGTCATGTAGCGTTGAGTTGTGAGGTTGTCATACTTTTGTTGTACATGTTGTTAATATGCAGTTGAATAAAGTGATGTTACTGTTTATATCAGCATGTTTTGTATCCTTCTCGACACATTCTAATGTTTTATTACAAAATCACGATGATGTGATACTTTGTTAATAACATTAACTATATTACATAACATAATAACACACATCACATGTTAATGAATTTCTTTAATAATAATAAAATTTTAGGGAATGAAATGTTGCCTATTAACCAATGAGATTGAGTTTAAATTTTCAGTCTACGGCTTAAATCATTTAATTACAATACATTATTTTCTCATCTGAATTGAAATTTCAGGATGCCTCAGAATCAGATCTCTTCGCGGGATCTTGGAGAGTGAGGCATCGCAGAGCCTTTTCCTCCTCGCGAAACATTGCCCACTCCAACAAGAACCTAATCCGATTCACCCTTCTGCTAGGGCTTCATCTTCTCATCAAGTGCCAGATCCACCTAATCCAGATTCAAATCCTAATCAGCAAGGTGGAATTCCGGAGGAGCAATTGCCAGGTCCGCCCACAATGGCGCAAGTTCTGGCAATGATCGAGCAAAACCGTCAAACCCATACACTTCTTCTCGCAACAGCTTAGTTCGTAATACTTCCCACCAAGGAGTCCCTGTTGGAGGAAGTGGTGGTGGTGCTCCACCATCAAGGTTGTCTGAGTTTCAAGACTCGGCCTCCTACATTCTCTCTGCTGCCGACCCATTGACGCAGATGACCGGGCCGCGAACAATGGAGAGCAAGTTGAACATTGCGGTGCAATGATCGAGAGAAAGTTCTTTATGCATCTTATCAGTTGGGAGGAGCTGCTGCTTTATGGTGGGAGAACTACCAAGCTATACTTCCAGTGGATCAGATTTCATGGGAGGCCTTCAAGGATACTTTTCGCCGAACCCATATTCCTTCCAGTCTGATGGACATCAAAAGACGGGAATTCCTTGACCTCCGTCAAGGGAATCAGACGGTAATGGAGTATCTTAATCGCTTCAATTACCTTTCCCGCTATGCACCATTAGAAGTTACCCTCAAGCGCAAGCCGAACGCCGGGATAACCTTAATGAAGAAATCAAGTGTGCATTAGCTGCCATTGATATCAATGACTTCCAAACTCTGGTGGACAAGTATATTCGAGTGGAGCATAGCACTCGAGCTGCCATGGAGTCGCGTAAAAGGAAATGGATGGCACAGAAGAATGCCAGTGCAAGTCCATCCAGGCCTCGCCCTGCACCTCAGGGTAATGCGCGACCATCTGCTCCGCCACAGCAGCAGAGGCGTCAAGGTCCAGCCCCTCGACCTCGACAGCCTTTGCCTCGTCCGGCAAATCCTACTGGAGCACGTCCTACCGGAGCATCAACTCAGACTCCAAATGTCACATGTTTCAAGTGCAAGCAGCTTGGACATTATGCCAATAATTGCCCAAGCAAGGGAGTTCCTCAGCGACCCCCTGGTCGTCCTCAAGGAGCTGGAGGACAACAAGCCGGAAAACCTGCACCTGCTCAAGCCGCAAATCAAGGACGTTTACATCATGTGACGGCAGAAGAAGCAACGGAAGCACCAGATGTGGTTCTGGGTATGTTCCCCGTCCAATCTATTCCCACTTTGGTGTTATTTGATTCCGGTGCATCTCATTCCTTTATATCCAAGAAGTTCGTAGAATCACATCAAATCCAAACTGAATCTTTACCCATGTCCATGATAATCTATTCCCCCGGAGCAAAAATTAGAACTACTAAAATGTGTCCTAAGGTTAGCATTGAAATAAATGAAGTTTTATTTTATGCTGATCTTATTCTTATAGAAACCCCAGGGTTAGACATCATTCTTGGTATGGATTGGTTAGCTAAAAATAAAGGACAGATAGATTGTGCTAAAAGATCCATATCTCTTATTAATCATGATGGGATTGAAGTGAATTTTAGTTCCACCCAGAATCTTTCCGAATCAAAACCATACTTAAATGCATTGGTAATGGAAAAGATTAAATCTGTTCCTGTAGTTTCCAACTTTCCCGATGTATTTCCAGAAGAATTGCCAGGTTTGCCACCAGATCGTGACTTAGAGTTCGTCATTGATCTTATACCTGGTACAGCCCCAATTTCCAAAAGACCTTATCGTATGCCACCAAATGAGTTGGTAGAACTCAAAAAGCAAATTCAAGAACAATTAGATAAAAAGTTCATTCGACCAAGTACTTCTCCATGGGGAAGCCCTGTCCTCTTTGTCAGTAAAAAGGATGGTAGTCTACGCATGTGTGTAGATTATCGTGCTCTCAATGAGGTTACCATCAAAAATAATTAAATATCCTCTACCCCGTATCGATGATCTGTTCGATCAATTAACCGGCGCCCAAATCTTCTCCAAAATCGATCTTAGACATGGATATTATCAATTGAAAATCCGACCGGAGGATATTCCTAAAACAGCCTTTACCACTCGTTACGGCTTATATGAATATGTCGTAATGTCCTTCGGACTTACAAATGCTCCATCTAGCTTTATGATCTTAATGAAGTTAGTCTTTATGGAGTATCTCGATAAGTTCGTAGTGGTATTCATAGATGATATCCTCATCTACTCCAAAAATGAAGAAGATCATACCCAACATCTACACTTGGTTCTGGAGAAACTCCGAGAACATAAATTATATGCCAAGTTCGAGAAATGTGAATTTTGGTTGAAGGAAGTTGCATTCCTCGGGCATATCCTTTCCAAAGGTGGAATTTCTGTTGATCCCAAAGAAAGTTCAAGCAGTCCAAAATCGGGAGCAACCAAAATCTGTTCCTCAACCAAGTTTCCTCGGTTTAGCGGGATATTATCGCCGCTTTATCGAAAACTTCTCCAAAATCGCTAAACCTTTGACTCAGCTCTTGAAGAAAGAAAAGAAATATGAATGGACTCCCACGCGAAGCAAGTTTTCGAATTGAAGAAACGGTTAACCACAAATCTTTGGTGTTACCCGACATCCATAAGAGCTTCGATGTCTATTGCGATGCTTCACGCAATGGTCTCGCTATGCGTGTTGATGCAAGAGATGAAAGTCGTAGCTTATGCTTCTCGTCAGCTTCGACCTCATGAACTTAATTATCCAACTCATGATCTGGAGTTAGCTGCAGTAGTACACGCCCTCAAAATCTGGCATCACTATCTTATTGGAAACAAGTGTGACATCTACACAGATCATAAGAGCTTAAAATACTTCTTTACTCAGCCAGATCTTAATCTGCGACAAAGGAGATGGCTGGAGCTAATAAAGGATTACGACCTTAGTATTCATTATCATCATGGTAAAGCTAATGTCGTAGCAGATGCTCTGAGCCGTAAGCTTCATTGTATGACGGTGTCAGCATACACTGATCAATCTGAATTAGTAAAGGAGTTTCATAAGCTTAATTTGGGAATTGTTGAAAAAGGATTTGTTGCTAGTCTCCAAATGCAACCAAATCTGAAAACCCAAATTAAGATAGCTCAATCTAAAGATAAAGCCATATTTAAAATCCGAAAAGAGTTGGAAGGAGGCAAGGAATTGGAATTTTCAGAAAATTCGGATGGTGTACTCCAATTCAAGAATCGAATCTATATCCCCAGTAATCTAGAAATCAAGAAGTTAATCTTGAGTGAAGCTCATGAATCACCTCTATCTATCCATCCTGGTAGCACGAAGATGTATCAAGATCTAAAGCAAGAATATTGGTGGCCCGGCATGAAGAAGGAAATCGCCGAGTATATCGCGAAATGTGATATATGTCAGCGAGTAAAAGCCGAGCATCAACGCCCAGCTGGTTTACTTCGACCTCTAGAGATTCCAGAATGGAAGTGGGACCATATCTGTATGGATTTCATTATTGGATTACCAAGAACCAGAAAAGGACATGATTCCATTTGGGTTATCGTTGATCGATTAACCAAAGTTTCCCATTTCATACCAGTCAAAACCACACACCCCGGAGATAAACTCGCAGAGTTATATCTTGAAAATATTGTTCGTCTTCATGGAGTTCCCAAGACAATTGTGTCCGATCGAGGATCCCAGTTTACATCTCGTTTCTGGGAAAGTTTGCATACTGTTAGGGACAAAGCTGAATTTCAAGACGGCTTATCATCCCCAAACAGATGGACAGATCGAACGGACCAATCAGACTGGAGGATATTTTGCCGAGAGCTTGTGTGCTATCTTATGGCATGGATTGGGAGAAAAGCTTACCTTTTGCTGAATTCTCCTATAATAATAGCTTTCAAGCCGCCTCCAGATGTCCCCTTTTGAAGCACTTTACTAAGAAAGTGCCGAACCCTCTCTTTTGGTCTCAAATCGGAGAAAGAAATTTCTTTGGCCAGACATTATCCAAGAAGCCCAAGAGCAAGTTGACATGATTAGGAGTCGACTCAAAGAAGCCCAATCTCGTCAGAAGAGTTACGCCGACAATCGTCGACGTGAATTAAGCTTTGAAGTCGGAGATCATGTCTATCTGAAAGTTTCTCCTCTTCGCGGAGTTAAATGCCGTTTCCAAATCCGCGGGAAATTAGCCCCTCGATATATTGGACCGTTTCCAATTATCGCGAAGATGGGAGAGATGGCATATAAGTTGGAGCTGCCATCCCGTTTATCTGAAGTTCATAATGTCTTTCATGTCTCCCAACTTAAGAAATGTCTTCGTGTGCCGACTGATCTCGCTAATCTCGACGATCTCGATCTACAACCTGATCTATCTTACCGAGAGCGTCCTATTCGCATTCTTGAAGAAGCCGAGCGACACACGAGAAACAAGATCCACAGAATGTTGAAAGTTCAGTGGAGTAATCATACTGAAGAAGAAGCCACGTGGGAGCGTGAGGATCACTTGATGAAAGAATTTCCAGACTTCTTTTAGTTTTCCTTAGCCCTCGCAAATCTCGAGGACGAGATTTTTTGTAAGGAGGGTAGATCTGTAACATCCTCAAATTATAAAAAGTTTAAAATCAAATATTAAGTATGTGAGATCATCCTTGTGTTGCATTTTATGATTTCTTGTGTAATTATTTATGAGATGGTTGAATTAGTTGTTGAAATGAATAATGGAATTTAAGAAAGAAAAGAAAAGAAAAGAGAAAATAGTAAAATGGTAAGAAATGAAATTACCATGGTAAAAAATTTTATAACCTGGCCAAACCCTAGAAGATACCCCTAGATGGTCAAAAGACCATGTGTATGCATTTATTGATAAAGAAAACAATTAAAAATGATAAATCCTATCTCTGGCCAGTCCCATGTCAGAATTATGGAGAAAAACGTGGAGCAATCTAGGCCTTGGAATTTTTACCATAAGACCTCAGTAATATCACCTTCACCCTCAAAAGTTTCAAAAATTAATAAGCATTTTTGCTATATTTTAGCATTTAATTTAGGCAGATTTGGAATTCTGCAAAAATCAATAAAAGATTTATGTAGAACTAAATAATGAGAATTTGATGTTGAAATTTTTATGATAGGTCCATTGTTTAGAACCAAACCTTCAGTAAAAATTTCAAAATTTAATACATTGATTTAGTCCTCAATCAATTCAAAAACTAAATTGGATTTTCTGTACAGCATTCACTGTCAGATTTTTAGTAAATAAATGGTAGATCATTTTAATCTCAAATTTTTACTGGAAGTAGATAACTTAACCATCAACTTGGAAAAAAAGTTTCGAAAATTTCCAGTGAAGTCCTGACCATGAATTTAATGGTTAGCTGCGCTGTTCAGAGGAGAACCCTAGAAGTCCCTTCTCTCTCTCATTCTCTTCCACGTGGGGCCACGTTTCCAGCGGCTTAGGCGAATTCATCGCTGCCGACAGGGCCCAGACACCTCAGTGCCCACGCGTCAGCCTCTCCCCATTTCTCTCTTTCCTTTCTTGTTCCGCTGCCTTGTGGACCCCAGCTGCCAGCACCTTCTTCTTCCTCTCTCGTTCTCTCTCGCTCTCTCTGTTTCCTCGTGAGCCGACTTGAACCGCCTCCATTCTTGTCCGCATTGCGCCAAGAACTCCTCGCGCCTCGCGCCTGCACTGTGATGGTGTCACTGCACCTGCACTGCACCACTCGATGGCCTTGACCTAGCTGGAAGGAAAGCTCCAGAGAACGCCCTAGTTGGCCACCGCCACCTTCTCCGTTGCCCAAACCATAGGAGTCATCATTCGCTTCTCTTTCAGCACCCACCGAGGGCGAGTGACCTCCTCAATCCAACACGCACCACCATTTCTCCCTTAACGCCCGAACCATCCAGCCGAAGCCTTCTTCTCCGCAAATGGCTAAACCCGATTTGGGGAAAACTCAAATCCGCATATCTCGGTAAGAAAATGTCCAATTGGTTGATCCTAAAGCACCCATAGATACTCACAAAGTTGTTGCGCACCTCCTTCCAGATTGGAACAACCCGAGGAGATCCTCACCGAGCATCTCCTTCCGCCATTGCCGCCGCTTCTGGTGAGAACACCATCCGCCCGCTTATTCTTTGATTCAAGAGTATGGCTAGGGTCCCTAGAGCCTCCCATAGCTCGTGGCGCATGACCATCGTGCCCGAGATGCCCCGTAGCGCCGCCGAGCCAAACCTCACCGTGAGCTTCACGGCCATCGCCGTGAGCTTAATTTCGAGAACACCACCCATATCCAGATGATCCCCTAGGTTCCTCATGACCTAGTGGCCGGAGTCGTCGGCCAAAATCGATCGACGTCGCCGAGAGAGCCGCGGCGAGGCCGCCGACCATCTCCTCAGATCGCTCATCGCGCATGGGCCCGGCGGTCATCCGCTCAGGCGCTTGCCTTCGCTGCTAAGGGCTAACGCTGTCGACCTCCTCAGACGCTGCTTTCGCTAAGCCGACCCTTACGAGTCAACCGGGCTATCACAAGACACACACACACACCTGAGCCCAGTCGCTGACCATGTGGCCCATGTTGTCAGCGACAGCAGCCAGTTTCAATTGCTTCAGCCCGCGCAAACGCTGAGAATGCGTTTTCCCTGAAGGAAAACGTATTTTCCTTTTTCTTGAATTTCATTAAACCGAATAGATTCAAATTGCTATATCTTTTGATCTATAATTCCAAATCAAGTGAAACTTGTTTGTAAATTCATCATAAATCATCTAGTTTCATAATATGTAAAAACATTTGAAACTTGTTTAGCAATTTAAACTTGAATTTAAATTTAAAGAGTAAAATTTAAATATGTAGCATATAAAGATTTTGCAAATAAAGTCCAAATTGAGTGAAACCAACTTTGCTGGAATCCTTAGGACAAATACTACTCAAATATGTAATTAGATTTGGATTTGGAGCTAGTTTGTGAAAATTTCCTTTTAGGACTTTATTTAATGCAAAAATTTAATATGGTTGCCATAACTTACTCAAAAATTGCTCAAATAGAATGAAACTTATTTTATTGTGCTAATTATATTAATTAGGACCAGTTAGTAAGATAAAGGTTAGGGTGTACCATGTTACTTTTGTTTGACATGTTTGAAGTTACCATATGCCATGTTTAAAATTAATACAACTAACACCACACCTTGAAAATGAATTTCATTATATTTAACTTTACAATCTTAGCTTCCTGAATTCATAAATTAAAATGGAATAATGCACAAAGAAAGTAGCTGTGTTATGTGCCCTAAGCTTTAATCTTTAGATTAGAACCATATACCTTAGTTCATACTTGAAATGATGATTGAAATTGATTGCTATCTTAATTGTTTTGGAATGATCTCATTTGAATCCTTCAATTGCTATCTTTGTCGCTTGTATTTTGCTTCTTTATCAATATTGAAGTATTCTATTTGCCATGTTCTTAATCGACGATAGACGCCGAGATTGCCGATCACGCTTATCGACGACATTGCACTCCAAATTTACACCGCCGAGGAGCAAGGCAAGCACCCCTTTGAACATCCTTGAACCTGCATTTTATAACCAGATAAAATGTGATTAAGAATCTTCCCGCATGCTCATATTTCAACTATTTATTTCACGCCTTGGTAGTTATAACCCAATGTTGATATATTATCATAATCATATCAACATAATCCCCATGATAACCATAGGAATGGATACTCAATTAAAAGATGGGCTATAACGAGTATTAATTGCATCTGCTTAGCAATGCTTAGAATGATACGTTGATATCTACACCCACATACACATTTCCTTATGAAATCTTTTATGGTTTATTTAAGCAAAGAAAGGATACCGTAGTTTGATAAAATGAAAATAAAACTATGGTTTCGACGTGGTGATTATTGGCAATAGCCGTTGTACATGTTTTAACGCATTAATGCGTAGATAGGGTGGAGTATCGCCCATGTCACAATAAGGACCGAGCTTATGTGTTGTTTTCGTGCCAAGATAACCGTGACATCCACAAGTACCGAAATGGGACAGTCTTAACCTATTAAATTAGTTGAATATTAGCTTTGCACATTGGTAGGCAGTTGTAGCACGGGCATTCCGGGTATTGGTTTGCTCGAGGGAGGTGTCATCACCGAGGTGTTGGCATCTGCCGTTGTAACGGTGTACGCCTGGCTATGAATTGGGGCTGTTGTTATACCATTTGAGCCGCGGGCTCTGAATACTATTGCTTCACCGTTTGTTTGCTTCCATCATAGTCAGGGGTAACGTCATTGGGCTAGTGCAAAGTTAAGGTTCAAGTAATCGAACAGTTTCGTTATGAACTCCTCGCGGGCATACCAAAGGAAGTGTGTCTTATAGCTTGCAAAAAGGGAGAACATATCTTGTGGGTAAAGCAGTACAAACTCTGCAGAGTCTAAACCTAATCGATTAGCCGCGCTCGCGGTCATGAGCACTTGGTAAAGTCATCACATAGTTAGCTGTTTCTGTTTTCAAAAACCCTTGATTAAATGATTTGAGAAATGATTTATACCTCTTTTATGTCACTTATTGTTACATTTGTCCATATAAGACCATGGAGGGTCTTGTTCGTTATTTTACTCACAAAAGGCCGTGAGTAAAAATGTTATTATTCTTTTATTACTTGTTATCTCAATTACTTATCAAACTGTCTTAAATTTTTATTTACGCTTTCCATTACTATTCAGTATTACTTCATTCAAAACTTTCGCTTTATGCAAAACAACCGTAGAAACCCACTTTCTATTTCAAATGCATATATTCCAGAATTGCATACACTACAAAGTCTTGCAGTACCAATGTACTCAACTTGCTTCAACAATGTTTTTAGGTGAAGAGCAGGATTACAATAATGACGGAAATGAATACGAGGAACTCGCGAATTTTAGCGACGATCGATCTTTCTAGGTTCATCTCAAAGCTTGCCTGTGGAGTTATGGAATAGTTGGCATACTATGAGACATGGTTTTAATTTCCTGCTACTTTTGGTATTGTAATATCACTATAAAACTTGTGATGTAATAAAAATGTGTATCTCAGGTGGGTGTAATATCCAAATTGTGTTTGTGCGTGCCAGCCACTGATCATGGGATTGGCACAGGATGCACTTAAAAGAACCTCATATTTATGTTATTTACTGACATAAAAATGAGGGTCGCCTGCTTTGCATCGAGCCACGCTACTGTAGGTGAACCTTAGTTAGAATGGTCGTTAGAAGGAAATTTAAAATTTTGAATAGACACATTACTCTTAGGAAAATAAAATTTGTTATATCTGCTAATAATCCTTTACTGTTTTGTCTTCTACTCTTTACTTTTGTGCGTTATCGTTGCATCTTGCATTTAATCTGGAATACTAATTCCTTATTAAATGTGCAGATGGAAGGGTATTCGCCATGCTTTCACACTTCCGAGCGTCTGGGAGCGGGATTGATGGGAGTCTTAGCACGATGTTAGATTTTGCACGCTTTGAGACACCTCGATACACCGTTTACCAGAGGATGGCGAGTCCAGTTTCGATAGAGTACATAGCTAGGATTGAGATCCCAGCTAGGACACAGTTTGGAGAGGCAGATCGTACTTTTGATGGTCGTGGAGCTTCGGTGTCTTCCGCGTTGAGCGATGTTGCTTATATGGCCATCGTTCGACTGCGCCACGCTCTTCCAGAGATGGCGATCAAGCACGGAGATACCCGCTTTGTTGCCGAGGAGACACTAGTTACATAGATCCTAGTACAAAGGCCTAATGAGCACTATAGGATCATAGTTGAGTTCCTTCATGTCGCTGACTGCTACCACCGCCAGCAAGATAGAGTACTATGTAGCACGTGGGAGAGTAGCCTTTTTAGAGAACGCCATAGCTCCTTTCGTGGCTATGGGTTTGTTCTCTAGGTCAGCACTTGGCGACGATGCTACTTTGTTGCCAGTCCAGGAGGTGCCTGGTACTTCTACACCTAGGTCTGCTAGGGCCACTAGACGTTCCCGACGGGCTAGGATGTCCACAGGAGTTAGTCGTCCACGTCTGTCGCGGGTTAGACTTGGACAGGTCGCTGCAGGTGTACTGCGTCCCCGTGTGACGCAGGTTTACAGGCGTCGTGGTACCTTTCCCGCCACGGTGACTGACTCTACCCCTGCGGATCCTGTTGAGTCTGCTGGCGAGGACGTTGTAGCGCCAGGTTTGGAGTAGGTTTACCTTGAGTTGTAGCAGCACATGTGGTCATGTAGCGTTGAGTTGTGAGGTTGTCATACTTTTGTTGTACATGTTGTTAATATGCAGTTGAATAAAGTGATGTTACTGTTTATTTCTGCTTGTTTTGGTTCCTTCTCGTGACTTTCTAATGTTTTATTACAATTTCACGATGATGTGATCCTTTGTTTATATCATTTACTATATGACATAACATAATAACACACCTCCCTTGTTAATGAATTTCTTTAATAATAATAAAATTTTAGGGAATGAAATGTTGCCTATTAACCAATGAGATTGAGTTTAAATTTTCAGTCTACCAGCTTAAATCATTTAATTACAATACATTATTTTCTCATCTGAATTGAAATTTCAGGATGCCTCAGAACAGATCTCTTCGCGGGATCTTGAGAGTGAGGCATCGCAGAGCCTTTTCCTCCTCGCGAAACATTGCCCACTCCAAATAAGAACCTAATCCGATTCACCCTTCCGCAAGGGCTTCATCTTCTCATCAAGTGCCGATCCACCTAATCCAGATTCAAATCCTAATCAAAGAAGGTGGAATTCGGAGGAGCAATTGCCAGGTCCGCCCACAATGGCGCAAGTTCGCAATGATCGAGCAAAACCGTCAAACCCATACACTTCTTCTCGCAATGCTTAGTTCGTAATACTTCCCACCAAGGAGTCCTCGTTGGAGGAAGTGGTGGTGGTGCTCCACCATCAAGGTTGTCTCGAAGTTTCAAGACTCGGCCTCCTACATTCTCTATCGCTGCCGACCCATTGGACGCAGATGACTCGGCCGCGAACAATGGAGAGCAAGTTGAACATTGCACGCTGCAATGATCGAGAGAAAGTTCTTTATGCATCTTATCGGTTGGGAGGAGCCGCTGCTTTATGGTGGGAGAACTACCAAGCTATACTTCCAAAGGATCGATTTCATGGGAGGCCTTCAAGGATACTTTTCGCCGAACCCATATTCCTTCCACCGATGGACATCAAAGACGGGAATTCCTTGACCTCCGTCAAGGGAATCGACGGTAATGGAGTATCTTAATCGCTTCAATTACCTTTCCCGCTTATGCACCATTAGAAGTTACCTCAAGCGCGCAAGCCGAACGCTTCGGGATAACCTTAATGAAGAAATCAAGTGTGCATTAGCCGCCATTGATATCAATGACTTCCAAACTCGGTGGACAAGTCTATTCGAGTGGAGCATAGCACTCGAGCTGCCATGGAGTCGCGAAAAGGAAATGGATGGCATGTAAGAATGCCAGTGCAAGTCCATCCAGGCCTCGCCCTGCACCTCAGGGTAATGCGCGACCATCTGCTCCGCCACAGCAGCAGAGGCGTCAAGGTCCAGCCCCTCGACCTCGACAGCCTTTGCCTCGTCCGGCAAATCCTACTGGAGCACGTCCTACCGGAGCATCAACTCAGACTCCAAATGTCACATGTTTCAAGTGCAAGCAGCTTGGACATTATGCCAATAATTGCCCAAGCAAGGGAGTTCCTCAATGACCCCTGGTCGTCCTCAAGGAGCTGGAGGACAACAAGCCGGAAAACCTGCACCTGCTCAAGCCGCAAATCAAGGACGTTTACATCATGTGACGGCAGAAGAAGCAACGGAAGCACCAGATGTGGTTCTGGGTATGTTCCCCGTCCAATCTATTCCCACTTTGGTGTTATTTGATTCCGGTGCATCTCATTCCTTTATATCCAAGAAGTTCGTAGAATCACATCAAATCCAAACTGAATCTTTACCCATGTCCATGATAATCTATTCCCCCGGAGCAAAAATTAGAACTACTAAAATGTGTCCTAAGGTTAGCATTGAAATAAATGAAGTTTTATTTTATGCTGATCTTATTCTTATAGAAACCCTGTGGTTAGACATCATTCTTGGTATGGATTGGTTAGCTAAAAATAAAGGATGTATAGATTGTGCTAAAAGATCCATATCTCTTATTAATCATGATGGGATTGAAGTGAATTTTAGTTCCACCTAATCTTTCCGAATCAAAACCATACTTAAATGCATTGGTAATGGAAAAGATTAAATCTGCTCCTCGTAGTTTCCAACTTTCCGATGTATTTCCGTAAGAATTGCCAGGTTTGCCACCAGATCGTGACTTAGAGTTCGTCATTGATCTTATACCTGGTACAAATTTCAATTTCCAAAAGACCTTATCGTATGCCACCAAATGAGTTGGTAGAACTCAAAAGCAAATTCAAGAACAATTAGATAAAAGTTCATTCGACCAAGTACTTCTCCATGGGGAAGCCCTGTCCTCTTTGTCAAGAAAAAGGATGGTAGTCTACGATGTGTGTAGATTATCGTGCTCTCAATGAGGTTACCATCAAAAATAATTAAATATCCTCTACCTCAGATCGATGATCTGTTCGATCAATTAACCGGCGCCCAAATCTTCTCCAAAATCGATCTTAGACATGGATATTATCAATTGAAAATCCGACCGGAGGATATTCCTAAAACAGCCTTTACCACTCGTTACGGCTTATATGAATATGTCGTGAATGTCCTTCGGACTTACAAATGCTCCAAATTAGCTTTATGAGCTTAATGAATAAAGTCTTTATGGAGTATCTCGATAAGTTCGTAGTGGTATTCATAGATGATATCCTCATCTACTCCAAAAATGAAGAAGATCATACCCAACATCTACACTTGGTTCTGGAGAAACTCCGAGAACATAAATTATATGCCAAGTTCGAGAAATGTGAATTTTGGTTGAAGGAAGTTGCATTCCTCGGGCATATCCTTTCCAAAGGTGGAATTTCTGTTGATCCCAAAGAAAGTTCAAGCACCCAAAACTGGGAGCAACCAAAATCTGTTCCTCAACCAAGTTTCCTCGGTTTAGCGGGATATTATCGCCGCTTTATCGAAAACTTCTCCAAAATCGCTAAACCTTTGACTCAGCTCTTGAAGAAAGAAAAGAAATATGAATGGACTCTGCACGCGAAGCAAGTTTTACTGAATTGAAGAACGGTTAACCACAAATTTGCCGGTGTTACCCGACATCCATAAGAGCTTCGATGTCTATTGCGATGCTTCACGCAATGGTCTCGATTGCGTGTTGATGCAAGAGATGAAAGTCGAGCTTATGCTTCTCGCCGCCTTCGACCTCATGAACTTAATTATCCAACTCATGATCCGGAGTTAGCCGCAGAGTACACGCCTCAAAATCAAGGCGTCACTATCTTATTGGAAACAAGTGTGACATCTACACAGATCATAAGAGCTTAAAATACTTCTTTACTCAGCCAGATCTTAATCTGCGACAAAGGAGATGGCTGGAGCTAATAAAGGATTACGACCTTAGTATTCATTATCATCATGGTAAAGCTAATGTCGTAGCGGTATGCTCTGAGCCGTAAGCTTCATTGTATGACGGTGTCAGCATACACTGATCAATCTGAATTAGTAAAGGAGTTTCAGAAGCTTAATTTGGGAATTGTTGAAAAAGGATTTGTTGCTAGTCTCCAAATGCAACCAAATCTGAAAACCCAAATTAAGATAGCTTAATCTAAAGATAAAGCCATATTTAAAATCCGAAAAGAGTTGGAAGGAGGCAAGGAATTGGAATTTTCAGAAAATTCGGATGGTGTACTCCAATTCAAGAATCGAATCTATATCCCCAGTAATCTAGAAATCAAGAAGTTAATCTTGAGTGAAGCTCATGAATCACCTCTATCTATCCATCCTGGTAGCACGAAGATGTATCAAGATCTAAAGCAAGAATATTGGTGGCCCGGCATGAAGAAGGAAATCGCCGAGTATATCGCGAAATGTGATATATGTCAGCGAGTAAAAGCCGAGCATCAACGCCCAGCTGGTTTACTTCGACCTCTAGAGATTCCAGAATGGAAGTGGGACCATATCTGTATGGATTTCATTATTGGATTACCAAGAACCAGAAAAGGACATGATTCCATTTGGGTTATCGTTGATCGATTAACCAAAGTTTCCCATTTCATACCAGTCAAAACCACACACCCCGGAGATAAACTCGCAGAGTTATATCTTGAAAATATTGTTCGTCTTCATGGAGTTCCCAAGACAATTGTGTCCGATCGAGGATCCCAGTTTACATCTCGTTTCTGGGAAAGTTTGCATACTCTGTTAGGGACAAAGCTGAATTTCAGTACGGCTTATCATCCCCAAACAGATGGACAGACTGAACGGACCAATCAGACTCTGGAGGATATGCTGAGAGCTTGTGTGCTATCTTATGGCATGGATTGGGAGAAAAGCTTACCTTTTGCTGAATTCTCCTATAATAATAGCTTTCAAGCCAGTCTCCAGATGTCCCCTTTTGAAGCACTTTACGGAAGAAAGTGCCGAACCCCTCTCTTTGGTCTCAAATCGAGAAAGAAATTTCTTTGGCCCAGACATTATCCAAGAAGCCCAAGAGCAAGTTGACATGATTAGAGTCGACTCAAAGAAGCCCAATCTCGTCGGAAGAGTTACGCCGACAATCGCCGACGTGAATTAAGCTTTGAAGTCGGAGATCATGTCTATCTGAAAGTTTCTCCCTCTTCGCGGAGTTCGTCGTTTCCAAATCCGCGGGAAATTAGCCCCTCGATATATTGGACCGTTTCCAATTATCGCGAAGATGGGAGAGATGGCATATAAGTTGGAGCTGCCATCCCGTTTATCTGAAGTTCATAATGTCTTTCATGTCTCCCAACTTAAGAAATGTCTTCGTGTGCCGACTGATCTCGCTAATCTCGACGATCTCGATCTACAACCTGATCTATCTTACCGAGAGCGTCCTATTCGCATTCTTGAAGAAGCCGAGCGACACACGAGAAACAAGATCCACAGAATGTTGAAAGTTCAGTGGAGTAATCATACTGAAGAAGAAGCCACGTGGGAGCGTGAGGATCACTTGATGAAAGAATTTCCAGACTTCTTTTAGTTTTCCTTAGCCCTCGCAAATCTCGAGGACGAGATTTTTTGTAAGGGGGGTAGATCTGTAACATCCTCAAATTATAAAAAGTTTAAAATCAAATATTAAGTATGTGAGATCATCCTTGTGTTGCATTTTATGATTTCTTGTGTAATTATTTATGAGATGGTTGAATTAGTTGTTGAAATGAATAATGGAATTTAAGAAAGAAAAGAAAAGAAAAGAGAAAATAGTAAAATGGTAAGAAATGAAATTACCATGGTAAAAAATTTTATAACCTGGCCAAACCCTAGAAGATACCCCTAGATGGTCAAAAGACCATGTGTATGCATTTATTGATAAAGAAAACAATTAAAAATGATAAATCCTATCTCTGGCCAGTCCCATGTCAGAATTATGGAGAAAAACGTGGAGCAATCTAGGCCTTGGAATTTTTACCATAAGACCTCAGTAATATCACCTTCACCCTCAAAAGTTTCAAAAATTAATAAGCATTTTTGCTATATTTTAGCATTTAATTTAGGCAGATTTGGAATTCTGCAAAAATCAATAAAAGATTTATGTAGAACTAAATAATGAGAATTTGATGTTGAAATTTTTATGATAGGTCCATTGTTTAGAACCAAACCTTCAGTAAAAATTTCAAAATTTAATACATTGATTTAGTCCCTCAATCAATTCAAAAACTAAATTGGATTTTCTGTACAGCATTCACTGTCAGATTTTTAGTAAATAAATGGTAGATCATTTTAATCTCAAATTTTTACTGGAAGTAGATAACTTAACCATCAACTTGGAAAAAAAGTTTCGAAAATTTCCAGTGAAGTCCTGACCATGAATTTAATGGTTAGCTGCGCTGTTCAGAGGAGAACCCTAGAAATCCCTTCTCTCTCTCTCATTCTCTTCCACGTGGGGGCCACGTTTCCAGCGGCTTGGGCGAATTCATCGCTGCCGACAGGGCCCAGACACCTCAGTGCCCACGCTGGCCAGCCTCTCCCCATTTCTCTCTTTCCTTTCTTGTTCCGCGCCTTGTGGACCCCAAATGCCAAAGACCTTCTTCTTCCTCTCTCGTTCTCTCTCGCCTTCTCTGTTTCCTCGGAGCCGACTTGAACCGCCTCCATTCTTGTCCGCATTGCGCCAAGAACTCCTCGCGCCTCGCGCAGACTGTGTGATGGTGTCACTGCACCTGCACCGCACCACTCGATGGCCTTGACCTAGCCGGAAGGAAAGCTCCAGAGAACGCCCTAGTTGGCCACCGCCACCTTCTCCGCTGCCCAAACCATAGGAGTCATCATTCGCTTCTATTTAAGCACCCACCGAGGGCGAGTGACCTCCTCAATCCAACACGCACCACCATTTCTCCCTTAACGCCGGAACCATCCAGCCGAAGCCTTCTTCTCCGCGTGGCTAAACCCGATTTGGGGAAAACTCAAATCCGCATATCTCGGTAAGAAAATGTCCAATTGGTTGATCCTAAAGCACCCATAGATACTCACAAAGTTGTTGCGCACCTCCTTCCAGATTGAACAACCCGAGGAGATCCTCACCGAGCATCTCCTTCCGCCATTGCCGCCGCTTCGGTGAGAACACCATCCGCCCGCTTATTCTTTGATTCAAGAGTATGGCTAGGGTCCCTAGAGCCTCCCATAGCTCAGGCGCATGACCATCAGGCCCGAGATGCCCCCGTAGCGCCGCCGAGCCAAACCTCACCGTGAGCTTCACGGCCATCGCCGTGAGCTTAATTTACGAGAACACCACCCATATCCAGATGATCCCCTAGGTTCCTCATGACCTAGTGAAGCCGGAGTCGTCGGCCAAAATCGATCGACGTCGCCGGAGAGCCGCCGGCGAGGCCGTCAGCCATCTCTCAGATCGCTCATCGCCGCATGGGCCCGCGCGATCATCCGCTTCAGGCGCTTGTTTTCGCTGCCGCGGCGGGCTAACGCTGTCGCCTCTCGCACGCCGCTGCTACGCTAAGCCGACTTTACAGTCAACCGGCTATCGCACACACACACACACACTGAGCCCGGGCCACACCATGTGGCCCATGTTGTCAGCGACGCCGCTTCAATTGCTTCAGCCCGCGCAAACGCTGAGAATGCGTTTTCCCTGAAGGAAAACGTATTTTCCTTTTTCTTGAATTTCATTAAACCGAATAGATTCAAATTGCTATATCTTTTGATCTATAATTCCAAATCAAGTGAAACTTGTTTGTAAATTCATCATAAATCATCTAGTTTCATAATATGTAAAAACATTTGAAACTTGTTTAGCAATTTAAACTTGAATTTAAATTTAAAGAGTAAAATTTAAATATGTAGCATATAAAGATTTTGCAAATAAAGTCCAAATTGAGTGAAACCAACTTTGCTGGAATCCTTAGGACAAATACTACTCAAATATGTAATTAGATTTGGATTTGGAGCTAGTTTGTGAAAATTTCCTTTTAGGACTTTATTTAATGCAAAAATTTAATATGGTTGCCATAACTTACTCAAAAATTGCTCAAATAGAATGAAACTTATTTTATTGTGCTAATTATATTAATTAGGACCAGTTAGTAAGATAAAGGTTAGGTGTACCATGTTACTTTTGTTTGACATGTTTGAAGTTACCATATGCCATGTTTAAAATTAATACAACTAACACCACACCTTGAAAATGAATTTCATTATATTTAACTTTACAATCTTAGCTTCCTGAATTCATAAATTAAAATGGAATAATGCACAAAGAAAGTAGCTGTGTTATGTGCCCTAAGCTTTAATCTTTAGATTAGAACCATATACCTTAGTTCATACTTGAAATGATGATTGAAATTGATTGCTATCTTAATTGTTTTGGAATGATCTCATTTGAATCCTTCAATTGCTATCTTTGTCGCTTGTATTTTGCTTCTTTATCAATATTGAAGTATTCTATTTGCCATGTTCTTAATCGACGTATAGACGCTCGAGATTGCCGACTACGCTATCGATTTACTGCACTCCAAATTACACCGCCGAGGAGCAAGGCAAGCACCCCTTTGAACATCCTTGAACCCAGATTTTATAACCAGATAAAATGTGATTAAGAATCTTCCTGCATGCTCATATTTCAACTATTTATTTCACGCTCTTGGTAGTTATAACCCAATGTTGATATATTATCATAATCATATCAACATAATCCCCATGATAACCATAGGAATGGATACTCAATTAAAAGATGGGCTATAACGAGTATTAATTGCATCTGCTTAGCAATGCTTAGAATGATACGTTGATATCTACACCCACATACACATTTCCTTATGAAATCTTTTATGGTTTATTTAAGCAGTAAAGGATACTGGTAGTTTGATAAAAATGAAAATAAAACTATGGTTTCGACGTGGGTGATTATTGGCAATAGCCGGTTGTACATGTTTTAACGTGTACGTAGATAGGGTGGAGTATCGCCCATGTCACAATAAGGACCGAGCTTATGTGTTGTTTTCAGGCCAAGATAACCGTACATCCACAAGTACTGAAATGGGACAGTCTTAACCTATTAAATTAGTTGAATATTAGCTTTGCACATTGGTAGGCAGTTGTAGCACGGGCATTCCGGGTATTGGTTTGCTCGAGGGAGGTGTCATCACTGAGGTGTTGGCATCTGCCGTTGTATGGTGTACGCTTTGGCTATGAATTGGGGCTGTTGTTATACCATTTGAGCCGCGGGCTCAATACTATTGCTTCACCGCTTTGTTTGCTTCCATCATAGTCGTGGGTAACGTCATTGGGCTAGTGCAAAGTTAAGGTTCAAGTAATCGAACAGCCGTTATGAACTCCTCGCGGGCATACCAAAGGAAGTGTGTCTTATAGCTTGCAAAAAGGAGAACATATCTTGTGGGTAAAGCAAGACAAACTCGCAGAGTCTAAACCTAATCGATTAGCCGCGCTCGCGGTCATGAGCACTTGGTAAAGTCATCACATAGTTAGCTGTTTCTGTTTTCAAAAACCCTTGATTAAATGATTTGAGAAATGATTTATACCTCTTTTATGTCACTTATTGTTACATTTGTCCATATAAGACCATGGAGGGTCTTGTTCGTTATTTTACTCACAAAAGGCCGTGAGTAAAAATGTTATTATTCTTTTATTACTTGTTATCTCAATTACTTATCAAACTGTCTTAAATTTTTATTTACGCTTTCCATTACTATTCAGTATTACTTCATTCAAAACTTTCGCTTTATGCAAAACAACCGTAGAAACCCACTTTCTATTTCAGCCTGCATATATTCCAGGAATTGCATACACTACAAAGTCTTGCGAGTACCAATGTACTCAACTTGCTTCAACAATGTTTTTAGGTGAAGAGCAGGATTACAATAATGACGGAAATGAATACGAGGAACCTGCGAATTTTAGCGACGACTGATCTTTCTAGGTTCATCTCAGCAGTTGCCTGTGGAGTTATGGAATAGTTGGCATACTATGAGACATGGTTTTAATTTCCTGCTACTTTTGGTATTGTAATATCACTATAAAACTTGTGATGTAATAAAAATGTGTATCTCAGGTGGCGTAATATCCAAATTGTGTTTGTGCGTGCCAGCCACTGATCATGGGATTGGCACAGGATGCACTTAAAAGAACCTCATATTTATGTTATTTACTGACATAAAAATGAGGGTCGCCTGATTTGCATCGAGCCACGCTGCCTGTAGGTGAACCTTAGTTAGAATGGTCGTTAGAAGGAAATTTAAAATTTTGAATAGACACATTACTCTTAGGAAAATAAAATTTGTTATATCTGCTAATAATCCTTTACTGTTTTGTCTTCTACTCTTTACTTTTGTGCGTTATCGTTGCATCTTGCATTTAATCTGGAATACTAATTCCTTATTAAATGTGCAGATGGAAGGGTATTCGCCATGCTTTCACACTTCCGAGCGTCTGGGAGCGGGATTGATGGGAGTCTTAGCACAGATGTTAGATTTTGCACAGTTTGAGACACCTCGATACACCGTTTACCAGAGGATGGCGAGTCCAGTTTCGATAGAGTACATAGCTAGGATTGAGATCCCAGCTAGGACACAGTTTGGAGAGGCAGATCGTACTCTATCGATAGACGCTTGGTAAAATGATTGATAGACGCCTCGTAATCAACAAAAACAGATTGATAGACGCTTGGTAAAATGAGAATTCCCGGAGATCCAACCGTCGAAACGATCTGAAATTTGGACACAAGAAACTAGATTCCAATACGAATCAAACCCAAAAAAGAATCAGCTCGATCGGACTTATGGATCAAAAGTTATGAGCTTTGCAAGCTTGCTGATCCAGAACTTGACGAGAATTGATCTAACGTAAACTTGAAAGTTTTTAACAGAACCGACAAAAGTTTAATCAACTAGACTTTGAGGAACTCAAAAACAATACCCTAGAAAGGTTTTTGATGGATCAAATCAAGATGACACTCAATGATCAAAAACCAATCTAGATTTAGAGCAAGCAAGCAAACAAGAACCAAGACAGAAAAATACTGTAGCAACGTGGTTACTGTAGCACGCAAAAATCTTGGAAGAATTGATCTTTATTTCTTTTGTCTAAAGTACTCTTATCGAAAGAGTACAAACCCTAAAACTTGAGCTTGAGGCTCTCAATACTCAACTCAAGAAGCTTACCCTTAAACAGGAGACACCCCTCCTATTTAAGGGAGCAAAAACGCAAGGAGTTCGAATACAACTCCTAACCTAGGAGGAGTACAACTCCTCTTGGCCCAACCTGGCCGAGTACAACTCTTGCACGCGTATGGCAACCCTACCATACTCACGTGACTAACACTTTGCACGCGTATGGCCACCTGCCATACTCACGTTGTCAGCGTACTAGCCAACAGGCACCTCCGAGACGGGTGCTTATGAGGTTTCGACAGGGGCTTTCGGGGCAATCGCCTCGGAATGGAAGACGGTGACGATCGGGGCACCGGGAGACTCAGGCTAACGGGGGGACGCAAAGAGTTTTTACCAGTGTTCAGGCCCTCCAAGAGTAATAGCCCTAGTCCCGCTTTTCTTCGTATTGCTCGCGTTCTGCCGGAAAGGATGGAAAACTACTAACAATGAGTCGAACCCCTCTCCCATGCACCCCAGCCTTTTTATACTCTGGCCGACGGGCGCATGGGAGGCTTGCACCGCAAATTTCATCATTACATCGCTACGCTGGCGTATTTAATGCGCCCGCTACTATTCTTATGTCACATTAATGTTCGCCAGATCTGTCACAATCTCGCCTTGGGCCCCATGTCCACTAACGCCGCCTGCTTCCGTCACGGGGTGAGGTGCGATCTTGACGTCTCCCAAAGCCATGATGCGCCTGGGAAGGTGCGCCGCCACGCCGCAGCTTTCCATGCTTCCACATTCAATGCGCACGATTCGCATTTAATGTCCTCGATCTCGACAGGACTATCTCGGGATGGTGCGCCCGATGGCCAGATCGCGACGCCACATGCCCACTGGCGACCACCGCTGGCTGGCGCCAGCCTTGCTCAGGCGCCACGTGTCGGCTGGGCGACACTTATCGACGCCAGCGGCCTGGTTTATACGCCACGTGTCCGCTGGCTATCACCTTATCGATCACCTACGCCTGGCTCAGACGCCACGTGTCCTGGGCGACCACCTTATCGACGCTTCAGCCTGGTTTATACGCCACGCCACGTGGCTGGGCGATTACCTTATCGATCGCCAATGACCGGCCTGTACGCCACGTGTCCGCTGGGGCGACCACCTTACTGATCGCCCAGAGGCCTGGCCTATACGCCACGTGTCCGCTGGGGCGACCACCGTATGGGTTTTTCTCTTGCCGCGGCAGTGGGCCCAAGCACGCCCTGGCTGCCACTTGATTCCTTTTTTAGGGCGGGGGAGCGGGTACCTTGGTGTAGAATACGCCGACAGTAGCCCCCGGGCCCACCTAGGAGCGCTTTTTGGTCTTCTGCTCTTCTTTAATTGGCGGCTTGAGAACTGCTCCGGCTCCTGGGTGGGACCCTTCAAAGGTCCGCGTGCCTCGCAAAAAAAGATCTTCCGGCTTCCCCGATTCCCAAGCGGTTTGCGCGGTTACTTCCTCCTTGTAACCGCCGCACGTTCCTTGGGATGCGCCCCATTTACGAGGCTCTTAAACTTCCTCTTTTTCGAATCGCGCGCTTTTCGGTTTTCCCTCACGGTTCGCCTCCTCGCGCCTTATAAAAGGCTGATCGAAGAGGGAGTAGTTCTTCCCCCTTTCAACTCTCTGCGCTCCACCTCTTTCAGACGTTTCAGGCTTTCTTGCTTCATCCCCTTTGCGGTTGCGCTTCAAAATCCCTACCTTCCCGATGGCTCCGATGCTTCCTTCTTCGATCATTGAGGAGGAGAGGGCCGCTAGGTTCTCCCAGAACATCACCGGGGGCGCCCTTCGCCTCCGCGCCGGGACTGTCGAGCCCCACTGGCACCGAGAAGTGGTTTTCTTCGGGTGGCAGCTCCTCGCCGGCCTGCTACCGCCGATCTCTGACTTTTATCTTTCTGTTCTCAACTTCTACGCCATCCACCACATTCACCTTCCTCCCAACTCTGTTATCCTCCTTTCTGCCTTTGCTCACTTCTACGAGATGTTCGTGGGAGTGCTGCCCAACCTTCTTCTTTTTCGCTTCTTCTACACCCTTCGCGCATGGCACTTCGCCGGCTTTCGGAAGCTGTCACACCGCGGCTCCGCTGACGGAGCGTTATGCGCGCTATATCCCATTGACCGCCGGTCCAACTGGAGGGATTGGCGCGCAGAGTGGTCAGACGCCGAGGACGACAGCGGCATTGAAGTCTTGGATCTTCCGCCGCCCGGTCAAGAACCCCAACTGGGGGCTCCAGTGAGCGATGCGCGCCGAGCTCAGCGATGCCGCCCGCTGCCGACGCTTGCAGACGGGCGGCCCGACGGGGCCATGGTAATCCGGGATTTTATTACCGGAGGCTGTGCCTCGCGCCGCTGGCCCGCCACTGGCAAGACATGGGCGTGGGCGATGGGACCGGAGTATCCCGAGGTAACTCGCTTCCGCTCTGCGTCATGCCTTGTTACTTCTATTTCTCTTCTGGCAAAACTTGATTCTTACAGTGTTTCTTTGCTCCTGCGATTTCTTTTCCTTCTCGTGCCGACAGCCGCCGGGAATTTGGCTGATGACGTGATCGACCGATGGATGCCGCATCGGGCCTATCCGCCCTGTCCCGCCGTTCCGTGGTGCGGTCTCGCTTTGCCGGCTGTCCTCGGGAGCGCGCGGCAATAATCCGCGCCGCCTCGATGGACGCCATGGGCTCGCTTCGTCGTGACACGCCAGCGCCCTTAACGATCCGGATCCTCCTCGCGCGGTCGTGAGGGGCGACGAGTGAGGCGCAGCGCCAGACGATGACGACGGATCCGCCACGCTTCCCGAGGCCCGCCTCTGGGCCCGGCCGGCGGGGACTTCCACGTCGGCCGCGGGGGCTTCCACGTCGGCCGCGGGGGCTGCTTCGGTTGCGGCAACGGGTTCCTCCGTGGTGGCGGGGGGTCGTCCACCCTCGCCCCTGCCGGGGGCGCGACGTTGGACCCTCCGCTGCCAATACCTTTTGTGCCGCCACCGCCACCAGCAGCGGCGGTCCTTCCTCCGCCTCCGTCTTCGCCGCCAGCAGTGGCGGGTCTAGCTCGGTCTCCGCCTTCGCCGCCAGCAGTGACGGGTCTACCTCCGCCTCCGTTGGCTGCGGCGGATCCGCCCCCGCCTCCGCGCGGGGGGCTGGTACTCGTTCCGAGCGTGCCCCGCTTCCCAAGGCCAGCGCCCAGGTACTCACCTGGAGATGCAACTACAATAAAAATTTTCGTTAAGACTAATCCTTACCGTTATTTCCTTCTTTGTCCAGGGTTCCTGCTCCGGATATCCCCGCTGCTCGTGACGGGGGCGGCCAAGGTGCCGCAGCTGTCAGGGCTGCATCAACCGGGGTCGTCGAGCCCCAGGACGGTCAGGGGCCGGCGGACGATTCTCAGGTAGCCGCTGCTGCGGCCGTCGTTCAGGACCAAGGCCCGTTCGGCCCCGTTCCTACCCCTGAACTTCCCACCGCCTCCGTTCCCTCGGCGGACGCTGATGCCCTGCTGGCGGCCCTCGGCGAGCTCTACTCCAGCACGAGCAATCGCCTGGTGACGAGCAGGGAGCGGTTGACGGAGGCGGGAACCGAAATCAACCGCCTCCGTAAGGAGGTGGCGGACCTGCACGATCGGGGGGCGGGGCTGGAGCTGCAGCTGCGGAGGGAGCGGGAGCGGCAGGAGCAAAGCACCAGCCGCGCCGAGCGCTCCCGCGAGCCGAGGCGAGAGAGCTAACCGGCTCGCCGGAGGTGGAGACATCTGCGGATGCCGCGCCACGCCGATCGGACGGTGGCCAGCCTCGCTCCCTTGGGGCTGGAGCAGCCGGGTCCGCGGGAGGAGAGGCCACGGCATTACGCCTTTTGCCTCTGCCAGACTGCGGATTTCCTCACGCGCCTGCCTGCCGCCCTTTCCACTCGGTCCGCCAGAGGGCGCGCAGCTGCTGGCCAAATGGCACGTGCTAGCTGCGCCCGGCCACCGTGACGCTAACTCGATCCGGTTGCTTTGTCCAAGGGCTAGAGGCATCGGGCGCGGCGAGGAGCGAAGTTCACGAAGCTTCCGAGCAGGTTGCCGCCAGCCTAGCGATGGAGAACCCAGATGGAGGCGGTGGCGGAGGACGTGGCGATGGTCTGGACGTGGCCCCTCTGCCGAAGATGCGGCAAATGAGGAGGCGCTAATGACCCGGAGGACCCTCGGCGCCTCGCAGCTTTTCTTCTTTTCTTTTTTGGTGGTGACTTTGCCTGCAAAACTTTAGGCAATTGCCATTTCGAATGAAATAGTAGTGTAAAATTTCTCGCCAAGTTGCTTAAGAACTCGCTTTGCCGTAATTTTTTCTCGTTCCACACGAATGAGCACATAATCGCTTAAAGACTTCAAGTCTTGCGCCATGACCTCGGCCCTCAAACCCTTCGCCTTAGCAAAATTTACCTCCTGTAGCCTCTAGGAACGAACACTTAGTGAGTCGTGACAGGACCTTGGGCTTTTGGTAAGGTGCTCGAGGCGCCGACTTCACGGGACACCCAGAGTGTCATGGCCGTCTGGGGTCGTGGCTGAACCACCGCCCAACCGCCCGATTCTGCACGCCGCTCACTTAGCGATTCCGTCTTTGCATTGGTGTTTGCAAGGCGGCAGGGCACCAGGGGCGAGTGCCTTTGCGCTGCCCAGTCGTGGGCAAAAGACCGAAGGGAGGGCATAAAGAACAAATACTTCGGATAAAGAAAGTGAATATTTAATTTTAAACACAAGGTCTCCCACCCACGGCGGAAAGGAAGACACACTCCTGGCCGGGGAACAGACCGTGACTTACAACCGATCGGGGTAGAACTTGCGCAGATTTTCTATATTCGGGAGTTTGTTAGCTCTTCACCGTCTTGATGGCCAGCCTAACCGCCGGACGAGAGATCGAGACCACTTTGAAGGGTCCCTCCCACTGGGAGACGATTTATGCGACCAAGCATGCGATCGGATTCTTCGCAAGACCAGGTCGCCCACGCCAGCCGTTCTCTCATTGACCGGAGGCGTGGTACCGCTGAGACTTTGTTGGTATCTTGGCGGCGCGCAAAGCTGCTCGATCTCGCGCCTCTTCCAGGAGGTTGGCGTCGTCCCGCCAAGACCTCCTGCTCCTCTTCGTGGAATGCCGCGACGCGGGTGATCGGCTCCAATTCGAAGGGAGAGAACGACCTGCCAGAGACCAGGAAAAAGGAGTTTCCAGAGCTTCGGCTAGGAGTGGTCCGAAGTGACCACAACACAGCCGGAGTTCTTCAGTCCACCGGGCGCCACGCTTGTGAAGTCGGTCGAACGCCCGGTCTTAAGGCCCTTCAACACCGGTAGCGTTGGCCCGCTCGACTGGCCGTTACTCTTGGGGTGGGCGGCGAGGCAAAGCAGACTTTGGTGCCCATCTCCTCACGTAAATCCAAGAAGGTCGTACTGGTGAATCAGGCGCCGTTGTCGGTGATAATGCGGTTGGCGACCCCAAAGCGGGCGAAAATCCCTTTGTATGAACTTGACCGGCCGCGGCGGTGATGGATCTCATCGCCTCGGCTTCCACCCACTTGGTGAACTTGTCGATGGCGGCGAACAGGTGGGTGTAGCCCCTATGGCCCGCTGAACGGGCTCAGGATATCCAGCCCTGCACCGCGCGAAGGGCCAAGAGAGCGGGATAGTTTGCGTGGCCTGGGCTGGTTGGTGGATCTGCTTGGCGTGGAATCGCACGCCGCATCTCCTCACCACCGCAAGCATCCTGGAGGGCGGTTGGCCAATAGAACCCTTGACGGAAAGCCTTTCCGTCATCGTCGTCCGACATATGGCTCCCGCGACACGCCTCGTGGATATCGAGAGCAAATCGCTCCCTCTTCCCGAGTGATGCACTTCGAAGAATTCCGTTCTTACCCGGCGGTATAGATCCCCGCCCACCAGGGTATAGCACTTGGCCTTCGTGCTACCTTCTTCGCCGACGCATCATCGCCGGGGCATTCTTGATCCCGCAGTAGGCGAGGATCGGATCCATCCATGTGCCTTCCGGTCAAGCACGGCGACCACGAGGTGGTCGCCGGGCACTCCGCCGCCAAGCGCTTTCCACCGACCACTTTCCCTCCAAGGGCGAGGGCTGAAGCGGCGTCACCACCGTCCCCCGTCGAGAAATGGGGCTGCGATGGGCGGTCGCGAAGCCTTTCTTCAAAGACCCGACCGCACAGAGATCTGGTTGAGGCGAAATGGGCGAAGTTCGCTCGCCAGATGGTTGTCGCGTCGGGGGATATGAGTATACCCCAACCCTTCGAAATGCCTTTCCAACTTCCTGACCTCCGCCAGGTACGCCGCCATGACGGGATCAGGACAGGAGAAATCTTTCCTTGCCTGATTGACGACCAGCAGGGAGTCGCCTTTACTTGCAGCGCCGGACGCCGATCGCCGGCGGCGTTCGTAGCCCACCAAAGAAGCCCTCAGACTCGGCGACGTTGTTAGTGGCCTTGAAGCCGAGGATCGACCACGCACTTGAGGAGGTCCCGGTCGGAGAGACCAGAAGAACTCACCCGCGCCTTCAAGCCTGAAGGACCGTCGAAGAAGAGCGCCCAGGGGAGGACGCTGGGACCTCATCGGCCGGGCTCCTACCGAGTCCACTCGACGACGAAGTCCGCCACCTTTGACTCTTTATCGCAAAGACGAGGAGCGAACTTAATACCGAACTCCCACTTCGACGGACCACTTTGCGATGCGCCCTCTCGCTTCGGTTGTGGAGGATTTCACGTAAAGGATATGAGGAGACCACCGTGATCTCCTCCCTTGAAAATAGTGCCGCAACTTTCTCGATGCTACCACCACAAAGATAGACCATCTTCGAGCCTGAGGGTACCTTGTTTCTGCGTCGTGTAGCATTTTGCTGATGTAGTAGACCGGCCGTTGGACACCTTCCCGTTCGCCACTGGCGCCGCCACTCTGTATGGGCTAGCCGCCACATACAATAGCGGCTCGCCGGCTCAGGGCGACCAAAGACTGGGGAAGAGAGGTACTTCTTCAGATCTTCAAATGCTCGTTGGGCTTCGGGGTCCATTCAAATGAGTTGGTCTTCTTCAATAGCTTGAACAATGCAGACTTTTTCCCCGAGCCGATATGAACTGCCCAGGAGGCTAACCGGCCATCAAGCTTTGCGATTGCTTGAGCCGGGTAGGCGGCCGTGCATCCGCTCGATCGCTTCTATCTTTCCGGATTGACCTCGATTCCACTACCGAGACCAGAAACCGAGCAGCTTTCCAGATGAGATACCAAACACACACTTCTGGGTTCAACTTGCACAAGAGTTTCGAGGCGAGAGAAGGTCTCTTCTAGATCCCGAACGAGCTCATTGGCCTTTTGTTTTTACCACGGATCATCGACATACACTTCCAGATTCTTCCCTATTTGGGGCCGAAACAAGATATGCATGGCCCGGCTGATAGGTGGCGCGGCGTTCTTGACCGAAAGGCATCCCGACATAACAGTATACACCGAGGGGAGTCACAAAAGCAGTTTTTTCTTCATCTTCTTGCGCCATGCTGATCTGGTGGTAGCCGGAGTAGGCGTCGAGGAAGCATAGAGCTTCGCACCCCGCCGTGGAATCGACGACGATGTCTATCCGCGGCAAGGGGTACGGGTCCTTGGGGCAGGCTTTGTTGAGGTCAGTAAAGTCGATGCACATTCGCCACCTCCGTTGGACTTCTTTACAAGCACGGGGTAGGCCACCACTCGGGTAAGTGGCCTCCCGCACGCGATCTTAGCAGACAAAAGTTTTTCCACTTCATCCCGAATGGCATCCTGTCGCCAGCGCTGCCGCGGATCTTTGCCGAACCGGTGCGCTTCCAGGGAGCGTTGTTAATCGGTGCTCGATCACCTCCTGGGGACCCGGTCATTTCGAAGGTTCCTGTGCGAACACATCCAGGTTAGACCGGAGGAAGGTGACGAGCGCGTCTTCCTATTTGGCACCGAGGTCGGTGCCAATCTTGACGATCTTGCTCGAGCCATCCTCGCCCACGGGATCGCTTTGCTTCGCCCAAGGATCTCGGGCGAGCGCTGGTCTTGGCCGAGGGGGAGGCCGAGTTGTCGTCCTTGTCGCGTGCCGAGCAGGTGGTGCCGGCCAGATCCTGCAGCTGCTTGCTGAGGCGCAGGGCCTCCAGTCTATCCACCTTTACCGTAATTGGACCCCCTGGCCCTGGGATTTTCACCAGCATGTAGGCGTAATGGGCCACTGCCATGAACTTGACCAGGGCAGGGCGGTCGAGCAAGGCATTATAGGGGAGGTCGAAATCAGCGACCTCAAAATCCACCAGCTCCGTCCGGAAGTTCTCCGAACTCCCGAACGTGACCGGCAACCGAACTTGTCCCAGGGGTAAGAGGCCCACCCCGGGGGCAACTCAGAGAATGGGCGGGGCGGACGCAGTTCCTCAGACGGGATTTGGAGCGCCTGTACGCTCCAACGGATAGCGAGTTGATGGCACGCCTCCATCAACTAGGACCCGCCTGACTTTGCGTTGCGGACCGTGGGAGACACCACGATCGTGAGATGGCCAGGGCGGAGGTGTTCTCCGGTGGTCGGCCGGCTGAAAGTTATCGGCCGCCCGACCACTTCAACGGCCGGCTGCCGGAGGATGACGTTGTGGCGCACACTGCCTCGGATCTCGCTTATCGCGAAGTTCGATGAGTAGGTGGCGGAGCCACCGTGTATGAACGCCACCGCGCGCTCGCTCTTTGGAAGGCTAAGCGGAGCCGCATCTTCGTCGTCTTCGTCTTCGTGGTCTTTCTCACGGCGCTTCTTGAGCCGCTGTCGACCAACTTGGACACAACCTGGCAGTCCTCCAAGTCGTGGTCCGCTTGTTCGATGGATGGGGCAATAGGGCTTGCCACCATCGCCGCGCGGGCGAGCGACGGTCCTCGCGTCGCCACGCCCGCCGGCGCTTCGTCCGTCGGTCCCGATCGTCATGACGCCGGATTTGGGCTCCGGCTCAGCGACCAAGACCTCTAGCGGTTGCCTCCCTTCGCTTTTTCTTTTCTTCTTGCGGTCGGAGGACTTCGAGGCGCCCGGCGTCGCCGAGTCGAAGGCCTTGTCGCGCACTTCCGGCTGGCCGCCTGGCGCACTTGTGCGCCAGGGAGAACAGCTTCAGAGGTGGTTGAGAGGACGCGTGTGGCCATCTTTTCCCGCATCTTACGGTCTCGGACCCCTCCGAAAGCAATAATCACCGGCGCCGAAATCCGGGATCGTATTGCGGCGATGGGTGAACCGCCCGGATGAACTCTCTCGGGGACTCCTCTCTTCGCTCCAGGCGTGGAGATCGCCCTCCACGCTGGTTGAGCGTAAGAGCTGAAAGTTGGCGACAAAAATGTCAAGACAGCCTCCTCCCACGAGTGTACAGAGCCTCGCGGGAGGTTAAGCGACCAAGACAGGCAGAGCCGTCAGCGATGTCGGGAGGTAGTTGGCCATTACTTTCTCGTATCCTCCCGCAGCACGCACAACCGTGGTGTAGATCTTCAGGAACTCCTCCGGGTTGGTGGTACCATCATACTTCTCGAAGGAGGCGGGCGGAACCTCTCCGGCCATGCACTTGCCAGAAGGCGGAGAGAGAACGCTGGCATCCGACGTTGTAGGGGAGCAGCGTCGTTCGCCACCCTCGATCCCGAGGAGAGGATGAGGAGTGCGACCTGCGCTCGCCAGAGTCCGAGGGAGGAGCCCCTGCCTTGCACCCCATGGCGCTCGCGGAGGACACGACGCAGAGTCACCGTCATGGCCAGCGTTGACTCTCGTCAAGGCGCGATCGAAGGTCTTCGCGGTTCCCCTGGACTCGGGGACCGCGGGAAGAAGCGAGTCACGTGCCCATCCCCATTCTGAGAGGGGTTGCAACCAGGACTCCTTCCCCTGTCCGGCCCTTGGTGCCGGAGAAATTGTCGTGTGGCGGTGGAAACCGGCGTCGATTCTTGTGAGCTCCCTCGTCGCCTCATGCCGGAAGCCCCGGTGGTCGCCGCTTCAACTTGTTGCTAAGCGGCATCCACCAGTGGGCGATATCCCGCAGCCAAGGAGTGGCCGGGGTGTCGTCCCCCAGGGTCACCGGAGGATGATCGAGGAGGAGCCGGGCCGCCTGAAGGCTTCGCGCGGGGGTGTCGTCCCCCAGCGCCAAGCGCCGTTGGACAGGCTGACCCCTGGGCGTGGGAGCCAAGTGCACCGCTCCCGCGGCGGAGGGGCCCGGGTGGCCCGGCCCCCTCTCCGAACATCGGGACCGGCTACGGGCGCCCCTTACCTCGGGCGGATTGCTGCGCTTGGAATGCGATTCCGCCATGCAGACAAGCGCCCCTACTCCTGCTGAGCCCCGAACTGAGAGTGAAAAAGAGTAGGCAATCTAACCACCAATAGCCCCTACCTGGCGCGCCACTGTCGGCGAGCTAGCCAACAGGCACCTCCGAGACGGGTGCTTATGAGGTTTCGACAGGGGCTTTCGGGGCAATCGCCTCGGAATGGAAGACGGTGACGATCGGGCACCGGAGACTCGAGCTAACGGGGACGCAAAGAGTTTTTACCCAGGTTCAGGCCCTCCGAAGAGTAATAGCCCTAGTCCCGCTTTCTTCGTATTACTGCGTTCTGCCGGAAAGGATGGAAAACTACTAACAATGAGTCGAACCCTCTCCCATGCACCCGGCTCCTTTTATACTCGGCCGACGGGGCGCATGGGAGGCTTGCACCGCCCCCATCATTACCTTTGCTACACGCCAGCGTATTTAATGCGCCCGTCACTATTCTTATGTCACATTAATGTACGCCAGATCTGTCACAATCTCGCTTTGGGCCCCATGTCCACCAACGCCGCCGTTCCGTCACGGGGTGAGGTGCAGTCTTGACGTCTCCCAAAGCCATGATGCGCCTGGGGAAGGTGCGCCGCCACGCTGCAGCTTCCATGCTTCCACATTCAATGCGCACGATTCGCATTTAATGTCCCTGATCTCGACAGGACTATCCCGGGGATGGTGCGCGATGGCCAGGATCAGACGCCACATGCCCATGGCGACCATCGCGCTGGCGCCAGCTGCCTTGCTCAGGCGCCACGTGTCCTGGGCGACCACCTTATCGACGCCAGCGGCCTGGCCTGTACGCCACGTGTCCGCTGGGCTATCACCTTATCGATCACCGGCCTGGCTCAGACGCCACGTATCGGCGGGCGACCACCTTACGACGCCGCCGCCTGGTTTATACGCCACGTGTCCGCTGGGGCGACCACCGTATGGGTTTTTCTCTTGCCGCGGCAGTGGGCCCAAGCACGCCCTGGCTGCCACTTGATTCCTTTTTTAGGGCGGGGGAGCGGGTACCTTGGTGTAGAATACGCCGACACACGTGACTAACACTTTGCACGCGAATGACCTCCTGCCATTCTCACGTGACTGACCATTCTCCATGTGCACCATTCTCTTAGCCCGAACGTCCCGCATGACATCTTTGACCACCAAGACCTCAGTTCCTCCCTGAACCTAGTCCCGAACCTCAGTTCCTCCATGAACCTAGTTCCGGTCCCGTCATCGACCACATTCGCCCTCGAGCAATACCTGCACATGAACAAACCACAAAACAATTTCGAGCACAAGTCCGCGACTTGACTCAACATTAGTTCATGCAACTACTCACACGAGCATTGCATAAATTCCACTTCAAGCATCATGAAATTCTCACAAATTTCATAATCTCAAAAACAGATCAAAATCAATTTCAAATCGCTCAAAACCCTAATTGAGCAAACACCATTCACGCCGGACAGATCGCCAAAAGCATGTGTATGGCGGACCAAAAAATTGGTCCGTCATGCATGGGAAAAACGAGATCGCCAAAAAGCATGTGTATGGCGGACCAAAAAATTTGGTCCGTCATGCATGGAAAAAACGAGATCGCCAAAAAGCATGTGTATGGCGGACCAAAGAATTTGGTCCGTCATGCATGGGAAAAACGAGATCTCTTGAACAAGCGTAAAGGCATCAAAATCACGTTTATGACAGACCAAAAAGTTTGGTCCGTCATACATGCGAAACTCACTGTTTTTTGGATGTTTGGTCTGGCGCAAATGCAGAGTCTCTGTTTTTTTTGGATGATTGAATGTTTGGTTCTTCATGCAAGCAGTTTTGCAAGATTAATCCTAACCAATTTTTCAGCATAGGATCAAGCCAATTTTTCATCATAAAATCAAGCCAATTTTTCATCACATGATTCACAATCTCCCCCTTGATGAAAACATTGGCAACACCAAATAGAATTGAACATTTGGCATTCACTTTACAAAAGATTTTGAAAATGCAAAACAAAATCTCCCCCTGAGAAGGAAAATGTGTGTGAATGTGCAATGTGTCCAAAAAATCTAAAAATCTCCAAACTTCTCACAAAATTCTCAAAATCCCCAAAACAACTTCTCCCCCTTTTTCAACTTCTTCCCCTTTTTTTTAAAAAAACTTCTCAAAACTTCTCCCCCTTTGACAATGGATTCATCAAGCGTACAAAAGAAGGAACATGTTTAAAATTTTCTTGTAGCAATGATTTCACAAGGAGAAACTAAGGAGTGCCAAGATAGAAAAGATGAGCTCATTCGATCATATAACCTTATATATCACATAATATGTAAAACACATGATCTTGATGTGATTTTAACAAGTTAGGGAATGACATGCATCTCAACCTCAATTCAGTCAACTATAGCCAAGTACTAAGCAAGATCTCAGTAGAAGAACAAAAGCTCAAAAATTGAAACAACTAACAACTCTGGGCGAGCAAGTGATTTCAACTCCAATCTAGTAGACCAAATTAATCTTTAAACAAGAATTGCATGTGGCATGCTTGAAGCATACTTCTTTTATTTCCTTGGATTGGCATGCTTGAAGCATACATCTTGTTTTTGAGGGAATGGCATGCTTGAAGCATACATCTTAACCATTTTAAGGGAAGCATGCTTGAAGCATATAACTTGAAGCTTTAGCTTTTAACTACCCTTTTTTTATTCCCTTTTCTTTTCTTTTTCTTTGATTGTAAAACATGCAAGAGTGATTAAGAGGTCTTATGAAAGAATAAAGCTGAAAACACACTTGCTTCATAGCCCAAATTTGTCAAGAAGATTCAATATCAAGCCTAGAAGAGTAAGATATCACAGAGTATTTAGCTATAGGCAATCAGATCAGGGAATTTCGCAATGTCATTCTTAGTTCAAGTGAGACAATTTAGATTATCATATATTAGCTCAATTATATAGTATATAAAGAAATATGATAAAGTGAGCTCATCACATGAAAGAACTTGGCAAAGAAACTCCCCCTCAAAACAATCCCATTGGATGAACAATTCCAAGTTCTCCCCGAATAAAGGCAAAACGAGAAGAAGACAAAGGATTTGTGAAAATGTCTGCCAGTTGATGTTCAGTATCCACATGATGAAGCACAATGTTGCCTTTTTCAACATGATCTCTAAGAAAGTGAAATCTGATGTCAATATGTTTTGTTCTTGAATGTTGCACAGGGTTCTTAGCAATGCAAATTGCACTAGTGTTATCACACAGAAGAGGAACACTATCCAAAATAACCCCATAATCTTTAAGTGTAGCTACTATCCAAAGAATTTGAGAACAACAACTAGCCTGACCACATATTCAGATTCAAAGCTTGATTGTGCAACAGAAGATTGTTTTCTAGATGACCATGCAATAAGAGAATTGCCCAAGAAATGACATGTACCAGATGTACTTTTTCTATCAATTCTACATCCTCCAAAATCAGCATCAGAAAAGGCTCTTAAACTAATGCATGAGGAAGCAGAAAGCCAAATGCCAAAATCTTGAGTTCCATGAAGATACCTGAAAATCCTTTTGACAGCTTGTCGATGTGAAGCACGTGGGGAAGCTTGAAAACGAGCACACAAGCACACAGCAAATTGTATATCCGGCCTTGATGCAGTGAGGTACAAAAGTGAACCTATCATGCTTCTATATTCCTTTTGATCAACCGGCTCACCATCTTCATCCGGATCAAGTGTGCAAGCGCTCTCCATGGGTGTCATGATTGGCTTGCTGTTTTCCATCCCAAATCTATGCAACAAGTCTTTTGTGTATTTGCTTTGATGCACAAAAGTACCATCCTTTGTTTGCTTGATTTGAAATCCCAAAAAGTATGTCAACTCACCCATCATACTCATCTCAAACTCCTTCCTCATTGTTTCTGAAAACTTCGGACACTAAAACATGAGAGGAACCACCAAAGATAATATCATCAACATAAATCTGAACGAATAGTTGATCATTGCCTTGCTTGAGTAAAAAGAGAGTTTTGTCAACCTTTCCCATTGAAAACCCCCTTTCAAGTAAAAATGTTTTTAGCCTATCATACCATGCTCTAGGGGCTTGTTTCAAACCATACAAAGCTTTTGATAATTTGAACACATGATTTGGAAACTTTGGATTTTCAAAACCAGGTGGTTGCTTGACATAAACCTCCTCATTTATGTAGCCATTCAGAAAAGCACTTTTCACATCCATTTGATACAATTTGAAACTTTTGGATGCAGCAAAAGCTAAAAGGATTCTAATGGCTTCAATTCTAGCAACAGGAGCAAAGGTTTCATCAAAATCTAAGCCTTCAATTTGAGTGTAACCTTGAGCAACCAATCTAGCCTTGTTTCTAACAACAACACCATCCTCACTTTGTTTATTTTTGAAAACCCATCTAGTTCCAATAACATTAAAATCAGGAGGTGGTGAGACAAGTTTCCAAACTTTATTTCGTTCAAAATTCTCTAATTCTTCATGCATGGCATTGATCCAAGATTCGTCAGATAGTGCATGAGATATATCTTTGGGTTCAAAAGAAGCAACTAAAGCAGAATGAGCATGAGTGTCAGAATGAATAAACCTAGATCGAGTGACTCTCTCATTTAGGTCTCCAATCATTTGTTCAGATGGATGCATTTTTTGAATGTGCAAGGGAGCATTGGCTTTTGAGACTTCTCCTTCTCCTTCTTCATTTTCAGCATGTACAGATGATGTTGTAGCTTGAGGATGGTTAGCTGTAGGTGATGTAGTAGTAGGTGCCAAAGGTGCTACAGCTTGTTGTGCATTAGAAGGAGTCAAGACCTCATCTTCAACAACATCATTATCTTCAAAGATTTTCTCCCCCTGAACATGTGCGCCTGTACCTGCATTGCTTGGACTAGTGCCTGGACTAGCCTCATCAAAAGTAACTTCACAAGTTTCCACAATTTTGTTTGTCTCCAAAACAAGCACACGATAGCCACGAGTATGAGCAGGATATCCAAGAAAAATGCCATCAGTTGATCTAGCTTCAAATTTATCAAGATTTCCAGATTTCAAGACAAAACATTTGCATCCAAAAACTCGAAAGTGAGAAACAGAAGGTCTATGTCCAAACCGAAGCTCATATGGAGTCTTACCCAATTTTGATCTCAAAAACACACGGTTTGAAACATAACATGCAGTTGAAATCGCTTCAGCCCAAAAGTTTCTAGGAGTGAGATGTTCATCTAACATGGTTCTAGCCATCTCAACCAACGTTCTGTTTTTCCTTTCAACTACACCATTCTGTTGAGGCACTCTAGGTGATGAAAATTGATGATCAATTCCTTTTTCAGCACAAAAGAGATCAAAAGAAGCATTTTTGAATTCAGTTCCATTATCACTTCTAATAGCTTTGAGAGCTCCTGGATGGTCAATAGAAAGCCTAAGAACAAGACTTCTAAAATGACTAAAAGCCTCATCCTTAGATGCCATAAAATACACCCAAGAGTATCTAGAAAAGTCATCAACAATCACAAGCACATACCGTTTGCCTCCAAAGGATTGAACTCGAGATGATCCAACTGTATCAAGATGTAGAAGCTGTCCTGGAGCGTTTGTCATCACCATGGTAAGAGGTGGATGTGAACCTGCAATCATCTTACCATGTCTACAAGAAGAACATACTAGATTGCTATCACCCTTAAGCTTAGGCAAGCCACGTATAAGATCTAAACCACTTACACGAGTAAGATGATCAAAATCAACATGACCAAGTCTACGATGCCAAAAGAATAAATCTTTAGAAACATTGGCAATTAGACACCTATGCTTAGAAGAAGGTGATGCATCAAAATCAGCTTTAAAGACTCTTCCAAAACGAGAAATTTTGAACACAAGATCACCTGAAGCATCTAGCACTTTGCATTCATTTTTCTTAAAGCTTATCTCAAGATCTTCATCAAGCATTTGTGAGACAGAAAGCAAGTTATATTTCAAATTTTCAACAAGAGCCACATCTTTGAACATAAACTTGTCACTTACCTTTATTGTACCTTTTGCCACAACAGAAGAGGAAGAAGCATCTCCAAAAGTAACACTTTCAGTACGAGATGCACGAGTGAGGAGGAGAACCAATTCTTATCACCGGACATGTGGCGTGAGCATCCGAATCCACTAGCCATATGTTCTCCTTCCTCGCGAGAAGCCTACATAGCAAAACATGTCGAGGCCTCGATCGGGGGTTAGGAATGAGATTTTTGGGAATCGATCTTGAGACACACGACACAACAAGATAGGTACAACACGATAATTTTTATGCACAAAATCAGATTTGCCTTTTCCCATGTTTCTAGGAACAGAAGGTGTTTTCATCACTCTAGGCGAATAAAAATGTGCTTTGCTGAAATTTGACCTAGCCTTAGTTCTTTCCTTCTTTTCTTTGTTTGGATAGTCTAAAACAAAAATCTACTAAGTGTCCATCTCTACCACAATGAGTGCAAGTGTACTTGACATGATGTTTAGCTTTAACAGTAAAAGCACATTTTGCATTCATCATAGTAGAAGATAAAAAACCAGCAGATTGCAATTTTCTTAGGCTCATTAGATAACTCAATTTTGCAAGGAGCACGAACAACGGTCTGAGGTTTAGTTTCATATGTGGCATAAGGATCAAAACCTAAACCTCTCTTGTTTGTGCTAACCTTAGATTGATCCAAAATCATGTTCAACTTTTTCTTGCCATTAGTGAAACGTTCCAAAGAATTTTGCAAGTAATCAACTTTCTTAGCAAGAGTTAAACAATTATTGCAGGGAACATCTACTTTTCCTTTTGCTTGCGACAAGTTGAGCATGAGAGAATTTCATGTGAAAGCAAATTATCGATTAATTGAGAAACCCTAGCATTTGCATCTTTCAATTTTAATTCAAGAGTTGAGCATTTAGAACAAGAAGTTGAACTATGCAAATCATCATGGAACAGCTAGCATGTACAACATGTTTCTCATTTTTCTCATTTAGATGCAACAAAAGAGCATGTTCTTTCCTAAGCAAGGTGAGCTCATTGTAAATTAAGTCACATGATTTGCAAGTATCATCACTAGGAATCAAAGTCTTAAGTCTAGCAATTTCAGCATTCAATGATTCAATAATGAAATCATGTTTCTTAATTTTCTTATCACGTTTGTCAAGCAATTTTCCAAGACGAGCAACAGCAATAGCTAATTCATCATAAGAGGGATCTACCTCATTGAAGTCGCTGTCGTGGTCGTCCTCGGTGAAGCTATCCTTGCTGCTTGCCATGAGACATAATCCTATCAAATCATGCTTGCTTGGAGTTGCATCATCTTCGCTGCTCTCCGAGTCCACATCGCTCAAATTGACTTGTTCAAGAGCGGAAAGAACTCGGTGAACCACCTTGCGGTTGATGAAGCTCTTCTTCTTCCTATCATTTGTTGAGAACCTTTTCTTCTCATTACTTACATCGTTGTCCTTCTCCTCCTTTGATGTTTTTCCTGCAAGCTTAGGACAATTTGTGCGAATATGGTTGAGGTCACCACACTCATAGCATCTTAGAGGACCACCTCTCTTTCTCATTCTCACATTCTGCAAAGCTTTGTTAAAGCGAGAAGAGAGTAGTGCCAGATCTTCTTCGGGAAACTCTTCAAGTTGCACATCTGTTAAAGAAGACATGGAAGACAAGGCAAAGCTAGAAGAAGAATTTGCATTTGACATGTTAGGGTTAGAGATCAAAGCAATTGATTTAATGTTACCCTTCCTGGCAAGAACATCCAACTCATGAGTTTTCAACTTAGAGTAAAGAACATCTAATGTGAGTGTGCTCATGGTAGTAGATTCTTGTATAGATGTTACTTTCATCTCCCACACTGACATGTCCAAAGCACTAAGCAATTGTCGAGCATTTTCAGCATCAGTGTAGCTAACTCCAACAAAGACGTAGATTGCTAAGAATTTTATTGAAACGTGCAAAGAAGTCATCTCTGATTCACTAGGTTTCATCTCAAAACGCATGTATTCTTTTTTTTGTAAATATCTTGGCGAACCTCTTTGTGATGTGTTAGAACCCTCATGGTAATCACAAAGAGATTTCCATACCTCATATGCGGATCGAAGATGAACCACTCGATCAAAATCGCTGCGTCCCAAACCTTGGATGATCAAGTTGCGCGCCTTGCTATTTGCTTCAACATGTGCGCGATTTGCGTCGTTGACGTTGTTGTTCCCAGGGACTTCGTACGGCTTGTAAACCTTCTCCCAAATTGCGAAGCCCTGCGCCTGGATGAATGCTTCCATCTTTGCTTTCCAAAACTGAAAATCAACACCATCAAAAACACAAGGTTTTGTCGAATACCTATCCATTGCTACGGTTTCTAATCACCGGTTAAGAATAATTAGAAAAAACCTTGCTCTGATACCACTTGTAGGATCGAAGTATACGAATATAGCAATCAGAGGGGGGGTGAATGATTAAGCGGAAGCTAAAACAAAATTTTCGATCTACTGGAAAAACGCCCCAACTCGGATTCAAAAGATTGCCTCGTAATCAACAAAAACAGATTGACAGATCGCCAAAAAGCATGTGTATGGCGGACCAAAGAATTTGGTCCGTCATGCATGGGAAAAACGAGATCTCTTGAACAAGCGTAAAGGCATCAAAATCACGTTTATGACAGACCAAAAAGTTTGGTCCGTCATACATGCGAAACTCACTGTTTTTTGGATGTTTGGTCTGGCGCAAATGCAGAGTCTCTGTTTTTTTTGGATGATTGAATGTTTGGTTCTTCATGCAAGCAGTTTTGCAAGATTAATCCTAACCAATTTTTCAGCATAGGATCAAGCCAATTTTTCATCATAAAATCAAGCTAATTTTTCATCACATGATTCACACATATATACATTGTAACATCCCAAAATTTGGGTTTTCAAAAATTTTGGTTTTGTTTACCTTCCCAAAAATTTTCGTTGATTTTCTCGCGTTTATAAAGCTTGGTTTGAATTTTCTAAAAGCTAAAACAATTTAATTTGATTATTCTAAACCTCAAATAAAATAAATTTTATTTTATTTGGATTCCTTGTGTTTCAAGAAGTTCTTCTGTAATTTTTGAGATTTTTCGGAGCTCGTTTGCTATTTATTAGATTTATTCGGAATCATTTTGTATTAAGCCCTTTTGTTAAAATTAATTAATTATTTGGAAAAGTTTATGTAAAGTTTTGTTGAAAATATTTTATTTGAGTTCAAAATGTCTCAAAATATTTTCTGGAATTTTTCTAGAATTTTTCTGGTATTTTTATTGCCTCTAATGATTTAATTGGAATTTGTGGAATCGTTTTTATTGGAAATTGCTGAGAAATTCCGAAAATGGCCTTGGGCCTACTCCCTCTCTCTCCTCCCGCAGCCCACCCCGCCAGCCAAGCTCCCTTCCACGGCCCAGCCCCACGCCCGCCGCTTCGCCCTCAAGACGCCACGCCCGCCTGGGCCCCGCCTCCACACGCCGGCCCATCCCGCGCGAGCGCGCCTGGCCCAGCCGAGCCAGGCTGCTAGCCCACAGCGCCCCCACGCTGCCACTTGTCGCTCTCCCGATCGGCCACGTCGCCCGTGTCCGATCCATGCACGGTAAGTGCTCGGTTTAATGCCTACAAGACCCGTTTTTGCTCCAAACGCGCCCAAACTTGATTTTTCTTGATCTAGCCTCTTCCCCAAACTTATATAAGGGTTCCTAGACTCCTCCCACGCGCCCCTAGCCACAGATTATTCTCCAAAACACCCGAGCCGCCGCCATGTCCTCCGGATGTCGCCCAACGTCGGCCGAACTTTGGAGCCGCGTCCCGGGCAGCTCGTCGACTCTTTTCGAGATCCGTCTTTTCCGTGGTGTGCCAAAAGGTACCATCTGTTTGCTGTCCAAAATTCAGCCAATTTGGTCCACGGGATCAAAAGTTATGGCCGTTTCAATCTCGAATCTTGCCGAGGCCATAACTCCCTCAATTTTTCGAGTTTGACGGTGAAATTTTTTGTGTAGACTCCTGGGGATGTCCTCTACAGGATGCACATCTTGCCCCAAGGTTTTGCCCTCTGGATTTGGCGCAGCAAATTAATTTCTCCGTTCAGACTGCGTTCCAGACAGCGGCAAACTTCCTCGCGCGTTCCTCGCTGTTCTAGAAGGTATTTCTTCGAGCTACCTGCGTCACGGTGTGCCTCTTGGTCCCATCTAGCTCTCGGTCAAATTTCGTTAAGTTCCGATCATTATTCTAGAAGTTATAGCCGTCCAAAGTTTTGATCCGAAACCCGTTAATCGCCAGTTTGTGATTAATCCGGAAGGGCGCCGCAAAATCCGCCTATACCGTTGAGATCGTCTCGCCGCGTTCTACGCAGTAGACATTCTCCCTTTGCCATCCCATCCTCCGGAATTTTTTTTGTATATTTAGGCCGCCGTTTGCCGTCGCCGCGCGTCGCCTTTTGACGCCGGCTATTTTGGTTCGCTCCGGCCGTGTTGTCGCGTCCGGAGGATCATCTTTTACTGTTTTGGGTCATACTTAAGGTTCTTTTGGTCTCCGTTTGCCGAGAAGCCCGGGCGCCGCTTTAAACCGTCGCTCTTCGGCCTAAATCGCGCCGCTTCGCGACCTGCGGTTAACCATCCTTGGTAGCGTTATATCGCGGCCATGTCGGTGCACCGACGCCGCTACCTTGTTTCATGAAGTCTCCTATCATTGTTGACCTCCACCGTTAACGCTCGTTAACGATCCACCGTTAACGCTCGTTAACGCTCGCCGTTAACGCTTTCCCGTTAACGTTCTTCCGCTAACGTTCCTCCGCTTAACGCTTTTGCCGTCAATGTTTCACCGTTAACGCCTGCTGCGTTAACGCTCCGTCGATAACGTCTTGCCGTTAACGTTCCACCGTTAACGTTTTGTCGTTAACGCTCGTTAATGTTCCTCCATTAACGTTTTGCCGTTAACGCCCGTCGTTAACGTTCTGCTAACGCGTTTCGCCGTTAACGTTCCATCGTTAACGTTTCATCGTTAACGATTGGCTCTCTTAACCGTTGTCATCGCATGCGTGCATTCTTGCACAAACCTTAGTGCGATGCCTTCATCTCGTTTCTATTATCATGACGTGAGCCTAGTCTCATCGTAATATCATATTCAAGCCGAATCAAAACCCTAACCTAAGACCGGTTTGATGAACTAAGTTTATCGTGAGCCGCGTTGTTATCTTTGCAATCTTTCCCGTTGTTTCAACCGAGGTAAGACACTTGTCTTGTCTTATCCCTCAAGACCTAATCGCCTTTAATCGAGAATTCCTTCGTGGACTTGGTCGATAGACCATTGGCCATCTGTCATACCCTGTGCCCGATCTATCCGTCTCTCTTTTGTTTGACTGCGGTCCGCTCGGTCAACAAAAGTCAACTTCAAGAATCAGTTTAGTTCATCGCGAACTAACATATCATATGGACCCGATCTATAGATCGAGCCCATATGTCGCTATCTGTCCAATCAAGATAATAACTTCGGAAGAAATATTCTTCGGAATATTATTCTTTCTTTCCCAGTTATTAGTCTTTCCCTTTTCGGTGTTTTGCCGAAAGCCCGTTCTCTTTTGTCAACTCTTCGATCTAATCCGTTCGAGTTCCCAAATCTCTCCCAAGCCGTTGTGCCCAATGCTGTTCGTTCTTAATTTGGAGTTTACTTGATTTGTCTTTTGAATTGGTTTGTATTTGCTTCTTCTTTAATCGTTAGGCGGCGTCGTGGAAATCGTTCGAACGAGCTGAGGATCGAGAAAGTGGAAGTTGAAGATCGAGGACCAAGGATCAAGGATAAAGAGTAAAAGACAGTAAAGTTTGCAATGGCCAGGCAAGTTGTGCTTTGACCATGTTGATCCTATTTTGAAACCTATTTTGATTTAACCTATTGCATGCTAGTTCAATTAGAAAAATACTTTATCTAAATATGGGGGATTAGATAAATACCAATTTGTTGTATGACACCTTGATTATTTAAGTATGTGCCATGACCCCTTGTCACCCTAGTTGTGGTTTACTAGTTGGACATTATTAAATTGCCAACATGGGTTTTAGACCGTTGTAGTATACTGCTTAGACACCTTTCGTGCTCATGACATGATTTTTGGACAATCAAATGTTAATATTGACTTAATGATATATTGAACCTGTTTTGGAAAGGTATCATGTGATGTTGATGGCACGTGGTGCATGGTAATCAAGCGGGGTTTGATAAATAGTTTTTCGACCGGGCATGTGGCAAGAATGATCAGTGGGCGGTTGTGGCAATCGGGATGTTGATTTGGTTCTTCGGGTAGTCTTGCCCTGGTCACCCTAAGGACTTCACCTTGCAAGCCTTTGAACTGAGTCAAACGTACAACCACATGTCCTGAATGGGACGGAACTAGTTGATTAAGTTGCTACTAACTTACTTGTGGTACCTCGGGGTGTCAACTACACCGTTTGTGTAGATTGAAGGGGAGCTGCATCAGGGCTGCGGCATGGTACCCATCCAACGGTATGTCGGTCCCATACTTCGCCTTAGCTAAGGGAAGGGATGGTGTAGGGCAAAAACCGGAGAGGTTCACTTGTGTAGTTAGAGGCTTCCGAAAGACTTTGTTATGATCGCTCATTCGCATACTCTTGTATGGCGATTCACGGCTGACGTGGTGAGTGGATTGTATCTTGTGGGTAAAGTGTATAACCTCTGCAGAGTGTAAAACCTATTCGAATAGCCGAGTCCACGGTACTGGACAATGCTCGGGGATTACAGTCAAGGGTTAGATTTTCTTAAAAGTAAACTTGGGTTTGGATTACAGTCAATGCCTGTGGAAAAGTGATAATTGGTTAAGGATGTGGAATGATTTACTTTTGAAACAACTGTGAAATTATTACTATTATTATCTGTTTTACCGCTTTACAATCTATTATGAATATTTGTGAATGCTGTTTATTGCAAAATAACCCCTTCAGCCTGTCATTTGGAATAAGCCATGCATATAGCTATTAGACTTGCATTCTGTGCATGACTTGCTGAGTGCTTTATGTACTCACCCCTTGCAAACAAACAATCACCAGTGAGCAAAAGTCTACATCGTCGAAGAAGAAGAAGTTCCGTGAGAAGGCGATTATCTAGGAGTCGAACCCTGTCAGTTGCTTGTGGCGTATTGATGGGACTCACCGATGTTCTTCGTTCCGCTGCTGCTTATTTGGAGTCGAAGCCGTCAAGGCTTCACAAATGTAAGGTTGACCTTAAGGTCGCTCAATAGTTTATATTCTATTATTGAGTTATTTTTACTATTCCGCTGTGTATGATTGTGATATTCATCTATGTTGAGACTGTGTGCACTAGCATGATCCTGGACTAGTGCTGAATACACAGAGGGTCCGGATTTGCAAATTCGGGTCCCGACATACATATATTAAACTTTATGTCTATTATCCCTCTAACCTTTATTTTAACATATACTCCCATTTAATAAATAGAACATTTACAATAGGCACAAATACTTATAAGACCAACCAAGGCATAATGTCTTAATCTGTGTAAGTATTTTATCATGTCTTGCTTTGCATCTGAATCCTATTAGAACATGACCCTGCGAAGGGTAAACTTTAAAGTCTGTGATTCCAATGCATGTACTTAAGTTTAACCATGCAATTTGTAGTCACTCTCACCCCTATTGTTTTATGTACCAATTAGTATTAATACAAACAACTTCACATCCTGAAAATGAATTATAGTATATTTAATCTTACAATCTTAGCTTCCTGAATTCGTAAAATAAAATGAAACAATTCATAAAGAATAAATGATGTGTGTTGTTCAACCCATACCATTAATAACAGTAAAGATCGCAACGTAAGATATTATACACACACACGAAATCACGAACCAACCATACTTGTTTTATGTAATGATTACTTATTTGATTTTCCATCTGATTTCCTTTTGCCCTTATTGAAAGTGTTATTTGCTATTTGTATCTTTTCCATTATACGACGTGTAGAATCCGACGTTTCGAACTTCATCGTCGACGACTTCAAGATCATGTCTTCGACTTCGTCGCTAAAAGCAATGGATAGCAAGGCAAGCACTCATGTAGATCCTATTTTTCCTTTAACAAGAAGAATTAAATAAAACTTGCATGCATATGCTATATTTTGTATACACTACTATATTATGGGAAGAATGGTAGATACAACCTTCATTGATGGTTTTCCTTAATCAGTAGTGATAGATGAAACCCTAGATTGTTGATGGACACACAAAATGGGTATATTCGATTATTACATGCATATGCTTAGCCCTGCTTAGATTGGGAACACGAATGGATGGTTATACTGTTCGTGATGAACTAAAATTGTTGGACATGATGAACATTAATCTTGAACCTGTTGGAATAATATGGTTATTGACACTTTCTTTTTCTGGAAATAAAACTATGGTTTCGACGTGGGTGATTATTGGCAATAGCCGTGTGTACATGTTTTAACGTGTACGTAGTTAGGGTGGAGTTATCGCCCATGTCATTTTAAGGACCGAACATGGTGTCCCGCGATCCAAGATAACCGTACATCCACAAGTACTGGACTGGGACAGTCTTAACTTATTAAATTATTTGGGAATTAGCTTTGCACATTGGTAGGCAGTTGTAGCACGGGCATTCCGGGTATAGGTTTGCTCGAGGGAGGTGTCATCACCGAGGTGTTGGCATCTGCCGTTGTAACGGTGTACGCCTGGCTATGAATTGGGGCTGTTGTTGTACCATTTGAGCCGCGGGCTCCTGAATACTATTTGCTTCACCGTTTGTTTGCTTCCATCATAGTCAGGAGTAACGTCACTGGGCTAGTGCAAAGTTAAGGTTCAAGTAATCGAACGGTTTCGTTATGAACTCTCTGGCGGCACACCAAAGGAAGTGTGTTAATGGCCTAGCAAAAAGGGAGAACATTTCTTGTGGGTAAAGCTGTACAACTCTGCAGAGTCTAAAACTATTCGAATAGCCGTGTCCACGGTCATGGACGACTTGGTGAACCCACACTAAGTTAGATGTTTTTATAAAATGTTTTGGTGAGCTTACCCTTACAGATGATTCAACACTTGACATTACGTTGGCAAGGTTGAATTCAGCTATTGTGCCCTGTGTGGACAAAACTTTAATCTTCAGATAATATTTCATATGATGGGACTGAACGTTTTATCACTCACGAAGAGTTGTGGGTATTTTGTTACATTTTATTTCGCGAAGGGCTGTGAGTTATCTATCTCTTCGCATTACCTTTAAGTACATACTTGTTACTCTACTTATTTATTTACTTTTACAAATTTTCGCTTTCACTCTACTATTCAGTATTTATAATTCAATTTGGCTCCAAGCAAAAGTTAACCGTAGAAGCTTTATTCTAGGATCAGCCTGCATTCCAAACACACAACTCAAGTCTTGCTGAGTACGAAATGTACTCACCCTTGCTATCATTGTTGATTTTAGGTGAAGATGCAGGTATCTCGATGAACTTTACTTTGACGCAGGATTGCGGGATTATTAACGACAGTTCTTTCTAAGGCTTTACCTTGTCAGTTGCCTGTGGATTATGTGGCAAACTACAAGACATCTGATTCTTTTGGCTATGTTTAGTCGACCTTCTCGGTCATATTGTATCAATACTTCCGCTGTAATAAAATATGAAACTTTTGTATGGTTGTGATTCCAAATTGTGTTTTGTGCGTGCCAGCCACTGATCATGGGAATGGTACAGTATGTACATTAGAACCTTGCTTTTATGTTTGCACCGTAGCATAAAAGTGAGGGTCTTACAAATGCATACAACGGCAATGCATACAACAACAACAACATCAATAACCGAGCAGTATCTTTGAACTCAAATAACCAAGTTGACAATCGTCCCAGATGTCAATTATGCCACAAAAAGGGACATATGGTAATAGATTGTTGGTACCGATTTGATGAAAATTTTGTTCCAGATGAGAAGTATGCAGGAGCTGCCACAAATTCATATGGAGTAGATACAAATTGGTATATGGATACAGGAGCCACAGACCATATTACTGGAGAACTAGAAAAGATGTCTGTTCGTGAGAAATACAACGGCAGCGATCAAATTCACACTGCCAACGGTGCAGGTATGAACATTAGCCATATTGGTCATACTGTAATTCGTACCCCTAACCATAAACTTCATCTAAAAAATATTCTCCATGTTCCAAAAGCCACAAAAAATCTTGTTTCAGTTTATCGACTTGCTAAAGATAATGATGCCTTTCTAGAGTTTCATCCATCTTTCTTTTGTATAAAGGACCGAGCCACCAGGAGCATTCTGCTTAAAGGGCGGTGTCGCAATGGTCTTTATCCTGTTAACTACGCGTCATCAATAAAGCAAGCTTGTGTTGCCATCAAGCTTTCTTTTGAGAGATGGCACAGTCGCCTTGGGCATCCTGCTTCGTCTATTATCAAAAGAGTCATTCAAGATAATAGACTTATATGTTTAGATGAGTCAAATAAAGAGTTTGTGTGTGATGCTTGTCAAAAGGCCAAAAGTCATCAATTGCCTTACTCTAAATCTCTTAGCAAGTCGAGTCATCCTTTGGAACTTATTCATTCAGATGTTTGGGGTCCTGCTCCTAGTTCTGTTGGGGGCAAAAAGTACTATGTGAGTTTTATTGATGATTACAGTAAATTCACTTGGATTTATCTTTTGAAATTCAAGTCTGAAGTGTTCCAAAAATTTAAAGAGTTTCAGAACTTTGTAGAGAGGTTTTTTAATCGAAAAATCCTCACTATTCAGACTGATTGGGGAGGAGAATATCAAAAATTAAACTCCTTTTTCAATCAAGTTGGAATATCTCATCATGTTTCCTGTCCTCATGCACATCAACAGAATGGTACTGCTGAAAGGAAACATAGACATATTGTTGAAGTAGGGCTTGCTATCCTTGCTTATGCATCCATGCCTTTAAAATTTTGGGATGAGGCATTCCTTGCAGCTACCTATTTGATAAATTGCATCCCAAACAAAGTTATTGACTATCAGACTCCCCTCCAACGTCTCTTTCATATCACAACAGATTATAATTCCTTGCGAACTTTTGGCTATGCCTGTTGGCCTAACCTTCGTCCTTATAACAATCGCAAGCTTGAATTTCGTTCAAAACAATGTGTTTTTCTGGGATATAGTAATCTTCATAAAGGATTCAAATGTCTTGACATATCTTCTGGGCGTGTCTACATATCTAGAGATGTGGTGTTTGATGAAACAGTGTTTCCTTTCTCCCAAACACACTCCAATGCTAGTGCTCGCTTCCACTCAGAGATTAATCTCCTTTCTTCTAGTCTCTTGAATCCTGATATGGCTTATATAGGGGGCGAACTTACATCTGATCATATGGCTAATGATCCTGCCGAAGGTACTAATCAATCTTGTGAGAATATGATAGCAGATCAGGTTGAACAAGCGGCAGTTCCAGGCGAAGCTGCTGCTGAAATTGGTACTGATATTGGCGCTCAAGTGGTGCAGCCAACTCCGGGATCTGCGACTGGATCGGCGCCCAGACGTGATGACTCTGCGTGATACAGGCGGGGGACAGACACTGCCGGTGTCGGCTCATCAGCACCTCCTATCGCGCACGGCATGATTCCGGCTTGCGACGCAACTGATGCGCAAGGGGAACCGGTTTCAGTGGTGACTCCAGTGGATTATTCTGTAAACATGCTAGATGAATCTCCAGCAGGAACAGTTCAGCAAGCTCCACGTCGACCTCAAACAAGGCTACAGAGTGGCATACGTAAAGAGAAGGTATATACTGATGGCACTATCCGTTATGGAATGTTTACTGCTTCTGGTGAACCTCATAATCTAGAAGAAGCTTTAGCTAATAAGAATTGGAAAGCTGCTATGGATTCTGAATATTTGGCCTTGATGAACAATAAAACCTGGCATCTAGTTCCTCCTCTTAAAGGAAGAAATGTGATTGATTGCAAGTGGATATATAAAATTAAAAGGAATGCTGATGGCAGTTTAGATAGATATAAAGCTCGTTTAGTTGCAAAAGGGTTTAAACAACGATATGGCATAGACTATGAAGACACTTTCAGTCCTGTTGTTAAAGCTGCTACAATCAGAATTGTGTTGTCCATAGCTATATCTCAAGGTTGGGGCCTTCGCCAATTAGATGTACAAAATGCTTTTCTCCACGGGTTTCTAGAAGAAGAAGTCTACATGAGACAACCTCCAGGGTATGAAGATCCAAAGGTATCAGATTATATCTGCAAATTGGACAAAGCCTTGTATGGTCCGAAACAAGCACCACGAGCTTGGTTTTCCCGTCTGAGTGAGAAATTGCGCCATCTTGGATTCAGTGGGTCCAAAGCAGATACTTCTTTATTCTTCTACAACAAAGGTAATATAGTTATCTTTGTCCTCATATATGTGGATGATATAATCGTTACAAGTTCAAGTACAGATGCTATAACTGCCTTGCTGTCTGATCTCAAGAAGGATTTTGCTTTGAAAGATTTGGGAGAACTTCACTATTTTCTAGGCATTGAAGTAAAGAAGGTATGTGATGGTATTATTTTAAGTCAAGGAAAATATGCTTCAGACCTATTAAAAAGGGCAAATATGGCAAGTTGCAAACCAGTTAGTACTCCTCTGTCTACTAGTGAAAAATTGTCAGCAAACTGTGGTTCTCTTGTGGGAGCTAACGATGCTACACAATACAGGAGCATAGTTGGAGCCTTGCAATACTTGACATTAACTAGACCTGACATTGCATTTCCAGTAAATAAGGTTTGTCAGTTCCTACATGCTCCTACAACTGTTCATTGGTCAGCTGTTAAAAGAATTTTAAGATATTTAAAGCATACTTCTGAAGTAGGATTAAAGATAAATAAAGCGTCTTCTATGACTATTAGTGGATATTCAGATGCAGACTGGGCAGGTTGTATAGATGATAGAAAGTCTACAGGAGGTTTTGCTATCTTTATTGGAAACAACCTTGTATCATGGAGTGCACGCAAACAAGCCACAGTTTCTAGGTCAAGTACCGAATCAGAATACAAAGCTCTGGCCAATGCAACTGCAGAGATCATGTGGATACAGACATTGTTGCAAGAACTTGGAATTCATAGTCCTAAACTGGCTATGCTATGGTGTGATAATATGAGCGCAAAGTATATGACGGAAAATCCAGTGTTTCATGCTAGAACTAAGCATATAGAAGTGGATTATCATTTTGTGAGAGAAAGAGTGTTAAAGAAACTATTGAAGGTTGATTTTGTACCAACAGGAGATCAAGTAGCTGATGGATTTACAAAGCCATTGTCTGTGCAAAAGTTGAAAAATTTTAAGCACAATCTCAATCTAGTAGGTTGTGATTGAGGGGGGCTGTTGGAAAAGATAGATAGAGTTTGTTTATAGAACTTGTTGTAATCTAGAAAGGATTAGTTGAGATAAGTTTGGAGTTTGTTTTCCTTTAGATTGTAAGCCATGCAACCGGCTATTGGTTGCCTATTTAAACACGCATCCGTCAGCCGAGACAAAAGGCGTGACGTTCAGCCTATTCCATGCGCCTCTGATTTCATCATACTTATCTTTACAATGCTTGGAGTTCTCTAGGCCGCCGGCATGGATTGATTCGTTGCTCCTTCCCAACCTCTCCTTCTTACAAGTGGCAGTGCAGGTTGTGCAGGAGCAGGACATGGAAACCCTTGGGAGGTTGCCGGAGCTCCGTCACCTCACTCTGTGGTCGAGGTTGTGACGCCCTCCGCGTCCAGCACGCCACCGCCAACGGCCGCCTCGCTGTCACGCCGCCGCCGCCAGAATCGCTTGCGGCGATTCGCAAGGCCGTTGTGTCGTTACGCCGCCGCCGCCTTGCCCTCTCCCCTATAAAGGCCCCCGAGACCCTCGCTTCCGTGCCTCCCTCTCCTCCTCGCCTCCTCTCCACTTCGAGCCGCGCGCCGTCTTCCTCGGCTCGGCGCTGAGCCGCGCCGTCGCTGGCCGCCCCGCCTCCGGTTCCTCGGCTCCGCTGAGCCCACCGCCGACTCGCTCCTCCCCGCCGCCCTCCTTCCTTCCGCTCCGGCCAGTGGCCATCACCGCCAGCCTCGCTGCCGCCTTGCGCCGCTTGCGCGCTCGCCGTGCGTCTGCAGGCACGCACGCAGACGGTCACGCGTGGACGGATCCCACGCGCGGGGCCCACCTGTCGGTTTTGAGGAAAAAGAAAAAAAATTCAAAAACCTTTATGACGTCATGCTGACGTCATAAAGCGGTTTTTCATTTAAAAATAATTCCAAAATCCGAAAATGACTACTGACGTCAGCATGACGCAGTAAATTCGGATTTTCATTTAAAAATAATTTAAAAATTCCGGAAAATTCCGTTTCAATCGTTTTAAACTTCCAGGAGCTCGTTTTCGTCCGTTCGAACTCCGTTTGGCTCCGTTCTTCTTCCTAAATTCATTAAAAATCTTAAATTTTAGTTTAGTGCTAGCTTGAAATTCAAATTGTATTTATTTGGATTTTATTTGAATTTTGGTGCTTTTTACGCGTAGATTACGGAGAGTCCGAGGAGTTCCCGAACGACGATTTCGAGCCGCAACTCGTCGAACCAAGCAAGTCACACCCCTTTGATCATGTTCCCAATTTGTGAACTTGTATGTTGAATTTTAAATTATTGCATGCTTATTTATTATAGACATTAATTTTTGACCTAGTTTTAAATGATAGTTATATCCAATTTTGACATGCGACCTTTGACATTTGAATTCCGATACCCTTATAACCTTAGTAAAAATATGAATTATGACTATGATAATAGTTAGACATTGCTTAACCATGCATAGAACTGAACTTAGGAAATTTTGGGGAACTTTATGCCAAAATAATATCATGTTTAAATGGAGACTTATAGTGATCAATGTTAGTATCAATGTGGAGACTAGTATGGTTAAAATGAAATTAACTTAGACCGGGCGAGAAAGGGTTGGAAAGTGGTGTGGTTATCATATTGGGTTTGTGTAAAGTCTCGCCTAGTCAATTAAGGACCGGTTTGAGTTTCGCTGAATGTAAAGTCTAACCGTACTACCATAAGTATGGAATGGGACAGACCTGGCTAGCCATATTAAATCATTGCATGGACAGTCATGCCATATGGGGGTAGTGGTGTGGTGAAAGCGTGATGCTGCCACTTTGGCACAAGAGGGGGCTTCTGATTAGAGGGAGCCTTTCAGCGGTGAAACCTTAGCGGGCATGACTACATGTATGAATTAATATTGGGGCATTGTCATAATTTTCTCTGTCACTCACCAAAGGAAGTGTGCTGACGCCAAGGGAATATTATGTCTTATGGGTAAAGTTGTACAACCTCTGCAGAGTGTCAAACTAATCGATTAGCCGCGCCCGCGGTTATGGGCATGCCGAGCAAGCCATTCTCAGATTAGACTTTGGTAAATTAAAGTTTGATTTCCGGAAAATGATGTGGGATGGAGGGAGTCCATCATGGGTAAAACTTAGCCAATTCCGGGAGAGATTCCTGAGTCATAAAGGAAAATGTATAGATTTGAGTTTCATTATAAACTATGCCATTTAAAATTGTTTTGAATGAGTATTAAACTATTGCTTTACGCTTAAACAAACCATATTGCCATCCTTTGATTACCCGTACATTTATATTGCATTTCCGGTGTGGTTTGCTGAGTACGCTAGTACTCACCCTTGCTTAATTTACTGCTTCAGAGGAAGAATACCACGATGGTGAGGAACAGTTGGACTAGGCTGCGTCCCCAGTCGATTGCCTGTGGCAAATTAATTGGGCTCTATTTATTACTCTTTATTTCCGCTGCTTCTATTTAGTTCGTTTATTTGACTGTTGGCCTGCGCGCCACTTCCGTTGTAACTTTGAATATTTATTATTAATAAAGAACGATGGATATGCTATGGTTTCATTTCTACTGTGTGTACTAGTATTTCCTAGACTAGTACAGAATACACTAGAAAATCTGAGACATCAAACAGGTGACATACTTTTAGCTTTAGTTTATTTATTTTTCTGTTGGGATTACTTAATTCTTTGTTAACATCCTGATCCCTCCCTCTGTCATTCTCAGCAGCGTGCCATGGTCAATAGTAAAGTCCTTCAATGGGATGTCGATGTGCGAGAGAAGAAGGATGCGGATCATTTTTTTTAACTTCTGTTGGTTGCTGTACAATCCTTGCGTGGAGGAATTCAGCGTTTCCATCGACTGTGAGGAAGCGGAAGCGGCTCTCAGGTTCGCAGCCGACGTCCATCCCAACCATCCCACGCTTCAAATCAAGAGATGCAACCAAGACAAGATGATGCTATCTGACCAACACCAACAGGTCGATCGATCCCCCCTCTTATCTTCTTCTGAAGATCCCCTTTCCTATCCCTTACTACTACTCATGCCTGTTACCTAGTTTTAGTTACTACTTTCTCTTATCAATTCCAGCCGTCCAACGAGAGACCATCTAATGTGGCTGCAGAAGAAAGGGGAGGAAGACGATCCAGTGCTAGCTTGCATGCAGTGCAGTACCAACTTCCTCCACAGTCCGCTCCATTTCGATCCATTTGAATTACTGTGTATGTTGGCCATATTCGCCCGCATGACATCGATACCACTTAATTCTAACATCTTTAGCACCAATCATCGCGTTCGTATATACTCCCTCCGTTTCTTAAGGCCTATTTGTTTTACAATTTTGTTACAAATTATACCGTGTGAATGCTATTTTGTATCTTTTGCTCTTATACCTTTCTTCTTTTCTCTTAACTTATATGCATGATTGTCGGACCCCGTAAAAATATCTTCGAAATTCTCTAAAAATATCTTCAAAATTCTCTGTGTATCCTGTACTAATTCAGAAAAAACTAGTACATACAGTAGAAATGAAATCCAACATATCCAGCATACTTTATTAATAATAAATATCTAGCAATTTGAATACAAATTGGTAACTTCAAAATTTATTATTCTGATCATCTCGGTGAAAGAGTTAAAAAATCTACCACGTTTCGATCTCGAAGGCTAAAATATTTTATACGTTATATTACATAATATCACGCTACACCGCTTAATTGCACGGCCAATCGGCTAGTTCATATGGTGATTTATTTGTGCGAATCGAACCTTGAGATTATATTAAATCCTATAGATTGCCCGATCTATTGTGGTGGAACAGCAGCAAGGATAAGTAGAATGGCGTTCAATCAATCTTGTGAGAAAGAAACAACCAGTAAGAGTAGCGCGCTACGCTGCGCCGGTCACAAGGATAATAAAGAGTTAGGATCCTTATATGTGAGAAAGCAGAATAATTCACACATAATTTCGTAATAAAGTATATTGTAGAAATTAGTTGCCTATGTTTTTACCAATGTACGGACCACATCTCTCAAAACAACAATAATAATGATTCGATCTGCCTGTGATGGAGACAACAAAACACATCGCAACCCTACAATTAAAAAAAATATCTTGCATAAGTATCTTTAGAAAATAATCATTATAATCTTGAACTGAAAGGCATAAGTACATAGAACAATTACTATGAATTCATGTATGATGCTTTCAGCAGTAACAAGAGCAGCCATAGGAGAAACGCATAAGCATAACTGTCGGGGATTGGATAATTCCCATAGTACCCTGGAAGCCAGTTTCTTAACTGACCATCTTTACTCTTGGACGATGTTCCCAAGGACGACCAACGAGCGTCTGACGACCAATCGGCCCGCCCGATCGGCTAGGAGCTCGCTACCCAGTTCCGAGCATCCGTGCCCGTCGCACGAGCTGGAGTACTCGGCTACGAGCACGCTTGGCAAATACGAGCAACCGTGCTCAGGAAGTTGCGTGGAAGCTCGGGTTATGCTCGATGGATTCGATCAAACCACTAAGAAGGAAAGTGGCAACTAATTCGCCGAAGATCCAAGGAAGGTGCGCCGGAAATATGAAAGCGTGACGCGATTTTAGGGGTAGTTACCATGTATATAACGCAGGTATCTTGTATTTAACCCCCCTAGCCCCTATGGGGGAGAGAGGCGGGTATCCATCATTTCAATAGAGAAAAACGCCACATGTAGGGCTATTATCTCGATCATGAGAGGCCTGAACCAGGATAAAATCCTTGTGTTTCTGTGAGTTCTAATGGACAATCTCCCGTGTCTTCGATGCTACACCTTTGGTAGAAAGGGGCTTCGGTTGATCCCACATTCAACAAGTAAGCTCGGCGGGAGCCGTTCTCCAATCGTCGACAGCTGGCGCCGTCCGGCGGGAGCCCTAAATATACACACAGCTTCAACTCCATGAATCTGGTGAAACTAGGAATACCTAGCTCCACGATTTGATAGAGCTAGAGCTCTGCCAAACACCCCTTTATAGTAAAAATCTATCAGGGATAGATTCAGATTCGCTCACAATGAAACAGTTCGAACGTATTTAAATAGCAACTAAAAAACTAATTATATCTCAACAAATTTAAAAGGTACGGCTAGTTTGAGGGCAAACTAACAAATCTAACAAATTTAGTCACATGAGTTGAATGATCTGGACACACCACCCCAGTGTAGCTCGTATGAACATGCACACACACGTACGCACGCAAAAATGGTTTTGCTACCATCCTACTGGTACACCACATGTTAGCCTGCCATCATGTCACATAGGCCCAATCGTAATGTCGTTGCCTTGATTCGATTGCCTCATACACAATTGTACGTAGTTTTGCACCTGTGATTGGGTTCCTGAACTATATTTCACAATTTTGCCTGAAAAGAATGCTGTTGATAATGTTGGTCAATTCGTTGACATTGCGGGGTCAAAAGCGTGAGTCCAAGACCACGATGAGAAGAGAAGAGCAAAGGGATTTAATTGCATGGTGCATTTGGATAGAGCCATACACAGTGTGCCTGTAGCTAGCATATATTGATCTCGGATCGGATGAGATCGATCGATTAATTGTTTGTTACTCCTTAAGCACAAGATTAACCGTCTGATGGATGGAGAGATCGATGCTAGCTTGTTCAAGATATATATACATGGTCATGGAATGGAACCAGAAATGCCTTGGGCCGGACGTTCCTCGTGGTTACGTACGTACGTCGACCCAACTGTACGTTGTCACGCTGCGTGCGACGTCCCTCTTTTGAGCAACGAAATGGCAGCGGAAAATTCGGAGAAAAAATAGTGGACATGGGGATGGGGGATACGGTGCCGCAACATCCTGCGAGATTTCGAGCCCAGGCGAGATCGATCAGCAGTGGGATATCCCATGCACTGCGCCGCTGCTCGTGGCCGGCCGGCCGGCTATCGTCGATCGATACACGTACACCTCCCTGCATGTGCCTGCGTGAAGCAACGACCAATGTATATAATTCTGACGTGGCATGCGCCATGGCATATACAACTCGTGACGTGCCACGCAGCTAGCGCTCGACGGCAAGTAAGCTAGCTAGCAACGTAACGCCAGTGGCAAACCGAATAAACAGGCATGCTCGTGTCGTTCAAGTCAACACCTTAATTCCTCCCGCACATATACATCCCATGCACCATCAATCTCAGCGTCTGATTTCGATCCAACGGCCTACATCCACCATGCGTACGTGTACGTACGTGCGTGCGCTCTCTCCATGCATGCATGCGCGCGCGCTTGCTTTGTTTTGATCCACACGTGAAATTAAAAATATCCAAGAGAACAGTAACTGTTTTCTCTAGATTAGATTAATTAACTAGGTTAATCCCCGTCAATTATCCATGCACGACGTACGCCACATCAGGATAACTCACGTCCGGCAAAGCATCTCGCTAGTTTGTTGGACTTGTTACCGTGTAATCCTACCGGAAGCCAAACGGCCGGAGACCTCCAGATTAAACTCTGTTGCGATCGCGCCTATCCTCCTCTCTATATATACCGCCTCACATGCATGCATGCTGCTCATCGCTTCGCCACCAGCACAAACACAAACACGCACACCAACGCAGAAATGGCGCCCTCCTCCTTCTCCCGATCCCATCTACACCTTCTCCTGATCCTAGCCACCCTCATCTGCAGCGCCATCATCCCCCTCGCCTCCTCACGAGCCGTCCCAGCTGCCGCGAACGCCACCGCCACCGGCGGCAAGGCGTACACCAAGGTGTGCGACGCGACGCGGTTCGCGGGGCTCGGCCTCAACATGTCCCAGTTCCAGTACTGCAACGCGTCGCTGCCGTACGCCGACCGGGTGCGCGACCTCATCGGCTGGATGACGGTGGAGGAGAAGGTCGCCAGCCTCGGCGACTTGGCCGGCGGCGCGCCCCGCGTCGGCCTACCGCCCTACAAGTGGTGGTCGGAGGCGCTGCACGGCCTCTCCAGCACTGGTCCCACAACCAAGTTCGACGACATCTCCAAGCCCGCCTCCCTGCACTCCGGCCGCGCCGCCGTCTACAACGGCACCGTCTTCGCCAACGTCATCAACAGCGCCGCCAGCTTCAACGAGACTCTCTGGAAATCCATCGGCCAGGTACGTATACGTACAGTTTGTTTGTTGCGTGTCCCAACACATAGCATTGCAAACATGTCCTATCTTGACACGTACCTCGTGTTCATGCCTAGTCAGCATTTTGTCCGTGCCGTGTAACTCTAAGTTTCTTTAAGCATCAAGTTCATGCCATGTCAAAATTGTAACGGTGATATTTTTTTTTCCAAACATAACTCACGGATGGATGGTGATGGATTATTGCAGGCGATCTCGACGGAGGCTCGTGCGATGTACAACCTTGGCAAGGGTGGGCTGACGTACTGGAGCCCCAACATCAACGTGGTGCGCGACCCGCGGTGGGGGCGCGCCCTCGAGACGCCCGGCGAGGACCCCTTCGTCATCGGCCGCTACGCCGTCAACTTCGTCCGCGGCATGCAGGACATCCCCGGCCACGAGACGGCGGCCGACCCATTCACCCGGCCGATCAAGACGTCGGCGTGCTGCAAGCACTACGCCGCCTACGACCTCGATGACTGGCACGGCCACACCCGCTTCAAGTTCGACGCGCGCGTCGAGGAGCGCGACATGGTCGAGACCTTCCTCCGCCCCTTCGAGATGTGCGTCCGCGACGGCGACGTCAGCAGCGTCATGTGCTCCTACAACCGCGTGAACGGCATCCCGTCCTGCGCCGACGCCCGCCTCCTCTCCCAGACCATCCGCGGCGACTGGCAGCTTCACGGCTACATCGTCTCCGACTGCGACGCCGTCCGCGTCATGACCGATAACGCCACCTGGCTCGGCTACACAGCCGTCGAGGCCAGCGCCGCCGCGCTCAAGGCCGGTCTCGACCTCGACTGCGGCGAGAGCTGGATCGTGCAGGACGGCAAGCCGGTCATGGACTTCCTCACCACCTATGGCATGGCCGCCGTGAACAAGGGCAAGATGCGCGAGTCTGACATCGACAACGCGCTCAAGAACCAGTACATGACGCTCATGAGGCTCGGCTTCTTCGACGACATCGCGCAGTACGCGTCACTGGACGAGAAGGTCATATGCAGCGACGAGCACAAGGCCCTCGCCGTGGACGGCTCGAGGCAGGGGATGGTGCTCCTCAAGAACGAAAACAACATGCATCCCCCTGGATGCCAAGAAGCTCGGTTCCGTCGCCGTGCGCGGCCCGCATATCAAGGCGCCAGAAATGGTCATGGACGGAGACTACACAGGTTAATATATACCTGACAATATAATATGCTAAGATTACTGAAACGATCGACAAGTTTAATTTATGAAGAAGAATGGTACTTACATGATCACTGGGCATTGAAATATTGCAGGGCCCCCATGCCGGTATGTGACGCCGCGCGAAGGCATAAGCAAGGATGTGAAGATTGTGCAGCATGCCAACGTGACCATCTACTTTGGAGGCATCAACCTGCACATCGAGAGAGAGGGCAATGACAGGGAGGATCTCCTCCTGCCCAAGAACCAAACAGAAGAGATCCTCCGTGTCGCAGCGGCCTCGCCGAACCCCATCGTCCTGGTCATCCTGTCGGGAGGGGGCGTCGACATCTCCTTTGCGCACAACCACCCCAACATTGGCGCCATCCTCTGGGCCGGCTACCCCGGTGGTGAAGGAGGCAATGCTATTGCCGATGTCATCTTTGGAAGATACAATCCCGGTAGATAAATGCATGCAATATCCCTTCGTGTAGTATCCTATTTCTTAATGCAAATTCGTTGACGGTTAATTAAAATGCTTCCGTCTAATTGAACAGGAGGAAGGCTGCCGCTGACATGGTTCAAGAACAAATACATCCACCAGATCCCCATGACATCCATGGCGCTGCGCCCCGTGCCGAAGCTCGGCTACCCCGGCAGGACGTACAAGTTCTACGACGGACCGGAGGTGCTCTACCCGTTTGGCTACGGCCTCAGCTACACCAAATTCCTCTACGAGACCTACACCAACGGCACAACGGTTACCCTCGCCACCGCCGGCCGTCACTGCAAGCAGCTTAGCTACAAGGACGGAGTGGCTGCACCGGCCTGCCCGGCGATCAACGTCGACGGCCACGCTTGCAGCGAGACCATCAGCTTCAACGTGAGCGTGATCAACAGCGGCGACACGGACGGCAGCCACGCAGTGCTAGTGTACACCGTGCCGCCGTCGGAAGTGGCCAACGCGCCGATCAAGCAGGTGGTGGCCTTCCAGAGGGTGTTCGTGCGTGCCTGGAGCACCGCCAACGTGAGCTTCACGCTCAACGTCTGCAAGGCCTTCGGCATCGTCGAGAAGACAGCCTACACAGTCGTGCCGTCCGGCGTCAGCACGGTGCTGATCGAGAACGGCGACTCGTCGGTCTCCTTCCCCGTCAAGATCAAGTTCTCCGTTTAGATTGGATAAATTTTAGTTGAGTAAAGCTCAACCATCATAGGATAGTTCTTTCATGTTAAAATTGTGCTATTTCTACCATTCTAGGTTCTAGATATGTGAACCTGCCATAATTGAGATTTCCTTGGTACACTTTCCGTGTACGCAAAGCAATAGAATTCCGTTAAACTTTCGTGTGCGCAGAGCAATTTTCAGCAGAAGTCACAAAAACTGCCTTTAGCCGACAGCTTGTGTGCACCGATAGCAATTTTGATGAGTGGAGCACTCCATTAAAGTTGTCCAAATGCTTTCAGAGGCCGGCCGAGGAATCTTGGTTTGACAAATTTGCTTTCTAAATCTTATTAAAATTTAGTATTATTAAAATTTAGTCATTAAATTGGCTACTAATCTTTTAGCCAAATATTAGCAATGAAATAAACTAAAGAACCTCTTGGCCAAAATTCGAAAATAAAATAAAATAAAGAACCAATATTTGTAGCAAACCAAATGCTTGATATATATGCCCTATTCTTGGCGTTCCTATAAGGCCATCCTGTGAACTTACGAAGATTGAAGACGCAATTAATACTCGGATTTTCTTGTAGTAAGTTGCCCCCGACACTTTCTAACTTTTCTATTAACTCTCTTTCGACAATCTAAGCGCCTGTTTTTTCCGACTAATGAGAGGAATGGATAAGACAAAAGGAGGGGATGCATTCAAGAAAGGGAACTAGCAGCCGTTTTCCCCATAGAAACGTATTTCCCTAATTACGTCTCTAATATCCTAAAAAACACATAATTAAAATGTAATTCCAAAAATATTACTTTGTCTATTATCTTTTGTTAACATTACCACTTTTATCATTAAAAAATTTATTTAGCAACAATATTTCATTATGACTTCAAATATTTAAAGTACCTTAAAAAAAGTCCTACAACTTTTTCTTAAAAAATAGATGCAAATGGGATAAAACAAACTAAAGAAAATAAAATTGCATGAGATACCTTTCAAATGGACTCGTGGAAAAAATATATTATGTTGACAAAAAAAATAAACACAATAAAATTCTACTGTGACGCCGCAATCCAATGCTAAAAAGCAAAATCCCATAGCAAACTAAAAAAATGTGTCATGTAGCCAATTTTGTCTACAAATTAAATAATAAATATATAATTTTTAAACAAAATTAAGTTATGTGTTTCAATACTAAAAGTTTAAAACAAAAATAAATGTAATTACGAATTTAAATGTTTAAAATACATTAAAAATATATATTACACACCATTTTTTAAGAAAACAAAGAAATTTGTCGACGATTGGGGAGCAGGCCCCCGCCGAGCTTACTTGTTGGTGGAGGGACCAACTGCGACCCCTTCTTACGTGATGGGATACTCAGAGGAGTGACTCACTGGGCTTCAACAGGCAGGACATCAGAGTTTACCCTGGTTCGGGCCTCTCAAGAAGGAGATAATAGCCCTACTCCAGCTCGTGTATATCTTTGTGCAGAAAAAGTTATATATGTCTCCCCTTCATGGTGGGGATGCTTTTATAGCTTACAAAGGGGCGTGCTTGTTCAAACCCACTAACTCCACGTCCGACCAGGTCCAACGTGGTAACTAACGGATCCAACACTCCTGTCACGTCCCCGCGAGGATCGCAACGAACTAGCGGAGGTTACGCAGCGGGTGGTTACCGACGTCGGGATCACGTCAGGTCGGCTAACGTCTAACTCCGAACTCGGCCACTTCGGCCTGAGCACGAGCTATCGGTCCACCAGGTCATGCGACCTCCTAAAAAGGTCCCGGCTAGACCGTCCCTTGGAACAACTCCTCGCGACCAGGACGGGAATGACCTCGTGCTGCTCGTGGCGCCCGGCTAGGTCGTCCAGGGGAACGGCCTTCCGGTAGTTCGGGCAGCAGTGAGCCCGCGCCCCTCGTGGCACCCGAGGTAATTCCGTGGGGTCTACCCAACTCCCCGACAGCTAGCCCCCGAGGTTCGAGTGGAAGAAGGCTTTAGGAAAAGACCTTCCTCTCGGGCCTACCGTCTCCCGAGCCAGCCAGGTTGGTCGCGACGAACAGCTGCCCCGACCTCCGAGCTATTAGTTCGCCCCGAGAGACGAGCTCGGTCCCGCCGTGCCTTGGGCGTGCGAACTAGTTCCCATCCTACCGACGGTTCCTTCCCTTGGAAGCTTCATTCGGTTAGTACGAACCGCTCCTCCTCGGGAACCGTCGCCCGGCAAGACAGCCTTGGTTTGCGTGTCCACGCGTCGCTCCCCGTGTGGTGGACGTCTCAATCGCCTCGCGCCTTTAGGGCTTCCTCGACCATAACGGCGGGAACCTCTTCGTTCTCTCGTTTGGTTTTTAAACCCCAGAAGAGAAGCCCTAGATCCACTTGTCCTTTCAATCAATTAGTGCGCCCCTTACTTCTTCATTTCGGCGCTTCATCCTCCTTTCCGATCATCTCTTCCATCCTCATGGCAAAGTTCGGCGCCAAAGAAGCTTGATAGGCGCAAGCCGAGATTCTCGGCGGGCGAAGTACCTTGACGCCGGCTCATGGAGAGCCGGTGCCGAGGAGAGCCCCGAGCCGGAGGAAGGAGAGATCGTCCACCGAGCTCTACGCCATAAACGGGCTTCAGACGCCCAAAGCGAAGTTCGTTGAAGCCGCTCGCCTTCTGCGAGTGCGAGATCGTCCCACCTCCACCCAAATTCCATCCTCATCATGGCCATCTTCGCCCATCTCTCGTGAGGGGTTTGTGGGCGTCGAGCCTACTCGATCTCTTTCTTCACTTCTACACCCTTTCGCGCACCGGCACCCCCTCGCAGGCCGGCTGCCTTTACTTCCGCCTCCGACCTACCCGCCCGTACGAGTACCCGAGCTTCACGCTCAAGGACTCCGTGTCGGGGTGGGCCAACTCTTGGTTCTATCTGAGGAAGGCCGAGGGCGGCTCGCTTTCCTACTCTGGAGCCAGGGGTCGTGCCGTCGAGACCCCCCGGCCGACAGTGCAGCCAGAGGAGGAGAAGGTGTTGCTGCTGATCAACGAGCTCACTTGCTCAGGGCTGACCGGACGGGATGTCGCCCGGGACTACATCAGAGCCCGGGTGTCGCCCCTCAGGAGGAGGGTGCATCCCTTCTTCAAGGTTGAGGGGTGGCAGGACATCACACATGAGTCACGCTCAGGTATACCATCGACCTCGGCTTTCTCTCCTATGCAGAGGACATTCGTTCTTACCACTTCCTCTTGCTCGGTACGCAGCTCCGCCGGAGGACTGGGTGGACGCGAGGGTGTCCGAAATGTTCGGCACCCCCAAGGGCAAGGAAATCCTAGAGGGTCGCCAGATCCCGAATAACGTCCTCAACCGGACCGAGGCGGTAAGTTTTCGATTTGGCCCTCCTTTCTTGATGTCCTACTTGGTCCGAGTCTCTCCAGGGTGCCCCGACCTCATAAAACTCTCTCTGGCAGGAGAAGGTCGCCCTCAAGGTCGCCGTGGATCAACTGGCATCGCAGCTGGGGGGACGAGGTCGTAAGACCAAAAAATTGGCGGGCCGCAAGCGCCGCGACTGATCTCCTTCGGCCACGCCGTCTCCGCCTCGGCGTTAGCAAGCAGCGCCCTGGCCTGACGATAGCTCACCCCGCCAGCATTTGGAGTATGCTGATCGGCAGGAGGTGAGCGAACTAAAACTTTGGATGGATGAACATACCAGAAAAAACCCCGAGCTGATGGCTCGTTACGCCGCCTTTCCGCGGGGCGAAGAAGAAGGAGGCCGCGTCGGCCCAAATGAAAGGAGGCAATCAAGAGCGGATCGCGGTTCTTCGTGCAGAGCTCGCGGGTGAGCTCGAGCTCGGCCCCTCTGGATGACGAGGAGGAGAAGGACGAGCTGGACCCCGTCCCCCTGGTCCCGAGGTCCCGCAGGTCGTCCGCTGCGTCCCAACCACGCCCAACGCCGACCATCACCGAGGCCGACTTGGGAGAGGTCGACCCTTCCGTCGCCAGGGCCGACAAGGCACGTGAGGACATGGCTGCCCTCCTCGATCGCGCTCGAGGCCAGCTGAAAGATGCCGAACGAGGTCAGCCTCTTAGCCCCATCTCGTTTGTCTCACTCCCCCTCCGGCACCACACTAACCCCACGCCGTCTGTAGTGGGTGTGGCAGCTGGTGCGGAGTTATGGGATTTTGGAGCAATGGCTGACGAAATTCTTGACCTCGTGCTAGAGAGGGAGCTTGCCCGCGCTGCCGAGGCCGTTGTGGGCGAGGAGGTCGAGGTGGGAACCGAGGCCGCGGAGGCCCAGTCCCCACGAGCCGCTGGTGGTGATGACGCTGAGGTAGAGGAGCCTGCCGCCGCGGAGATCCGGGCCCCAGAGCTCGTCTCTCCTGAGGAGGAGACGCGGAGGAAGATTGCGGCTGCCGATGCCCGAGCCGCGAGGGAGGGCATCCCCCATATCATAATTGACGAGGACGACGATATGGGGGAGCCCGGTGGTGATGACGACGCGGGGGAGCCCGGTGGTGGCGAGCATGTCGCTGAAGTTTCCCGCGAGGACTCCGCCGAAGCCAGCGACATTATTGCCGAGACGCTTCAGGAGATCGCGGAGGCTTCTCCCCGAGCTTACGACGCCCCGGCGGACACCAACGCCAGCCCGGCGTCAGGGGACCTCAACCCGAACGGGGGCCCGCCCGATGAGGAAAAGCCGTTGTGCGCTGAGGCCGCCTCGGTCGATGCCGTCCTTCCGGTTGCCGACCCGGTGCCCCGAGTCGACAACCTCGCGCCCGTGGATGCCGTGCCTACCGGGGAGGAAGTTCCTCCGGCTGCAGACGCCGCGCCCCGGGCGGAGTACCCCGCGGACCCGGATGCCGAAGGGGAGAAGCCCCCAAGCGCAACTCCTGCCCGGGAGGAAGAAGAGCGGGAGGAGCCCCCGAGCGTAACTCCTGCTCGGGAGGAAGAAGAGCGGGAGGAGCCCCCGATCGCAACTCCTGCCCGGGAGGGAGGAGAGCGGGAGGTGATCCTCGCTCTTGAGGCCGTCTCCGTTCAAGAGATGGAAGTCGATGCCCAGGGCCAAGACCCTCCGCTCCCAGGGGACGAGGGAGCTCGGACTCAAGCCCCTGTGCCCGACGAAGGAGAAGGGATTGGGGCGAAGGATCCCCTGCCCGCCCAGGGAGAACAAATCGGGGCGGAGGACCCCGCCAAGTCGTTCCAGGAGGGGCTGGAGGCTCGGCTCTTTTGGGTAAGTTTTCCTCGCGCTCGTGCTTTTGTCCTAAAAAACCGATCGTAACCCGAGATACCCTGTCGCGCAGGTGCTGGAGACCACTATGAAGGACTTCCACGCCGCGACCGTGCCACCAGAAGTCGTCGCGAAGCACCAGGCCGAGCAAGACGCTAGGATCGCGGAGCTCGAGCGCCTGGTCGCCGAGCTGAGGTCTTCTGAGGCCGAGATTCGGCAGAAGATGGAGGAGTCCGCGCTCTTCCTCAAGGAGCGCCTCGAACAGAGTGAGCAGGCGAGGTCGGGGCTCGAGGCGACGGTGGTGTCCCTGCATGACTCCGCACGGTTACCGAACGGACGATCGACCAAAGAACGGAGGAGTCCAAACGGCTTCGTCAAGCGGCAAGCGAGGGTCGTGAAGCTCGTCGGCGGGTGCTTGACCTCGAGTCCGAGCTTGAGTCCGTGCGGGACGAGCTCGTCGCTCTGCAGGACGAGAAGCGTGCCGGCCTCCTGTAACTCATTCCTGCAAAAAACTTTAGCGAAAAAGCTGCCAAGTTGGGCACAATATGATCGTGTTTAATAGATGTCTTTTATTTTTCTCTGTTTTGTCTCCCTCGGAACGACAACGATATGCCCTATCCCGTTGCTCCCTACTCGACGGAGCTCGACAGTCACGCGATCTAGCGATAGTCACGCGATCTAGCGAACGATCGTACTAGGGAGTGACTACCTCGCGAAAAGATCCTCTAGGTCGTAGCCACGCGGTATCCCTATAGCCCCGCCGCTAACGGAGGTCGTGGGGTAGGCCGCAAACACGACCTTGTTGACGGAATAGAGCCTGCGGGACCGTGGTGACTTTATACGGTGCGTTTACGCCGCCACCGCCGACTGAGCCGGGAACCGTCCGAGGGTGCTCATGCGACCCTTTTTGTCTGGCGCGAGGCCTGCCGTGAAAAGATGGTCGCCTTACGGAGAAGGAAACCTCGGGTCGAGCTCGGTGGTCCGATGTCGCGGTAGGATGCTTGTCCGCTTGCGCTCGAGGTCCGAGCCCGCTCTTTGATCTGGGATCGAGTTTGATCACGGCACTTCGCGGGAGGTTTAAAGAGAGAAAGAGAAAGCGAGAGAGAACGAGGGAGACCGAGAGGCCAAGTGTCGAATTTTTATTTAAAGGAGTAAGGTTGGTTTGGTTAGATATGGAACTTACGCAGTTGGTCGATGTTCCAAGTACTAGCTAGTTCTCGACCATCTTCCATTGCGAGGCGGACAGCCCCCGGGCGTGCTGTTGAGACGACCGTGTAAGGACCTTCCCATCTTGGCGTTAGCTTGTTGGCTTTTGACAGGTCTTGGACCCGTCGCAGAACGAGATCGCCGACGTGCAAGGTCCTTGGTCGTACCGATTTAGCGGCGTGCCTGCGGAGAGCTTGCGGTGTAAACCGCGGATCGCAATGTAACCCGTTCACGAAGTTGCTTCCGCGAGGTCGAGGTCGAGAAGGCGCTCGCCTTCTGCGTCGATGCTATCGGCTAGGTTCACCCTTGGGGATCCTAGGACAACCTCGGCGGGTAGGACGGCTTCCGCGCCATATACGAGCTGAAAGGGGGTCTCCCCCGTAGCTCGGCTCGTCGTGGTGCGGACTGACCAGAGGACGGGGGGTAGCTCGTCCACCCAGGCCTGACCATGCCGATCGAGGCTCTTGAAGACTCTCTTCTTGATTCCTTGGACGATCTGCCCGTTCGCGCTTGGCCGCCCCATTGCTCTGCGGGTGGGCCACGGATGCGAAGCATATCTTGGTCCCGACCTCCTCGCAATAAGCCTGAAACACCTCGCTTGTGGCGAGTGCCGTTGTCCGTGATGAGGCGACTTAACGCCAAAGCGGGTTACTACATTATTGCGGAAGAACCTTTTAGCCGCTTTGTGCGAGATGGTTGATATAGGCTCGGCCTCGATCCATTTAGTGAAGGTGTCGATTGCGACGAACAGTATTTACAACCCCTCCTTCCCTGGGAAATGGACCGAGTATGTCGATGCCCCAAACCGAGAAACGGCCAGGTTAGCGGCATGGTGCGATGGCGTATGCCGGTGATGGACTTTCCGGGCATGGAATCGGCAAGGTCGGCAAGCGGTCACTATTGAGCCTTGCGTCGGCCAGGCCGTCGGCCAATAGTAACCCAACCTAAGGCTTTGCTCACCAAGGTCCTAAAGTACGAGTGAGCTCCACACATCCCGTCATGGATATCTTTGAGGAGATATTTGCCTTCCTCTTGGGTGATGCACTTGGAGAGGACGCCAAGCGCGCCTTTGCGGTATAAGAGGCCCTCGACCATTTTCTAGGTCGAGGAGCCGCCTCACTAGCCGGGATTTCTCGGCTTCCTCCTCAAAGCGGTGTCCGTGCACGAGGTATTGGATGAATGGCGTCATCCAACTCGCACTCTCGCTTTCGAGGAAGGAGACGGTACCACCCGTCTCGGTTGCCTCCTCTCCGGGGGGTATGGAGGGCTTATAGAGGTGCTCGATGAGCACCCCCGCCGGAGCGGGAAACTGGGCGGAACCGACCTTCGATAGATGGTCGGCCAGGGCATTGTCCTTCCTGGGGATGTATAGTACTTCGAAGTTTCTGAAGTACTTTTCCATCTTCCTTATTTCAACCAGGTAAAGCGCCATTGAGTCATCGGAGCACTGATACTCCTTGTTAACCTGGTTGACAACCAACTGCGAGTCGCCCTTCGCAGTTAGTCGTTGGACTCCGAGCGCCCTGCACGCCCGAAGTCCGGCTAGCAGACCCTCATATTCTGCCGCGTTGTTCGTTGCGCCGAAATGTAGTTGGAGGGCGTACTGGATCCGCTCCCCCTGGGGGGATTCGAGGACCACTCGGCCCGAGCAATTGTAAGCTCGGGATCCGTCGAAGTGCATGACCCAGCGACCGTGCTCGGTCTGGTCGGGTTCGGACTCAGATGGGGTAGGATTTGTCCATTCGGCTAGGAAGTCCGCTAGAACCTGGGACTTAATCGCCGTCCTGGCCGAGAATTCGATCTCGAATTCGGCGAGCTCCATGGCCCACTTCGCGATCCGTCCTGATTCCCTAGAATCTCTCTAAGCGGGAAGTTGGTCGGGACTCGGATTTTGTAGGCCTGGAAGTAGTGTCTTAATTTCTTCGAGGCCACGAGGAGCGCATAAAGGAGCTTCGGACCTCGGGTAACGCTCCTTTGGTCCGTGTAAGACCCGATGTAGTAGATCGGGCGCTGCACCCCGTACCGTTCTACCGTTATGACGGCGCTTACCGCCTGGGGTGTGGCGGCCAGGTAGAGCAAGAGAACCTCTTCCATTCTCGGCGTGGTCAAGACCGGGGGTCTTGACAAATATAGATTTAATTCTTTGAAAGAAGCGATGCCTCCTCTCGCCTGCGAAACCGTCGTGCTTCCGGAGCACCTTGAAGAAAGGCAGGCCGCGTTCCCCGAGCCGCGAGATGAAGCGACTTAGGGCCGCCATCCTTCCTGTCAGGGATTGAACCTCCCGCGTACAATCGGGTGGCCGATGTTCTCGATGGCCTCTATCTTCTCGAGGTTGGCCCCGATTCCTTGTGGACCGATCATGTAGCCGAGTACTTTGCCAGCCTTGACTCCGAACACACATTTTTCAGGGTTCAACTTTATTCGATGCTTATTGAGGTTATGAAAAGTCTCCTCTAGATCGGGTACATGACCCGAGGCCATCTTGCTCTTGACGACTATGTCGTCTACATATACTTCCAGGTTCCGGCCTATTTGGTCCGAGAAGGTTTTTCATGAGGCGCCGGAAGGTCGCTTCCAGCGTTCCTTAGACCGAAGGACATGGTCGTGTAGCGTAATGTGCCAAACGGCGTGATGAAGGAAGTTTTCTCCTCGTCGTCGGGCGATATGCCGATCTGGTGATAGCCTCGAGTAGGCGCCGAAGCTCATCGCCTCGGAGTCGGCCGTTGCGTCGACCAACCGGTCTATCCGAGGTAGCGGGAAATTGTCTTTTGGGCATGCGGCATTCGATCTGTGTGATCGACACACATGCGCCACTTGCCCCCTTTTCTTCACGATAATCGGGTTGGCCAACCAATCGTAATGGTCGACCTCCGTATGAAACCGGCTTTGAGGAGCTTGTCCAGTTCCTCTCGATGATGGCTTGCTTCTCCGGGAGAAGCACTGAGCTTCTCGCCGCAGGCTTTTGTCGAGCCGAATCATAGCCTTTGTGCTCGACGACCTCCTTGGGACTCGGGCATGTCGGACGGTTCCCGAGCGAACGTGTCCGCGCTTCTCCGGAGGAAGGTCACGAGCTCGAGTTCCTATTTAGGGTCCAGGAAGCCCCTACATGTACGACCTTGCACGGCTCTGCGTCGTCAGACGGGATGGCCTTAGTTTCTCCCGGCCTGGAGGGTAGCCTGGCGGGAACTCCTCGGCTCTTGGTCGGGTCACTGGGCAGCTGCCCGACCATGTCTAAAGCCTTCTCGTCGTAGTTTAGGGCCGCCTTCGGACTTTCCTTCACTGAGATCACGCCGCCGGGGCCGGGAACCTTCAGGCATTGGTACCCGTGATGCGTGGCGGCCATGAATTTGGCGAGCGCTGGTCGGCCCAGGATGGCGTTGTAGGCCGACTCGAAATCGGCCACCTCGAAGGTGACTAATTCCGTTCGGAAGTTGCTCGGGCTTCCGAAGGTTACCGGCAGGACGATCTGCCCGAGCGGCTTGGCCGAGGTGCCGGGGACTATCCCGTAGAAAGGGACTACGACGCTCTTGATCTTGGACCGAGGAATTTGCATCTCGTCCAGGACCCTGGCCGATATCAGGTCCAGGGAACTCCCGCAATCCACAAGCACTCGTCCTACCGCGGTATTGCAGATCGTCGAGCTAACGACCATCAGGAGCCTCTGGGGTTTCGTCATCCCCAGGGGGCAGTCGTCTTTGGAGAAGGTAATGGGCAGCTCGGACCACTTGAGCTGTTGAACAGGAGAGCTTCCTGGGTGACACGGAGTACCTCGTGTGCGGCCTCCTTCAGCTCCGTCGAGACCCATAGGCGGCGGAGCCCCGAATATCACGGCGATGTGGTTTCGGCTCTGGTACTCCATGTCCGTATCTTCCTCCTCGGCGGGCTTCTTGCCCTTGACGTCTCCTTCTTGCTCTGGGAGCGTGGGCATGGGACCCTTGCCCTGAGAATTGCTCCAGGCGGGAGGCCCATGTTACGCAATTCCGCAGTCGTGCCGTGCGCTGGTGGAGCGGGCAAAATAGGCGCTAGCCCGTCGCGTTGGTCGCCGCGGTCTTGGTCGTCCCCTGTTTTGCTCGCCGCTCATTGAACCGGTCGGCCTTTCCCTTCGCGGCTCCTCCTTTATACGATTGAGGTCGGCCGTTGTCGTTGTCGTTCGATGGCCGCCACCATGTCGGAGACGGAGGGTTTTTTCTTCTTTTGATTTTTTCTCGATCGAGCTCACGCTCTTTCGGCTTGACGCCTTCGAGTCCAGCCGAGGGGCAGCTTTCCTCGCCCAAAGAGCTTCTTCCATTGGACGGCCTCGTCGCGTTGGCATAACGGTCAGCCATGCGGAACAGCTCGTTGGCTGTGATGTCCGGGTGAATTTCGAGGTCCTGAGTAAAGCGTACGTCTCGGACCCCGAACTTGAAAGCCCGGACGACCGCCTCATCCGAGATGCTTGGGATGGAATTGCGCACTTGCATGAAGCGCTGGACGAACTGGCGCAAGGTCTCACCCTCCGTCTCAGACGACGCTCAAGGTCGCGCTCCTTCCCCGGGCGGACGTAGCAGCTCTGGAAGTTAGCTCGGAGAGTGCTGCTCAGCTGGGCCCAGGACCGGATCGAGTTTTCCTTCTGGTTGAATAGCCACGTCCGAGCCGGCCCGTCTAGCACTGTGGGCAGAAAGTTAGCCATGACCCTTTCATCACCCCCGGCGGCTAGAATGGACGTGGTGTAGATCGAGAGAAACTCGTCGGGGTTCTGAGTCCCATCGAATCTCTCGATGTGACCCGGCTTGAACCTTGTTGGCCAGGTCACACGTCGTAGCGACGTCGCGAACGCCCTGCACCCGAAAACGGGACTGTCGGGACGGTCATTAAGAGCGCGGCGGTCGGGGCGATCCCCACCAGCCGAGCCTGAGGTTAGTGGGCCCAGGCGAGAGAATATCTCCCTACGCCTGTAGGATGGAGAGTGGCCCGAAGAGGAATGTTCGGCCCGGTTCTGCCCGTGGCTCGCATTCCGCTGGTCCCGAGGGAGCCCCCGGGAATTGCTCCGGGTGCCCTCCCGAGCCCGGTCGCGCTCGCGCCGGTCACTCTGGGTACGGCTGCGTGAGTCGTCGGGGTGGAGGCGCTCGGACGCCCGGCGGCGGCGTTCCCAGGAATTGCTCTGGGCGTCCCTTTCTCGGGAGGCTTCCGCCGCTTTTATGTCTGTGGCAATTTCCTCGAGGTCGTCGGCCACAGCCGCACCCATGGCTTCTAGGTCGACCTGCTCAGGAAACTCTCTGAGGTTGCGTACCACCGTGGCCAAGGCTTGAAGGCATTCCCCGCACGGGGGAACGCGGGGTGACGAGCTCGTTCGTCGTCGCACGGGCTCCGGAGTCCCGTACGCGTGGAAATTCTCACGAACTTTGGCCCTGGTCTTATCGGCCGGGCCACCTCGGACTTGCCGGCGTAAGCTGGCCAGTGTCCGATTCAGAGATGCCTGCAGGTGCTCCTTGGCCGCCTCGTAGCGGTGAAGACGCGTTTCGGCCGGGGATTTGCTCCCGACATTTCCATCCTCCTCCGCAACGAAGACGTTACGGGATTGGACGGATCGCGAGGGGGACATCACGGTGTCTCCCCGTGACGCGGTCCCCTGGTCGAGCTCGAAAAGGTCGGGGATGTCCAGACCATCGTAGAGCCCGTCATACTCGTCGTCCGAGAGGGCGTCGAGCTGGGAGCGAAAGAACTGCTCCGGTGCGGCGGTTTCCACGGAGAAGCTCCGGGAACCGTCGTGATTCCCAAGGCCAGCGACGTTGGCGGCCCCATTGTCGAAGAACTGCTTGTCTTCTTCCTCAATTCCGGGGGCGCCGAGGCCCTGGCGATCTTGGGAATTTGTCATCCTCCGGGATTCCTCACGAAAGGGAAAGTCGGTCCCCACGGACGGCGCCAGCTGTCGACGATTGGGGAGCAGGCCCCCGCCGAGCTTACTTGTTGGTGGAGGGACCAACTGCGACCCCTTCTTACGTGATGGGATACTCAGAGGAGTGACTCACTGGGCTTCAACAGGCAGGGACACTGTAGTTTACCCTGGTTCGGGCCTCTCAAGAAGGAGATAATAGCCCTACTCCAGCTCGTGTATATCTTTGTGCAGAAAAAGTTATATATGTCTCCCCTTCATGGTGGGGATGCTTTTATAGCTTACAAAGGGGCGTGCTTGTTCAAACCCACTAACTCCACGTCCGACCAGGTCCAACATGGTAACTAACGGATCCTACACTCCTGTCACGTCCCCGCGAGGATCGCAACGAACTAGCAGAGGTTACGCAGCGGGTGGTTACCGACCTCGGGATCACGTCAGGTCGGCTAACGTCTAACTCCGAACTCGGCCACTTCTGCCTGAGCACGAGCTATCGGTCCACCAGGTCATGCGACCTCCTAAAAAGGTCCCGGCTAGACCGTCCCTTGGAACAACTCCTCGCGACCAGGGGCGAGGAACGACCTGCGTCGCTCGTGGCGCCCGGCTAGGTCGTCCAGGGGAACGGCCTTCCGGTAGTTCGGGCAACAGTGAGCCCGCGCCCCTCGTGGCACCCGAGGTAATTCCGTGGGGTCTACCCGACTCCCCGACAAAATTAAAAGGAAGAAAAAAAATAAAGATAAATAAACTTAAAATTACATGAAATAGATTCCAAATGGTATGGAAAATGGTCTAGACGCGTAAATGTGCACGTCACTCTACTAGTTTCAAAGGAAGTAGAGTAGTAAACTAAAAGTAGTACTCTAGCGCATGCTTGGGCCATCAATCATGTTCCTGGACCAGGAAATTTAGTTGCCCTTCACAAAAGAGTAATATTCAGTATTGTGCTGAATACATAATGTTAGTGTTGCACCGTTCAAACGGAACCACTCGTTTCTCTTAGGCTTACAAGAGTTGAATCAAATAAAGGTTTGTTTGGTTTTCACATTTGTTCTTGCACCGATGAGCTGATATAATATCTTAATTCAACTTTTATTTTTAAGGAATACAACAGCAATTTGAACCAAAATTTCAGTTGAGCAAAGATCAATCATCTCAGGGCTGTTCTTTGATGCCAAAGTTGCGCTATGTATATATCAAGGTTTCAAATTTCAGTTTCGGGTTGTATCTCGGAAGTGGCCGAAATCCGAAATCCAGCTAGATCTCGGAATTTCAGATGAAATTAGGATGAAATCTGAAAAGCAAATTTAAAATCCGGCTACCTTTTGGACCGGGATTTACCGAGATCTCGGCGAGAAACACTGAAATCTCGGCCCAAAAAACTTAAAATCCGGTCAAAATATCTCATGTTCACATCACAGACGATTTTAACCAAAAACCGTATGTGATGAAACCGTCTATGATGAGTCATCACAGAATAAAACCGTCTGTGATGTGTGATGATGAAATTTTAAATTTTTTTCATTTCGCCAGGATTTGAAATCTCATCTCCAACCGTAATCCGAAATCTCGGCCGAGGTTTCCGAAATTTCGCCAGGATTTTGAACCTTGATCTATATCAATCTAGATGGAAAATAAAGGAGCCCCACGTGTTGTTATAGGAATTACCAATTGCACACCATTGGAAAAAAGAAGAAAAAGGAAACATAAGTTTCCTTTATCAGACGACAGTCTACAACGACCATTTTAAAACGAAAGGGGTACCACAATGTGTGAACCTAGCGACAAGCTGCTGATTTCCTTGGTACACTTTTCGCGTACACAAAGCAAGAGAAGGCCTGCTGCAACACCAAAGCTTTTGAATAGTGGAGTCCTAGCCGAATGCACTTTGGTGCGTGCTTTTGAATACTTGAGCACCAGGCAGCCAGCACTAGTGCACTACCACCACCAGTAGTACTCGAGCTAACGAAGAGAGAGAGAGAGAGAGAGAGAGAGAGCGCTATGCCCCGATCGAGCATGGAGTTCGCAAGGGGAGCCATGAGCAGCCTCCTCTCCAAGCTGGGCGAGCTGCTCAAGGAGGAGTACAAGCTGCAGACGGGCGTCAGAGAGCAAGTCGAGTCTCTCTCACAAGAGCTTGAGATCATGCAAGCTGCCCTCCACAAGGTGGGAGAGATGCCGCGGGACCAGCTCGACGAGCAGGTCAAGCTCTGGGCACGCGATGTCAGGGAGCAGTCCTACGACATGGAGGACGCCGTGGATGCCTTCCTCGTGCGCGTGGATGGCCGTGAGGCCACCAACCAGCAGCACAGGCTCAAACGGCTCCTGGAGAAGATGGGCATCTTGTTCGGTAAGGGCAAAGCTCGCCGTCAGATCGCTAACGCGATCAAAGAAATCAATAACCGAGTCCAGGAGGTGGCCAACAGGCATGGCAGGTACACACTTGACCGCATCGTGGCTAAGCCTGCCGCAGCGTCGTCGACCATCGATCCTCGCCTATTGGCTTTGTACAAAGATGCGGCACAGCTCGTCGGCGTTGATGGGCCTAAGGACTCGCTCATAAAGATGCTGTCAGAAGGGGATGATGCGTCCAAGAAGAAGTTGAAGATTATCTCAGTCATCGGATTTGGAGGATTTGGCAAGACCACTCTTGCCAAAGCAGTGCATGACAAGCTTAAAGCGGCTTTCGATTGCGGGGCTTTTGTTCCGGTCGGTCAGAATCCTGACATGAAGAAAGTTTTCAAGGACATTCTCATTGGTCTTGACAAGAAAAGGTACACGAATTTAAATATGACAATGTTAGATGAAAGGCAGCTCATCGATGAAATCCGAGAATTCCTTGAGAACAAGAGGTACGCGCGAATCACCTAGTTAGTGCTAGTCACAGCTTAAAGTTACCTTCTTTCGTGTCACCTATGACCGCTTACTTGGTTCTATGTAATTATGTTTTACAATCATACATATTCGTCCAATTGCCTCTAAAATATTTTAATTAGTTTCTCATACCATTTCCAGAATTCCAGTGGCAACCATTTGCCAATATACTTTCAGTACTTCTGGAACATGCTATAGGAGAGCTCCTGACAGGATACCGAGGGCTAGCTAGTAGCTCTCAAACTGTGGAGTAATTGCTGCGCGCTTAAGACTTAAGAGCATATATAAAAGAGCAAATATTTTAGCCGATGGAGGCTATTTTCGCGAAGAATTTTTTGACGGGGGCTAGTATAGTCAAAACTTTATTTATGGTAGGGTACTTAATTTAGAGGATACACATGACACAGCAGGGGTCCGTGTGGGCGGGCTGGTAACGGGACCCCACCCGTCACGTAGCAAATTACTCCCTTCATCTAGGTTTATAAGGTGTATTTTTTCTTGGTACGTAGACCAAGAAGATATTGAGATTGGCTAGATTACCCTTAATTATTATCACTAAGTACTATATTCAATACATGCATGTAGAGAATATGAAGTAAAGATTTATATTTACTAAGGGTATACAAGAGATATTACACTAATTTTGCATTAAAATATGAAATACAATCTATATTTATGGATAAAACAATTAAACAAAGACGCCTTATAAACTTGAATAGAGGGAGTAAATTCTCGTCTCCCTCTTCGGTGCATGTTTCTTTCTCCTAGCTTTTCTTTCTCCAAATAGTATGATGTTTCTCTCTCCTAGCGACTTGCTTTTATAGATTCCTCAAATAGTTTTACTAACCCATGGCTCTTGTGCTGTAATGCGGATGTGTAGGTATTTTATTGTCATTGATGACATATGGGATAAGAATTCATGGGAAATAATCAGATGTGCTTTGGCTGATAGTTGTTGTGGAAGTAGAATAGTCGCAACTACTCGGATTTCCGGGGTTGTCAAAGATGTTGGTGATGTTTACAAACTAGAGCCACTTTCTCGTGATAACTCTGAGAAATTATTCAATATAAGACTGGATAATTGTGAAGGCAAGTGTCCCCGTAATCAATCCACAGAGGTATATGATAAAATTTTGAATAAATGTGGTGGTGTACCATTAGCTATTATTACAATAGCTAGTTTGTTGGCTGGTAAACCAGTGGAGGAGTGGTCTGAGGTGTACAGCTCCATCGGTTTTGGTCATGGAGATAACGACGATGTGGAGAATACTAGAAAGATATTGTCTTTTAGCTACTACGATCTACCTTCTCATCTAAGGGCTTGCTTATTGTATCTAAGCGTATTTCCGGATGATTATTGGATCCATAAAAACATGTTGATATGGAAGTGGATAGCTGAAGGTTTCGTCCATGAGGAACAGGGGGTAGGATTATTAGAGGTTGGAGAGAGATACTTCAACGAGCTCGTAAACCGGAGCATGATCCAGCCGGTAGAGTTCCCGGATGGAGGGTACGTACGTGGTTGCCGTGTTCACGATATGGTGCTTGATCTCGTCCGTTCCTTGTCGGGAGAAGAAAACTTTGTTACTATATTGGACAATAGGCAACCAACGTCTCCACCAAGCAGCAATGCTCGCAATCGCAGGTTAGCTGCTCTTCAAAAGAGACTCGAAGACCAAAATCCTCTGGCTGATATGGACGTGCAACATGTGAGGTCATTCATTGCCACCCTGTGTAGTGCTAGCACGATGGTATCCCCAAGCTTTCGAGTTTTGCGTGTACTAGCAATAGAATGTTGTGACTTTATGGAAGGAGGTTACAACGGCGGCCTTGAGCATCTTGGGGATCTACTTCAGCTGAGGTACCTCGGACTAACAGGTACACCCGTTGGTGAGCTCCCAAAAGAAGTCGGCCATCTAAAGTTTCTGCAGACACTGGAGTTGGATGGAACTGGCATAGAAGAGTTGCCGTCGAGCGTCGGCCTGCTAACCCAATTAATGTGCCTACGCGCCGATGAGAAGACAAGAGTGCCGGATTGGATTGGGAATCTGACGTCGCTGCAAGAGCTGTGGATATGGCCTGCTGCTGCCGAGGCAGAGTCTGCAATAGAAGTATTTGCCAAGGGGCTGGGCAGCCTAAAGGAACTGAGGGTGCTCGTCACAGAGATTGCTGTATTGGATGAGGGCCTGGAGAGAGCTTTGATGGAGTCTCTAGGCAATCTGCACAAGATCCAGTTTGTGCATATTGGGGGCAACCCATTGCAGAAGGGTGCGACGTGGGAAGCAGGATTCGTCTCCCCTCGACGTCTCCGCTACCTTTCTTTACAATGCTTGGAGTTCTCTAGGCTGCCGGCATGGATTGATTCGTCGCTCCTTCCGAACCTCTCCTTCTTACAAGTGGCAGTGCAGGTTGTGCAGGAGCAGGACATGGAAACCCTCGGGAGGTTGCCGGAGCTCCGTCACCTCACTCTGTGGTCGAGGTACACCCAAGTGGTAAGCAGCAGCATTATTGGTGGGCAGCGCTTGTTCCACAGGTTGATATCCCTGAGGACGGGCTTTGCTTTTCGCTGGAGAGTCCAGGGAGTGCACGGCGTGGCACCTACTAGTAGTAGTATTATGCCAAGCCTTGAAGACCTTGTGTTTTCTGTCCCGGTCCGGCACCTGAAGGATGCTGCCAACCTTGGTTTTGACCATCTTGGCTTCTTCGACAACCAGCACCGTTCGCTCCAGAAAGTCACAGCTCGAATCAGCTGTTGGCTCGCCAGTGCTGCGGAGGTGGAGGAAGCAGAGGCGGCGTTGAGACACGCAGCCGCCGTGCATCCCAACCGTCCCACCCTTGAAATGCAAAGGATAAATGAAGATGGCATGCTCTCATCACACGACCAACATCATCATCTGGTAATTAAAGATCTTGTTCTTTTTTCTAGTAGCTGATGTTATACGAGTAGAAAATTTGTATTTTTTTTTTGTTAGACATTACTCCTCCTATTTAATGAAAGACAGTACTATAGGATTTGAGGAGAGAGATTGCTATTTAGGAGTAATGATTTACTACTCCTAGTCTCTACTATATAAAGTGAGAGTTTCTTCCCACGTCACATTAATTGCCCTGCTTAATTGCCCTACGCAAGAAACGAAGCGTTGCTTTAATTAGCCAGCTTTTGCAAGAAACGAAACGTTAAAGATAGATGTTTGATCTTATGAAATAGTATTTTTTTATTATTTTTTAATCTTTATTTTTCGTTATCAATTTTGTTTTTCGTAGCAACGCACGGGCATATAACTAGTAAAAGGTATACTACACAGTTTACTACGGGCACAGCGCCTCTCTCTTAATAAATGCGGTAGAAAATCCAAGACATCAAACAAGTGAGCTGACGTGCGTGACATGCTACTAGTATTAGCTTTAGTTTATTTTTTTCTCTGTCGGGCTTACTTAATTCTTTGCTAGCATACTGATTCCTCTTTCTCTTTCTCATTCTCATTCTGAGCAGCGTGCCATGGTCAATAGTAAAGTCCTTCAATGGGATGTCGATGTGCGGGAGGAGAAGGATGCGGATCATTTTTTTAACTTCCTTTGGTTGTTGTCCAATCCTTGCTTGGAGACATTCAGCGTTTCCATGGACTATGAGGACGCCAGGGTTGGGGAGGTGGAGGAAGCGGAAGCGGCTCTGAGGTTCGCAACCGACGTCCATCCCAACCATCCCACGCTTGACATGAAGAGACGCAACCAAGACAAGATGATGCTACCTGACCAACGCCAACAGGTCGATCGATCCCCCCTCTTATCTTCTTCTGATGATCCCCATTCCTGTCCGTTACTACATGCACTACTGCTACAGTACTCCTCCTCCTCATGCTTGTTACCTAGTTTTAATTACTACTTTCTCTTATCAATTCCAGCCGGCCAACGAGAGACCATCTAATGTGGCTGCAGAAGAAAGGGGAGAAAGACGATCCAGTGCTAGCTAGCTCGCTCCTGAATCAATTCAATCCAATCCAATCCAATCCAGCCTGCAGGTACCAACTCCATTTCGATCCATTTGAATGATTGCGTATGTTGGCCCTATTCGCCCGCCTTGCATGGATACCACTTAATTCGTCAATCTTTAGCACCAATCGTCGCATTCGGTTATACTCTCTGGTTTTTAAGAGCTGTTTTACGGTACACTAAATTTAATATGAACCGTTCATTTTTTTATTTAATGGATCAGATTAGCAAGAATTTATTTATACTTCTTCTGATAGTAGAGTAGTAGAAATACACTTAACAAATCAACGGCTATATCTGATTTCTACTACTTACTATATACTACTAATATAATTTACCCTAAAATTTCTCTTTTTTAAGGCATGTTTGTTTTACAATTTTTTTACAAATTGTAATGTGTGAATGCTATTTTGTATCTTTTGCTCTTAGAGCAAGTACACTAACAAAGCTCACTACTTACTCTCTCTCTCTCTCTCATTTATGCTATCCAAAGTAAGCAATAAAATCAGCTTATACAATAACTATCTCTAAAGCTTATCTCTAGATGCTCTACAATAACCATATCTTCTTTCTTGTACAATGACTAATTTATCTTGTTTCCGTGTGATTTTGGGTTCTGCATAACATCAGGTTCTCTTCTCTCTCCTCTTTTCTTCTTTTCTCTTAACTTTTATGCATGTTAAGAATAAACTAAGGTGATCTTATTGTTTCTGCCCTTATATCTTTCTTCTTTTGTCTTAACTTTTATGCATGATTGAACACGGAAACTAAAGCTAGATGGAACCTACTTCTATAAGATGTATTTTGATTTTGCACAAGTATTAAGGTTACGGTCAAATTGAGAAAAATATGAGAGAAAATGACATATATACCCATCTTAATTGTCTTGGAGATAATACTTTGTGTGGGTGGAAATAAATAAATAAATAAATATAAAGGATTGAAAGAGAATAAATAGAGGTATAGTAGGAAAGGCTCATTAAATCTACATGCAAGTATTATATTTGTAAACAAAACCATTCAAACTATAGGCTTTATATTTATCAACGAAGGGAGTATCAAGAGCAGTGCTTCTATGTTTTTCCTTCTAGTACAAGTTGTACAAATCTTAAAGCAAACGAAGGGGTAAGTAATCACTATCTACCCTTCATTCATGCTTTAATAATTGTGCAACTTTTAAAAGGAAGAGCATAGAAGCACCTCTCGAGTATCAATTACAGTAACTCTAGGTTTTGGCAATTTCGGAGAATTCTGAATTTCATCATTTCCAATTTTCCATCTCTGTAGAATGAAAATTAGCAATATGAATAAAAACTCATAACCTCAAAATTTATCATTCTAATCTACTATCTTAATAGAAAAGTTAAAAAGAAGCCACCACATTTAGATCTCAAAGGCTAGAAAATGTTATGCTTCATATTATAGAATACCACGCTGCACCGCTCAATTACACGGGCAATCGATGTGACATTGTATCTGTATATATACTTACTAGTTGGATGAGCCCTGTTTTCCGGTACCATTTAAACTAAGCAGGCCATTTATACGTGTCCTTCCTTCCTTCCGCATGCCATTGCAGCTACACTAGCAGAGCAGTGGTGATTTCGTCGGCATCGATGGACTCAATCGTGCAAGCCTCCATGCATCTCCCCTGTTGCCTCCAAGCAAATGCAGTCAAGATCGGCGCTACACACACTTGCCATGCCGTTTAATAAATTTCCTTCTCCGGCGAGAGGAAGCCCATGCTCTCTAGTCTACATATGATATCTTGGTGCTTCTTATAATTAGTTCTATGCTGTTTTAGCTTCCGTGTCAAATCAAGAACCGTTAATAAATTTCCAGGGTGCCTCCTGCATGTTGCTGGCTAGCTAAGATGCATTCTTGGAAGCTTCCAGTTACTCTGCTTCGATGCTAGCTATAGCTCATAATCAATTCTTTTTTTTTTCTCCCTCTTTTGAAAGGAGCATCAGCTCATATATGATGATCTGCTGGCTGGTTTGGCTGCCTTAATTCTTCATTGCGCTGTAATTAATGGGAGTCAAATGTGCCCTGCCCTGCTCTGCCCTGTTAATGGAGATAAATACTATAACAGTACTCCTGTTTGCTGATTGAACACGGAAACTCTGTTTCTGGGCACCATTCAACTCTGTTTCTGTTCTAAAAAACGTGACCTCTGTTTCTCGATGTCTGGAATAGCCACTACACTGTTAGTTACTTGGAGAATTATGAATTTCAACATTTCCATTTTTTCATTTCTATAAAATGAAAATTAGCAACTTAATAAAAATTGGTAACTTCGTCCAACTTAATAAAATAAGGATGCTGACGACACCATTATGTTTATGAATCATGATCATCAGTAAGCCAAAAATATGAAGCTTTTGCTATGTGTTGCTAAGGAATTCGAGCTTTAATACACTCATCTTTTTGGATGTAAGCTAGGTATCTTACCATTTACATACTTGGGCATACCAATTTGAACGAGGGATCTAAACGCGTTTTGGAAACGTTTTTCTTTCCCTCACAAAAAATCGCTTAGGATCTTTTTTCGTAACTCGAAGGGACCACGATTTGAAAGAAGCCGAAGGGCTTTTTCGCGAAAACCCGGGGGTGACGTGGAGGGCTCCTTCGGCCTCCAATGTGTCCCTTATAATATATGTAATATTCTGACGTGGCATGCGCCATGGCATATACAACTCGTAACGTGCACGTACGTGACACGCAGCGCACGACGGCAAGTAAGCTAGGTAGCCCACAACGTGACGTCAGTGGCAAACCGAATAAACATGCATGCTCGTGTCGTTCAACACCTTAATTCCTCCCGCACATATACATCCCATGCACCATCAATCTCAGCGTCTGATTTCGATCTAACGGCCTACATCCACCATGCGTGTACGTACGTGCGCTCTCTCTATAAAGAAAGGTTATGTAGTGCCGGCCCATTTCCGTTTTTAGTTTTCGGTTTCACTTATACAGAATGTCCGTTTTCATTTTCGTTTCCGTTGGAATTGGCTCTCCCGTTTCCGTTTCCGTTTTCAACGGAAAATTTCCATTTTCCGTTTCCGTTTCCGAAAAGAAATTTCCGTTTCTGTTTTTCTTCGAAACGGACGGAAACTTTTCGTTTCGTTTTCACCCCTAACTAAAACTCATAAAACCTTTGAAACTTACATGTGATACTGTTGAAACATAATAGTCGTAAAAATTATGAATACCGATGTAGCTAAATTAGCACATGCACTGCAAAACATTTGTTAGGTTTTGGCTCGTAAACACGTAATGTAGTGATCAAACGTTAGGATTTACCGAGTATTTCTTGTCCTGCACATCCCACCATTTCCATCTTGTGCAAATGCCCGAGAATTAAATGTAGGGAAAAAGCTAGGACGGTGTTGCATGCATACCAAACATGCGTATGACAATGAGGTGTACATGTTGGGCACACCATTAGATCGTCGAGCCAAAGCCACGAAAGAGAGGTCGAGAATGAACGAATCATGATGCTCACACGTGCCGTCACGTGGAGCGCAGATGGCCTCGACGCTGATTCATATGATTAAGAGATTTTGAGTAGTGCGCGCGCCGCCGACAATTAATCTCTTCTGAGAGTATGTTGTCCACATGATTTCACAGGTCGGTCGAGGAATCTTTCCTTGGAGCCATCTTCTGACGTATGTAGATGCCAGACGCAACGCTCTAGCTAGATTTTCCTGCAGCAAGTTGCCCCCAACACTTTGTAATTTTTCTATTAATCTATCCGTACAAATAAAAATAACTGTAATATTTACGGTCCGTACGTAATATCTAGCTAGCTATACAGTTGTATGGATAAATCTCCTAGCAACATGCGGTGCAGCTGGCATACGACTTTCTAAGCTAGTTCTCGTCATAACTCGTCATAACTCATACGACTATATATACCCACACGGAGGAAGCAGCACTACTGTAGTACTCGAGCTAACGAAGCAAGAGAGAGAGAGAGAGAGAGAGAGAGAGAGAGAGCTACGCACGCACCGATCGAGCATGGAGCTTGCGACGGGAGCCATGAGCAGCCTCCTCCCCAAGTTGGGCGACCTGCTCAAGGAGGAGTACAAGCTGCAGACGGGCGTCAAGGAGCAAGTCAAGTCTCTCTCGCAAGAGCTTGAGATCATGCAAGCTGCCCTCCGCAAGGTCGGCGAGGTGCCGCGGGACCAGCTCGACGAGCAGGTCAAGCTCTGGGCACGCGACGTCAGGGAGCTCTCCTACGACATGGAGGACGTCGTTGATACCTTCCTCGTGCATGTGGACGGCCGTGAGGCCACCAACCAGCAGCACTGGCTCAAAGGGCTCCTGGAGAAGATGGGCAACTTGCTCAGGAAGGGCAAGGCTCGTCGTCAGATCGCTAACGCGATCAAAGAAATCAACAACCGAGTCCAAGAGGTGGCCAACAGGCATGGAATGTACACACTCGACCGCATCGTGGCTAACCCTGTCGCAACGTCGAAGACCATCGATCCTCGCCTCTTGGCTATGTACAAAGATGCGGCACAGCTCGTCGGCGTTGACGGGCCAAGGGACACGCTCATAAAGATGTTGTCCGAGGGTGGGGATGATGCGTCCAAAAAGAAGATGAAGATTGTCTCAGTTGTCGGATTTGGAGGACTAGGCAAGACCACTCTTGCCAAAGCTGTGTATGACAACCTTAAAGCGGCTTTCGATTGTGGGGCTTTTGTTCCGGTTGGTCAGAATCCTGACATGAAGAAAGTCTTGAAGGACATTCTCATAGATCTTGACAAAAAAAAGTACACGAATGTAAATATGATAGTGTTGGATGAAAGGCAGCTCATCGATGAACTCCGAGAATTCCTTGAGAACAAGAGGTACGCACGAATCACCTAGTTAGTGCTAGTCATCAGCTTAAAGTTAACTTCATTACATTCTAGACTTCAATACCAGTACTTTCTTTCGTGTCACCTTTGACCGTTTACTTCCTTCTTTGTAATTGTGTCTTACAAACATACATATTCGTCCAATTGCCACTAAACTATTTTAGTTTCTAATACCATTTCCAAAATTCTAGTGGCAACCATTTGCCAATATATCTTTTACTTTCAGTTCCGGAACATGCTATAGGAGATCTCCTGGTAGGATACCGTGGATTAGTAGTAGGTCTCGAATTTAGTTTTTGGACCACATCTTGGGGTGGCCGAAATCCAAAACTTCAATAAGATGTTGGACGAAGTTTGGCCAAAATTCAAAAGGTAAATTTTAAATTCGGTATTTTATTAAGTAAGCAAAACTAAACTTTCAGCAAAATTGGGCGAAAGTTTGGCCCTTTTCAATCTGTGACTAATGAATATCAAGAACTTATTTGGATTAAACTTCAACACATGAGGTTTGCCCAGTTGCTCTAAAGGCGCCAGTTTAGGACTATGCCGAGAGAAGGGCTTGGGTTCGAATCACATTGTTGACAAGAAGGGCTTGGGTTCAAATCCCATTTTTGACAAAAAAAAAAAAATCCAAACCGATCCAAAAAATTTGAAATTTTCAAATACCACTGTAGCAATTTAAAATTTTTTATTTTTTATATTTTGCTGAGATTTGGAATCTCGGCCGAGCTTACCAAAAATTTGGTGAAATTTTGAACTATAGCTAGTAGCTCTCAATCTGTGGACTAATTAGCTGCTTAAGACATAAGAGCATACTCCCTCCGGCCTCCGGTCACAAATAGTAGTCGGTTTGGATGCGTGCGGTTAAACATTTAAAAGTTTAGCTATCGATATTTTTTAAATATTTAGATTGGATGGATGAAAACCAAATGTGTAGATTCGCCTCAAAACGTACTTTCATTATATTATAATTTTGTTGGATTTTTCAAATATATTACAATAGAATTTTGTGGTCAAAGTTGAGTTTTGAGGATGATATCGATGTTCAAAATGACTACTATTTATAACCGAAAAAAGTATATAAAATAGCATAATATCCAGTAGCAAGAAGATTTCTTAAAAGCATAACATTTGGAATCCCTTGCATCCCCCAGAAATCGAGAATGGAGGCCATTTTTTATGTTAGGGTTGTGCATGGCAAGCGATGGCAGTGATTTATAGTAGGGTACTTAGGGCCTGTTTGGCGGGGCTGCGGTTGGGCTAAAAAATTGCTTTTGGTTTGTTGGGTTGTAAAGCAGCTGTGGCTTTTCTTGATATGTCATTTGGCAAACTAGCTGCTGCAGCTATAGCTTTTGGGGGGCAACCGAGTGGGCTCAAGTGAGGAGAGAGTCGGGGAGGTGGCGCCCGAGCTGGAGGGAGTCGAGGAGGCGATCAGGTGGGGAGATGATGGGGCATGAAAGGAGGCGGTCGAGTGAAGCCACAACTGAAAAGCACCTTCCTACCAGCTGTCGCTTTTAGGGGTGCTTCAACTGTGGTTTAGCTGTGCATCTTCTTTGTAACTATGCTATTTGGGGGAGCTTTAGGCCCAAAGCTGAAGCATAGCTCCCCCAAACATGGCCTTAATTTAGAGTATACACATGACAAGGTAGGGGTTCGTGTGGGCGGGCTGGTAACCGGATCCCACCCCTCAGATAGTGAATTACTCTATATCTTGTTCAAGTTCATAAGGGCTATTTTTTTTGGCACATAGACAAAAAAAGATATTTAAAATAATTATATTACCTTTAATTATTATCACTAAGTACTATATTTAATGCATGCATATAGAGAATATGAAGTAAAGATGGATATTTATTGGGGATATATAGAGAACATCATAATAAATTTGCATTGAAATATAAAATACGATCTATATTTATGGATAAGATAATTAAAAAAAATATCTTATAAACTTGATAGAGAGAGTAGATCGTTGTCTCCCTCTTCGGTGCATTTTTCTCTCTCCTAGCTTTTCTTTCTGTTTTTTTTTGAGAGCTGCTAGCCCACGCTATACCGTTGGAATGCATTCCAACGGTATAGCAGTTTCATCTGGTTTCACTAGGTTTCATTAGGTGTAAAAGGAGATCCAAACCTGTTTCAATAAATTTCAATGGATTTTAAAGATGATACTATAAGTTTCATCAAGTTTTAAATATGAAACTTGATTAAATATGACTTTTAGAAGAATTTCAAAAGACAAAGTTAAAAGTTTTAGAGCACGTTTCGCAAGTTTCATCAGTTTGAGTGTTTAGTTTCACGAGTTTTAGTGTTTAGTTCCACGAGTTCCAATGATAAGTTTCATGAGTTTCAGTGTTTAGTTTCATGTATTCCAGCGTTTAGTTTCATGAGTTTCAGTGTAGTTTCGGTGATAAGTTTCATCAGTTTCAGTGATAAGTTTCATGAGTTCCATTATAATGTTTCACAAGTTTCGGTGATAAGTTTCGTGAGTTTCGGTGTTAAGTTTCATGAAACACTACGATAAGTTTCATCAGATTTCACAAATAAGTTTCATTAGGTTTCACAGATAAGTTTCATTAGGTTCTACGGGTAAGTTTCATGATGTTTCACAAATAAATTTCATGATGTTTCGTAGATAAGTTTCATGAGGTTTTACGGATAAGCTTTATGATATTTCACAAATAAGTTTCATTAGGTTTCATGGATAAGTTTCACTAGATTTCACAGATAAGTTTTATGATATTCCACGGATAAGTTTTGTGATGTTTCATAGATAAGTTTCATTAGGTTTCACGGATAAGTTTCATAGTATTTCACGGATAAGTTTCGTTAGATTTCATAGATTAGTTTTATCAGGTTTTGTGAATAAGTTTCATGATATTTCGCGAATAAGTTTCATTAGATTTTACAGGTAAGTGCCAAGGGCCACCGTCCTCATCGCGCAAACCCAAGGAACCAAACGCAGCAGTTGCTCTAGTAGTACTCCAAAAGATCTTTCTTCTTGGTGGTGTAGTGTGGTGAGCTGGTCACTAGATCGTTGTGGATTGGAATGGCGATGCACCGAGCATTGGGGTGGTATTTATACGGAGAGCCCTACTGGCTCCTTAGGTGGTATCCAACGGGCAAGTGTCACTGGTCGGCGCTGTGGTGAAGTAAATGCGTCGCGGAGTGGATACAGCAGAGAGGTATCCCGTCGTATTCCCATTTGACGGGATACCGTTATATAGTTTTTCTCTTTTTTTTTGTTCCTTTCTACCTTAAGTGTTTCTTCAAGCGCCTTGCTTTTATAGATTCTTAAAAAAGTTTTACTAACTCATGACTCTTGCGCTATAATGCGGATGTGTAGGTATTTTATTGTCATTGATGACATATGGGACAAGAAATCATGGGAAATAATCAGATGTGCTTTGGCTGATAGTTGTTGTGGAAGTAGAATAGTCGCAACTACTCGTATTTCCGGAGTTGTCAAAGAAGTCGGTGAGGTTTACAAACTACAACCACTTTCTCGTGATAACTCTGAGAAATTATTCAATATAAGACTGGATAATTGTGAAGGCAAGTGTCCCCGTAATCAATACACAGAGGTATATGATAAAATTTTGAAGAAATGTGCTGGTGTACCATTAGCTATTATTACAATAGCTAGTTTGTTGGCTGGTAAACCAGCGGAGGAGTGGTCTGAGGTGTACAGCTCCATCGGTTTTGGCCATGGAGATAATGGCGATGTGGAGAATACTAGAAAGATATTGTCTTTTAGTTACTACGATCTACCTTCTCATCTAAAGGCTTGCTTATTGTATTTAAGTGTATTTCCGGAAGATTATTGGATCGATAAAAATCTTTTGATATGGAAGTGGATAGCTGAAGGTTTCATCCATGAGGAACCAGGGATAGGATTACTAGAGGTTGGAGAGAGATACTTCAATGAGCTCATAAATAAAAGTATGATCCAGCCGGTAGAGGTCCCAGATGAAGGGTCTGAAAATGGTTGCCGTGTTCACGATATGGTGGTTGATCTCGTCCGTTCCTTGTCGGGAGAAGAAAACTTTGTTAATATATTGGACAATAGGCAACGAACGTCTCCACAAAGCAGCAATGCTCGCAGGTTAGCTCTTCAGAATAGACTCGAAGACCAAAATCCTCTTGCTGATATGGGCGTGCACCGTGTGAGGTCATTTATTGCCATTGGGTGTAGTGCTAGTATGATACTTGTATCCCCAAGCTTTCGAGTTTTGCGTGTACTAGCTATAGAATATTGCGACTTTATGTATAGTTACAACGGCCTCGAGCATCTTGGGAATTTACTTCACCTGAGGTACCTCGGACTAACACATACACCTGTTGGTGATCTCCCAGAAGAAGTAGGATATCTAAAGTTTCTGCAGACACTGGCGTTGTATGGAACTGGCATAGAAGAATTGCCGTCGAGCGTCGGCATGCTAACCCAATTAATGTGCCTACGTGCTGATAAGAAGACGAGAGTGCCGGATTGGATTGGGAATTTGACGTCCCTGCAGGACCTGTGGATATGGCCTGCTATGGACAGGTCTGCAGGATTTGTGAAGGAGCTGGGCAAGCTGAGGGAACTGAGGGTGCTCGTCACTGAGATTGATGTGTTGGATGAGTGCCTGGAGAGAGCTTTGGTGGAGTCTCTAGGCAATCTGCCCAAGATCCAGGTTGTGCAGATTGCCGGGAAACCATTGGGGAAGGGTGCGAGGTGGGAAGCAGGATTTGTGTCCCCTCGACATCTCCGCTACTTGTCTTTAGAATGCTTGGAATTCTCTGGACTGCCGGCATGGATTAATTCGTCGCTTCTTCCGAACCTCTCCACCTTACAAGTGAGAGTGCAGGTTGTGCAAGAGCAGGACATGGAAGCCCTTGGGAGGTTGCCGGAGCTCCGTAACCTCGGACTGTGGTCGAGGTACACGCCAGTAGTAAGCAGCAGTATTGGTGGGGATGGGCGGCACTTGTTTCACAAGTTGAGATTCCTCAGGACGAGCTTTGTTTTTCACTTGCGGGTGCAGGGGGTGGCACCTACTACTAGTAATAGTATTATGCCAAGCCTTGAAGCCCTTAATTTTAGTGTCCCAGTCCGGTTCCTAAAGGATGCCAAGCTTGGTTTTGACAATCTTGGCTTGGAGAAGCTCCCTTCGCTCCAGAAAGTCACCGCTCGAATCAACTGTGAGTATGCCCTTGCTGCGGAGGTGGACGAAGCAGAGACGGCGTTGAGGCACGCAGTCGCTGTCCACCCCAACCGTCCCTACCTTCAAATACAAAGGATATCTGAAGATTGCATGGTCTCATCAGACGGCCAACATGAAACGGTACGTACGGCCACCAGCTAGTAATAGACAGTATACCAAATTTTCTTTTATACGTACGGCCACCAGCTAGTATGCAACATGAAACAGTGCTTGCTTTCCTCTTTAATACAAGTTACGCAAATCTAAAAGTAAGTAAAAGAGATAAGTAATCACTGTATAATTACATACTTTCAGCGAAAATTGAAGTAAAGAGATAAGTAATCTCTTAATAAATGCACTAGAAAATCTAAGACATCAAACAAGGAAGATGACGCGCGTGATATACTTTCAGCTTTTGTTTATTTGTTTTTCTGTTGGACTTACTTAATTCTTTGTTAACATACTGATCCCAATTTCTCTCTCTAATTCTCAGAAGCGTGCCACCCTCAGTTGTAAAGGCCTTCAACTCGATGTCAATGTGCGGGCGAAGAAGGATGCGGATCATTTTTTTAACTTCTGTTGGTTGTCCAATAATCCTTGCGTGGAGGAACTCAGCGTTTCCATCGACTGTGAGGACGCTACGCTTGGCCGCTTGGGGAGGTGGAGGAAGCGGAAGGCTCTCAGGTTGGCAACCGAAGTCCATCCCAACCATTCCATACTTGAGATGACGAGATACAACCAAGACAAAATGATGCTATCTGACCAACACCAACAAGACATACATGCAGAGTAAATGAAGTACACATAGATATTTATTAAGGGCATTGTTCGCGCTAAAAACGTGAAGCAGGGTTTCTAGCCTCGAACATACAAGACAAACACCGAGTTTGCAAGGCGTGCCAGTCAATTTGACCTGGAATTGACAAGGTAGAATTTATAAGCAATCAAAGCCGATAAAACAACGATTATCGGCTTAACGCTAGTCGGCTTAAAAGCCGATCAGGAGATAACTAGACCAACCTTACGGTTGATCCGAATACAAGGTGAAATCGGCTTTGAGTAGGCGATGCGCAACAAAACAAAGCAGATCGAACCTGAGCAAAATCGACTAAAACCAACAATTGGCGATGCGCAACTCTGTTGATTTCGTCGACTTATAGAGGGATGTTTATAAATCTAAAACGATGCAAAAAGAACTGTAAAAAAAGTAGATGTGTGTTGTGTTGGATTGATCCCTTCATCGCCCCACGGCCCGTCCCTCTTATAATGCTCTGGCCGATCCGAGTCACACATGGACACGGCAGCTAAATCCGTATCGGTCTTTGATCCGATTCCCTTTCCTTGTTGGGAATGGATTCCCTTGACGCCGACTTATCTTTTCCATAAAAACTTTTATATCCAAATTGGGCCGATTTTACCATAAACGCCGAATTTTGGTGCAAACAGATACATAGAGAACCTCACATTGATTTTATAATAGATTATGAAATACAACTCAGGTTTTCCTAAATAAAACTCATGTTACCAAACAACTTGCCACGTGCGCTATCCAGACTCTTTTGCGCCCCAAATTGCCGATCCTTCCATATATGCCGGATTTTGGTGCAAACATATGCCCCCCATTTTTGGAAGATAACTTGTTGTCTTCCAAAAATCACATCGGCTTTCCATTATTGGCTTTCTCCTGAATCGGCTTCCGGGAAAAACTCTTCGATAACCGCCCCATTAATGACGTCGTAAAATTCTCGGTGAGTTTTTATTGCACGCATCATTTTGAAACTGTTCCCGTCCTTTCACATTTTCACCTTGCTATAAATATGTGAGTCCCCCACGGTCATTTTCTACGCTTTCAAGCTCTCGAACCAGCAGCGGTCGGCTTCTTTTCGCACTCCCATCAAGTCCCAAACTCTCTTTAAGTCGGCTGAAATGGATCCTTCTTTTCTCTAAACTTGTATCTAACATCAGGTTCTCTTCTCTCTCCTCTTTTCTTATGTTCTCTTAACTTTTATGCATGTTAAGAATAAGCTAAGGTGATCTTATTGTTTCTGCCCTTATATCTTTCTTCTTTTCTCTTACTCCCTCCGGTTTTGTATTTCCTGTCGCTGGAGCGTTTTGTAGTTTGGTTGAAAATTTCTGTCGTTGGACCATTCTGCATTTAATGACACTAGATTTTCAAAGCATGCGTATTGATTGCTGACGCTTGAGCTTTGCATGCACACATAACGATTGGTATCCTTGCTTTGAGAATTGGGATCAAACCATTTCCAAACTATTTATACTATTTAATTTAATTTAATATGGCCACATTAGGAAATTAGCACTCTAGATTATGTCTAAAACGAAAGGAAATATGAAACCAGAGGGAGTAGCTTTTATGCATGGTTGAACACGGAAACTAAAGCTAGATGGAACCTACTTCTGGATGCCATTCAACCCTGTTTTCTGCATGATCTCAAAATATGAAAAGGGACCTCTGTTTCTGGATGTCTGGAATAGCCCCACTACAGTACTACCCCCATTGATACATATAAGATGTATTTTGATTTTGCACAAGGATTAAGGTTACGGTCAAATTGAGAAAAATATAAGAGAAAATGACTTATATACCCATCTTAATTGTCTTGGAGATAATACTTTGTGTGGGCGGAAATAAATAAATAAATAAGTGTAAATGATAGAGAGAATAAATAGAGGTATAGTAGGAAAGGCTCGTTAAATCTACATGCAAATATTATATTTGTAAACCAAACCATAAAAACTATAGGCCTTATATTTATCAACGGAGGGAGTATCAATTACAGTAACTCTAGGTTTTTGCAATTTCGGAGAATTCTGAATTTCATCATTTCCAATTTTCCACATCTGTAGAATGAAAATTAGCAATATGAATAAAAACTCATAACCTTAAAATTTATCATTCTAATCTACTATCTTAATAGAAAAGTTAAAAAGAAGCCACCACATTTAGATCTCAAAGGCTAGAAAATTTTATGCTTCATATTATAGAATACCACGCTGCACCGCTCAATTCTAGGGTGCCTCCTGCAGGGTTCACAAAACCGTACCGCGAAAACCGGTTCGGTTTTCGCGGTACGGTTTTCGCAAAAACCGAGTGAAAAACCGCTAAAAAACCGTCAAAAACCGAAGAGTTGGAAAATCCAAAAAAAATGAAAAAATTTGAAATCCGTTCGGTTTTTCACGGTAAACCGCGGTTTTTCACAGTAAACCGCTCGGTTTTTACGAAAAACCGTTAGGGTTTCACGAAAAACTAACCCGACCTCTTCGAAAACGGTTTTCAACGGTTTTACGCGAAACACCGCGGTTTTTCCCGAAAAACCGAACATACAAATTTTTTCAAATTTTTTAAAATTTTTTTAATTTTTTTTTAATTAGACCGGTTTACCGAGCGTTTTTGCATCTCGAACCGGAGCGGTACGCTCGAAAACCACGGTTTTCGAGCGGTTTTCGCCGGTTTTGTGAACCCTGGCCTCCTGCACGTTGTTGGCTAGCTAAGATGCATTCTTGGAAGCTTCCAGTTACTCTGCTTCGATGCTAGCTATAGCTCATAATCAATTCTTTTTTTTTTCTCCCTCTTTTGAAAGGAGCATCTGCTCATATATGATGATCTGCTGGCTTGTTTGGCTGCCTTAATTCTTCATTGCGCTGTAATTAATGGGAGTCAAATGTGCCCTGCCCTGCTCTGCCCTGTTAATGGAGATAAATACTATAACAGTACTCCTGTTTGCTGATTGAACACGGAAACTCTGTTTCTGGGCACCATTCAACTCTGTTTCTGTTCTAAAAAACGTGACCTTTGTTTCTCGATGTCTGGACTCTGGAATAGCCACTACACTGTTAGTTACTTGGAGAATTCTGAATTTCAACATTTCCATTTTTTCATTTCTATAAGATGAAAATTAGCAACTTAATAAAAATTGGTAACTTCGTTTTTGTGGTGCATTATTTATTTTATATAGGTCAGCACTTTTGAAGACTCATGCGATCATGTCGCCGGTTGCAAGTCCGGGTCGTTACGAACCAATCTGCCCTTCTTAATGTCAGCTTTAAAATTTTCATTAAGGTTAGTATTAATAAGATCTCAATTGTAGTTGAAAATGTTGTTTGACCGACAAAGACTGTTTTTATGCTAGGTCAGAACATTATGGATGGCGTGATAATTTTACATGAAACAATTCACTAGATGCATAAGAAAAAATTAGCTAAGGTAATTTTAAATGTGGATTTCAAAAAAGCCTATGATAAGGTTAATTGGACCTTTCTCCAAGATGCTCTAAGAATAAAAGGTTTTTCACAAAGATGGTGTCACTGGATTGACAAATTTGTGTCTGGAGGGAGCGTCGGAATTAAGGTTAATGATGATATTGGTCTATACTTTTATAACCGAAAAGGGCTTTGATAGAGACCCTTTGTCTTCTATTTCATTTAATATTATTGTTGATATGTTAGTGGTCCTTTTAGAATGTGCTAATGAGGATGCTAACGACACCATTATGTTTATGGATCATGATCATCAGCAAGCCAAAAATATGAAGCTTTTGCTATGTGTTGCTAAGGAATTCGAGCTTCAATACACTCATCTTTTTGGATGTGAGCTAGGTATCTTACCATTTCTCTTCTGAATCCCAGTTCTCTTCTGAATCCTCCAGCGCTAGGATTTCCACCTTGTCCTCCACCAGTGTTTTATCAACACCTTCCTTCAATAACTTTGTCACAGTAAAGCTCACCGGCGCAAATCATCTGCTATGGAAAGCGCAACTGATTCCATACCTTCGAGGCTAGTAACTTTGGGGATATGTGGATGGATCTATTAGTCCCCCAGAAGCCGCCATTGCTGGAGTTGAAGGAGGCAGTCAACAAGTTCAACAAGTTCCGAATCCTACATACTTGACCTGGTATCAGCAAGATCAACTTGTATTGTTTGCATTATTGTCATCCTTGAGTGAAGAAATTCTCGCTCAAGTGTTGTTCCTTGCTTCCTCGGCTCAAGTCTGGGCAGCCTTGGAACAGATGCTTGCATCTCAGTAAAAGGCCCGAATCATGCAGATCAGGCTTCAGCTAGCAAACCTGAAGAAGAATGATTCTTCAGTGATTGAGTATTTTCACAAGATTAAAGGATTAGCAAATACAATGGCTTACATTGGCTATCCAATGATGGAATAAGAAATAGTGATCTATATCTTAGTAGGGCTTGGCAGTGACTATGATTCACTCGTCACCTCCGTCATCACAAGGCAGGAAACAATCTCCCTCAATGATATGTATGCACATCTACTTAACTATGAGTTGCGACAAGAACGTAATAGCCCAGATGTACAGGTTGGAGCTTCGGCTAATAATGTGGTGAAGAAGAACTTCAACAACCAAAGTTCAAGCAACCAAAATTTCTTCAATGCTCGCGGTGGTGGCCATACCTCATGGAGAGGATGCGGTCGTGGACAAGGTTTTGGTCGGGGCAACCCCAAGAACAATAATAGACCAACCTGTCAAGTATGTGGGAAGCAGGGTCATGATGCACTTCGGTGTTATCATAGATTTGATCATTCTCATCAAGCTGAAGAGAAGACTGATGCTGTTGTTGGAAGAAACTTTGTGGCTGATCAACAATGGTATGCTAACACCGGAGCAATTGATCATCTTACAAGCGATCTTGATCGACTGTCTTTCAGAGAGAACTACAATGGCAATGATCAAGTCCAAGTTGCAAATGGAGCAGGTTTGTCGATATCTCATATTGGTCATTCCACTATTTCTGGCTCATCTCGTCTGTTGCATCTCAGTAATGTCTTACATGTTCCAAAATTTAGCAAGAACCTTCTCTCTGTTCAAAAATTAGCCCATGATAACAACATGTTCTTTGAATTTCACCTTGATTCTTTCCGTGTTAAGGACATAAACACGAAGAAGGTTCTTCTGGACGGTAAATGCAAAAATGGTCTTGTCGACGATTGGAGAACGGGCTCCCGCTGAGCTTACTTGTTGAATGAGGGATCAACAGGGGCCCCTTCGCACAAGCAAGGGGAAACGTCCGAGCGATGCCAAGTTGGGAGAAACACGTAGTGTTTATCCTAGTTCGGGCCTCTCACTGCCGAGATAACAGCCCTACTCCAGTGTATTGTGTTTAGGTTGGTCAAAAAGGTCCCCCTTTTACAGGTGTTTTCGGGGGGATTAAATACAAAAGCTCACGTTGTACAAAAGGTAACTACCCCCTAGATTTACGCCATGCATCCATATCCGTAGCGCCCACGATCCGGAGCCCTTGATCTGCACGTTATTTTGAATTTCCGGTGCGCCTTCCCTTGATCTCCGGCGGATTGGCTGCCACTTTCCTTTCTAACGGTTTGACCGAGTCCCCCGACCATTCACCCGGGCATCCGTGTGGCCTTCACGAGCATGGTTGCTCGTTGTCGCCCGGTATGGTCGTAGGCGAACGGGTAGGCATGTGTGCTCGGGCGTTGTATTGTTCGGACGCTCTCCCGAGCATCTTCCGATGGTGCCGTATGGTCGGTACTTTCAGGATCTTCTGGGGGTACAATGGTCTTTTTATCGAATAGTCAATCCCTGACAGCTAGCCCCCGAGGTTCAAGTGGGGAGCCACCTGGGCTCGGGCTTCCCCTTGAGCCTGAAAAGACTCGAAGGAGGGTTTAGGTCCTAGTAGCGGCGTTTGCTCGTGTCAAACGACCATCTCGTGACAGGGAGCGGGCTAGTCATCATGGGGCGAGCATCAACTTGCTCGTCGCCCAGACGACCATGCAGCATTAGGTTGCTTTGGTTCCTTCTCCAAGAAGCTTCTTTGTAACGGTAACGTAGTTTCTTGGGAGACGTGCATTTACAGGGCCGTTTCACCGTAACGGACGTCTACATAGACCTACAGGTTTCGGCCTATTTGATCCGTAAAGGTTTTCTGTATGAGGCGCTGAAAAGTTGCTCCAGTGTTTCTCAGACCGAAGGACATGGTCGTGTAGCAGAATGTCCCAAACGGGGTGATGAAGGAGGTCTTCTCTTCGTCTTCGCAGGATATGCTGATCTGATGATATCCCGAATAAGCATCCAGGAAGCTCATGACTTGTGACTTCGCCGTCGCATCAACCAATTGGTCTATGCGAGGTAGCGGGTAGTTGTCCTTTAGGCACGCGACGTTTAGGCCCGTGTGGTCGACACACATGCACCACTTGCCTCCTTTTTTCTTGACTATGACAGGGTTGGCCAGCCACTCCGAGTGCTCGACCTCTCTGATGAAGCCGGCTTTAAGGAGTTTGTCGAGTTCTTCTCGGATGATCGCCTGTTTTTCTGGGGAGAATCGTCTGAGTTTTTGTCGCACTGGTTTTTTATCAGGCTGAACTGCTAGCATGTGCTCGATCACATCCCTTTGGGACTCCGGGCATGTCGGATGGTTCCCAGGCGAACGCATCCGGATTTTCTCGGAGGAAGGTGATGAGCTCGAGTTCTTATTTGGGATCTAAGGAAGATCCCAAATGCACGACCTTGGCAGGTTCTGACTCGCTGAGCGGAACAGCCTTGGTTTCTCCTCCGGGCTGGAGGGCAAATTTGGGCCGGGAGTGCTTCGGCTCTTGGTCGGGGCCGCGTGTAGGAAGTTAGCCGACCATGTCCAGCGCCCTCTCGTCGCAACTTAACGCGGATTTATGGCTCCCCCTTACGGTTATGACCCCATTGGGTCCAGGAACCTTTAGGCATTGGTACGCTTGATGCGTGGCGGCCATGAATTTGGCCAAAGCTGGTCTGCCGAGAATGGCATTGTAGGCCGATTCGAAGTCGACCACCTCAAAGGTGATCAATTCTGTACGGAAGTTGCTCGGACTGCCAAAGGTGACGGGTAGAATGACCTGGCCCAAAGGCTTGATCGAGGTGCCCGGGACTATCCCAAAGAAGGGAACCGCTATGCTTTTGATCTTGGAGCGAGGGATCTGCATCTCATCCAAAACCTTTGCGGAAATTAAATCTAGGGAGCTTCTGGAATCTATGAGGACCCGGCCGACGATAGTGTTGCTGATGGTCGGGCTTACGACTATTGGAAGCTTCTGTGGTTTGGTCATTCCAAGGGGACAATCATCCTTGGAGAACGTAAGAGATAGCTCGGACCACTTGAGCTCTTGTACAGGAGGTTTTCCCTGGGTAACATGGTGTACCTCCCGCGCGGCATCCTTCAAATCTCGTCGAGATTTGTAGGCGGAGGAGCCCCCGAAGATAACCGCGATGTGGTTCTGGGGTTCTTGATATTCCATGTCCTCGTCCTTATCCTCAACGGGTTGTGTTGCCTTTGCTATTTTTGCCCTGTTCTGGGAGCGACGGCATGGGACCTTTGCTGCTGTAAAATTGCTCCAAGCGATAGGTCCATGTTCGGCAATTCCACAAATCATGCCCGTATGCCTGATGGAGCGGACAGTAGAGGCCTCCCCGTTGCTCTGCTAGGTTGCCTCGATCGCAGGGCCGGTTCTGTTGCCCTCTGCCCCAAGCATTAAACCCCCGGCGCTGCGGCTGGGATGCTCGGGGCTGTTGCTGCTCTACTGCAGCGACTATGCCCGGCGAGAGTTGCTTCTTCTTCTTCTTGATCTTTTTGTCCACAGAATTCGAGCCTTTTTTGCTGACGGAGGTTTCCAAACCGGGCTGAGGTGGTAGCTTTCCTTCGTCCAGCATTTTCTTCCACTGGACAGCCTCATTGGCATTGGCATACCTGTCGGTAGGGATGGCAACGGGTATATACCCGGCGGGTATCACCACCCCGTACCCGTACCCGTGGTAGCAAAATCCACCCGCTACAATACCCATACCCGCATACGGGTACAAAATTTACCCGTACCGCATTCGCGCGTAATGCGGGGACTCAGCGAGTAACCCGCACCCGAAAGTCAGGACTCAGGTTTCATGATAAAAGTTCTATTTTGTTTGCATATAGTACTCATATTTCGAAGGGTTACACAATATGATTGTATACAATATATAATATGCTGGGCCCGGTAAGATCGTATGCTATCATATTGATTGTACTAAAACAAAGTTGTGCATGCTTTCGTTTATGTCACCTAGCTACTGTATTAATTGACGACGGTATGTGATCATGTAGAACAAAGGTAGCTAACAGATTTAGCAGCACCAGCTCATTGGTTAACACCAAATGCTTAACAAATGGGCCGTAGAGATTCTCGGCCCCAAAAAAACATTTCGTCGATCTACTGTCTAGTTAGACAACAGCAGCTATAACTTTTTCACTCTTGTTCACACCTATATATACATGACATATTCCATATTAGCCACCCATATGTAACGGGGACCCGCGGGTAGCAACAAAGAGTACGGACCGTGCATTCGCTCTACCCGCTGGGTAATAGTTTTTGCCCGTTAATATACCCGCGGGTATGAAAAACGGTTCATACCCGGCCCCTAATAGAGTAAATACCCGTCGGGTTTCGGGTCCCCGTTGCCATCTCTACCTGTCGGCCACGCGGAAGAGCTCGTTGGCCATTAGGTCTGGATGGATTTCCAGGTCCTGCGTGAAACGCACGTCTCGCACCCCGAACTTGAAAGCCTGGACAACGGCCTCGTCTGATATGTTCGGGATCGAATTTCGGACTTGGATGAACCTCTGGACAAACTGTCGCAGGGTCTCACCTTCCGTTTGAATCAGGCGCTCAAGGTCGCGCTCTTTTCTCGGGCGAATGTAGCAGCTCTGGAAATTTGCACCGAGTGCTGCACTGAGTTGGCCCCAAGATCGTATTGTAACATCCTCAAATTTATAAAAGTTTAAAATCAAATATTAAAAATGTGAAATCAGTTTTGTGTGCATTTATTGATTTTAGGTCTATTGGTTGAATTATTTGTTGAAATGAATAATGGAATTGAGAAAGAAAAGAAAGGAAAAGAGAAAATGGTAAAATAGTAAAAGTGAGAAATTACCTTAGTAACTTTGGCCTAACCTTGGAATGCCCTGAATGTGGCTTCGGCTGGTCAAACATAATGTGAATGCCATTACAACTTTGGAATGATGGACTTTAGATTAAACTTAGTCTGGCTAATAAAAGGATTGTGTAGAATTCTTTAGTGCGTTCTAGGACCTGAAATTTTTACCGTGAGAAGATTTTATCTTTATCCTCAGGTATAAAAATTTACAAAAATTAATAAATATATTAGCTATTTATTTCTATTTTATTACTGCAGAACTGAATTTCTGTAAAATGTAGTAAATGAATTATTAGAAAATAAATAAGAATATTTTGGATATGAAAATTTTATAGTAGGTTACTATTCTAAATAAAAACCTACTGTAAAAGTTTCAAAAATTTGGATGTTGTTTTGGTCCCCCTGATAAATTGTGTTCCGAATGTGTTTATCTGTGCAGCAGCTACTGTCGGAATTTTCGTAAATTAACTGTAGACCTTTTTAACCTCAAAATTTTACCAGAGGTGGAAAACTTACCCATAAAGTTAGTCAAAAAGTTTAGGAAAATCTGGCCATGATATGACCTTTCATTTAATTGCCCCAAGTCGGTTCAGCCTGATTTTTGCTAGGAAGTGAGACTTCCTTCTCTCACCGAACTGTGAGGCCCACGTGCACAGGCATTGCTGGCTGGGCTCCGCCGTCTCCAGAAACTGCCGGACGGTCCCGCTCCTTTCCAGACCCACCTGCCTGCCGCACATTTCTTTTCTCCCTCTCCTCCCCACCGACATGTGGGCCATTAAACCCCACACGTCAGGGTCATCTTCCCCGTTTCGTTCTCTGCCCCCTCTCGTGCGTGAAGCCGAGCCAACCCAGGAAAAGCTCACGCCACCGCCTCTTATCCCTGTCTATTCCGCTGCGGCACCTTCGCAAACCCGAGGCCCTCTGCACAGCGTGCCACGCCCCTGCCACCTTATCATGCCCATACCGTGAGCTGTGTTCTGACCGAGAGAGCTCACGAAGAACCATTTGACCAGCCGCCAGCTAAATTGAGCGTTTAAACACTGTAATCACTACCCCTCATGTCTATTTAAGGATGCGGCACCTCACTAGACATCTGCGATCCACCTTGAACCCAAAACCGCCCTTAGTCGCCAAGTCCAAGCCTGTCTCTTCCAAGTCCGGCAAGGACCGAGTTGGGGGAAAATCGAAATTGTTGAGCCACGGTAAAGCATAGCTTAATTAACTTCGTTTGAAGCTCCCTTGAGTCCTCACGAAGCTTTTGCACCCATTATTTACAGCTCAAGCCTCCCGAAACGCTTCCGCACCAACGACATCCTCCGCCGCCACCGCTGTGCACGGTGAGGACGCTCTGTGCTGTTTCATTCTTTTGGCCAAGCCGTGTTTTAGCATCTCCAGAACCCATTAAAGCTCGTGCGCATGTTGAATAGACCTATCCTGAGCTGTAGCGTCGGCGCGTCGGCTATTGCTGTGGATCGCCGCCGTACTCCGGCGCCGATCTAGGTCTGGCCATCCTAGGGTTGATGGATGGGCCCCTTAGATTCACTTGAACATGCTGATCATTTCTGTGGAACCCATTCGTCCGTTCCGGCCAAGCCTCGCCGCCGGCGAGCTCATTTCCGAGCACCTCTGCTCAGGGTCGCTGGCCGCTGGGACCAACCCGTCAGTGACTCCGAGCCGATTCAAAAGCCCAGACGCGCGAAGCGCTAAAAATGCGTTTTCCTTTAAGGAAAACGTATTTCTTATTTTTTTTCCCGTTTTAATTAACGCGAATTGATTTATATGCATATAACTTTTTATCTGTAAATCCAAATCAAGTGAAACTTGTTTGTAAATTCATCATAAATCATCTAGTTTCATAATATGTAAAAACATTTGAAACTTCTTTAGGAATTTGAATCTGAATTTGAATTTAAAGCTTGAGATTTGAATATGTTCCATATAGAATTTTTGCAAATAAAGTCCAAATTGAATGAAACCAACTTTGTTGGAATCCTTGGGTCAAATAGTGTCTAAATATGTAATTATATTTGAATTTGGAATTAATTTGTGAAAATTTCACATTAGGACTTTATTTAATGCATATATTTAATATAGTTGCAATAACTTAATCAAAAAGCATCCAAAATAAATGAAACTTGTTTCTTTGTGCTCATTACACTAATTAGGATCATATGGTAATATGAAAGTTAGGGTGCACCATGAACTTTCATTAAATATGATTAGGATTGCTTTGCATACTAACTCATATTAGTACAATTGATCATACACCCTGAAAATGAATTTCATTATATTCAACTCTACAATCTTAGCTTCCTGAATTTGTAAATTAAAATAAAATAATACATAAAGAAAAGTAGTTGTCCTACATACCTTTATCCTTAGGACCAAAACCATATAACTCAGTTAATACATGAAATGATGAACGATGTTGATAACTTGATTGTTTTGGAATGATTTCATTTGAATCTTTCAATTGCTATCTTTTGTTATTCATGTATTTGCTTCTTTTATCGATATTGAAGTATTCTTTTTGCCATGTTTTTAATCAACGTATAGACGCTGAGATTGCCGACTACGCTTATCGATTTATTACGCATCCAGCTTACACCGTCGAGGAGCAAGGCAAGCACCCCCTTGATCATTTTGATCCCAGATTTCATAATCCACTAAAATGTGATTAAGAATCTTCCTGCATGCTCATAATTTGATAAACTATTATTTTGTTACTTGGTAGATATTAACCCAAATTGATGGATTCCCTTAATCACATGGACATACGATCCATAAAAACCCTAGGAATGGTTTAGTTCATTGGGTATAATCGCTTATTAATCTGCATATGCTTAGCACTGCTTTAGATTAATGTCAGAAACATTTACACCCACACATCATTCTTTATGAAATCTTTTATAGTTTATTTAAGCAGTAAAGGATACTGGTAGTTTAATAAAAATGAAAATAAAACTATTGCTTCGACGTGGGTGATTATTGGCAATAGCCGGTTGTACATGTTTTAACGTGTACGTAGATAGGGTGGAGTTATCGCCCATGTCACTTTAAGGACCGAACGAAGTGTCCCGTGATCCAAGATTACCCGTACAACCACAATGGGGTATGGTGACGGCTATAACCAATTAAGTTACTAAAACCGATCTTGCATTATGGAAGGTAGTAGTAGTACGGGCATTAGAATATAGGTTTGCTGGAGGTAAGTGCCATCACCGAGGTGTTGACACTTGTCGATGCAACAGTATACGCCTTACTAATGGGGAGAAATGATCCGTATACACGATGTGCTTCTACCGCCATTTTCTAATGGGGAGGAATGATCCGTGCATACGATGATCTACGGCCGCCATTAGTAAGTGCATCATCATCGACTGGTGCAATGTCAGTTTTAGTAATGTAAAGGTTATATATGGGTTTCCTGGCGACACACCAAAGGAAGTGTGTTATTAAGCTTTGCAAAAAGGGAAGTCATTATTTGTGGGTAAAGTGTATAACTCTGCAGAGATAAAACTATTCGAATAGCCGTATCCACGGTCATGGATGACTTGGTGAACCCACACTAAGTTAGTTGTTTTCTAATTTTTGAAAACTTTGGTAAAAGACTTTGGAAAACGTTCTACGACTGATTAATGTCACTTTGGTCATTATATTTTTCTTTTGTAAGACCATGGAGGGTCTTGTTCGTTATTTTACTCACAAAGGGCCGTGGAGTAAAAATGTTATTAGTCTTTTATTACTTGTTATCTCAATTACTTATCAAACTGTCTTAAAGTTTTATTTATGCTTTCCATTACTATTCAGTATTTACAAATCAAATCTTCGCTTTATGCAAAACAACCGTAGAAACCCACTTTCTATTTCAGCCTGCATATATTCCAGGAATTGCATACACTACAAAGTCTTGCGAGTACCAATGTACTCAACTTGCTTCAACAATGTTTTTAGGTGAAGAGCAGGATTATGATAATGACGGAAATGAATATGAGGAACCTGCGAGTTTTAGCGATTTAATCGATCTTTCTAGGTTCATCTCAAAGCTTGCCTGTGGAGTTATGGAATAGTTGGCACACTATGAGACATGGTTTTAATTTCCTGCTACTTTTGGTATTGTAATATCACTATAAAACTTGTGGTGTAATAAAAATGTGTATCTGTGTGGCTGTAATATCCAAATTGTGTTTGTGCGTGCGATACCATCGATCATGGGAATGGCACAGGATGCACTTAAAGAGCCTCATATTTATGTTATTTCTTGATATAAAAATGAGGGTCTCACGATTGCATCGAGCCAGTCACTGTCAGAGGTGAAACTTAGTTAGAATGGTCGTTAAGAGGAAATTAAAATTTTGAATAGACACATTACACTTAGGAAAATAAAACTTGTTATATACATTATTAATTCTTTATTATGTTGTCTTCTACTCTTTACTTTTGTGCGTTATCGTTGCATCTTGCATTTAATCTGGAATACTAATTCCTTATTAAATGTGCAGATGGAAGGGTATTCGCCATGCTTCCACACCTCCGAAGGCCTGGGAACGGGATTGATGGGAGTCTTAGCACAGATGTTAGATTTTGCACAGTTTGAGACACCTCAATACACCGTCTACCAGAGGATGGCGAGTCCAGTTTCGGTAGAGTACATAGCTAGGATTGAGATCCCAGCTAGGACACAGTTCGGAGAGGCAGATCGTACTTTTGATGGTCGTGGAGCTTCGGTGTCTTCTGCGTTGAGCGATGTTGATTATATGGCCATCGTTCGACTGCGCCACGCTCTTCCAGAGATGGCGATCAAGCACGAGATACCGCTTTGTTGCCGAGGGGAGACACTAGTTACATAGATCGATTCGGGCCAAAGGCCTAATGAGCACTATAGGATCATAGTTGAGTTCCTTCATGTCGCCGACTGCTACCACCGTCAGGCAGTATTAGAGTACTACGTAGCAAGTGGGAGAGTAGCCTTTTTAGAGAACGCCATATCTCCTTTCGTGGCTATGGGTTTGTTCTCTAGTTCAGCTCTTGGCGACGATGCTAATTTGTTGCCGATCCCAGGAGGTACTGGTACTCCTACACCTAGGTCTCGCTAGGGCCACTAGACGTTCCCGACGGGCTAGGATGTCCACAGGAGTTAGTCGCCCACGCCTGTCGCGAGTTAGACTTGGACAGTCGCCGCAGTGTATCGCGGCCTCCGTGTGACGCAGTTTACAGCGTCGTGGTACCTTTCCCGCCACGGATCGACTCTACCTGCGGATCCTGTTGAGTCTACTGGCGAGGACGTTGTAGCGCCAGGTTTGGAGTAGGTTTACCTTGAGTTGTAGCAGCACATGTGGTCATGTAGCGTTGAGTTATGAGGTTGTCATACTTTTGTTGTACATGTTGTTAGAATGCGATTGAATAAAGTGTCATATCGTTTATTTCTGTTTGTTTTGGTTCCTTCTCGTGACTTTCTAATGTTTTATTACAATTTCACGATGATGTGATCCCTTGTGTTTATCTTTCACAATATAACATAACATAATAACATACCTCCCTTGTTAATGAATTTCTTTAAGAATAATAAAATTTTAGGGAATGAAATGTTGCCTATTAACCAATGAAATTGAGTTTAAATTTTCAATCTGCCGGTCTAAATCATTTAATTACAATACATTATTTTCTCATCTGAATTGAAATTTCAGGATGCCTGTAACCAGATCTCTTCGCGGGATCTTGGAGAGTGAGGCATCGCAGGAGCCTTTTCCTCCTCGCGAAACATTGCCCACTCCAAATAAGAACCTAATCCGATGCACCCTTCCGCAAGGGCTTCATCTTCTCATCAAGTGCCAGATCCACCTAATCCAGATTCAAATCCTAATCGGCAAGGTGGAATTCCGGAGGAGCAATTGCCAGGTCCGCCCACAATGGCGCAAGTTCTGGCAATGATTGAGCAAAACCGTCAAACCCACACACTTCTTCTGCAACAGTTAGTTCAGAATACTTCCCACCAAGGAGTTCCTGTTGGAGGAAGTGGTGGTGGTGCTCCACCATCAAGGTTGTCAGAGTTTCTGAAGACTCGGCCTCCTACATTCTCTACTGCTACTGACCCATTGGACGCAGATGACTGGCAGCGAACAATGGAGAGCAAGTTGAACATTGCACAGTGCAATGATCGAGAGAAAGTTCTTTATGCATCTTATCAATTGGGAGGAGCTGCTGCTTTATGGTGGGAGAACTACCAAGCTATACTTCCAGTGGATCAGATTTCATGGGAGGCTTTCAAGGATACTTTTCGCCGAACCCATATTCCTTCCAGTCTGATGGATATCAAAAGACGGGAATTTCTTGATCTCCGTCAAGGGAATCAGACGGTAATGGAGTATCTTAATCGCTTCAATTACCTTTCCCGCTATGCACCATTAGAAGTTACCCCTGAAGCGCGCAAGTTGGAACGCTCGGATAACTTGAATGAAGAAATCAAGTGTGCATTAGCTGCCATTGATATCAATGACTTCCAAACTCTGGTGGACAAGTCTATTCGAGTGGAGCATAGCACTCGAGCTGCCATGGAGTCGCGTAAAAGGAAATGGATGGCACAGAAGAATGCCAGTGCAAGTCCATCCAGGCCTCGCCCTGCACCTCAGGGTAATGTGCGACCACCTGCTCCGCCACCACAACAGAGGCGTCAAGGTCCTGCCCCTAGACCTCGGCTGCCTCCATCTCGTCCAGCGGGTAATATTGGAGCACGCCCAGTTGGGACTCAATCTCAAACTCCAAATGTTACTTGTTTCAAGTGCAAGCAGCTTGGACATTATGCCAATAATTGCCCAAGCAAGGGAGTTCCTCAGCAACCCCCTGGTCGTCCTCAAGGAGCTGGAGGACAACAAGCCAGAAGGCCTGCACCTGCTCAAGCCACCAATCAAGGACGTTTACATCATGTGACGGCGGAAGAAGCAACGGAAGCACCAGATGTGGTTCTGGGTATGTTCCCCGTCCAATCTATTCCCACTTTGGTGTTATTCGATTCCGGTGCATCTCATTCCTTTATATCCAAGAAGTTCGTAGAATCACATCAAATCCAAACTAAATCTTTACCTATGTCCATGATAATCTATTCTCCTGGAGCAAAAATGAGAACTACTAAAATGTGTCCTAAGGTTAGCATTGAAATAAATGAAGTTTTATTTTATGCTGATCTTATTCTTATAGAAACCCCAGGATTAGACATCATTCTTGGTATGGATTGGTTAGCTAAGAATAAAGGACAGATAGATTGTGCTAATAGATCCATATCTCTTATTAATCCTGATGGAATTGAAGTGAATTTTAGTTCCACCCAAAATCTTTCCAAATCAAGGTCATACTTAAATACATTGGTAATGGAAAAGATTAAATCTGTTCCTGTAGTTTCCAACTTTCCCAATGTATTTCCAGAAGAATTGCCAGGTTTGCCACCAGATCGTGACTTAGAGTTCGTCATTGATCTTATACCTGGTACAGCTCCAATTTCCAAAAGACCTTATCGTATGCCACCAAATGAGTTAGTAGAACTCAAAAAGCAAATTCAAGAACAATTAGATAAAAAGTTCATTCGACCAAGTACTTCTCCATGGGGAAGCCCTGTCCTCTTTGTTAGTAAAAAGGATGGTAGTCTACGCATGTGTGTAGATTATCGTGCTCTCAATGATGTTACCATCAAAAACAAATATCCTCTACCCCGTATCGATGATCTGTTCGATCAATTAACCGGCGCCCAAATCTTCTCCAAAATTGATCTTAGACATGGCTATTATCAATTGAAAATCCGACCGGAGGATATTCCTAAAACAGCCTTTACCACTCGTTACGGCTTATATGAATATGTCGTAATGTCCTTCGGACTTACAAATGCTCCAGCTAGCTTTATGAGTTTAATGAATAAAGTCTTTATGGAGTATCTCGATAAGTTCGTAGTGGTATTCATAGATGATATCCTCATCTATTCCAAAAATGAAGAAGATCATACCCAACATCTACACTTGGTTCTGGAGAAACTCCGAGAACATAAATTATATGCCAAGTTCGAGAAATGTGAATTTTGGTTGAAGGAAGTTGCATTCCTCGGGCATATCCTTTCCAAAGGTGGAATTTCTGTTGATCCCAGCAAAGTTCAAGCTACCCAAAGCGGGAGCAACCAAAATCTGCTCCTCAACCAAGTTTCCTCGGTTTAGCGGGATATTATCGCCGCTTTATCGAAAACTTCTCCAAAATCGCTAAACCTTTGACTCAGCTCTTGAAGAAGGAAAAGAAATATGAATGGACTCCAGAATGCGAAGCAAGTTTTCTGGAATTGAAGAAACGGTTAACCACAGCCCCAGTGCTGGTGTTACCCGACATCCATAAGAGCTTCGATGTCTATTGCGATGCTTCACGCAATGGTCTTGGTTGCGTGTTGATGCAAGAGATGAAAGTCGTAGCTTATGCTTCTCGTCAGCTTCGACCTCATGAACTTAATTATCCAACTCATGATTTGGAGTTAGCTGCAGTAGTGCATGCCCTCAAAATCTGGCGTCACTATCTTATTGGAAACAAGTGTGACATCTACACAGATCATAAGAGCTTAAAGTACTTCTTTACTCAGCCAGATCTTAATCTGCGGCAAAGGAGATGGTTAGAACTAATAAAGGATTACGACCTTAGTATTCACTACCATCCTGGTAAAGCTAATGTCGTAGCAGATGCTCTAAGCCGTAAACTCCATTGTATGACGGTGTCATCATACACTGATCAATCTGAATTAGTAAAAGAGTTTCAGAAGCTTAATTTGGGAATTGTTGAAAAAGGATTTGTTGCTAATCTTCAAATGCAACCAAATCTGAAAACCCAAATTAAGACAGCTCAATTTAAAGATGGAGCTATATCTAAAATCCGAGAAGATATGCCATTTAAATAAGAATCAGAGTTTTCAGAAGACTCGGATGGTATACTTTTATTCAAAAACCGAATCTATGTTCCTGATGATCTAGAAATCAAGAATTTGATCCTGAGTGAAGCTCATGAATCACCTCTATCTATCCATCCTGGTAGCACAAAAATGTATCAAGATCTGAAGCGGGAATATTGGTGGCCCGGCATGAAAAAGGAAATCGCCGAATATGTCGCAAAATGTGATGTATGTCAGCGAGTAAAAGCCGAGCATCAACGCCCAGCTGGTCTTCTTCGACCCCTTGAAATTCCAGAATGGAAGTGGGACGATATCTGTATGGATTTCATTACCGGCTTGCCGAGAACCAGAAAAGGGCATGATTCCATATGGGTTATTGTTGACCGACTGACTAAAGTTGCTCACTTTATTCCGGTCAAAACCAGATATTCAAGTCCCAAGCTTGCTGAACTATATCTAGAGAATATTGTTCGTCTTCATGGAATCCCTAAGACTATTGTGTCCGATCGTGGATCCCAGTTCACATCTCGTTTCTGGGAAAGTTTACATACTCTGTTAGGGACAAAGCTGAATTTCAGTACGGCTTATCATCCCCAAACAGATGAACAGACTGAACGGACCAATCAGACCCTGGAGGATATGCTGAGAGCTTGTGTGCTATCTTATGGCATGGATTGGGAGAAAAGCTTACCCTTTGCTGAATTCTCCTATAATAATAGTTTTCAAGCTAGTCTTCAAATGTCCCCTTTTGAAGCACTTTACTAAGAAAGTGCCGAACCCCTCTCTTTTGGTCTGAAACTGGAGAAAGAAATTTCTTCGGCCCAGACATTATCCAAGAAGCTCAAGAGCAAGTTGACATGATTAGGAGTCGACTCAAAGAAGCCCAATCTCGTCAGAAGAGTTACGCCGACAATCGTCGACGTGAATTAAGCTTTGAAGTCGGAGATCATGTCTATCTGAAAGTTTCCCCTCTTCGCGGAGTTCGTCGTTTCCAAATCCGCGGGAAACTAGCCCCCCGATATATTGGACCGTTTCCAATTATCGCAAAAATGGGAGAGATGGCATATAAGTTGGACTTGCCACCTCAACTATCTGAAGTTCATAATGTCTTTCATGTATCACAGCTCAAGAAATGCCTTCGTGTGCCGACTGATCTCGCTAATCTCGATGATCTCGATCTACAACCTGATCTATCTTATCGAGAGCGTCCTATTCGCATTCTTGAAGAAGCCGAGCGACATACAAGAAACAAGATCCACAGAATGTTGAAGGTTCAGTGGAGTAATCATACTGAAGAAGAAGCCACGTGGGAGCGAAGATCATCGATGAAAGAATTCCCGGACTTCTTTTAGTTTTCTTAGCCTCGCAAATCTCGAGGACGAGATTTTTGTAAGGGGGGTAGATTTGTAACATCCTCAAATTTATAAAAGTTTAAAATCAAATATTAAAAATGTGAAATCAGTTTTGTGTGCATTTATTGATTTTAGGTCTATTGGTTGAATTATTTGTTGAAATGAATAATGGAATTGAGAAAGAAAAGAAAGGAAAAGAGAAAATGGTAAAATAGTAAAAGTGAGAAATTACCTTAGTAACTTTGGCCTAACCTTGGAATGCCCTGAATGTGGCTTCGGCTGGTCAAACATAATGTGAATGCCATTACAACTTTGGAATGATGGACTTTAGATTAAACTTAGTCTGGCTAATAAAAGGATTGTGTAGAATTCTTTAGTGCGTTCTAGGACCTGAAATTTTTACCGTGAGAAGATTTTATCTTTATCCTCAGGTATAAAAATTTACAAAAATTAATAAATATATTAGCTATTTATTTCTATTTTATTACTGCAGAACTGAATTTCTGTAAAATGTAGTAAATGAATTATTAGAAAATAAATAAGAATATTTTGGATATGAAAATTTTATAGTAGGTTACTATTCTAAATAAAAACCTACTGTAAAAGTTTCAAAAATTTGGATGTTGTTTTGGTCCCCCTGATAAATTGTGTTCCGAATGTGTTTATCTGTGCAGCAGCTACTGTCGGAATTTTCGTAAATTAACTGTAGACCTTTTAACCTCAAAATTTTACCAGAGGTGGAAAACTTACCCATAAAGTTAGTCAAAAGTTTAGGAAAATCTGGCCATGATATGACCTTTCATTTAATTGCCCCAAGTCGGTTCAGCCTGATTTTTGCTAGGAAGTGAGACTTCCTTCTCTCACCGAACTGTGAGGCCCACGTGCACAGGCATTGCTGGCTGGGCTCCGCCGTCTCCAGAAACTGCCGGACGGTCCCGCTCCTTTCCAGACCCACCTGCCTGCCGCACATTTCTTTTCTCCCTCTCCTCCCCACCGACATGTGGGCCATTAAACCCCACACGTCAGGGTCATCTTCCCCGTTTCGTTCTCTGCCCCCTCTCGTGCGTGAAGCCGAGCCAACCCAGGAAAAGCTCACGCCACCGCCTCTTATCCCTGTCTATTCCGCTGCGGCACCTTCGCAAACCCGAGGCCCTCTGCACAGCGTGCCACGCCCCTGCCACCTTATCATGCCCATACCGTGAGCTGTGTTCTGACCGAGAGAGCTCACGAAGAACCATTTGACCAGCCGCCAGCTAAATTGAGCGTTTAAACACTGTAATCACTACCCCTCATGTCTATTTAAGGGGATGCGGCACCTCACTAGACATCTGCGATCCACCTTGAACCCAAAACCGCCCTTAGTCGCCAAGTCCAAGCCTGTCTCTTCCAAGTCCGGCAAGGACCGAGTTGGGGGAAAATCGAAATTGTTGAGCCACGGTAAAGCATAGCTTAATTAACTTCGTTTGAAGCTCCCTTGAGTCCTCACGAAGCTTTTGCACCCATTATTTACAGCTCAAGCCTCCCGAAACGCTTCCGCACCAACGACATCCTCCGCCGCCACCGCTGTGCACGGTGAGGACGCTCTGTGCTGTTTCATTCTTTTGGCCAAGCCGTGTTTTAGCATCTCCAGAACCCATTAAAGCTCGTGCGCATGTTGAATAGACCTATCCTGAGCTGTAGCGTCGGCGCGTCGGCTATTGCTGTGGATCGCCGCCGTACTCCGGCGCCGATCTAGGTCTGGCCATCCCTAGGGTTGATGGATGGGCCCCTTAGATTCACTTGAACATGCTGATCATTTCTGTGGAACCCATTCGTCCGTTCCGGCCAAGCCTCGCCGCCGGCGAGCTCATTTCCGAGCACCTCTGCTCAGGGTCGCTGGCCGCTGGGACCAACCCGTCAGTGACTCCGAGCCGATTCAAAAGCCCAGACGCGCGAAGCGCTAAAAATGCGTTTTCCTTTAAGGAAAACGTATTTCTTATTTTTTTTCCCGTTTTAATTAACGCGAATTGATTTATATGCATATAACTTTTTATCTGTAAATCCAAATCAAGTGAAACTTGTTTGTAAATTCATCATAAATCATCTAGTTTCATAATATGTAAAAACATTTGAAACTTCTTTAGGAATTTGAATCTGAATTTGAATTTAAAGCTTGAGATTTGAATATGTTCCATATAGAATTTTTGCAAATAAAGTCCAAATTGAATGAAACCAACTTTGTTGGAATCCTTGGGTCAAATAGTGTCTAAATATGTAATTATATTTGAATTTGGAATTAATTTGTGAAAATTTCACATTAGGACTTTATTTAATGCATATATTTAATATAGTTGCAATAACTTAATCAAAAAGCATCCAAAATAAATGAAACTTGTTTCTTTGTGCTCATTACACTAATTAGGATCATATGGTAATATGAAAGTTAGGGTGCACCATGAACTTTCATTAAATATGATTAGGATTGCTTTGCATACTAACTCATATTAGTACAATTGATCATACACCCTGAAAATGAATTTCATTATATTCAACTCTACAATCTTAGCTTCCTGAATTTGTAAATTAAAATAAAATAATACATAAAGAAAAGTAGTTGTCCTACATACCTTTATCCTTAGGACCAAAACCATATAACTCAGTTAATACATGAAATGATGAACGATGTTGATAACTTGATTGTTTTGGAATGATTTCATTTGAATCTTTCAATTGCTATCTTTTGTTATTCATGTATTTGCTTCTTTTATCGATATTGAAGTATTCTTTTTGCCATGTTTTTAATCAACGTATAGACGCTGAGATTGCCGACTACGCTATCGATTTACACGTATCCAAATTTACACCGTCGAGGAGCAAGGCAAGCACCCCCTTGATCATTTTGATCCCAGATTTCATAATCCACTAAAATGTGATTAAGAATCTTCCTGCATGCTCATAATTTGATAAACTATTATTTTGTTACTTGGTAGATATTAACCCAAATTGATGGATTCCCTTAATCACATGGACATACGATCCATAAAAACCCTAGGAATGGTTTAGTTCATTGGGTATAATCGCTTATTAATCTGCATATGCTTAGCACTGCTTTAGATTAATGTCAGAAACATTTACACCCACACATCATTCTTTATGAAATCTTTTATAGTTTATTTAAGCGATGAAAGGATCTTGGTAGTTTAATAAAAATGAAAATAAAACTATTGCTTCGACGTGGGTGATTATTGGCAATAGCCAGGTTGTACATGTTTTAACGTGTACGTAGATAGGTGGAGTTATCGCCCATGTCACTTTAAGGACCGAACGAAGTGTCAGTGATCCAAGATTACCCGTACAACCACAATGCCGGTATGGTGACGGCTATAACCAATTAAGTTACTAAAAGCGATCTTGCATTATGGAAGGTAGTAGTAGTACGGGCATTCGAATATAGGTTTGCTCGAGGTAAGTGCCATCACCGAGGTGTTGACACTTGTCGATGCAACAGTATACGCCTTACTAATGGGGAGAAATGATCCGTATACACGATGTGCTTCTACCGCCATTTTCTAATGGGGAGGAATGATCCGTGCATACGATGTTCTTCGGCCGCCATTAGTAAGTCTGTCATCTTTGGTGGTGCAATGTCGTTTTAGTAATGTAAAGGTTATATATGGGTTTCACTGGCGACACACCAAAGGAAGTGTGTTATTAAGCTTTGCAAAAGGAAGTCATTATTTGTGGGTAAAGTCGTATAACTCTGCAGAGATAAAACTATTCGAATAGCCGTATCCACGGTCATGGATGACTTGGTGAACCCACACTAAGTTAGTTGTTTTCTAATTTTTGAAAACTTTGGTAAAAGACTTTGGAAAACGTTCTACGACTGATTAATGTCACTGGTCATTATATTTTTCTTTTGTAAGACCATGGAGGGTCTTGTTCGTTATTTTACTCACAAAGGGCTGTGAGTAAAAATGTTATTATTCTTTTATTACTTGTTATCTCAATTACTTATCAAACTGTCTTAAAGTTTTATTTATGCTTTCCATTACTATTCAGTATTTACAAATCAAATCTTCGCTTTATGCAAAACAACCGTAGAAACCCACTTTCTATTTCAAATTGCATATATTCCAGGAATTGCATACACTACAAAGTCTTGCGAGTACCAATGTACTCAACTTGCTTCAACAATGTTTTTAGGTGAAGAGCAGGATTATGATAATGACGGAAATGAATATGAGGAACCTGCGAGTTTTAGCGACGACTGATCTTTCTAGGTTCATCTCAGCAGTTGCCTGTGGAGTTATGGAATAGTTGGCACACTATGAGACATGGTTTTAATTTCCTGCTACTTTTGGTATTGTAATATCACTATAAAACTTGTGGTGTAATAAAAATGTGTATCTGTGTGGCTGTAATATCCAAATTGTGTTTGTGCGTGCCAGCCACTGATCATGGGAATGGCACAGGATGTACTTAAAGAGCCTCATATTTATGTTATTTACTGATATAAAAATGAGGGTCTCACAGTTTGGTATCAGAGCCAGGCTGCCTGTAGGTGAAACTTAGTTAGAATGGTCGTTAAGAGGGAAATTAAAATTTTGAATAGACACATTACACTTAGGAAAATAAAACTTGTTATATCTGTTATTAATTCTTTATTATGTTGTCTTCTACTCTTTACTTTTGTGCGTTATCGTTGCATCTTGCATTTAATCTGGAATACTAATTCCTTATTAAATGTGCAGATGGAAGGGTATTCGCCATGCTTCCACACCTCCGAGCGTCTGGGAACGGGATTGATGGGAGTCTTAGCACAGATGTTAGATTTTGCACAGTTTGAGACACCTCAATACACCGTCTACCAGAGGATGGCGAGTCCAGTTTCGGTAGAGTACATAGCTAGGATTGAGATCCCAGCTAGGACACAGTTCGGAGAGGCAGATCGTACTTTTGATGGTCGTGGAGCTTCGGTGTCTTCTGCGTTGAGCGATGTTGATTATATGGCCATCGTTCGACTGCGCCACGCTCTTCCAGAGATGGCGACTGTTTACCGGGAGATACCTGCTTTGTTGCCGAGGGGAGACACTAGTTACATAGATCCCGGGCCAAAGGCCTAATGAGCACTATAGGATCATAGTTGAGTTCCTTCATGCCGCCGACCGTTACCACCGTCGAGCAAGATAGAGTACTACGTAGCACGTGGGAGAGTAGCCTTTTTAGAGAACGCCATAGCTCCTTTCGTGGCTATGGGTTTGTTCTCTAGGTCAGCTCTTGGCGACGATGCTACTTTGTTGCCAGTCCAGGAGGTACCTGGTACTCCTACACCTAGGTCTGCTAGGGCCACTAGACGTTCCCGACGGGCTAGGATGTCCACAGGAGTTAGTCGTCCACGTCTGTCGCGAGTTAGACTTGGACAGGTCGCTGCAGGTGTACTGCGTCCCCGTGTGACGCAGGTTTACAGGCGTCGTGGTACCTTTCCCGCCACGGTGACTGACTCTACCCCTGCGGATCCTGTTGAGTCTACTGGCGAGGACGTTGTAGCGCCAGGTTTGGAGTAGGTTTACCTTGAGTTGTAGCAGCACATGTGGTCATGTAGCGTTGAGTTATGAGGTTGTCATACTTTTGTTGTACATGTTGTTAGAATGCAGTTGAATAAAGTGCTGTTACTGTTTATTTCTGTTTGTTTTGGTTCCTTCTCGTGACTTTCTAATGTTTTATTACAATTTCACGATGATGTGATCCCTTGTGTTTATCTTTCACAATATAACATAACATAATAACATACCTCCCTTGTTAATGAATTTCTTTAAGAATAATAAAATTTTAGGGAATGAAATGTTGCCTATTAACCAATGAAATTGAGTTTAAATTTTCAATCTGCCGGTCTAAATCATTTAATTACAATACATTATTTTCTCATCTGAATTGAAATTTCAGGATGCCTGTAACCAGATCTCTTCGCGGGATCTTGGAGAGTGAGGCATCGCAGGAGCCTTTTCCTCCTCGCGAAACATTGCCCACTCCAGCGCAACCTAATCCGATGCACCCTTCCGCAAGGGCTTCATCTTCTCATCAAGTGCCAGATCCACCTAATCCAGATTCAAATCCTAATCGGCAAGGTGGAATTCCGGAGGAGCAATTGCCAGGTCCGCCCACAATGGCGCAAGTTCTGGCAATGATTGAGCAAAACCGTCAAACCCACACACTTCTTCTGCAATGCTTAGTTCGAATACTTCCCACCAAGGAGTTCTGTTGGAGGAAGTGGTGGTGGTGCTCCACCATCAAGGTTGTCGAGTTTACAAGACTCGGCCTCCTACATTCTCTATCACTCTTGACCCATTGGGCGCAGATGGTGGCGAACAATGGAGAGCAAGTTGAACATTGCAGTGCAATGATCGAGAGAAAGTTCTTTATGCATCTTATCAATTGGGAGGAGCCGCTTGCTTTATGGTGGGAGAACTACCAAGCTATACTTCCAGTGGATCGATTTCATGGGAGGCTTTCAAGGATACTTTTCCGAACCCATATTCCTTCGATCGATGGATATCAAAAGACGGAATTTCTTGATCTCCGTCAAGGGAATCAGACGGTAATGGAGTATCTTAATCGCTTCAATTACCTTTCCGCTTATGCACCATTAGAAGTTACCCTGAAGCGCGCAAGTTGGAACGCTCGGATAACTTGAATGAAGAAATCAAGTGTGCATTAGCCGCCATTGATATCAATGACTTCCAAACTACGGTGGACAAGTCTATTCGAGTGGAGCATAGCACTCGAGCTGCCATGGAGTCGCGTAAAAGGAAATGGATGGCACGAGAAGAATGCGGTGCAAGTCCATCCAGGCCTCGCCCTGCACCTCAGGGTAATGTGCGACCACCTGCTCCGCCACCACAACAGAGGCGTCAAGGTCCTGCCCCTAGACCTCGGCTGCCTCCATCTCGTCCAGCGGGTAATATTGGAGCACGCCCAGTTGGGACTCAACCTCAAACTCCAAATGTTACTTGTTTCAAGTGCAAGCGGCTTGGACATTATGCCAATAATTGCCCAAGCAAGGGAGTTCCTCAGCAACCCCCTGGTCGTCCTCAAGGAGCTGGAGGACAACAAGCCAGAAGGCCTGCACCTGCTCAAGCCACCAATCAAGGACGTTTACATCATGTGACGGCGGAAGAAGCAACGGAAGCACCAGGATGTGGTTCAGGTATGTTCCCCGTCCAATCTATTCCCACTTTGGTGTTATTCGATTCGGTGCATCTCATTCCTTTATATCCAAGAAGTTCAGAGAATCACATCAAATCCAAACTAAATCTTTACCTATGTCCATGATAATCTATTCTCCTGGAGCAAAAATGAGAACTACTAAAATGTGTCCTAAGGTTAGCATTGAAATAAATGAAGTTTTATTTTATGCTGATCTTATTCTTATAGAAACCCAGGATTAGACATCATTCTTGGTATGGATTGGTTAGCTAAGAATAAAGGACAGATAGATTGTGCTAATAGATCCATATCTCTTATTAATCCTGATGGAATTGAAGTGAATTTTAGTTCCACCCAAAATCTTTCCAAATCAAGGTCATACTTAAATACATTGGTAATGGAAAAGATTAAATCTGTTCCTGTAGTTTCCAACTTTCCCAATGTATTTCCAGAAGAATTGCCAGGTTTGCCACCAGATCGTGACTTAGAGTTCGTCATTGATCTTATACCTGGTACAGCTCCAATTTCCAAAAGACCTTATCGTATGCCACCAAATGAGTTAGTAGAACTCAAAAAGCAAATTCAAGAACAATTAGATAAAAGTTCATTCGACCAAGTACTTCTCCATGGGAAGCCTGTCCTCTTTGTTAGTAAAAAGGATGGTAGTCTACGCATGTGTGTAGATTATCGTGCTCTCAATGATGTTACCATCAAAAACAAATATCCTCTACCCCGTATCGATGATTTGTTCGATCAATTAACCGGCGCCCAAATCTTCTCCAAAATTGATCTTAGACATGGCTATTATCAATTGAAAATCCGACCGGAGGATATTCCTAAAACAGCCTTTACCACTCGTTACGGCTTATATGAATATGTCGTAATGTCCTTCGGACTTACAAATGCTCCAAATTAGCTTTATGAGTTTAATGAATAAAGTCTTTATGGAGTATCTCGATAAGTTCGTAGTGGTATTCATAGATGATATCCTCATCTATTCCAAAAATGAAGAAGATCATACCCAACATCTACACTTGGTTATGGAGAAACTCCGAGAACATAAATTATATGCCAAGTTCGAGAAATGTGAATTTTGGTTGAAGGAAGTTGCATTCCTCGGGCATATCCTTTCCAAAGGTGGAATTTCTGTTGATCCCAGCAAAGTTCAAGCAGTCCAAAGCGGGAGCAACCAAAATCTGTTCCTCAAATCCAAGTTTCCTCGGTTTAGCGGGATATTATCGCGCTTTATCGAAAACTTCTCCAAAATCGCTAAACCTTTGACTCGGCTCTTGAAGAAGGAAAAGAAATATGAATGGACTCGAACGCGAAGCAAGTTTTACGGAATTGAAGAAAGCAGTTAACCACGGCCCGATCTTTGGTGTTACCCGACATCCATAAGAGCTTCGATGTCTATTGCGATGCTTCACGCAATGGTCTTGGTTGCGTGTTGATGCAAGAGATGAAAGTCGTAGCTTATGCTTCTCGTCAGCTTCGACCTCATGAACTTAATTATCCAACTCATGATTTGGAGTTAGCTGCAGTAGTGCATGCCCTCAAAATCTGGCGTCACTATCTTATTGGAAACAAGTGTGACATCTACACAGATCATAAGAGCTTAAAGTACTTCTTTACTCAGCCAGATCTTAATCTGCGGCAAAGGAGATGGTTAGAACTAATAAAGGATTACGACCTTAGTATTCACTACCATCCTGGTAAAGCTAATGTCGTAGCAGATGCTCTAAGCCGTAAACTCCATTGTATGACGGTGTCAGCATACACTGATCAATCTGAATTAGTAAAAGAGTTTCAGAAGCTTAATTTGGGAATTGTTGAAAAAGGATTTGTTGCTAATCTTCAAATGCAACCAAATCTGAAAACCCAAATTAAGACAGCTCAATTTAAAGATGGAGCTATATCTAAAATCCGAGAAGATATGCCATTTAAATAAGAATCAGAGTTTTCAGAAGACTCGGATGGTATACTTTTATTCAAAAACCGAATCTATGTTCCTGATGATCTAGAAATCAAGAATTTGATCCTGAGTGAAGCTCATGAATCACCTCTATCTATCCATCCTGGTAGCACAAAAATGTATCAAGATCTGAAGCGGGAATATTGGTGGCCCGGCATGAAAAAGGAAATCGCCGAATATGTCGCAAAATGTGATGTATGTCAGCGAGTAAAAGCCGAGCATCAACGCCCAGCTGGTCTTCTTCGACCCCTTGAAATTCCAGAATGGAAGTGGGACGATATCTGTATGGATTTCATTACCGCTTGCCGAGAACCGTAAAAGGGCATGATTCCATATGGGTTATTGTTGACCGACTGACTAAAGTTGCTCACTTTATTCCGGTCAAAACCAGATATTCAAGTCCCAAGCTTGCTGAACTATATCTAGAGAATATTGTTCGTCTTCATGGAATCCCTAAGACTATTGTGTCCGATCGTGGATCCCAGTTCACATCTCGTTTCTGGGAAAGTTTACATACTCTGTTAGGGACAAAGCTGAATTTCAGTACGGCTTATCATCCCCAAACAGATGAACAGACTGAACGGACCAATCAGACCCTGGAGGATATGCTGAGAGCTTGTGTGCTATCTTATGGCATGGATTGGGAGAAAAGCTTACCCTTTGCTGAATTCTCCTATAATAATAGTTTTCAAGCTAGTCTTCAAATGTCCCCTTTTGAAGCACTTTACGGAAGAAAGTGCCGAACCCCTCTCTTTTGGTCTGAAACTGGAGAAAGAAATTTCTTCGGCCCAGACATTATCCAAGAAGCTCAAGAGCAAGTTGACATGATTAGGAGTCGACTCAAAGAAGCCCAATCTCGTCAGAAGAGTTACGCCGACAATCGTCGACGTGAATTAAGCTTTGAAGTCGGAGATCATGTCTATCTGAAAGTTTCCCCTCTTCGCGGAGTTCGTCGTTTCCAAATCCGCGGGAAACTAGCCCCCCGATATATTGGACCGTTTCCAATTATCGCAAAAATGGGAGAGATGGCATATAAGTTGGACTTGCCACCTCAACTATCTGAAGTTCATAATGTCTTTCATGTATCACAGCTCAAGAAATGCCTTCGTGTGCCGACTGATCTCGCTAATCTCGATGATCTCGATCTACAACCTGATCTATCTTATCGAGAGCGTCCTATTCGCATTCTTGAAGAAGCCGAGCGACATACAAGAAACAAGATCCACAGAATGTTGAAGGTTCAGTGGAGTAATCATACTGAAGAAGAAGCCACGTGGGAGCGCGAAGATCATCTGATGAAAGAATTCCCAGACTTCTTTTAGTTTTCTTAGCCCTCGCAAATCTCGAGGACGAGATTTTTGTAAGGGGGGTAGATTTGTAACATCCTCAAATTTATAAAAGTTTAAAATCAAATATTAAAAATGTGAAATCAGTTTTGTGTGCATTTATTGATTTTAGGTCTATTGGTTGAATTATTTGTTGAAATGAATAATGGAATTGAGAAAGAAAAGAAAGGAAAAGAGAAAATGGTAAAATAGTAAAAGTGAGAAATTACCTTAGTAACTTTGGCCTAACCTTGGAATGCCCTGAATGTGGCTTCGGCTGGTCAAACATAATGTGAATGCCATTACAACTTTGGAATGATGGACTTTAGATTAAACTTAGTCTGGCTAATAAAAGGATTGTGTAGAATTCTTTAGTGCGTTCTAGGACCTGAAATTTTTACCGTGAGAAGATTTTATCTTTATCCTCAGGTATAAAAATTTACAAAAATTAATAAATATATTAGCTATTTATTTCTATTTTATTACTGCAGAACTGAATTTCTGTAAAATGTAGTAAATGAATTATTAGAAAATAAATAAGAATATTTTGGATATGAAAATTTTATAGTAGGTTACTATTCTAAATAAAAACCTACTGTAAAAGTTTCAAAATTTGGATGTTGTTTTGGTCCCCTGATAAATTGTGTTCCGAATGTGTTTATCTGTGCAGCAGCTACTGTCGGAATTTTCGTAAATTAACTGTAGACCTTTTAACCTCAAAATTTTACCAGAGGTGGAAAACTTACCCATAAAGTTAGTCAAAAAGTTTAGGAAAATCTGGCCATGATATGACCTTTCATTTAATTGCCCCAAGTCGGTTCAGCCTGATTTTTGCTAGGAAGTGAGACTTCCTTCTCTCACCGAACTGTGAGGCCCACGTGCACAGGCATTGCTGGCTGGGCTCCGCCGTCTCCAGAAACTGCCGGACGGTCCCGCTCCTTTCCAGACCCACCTGCCTGCCGCACATTTCTTTTCTCCCTCTCCTCCCCACCGACATGTGGGCCATTAAACCCCACACGTCAGGGTCATCTTCCCCGTTTCGTTCTCTGCCCCTCTCGTGCGTGAAGCCGAGCCAACCCAGGAAAAGCTCACGCCACCGCCTCTTATCCCTGTCTATTCCGCTGCGGCACCTTCGCAAACCCGAGGCCCTCTGCACAGCGTGCCACGCCCCTGCCACCTTATCATGCCCATACCGTGAGCTGTGTTCTGACCGAGAGAGCTCACGAAGAACCATTTGACCAGCCGCCAGCTAAATTGAGCGTTTAAACACTGTAATCACTACCCCTCATGTCTATTTAAGGATGCGGCACCTCACTAGACATCTGCGATCCACCTTGAACCCAAAACCGCCCTTAGTCGCCAAGTCCAAGCCTGTCTCTTCCAAGTCCGGCAAGGACCGAGTTGGGGGAAAATCGAAATTGTTGAGCCACGGTAAAGCATAGCTTAATTAACTTCGTTTGAAGCTCCCTTGAGTCCTCACGAAGCTTTTGCACCCATTATTTACAGCTCAAGCCTCCCGAAACGCTTCCGCACCAACGACATCCTCCGCCGCCACCGCTGTGCACGGTGAGGACGCTCTGTGCTGTTTCATTCTTTTGGCCAAGCCGTGTTTTAGCATCTCCAGAACCCATTAAAGCTCGTGCGCATGTTGAATAGACCTATCCTGAGCTGTAGCGTCGGCGCGTCGGCTATTGCTGTGGATCGCCGCCGTACTCCGGCGCCGATCTAGGTCTGGCCATCCCTAGGGTTGATGGATGGGCCCCTTAGATTCACTTGAACATGCTGATCATTTCTGTGGAACCCATTCGTCCGTTCCGGCCAAGCCTCGCCGCCGGCGAGCTCATTTCCGAGCACCTCTGCTCAGGGTCGCTGGCCGCTGGGACCAACCCGTCAGTGACTCGAGCCGATTCAAAAGCCCAGACGCGCGAAGCGCTAAAAATGCGTTTTCCTTTAAGGAAAACGTATTTCTTATTTTTTTTCCCGTTTTAATTAACGCGAATTGATTTATATGCATATAACTTTTTATCTGTAAATCCAAATCAAGTGAAACTTGTTTGTAAATTCATCATAAATCATCTAGTTTCATAATATGTAAAAACATTTGAAACTTCTTTAGGAATTTGAATCTGAATTTGAATTTAAAGCTTGAGATTTGAATATGTTCCATATAGAATTTTTGCAAATAAAGTCCAAATTGAATGAAACCAACTTTGTTGGAATCCTTGGGTCAAATAGTGTCTAAATATGTAATTATATTTGAATTTGGAATTAATTTGTGAAAATTTCACATTAGGACTTTATTTAATGCATATATTTAATATAGTTGCAATAACTTAATCAAAAAGCATCCAAAATAAATGAAACTTGTTTCTTTGTGCTCATTACACTAATTAGGATCATATGGTAATATGAAAGTTAGGGTGCACCATGAACTTTCATTAAATATGATTAGGATTGCTTTGCATACTAACTCATATTAGTACAATTGATCATACACCCTGAAAATGAATTTCATTATATTCAACTCTACAATCTTAGCTTCCTGAATTTGTAAATTAAAATAAAATAATACATAAAGAAAAGTAGTTGTCCTACATACCTTTATCCTTAGGACCAAAACCATATAACTCAGTTAATACATGAAATGATGAACGATGTTGATAACTTGATTGTTTTGGAATGATTTCATTTGAATCTTTCAATTGCTATCTTTTGTTATTCATGTATTTGCTTCTTTTATCGATATTGAAGTATTCTTTTTGCCATGTTTTTAATCAACGTATAGACGCTGAGATTGCCGACTACGCTATCGACGACACAGATCCAGCTTACACCGTCGAGGAGCAAGGCAAGCACCCCCTTGATCATTTTGATCCCAGATTTCATAATCCACTAAAATGTGATTAAGAATCTTCCTGCATGCTCATAATTTGATAAACTATTATTTTGTTACTTGGTAGATATTAACCCAAATTGATGGATTCCCTTAATCACATGGACATACGATCCATAAAAACCCTAGGAATGGTTTAGTTCATTGGGTATAATCGCTTATTAATCTGCATATGCTTAGCACTGCTTTAGATTAATGTCAGAAACATTTACACCCACACATCATTCTTTATGAAATCTTTTATAGTTTATTTAAGCAGTAAAGGATACTGGTAGTTTAATAAAAATGAAAATAAAACTATTGCTTCGACGTGGGTGATTATTGGCAATAGCCGGTTGTACATGTTTTAACGTAATGCGTAGATAGGTGGAGTTATCGCCCATGTCACTTTAAGGACCGAACGAAGTGTCCTGCGTGATCCAAGATTACCCGTACAACCACAATGCCGGTATGGTGACGGCTATAACCAATTAAGTTACTAAAACCGATCTTGCATTATGGAAGGTAGTAGTAGTACGGGCATTCCGAATATAGGTTTGCTCGAGGTAAGTGCCATCACCGAGGTGTTGACACTTGTCGATGCAACAGTATACGCCTTACTAATGGGGAGAAATGATCCGTATACACGATGTGCTTCTACCGCCATTTTCTAATGGGGAGGAATGATCCGTGCATACGATGTTCTTCGCCGCCATTAGTAAGTGCATCATCTTTATCGGTGCAATGTCAGGTTTTAGTAATGTAAAGGTTATATATGGGTTTCCCTGGCGACACACCAAAGGAAGTGTGTTATTAAGCTTTGCAAAAAGGGAAGTCATTATTTGTGGGTAAAGCTGTATAACTCTGCAGAGATAAAACTATTCGAATAGCCGTATCCACGGTCATGGATGACTTGGTGAACCCACACTAAGTTAGTTGTTTTCTAATTTTTGAAAACTTTGGTAAAAGACTTTGGAAAACGTTCTACGACTGATTAATGTCACTGGTCATTATATTTTTCTTTTGTAAGACCATGGAGGGTCTTGTTCGTTATTTTACTCACAAAGGGCTGTGAGTAAAAATGTTATTATTCTTTTATTACTTGTTATCTCAATTACTTATCAAACTGTCTTAAAGTTTTATTTATGCTTTCCATTACTATTCAGTATTTACAAATCAAATCTTCGCTTTATGCAAAACAACCGTAGAAACCCACTTTCTATTTCAGCCTGCATATATTCCAGGAATTGCATACACTACAAAGTCTTGCGAGTACCAATGTACTCAACTTGCTTCAACAATGTTTTTAGGTGAAGAGCAGGATTATGATAATGACGGAAATGAATATGAGGAACCTGCGAGTTTTAGCGACGACTGATCTTTCTAGGTTCATCTCAGCAGTTGCCTGTGGAGTTATGGAATAGTTGGCACACTATGAGACATGGTTTTAATTTCCTGCTACTTTTGGTATTGTAATATCACTATAAAACTTGTGGTGTAATAAAAATGTGTATCTGTGTGGCTGTAATATCCAAATTGTGTTTGTGCGTGCCAGCCACTGATCATGGGAATGGCACAGGATGCACTTAAAGAGCCTCATATTTATGTTATTTACTGACATAAAAATGAGGGTCTCACACGTATGGACCCTTCTTTTTGGTTGAAGAGCCAAGTGCGAGCAGCCCCATCCAGGACCATCGGGAGATAGTTCGCCATCACCCCCTCATCGCCTCCGGTAGCCAGGATAGCGGTGGTATAGATTGAGAGGAATTCGTCTGGGTTCTGGGTCCCGTTGAATCTCTCAATATGCCCAGGCTTAAACTTGTTCGGCCATGTGACGCTCCGAAGAGAGCTCGTGAAGGCCTGACAACCAAAGCTCAGGGTCTCACGGTGGTATCCTCGGCCGTGAAGGTCTTTACGAGCGTCCTCCGTCCATCGCCCCATGCGTGGCCCAAGCCGGGAGAAGACTTCGCGAGGATAGTGTGCTGACGACCGCTCGGTCGTGGAGCGTTCGGAACGCTCGTAATCCGGGTGGATGTAAGCATGCCGTTCCGAGGTAGCTCGGGAGTTGCTCCGAGGTTTCTCGCGGACCGGATTAGCAGTCTGGGGCATTCTCCGAGCATGGCTCCGAGATTCGTCCCTGTGTGAGCGGACGGGAGTATGCCCTCGATGGTCCCGGGAAACACTCCGGGCACCTTGGTTGCGAGGAGGATCCCAGGTGGTGCCTGGCCGCTTCATAGCGGTCGCGCTTAGCAGCCCCCGAGGATTCCACCTCAGGCTCGACACGGCTCCCAGCCATGTTAACATGGCGAGAATGAGACGAGCGTGAAGGGGACATCATCGTATCTCCTTGGGACGCTGTCTCACGGTCGAACTCGATGTGGTTCGGTATGTCCAGACCATCATAGAGTCCGTCATAATCATCCTCGTCGTCACCGAGGGCAATGCACGGAGAACGGAGGACCTGTCCTCGTGCTCCGGATTCCGGGGTAAAGCTCCCAGATTCGGTATGGCCTGCAGGATCGGTCACACCGGCCACGCCGCCGCCGGCGTAGTACATGTCATCATCATCAATGTCGTTGAAGGCACAGAGACTCCGAGTATCTCCCGAATTCGACATCCTCGAGGATCCCAATTCGCACGGGAATCACACTGTCGATCCCCACGGACGGCGCCAGCTGTCGACGATTGGAGAACGGGCTCCCGCCGAGCTTACTTGTTGAATGAGGGATCAACAGGGCCCCCTTCGCACGAGCAAGGGGAAACGTCCGAGCAATGCCAAGTTGGGAGAAACACGCAGTGTTTATCCTGGTTCGGGCCTCTCACTGTCGAGATAACAGCCCTACTCCAGTGTATTGTGTTTATGGTTGGTCAAAAAGGTCCCCCTTTTATAGGTGTTTTCGGGGGGATTAAATACAAAAGCTCACGTTGTACAAAAGGTAACTACCCCCTAGATTTACGCCATGCGTCCATATCCGTAGCGCCCACGATCCGGAGCCCTTGATCTGTGCGTTATTTTGAATTTCCGGTGCGCCTGCCCTTGATCTCCGGTGGATTGGCTGCCACTTTCCTTTCTAACGGTTTGACCGAGTCCCCCGACCATTCACCCGGGCATCCGTGTGGCCTTCACAAGCATGGTTGCTCGTTGTCGCCCAGTATGGTCGTAGGCGAACGGGTAGGCACGTATGCTCGGGCGTTGTATTGTTCAGACGCTCTCCCGAGCATCTTCCGATGATGCCGTATGGTCGATACTTTCAGGATCTTCTGGGGGTACAATGGTCTTTTTATCGAATAGTCAATCCCCGACAGGTCTCTATCCATTGCAGCAAACTGTCTTCCTCAAAAATTTGAAGCCATACCTACACAACATCAGTCCTTTGCCATGATCAAGTCCTCTCCCACGCTATGGCACAGAAGACTTGGACACCCTGCGTCTCCAATAGTTCAGCATGTCCTCCACCAAAATAAAATCCCTAGTGTGTCAAAAAATGAAAGCTTTGTATGTGATGCTTGTCAACAAGCAAAGATACATCAGTTGCCCTACAGTTCATCCTCTCGTGTGTCATCCTTCCCACTTGAACTAATACATTCAGATGTATGGGGACCAACTCTTGGTGTACGCAAAGCAACAAAATCATGGAGGCATTGTGATCTCTTTTCTAGTCCGATGACTTCATTTTGATCTTCTTATGCAGCATGCATGAGCTTTCAATATGATCCTCTCACTAACTAAGCAAGCCATTTGCATGTGTCCTTCCTTCTGCATTGCCATTGCACCATTGCTCTCGCGAAGTGATCACTTCTCTGACCTTTGTTATATACCTCATTTTTTGCAGAACTAATCCCCTCCCAACTAAAATTGCAAATATAGCCTGGGAGTGCGCAAGAAGCTGGCCTGTTGCGGAGGGTGGGCACGGGAGCAGCGACGGCAGGCGTCGCAATAGCGGTGTGCCGTGTTCGAAAAGAGCCTAGATTTACAGCAAAAAAAAAAGTAAAAGGGGCTAGAAAAGTGATTAGCTCTACTCTGGCATGTTGTTATCTGCACACTCTGTACTTCTCCTCTGCACCTCTTTTCTTAGATTAATAAATCCAAAACAACATCTAGAGTTATCACTTTTCTAGACTGGTGTGTGTGATTTTGCAGATTTAGCCCTTCCCGAATGCAATTGCAAAAACACTATGTGTTTCTATGGTCAAGGATATAGCTATTTTTGTAATTGCGTTCAAAAAAAGTCAATTTTTTTTAAAAAAATTTGTTAAAGACCATAGAAACGTGAAAGGTGATGGTTAGAAATATGGCTATTTTTACAATTACGTTTGAGAGGATCCAAATATTTTTTAAAAAAATTATTAAAGGATTATAAAAGTGATTGATTTTTCGTATGAATCGATTGCTGCGGTAGTAGAGTCCTTGGTCGCATCATTTTTTGTTTATGCCCGTCACGATAGCTATATGATTTGACATCAATGCAGATCTAGCTACGTGGCATGGATGCAGTGCAGTCCGGAACAGGCCCATAGGCTCCTCCTCGATCAGTTCACATGCATGCGTTGGCCATGAACTCCTAAAATTGTATGTTAAGACTTCAAGAGTGCACAGTTTCAATCAAGGTTTACATTACCGATTTGGCCTTAAAAATTGTCCCGATCGGTACCAATTTTCGTCGATAATAGATAAAAAACCGAAGAGTTTTATAATCAAACTTTCTGAAGAAATAATTAAAAAATTTATTTTCACCGATAATCGCTACAGTCTTATTTTGAAGATCTCATCGTAAGGAACACGGTGGTTGAAATGGATGGTAAATTGGATGTTTGGTTCAAAAGATACGAGTTTTTGAAATTTTAATCAGGAACATGCAGCTGAATTGGAATTGGGGTTGGGCCGCAGGCTGAGAGTGGCACGTTGCTATCCGCCGCCCGAGCAGTGAATAAATAGCTCTCGGGAGTTGAATATTAGTTCCGGAGGCTGGGCCATCGCGGCCCAAGCTTCAACATATACTTTGGAGTTTTTTTTTTAAAAAAAAGACAGTAGTTGAATAAGTCAAGTGCAAGTCCCGAAACTTTTTAAGCTTCAGTAATCAGTTTCGGGAACTTTTTAAACTTCTTCCGAAAGCTGATGTTAATCAAAACATGAGCATACGCAATTGTTAATCAAAACATGCATGACGGTTTATTGACAGTCTCAAAAACACATGCACGCATCCTACCGGTGTTAAACTCGGGAGAGAGAGGAGCTCCACGCGTTCTCCTGCTGTTTTGCGAAAAAAAAACCCTCTTGTTCTTCTGAATTACGTATAGATCTCTGCGAATTTACGAATAGGTCTTTTGTAATTTTCTCTGAGGAGAAGAATTTTTTTTTCACGTTTAGGTCCCCCGTTTGCCGTTTTACGAAAAGAGGCCCCCATTAAATATGAATCGCGAACGAACATTTTTCTAATTTTTCGGGATAGCGATCAGGTCCAAAAATATAACAAATAGGTCACCGCTCTTTACGTTCAGGTCATTTATTCATTTTCCCCGAAAAAAATATTTCTGTCAACAGAAAGATGTGTACTTTTTCCCAAGCTCGGCCTCTAAGGGTTCTCGAGTCTTAATTTTTTTTGAAAATACGTCTATGTATGGTTTGGGATACCATTTTTCTCGGTGTCCAAACATCATACGAGTATGGTTTGGAACTGCAAATTGTGTTTTCACTGTCGAGAATTTGTCGCGCCCAAACATCATACGAGTATGTTTTCGAACCGCAAATTGTGTTTGACTGTGAATTAATGAGCCTAGCAGATATCTTCTCGTAACGCCAACTGAAACCACTCCTTTAATTCCTCTCATTTCGATGCCTTCGTCTGCTTCTTCTCCGGTGCCTTCGTCTGCTTCTTAATTTTCTTTTTGTTCTCACGCCAAAGACTTCCATGTCGTCGCGCGCGCTGCTTAGTTTGTTTCCGTCCGAAATACTTCCCAAGTCGTCGTTTTCTGCATCTATCAAGGGAGATAATTATGATAAAAGATGGTACTCCCTGTAGTTTGGTACGGTGTTTTAAAGACCGTGTCGATGTCCAAAACGACAGATATTATCAAACTGAAGAAAGTGCCCGACGGTTTGGGTCGTGCCCGTGCCAGCCCGGCACGGAGGCGGCATGGACGGCACGGCGCCTTGCCAGCTTTGGCAGGGAGATTGAAGACGCGATACTTCTTGCAGCAAGCTGCCCCGACACTTTCTAACTTTTCTAGCAACTTGCATCCGACGTGCGGTACAGCTGCCATCTGCGTCGTACGGCTGGACTGAATATATGTGGCTCTCGATCTCACGGAGAAACCACCAGCAGTACTCGAGCTAAACAAGCAAGAGAGCTACGCACGCACCGATCGAGCATGGAGTTTGCGACGGGAGCCATGAGCAGCCTCCTCCCCAAGCTGGGCGAGCTGCTCAACGACGAGTACAAGCTGCATACGGGCGTCAGGGAGCAAGTCAGGTCTCTCTCACAAGAGCTTGAGATCATGCATGCTGCCCTCCGCAAGGTCGGCGAGGTGCCGTGGGACCAGCTCGACGAGGCGGTCAAGCTCTGGGCACGCGATGTCAGGGAGAAGTCCTACGATATGGAGGACACCGTCGATACCTTTCACGTGCGCGTGGACGGCTGTGAGGCCACCAACCAGCGGCACGGGCTCAAACGGCTCCTGGAGAAGATGGGCGAATTGTTCCACAAGGGCAAGGCTCGCCGTCAGATCGCTAACGTGATCAAAGAAATCAACAGCCGAGTCCAGGAGGTGGCCAACAGGCATGGCAGGTACACACTCGACCGCATCGTAGCTAAGCCTGCCGCAACGTCGTCGACCATGGATCCTCGCCTCTTGGCTATGTACAAAGATGCGGCACATCTCGTCGGCGTTGACGAGCCAAGGGACGCGCTCATGAAGATGCTGTCCGAGGGTGGGGATGATGCGTCCAAGAAGAAGTTGAAGACTGTCTCAGTTGTTGGGGTTGGAGGATTGGGCAAGACCACTCTTGCCAAAGCAGTGTATGACAAGCTTAAAGCGGATTTCGATTGCGGAGCTTTTGTTCCGGTTGGTCAGAATCCTGACATGAAGAAAGTTTTCAAGGACATTCTCATTGGTTTTGACAAGAAAAGGTACACGAATTTACATATGACAATGTTGGATGAAAAGCAGCTCATCGATGAAATCCGAGAATTCCTTGAGAACAAGAGGTACGCGTGGATCACCGAGCTAGTACCCCTAGTCATCAACTTAAAGTTACCTTCTTTCGTGTCACCTATGATTAAGGGCCAGATGTTTTGTTTTTTTCTGAGAATTTCTATCATATTTCTCTTTTTTCTTAGCGACTCTCATGAGGTAAAGATAGATATTTAGTAAAGGTATATAAGAAATATTGCACTAATTTTGCATTAAAATATGGATGGAGGGAGTATGTCCTCATCTCCCTCTTCGGTGCATGTTTCTCTCTCCTAGCTTTTCTTTCTTCAAATAGTATGATGTTTCTCTCTTCTAGCGCCTTGCTTTTATAGATTCTTCAAATAGTTTTACTAATCCATGGCTCTTGCGCCGTAATGCGCACGGATGTGTAGGTATTTTATTGTCATTGATGACATATGGGATAAGAATCTATGGGAAGTAATCAGATGTGCTTTGGTTGATAGTTGTTGTGGAAGTAGAATAGTCGCAACTACTCGTATTTCAGAAGTTGCCAAAGATGTCGGTGATGTTTATAAACTAGAGCCACTTTCTCGTGGTAACTCTGAGAAACTATTCAATACAAGACCGGATGATTGTGAAGGCGAGTGTCCCCGTAATCAATCCACAGAGGTATATGATAAAATTTTGAAGAAATGTGGTGGTGTACCATTAGCTATTATTACAATAGCAAGTTTGTTGGCTGGTAAACCGGTGGGGGAGTGGTCTGAGGTGTACAGCTCCATCGGTTTTGGCCATGCAGATAACGACGATGTGGAGAATACTAGAAAGATATTGTCTTTTAGCTACTACCATCTACCTTCTCATCTAAAGGCTTGCTTATTGTATCTAAGCATATTTCCGGATGATTATTTGATCGATAAAAACATGTTGATATGGAAGTGGATAGCTGAAGGTTTCGTCCATGAGGAACAAGGGATAGGATTATTAGAGGTTGGAGAGAGATACTTCAACGAGCTCGTAAACCGGAGCATGATCCAACCGGTAGAGCTCCCAGATGGAGGGTACGTACGTGGTTGCCGTGTTCACGATATGGTGCTCGATCTCGTCCGTTCCTTGTCGGGAGAAGAAAATTTTGTTACTATATTGGACAATAGGCAACCAACGTCTCCACCAAGCAGCAATGCTCGTAGGTTAGCTGCTCTTCAAAAGAGACTCGAAGACCAAAATCCACTGGCTGATATGAATGTGCAACATGTGAGGTCATTCATTGCCACCCTGTGTAGTGCCAGCACGATAGTATCCCCAAGCTTTAGAGTTTTGCGTGTACTAGCTATAGAAGATTGTAACTTTATGGAAGCAGGTTACAACAGCCTCGAGTATCTTGGGGATCTACTTCACCTGAGGTACCTCGGACTAACAGGTACACCCGTTGGTGAGCTCCCAAAAGAAGTTGGCCATCTAAAGTTTCTGCAGACACTGGAGTTGAATGGAACTGGCATAGGAGAATTGCCGTCGAGCGTCGGCCTGCTAACCCAATTAATGTGCCTACGTGCTGATAGGAAGACAAGGTTGCCGGATTGGATTGGGAAATTGACGTCGCTGCAAGAGCTGTGGATATGGCCTGCTGCTGCTGACAATTCTGCAGGATTTGTGAAGGAACTGGGCAGCTTGAGGGAACTGAGGGTGCTCGTCACTGAGATTGATGTATTGGACGAGTGCCTGGAGAGAGCTTTGGAGGAGTCTCTAGGCAATCTGCGCAAGTTCCAGATTGTGAATATCGTGGGGAAGGGTGCCACGTGGGAAGCAGGATTTGTCTGCCCTCGACATCTCCGGTTCTTGTCTTTATCATGCTTGGAGTTCTCTAGGCTGCCGGCATGGATTAATTCGTCGCTTCTTCCGAACCTCTCCTTCTTACAAGTGTATGTGCATGTTGTGCAAGAGCAGGACATGGAAACCCTTGGGAGGTTGCCGGAGCTCCGTCACCTCAGTCTGCGGTCGAGGTACACCCAAGTGGTAAGCAGCAGCATTATTGGTGGGGATGGGCAGCACTTGTTCCACAAGTTGAGATTCCTCAGGACGAGCCTTGCTTTTCACTCGAGAATGCCAAGCCTTGAAGCCTTTGAGTTTATGGTCCCAGTCCAGTTCCTAAAGGATGCCAACGTTGGTTTTGACAATCTTGGCTTGGACAACCACCACCTCCCTTCGCTCCAGGAAGTCACCGCTCAAATCGACTGTAGGCTCGCCAGTCCTGCGGAGGTGCAGGAAGCAGAGGCGGCGTTGAGGCGCGCAGCCGCCGTCCATCCCAACCGTCCCGTCCTTCAAATGGAAAGGCTATGGGAAGATGACATGCTTCTATCGCCAGTGCTGCAGGGGTGGAGGAAGCAGAGGCGGCTCTCATTTTTTTAACTTCCTTTGGTTGTTGTCGGACAACCCTTGCGTGGAGACATTCAGCGTTTCCATGGACTCTGAGGATGGTAGGCTTGGGGAGGTGGAGGAAGCGGAAGCGGCTCTCAGGTTCGCAACGCACGTCCATACCAACCATCCCACGCTTGAAATCAAGAGACGCAACCAAGACAAGATGATGCAATCTGACCAGCACCAACAGGTTCCCGTCTATCTTCTTCTTCTTCCTATCCCTTACTACATGTACTGCTGCTGCTCATGCTTATTACCAAATTTTAATTACTACTTTCTTTTCTCAATTCCAGCCGGGCAACGAGAGACCGTCTAATTTTAATTACCAAATTTTATGCGTTATATAATAGAATACCACGCTGCACCGCTCGTTACACGGGCAATCGGCTAGTTCATACGCGGTATACGTGATTTGTTGCTGCCCGTCACCTAGTATGCCGTGATCCAGACTTGCAAACGATGTGACATTGTATCTGTATATATACTTACTAGTTGGATGAGCTCTGTTTTCCGGTACCTCTCACTAACTAAGCAAACCATTGCAGCTACACGAGCAGAGCAGGAAGTGATTTCGTCGGCATCGATGGACTCAATCGTCCAAGCGTCTCCCCTGTTGCCTCCAAGCAAATACAGTCAAGATCAACAGTATACTTGCCATGGCGTTAATAAATGGGATAATTGGATATATGCCACTGCGGAACCGCTTATTCGAGATTTGCCATCATTCATTTGCTTCTTCGAACGATGCCATTATAAAACCGTGCTTATTCGAAATAGCTAGTTTGGCTTTCATAATCTGTTCTGTTAATGGAGACAGGTATTCCTATATTCATCCAATCCAATCCGGCCTGCATGGCGTGCAGATACCAACTGCCTCCAGAGTCTGTTCCATTTCGATCCATTTGATGAATTATTATGCGTATTGAACACGGAAACTCTATTTCTGGGTGATTAAAAAAAGACGTGTTTCTAGATGTCTGGAATAGCCACTATAGTGGATTCTTTCAATGAAGAGTTTCTTTACACAAGACCATTAGAGGAGACTGAGTTACCATTTCAACCTAGAGATTTAGATCATTCTGCCGCACAAAAGAAAGCTTGTATTTAAATTTTAACTATTTTACAATATATCGATAGTCATATTAGTTAATTTTGGATGTCTCTTTTTTAAGTCCCCATCTTTGGAACTTTCTGGCTCCGCCACTGGTCAGACATCCTGCGTCCTGAAGTTTCGCCGAAAAACATCAACAACATAGGTCCTCCGTGATCCCCATACATTTCCTGCCCCTTCATGCTTTTCAAAACCCCATGCTAAAGCCGTCGACACACACACCCAAACTGCCGAGACAGAATGTTGTCGACAGTGCTTATATTTTTTGGTTTGAGCAATGCATATAATCACTGTTGTAATGTGCCATTCTGATTTTGCAATGTTTACACACCAGATTAGATTGTGTTTGGGCCGCGTTGCTGTTAAACCTCTGAAGCAAATCACACCCTGTTTCTTATGTTCCATTGCTGATATATTATGCTATTTGATGCTGTGTGCAAGGTTGCTAACTTGCAAACATGGGATGAGTGCATGGAAGGTGTTAAAGTTATAATACTGTTTGAGTAAATCACACCCTGGAGTAACGCAATGCAATCAAATTTGTTGGTTGGAGATTGGAAACCGACCAAACACGCACTTGAACTCTGTTGGTTACGTAGAGATTACAAAAAGGTCTAAAGAAAGAACAGGCATAGACCTCAACAATACTCAAACTAAGAACAAGTGGGATAAGTTGAAAGTTGAATTTACAACATGGAATAAGTTGTTGTTGAGGCAGACAGACGGGGGTTGGGACCATGAGAAAGGTACTCTCGATCAGGATGATGAATGGTGGGAGAAGGCAAAGAAGGTTAGTTTGTGCACATATTTCTAATGTGCTAGGACATTCCATGATTATTGAACTAATACATGTTTATTATCAATTTGCCAGGACATTCCAGGTTGTGGCAAATTTAAGAAAAAAGGTATTCAAAACGAAGACCTTCTTCGACAGATGTATCGTGATATTTCCAATGATGGTGGAGACCATTGGACTCCTATGGGTGCCACCCCAGTAGCACCTTATGCAAATAGTGATGCACAAAATGTAGCTACACAAGACTGGGAGGATGAAGGCATGAATGATGATGTGATTCCTGATGATTCTCCCAGCACTAGTAATTTGATGAGGTTTTAAACTGCTTGGTTGCTATGGCAAAAGATTACCTAAGACCTCAAGATCCTAATTTCCAAACTGCCCATAAGAGGATTAGAGATGATAAGAGAGCTTATCCACACTTGAAAGATTGCATTGGTGCTCTTGATGGAACTCATATTCATGTATCTCTTGCACCTGAAGAGCAAATAAGGTATATTGGAAAAAGTGGAATTCCAACTCAAAATGTGCTCGCAGTTTGTGACTTTGATATGCAATTCACTTATGTGTCAACTGGTCAACCGGGAGCAATGCATGACACAAGTGTATTGTACCATGCGATTAGAGTGGATCGAGAGTTCTTTCCACATCCTCCACAAGGTAATGCACTTTCAAATATTCATGAAATTTACATAAGTGAGTTATATTGAAATAATAACTTGTTTTAACTTTTTTATTTTGACAGGCAAGTACTATGTTGTTGATGCGGGCTATCCTAACCGTCCTGGGTACCTAGCACCATATAAGGGAGAAAGATATCATTTATCTGAGTGGCATAGAGGCATGGAACCGAATACTCCTACGGAGAAGTTCAATAGAATACACTCATTCGTGCGTAATGTTATTGAGCGATCATTTGGAGTATTGAAGATGAAGTGGTAAATCCTGTACAAGATGCCAAGCTATCCGATGCACAAACAAAAAATGATTGTTGCTGCTACTATGGTGCTTCATAACTTCATACGTGAGCATGCTAGTGGGGATTAGGACTTTGAAAAATATGATCGAGATCCTAACTACATACCTACCATCCCAGAAAGATACAACAAATATGCAGTTCCTTATCAAGCGTCAGATGGGACAACTACTCAACCAAATATTGTGACTATGGATGCATTTCGAGATGAATTGGCAACTGCTATTGCGCTTTCATGGAATTAATCTTATTTTTTCCTATATGTTATTTGATGGAACCACTTCACTTATATATTTCATGGAATTAATCTTATAGTGTGGATCAATTTCTTTTTGTAATGGTATAAAACAAAACTTATATATTTATAGTGTGGATCAATTTCTTTTTATAATAGTATAGAACAAATTATTGACCACAAAACATGAACCGGTAAACATGATGGCGTATGTCACAAACCATGGAAAATTTCTCCTGTTCAGAAGATAGCATGCCAAAACGCCATGCCAAAGGCATATACACGTGAATTCCAACACAACTACTTGGACTCCTATACAAAACGCCATGCCAAAGGCATAGACACGTGAATTCCAAAGTTGAGGCATCAATTCCAAAATTAGCTAAATTAATGACAGGATTAGGTAAAAGGGTAATGTTGACCATTCACCATCATTTTAGGATCTGGAGCTAATCTCATGGCCAAACACCACAACTCCAACTCTAGTTTTGCAGTGGAGCTGCTCTACAGTGGAGTTGTGGAGCAGAGCTGAAAAAATGGAGCTGGAGCTCTGCCAAACACCCCCTTATTCCCTGTTTGGCAGAGCTCCAGATCTCAGCTCCACCTTGGAGCTGAAACTTGTAGATTAAAATAAAATGACTTAAGTTTATAATTTTTTTCTAAAATATACACAAGATGATCTACCTAAACACTCTTAATATACCCACAGCTCCAGCTTCACGAATCTGGTGGAGCTAGTAATACCGAGCTCCACCAACTCCACGAATTTGGTGGAGCTGGAGCTCTACCAAACACCTTATATATACATACAGCTTCAACTCCGTGAATCTGGTGAAACTAGGAATACCTAGCTCCACGATTTGATAGAGCTGGAGCTCTGCCAAACACCCATTTATAGTAAAAATCTATCAGGGATAGATTCGGATTCACTCACAATGAAACCGTTCGAACGTATTTAAATAGCAACTAAAAAACTAATTATATCTCAACAAATTTAAAAGGTATGGCTAGTTTGAGGGCAAACTAAGGGCCTGTTTGGATCCATTAGCAGCTAATAGTTAGCTAGCTAACTATTAGTTGGAGAGTGTTTGGATCCATCAGCTAATATGTGACTAATATATGCTATTGTCCATAATACCCATGCTATTAAATGCTATTGGTGGTAGACGCAAAGGGTATTTTGGTTAAATGCCACCTATTAGCTGCTATTAGCTGGGTTTGGCTAGCTAATGAGATAACCATTAGCTGGGTGCCCAGCTAATAGTTAGCTGATCTATTAGCTGGAGGTGTTTGGGTCCACTCCAGCTAATTTTTAGCAACTAACTATTAGCTGCATGGATCCAAACAGGCCCAAACAAATCTAACAAATTTAGTCACAGGAATTTAATGATCTGGACACCACCCCAGTGTAGCTCGTATGTGTTATGATATGGATAGAATCCGTATCCCCGGAGAGAAGGACTCTATCCATGGTGGGCGAATCCGAATTTATCTCCAGGGGTCCTCCACTATATATATAGGGCATTGCCTTGTACAGAAATCAATCAATCTAATAAAGAGAGAGGTTTCCCCCTTGTATGGTGTGCTTCTCCTTTCTTCTGTTCGCATGATTGCTTAGTGTGCCGTGGATTGGCGTGGATGAACGATCTTGTTTCACAACACGTTATCAGCACAAGTCTCTACCACAAGAAGCGGAGAATCGTCGACTATGACGAACGACTACTACCGGCGATTGATCGCCCGATCTGATCTGCAATCAACTCGTCATCAAGCCGGCATCTACTCGGATCGCCGAAAAAGTCCTACGCGACTCTATCCTACGCGATAGTCAACACATACGGCATCAAGAACGTAAGTAATCGCGCATGATCAAAATCCTGCAGATTGTCTCATTGGATGTATTAATCTAATACACTGTTAGAGATCGTTCTTGATATGTTACTATTATTGTCTCATTGAATGTATTGAAAGCTCCATACCCTGGGTTTATTTTCTAGCTTTTGCCATGTTTAATATGTGAAAAATTAATTTTTCCTGTTACTCAAGTAATTCTGAAAATTGTTCAAATATTAACGGAGAATTGCAAAATTTGCTAGAAAATTTTGAGGACATGAGTAGTTGGGATTTGATTTCAGTAATGAAGGATCATATGCAAGACAATTGGTGTCTAGGAAAACACACATGAGGCTTGGTTCTTTAATTGGCACCCGGAAACGGGAAGTGCTCCCTCCCTCATGTGAGCCCTAGGGGCGGGTTGACCTGGCCATGAGTCGAGCTGACGAAGACATTCATTACCTGTTTTCACTCCCAACCAGCAAGAGTTACATAAGATGTAATTAGCATTATGCCGCGTTTAATTGATGTTGGAATTTATTTTCTGTTATTAAGTAATGCTGGAAAATTGTTGTATAATTAACATAAAATTGCTAAATGCTAGGAAAATTCTGGGAGAATTGTGATAATTATCTACTGAATAGATATAAACCAAAACTTTATTGATTCAATGAGGATGCATGCAAAATAATATTTTACCAGTAGTAAAATTTTGTATTGCTTGCATATAGGATATGTCTAACATCGTAAAAAGGGAATTTGTTGTGCTTGCCATGGATGACAGCAATTATCTCACTTGGGCAATGGATGCCAAAATCAACCTAACACCTAGAGCTCTTAGAGCTGCTATTGCCCAGCCTGAAACTGGTGCACTTGCTATACCCGAACCCGCAAAATGCGCTACTTTACATTTCCTGAGGCACCATCTTCATCCGGACCTGAAGGCTGAATACTTGATGGAGGAGAACCTGCTGGTATTATGGAATTCCCTAAAGGAACGCTATAACCAGCAAAGATCTGTGTTGTTGCCAGAAGCACAACGAGAATGGACCCTCCTACGCATTCAGGATTTCAAATCTGTGGTAGCATATAATTCTGCAATGCACAAACTTGTCGCTAAATTAACGCTTTGTAAACAGGAAGTTACTGATGCTGAAATGATCGACAAAACCTTATGCACCTTCCACCCTAACATGATGATATTACAGCAACAGTACCGTCATGCAAAGTACAAAAAATACTCCGAGCTTATTAGTGTTCTGCTAGAAGCAGAAAAACATGATGAGCTCCTGTTGAAGAATCATCATGCAAATGCTAATGGAAATCAAGCAAGTGGTGGCCTTCCAGAGGGTGTTCGTGCAGGCCTGGAGCACCGCCAACGTGCGCTTCACGCTCATCGTCTGCAAGGCCTTCGGCATCGTCGAGAAAACAGCCTACACAGTCGTGCCATCCGGCGTCAGCACGGTGCTGATCGAGAATGGTGACTCGTTGGTGTCCATCCCCGTTAAAATCAATTTCTCGGTTTAGTTTAATTTCTTAACCCTCTACAAACAGAGTAGTATTCAGCATCGTGTTGAATATATAATGTTAGTGTGCACTTGTTCCTCTTAGGCTTCTTTCTTACCAGAGTTGCATCAAATCAAGGTTTGTTCAGTTTTCACATTTATTCTTGAACTTTTTAGCTGATATAATATCTGAAATCCACATTTTTTGACGGAATACATCAACAGTTTAGAGTCTGAGGAAAGATAATCCATAAATATACGCGCGCGCACACGGCATCTGTATGATAAACGCCTAAAATAAACACTACTGTAAGAGGCGTAGTTTACCACTGATAATTGTAAACAGGCACATGAATAGATGACCGAAATTTTAGTTGAGCAAAGCTCGATCATCTCAGGATCGTTCTTTGATGCCAAGGTTGTGCTATTTATATCAATCTAGATGGAAAATAAGGTTTTCCTTTATCAAACGGATAGTTTTCCTTTATCAAACGAACGAGCCCACACTAACAATGTCAAACGGATAGTTTTCCTTTATCAAACGAACGTGCACACACTAACAATGTCAAACGGAAGGAGTACCATAGCAATTAATTGCAGTTTTCTTGGTACACTCTTGGTGTACGCAAAGCAAGATCCCGTGGTAAGATCACGGTCGCCTAAGTTGGGGCGAAGGCTGGGGAGACAGCCGGCGGTTTTGGGTTGATTGTCAGCTTAACGTTCTGAGTACTCTGCCCCACAGAGTAGATTGGATACGGTCCCACTGGACTGATGTCAGCAGCGAATTCCACGGTGACATGCGGCAACATCCCATACGTTCATCTAATCCAACGATCGAAACTGAATGACCCTCATAATCCGCAGTGACACATGGCAATTCACGGTTGGCTCGCGGCGCGGCTGAATCTAATCTGTTGATTCAAAAAGCTACGGTTCGGACTTGCTCTGCTTTGCGACTAACACTAGACACGTGGCATGTCCCGGCGGCGAACACGTGGGGACATCTAGACCGTGAACTACAGATTCAACGGCTACGAATAGATCTAATCGGAACTATGCGATTCAATATAAACCATTCGTTCCAGATCGGACGGCTACAATTACATCTAATCGCGACGTTTGATCTGCTACGCGACGAGTCATCACGCTACACATGTGGCAAGATCTACACCCTCTAATTTGGGTCCAATGGCACAGATCTAATCTAACCCCTACGCTCTACACGCTACGCGGACTCACCTGTACCATGCGATGGAGATCCACAGTTGATGGAGCTCTCGGTCTTCGGCGATAGCGTGGCTTCTTGCAGGAGACAGAGAAGACGACCAAGGTGGCGGCGTTTCTGTGCACTCCCGAACGAGGTGAAATACCATGATGAACGCGTCTTGCTGCGAAGAACTCGAATCTGGAACTCTCCTGGCGAAAAACGGCTTGACAGCGGCAGAACCCGCCAAAAACCGCGGCGACACTTTGCAACTTCGGCGAGAAATCGTGGCTCATCTAGAGCTCCTCGGTAGGTGAGACCTAGGACAGAAGGTGGGGCGCGCGAAGAGGAACCTGGAGGCTGTTCCGCGCTTTAAATTACCGAGTAATAATACATGTTTCAAAAAATATTAGAGATCGAGTTGGAAAAAAAAAGTCTAGATATAGAGTTGTACATATATTTCTGTTCACGAAAATATTTTTTCCGGGAAAAATGGAGAAAGGACCTGGACGTAAGGGACGGAGACATATTCAGCATCGTGTTGAATATATAATGCTAGTGTCATAGTGTGCACGTGTTGCTCTTAGGCTTCTTCTTACAAGAATTGCATCAAATCAAGGCTTGTTCAGTTTTCACATTTGTTTTTGCACTTGTTAGCTGATATAATATCTGAAATCCATATTTTTTTTAAAGAATACATCAACAATTTCAAGTCTGAGGAAAGATAATCCATAACTATACGCGCGCGCGCACGGCATCTGTATAATAAACGCCTGAAATAAACACAACTGTAAGATGCGTAGTTTACCACTGATAATTGTAAACAAGCACATGATTAGAGGACCGAAATTTTAGTTGAGCAAAGCTCGATCATCACAGAATGTTCTTTGATGCCAAAGTTGTGCTATTTATATTAAGGGAGCCCCACATAGTTGTACGAACCAATGGCACGGTAGTACTCGAGCTAACGGAGCACACGAGAGAGAGAGAGAGAGAGAGAGAGAGAGAGAGAGCGCGCGCGCTACGCACCGATCGAGCATGGAGCCATGGAGTCGTCACAGACACAGTCGTGCCGTCCGGCGTCAGCACGGTGTTGATTGAGAACGGCGACTCGTCGGTGTCCATCCCGACAAGATTAACTTATCCGTTTAGATTGGATAAATTCGTTTAGATCGGATAAATTTTAGTTGAGTAAAGCTCAACCATCTTAGGATCGTTCTTTGATGCTAAAATTGCGCTATTTATACGATAATGCTACAGATCAGACGTCTGTTTTTTTCGTAACATTTTTTTCTACATATGCAACATTTTTTCCTACGCATGCAACATTTTTCTCGACAAACAGTAAATGTTTCAAAAGCGAAAAAATGATTCAAACGTTGAAAAAAGTGTTGCAGACACTAAAAAAATATTGCGCGGACGTCCAAAAATTAAAAAAAAAAAAAAGACGTCTGACTACTAGTACTTCATTCTAGGTTTAGATATGTGAACCTGCCATAAATTAAGATTTCCTTGGTACAATTTCCGTGTACGCAAAGCAAGAGAAACTTGAAGGTTTCCTGCTACACTTTCGTGTGCGCATAGCAATTTTCAGCCGAGCCGACAGCTTGTGCACGCCGATAGCAATTGTCCTCGTGCTTTTGATTAGTGGAGTACTATTCAAATAAGGCATGTACAATGGTATAGATGGCAGCTGTCTATAATGTAGCTTCATATAATCTACAGACGGCACTAAAAATAATTCATACAATGGATCGTCTATAGAGTTGTCTGTAGTGGTCTCTCATTCAATTAACAGACTGTCTATATAATGGTACATAAAATGTAAAGCTGTCTATAAGCTGTCTATTAAATAGTAGACAGCAGTCTTCTCTCTCCTTCTTCTCTCTCCTCCACATCATTTAAAATCCTACATGTCCTCTCTTATAGACAGCTAAATATAACCATTGTACATGCCCTAAGAGAGCCTCACGTAGCTTTACGAACCAACTGCACACCAATGGAAAAAGAAGTTATTAAACGAAAGTGCTTTTGATTAGTGGAGTACTATTCAAATAAGAGAGCCTCACGTAGCTTATACGAACCAACTGCACACTAATGGTAAAAGAAGTTATTAAACGAAAGTGCTTTTGATTAGTGGAGTACTATTCAAATAAGAGAGCCTCACGTAGCTAATATGGGATGTTTGGTTGCCTTCTCAGCTCAGCCAGGCTGCATGCAGTGCCGTCCCTGAGGGGGGGCGAGCGGGGCAGCCGCTCCGGGCCCCCCGACCATGGCCCCACCCTGTAGCTACATACTACTTTTTAGTTGTTTGCATGTTTAGCATTTTTGTTGATTGTATGGCCCATCAGATCAGTCCATGGAGCAACCTGTTTGCACATTTAATATTTTGGCTGGTGTTTAGCGTGGCCTGAAGTGGGAAGCCGGACAGAAGGGGCCCCATTTTTAATCTCGTTCTGGGCCCCTGAAATCTCAGGACCGCCGCTGGCTGCATGAGCTCAGCCAGGCTAGTAGGAGTCAGGCTGAATGGATGCAAGGAGATGTTGTTTGGTTGGTCATATGAGATTGGACAGGCTGCACAAAGATGTTGTTTGGTTGGCTGCACTTGAATGGAAGTGTGATAGGCAAATTCAAGAGAGGGATGAAATAAATTTTAAAAATACTAGAAAATCAATAATTTCACAAACGAAAATAAAAAGTTTTAAAATATATTCTAGAAAATCAATAAATTGAAAAACTAAAATTTTAATCTTTTGAAATTTATATAGAAAGTATGGTCTAGTTTTGTTCGAAAAAAATATCAGGAACACATAGGTGAAATCGGTTCGTTAATCGGAGATGTTAATCAAAAGATATAGCAAAGAAAAGAAGAAAACTAGATAGTAAATGTTGATATCAGCATGCATGCATGGCTCAGCAGAGCCTGGCTCTGGGGAAACGTTGGATTTTCTCGTTTCCCTAGAGCCAGGCTGAAAGAGGTGTTTTGCATCTGTAGAGCCAGGCTGAGTTGAATGAGAAGACAACCAAACACCCATCTTTTGTATCTGCAGATGCAAATTTCTTTAGATGCAGCCAACCAAACAGCCCATATACGAACCAACTGCACACCAATGGAAAAAGAAGTTATTAAACGAAAGTGCTTTTGATTAGTGGAGTACTATTCAAATAAGAGAGCCTCACGTAGCTTATACGAACCAACTGCACACCAGTGGAAAAAGAAGTTATTAAACGAAAGTGCTTTTGATTAGTGGAGTACTACTCCATTAGCGTAAAGTTGTCCAAATGCTTTCAGACAGGCCGGTCGAGGAATCTTGCTTTGGTTTGATGACAAATTTGCTTAGTGAAGTACTCCATTAGCGTAAAGTTGTCCAAATGCTTTCAGAGAGGCCGGTCGAGGAATCTTGGTTTGATGATAAATTTGTTTTCTGAATCTTATTAAAAATTTAGCCATTAAATTAGCTACCAATCTTTTAGCTAAATATTAGCAATAAAAGAAACTTGTCGACGATTGAGAAACATGCCCTCACCGAGCTTACTTAGTTGATTGGAGGACCAACTCTTTTCCCCTTCTTACATGAAGAGGTGTTTTCGGAAGATGCTCGGTTCCACGGGATAGAGGACACTCAGAGAATGACACAACGATTTATCCTGGTTCCTCTCACTGGGGAGATAATAAGCCTACTCTAGCATAGTGAGATTGTATTCTGTGTATTGTCGATGCTCTTATCCCAAGTGTCTAAAAAGATCTCTCCTCTCTCGTACATGCACGAGAGGTATTTATATGTTACAAGATTATTTCCTTAATTGCAGTCCAAATAACGGACCGTTTGACTGTGACTAATATTTGTTGTAACTGCTCCACATCATGGCGTCATTATCGCTACTCGGACGTAACCGCCGATCATGACCATCCGACCATACGCCTTGCATACAAGCTAAGAAGGAGCAAGTATGCTCGAACACCATGCTCGGGCGCTGGAGCCGAGCATTGGGCCTATCTCAATTGGTCGACCCGAGCAATGGAATTGGATGCTCGTGGGTCATCCTCGGGAACGTCCTCTGAGGATACGTATAATCGGGTTGGGACTAACTGCCGGGGTACTATGGTAATTTTGAAAACTATCTAATCCCCGACAAAACTAAAAAACCAAAGAAGATAGCAAACCAAATGCTTGCTATGCCTTATTCTTGACGTGCCTATAAGGTCATCTTGTGAACATATAGAGATTGAAGACGCAATGCTGTAGATTTTCTTGCAGTAAGTTGCCCCCGACACTTTCTAACTTTTCTATTAACTCTCAGTGAGTGCCTGTTTTTTTCGACTAATTAAAAGAACTAGCCAGAATGTTCGGCGCACGCCGCACCGTGCAAAATTTACTCTATTCTTTTTCTTAAAAAAACTGCAGAAGGAATTAAACATATTTTTTTGGAGCGATCTTAACAGTCTATACGTTCACCGATGAATAATACATTTTCCAAAAAATACTATAGATCAAGTTGCCAAAAAAAATCTAGAGATAGAGCTGCGCACATATTTCTATTGACGAAAACTTTTTTTCGGGAAAAACGGAGAAATGACCTGGACGTAAAGACCGGAGATCTGTTTGTTATATTTTTGGACCTAATCGCTATTATGAAAAATTAGAAAAGGGTTCATTCGAGATTCGTATTTAGCGGGGGGTTTTCCGTAAAGTAACAAAACAGAGACCTAAACGTAATTTGCAAACATTTTTCTTATACTCACAAAAAATCGCAAAGGACATTTTTGTAATTTATAGGGATCTATCCGTAATTTAGATAAAAGGGAGGGATCTTTTTGCAAAATGGCATGGGGGGTGAGATGGATGCCTTGAGAGGGCTCCAAATCTTCCCCATGTAATAGAGTAGATATGGATAAGACAAACAAAGGAGGGGATGCATTGGAGAAAGGGAACGTAGAAGCTGCTTTCCCCTTAGAAACGTATTTCCCTAATTACGTCTCTAATATCCTAAAATGCACATATAATTAAAATATAATTCCAAAAATATTACTTAGTCTATTATCTTTTGTTAACATTACCACCTTTATCATTAAAAAATGTATTTAGCAACAATATTTCGTTGTGATTTCAAATATTTAAAGTACCTTAAAAAAAGTCCTACAACTTTTTCTTTAAAAATAAATGCACAAGGGGTAAAACAAACTAAAGAAAAAAAATTGCCTGAGATACGTTTCAAATGGAACATGTGGAGAAAATATATTATGTTGACAAGAAGAAAAATAAACACAATAAAATTCTACTGTGATGCCGCAATCCAATGCTAAAAAGCAAAATCCCATATCAAACTAAAAAAATGTGTCATGTAGCCAAATTTGTCTACAAATTAAATAATAAATATATAATTTTAAAACTAAATTAAGTTATTTGTTTCAATACTAAAAGTTTAAAACAAACATAAATGTAATTATAAATTCAAATGTTTAAAATACATAAAAAACCCAAAATATATTACACGATTTTTTTAAAGAAAACAAAGAAATTAAAAGGAAGAAAAAAATAAAGAGGAATAAAATTAAAATTACATGAAATAAATTCCAAATGGAACGTATGGAAAATAGTCTAGACGCGTAAATGTGCCAGCCACCTGCTAGTTTCAACAAAGAGAGAAGTAGAGCAGTAAATTAAGTAGTACCCGTAGCCCATGCTTGGGCCATCAATCATGTTCCTCGCCTAGGAAATTTAGTTGCCCTTCACAAAGAGTAATTGTTGATATATTTGTGAGTGAGGCACTATGTCCATCGTATGAACTCATTTTTCTCTTGCTACTGTATTGGCAAGCATATTTGTTTTGGTTTGTTACAGGTTCTTTTGCTCATGGCTTTACATACTCAGGACCAGGGGTTGAAATTTCGGACCGAAATCCGAAATCTCGGCCGAGATTTCGGATTTCGGACTCCTCCGAGATTCAAAATCCCGGAAAATTCAAAAAATTCAAAAACAATTTCAAAATTCGAATTTCTTGGCGAGATCTCGGGTTTTTTTTACCGGATTTTGATTTTTGTGCACTGTATTTGATTGTATTTAGGGTCAAGATCATCCACAAAAAATTTCTAAAATTTTTGATATGTTTTTGACCATTTTTTGGTCGGTTCAATTAGTCGGTTTGTACTGTCCGAATTTTTAAAAATTTCTCAAAAAATTTTTGATATGTTTTTGACCATTTTTATGGAAATATTATGGATGTGTTAGGACCATTCACAAAAAATTTCAAAATTTTCTAAAGTGGTTTGAACTATTTTTCATTTCCAAAGAAAAGGTTGAACACACATAAAATTAAGGTGCCAAGCACTAAATCATTTCCAAAGAAAAAATTTACTATGGTTTGAACACTATGAAATCTCAATTTTACTATGGTTTGAACACTATGACTTCTCAATTTTACTATGGTTTAGGTACGGCTCAATTGAACTAACTCCTCAATTTTACTATGATGTAGCAAAGTCTTGAGACGACGAGAGATAAGTGCGTTCCTCTTGTGGAGTGACGGTAATAAATTTTGCTAGTGCATGGCAAGCATGTACAATACGCTATGGACAATTGTTATCAATAATACTCCTCCATGCATGAATCTTAGTTTGCTTGCAGGTTACTATTTTCTGTAGAACCTACCGTATACTACTCTTCCAGCAAATCACATTATGTATAGACTTGTGAGTAGTATATACCGTATACGCATGTATAAATTTCTCTATAATACATAGGATAATAGGAACATATATAAAACTTTTTAAATGACTAGAAGTTCATTTGTTATATTTGAAAAATCAAAAACTGACTTTACATACGGTTTTTATGATGACTTTACCACTGTTAGATTTTTAAAAAATTCCTCGTGATTGATCATCATCTCAAATTTTTATGGAAAACATTAGTGATGTGTCAGGACTATCCAAAAAAAATTTCAAAATTTTTTGACGTGTTTTGGACCAATTTTTGGCCGGTTTAATTTTGCCGAGATCTCGGTGATCTCGGCCGAGATCTCGGATTTCTAGGTAGAAAAAAAAAACGGATTTAAAATTTGGTTTTTGCAATTCGTTCGGATTTTGTCCGAAATTTCCGAATCTCGCCGAAATTTTGGATTTCAGGAACTTCCAAGATTTGACTCAAAACGAGATTTGAAACCTTGCTCAGGACATCCAGTTTCCTGTGCTGCTGCCATAGAAGCACTGAAGCCATAAAGCTGGCATTAGCTGCAGAGCGTGTGTAGAAAAAAAGAGGGTTTCGTCCATGACATCCAGGCGGCTGGTGACGGCGTAGTGCGATCGGAAAAAAGGGACAGAAAAGATAGTCGAAAGCGCAGGCGACTGGAGTACTAGCCGAAAGCAATCTTCGGCCGAAAGCACTTTGGGGTGTGCTTTTTAATAGTTGAGCAGCGGGCAGCGGGCAGCACCACCACCACCAGTAGTACTCGAGCTAACGAAGCAAGAGAGAGAGAGAGAGCTACGCACCGATCGAGCATGGAGTTTGCGACGGGAGCCATGAGCAACCTCCTCCCTAAGCTGCGCGAGCTGCTCAAGGAGGAGTACAAGCTACAGACGGGCGTCAGGGAGCAAGTCAGGTCTCTCTTACAAGAGCTTGAGATCATGCAAGCTGCCCTCCGCAAGGTCGGAGAGATGCCGCGGGACCAGCTCGATGAGCAGGTCAAGCGCTGGGCACGCGATGCCAGCGAGCAGTCCTACGACATGGAGGATGCCGTGGATGCATTCCTCGTGCGCGTGGACGACCGTGAGGCCACCGACCAGCAGCACAGGCTCGAACAGCTCCTGGAGAAGATGGGCAGCTTGTTCGGCAAGGGCAAGGCTTGCCGTCAGATCGCCCAGGCGATCGAAGAAATCAACAGCCGAGACCAGGAGGTGGCCAACAAGCATGGCAGGTACACACTCGATCGCATCGTTGCTACGCCTGCCGCAGCGTCGTCGACCATCGATCCTCGTCTCTTGGCTATGTACAAAGATGCTGCACCGCTCGTCGGCGTTGATGGGCTAAGGGACGAGCTCATAAAGATGCTGTCCGAGGGTGGGGATGATGCGTCCAAGAAGAAGACGAAGATTATCTCAGTGTTCGGGGGCCCAGGATTGGGCAAGACCACTCTTGCCAGATCAGTGTATGACAAGCTTAGACCGGATTTCGATTGCAGGGCTTTTGTTCCGATCGGTCAGGATCCTGACATGAAGAAAGTTTTCAACGACATTACCATTAGTCTTGGCATTGATATTGACGAGGAAAAGTACATGAATTTAAATATGACAATGTTGGACGAAAGGCAGCTCATCATTAATGACCTACGAGAATTCCTTCAGAACAAGAGGTACGCGCGAATGACCTAGCTAGTGCCCCTATAGTCATCAACTTAAAGTTACCTTCTTTCGTGTCACTTATGACCGCTTACCTCGTTCTCTGTAATTATGTTTTACAAGCATACATATTCATCCAATTGCCTCTAAAATATTTTAGTTTCTCGTACCATTTCCAAAATTCCAGTGTCAACCATTTGCCAAATATACTTTCAGTACTTCTCGAACATGCTATAGGAGAGATCCTGACAGGATACCAAGGGCTGGCTAGTAGCTCTCAATCTGTGGGGTAATTAGCCGCTTAAGACTTACGAGTTACGAGCATATATAAAAGAGTATAATATGTTAGTAAACCTTGTGCATGCATGCTTTAGTTTACTTGTTCAAACTTTTAATCCATCGGCTAATAATGGTCAAGCATGAGCTGCCGGGACTTGAGGCGTGCACGTACGTTCACGTCGTGCGTAGCTGCCGGGAGTCCTGCGCGCAAGTGGCGGAGGTTGCTAGTCATGTTAGATCTTGTAATCAGCATTAGAAAACCTTGTAATCAGCATTAGAAAAGAAAGGGAATAACAGAAAATAAAATTGCCCCAAACGGAGCTCATGTAGGGGCTCCGGTCTTAGAAGTTTAGAACCATGTGCTCTCCTAGTCTCCTGCCAACTGATTGAGGTCAATCAGGCGGCTCTTCACACATGTGTTCTCATGCCAACTGGTTGATACTAATATGAGCTTCTCACAAATATGTGATCATGCACTAATTCCCTGGATCAGTAGCCTAACACCACATATATTTCTTAAACGCATCGGCAGGGGCGTATCTTCCAATATGGCAAGGTATGGCCCCCGCCATACCTAGTCTATATCGAATATCTCTGCATATATACAGTATATACTGGTGCGTAGTGCATTCATATTCTTGTTCCGTGGCTTTCGCCTGCGCAGAAGAATTTTCAAAAGATGAAAACTCACTAAATGCAGCTGCCAAGGTCTCCTAGACGCAATTAATACTTTACTAGTATACATTTTATCTTCTTCCTTGTCCATTATGCTTTATAATGTGGTTTTTATTCCATTAAGTGTCATACACTCATATTATAATATGTTTTATAATATTAGCATATGGATAACTTTAATTTTGTATACCACTATTACTATATATATGCTATAAAATTTGTCATATCAAAATTTTAGTTCGTACTCCGCCACTGCGCATCGGTTCACATACTTTCGTTTCTGGAACATGCTATAGGAGAGCTCCTGACAGGATACCAAGGGCTAGTAGATCTCAATCTTTGGAGTAATTAGCTACTTAAGACTTTAAGAGCATATATAAAAGTGTCGGGGATTGGATAATTCCCATATTTACCATAATACCCCGGCGGCCGGGCTCGTCCCGACCATGTGTGCCCTCGGAGTTTGTTCCCGAGGATGATCCAAGAAGATTGAGTGTCGTTGCTTGGAGAGCCCGGCCGACATGAATTCCTTGCCCGGCTGGTGTCCGAGCACCTAACCCGAGCATACTTGCTCGGGCCAGGATCAAATAAGCTCGTCCCTAGCTTGTGCTCTGGATGCATGGTCGGACGGTCATGACCGATGGTTACGCCAGAATAGCGATGATCACGCCACTACGGGGGGCTGTTGCGCCCATGATGAAGATGTGGCGTAGATTTAGGATTCGGTTGCAACCACATTGGCCATAGTTAAACGTTCATGGCTTGGGCTGTAATCGACACAATACACCTGTAAACTATAAATACCTTTTAGACACAGGGAGAAGAGGCAGGCAATACATACACAACATATACCACGCTGGAGTAGGGTTATTATCTCCCTAGTGAGAGGCCCGAACCAGGATAAATCCCCGTGTCATTCCCTGAGTGTCCTTGATCCTGGGCTATCAAAGCATCCTTCGGACGCAACCCTTCACGCAAGAAGGGGACAGAGTTGATCCCCCAAACAACTAAGCTCGGCGGGGCCCATTCCCCAATCGTCGACAAAAAGAGTATACTATCCAGTAGCAAGCAAAATTCCTTAGAAGCATAGCCTTTGGAAGCCCTTGCATCCTTCAGAAATCGAGAATGGAGGCCATGTTTACAATTAGGGTTCAGGTGCATGGCAAGCAATGGCAGCGATTTGTAGTAGGGTACTTAATTTAGAGGATACACATGTAGGGTTGGGCAATTTTTAACCAAACTAAAAAACCGAACCAAATCAAACCGAATTAATTAAAAATAATAATTTTTTTAGTTTTCAGTTTATAATTTGATTTTTATTTTGATACTATTCGATTTTCACGTTGGTTTTGTAATTTAGAAACCGAACTACCCAAACCCCATTTGGCTGAGCCACCCTTGGCCAGTGGTCTCCTCGCCCCGTTCCTCTCCTCGCGCCCCCTCGCCCCATCCCTCTCCTCGTACCCCCTCGCCTCCCTCCCTTGCCGCCACCGCTGCCCTCCCTCTCCTCGCTCGTGGCTCACTCCCAGCCTCCCTCCCTTGTCGCCTCCCTCCCACGCCTCCTCGCCCCTGCTGCCTCCCTCCCTTTGCCCGCGCACAGCTCCCTTCGCCTCCCTCACCCTAGCCGCCCCCTCCGCCACCCTCGTCGCCCCTGCCCCCGCCTCCCCCTCCCTTTCCGGCACATCATACGATCGTACTAATTTTGAATTAGAATATAAAATATGATCTATATTTATGAACAAAACTATTAGAAAAACTACCAAATTTACCCACACAACTGCGCAGCTAGATATTATGATACGATTATCTTTGATATATAACTATATTTTTTCTATAATTGTATATTTTTTATATAATACTAATATCTATATAGATTACTCTAATGTCTATATGGATTATTATGCACCATTATAATTTGGTCCCACCAAAATAAGTGGTGGAGATCATTGGACTCTTTCTTTTAATGTAAGCCGTTATAACCCGGGTCCGCTAGATAGACAGTTAGATATTTTTTTAAAAAAAAATAATAACATTCGATGGTGACATCCTTGGGCTCTTTCTTTTAATCTAATACATTATAATCCGGGTCCGTCCAGATTAAGGGCTAGATGTTTTGTTTTTTTGTGAAAATTTGTAGCCTATTTCTTTTTGTTCTTAGTGACTAAGAGCTTTTAATATATAATAGATATGTCTTATAAACTTGGATGGAGAGTAAATCCTCATCTCCCTCTTCGGTGCACATTTCTCTCTCCTAGCTTTTCTTTCTCCTTACTTTTTGTTCCTTTCTATCTTAAGTGTTTCTTCGAGCGCCTTGCTTTTATATATTCTTCAAATAGTTTTACTAACCCATGGCTCTTGCGTTGCAATGTGGATGTGTAGGTATTTTATTGTTATTGATGACATATGGGAAAAGAAATCATGGGAAATAATCAGACGTGCTTTGGTTGATAATTGTTGTGGAAGTATAATAGTCACAACTACTGATATTTTCGAAGTTGCTGAAGATGTTGGTGATGTGTACAAACTAGAGCCACTTTCTCGTGAGAACTCTGAGAAATTATTCAATATAAGACTCGTTGATTGTGAAGGAAAGTGTTACCGTAATCAATCCACAGAGGTATATGATAAAATTTTGAAGAAATGTGGCGGTGTACCATTAGCTATCATTACAATAGCTAGTTTGTTGGCTAGTAAACTATCGGAGGAGTGGTGTGAGGTTTTCAGCTCCATCGGGTTTGGCGATGCAGATGACGATGATGTGGATCAGAATACTAGAAATATATTGTCTTTTAGCTGCAACCATCTACCTTCTCATCTAAGGGCTTGTTTATTGTATCTAAGCGTATTTCCGGAAGATTATGGGATCGATAAAAATATGTTGATATGGAAGTGGATAGCTGAAGGTTTCGTCCATGAGGAACAAGGGATAGGATTATTAGAGGTTGGAGAGAGGTACTTCAGCGAGCTCGTAAATAGAAGTATGATCCAGACGGTACAGGTCCTAGATGAAGGTGGGTACTTGTATGGTTGCCGTGTTCATGATATGGTGCTTGATCTCATCCGTTCCTTGTCGGGAGAAGAAAACTTTGTTACTATATTGGACAATAGGCAACCAGCGTCTCCACGAAGCAGCAATGCTCGCAGGTTAGCTCTTCAAAAGAGACTCCAAGACCAAAATCCTCTGGCTGATATGGGCGTTCTGCACTGTGTGAGGTCATTTACTGCCGTTTCGTGTAGGGATAGTATGATGGTATCCCCAAGCTTTCGAGTTTTGCGTGTGCTAGCAATAGAACGTTGTCGCTTTATGGAAGGAGGTTACAACGACGGCCTCGAGCATCTTGGGAATTTACTTCACCTGAGGTACCTCGGACTAACATTTACACCCGTTGGTGAGCTCCCAAAAGAAGTAGGCCATCTAAAGTTTCTGCAGACACTGGATTTGTGTGGAACTGGCATAGAAGAGTTGCCGTCGAGCGTCGGCCTGCTAACCCAATTAATGTGCCTACGTGCTGATGGGGAGACAAGAGTGCCAGATTGGATTGGGAATCTGACGTCGCTGCAAGAGCTGTGGATATTCGCTGCTGCCGACAGGTTTGCAGTATTTGCCAAGGAGCTGGGCAGTCTGAGGGAACTGAGGGTGCTCGTCGCAGAGATTGATGGATTGGATGTGGGCCTGGAGAGAGCTTTGATGGAGTCTCTAGGCAATCTGCACAAGATCCAGTTTGTGCATATTGGGGGCAACCCATTGCAGAAGGGTGCGACTTGGGAGGCAGGATTTGCCTGCCCTCGACATCTCCGCTACTTGTCTTTAGAATGCTTGGAGTTCTCTAGACTGCCGGCATGGATTGATTCGTCGCTCCTTCTGAACCTCTCCTCCTTACAAGTGGCAGTGCAGGTTGTGCAGGAGCAGGACATGGAAACCCTCGGGAGGCTGCCGGAGCTCCGTCACCTCATTCTGCGGTCGATGTACACCCAAGTAGTAAGCAGCAGCATTATTGGTGGTGGGGATGGGCAGCAGCACATGAGGTTCCACAAGCTTAGATCCCTCGAGACGAACTTTGCTTTTCACCGGAGAGTGCACGGCGTGGCACCTACAGCTACTATTATTATGCCAAGCCTTGAAGCCCTTGAGTTTCATGTCCCAGTCTCGTTCCTGAAGGATGCTGCCAACCTTGGTTTTGACAATCTTAGCTTGGACAACCACCACCTCCCTTCGCTCCAGCAAGTCACCGCTTACATCGACTGCGAGTATGCCAGTGCTGCGGAGGTAGAGGAAGCAGAGGCGGCGTTATTGAGGCACGCAGCCGCCCTCTATCCCAACCGTCCCACCTTTCAAATGCCAAGGATTCGGGAACATAGAATGCTCTCATCGGACGACCGACATGAAGAGGTACGTACGTAATACTACCGACATGAAGAATTACCACCAGTTAGTAGTATTCCATGTTTTCTTTCCATGGGCTCCATTTTCCTCGGATAAATTACCACTAGCTACTGGCCACGTTGGAGTACGTAATTCCAGCCCATATATTGTTCTGTACAAGAAAGTACTCGGTCGATCCTGGGCTACACCTAGTTTTTTTTTTTTTTTTTCCTTTTAATATACCGCTGCCTCAGTTCTTTTTCTAGTTGGTGTTCTACGATTTGAAAATTTGTATTTTTGTTGTTACATATTACTCCATTATTTGAGGAGAGTTATTGCTATGTAACGATTTAGTCCTGGTAAGGCGCAGAGGTTTACTACGGGCATGCGATCATCGTAGTGCCTCTATCTTAATAAATGCACTAAAGAATCTAAGGGTGCATTTGGTTCGAAGGCAAAGAGTGAATGGGATGGGATGAAGTCATCCGCTCTCATGTTTGGTTGGAGGGATGAGAGATGGATGTGATGAGTAATTTTTTGTTTGGTTGGGGGATAAAGTTGGATGGTGGATGTGGTGAGAATTCAAATTCGGTTGGTGGGATGAAAATTGTGTGGTGGATGGGATAAAAATTAGATAGGATAAGAATTAGATGGAATGAACCAATTATTTATTTGATTTGACCCATGAACCAAACGCACCCAACACGTCAAACAAGTGAGATGACGCGCGTGGCAAACTTTCAGCGTTAGTTCATGTGTTTGTCTGTTGGACTTTGCTAACATACTGATCCCTCTTTTTCTTTCTCATTCTGAGCAGCGTCGTGCCACCTACAGTTGTAAAGTCCTTGAACGCTATGTCATCGTGCGGCTGCAGAAGGATACGCGGCATTTTTTTAACTTCTGTGACTTGTTGTGGAATCCTTGCCTGGAGGAAGTCAGCGTTTGCATCGACTGCGAGGACGCTAGGGTTGGGGAGGTGGAGGAAGCGGAAGCGGCTCTCAGGTTCGCAACCGACGCCCATCCCAACCATCCCACGCTTCAAATCAAGAGACGCAACCAAGACACGATGATGCAATCTGACCAGCACCAACAGGTAGTAATTAAGTTTACTCCGCCTAGTAAGGTAGTAAGTTTACTACGGGCATGCGATCATCGTACGTAGAGCCTTTTCTCTTAATAAATGCACCAGAAAATCAAAGACATCAAACAAGCGAGCTGACGAGCGCGTGACATACTAGTATTAGCTTTAGTCTATTTGTTTCTCTGTTGGGCTTACTTAATCCTTTGTTAACATACTGATCCCTCTCTCTCTTTCTCATTCTCAGCGTCGTGCCACCCTCAGCTGTAAAGTCGTTGATTTCTCATTCTCAGCGTTGTTCCAGTAATTAAAGATGGCATGTTCTTTTTAATTTCTCGCTGATTTCTCATTCTCATTCTGAGCAGCGTGCCATCTACAATCGTAAAGTCCTTCATTGGAATGTCGATGTGCGAAAGGAGAAGGATGCGGATCATTGTTTTAACTTCCATTGGCTGTTGTCGGACAAGCCTTGCCTGGAGACGTTCAGCGTTTCCATGGACTGTGAGGACGCTACGCTTGGGGAGGTGGAGGAAGCGGAAGCGGCTCTCAGGCTCGCAACCGACGCCCATACCAACCATCCCACGCTTCAAATCAAGAGACGCAACCAGGACAAGATGATGCTATCTGAACAACACCGACAGGTCCTCAAATCAATGCGATAGCTTGCATGCAGTCCAGGTACCAACTTCCTCCACAGTGCATGCGCTCCATTTCGATCCATTTGAATTATTGTGTATGTTGGCCATATTCGCCCGCATGACATCGATACCACTTAATTCGTCCATCTTTAGCACCAATCATCGCGTTAGTTTAGGGTGTATTTGGTTATCTGTACCAAGAGGTACATGTATGAGATGGTTTAAGAAAAAAGTCATCCGTGTGTTTAGTTGAACCATCTCATCCTGGACCAAGTGATACAAATTTGAGAAATATTCCTTTTAGATGTTGAACCATTTCATTCACCTAAAATAATGAAATCAAATAGTACAAAACCATCACATCCCATCAACCAAACACACCCTTATACTACCTCCGTTTATTAAGGCCTATTTGTTTTACAATTTTGTTACAAATTATAATGCATGAATGCTAATTTGTATCTTTTGCTCTTATATCGGTTAGAAATTGGTCCACGGGTGGTCCATTTCCTTTAATTCTAAAACATGCATGATTTAGTATCATATTGCCTAGCCAAGTAAAAAAAAAAACAAGCGAAGTCTTATCACCTCCTAAACAGTGTGATACTTACTAGTTGGATGGACTCTGTTTTCCAATAACATTTAAACTAAGCAATCCGTATATATGTGTCCTTCCTTTGCGGCAACCTCCGGAGCTTATTATTATTATTATTATTATTATTATTATTATTATTATTATTATTATTATTGTTGTTGTTGTTGTTGTAGTAGTAGTAGTAGTGTGAGTGTATATATATACACAGATATATATAGTGTCACATCATTTTCCTGTACTTCTCACTAACTAAGCAATCCATTTACATGTGTCCTTCCTTTCGCATTGCCATTGCAGCCACACAAGCAGAGCAAGGGGTGATTTCGTCAGCATCGATGGGTTCAGTCGTGAAAGCCTCCATGCATCTCCCACGTTGCGTCCAAGCAAATGCAGTCAAGATCGGCAAGACGGCAATACACCTGTTTAATAAATTCCGTTCTCCGTCGTGGGGAAGCCCATGCTCTCTAGTAGTCTACATATGATATCTTGGTGCTTCTTAATTAGTTCTACTAGTAAGAGTAGCGCAGCGAACGCTGCGCCGGTCAGAAGGACAATAATGAGTTAAGATCTTTATATGCGAGGAAACATAATAATTCACACGTAATTTCATAATAAAGTATATTGTAGAAATTAATTGCCTATGTTTTTACCAATACACGGATTACGTCCCTCAAAACAACAACAATAATAATTCGGTCTGCTTGTGATGGAGATAACAAAACACATCGCAACCCTACAATTAAAAGAAAATATCTTGCATAAGTATATTTAGAAAACAGTCATGATAATCTTGGACTGAAAGGCATAAGTATGATAGAACAATTACTATGAATTCATGTATGATGCTTTCAGCAGTAACAGGAACACTCATAGGAGAAACGCATAAGCTTAACCAACTAAATTGATTGGTGAAGTGCAAGAACTATTAAGAAATAAGGCAGCTATTTAGTACATGAAGGCTTTTGGTTTGCTATTCCCATAGGCAAAACAAACAGAGCAAGTCATAGGAGAAATGCATAAGCATAACCAATGAAATTGATTGGCGAACTGAAAGGACTCTAAACACATGGCTGCCATGGCACTACAAACCACTGAAAAGGAAATTGGCAATCATTGTTATTAGTTTTAATTTTAGAGCTTAGAATTTAAACTAAAAATTTAGACTCCAAAACCCAAACTCAGCAAAACCGAGATGCAGAAAGGGAACGTTCAAACCGAAAAGCTTTAACCGTGAAAGGCGGAGACCTACAGGAGGCTGCTCCGTCATCAATAAGTTACTTACAATTATCATAATTTCTTCACTCTTAGATTGTACAATGTAACACATAGTAAGCAAGTAAGGCATTATGTCGGGGGCAGCTATAAGGAATAGACTACATTTCTAAAAGGTGGCAGAATTTTGAGGTGAGCTTTGGTCCTTAAATCATGATAGCTATCAGAGGTTTGCCACTGTTAACCTGTTATTAATTCTTCCTTACCAAAGAGCCGAGTTTGTCCTACTTCTATGGTCACGGAAGATTGATAACAAAAGATCTAGAAGGTACCTGAACTCGTGGAGAACCACGGCTATTCTCAGACATAGCGAATTTGTTCCTTACTCTCTGGAGCTCCAGCTTCATCTTCTTAGTCGATGACATGAGGTCGGGATGGAAATACGACAGTATCAGTGGTAAGCACACAAATGGCATTAATCAGTACAATCAACAAGAGCAACTAAACAAGAAATGACCAAGGCAACAACAAGATATATTGTTAAAACTATTAGTTTTCTTCTGATCCTAGGTCTCGAGCATCACTGTGATGATATGCATTGCAAGTATGTTCAAATGATATGTATGGTGAGGAGTATCTGTAGGTAAGGTATATTGTGTTGTGTTGCAAAGTTGTTTGAACTGAAATAGTGTGTAAAGCCGTTGTACCCAAAAATACTTCTTATGTCTGGTCGGTGATCTATATTAGATCAACACACTGAATTTCTTTGTGAAATAAGAAATAAAGAGAAGAGGCTGTCATTGGTCAATATAAAAAACATAACAAGAAGTTCAGTATTATGATGAGAATACAAAAACAATGGCAATATGTTCTTAGGACAAAATAAAAGGAGACTAACAGGAGCTGTGGCTAATGATCTGCCTGTTGTTGGGTATACTTTTTCTAATACAACAAATTTGTGGCAGAGTTTTGACCCCAGTTAATTTACTTCCTTAGAGGAAATCGTACCTTTCCAATTTGATTATCAATTGTACCTTACAAATGTTCCAACTTAATACTTGCACTTTCCAAACTGTGTGTGCCTGTGCCACATATGATTTGTACATGGTGTCATAAAGCCAGGTACAAAATTCTTGCTTGTCTTGAATTTGGATACAACATGCATTAAACTCCTTATTTTTAAAAATTATATATCTTTGTTTATGTTGAATAGGGTGTGCATGTTTTCTTACTCTTCAATTCCTACATTTGTAAAGACTTGAAAGTTGAAACCGTGGTGACAAGGAAAAAAAAAGGGTTCAATGATCTGCATCCAAGCATTGAGGCGTTAAAACTTGATAGAGCAACTTTTCAGCTTGCAAGTTGAGAAGCAACTCTGAAGAAAATTTGATAAATTTGTATACTGAGGCATATCAAGACCTGTGAGTTTGTCATTTACACTCGGAACACTATGCCATAACAATTTGACAACACTATCATACAGAATATCTCCAAATAAGTTTAGCTCTTTACTGCAGGATCAATACCGTAACTCCCCAACACAGAAGACAAAATAATGGTCATGAATAATCTAGTTGTTTTGGAAAGTGCATTTTCTTAATATGGAAAATTTTCAAATTCCAGCTTTCCCTCTATAACGTGAAAAAAAATGCCTACCATTAGTCTAAACATATGCATATCAAATAACCAAGATCCAGCTCTGTTCACAGATATGCATGTTTTGACGACAAGAGTAAATATCGAAGAGGAAGTGTGAAACATAAGTACTCACACAAATGGATGGATATCTGGCCTAGCAGCGGCTGTTGCATCAATAACGACCGTAACTTTCTCATAGTCCAGTGCCACAGCATCATAGACCATCTGTCGAATGCAATTTGGTGTTTGAACCCCTGAAAAAAATTAATAGAAGTATACACATATGTAACATGATGATGTACAATGTGGTATTTAACTCTCAAGCACAATATTCCCCAATATTGGCAATTTAATAGTGTCCAACTAGATATTCCCCAACTAGGGTGACAAAGGTTCGTGGCACATAATTTAATTAATCAAAGTGTCATACTGCAATTTGATATTTATCTAATTCCCAGAAATAATTTAAACAATTTCTAATTAAATTAGCATGCAATAATTTATATTAAATTAATTTTAAAAAATGGGATCAAAATGGTCGAAGCATAACTTGCCTTCAAAAAGTACTTGTTCATGGTCTTGAGCTGACTCCTGGGTCAACACTTCACCTTCGAAGCCTTCGGGTACTTCCACGTCTACTTGTAATGCGTGCAAATAGTAATAACATAAATAAACAGCAGACAAAAAGTGTCCAAAAATTCAAATAAAGTTCATAAACAGTAGACAAACAGTAGAAATTTGAATCGTCCAAAACAGAGTTAAAACGCAAAAGTTATAGTGGTTTAAAGTTTGAGAAATCATTTAATAAAATAAAAACAGAGGAGAAATTATGTCTAAAAATTAATTAAAATTCACCATTAAGTAGATCTCAATTTTATAAAAATTTAGAAATTGGAATCACCCAAATCGAAGTTAAAACGCAAAAATTATAAACATTTGAAGTTTGTAAATACATTTAAAAGAATAAACCGAATTAAATAAACATTTTTATTTTTTGAAAGTTAATTATGACGTCAGCAGACACGTGGACCAATCAGAGGCCGCCACGTCGCCTCGGGTCCATGGACCCTGCGCACGGCTCGGCTCTAGTCCACCGTGGACTCGGTCCAAGCGCACAGTGTCTCTGACATGCGGGACCCACTCGGATGACGTCAGCGCTGACGTCATCGCGCTCGGTCGAACGGCTCTGACACGCTGGCCCGTGCTGACGTCAGCGACGACCGGGCGCGCCCGCGTGGACCGCGTCGGTTCGGTTCCCGAACACGTGGCTTGATCTGGGCCGTTGATTTGAAAATCAACTGTCCAGATTAGATCTGGATCTCGCACGTTGCGGGCAACGTGGTCGATCTAGACCATACGATTCGAATCGGATGGTTGAGATTAGATCTGGTTTACCGCGTCACTGGGGGGTGACGTGGCACAATCACAGTCGTTGGATCAAAATCCAACGGTTCGCGTGGGTTAGGGTTTGGGTCGGGTTCGGTCCGGCGCGGTGTGGCTCAGTCCGGCGCGAGTTGAATACCATTTTTTCCAATCATGCCAGTAAGGGTGTGTTTGGTTGCCTGTACCAAGTGGTACATGTATGAGATGGTTCAAAAAATGTCATCTATATGTTTGGTTGCTTGAATGGAACCATATCCCATCCTAGACCAAGTGGTACAAATTTGAGGAATATTCCCTCTTGATGCTGAACCATCTCATTCACCGAAAATAATGGAACCAAATGATACAGGATCATCCCATCCCATTCAACCTCATCCCATCAACCAAACAGACCCTAAACTTTCGTCATAATCACAATTTGCTTTCATCCAACTTTAGAAAGTACTTGCTCGCGATTTGCATTTAATGGTAGGGTCTTTCTATAAAGTAGCGAGCGAGGGACCTAAACGCGATTCGTGAGAATTTTCCTCTTCCTCACAAAAAATCACAAAGGACCTTTCAGGAAATTCGCGGGGACCTATCCGTAATTCGAAGAAACGGAGGGTTTTTTTCGCAAAAGGCAATGTGACACGTGGGGTTGCCCTCCTCCCAGGAATCCTCCCATCTTTAATTTAGGCCCTGTTTGGCAGAGCTTCAGATCTCAGCTCTACCTCAGAGCTGAAACTTGTAGACTGAAATAAAGTGACTCAAGTTTATAATTTTATTCTAAAATGTAAACAAGATAATCCACCTAAACACTCTTAATATACCCACAGCTCCAGCTCCACGAATTTGGTGAAGCTACGAATATCCAGCTCCACCAACTCTAAGAATCTAGTGGAGCTGGAGCTCTGCCAAACACCCCCATAGTAGTAATATCAGTTTAAGATAGAAAAATATCACGAGATGGATGACTATAACATGCATAAAAGTGCCCTTGTATTCCATACTATCAAGGGCAACCGACATAAGCTATTTTACACACTACATAGATACATGCATCTTGAGCACATATGCAATGTTACACTCGACATACATATTAATGCAAACATAAGCTCTGCAATTCTAGTAGGCAGATATGTATAGCTTAGTAACCTGACCATGATCTAGATGGCTTCAGCCTTCAATAGCAGGAGCCCCCTTTACCATAACCAGACTGTGGAGCCAACATGTTGATCTCTTCATCGTCCATATTCCAGAATACCTCGGGGCAGTAAAAATCTCCCATGTGAGATGGCAGCAGAGGAAAGGGGAGATTGCTGCATGCTTTCTCCTTCCCTTCATTAATGGCCAGCATGGCAGGTGCCTCGATTTCCCTCCATATATGATCCATGGGATATCCATCCATGGCACTCTGGTCGCTCTTAAGGACGCCTGCGATGCAGCTACTGCCATTACGAGTGCTGCATCCCTCCATCCCGATGATTGGTGCAGTGTCAACAAGGCACGTTTGGTATGTCAACGAAGACGAGGAGGAGGAAGGTGACATGTTCATCTTCCTCTCCTGTGCTTTCTTCCTCATGTGTGTCCTCCAGTAGTTCTTGATCTCATTGTCTGTGCGCCCTGGCAGCCTCCGTGCTATCCTAGACCACCTACGCACATAGAGAGAAATAGAATGTTAGCAAGTTTAATTTCACCTGTAGTTGCCGATCGAGAAACGCTGCTTTACAGAAGTAGGTTGTTCTTGTGGATCAAACCTGTTACCCCAGCGAGCATGGAGCTCAACGATGAGGCGTTCCTCTTGCGGTGACATGCGCCCATGCTTGAGGCCAGGGTGGAGGTAGTTGACCCACCTGAGGCGGCAGCTCTTGCCTGTCCGATTGAGGCCTTCATGGGCGTATAGAGAGGGTGAAGCATGAAGAGAGTTGGTTAGAGAGGAAGGATATGGCATCGCCGCTTGCGACTTGGCGCCAAGGATTGATTGCAAAATAGCTACCTAATTTGCAGGTCCCCAACCCCTCAAACCTGAGACTTTGGCAATGAAATCCCAACGACGGTCACCGAACAGGCGGACCGTGCATACCAGTTGCAGGTCCTCCTGCTCTGTCCATGGCCCCCTGCGCATCTCCTCTCTCACTGTCACCATGCTGGAGTGGAGCTAGCTCTAACGTTGTTCGCTTCTACCTTGGATAGGCTGGGAACCAGTCTTGCTGTTCTTCCTCCTCTGTGTGCTTGTGGGCTCCAGTTTCAGGCTTAGATCCTTGATGAACTCCAGCCTGCTAGGAAGAAGATTAGTATTAGGGAGAGGGAGAGGGAGGAATTAAGCCACCTTGTCTCTGGCTGTGTACTGGTTTGCTGGCTTTTGCCTCTCATTTATAGGCAAGAGAGGAAGCTCTTGCAGGGTCACATGATGTGGTGGTTGTGATTTAGTAACTGTATGCTTATTCTTTTTCACTTGATTTCAAATATTTTAGTTATCATTTACATGTGGACAGATATATGCGTTGGGTTTAAATAACAATCCTGAGAGAGGTGCGACGTGCTGGTCTTGTAGTGCTTCTAAAAAGAAGGCTATTGTGGCTATTATTATTTTGATGCTTTGATAAGCCATTGGCATGCTTATCGAATCTTGTTCTTTCATAAAACGAATAGCAAGCTTGAATTCTGAACCGAACTGTTGCTGGTGCTTAATTCTTACGAGAATTTTTAGGGAACCAATAATCTTGTGCAGAAGCACCTATACCTAATTATATGCCTATGTACAATTCTTTCTTCTTCTTCCTTTTTTTGTTTTGCCTTCTTTAGATGATTTATGTTCATCTTACAATGGGTTGCTACAGGTTTTCACACAAATCAGAAAACCCAGAACTATGTTCTCCTACTCTTGGTTGCTTCTTAATTACCCGGTGAGATATGACGCTTGCCACTGAGGTTTTTTTTTAATGCTGGTGCATGAATGGCGCTACTTGTTCAATCACTAGGGACATATAAGAGTCAGGGGCCACATATATATGCAGGGTGGTAAAGTCTTTCCCTGGATTCTTCCGTATTTTATTTCTCCTGCGAAAAGCATTTGCCTTTCTTTCAGCCATTATCATTGGCACACCCCAGGACTTTATCCCTGGTTTCTTGTCAGCCATGCATTACCCTAGGCACAAAAAATATATGAGAGGTGCTTCTATGCTTTCCCTCCTAATACAAGTTGCACAAATCTTAAAATAAAGGGATAAATAATCTTTATCTACCTTTTATTCATACTTTAATATTTGTAAAGCAAAGGAAGAGCATAGAAGCAAAGGATATAAGCACCTCATCTCAAACATATAAGCACCTCTGAGACAAACCATTCGCAAATGCACATTCTGCCACTCTTCTTGCCTTGTAAAAGCTTCATTCTGAGGTTAGTTGAGCCACGTAAGAGCAAGCCTTGTTCATCTATAATGACTACTAGGATGAATTTGGTGGTGGATATATGTTTGTACCGACGCTGCTGCTGCTGATAAGATGTCTAAATGCTCTAACTAGCGATTAGCGGATGCGTCGCGGTGAAGTGTTTTTTTTTTTTTTTTTTTATTGTGGATAGCATGTAGAGGCGTAGAGTTTTTCTATAGATGATAGCAGATAGAAGCTGTTGGATTGAAATAGATGAATATAGCAATCAGAAGGGGGGTGAATGATTGCGCGGAAGCTAAAATCAGATTTTTGATATACTAAAAATTCACCCCAATTCGGAATTAAATAATTGAGACATTCTGTAAATCACAGATTCTGGAGATCCAACCGTCGGATCGATCTGAAATTTGAACACAAGTAACTAGATTCAAATACGAATTGAACCCAAAAAGAATCAGCTAGATCGGACTTACGGATCAAAAGTGAGCAAATCACGTTCACGGCGGACCAAATATTTGGTCCGGCGCACACAGGAACAAACCCTGAAAAAAACATTCATGCCGGACCAAACTTTGGTCCGGTGCAACTCACGACGGACCGAAAATTTTGGTCCGGCGTACGCATGAAAGTCTCGGTTTCAAGAAAAATTCATTCCGGCGAAAAACACATTCACTGCGGACCAAAAACTTTGGTCCGACGTACATGCGAAAACACACATCAAAATGCCGTTCACGACGGACCAAAAATTTGGTCAGGCGTGCATGGGGAAAATGCGATTTCTAAAGAGACTTGAACCGGCGCAATTGCCTCAAAGCCACGTTCACGATGGACCAAAAAAAAAGTCCGGCGCAAATGCGAAATTTGGTCCGGCGCAAACGTGCCACGCTCGGTTGATTTCAAATTTAGTCCGGCGCCAATGGAAAAACTCTATGTTTCAGAATTCAGTCAAGCACAAGCACTAAATGCAATTTTCGCAAGATCAATTCTAAACCAATTTTTCAGCACATGATTTCACAGAAGCTGATAGAGGCAATGTAGCGGTTGCAACATGCTCAACTATTAGCAAAATAAACGATGTTAAAGAATCAATCTTGAAGTAAAATGACTTATTATTACTTGTTGTGCATGTATGCGGTCTTGGAGTAAGGGTTCAAAACGGCTCTAGATATGTAATAAATAGACCATGTAAAAGAGTAAAATTGCATTTGTACTGAAGCACGTACGGCTACACATGTATGTATGCTCTAGCAGCCATAACAGGCTCTAGCCAGCTGCTATAGCGCCGGCAACTGTACAGGTTGCCACAGCAGCCACTAGCAGCGCTAGGTTCCTCTCATATCCAGCATAGCTCAATATTTAAAACAATAGACGTCTTGGAGTTTTGATTCTTTACTTTTAATATTCTTGCTTCATGAGAAATAACTCCAAATTTGTTTCGTCAAACTTTGATAATTTGGTGAATACAGTAATTGATCATATGACATAAGCTATCTGTGTTATATTTCTGGTATGTATCCTTGTTTGATTCATAAGTAGATGTTAATAAATTCTGGATCCTATAGATCCCGACTATTACTCATTTTGTGACTTGTGTACACCATGGCTACATGCATGGAGACAAAAATTGTGAAATCACAAGTTCTAGATTTGCAGACAGTAGGGTCCTTTGGAGTATTTTATCCTCATGACCTAACTTCTCCATTTCTCTACAATCTGTGTTGTTGCATTGCACTTTGTGGTGGGGGCGGGCGGCCTCTCACCACCTTTTTATCTTGGCATCTTACTTTTGGAAGGCTCCCCATACACTGCTCTATCCCACTACCATACCAAGAAACCAATCGTTTTACCTATTCCTCTCGTCCTCCTGACTGAGCAGTGCTATATATGTTTGTTTCTTCGTCTATGTGACTCTTTTGTCGGAAACAAATTCTATGCAACGGTGCTGCATTCCACGGTCTGTACAGCACCGTACGGATTGGTGTCACGCGTCTCGCTGCTTCAATCTCCATGCAAATCCATCAATCTCCAAGCACTTCAATGCATTTTAATCCTTATCGCTTAATTATTTTTTGTATGCAGATTAACGCAGCGGGACACATGGCGCCAATCCGCACGGTGCTGCACAGACCGCAGTATGCAGCACCGTTGCATAGATTTTTTTTTTCCCTTTTGTCTTTCTTTGTCACTTGCTGTAGTACTCTCTGGCTGACATAAGAGCTCTTCTTGCTTGCTTCTCTGGCTGTGGCAGGATGCACTATCGTTAGTACACTGATCAGTCATCATCGGTGTGATGACAATTATTTTCTGTTTCCGTGCCCATCGAATGCATGACATAAGGTCCTTTTCTCAGAGATGTGCATCTGGAATACTTTCGACTCGCCATCATGTAATGATTAGTAATTGTTGGAGAGCAGTATAAATTCAATCAATCGCATTAACACTGATACCTGTGTTAATTTCATATGAAAGTATGGGTTCTGTAATTTCCAATCATGCACATATGAACAATAAAAATCTTCCGAATGCAGTACCCATATCTGTAAAGATGATAACTATATGCCATGAACTTATACCAATGTTCCTTTCCCCTTTTTATATTTCTTAGGCTAGAGCCTAGAATGTCACCTACATATTCAATAAAAGAGGAGAATTGTGCATACTTTTCTTTGTTCCACGCATATTTTCCATTTATGTTGGGCTTTTCAGTGTCATTTTATTATTCTAGACCTTACAACAAATGTACAATACCACTACATTTTGAAAAATATCATCAGGAAACGGTTCAGGTCAAACAACTTTAGATGGTTAATTGTTTGCTACTGGGCAGGAAACAAAATGTTGCGTTGTATTGCTACCTCACCATGTTGAGCTCATGACTTGTATGTGTTTCTTGCAGGATGATGGAATTAATCAGGAAAAGAGATCTTCCGGGTCCTGAAGAGACACCAGAAGCATGCTGGCTTTTTACACCAACATCAGGAATAAAGGGGTACTGTGCTGACTGCCTGATGAGTAGTTTTGTATGCAGTTGTGGTGGTAGCTCAGCATGTTGACGTGCTGTGACCTGCAAGTGATGCCTCAGTGTCCTGCATCGTGTGTGTCTGCCACCTGTATGGCTGTATCATCTGAAAGTGCCTTACGTTCCATTGCATTTGGTATATGCCTTTGCGAGGATGAGGGTGAAAATGGTAGCAGATTAGGACACCCTTGTTTTCCTTTGAAGTAGCAAAATATTTTTAGGTTTGATTTCCATTTCTTGTGGTGCACATAATAAGGGTCCCTCCCAGATTCCCAGCTGTAAATTGTCTTGATCAACAATTGTCTGGAGATAATTCTCGTCGTATGATGATGGAGACCACCACAAGTTGATGCACCAGCCAATTTGTTCAAAAATATTAAGTAATGTAAGTTTTCAGAGCTAGCTTGTACATCCGGATTGGTTAATTATATGGAAATGGTAGAAAAAACAGGCCTTCTAACTGATTATGTGAACCTTGGCTTTCTATAGTGCTCTATTCTTGGTTATGATGTAGATGCCTGCTGGGTGATAAGCCAGCGGATTACCGCAAAAGCTTAACGCGATAACAAACATCGAATTTCCAGTCTTTTTATCTTGATTTTGCAGATGATCCTGGTGACGACGGCGACGGCGACTGCAATTAATGCAGATGAAACAGAAACCACCCAATTGGCATGATCTCTACTATTCTAAAGCAGCACTTGGTGGCAGTGGTCCGTTCTTCCCACGTCATTAATTGCCGCTTAATTGTCCTGCTTAATTGCCCTACTTAATTGCTCTGTTTAATTGACCTGCTTAATTGCTCTACGCAAGAAACGAAGCGTTGCTTTAATTAGCCAGCTTTCGCAAGAAACGAAGCGTTAAAAATAGATGTTTGATCTTGTGAAATAATTTTTTTTTTTTTTTAATCTTTATTTTTCGTTATCAATTTTGTTTTTCGTAGCAACGCACGGGCATGTAACTAGTATGGTCTCAAGGTGGAGCTCGCTCCGGGAGCCATATATTCGTGAGCAACATCCACTGGATGATTGAAAATTAAGGTGTGAGGTTAACACATGATGAGATCATAACCGGGCCGGGGGGGCACTTGTCTTGCCATAGGGCTTAGTGGATCTGTGGATGTCATCTTATCCTTGACGTATTGGATCATTAACGAGAAGATGGTCACCTTGTGGCCATGAATTAGACATGTAGATACCGGAGAATAGTAAATTAACTGTGTGTCGGACTTGTTTAAAATGCTCATTCTGCTCGATTTTTGCGGATATTGTAGGATCTTTATGCACCCGGCCGGCGTGATATATGCGATCACGAAGCTCATGCATGCTAGTATAATTCTTTATGGTGAAAAACAGTGGATGAATACTCTATGCCCAGAGTCAGCCATCACACCTACCAAATACCAACTAAGTTAGGGGGTGGCATTGACATGAAATGTTTTAGTAGCTTCACCCAAAACACAACGGACAGTAAGCCCATCTTTTGTCTCGTTTTGCTTTGGTCAGTCCGATGCATCAGTGTGTATGTTCCTTGAAGCAGCCTACGCCGAAGATCTCCGGGAACTGAACCGTTCTGTGTAAAATTTCATTAAATTCCTATGAAATTCGTGCGTTCCAAGCTGCTGCACTCTCACTGCCAGTGTTTGAAAAATCGATAAAAATCGCTCGAAAATCACGATTTTTTATCAAATTGAGTCGGCTCGAGATTTGGAACCGGTCGGATTCAAATTTAAATTTAAAAAATCCAAAAATTTAGAAAAAGTTATCCAAAAATTCTCTAAAATTTTTGTGTGATGTCCCAAGGCAATGCTAATGATGATTTAAATTTTTTAGACGATAAACAGACCTGTGTATTTTTTAAAAAAAAATCTTAAAATGCTACTGTCTTTAAGTATGTTCTTCTATTTTTGATTTTCTAGGGCACTAAATGAAGTCTAATATTTTTATAAATTTTTTTGTGAGGTGCTGAGAAAATAATAACGATGCTACAGATGATGATCAAACATGTATTTATTTTAAAATTCTGATGATGCTACTGTCTTTTTGTATGCTCTTCTGTCTTTTATTTTCTAGGGACACTAAATGAAGTCTAATATTTCTAAAAATTCTACTGCATGATCCTTGGGCACTTTTTATGATACCATTAAAATTTTAGAGCATGATCAAGCTTGTAAGGTTTTATAAAAATCTGATAGTATCTCTTTTCCTTTTCATTAATTGTTGTTTTTTATTTTTCAGAAGCACTAAATGAATTCAAAAATTGTTGAAATTTTTTTGAGTTTTTTTTTTTTTCTAATTTTTCCTTTAGTGTGCCGATTTTCGATGTAAACCGGTTAAAAATCGAAAACTAGTCCTTGAGCATGTAGAAAATCGAACAAAGCCAGTTGAAAATCAAGCAAAATCGGTTGATTTTCAAAAAAAATTTGCTGCCTTTTGACCGTCGAATTCAGAAGTTTGACTTTGAAAATTGTTGGGTTTCTACCAATCTTTGATAAAATCGGTACAGGCGGGGTGACGATTTTTCAACTCGGTTCGGTAACGTAAACCCTATTCGCTACTACTGATGCTAGAGGGAGTGAGTTAGAGGTGTCCTGTAATAATCTGGCATGACAATTCATACATAAGCTGTGGTTCCGACAGAGCCACGGATTTATTATAATAGTAGTAAAAGGGATATGTTTGCTATTGTTGGGTTAACAAAAAAAAAAACGACCCGTTCTTGGGCCTTTTCTTGTCCGATGGGCCCCTGTACTGATGGAGCTGGAAGTTATGGACAAGTTTGTTAGATCTTCGATGCGATGAATTCTAGATTTCTTGTACCGCTGGTTTGGTTAAAAAAAAACTTTTCAGGTACGATAATGTTCGTATAATTGACTAGCTTCTTTTTCACCTAGTCCTGATTCTTTAATTATTGTTGCTAAACAAGACGTGCTGCTAGTTGCACCTCAGTATATATGACGAGTAATACTTTAGTTACGGCTGCCGAAGGTATACGACATGCATCGATCGTTGACCGAACACAAGTCATACATCTTTCGCTGCCGCTGTTTGTTGGTTTTGGAAGGAAAAGGATGTGGAAGCCAGGTGGCAAAATCCATCTATTATAATACTCTCAAAGCTATAAATTTCCGTATTAATCAAAGAAATAAAGAAAGATTTACACCATTAATCGTGGTGGATCCAGATTATAACGGTCTAAATTAAAAGAAAGAGTTTGTTTCATGTACAATACAAAAATAATTGAAATTCAAAATAGAATTACAAATTTTAATTTTCATATGATTAAAAGAAAGAATATATGTAAAGTAAAATAAAAAATAAAAAATCAGAATAAAAATAAAAGATACATAGTAATCTGGTTTTCATAAGAACAACAAAATAATACTGAAATTCATAATAAAAATAAATGAGAATTACTAGTTGGATTTGTATACGGATTTCAACATAAACTTTCACTTTCAAGCTAGAAATTCTCATATTAATCCAAGAAAAAAGAAAGATCTACATTGTTGATTGTGATGAGACTAGATTATAATGGTCTACATTAAGAGAAAGTGTTCGTGTCATTTAAAACATAGAAAAAACTGAAATTCAGATTATCTATACGATTAAAAGAAAGAGTCCATGTAAAGTAAATAAAAATAAAAAATAGAATAAAAAATAAAAATATAATTAGTAATCTAATTTTCATACAAACATCAAAATAAAACTTAAATAAATAATAAAAATTATTAGTTTGATTTGTATATGAATTCCAACCTAAAAAATTGAAATACGGAATAAAAAATAGCAATTTAACTTCCATATGATTAAAAGAAAGAGTTCGCGTCAAGTACAGTAAAAAAATTCGGATTGAAAATAAAATAAAATTTGAAATTCGATTTTGCTAGAAATTCTAAATTAAAATCCCTAATTAACTAATTTTAAATAAAAATAAAACTAAAATCCTTAACTGAATCTGTATAAAAATTCTTAAAAAATAATTAAAAATTAAGAATAAAAAATAAAAGAAAGTTTGAAATTTTATTCTAAAGTAAAATCCCTAAATAACCAAAGTCCAAAATAAATTAAATGAAATTAGCTATTTATTTTACATATGTACTCCAAAAAAAACTAAAAATTTGAATACAATTAAAAATTATAACGTGGATATCATGAGTGTTGTGAGAGGAGACCGCACATGAGTGCAATTGCGTAGATCTATCATGCGAGAAGATATTGCTTCACAGAGAAGCGATAGCCGAAGGCATTCAAAGATGAGAACAATGTTGTACTACTCACCGAAGTCGTTGAAGAGAAAGAATAATGTCGAAGGAGCCAAAAACCACCGAGTGGTGATCGTCTGCATTATTGAAGAAATTAGTGGCAAAAGAAGCTTAATGATGGAGAGATCCTGGTAGAGAGGAGACGAAGCTTTATATGAAGGACGAGCTATAGATAATATAGATCCATGCATTAAGTTCGTGAGGCAAAAATATCATCGAGTTGGCTAACGTCGAATAGCAGAAGCGGCCGACATGAGCATGTGTAAGCATCTCTCTCTATATAGAGAGAGAGACACACACAAACACACATGAATTCATATAAATGGAAACAAAAAATAAAAAGCTTATAGTAAAGACGGTACTACTTATGAAATAGGCGTGACAAGTGTACCTGGTTGATATGAAACTAGTGGATTGGCCCGTGCAAGAGCTAGATTAATTCCGCGTGCGGCTGCGAATGGTCATGTGTGTGTATATATATGGTGACTCATTACTGCATGTCTCTCCTTATCGGTCATACTACGTATGCTTGCGCACTAACCAATTAACATGTACTAGCTATATAAATAGATACAAGGGCAAGTTTTTGTAAATCATATCCACCTTGATCTCCGATAAGTTTCTACACATGCATGCATGCATGCAGTACAGAACAGTTTTTGTGTACAGCATTGCGGTTTAATTTCTAAATAGTTTTCATGTTCTTCACAAACATATATGCTATATATGCACCCTGCTAGCTCAAAGATATGTAATAAGCACACATATGTACATGTATATATGCATACATGCAGAGACGGATCTAGGCCCCGGGCAGAGTAGGCTGTAGCCCGGGACTTGGTACCGAAAGCCCACTAAAATTCTATGAAAAATTATTGAAAAATCATTAAAAATAGATATTTAATCTAAGATCAGTTGGTCCAGCCCGGGACTTGAGCCTGAGCTAGCTCCGCCCCTGCATACATGTACGGGAGGAAATTAAGGAGGATCATTCTAGACGAAGAGGTCGAGAAGCTCCGAGGACGAACTGGGCCTGCTTTGTCGCACCATGATCTGCTTGAGGTCCAGATCACGGCCACCATCCGTCTTGCCAGCCCGGTGCCTCCTCATGTGGCCGCCTAGGGCCTGGCCCATCTCGAAGCCTAGCCCGCATAAACCACACCAGTGGACCACGGGCTTCATGCAGATGGCCCGTCGCTTGGCGGGCCTCAGGTGGCTGGTCCGGTGGCCGCCGAGCGCCTGGAACGACGCGAACCGCCGCCCGCACGTCCGGCACTCGAACGCCGCCCCGTCCGCCGCCCGCCGGCGACGGCGACGCTGCTTACGTGGCACGGCGTCTTCCTCGTAGGACGTCCCACACGCCAGCGAGAGCAGGACACCGCACGCCACGAGCCGACGGCCGCACCCGCCTTCTCCTCCTCCTCCTCCTCCTTCCTCCTCGTGGAGCAGGTTGTCTGCTTCCTCCACGACGATGGCGTCATCTCTCAAACGCTTCATTTTGGTCCTAGTCACACCTATTTCGCACGTGTGTCGGTGAGATCGATGGAGCTAGCACAAGGGATTAATGGAATGGCTTAGCAAGATATATAGGATGATATATTCTGGTGAAGAAGCACATTAATTTATAGCCTTAGCTCCTTCCATATAGTGTGCATAACAAGCTAGCGGATACATGAGAATATATTCCATCAATCGACGGTGCGCGCGCATTGCCGTGTGCACTATTTAGATCTGCAGGCAGTATATATGTGTTACATGCAGGCTGCAGCGGCAAGCGAGCGTGGCCAAAGCGGCAATCTAGCTACCTCGATCGTGTCTTGGCTTGTTGCTACCTACTTTTAAGTCGTGTTATTTTTATGCTTTAATTCCCAAATAATCCTTCTTTGGTCACCGACTTTAACGTGCAAGATATGTAGTAATTAATGGAATGTGTCCACTGATTCAGTTTTTCTTTTGAGAAAGGGTTCTGAGAGCACCCCCGCATGGGGTGTCCGGGAAGAATTTGAGTATTTTCTTACTAAATAGTACTTAAATTATGAACGTCTAAATCTAGATTTAGTTAATAGAATCAATTTGTATCATTCCCTCTTGTTTAAGTACTCTATAGATAAAAAACACTGTGTGCTCACTTATAAAAAAGACACACAAATATCATTTAGCAATTCCCAATACACCACCAATTCTCTTTTACTTTCCATTTGAGAGGATATGCATGGTACGATCACTGCTGCAAAAAAGATATAAAATTGAATACTTAGCTAAAATTTGAAGCATCCAAGTCATCACAAATTACATTACAGGCGGTTTTATATCACATACGGTTTTAATATAAAACCGTCTGTGATATCGTTTTACATCACAGACGGGTATAATTAACAACCGTCTGTGATAGGTACACTGACGGTTGGACTATAGAACCGTCAGTGATGTTCTATATTACAGACGGTTTTTAAAGACCGCCTGTAATGATCTGTCTGATATAAGCCTTTATGTACTGGTGGGTCCTCAGTAGGCACATTTGAACATTTTTTTTAATTATATGTTAGAAGTGAATCGAACTGCATATATTTACAACATGTAAGAGAGAATTAATTAATGATATATTCGTGCAACACTTCGTTTGAAAAGAACATATGCAAAAAGTATAATTAATATCTAAATCGTCAAGACCTCCAAATTACCTAGCATGTGGGAATTAGTACCTTCCGTTCAAGGGGAAAAAAAGTAGCTAGCTTAAGACCTAGGTTGTGGCTACTGTGTATATAGGTCAAGACATGGAACAAGCATAGGTAAACTGTTGGTACGTAACGTTGTTCTCGACCGTATCCATCCATCATATCTTGTTGCTAGCCAGCAGCAAGGAATCGTTAATTTGGAAGTTGCTTGGAACTTGGCCGTGAACTGGTGCTCAGTGACATCTGAAGCTTCATGGAAATTCTCTAGCTGTTCCACCAATAAAAACCAACCGTTAAGATGTGTACGTTGTTGTTGAATCGATCGCATGTTGGAGATGGAAAACAATTGCGTGGTAGTACAAGCGTGTACTAGGCTACTAGCTACTGGGCCGTGTCAACATTGACCCTGATTACAGCTGTCGTTAAGAGAGGTGCTTCTATGCTCTCCCTCCTAATACAAGTTGCACAAATCTTGAAGCAAACGAAGGGGTAAGTAATCCTTATCTACCCTTCATTCATGCTTTAATATTTGTGCAACTTTAAAAAAGAAGAGCATAGAAGCACCTCTCTGTCGTTAATTATATTTTTGGAGTATAGTTTGTTAATTACGTGCCTATTGCTCCTGTATAATTAAGATCAAGTGCATGTGTCCACAGTACTCTGAGTAGGGGTGAAAACGGGTTGGATAATTTCCGCTCGATTCGGAACTGGATCCGGTCGGGACCAAATACGGGACCGGATTTGACTATCTGGCCGGATCCGGAACGGGATCCGAATACTTGAATTCGGATATGGGATCGGATACGGAACATCCAATATACGGTAAATACGGGACGGGATCCAGAATTCGGATATTTCCTATTCGAATATCCGAATTTTTCCTATTCGGGTATTCGGATCGGATATCCATATTTCCTATTTGGGTATCAGCAAGGTTCAGCCCATTTCATCTCATTTTTCCCATAGAGAGCCCATTTATATTAAAAATTAGTTGGTTCTATTAATCCTAAAGTAGCGTATTCTTTCTATGACGTATATTGGGTTTGATTGATATATAACTTGCTACTATGGTCATGTATCCATACGTTTTAATTCAAAATATATTACTCTATATATGCGTGCATTATCCGTATATCTTTATATATTTTCGACCCAAATCCGTCACATATTCATATCCCGATTAACTCGGATTTGTATCCAGTTAGCTCGTATCCGGTTCCAAATTCGGAAAAAAAAAATATAGATTAAGATACGAAAAAAAAACAATATCCATCCATATCCAATCTATTTTCACCTCTAATTGCGAGTGAACCGCTGGCCGGTTATAAGTAGGCGTTGGTTATTGATATACCTCCTTCTATTTTAGAATTTTTTTTCCCCAAAGTACAAAATAGACGCACGTGCTTAACACATGTCACATTTACACAATCCACTCACATATGCGTCCCTACGTACGCTTGATATGTTTCTTAAATATAACTAGCAAGCTAATGTTCTGGTCACAGTACTCTGATACCCTCTTGTTATGCGTAGCGGCTTTTAGATTGGATCAGAGTTTTATAAGATACAACACGAGCGCGCACAGTCTTAAGAACGAACAGAATGAATCTCGAAGAGAGAACCAAAATAATGATGTTGAAGCAACACCACAATGAGTGAGAAAGATTTGGCGAAACTGATCTCAAATTCTTTAAGTTCAAGCTCAAAAGAGTACAATGGATTGTTGCTCTCTCACAACCTCTCTAACCTTTTAACACTCTCGGATCATTGTCCTATGCAAGAATTTAGTGCTAAAGAATAACCTATCCTCTAATTCTATCGTGCTCATTTTGCTTTGGATGAGTTGGCTTGTGACTTCTTAGTTGCTTAGATTCTCGATGACCACCCCCTCAGTTTATATAGTCTCCCTAGTTCTCCTCCAAAGTAAGTATGAACACTAAGATTAGGAATCCTAATCTTATTAGGATTCTTTTAGCACACCTTTCCATATCCTAAAAGGCTACATATGAGTTATCATATTTAACAATCCTCACCATGACTCTTATTCGTTGAAGTCACCGTGCTCCTCCAAGAACTCGCTCCAAGCCAGCTTCACCATAGGGGCTTATGTACATCACCGCAATGCATGTGTCGGTGTTCGGGCTTGGCCTCCCGGGCCCTCCACCTGAGATCTCTTTCTTTGTGTCATTTGGTTAACAACACCTTCTATTCCTAGAGCCCTCTATGTCATAGGTTTGTATCACCTCCGAGCCCCACCTGTTCGTTGGTACTGCGTGGTTAGTCCTGTTCTGTCTTCCTTCTTCCAACAACTCGTACTTTCGCCTTTATGTCTATTAGATTTTCCTCTGCCGTCAAATTTCTCTACTTGATTCCCTATCGTTAATATTAATCATGATTTTGTGCCACCTAATGCTTTACCGACCTTTTCACAAATCTGATTAATCCAGCCTTAGCTCTGATACTACTGTTTACACTCTGATACCCCATATTATGCACATCATCCCCCGTATCGGATCAGAGTTTTGTAATATATGGCACGAGCGTGCATGATCTCAAGAACAAAGAGGATGAATCTCATGGAGAGAACCAAAATAATGACGTTAAAGCAATCATAACAGGAGAGAAAGATTTGGTGAAGTTGATCGCAAATTCTTTAAGTGCAGGTTTAAAAGAGTACAATAGATTGTTGCTCTCTCACAACCTCTCTAACCTTTCAAGACTCTCGAATTCTTTCCCTATATAAGAATCTAGTGCTGAAGAATAACATATCCTCTAATTCTCTCGTGCTCCTTTTGCTCTATATGAGTTGGCTTATGGTTTCTTGGTTGTTTGGATTCTCCATGATTATCTCTTAGGTTTATATAGTCTTCCTAGTTCTCCTTTAAAGCAAGTAGGAATCCTATTCTTATTAGAATTAGGAATTGTAATCCTATTAGGATTCTTCTAGCACACTTCTATATTCTAAAAGGCTAGATATAAATCAATATATTTAACAATTCCTAAAACCAGGGGCGAAGGCAGGCCTGCTATGGTAGATCTATGCAAATTGTGTTAAAAAAATTAATAAAATTATAACTTGATCAAAAAGATGTGGCCCGACTTGAGACATGAGCCTGAACTGGCTCCGGCGCCCCTGCCTGAAATGATTACCGAGCTAGATCTGTGGACATCGAGATAGCTCAACTGCCTAAGTAGAGTTCGCCCTATTATCTTTGTTTAATTGTACCCAAGAAGACGAACATGTGGCTAATATGGCGGTGCCGGTGCATATATATGTCATCTGTAGGGAGCATCCATCCTATGGCAGCCCGGTCCTTGAGGCATCTGATTTCTTTTAGCATAATCCAAGTAATTTTCGTCCATCAAATAAAAAAGAATATGTAATTGCTAAAATTCCGTTTATATTTCATATGGAGTCATTATTCCTCCACATCCATATGTAACGACGAAAGCTACATGCATGCATATAAGGCCTGCGTTAATAATTTTAGAATTTCGTTCGTTTGAAGGAATTAATTAACATCACGTACATTTATCATTAGGATAGCCATTTTTTGAGAATAAAGAAAGATACTACAACTTGTGACGTATGTATGCATGCATTCGCACGATGAAGTGTGTACGTCGATCGATAGGATGAGGCCGATACATGTTCGATTATGGAAGGGATAGCCACTCCGAATTAACCATGCAGCAAATTTATTGACACTGATCGTCGATCGATCACTCATATAAACTGGATTAATGTAGTGCTTGCGGCGTCATTCTCGTCCTGATCACGCTCTTCCGACAAGCTGGACGACGTCGTCTCCGTCCATGTCGTGGCCACGGCGCCCAGAAGCGCCTTGTGCCGGCGCATGTGCCCGCCGAGCGCCTGGCCGGTGGGGAACACCTTACCGCACGTATCACAGCGGTGGACTGGCCGAGCGGTTCCCTTGCCGGGGCGCGCTCCGAGCAGGAGCTCGAGGCCGTCGGCGCGCACCCGCGGCCGCCTGTGGCTGGTCCGGTGGCCGCCGAGCGCCTGGAACGTGGCGAAGCGGCGGCCGCAAGTCCGGCACTGGAACGCGCCATCGAGCTGCACCCGCTTGCTGTTCTTGGCGATCATCTTGCTCGCCGACGACAGCGACAGAAGCAGCAGCAGCAGTTTCGCCGGCGATGGTCGTGCAGTACTGGTGGCCACTTCCATATACATATACTGCCTAGCTAGCTAGATTAATTGCGGTGTATATCCGTACGTAATGTACTCTACTCGCTACCACGTATGTATAGTATAGCTAGGCGTATTAGCGAAGTGTCGAATGTTTTAACGCTAAGCCAATGCACGTTTATATAGATCGACGAGACGACGTGAAGTTGCATGCATCCCAATCTCAAGGTAGCTATAGTGGCATCGATCATATCGACCCAATGAAGTCAAGGTCAAGGCCAATCTAGTTACGATCGATCGATGCCACGTACGTCAGGAATGGTACGTAGGCGTTCTGACGACAGGCGGCTTACGTCAGATTCGTGCATATAGTACGTACGTAGGTGCGTAGCTCAGCCGTCCGTGATGCGCGGAGATCGATCCGTGCGGAAGTTTCAGGGATGCGTTCTGACTAGCTAGCTAGTACTCGCGGAGAAAGTATTCAAAGGCAAAATTAACCTAACCTAAGAGTGTGGATGCATGCAATGCATATCCTCCTACTTGAGCCGTTGAGCGTGTGTATGTATGGTATCTTGGAATTTTCACTCGCTTCTGCTTGGTGAAGAAAGCGATCGACACTAGTAATTAGTTGTTGGTTAAATATCAACGACGACCAAGCTAGACTTGCATGTGTGTGTTTGGATATGGATTAATGAACACCATTAATATATCCACCGGCTAAAGCCAACCGGCCGTTAGCTGAGGAGACTTGGTAGGTCAAGTCAATGGCGAAAACAAACATTGGGCTGGCTAGCTCCAGTTGTTTCCTTGAGGGGAAAACTAGTTAAATCAAGGCTTTCTCAAGTGTTGATATACCCTCATTAACTTGTGAATAAGCAAGTGTTGTACTCTCCAAGTGTTTATATAAAATTTATTGAGATTTAATTTTCACATTTGTAAGATGGTAGAGGGACAACCAATTCATCAATCTAAGGACTAAGGGTACTGCAACGAGCTTAAAAATTGCAATTGCCTAATCCTTACGAAGCAATGCACATATACGCGTAGAATACGATACAATCCCTTTGCATAAAGTCGCCGGTCAAATATAATTAAGCCCATCGCATACATGATACATTATCTGTCCAAGTGGTCAAATCCGCACAACAAAATTAATTAATTAGAAGCAAGTGAACCAAACCAAGCTGTAAGTGGTTGGTCATTTTGGTGAAGTTGCAATTGGGTTGATACTGTTGTGAAACGGATCGTTCACCCACGTCAATCAACGGCACAACAAAGTAATCACACGAACAGAGAGAAGGAGAAGCACACCATATAAGGGGAAAACTCTTTCTTTATTAGATTTATTTTTGAGAAATTTTACTGTGGATTATACTTGTAGTATAAAATGTGTAGTAGAAATCACATCTAACCGTTGATTTGTTAAGGGTGTTTCTACTACTCTACTACCACGTGTAGTATAAGTAAGCTCTAGTTAATCTGATCTATTAGATCAAAAAGAATAAACGATTCATATTTAATTTAGTGTACCGTTAAAAGAGCTCTTATTTTTCTGTACAAAAGACAGCGCAGTGGGTAGCTACATCCGGAGCCATATATACCTTGAAGACTTGATGTCCCCACAAAGAAAGGATATATAGCATCGAGGAGCAGTTTGTGGATACTTCAGCCGACCTCCCCAATTAAAGAGGAACCAAGGAAGAAGCAGCGAAGCTCTCTTTTTCACTGCACTGTCCGATGCAGTTTGTTTATTGTATCATATTTTGTAGTTGGCTGCAGAATGGCCAAGTTTTGGGAGGCAGAGATCTTCAATATATTGTATAAGCTCCACTCCAAAATCAATCTTTTCAGCTGTTTACCGACTGCATATATACATGTAGTCGATCGGAAATATATTGTTGCAGCCTGCAAGCCTACTGGAGATCACATGATGATTTTACTCTGCCAAGGCAGCATATGCTTGGTGTCCTTGAAGATGATCACTTGCTCCTCATTTTTTATCCATGAAATACCAATAGCATATAAAGTTTGAATAGCCTCATCGGGAGTATCTCTGAAACCAATGCAACACTGGGAGAAATTCATCTGGTAATACAAATGAAAGAAGCTAATGAAATATAAGAGACTTGCAGTGATTACTAATGTAGATAAATACCTGGGTTCAGCTCTAGGCATTTGGTGCGTTTGTTTGGATTTTGTCCTGCATGCATGTTCCACATGCTAGATACCAACATTCTTGGTAACATGGCATATATGTAGCTTCTGTCGTGATAGGAAAACAGATGTCCAGCAGTAGTAGCTAAGACAGTTGACACTATGAGACAGTAGAAATACTAGGATATCATGTGGGTTTCGACGGGCTAGCTAGGTGTGCAATAGATGTAGGCTGATTTCCAAGTAATTGCCAACGTTGCTTTGCAAATAACTATGGACAATATTTTCTTTCTCTTATAAACAATAACAGAACTATCAAGCTGCCTGGGAGTAGTGGCCAATTTTGCTTGGGTGACATCTAAAAACTACTTTCAAACTCTAACTGTGGTGCTTTTAGCCATTCTAGAAACACAATCAGTATGCAGCCTGTTTGTATAACTTGCAGCATAATAATCAAAGTAAAAGCAAATAGAAAAGCAAGAATGCATGAAACACAATGTATATCGCAGAATAAATTAATTTTAAAAAATTATGACATAACCACGGGCAAGATATATAGCCCAAATAGCTAGCAAATGTTCTAATTTTTTAAGCTTTAGCCTGATGCACAATAAATGAAAGACCAAAAAAAGGCAAAACCAGTATTATTTTGTAAAACACTTATAATGCTATCGTTGGGATTAGTCACATACAATTTGTCAGCTAATAAGGTCTTACCTGCAAAGTTATGGCCAACACTGAAGATTGGATGATCTAGTGTCCCAGGGATGCCTCCAAAGCCTGTATCAGTGGCCACGGTCATGCCTAAAGCAAATATCAACCTCATACTTGGAAAATAGCCTAATGGACCAAACAACTACATGCGTAATTTATCCTTTTGGAACAAATAGACAGGATTTTAGCTTAATTGCTTTGCATACCATAAGCATCCCTAAGCTTGAGAAGTATTCCAACTTGTCATGTACAAGAAAAGAAAACACATCTTATGCTTGGAAGCCTATATAAATATATCCAGAAGAACAGTGAAAATCTGCATGAGGTAGTTTTTAATTCATGGATGGACATACATAACAGTATTCTCAAATGCGTAAATTTCTAAGCAACAACAACACGAATGAGATATGAGAAGGTATATAATGGCAGTCCATGTTGAAAATAGCATACGTAGAATTAATAATGTGAACTGATCTATTATGGTAAAGAAAGATAAAGGAAGATCTCATATATAGATAAGCATCTAAAATGGCTGCCACAGGAATGAACTATGCTCCTCAATTTAATCTCACCTTGAGCTTGGCGTTAGCATCTTCGAAAAACACCAAGTCATGTAGTTCTTATCAACCAGAGATCGCTGGTGAGTTGGCTCTGCATTCACAGGCCACAACAGAAACAATGCTTCTTTTTAGTATGATGTCCTGGTAGTGGATTTGATTATTTCCCACTTCAAACGTGTGGCTTCGTAAATTTGCCACTGGATTCACATTTCATTAACTCAGATAGTTCCATAAGTCATTGGCTCAAGTGGCATCATAATCAAAAAGTCAATCTTTGAAGTGGCAACTTATCAATTTTATCGTTTTGTAGGTGCAGAGTTTCTATTCAATATACACACTCTCATATGCCCACGAGCTATATAGATCAAGCACACGAACAGGGAAGACAAACATATGTGAGCTGACAAATCAAGCAGGATAAAATTCCACACCACAGAACCAACAAAGGAAACAAAAACTGTAATCTGAGAGCTAGAAGGCAACGAGAAAGCAATTTGACCTCGACGCAACCGGGAGCCCTCGTCTTCCCAATCTACCACATGAAGCAACGCCGGCCTGCATCCAAGCCAAAAAGGGAGATCGATCGTTGTTAAACGCAGATAGATGTAGAGTCAAAAAAAAAAAGTAGATAAAAGGAATGAGACTACGTACTATCCCTCATAAGAAGCCATAACGAAGAGGGAGGGAGAACAAGAAGAACGACCAGCATGCAGATGGAGACCAATCGGCGCCGAAGCAACAACAGCAAAGGCGAAATAAGTAGTAGCTAGCTAGGCCGGAGTAGCAGATTGATTTGGGATTACTGGTTGGATTAATGGACTGATACGGTTTGACGTTGTGTATTAGCATGTTGTTAGTATTTCATAGGCATCAGAAACACACTAACAGGCAACCAAATAGCTGGCCAGTAGTAGTATTAATGGACTATGAAGGATGAATGCAAGAGTAGTAAGTTTCTCATGGGCGTTTTCTTAATAGAGTTGTGACCACACGACGCACTCAGCCCAACAACGGCCTGCTGGCCTTGCAGGTAGGGTGGGTTCCTCCTTGAAAAAAAAAAATTAACCCGGCTTCTCAACACTGTCTTAGGCGATACCAACTGACCAGGCCCGTCTAAGACCCAGCGCAAGTGGGCCGATCGCACAGGACCCCTAAATTTTTGGGGCTCCCAGCATATGCTGCACTACTATCATCTCTTATGTAAATGGTTTGCTAAGGTTTTCAAGTTCTAACGATACATCGTATTTTGCAGATTCCGCGACTCATCGTGACTCAGGCAATACCAACTGACACTGATGAGTATATGATATCATCATGTGTAGAGTAGAGGGAACGTACGTACGTAGTACATTGGTGGACCTCAACTAGCTAGTGGTTGCTCAATTCCATGTCGAGGTCGATCGATCGTGTGCCATGGCATGGATGGATGACGGATCATCCAATACTCTTCTATCTCCATTCATCCTTTGATGCCGGTGTTCATCCAACACATCTCGAGTCAACACAACACGTCCTTAGCTTGGACCCCTTTGATACCTTTTTGACAAACTATCATCCTTTCCTCCGTACAGACAGCTCTTAAAATCTCTCTGATAGAAGTTCAGGATAAGCAGCTTTAATAGGCACGACGACATGTCAAGTTTTGGATTACATCAGTGATAAGCTATCTAATGCTGAACCACAAGATCAACATCCGATGGAAGGGGCAGGGTTCCCTACCCCGAATTCATGAGGATAATGCCCTTCATTTTGTTTGATACAGTTGCTTTTCTAAAGTTACACCTACATACATATACAGATACACAAAATTATACAACACACCTTCCTCTCCTAGCCTTGCATCTTGCACTGCACAATCATACAAACATGATACACATCTATACTATACTATACATATACAAATACAAATACAAATACAAATACCCACCTATACTATACAATACTGTACTACACATACACACGCAGAAGCCTCCCTGTGTCATCCTTGGCCTCCCGAGGAGGAGAAGCCTCTCTTCTTCTCCCTCTCGAGAACTCTCTCCTCTCTCCTTGTCGTGCTTCGCCTTCCTCTCCTCCTCCTCTCTCTCTTCCTTCTCCGTCTTACCCTTGCTTCCCCCCAAACTCACCAAGCCGTACACGCTCTTCGTCCCAACAACTCTCCATGTCATGTAGCCTCTGCATGCCGAGCCACCGAGCGGCCGCCGCCTCCGTCCCCTCGTCGCCGCAGCCGTGACACCTCGCCGCGCGTCTCTCCCCCGTCTCCACGCATACCCCTGGTCCTCGATTCATCGGGTCCCGTGAAATTACTCTTCTTGATTTATTCGTTACAACAGCCCGCTGCCCGTGTCATGGCGCCGCTGCGTCGGGCCAAGCGCCGCAAGAAGGCGGCGGCGGAGAAGAAGGCCGCAATGGCGGCGGCGCAGGAGGGCGCGCCCGGAGCAGGCGGCCGCGACTGGTGGGACGGTCTCTGCATGCGAATGGCAGGTGTGTCTTCGCGCTTCTTCTGGTGGTGACGGGCGTACGTCTTAATTAAGATTTGTGCAGATTGTGTGGCTTGCAAGCATTTTTGTGGCGATTTTTAGATCTAATTTGTCTCGGGCTTGAATTCTTGGAGTAATCTCGTGGCTTATCGATGGTGTTAGGAAGTACTCGTGATAAATGCGATGATACTGCAGAGGTTGGAACAATGCCACTGGCCTTGTTGAGTATTCTGTCATGTTGAGTGATGTTGCATCGTGGCAGATGAACAGCACTACCTCAGTTTTAGCATTTTAGGTGTGATTTAGGACGCCCCTGTTGCATAAGATGGGTTGTGAATTGCAGAGAACTGAGCTATCAATTCTCTGTTCTGGTAACTGGGCAGGGTCAAAAGGTTGTGCGCATTTTGTTCGTAAGACGCCTTTGCAGTTATCAGGTCTAGCCGATTGGGTACAATTCGAGAGCAAATGCAGGCTTCAGACACCGTGAACTTGATAGTTGGTTTGATTACTCAGGCTAGTCACTGCTTCTTGTTTCTGCATCCAAGCTGTGTGAGAATATCTCTTCATGTCCATGTTGTGTCACAGCAGGTGTTTTCCATAATGGTTAGCTGTGCAGCATATTTCAGACAAAAAATCCATTTCCATTCGTTTATTTGACTATATGAAAAGCTCCTGATCACTCCATAACAGAGCCATCTTTATTGTAGCTAATCTTCCTCTAGGCATGTGATGCTAGTCTCACAGCAGGAAAATATACATATGATGCAGCCATCGTTCTAATTAGTTACCAGAACTAGCTTGTGGAGTGGCATTACATTGGGTAACTTTGTCTTCACAGCACAGTGGCCACTTGTGTTGTTGCAGACATTTTCTTAGAAGTTGCAAGACTTTTCTAGTCCTAATTTGGTAAAGTAGAAATATGGCATGAAGTGCATTGTTCACAAAGGGTAGTTTTGCTCTTTCTGGATATCTTTGGGAAAGGAGATTGCTCCTAAGTCCTAACTAAACTCAGGCAACCCCCCGCTTATTTCTGGATTTGTTATTCAAAGATCAAACTTTCTTGTCCTGATTTTGTTTACTTTAACTGCAAACAAGTTTCTAAAAGCAATTTGATGTTTTATCCAAGTTACCACAAGTACCTGATGCATTTTTTACAAAACAACATTGTGAACATCTATGATGCACGGGCACGGATACGTCGGTACGACATGACACTGACACGGGATTCGCCATTTTTCCAAAAAATGCCGACACAACGACACAGCTATATATATTTAAATAATAATAATATACTTACGCATTATTCTCCATTTTTCTATGTACTTGTCAAACTAAAATAACGTAAAGCGTAAACTAGGAATATGTACCTTAGCCTTTGCAATTTGGAATAATTGATGATTTGCCATCACTTACTTGTGTCATTGATTATTTGCCTCATATTGTCTCACTAACATGCGGGCCTTACGACCACATGTTAGTGAGACATATGGGGCAAATGATCAATTGCACCAACTAAAACAGGGCAAATCATCAATTCTCCCATTTTCAACAAGTGCACTTTGATTCTAGAGTAGCTACTAATACCAACATATTTGCAATACTTGCATCTCCATTTCACACTTCCTCTAGACGGACCACCCTTATCTAGAACCTCAACATAGTTCCACAATGGAGCCTTGATGTTGGTGTTTTGCTCCTCTTAGGCTGCTAGGGTTACCCTTTAGTTAGGTTGCTGAGTTGTATCATCATATGTGTCGGATACGTGTCGATAAAGTGTTGAAGCCGTATCGTACATTAAAATTATTTATTTTTGCTATCTAATTGTCCAATACGTGACCGATACGTGCCGAGTGGCTTGTCGATGTCGTATCCGTGTTGAACACCGATACGGCACCAAACCGACGTGTCGGTGCTATAGAGATGAACAATACACTATATAATGTTGGATGAAGTGGATTAGTTTTGTATGACTATTTTTATGCTGGAGTAATGGATATGCAGCTTTTGTTTGGCATTTACTATTTGTATGGATTGCGTAGTGCCTACCTTGTTGATCGATACCACCTTCTGATTTGAGTGCATTCCAGCATGTTGAGAATATCTGCTGTTCACGTAGGTTATTATATCATGGTATGAAGTTCATATAGCTTGAAAATCTCCACCTGACAAACACTTTATTGTTAGAGTTTAACAAGTATAGAGCTAGCTTTTTTATTAATAATTCACCTGCTATTGCTGGGGTCTGTTTTAGCACTTTCAGAGCAGAGATCTTGCCTTGCAAGTTACGGATTTTGTAACTGGTTTTATATTTTGTTCTTAGGTACCTTATCTTCTATGGAGGATGCACAAAGATTTGAGTATGTCTTCAAAATGCCAAGAAGAACCTTCAATTATGTCTGCAGCTTGGTGAAAGATGATATGATGGTAAGGGCTAGCAGCTATACCTTTCTTGATGGGACGGTGCTGTCTTTAGAAGATCGAGTAGCCGTTGCTCTGAGAAGGTTGAACTCTGGTGGGTCCCTGGTGACCGTTGGATCCTCTGTTGGTGTGAACCACTCGACCGTCTCACTGGTAACTTGGAGGTTTGTTGAGGCTATGGAGGAGCGAGCAAGCCATCACTTGTGCTGGCCAGACTCGAATGAAATGGAGAAGATCAAATCCAAGTTTGAGAAGATCCATGGTTTGCCAAACTGCTGTGGTGTTGTAGATACAACACACATCACAATGTGCCTTTCTTCAGCCGAAACAAACTGTAAGGTCTGGCTCGACCACGAGAAGAATTACAGCATGGTCTTACAAGCCGTTATAGATCCAGATATGAGGTTCTCGGACATTGTGACGGGGTGGCCTGGTAGCATGAAAGAGTCGAGCATTTTGCACAGCTCTGGTCTCTTCAAGCTGTGCGAGAAAGGTGCACGGCTGAATGGCAGCATGCTGAAGGTATCAGATGGACCTGAAGTCAGGGAATACATAATTGGTGATGCAGGATACCCTCTTCTTCCCTGGCTCCTCACACCATACCAGGAAAAGGACCTCTCAGATTCCAAAGTAGAGTTCAACAAGAGACACTTGACAGCCAGAACAGTCGCTCCGAGGACATTGGCGAAGTTCAAAGACACATGGAAGTTCCTGCATGGAGAGATGTGGCGCCCGGACAAGCATAAGCTGCCTCGGATAATCCATGTGTGCTGCCTGCTGCATAACATCATCATAGACATGGAGGATGCAGCCATGGACGAGGCACCCATGTTGAGCGATCACGACCTGAATTACAGGCAGCAGGTGTGCCAGTTAGCAGATGAGAATGCTGTCATGATGAGGGATAAACTGTCCCAGCACTTGACCTGCAGTTGACAGAGACGAGAGGTTGTGCATGTGCTCACTGCTCAATGAAGAATTGTACCGTCCGGATGTTGATTTCGTCTGTTGCAGGCAGCTGAATCTTTTGGCTGTTCAGTTTTGCAGAGTTGTGAGGGAGAAAGAGGCGAGAGCACCTGTTGTGACTATCGTAACTCAAACTGTAATCTTAGAGCTGTAGCCCACCTGTCAATTCATTTTGGCTCACTTGGTTACTGATCATCTTATTCGTGCTGAAAATGTCATAAGAAATCAATTATGAACTTGTCATTGCTTTTGCAAAACTCCAGACGAAAAATGGCAGTATGGTAAGGTCAAATAAATTTGCGAGAATCATGTTGTCTAATTTTTTAGGAGAACACCCAAAAGTCTAGCACAGCATTGCATTGGAAGGTAGAAATAAAATCAGCTGGTACATAGTTTAACGATAATGCTATCACACGGGCTAAGCAAATATTTCTGTGACAATGATTATATACAAAAAAAGATTAGTTTCTGCTGGATCGGGAGCATAAGCAATTTGGTTGCTTTTCTAGCAACTAGTGATCTCAAATACGTACGCGTGAGCATGCGTGCCGACCATGAAATTAATGCTTCCTCACATGCATGCGATTGTTGCTCTTATAGTGTGTTAGATTGTTATAACAACTGGTATATGTATAATAGTGGAATACAAATTTAAAGATTATTCTCTATAGATACTAAATCATTCCATTCACTTAAAATAATAGAATCAAATAATACAAAATCATCACATTCCATTCAACCACATCCCACCAACCAAACACGTCCTTAACCACCAGTTTTTCCCTTACATATACATAATTACATATACACACCCCCACCAATGACACCAACCATGGACACGTCCAAGGCACTAATAATTACCTTGGTGCTCGCCGCCCAAGTGCGACACCGGCGACGCGCCGCCGTTCGCCGTGGTGCAGGTGAGCATGCACGGGCTCGCCGGGCTCGCGGAGGACGCGAGGACGACGGCGACGGACGTGGAGGTGACCCTGCAGCGGTGCTTTGAGCCCTTCGAGCTCAGGGTTGTCCTCTGCCCATCAGAAAGCAGCTTAAATAACTAAACAGTTGGGTAATTAATTTGCAATAATTAATAAGTGATTAACTAGACGGTTAATTAGTGCATACACAATGCGTGTTCGTTCGTGCATGCCTGAGTGATATATGGTGAGTTGGTTAGCACTGGAATAATAAGCGCAGAAACGGAATGCTCTGCAATTAGTCTGTCCTGGTCGTTTCAATCGGATAATCACTTTGTTATAATTAATTTCGATATATACACGCTCAACTGAATCTATCGATCGACCGGTGAAATTCTTAATCCTAACTTTAGAGTTCAGACGTTCAGTCTCGATCTCATCTGCTTGGACTCTTGCCGAGCAACGTATTATGTATAGCCACCACCAAATTGACTTTGACAGAGTCCTAAAAATATTGAATATGACTAGGACATGCAATGCTTGTTAGATCATGCAACAATTAAACACCGTTGCCGTGAGGGCTCTGATACTTTGACATGTTGGTTTCGACTACTGTTATTTTCTTAATTTTCTGATCTTTTGCCTTGTACTTCCTCCGTTGATAAATATAATATGTATTTTAACTTTGCATAATGATTAAGGTTGCGTTGAAATTGAGAAAGATATAAGTGAAAATTGCTTATATACTCTTCTTAATTGCCTGGTAAGATGGGAGGTAATACTTTATGTAAGTGATAATGAATAAATTCATATGGTTGAGAGAATAAATAGGGGTGTAGTAGGAAAAACTTATTAATTTATATGTAAACCTTATATTTCTAAATAAGACTGTTTAAGTTAATGCCTTATATATATTTATGAACGGAGTGAGTACTATATATGCCCCTATATGTATTCAATGGACTGGACAATGAAATAAATTAGGTTTTACTATACGAGATTTAAATATTTATGAAGTAAGCTAATTTCAATTCCCTTCTAGCATTTTCTTGAGGTCCCTTCTCAATTTTTTGTTGTTAATCAGCCATAGATTGAACTAAGCTAGGGAATAACCAACCACCAAGACCATGCATTAATTATTGGAGTTGCTCTTTATATACGAATATACGATGATGAGAAGATGCGTTCGTGGCTACATAACCACCACCATCGATCCTTCCTTCCTTCTTTCCTGATCGATCTCACCCTCCACGAGTCCGGCCACGTTCGTCAACACCAGCTTGCATCGAATTCAATTAAACAAACATGAGAGCGTGCATGGCGCTAATTACTGTGTTCATCGCCGTCCTCGCCACCCTCCTCGGGAACATCTCGGCGGCGTCCACCACCACCTTCACCCTCCACAACCTCTGCCCCTACCGTGTGTGGCCTCTCGTCACCCCCAACTCAGGCCTGCCCGCCATCACCGGCGCGGAAGACATCCGCCTCGACAGCAACGGCCTCGTCACCCTCATGTTCCCGGCCGGCTCGTGGTCCGGCCGCGTCGTGCCGCGCGTCGGCTGCACCGACGGCACCGCATCGGCCTGCGGCTGCGCGACCAACTGCGAGGCCGGCGACGCGCTACCGGCCACCGTAGCGCAGGTCAGCGTGAACGGACAGCCGGACGGGCTCGCGGAGTACAGCGTGAGCCTCGTGGATGGGTTCAACGTACCGACGTCGATCACGCCGCACGAGTTCGTGGCGGGACAGCAGTGCCCGGAGCTCGGCTGCGCTGTGGACCTGAACGCGGCGTGCCCCGGGGACGCGAAGGTGGGCGCCGTCGGGTGCAGGGCGGTGGCGGGGTGCGCGCAGCTTTTCAAGGAGAGGTGCCCGAACACGAGGACGACGCCGACAGACGTGGAGGCGACGCCGCAGAACTGCCATGAGCCCGGCGAGCTCAAGGTCGTTTTCTGCCCAACCAGCTAGCTAGCTGCCCGTGAAGAAAGTGGTAAAATTCTTCTCTTTACTAGACGCACGCTTTGTACATGACATGCCTGCGTTATATATGCATGGTGATCATCCGAGTAGAGATCTAGCAATAAGCTTACCTACGTATGTGTGCTGAGCGCTAGCTCCAACACGTACGATTGGTATATATACTGGCCATATATAAGCAGCTAGTACTCATCTTCTTCCTGCAAGGAATAAATGGCAATTAAGCTGTTTGCTTGTCAGATTCAGTGGAATATATATATATATATATATATCTTCATCATCCTAAGTGTAAGACTCATCCGCTTGGAATGATCTTAAGCTACGGTCACCACGTTCCAACAAAACGGACTAGCGCAAACAAGAACAATAATCCAAGCACAATGGGACAGACAGAAACACGTAGCCATCATCAATATGGCATCAGCAACGAATCCAACCCTCGAAACCATCGTCGCTCGCCTTGTCCTCTTCTGCCATGGGTCATGGCTTGACCTCTCGATCATGGCATAGCCTGCAAATTAACCCGCCCCCCGTGTCGAACCAGGCAACATCACCTCAAATCAATTGAAGCCTCGCGCGGCCGCGCGCTCTCCTGTGTGTGTGTGTATATATATATATGATATGCAGCTCCTGACGTTGAGCTCGTCGGCGTTCAAGTCGCCGGTGTTCATCGGCCTCCTGGGCGTCATGTCCGTCGCCATGGTGCTCCTGCTGCACCACTGCATCCTCGTCACCTGCTGCAACAGCGCCACGCGCGACAGGATCAGGAGGCGCCGTGCCTCGGCGGCGGCGAGCGGCGGCGACGAGCAGCAGCGGCGGCGGCCGCCGCCGCATGACGACGCGAGCTACAGCGTGGACCTGAGCTCGTCGTCGCAGGTGCAGCTGGTGCAGGCGGCGGTGGTGTGCCGGTACCGGAAGGAGGAGGAGTGGAGCGAGCCGACGTGCCCGGTGTGCCTGGCGGACTTCGCGGACGGCGAGGCGGTGCGGGTGCTGCCTGAGTGCATGCACTACTTCCACGCCGACTGCATCGACACCTGGCTGCGCGCCAACACAAGCTGCCCCATGTGCCGCGCCGAGACCACGCCGACGCCGACGCCCAGCCCCGGCTCGTTTCACCACCAGCTCTCCTTCTCCGTCTCCCTCGAAGACGTCTTAGTGCGCACGTAGCATTTCTCGGGTGGGTTTAGGGGCGCCGGCCGGCCGGCCGGCGGGGAGAAGGCCGAGCGGCGTACTACAAGTAGAGGGGAATTGAAAGAAGCAGACTGCTAGCAGCTAGCAGATCGTAGAAAAGAAATTATTTTTGTTATGGAACCAAATAGTGTTGCCGTCTAATTGCTTTTGTTCGACTCCGTCTGGAGGAACTAGCTAGCTAGCTATGCTTGTCTGTGAATAATCTACATGTGATTCTTTTTTCTCTCTTCCGTCAACGGGGAAATTTAGACTCCTGGGATTATGCATGGTAATGTTCAGGTGCTTAATTAGTGCCCTCTTACATGCACTCGCTCGAGTTTAATTTCTACTGAATCTCATCCAAATTCGCTATTAGTTGTTCGATCAACTTATATTTTTCTCGTCACATACTTACATGCATGCATTATACGAATGAGCAAAAAAATATATACAGTAGTAAACTGTGTGAGTAAATTTCCTCCTCGCGATGAACCAATTGGTTGATGTTTTGATTGTTATACAATGACTCCATTGACCCTTTTAATTGGAAGTTGACCCTCTTTAGTTCTCCCTAATTTAACTCTAACCTAGTTGTTACTCCCTCTATTCTTTTTTAGTTGTTGTTTTAGAGTACATGTATGGTCAACCTTATAAAACTTTGACCGCTAATATATACAAAAATATTTAGATTTATCATATAGAAATATAATTAGAAAAAATAATGGTCAAACATGTTCAAGTAAAAATGAAACGGAGGTAGTAGTAATTTCCAAAGAGCAAGTACTGCTCTCAAGATGATGCAACAACGTTTGGTGGCGGCATGTACGTGTGTACGTTCTTTATATATATATATATATATATATATATATATATATATATATATATAGGCGGCGTATTTGGTGCAAACCCTCTCTCTGGTGCAAACCTGAAAACTAACAACCTAGGCCTCTGGATCTTACCTGGATGGTTCAGATCCACAAAGGTGGGATACCAGTCATCCACTTATGCTAATATGCATTAAACCCCCCATCTAATCCCTCCCTCCCTCCAATCACGCAAATTCCAATCCCTCTGCCTCCTCACGCAAATACGCCTCTGCCTCCTCACGCAAAAACACAGGTGCTGGCGGTCTGCTCCTCCCCTCGGGCTCCCTCGCCGCCGCCGTCCAAGACCCCTCGCCGCCACGCCGCCCTTGCCAATCCGGGCCCTCGGCGCCGCCGCCGCCGTCTCTCGGGCCCTCCGTCCAGGTTCCCGAGCAGCGCCTTGCCAGGCCTCGCGGCTAGCCTCTCGGGCCCCTCCGGCCCAGCGCGGCGCCGCCGCCAGGCTTCCTCAGGCTCCGTCGTCGCCCTCGACGCCGCCTCTGTAGCCAGCTCCGACGCCGCCTCTGCCGCCAGGCCCTGGTTGCCACCGCCTCTCCAGCTCTCCGCCGCCGCCAGTCCCCGGTTGCTTCTGAGATTGGTTGTATTGTCAGATTGATGAAGTTCATCGTAGCTTTGGCAAAGAAATTAGATGTAGTTTTAGTTATAGCTTTGGCTCTGGACAATAATTGGTTGTATTGTGACTGTCATCGACTGGCAATTTTTGTTAGATGTTGCTGTGAGATGGTGGTATGTACAGGTTTTTGCAAGAGTAGTATACACATGATTTTGTATGCTTGTAGCTGAAAATTGTGTATGTACATAGCACCTTGAGCTGAATGTTCTGAATGCCTGATCTTGTGTATGTACATAGCACCTTGAGCTGAATGTTCTGAATGCCTGAGCTTGTGTATGTACATAGCACCTTGAGCTGAAAATTGTGTAGGTATATAGCACCATGATCTTGTTACTTGTAGAAATTGTAAGAGCTGAATGTTTTGAATTCCTGATCACAGGCTAGTGCGACTTGTATAGTGAAATGGCTCTTGGTAGCATTACAGCCTAGAGTCTAAACAAATATTTGTATAGTGAACTGGCGATTGTTTTCTTGATGTGCTGTATAGTAAACAAATATTTGTCTAAGCAAATATTTGTACAGGGCCAACTTATGCAAATGACCATGATGATCTCTGACCGTGAAGCACAGAGATGCAGTATATGGTCTGGAATTTATCAATGAGGATGACGGGAGGAATGAGATGAAGGTGCCAGGAAATTGCATGGAGCTAGAGGTGCCCGGAAATTGCATAAAGGTGAATTAACATGATCCACTGAGGCGACAACATGGACTTGTATGCAGCAAGAAACTTGTGCTAGCTATTGTTGATATGACCAGAAAAGGCAGAAGTACTGCTAAAGAGACAGAAGTAACAGGCACTTTCATGGCACTTTCAAGGCATCATATTAGACACACAATGTGCTAAAGAGACGTTCCCATACAATGAGAAAAAATAGAACAGCAACTGTAACTTGACTATATTGTATCTATTGTTGTAACTCTAGTGACTATATTGTATCATGTGGACTTTTTAGGACAATTGCGACTATCATGAAAGCCTAACTCATTGCATAATTTGCACAAGCGTGCAGTCCTCTCATATTTCTTGTTCTTCTCATGTTGTTTTTGTTTCTTTCCTTCCTTATCAAAGTGCCCCTTTATTCTCTTGGCTCTACCTTTTGTATGGATATCGGTCGGCGGAAGTATATCAATCTGGGTAGGAAGCTGGGTACCAATGAATCCCTCCATTTCTTCAGTCCTGCTTTGTTGGTTACCAGGTAGCTCATGCCTTACTTCAGCTAGAAAACTCTGGAATTTATTTCTAACAATTTGCACAGTTTCCACCGAATGCCCAATTTGTTGGAAGATATCTTCCATGTCCTTGCGCATCAGTGAAACCATTTTTTTATCTCTACCTCTGAAGATGAATTTCCTTTCTCCTCCAACGCGTGTCCATCTGAATCAAATACGATCTCCCTCTTGCATTTTTTTGTCCACCTTTCCAAGATGTAGTGAGCAGGTATCTCATTTAGCTTTGCACCTCGTAACACATTTATAATGTGGCTGCAAGGAATTCCATACATTTCGAATAACATGCAAGAGCAATTGGCAATCATGGTGCTAGTATCAAAATAGACTTCTCTTACCTTCGGACTATCATCAGTTATGCATATTATTTTTAAATTTCCTTCTTTTCTAATGCTGTCAACAACACAATGGTCCCTACAAATAAGAACTTGATTCTGGAATTCTAAGAATTTAGAATGTGTGAAAACCTCACTTGCATGTTTCTCTAATAACCATTCTGTATTCAGTACAGGTGATGTGTGGAGGCTATCATTGTCATTTGCCAGCTCCATCTCTCTTTGTTCTTCCACTGCTGTGTCGAACCGAACCCAAAACTCAACCAATGCATGCTTATATCCAATGAAATGGTTAAAAAAAGAGTTTGTACTCTCTGACCTTGAGGTTGTCCTCAGAATCCCTCCCAAGAATATGTCTCTGAAGTAAACTGGTATCCAAGATTCACGAATGCGGTAACGGTTAGCCAACCACTCATTATTGCCCAAGCTAAAATCAGCAATCATTGATGACCACTCTAACTCAAACTCTGCACATGTTTCTGAGGAATATACACATGAGTTCATACGTTTGTAAAATAGAGGATTTTCCCTCACTTGTGGACCTACCTTCTCTGGAAGCTTCTTCAATATGTGCCACATGCATAATCTGTGCTTGCTTTCTGGGAAAACAATGGAAATTGCTGCCTTCATACTAGGATCTTCATCAGTAATGATAAGCCTAGGTGCAGTTCCTCCCATTGCTTTTAAAAATGTACCAAACAACCATATGTAAGAATCAATTTTTTCATTAGAGATCAATGCAGCCCCAAACAGTACACACCCACCATGATGATTTACTCCCGTGAATGGTGTGAAGATCATGCTGTATTTATTAGTGTTATATGTAGAATCAAAAGAGACCAAATCTCCAAAATGGACATAGTTCTTTCTGCAAATAGTGTCCGCCCAAAAGACGTGCACCAACCTACCCTTGTCATCAACAACATAGTCAAAATAAAACGCTGGATTGCAAGAATTCTTTCTAGCAAGATTATCAACAAAAATCTGTGCATCTGAACATGTCATACTACTTCTCAAGCTAGCATGATAATTCTGCAAGTCTCTCTTTGTGAATCCCACATTCTGAAAACCACCATCACTAACACGTAGATATCTATATGCCAAGGAGGTGCCAATGCTAGCTTTATGACAATCAAATAATGTTGTCTTGGCCTTCTCACTTACTTCTCTATTTGACCGTATGTAATGTTTCTTGGATGGCGTGACAAGGGCATGTGCATGCACAGGTTGGAATCTAAATATTGTGTATCTATTTTCCTTAGTGAGTTTGATAGCAATCATGGCCTCACATCCACACCTAGTAAGTTTTTGATCACGTTTTCTCTTACTCTTGGAATCCAACTTCCCTTCACCCTTTTCATCACGAAAACCTTCCCTTGAGCAATAAAACCTTTTCCATAACACCACACCATTCACCTTTTTCTGTTGTCCAACACGAACTGGAAATCCAGCTAAATGGGCATAATCTTTGTAAAACGTCTCAACGGACTTCACATCAGGAAACTCCATCCCGACAACTGGCACCATCTCAATAGGCAATTCTGGTGTGCATGTTATGCCCTACAATAGAATAGGTTCATTTTCATCATATAATTCTTACAATCATTTTTGTAAAACTGAATATAGAATGTAGTTTCCCTTACACAGAATGGAGGTGCGCATTTGTTCGGTGTACTAAACCCATCGCCACTGCAAGAGGGTGCCTTAGAAACATCATTGTTGGTAACCAATGCTGAAGGCGCTGAAGGCGAATGCATCAATATAGGAGGATCATTGCACGTTGTCGCCATTATAGGATCGTGCACCTCGAAGGCTGGCGGTGCAATGTGGTCGACAATTCCGTCTAAACCGAGTCTGCTGTATGAGGGAGAGACCGGTGTCATCCTCTGTAAGGACAAAAACACGCCGTCGCATAAGCCGGTTGATCGGGCGATGGCGCAGCCGAGGAAGCACGCAACCGAACGGAGGGCCTGGCGGGCGTTGCCGCAATCGAACGGAGGGCCTGGCGGCTCGCTCGGGAAGGCGGCGCCGAGCTGGCTGAGGCGGCGTCGAGGGCGACGACGGAGCTCGAGGAAGCTGGCGGCGGCACAAGGGGCGTCGGCGAGGGCCCTGAGAGGCTTAGCTGCGGAGGCCTGGGCGCTGCTCGGGAACCGGACGGAGGGCCCGAGAGACGGGCGGCGGCGCGCCGAGGGCCTGGATTACGGCGGCACAAGGGCGTGGCGGCGGAGGGCCCGGATCGGCGGCGGCGGAGGGAGCCCGAGGGAGGAGCAGACCGCCAGGCACCAGGTTTTTGCGTGAGGAGGCAGAGGCGTATTTGCGTGAGGAGGCAGAGGGATTGGAATTTGCGTGATTGGAGGGAGGGAGGGATTAGATGGGGGATTTAATGCATATTAGCATAAGTGGATGACTGGTATCCCACCTTTGTGGATCTGAACCATCCAGGTAAGATCCAGAGGCCTAGGTTGTTAGTTTTCAGGTTTGCACCAGAGAGAGGGTTTGCACCAAATACGCCGCCATATATATATATATGAAAAATACTTCGTACTCCCGGGAGTAATTACTCTCATCTCTGAAATACCACCCAAACGTACTTGAAATACTCCTTTATCAGTTTGGATACACTCATATACTAATTATAAGATATTCCAATGAGATCCACATGAAAAAATTGCAAAGGAGTACATAGTTTTTAGCATATTTTGTAAATATCTTCATATAAGCATATAAAAAGGAGTATGTCTAAAAAGTGTACATACCACCTCCGAAAAAATGTAAATACCACCTAGATGATCTTATATACTTATATACTACACGTACATACTCTCCGTTGCGCGAAATCCTCCCTACGTTTTGAGATATGGCATAGGGAGTAATTACTCCCGGGAGTAGAAAAGAGGCTTCCTATACAATTGATAACGAAAAATAAAGATTAAAAAATAAGAAAAAATACAATTTCATAAGATCAAACATCTATCTTTAACGCTTCGTTTCTTGCAAAAACTGGCTAATTAAAGCAACGTTTCGTTTCTTGCGTAGGGCAATTAAGTAGGGCAATTAAACAGGACAATTAATGTGACGTGGGAAGAAACTCTCATTTTATATAGTATATATATATATATATATATATATATATATATATTCATACCCTGGGAGTACTTACTCCCACTCTCAATATACCGCTTAAATGATGCTCTTATACCTCTTTATCCTTTTGAGTATACTTTAATACTGATTATAAGATACTCTAAAGCGAGTTCTACAAAAAATTTCATTAAAGTCTACCATATATAGCATAATTTGTTTATATACTCTTTTTACATATGAAAAATGGTATATAGCAAAAAAAAAATAAAGGTTTTCGATGAATTTTTTAACAATGTCGCATTGTAGTATCTTAGAATTATTATTGGAGTATATTGAAAGTGATAAAGGAGTATAATACATTCGTTTAAGTGGTATACTAAATGTGGGAGTACATACTCCCAGGAGTATAAAAAAGGCTTCATATATATAAAGAGAGTACAATTACAGGCATCGTGTTCCAAAATAGGTATTTTTCCATGCATTAAGTTTTTAAAATCTTGAGGACGTTGAGTTTAACTAGTTTACTAACTAATTCAAACAAGTTTAAACTGAAACTCAAACTAGAGCTTCTTTTTTATGGTAGTTTGATTAAGTATGTGATCTAAATTCGTTCGAATCTTCGAATTCGAGTATATTTTTTCCAAGGTATATGTTTTATTTGAATTGTAATAGATGGGTATTATCGACGATTGGGAAACAGATCCCCGCCGAGCTTACTTATTAAATGAAGGATCAACACGGGTCCCTTTTTTTATGAAGGGCTTACGTCCGAAGAATACTCAATGGTCTCATAGTACTCGGAAAGTAGACACAAGGGTTTATACTGGTTCGGGCCTCTCATTGTGGATATAATAACCCTACTCTAGTGGACTTGGTATTGTTGTTTTATCAAGTGTGTTCATGCGTCTCTGCTCTCACGCGAATTCCTCTCTCCCATATCAATATGTCGGGAGGTACTTATAGCTTACAAAATATCCAACATATCTGTTGCCAAATAACAGGCACTTCACTGCATTAACCGTGGTAGTAACCGAAGTCTTGATTCTCGCCACGTTTTCGTCGTAGGCGTAACGGCGCCAGATTGTGGCGTAATTAGCGCTACTTGAACGTTACGGGCCGAGCACGACCTTCCGACCATACCTCTCGCGGGCAAGCTTGGACCGAGCGTGCTTGGTCATGGCTGAGCATGAGTGATCGTGGCTGAGTGACGAGCCTAGTTCGATCGGGCGGACCATCCAACCAGATTATGCAAGGGCCTTCCTCAGGAACATCATCCGTGGGGACGTATGGTCGGTCGAAACCGGCTGCCAGGGTATTATGGTACTTATAGAAGTTATTCAATCTCCGACAAGTATATAACCTAAAACTAAAATTTTTTAAAAATATACTCGAATTTGATGTGAATTTGCGTATTTGAAATCATGGTGGTGAGGCATCATGGTGCCCATTTGGACGTCATATATATACACACACACGTCGTGCTCAAGCAAATGGCTTGGATCTCTCCGTTTTCTTCTTGATCGATCGGATCGATCGGAGGAATCCAGTAATCAATCGAACAATGTGTATATATATATGTGTGTGTGTGCTGGTAAAATTGAAGGAGCCTTATTATCATGAGTATTTTGAAGTCTCCAACACATCGAAATTAACCAAAGCACAACGATTGAAAGTACAAGTAGTCAACAGTAAAATAATTATACATTCTTCGATTGATTACTGGATTCCTTTTCCTCCGATCCGATCGATCAAGAAGAAAACGGAGAGATCCAAGCCATTTGCTTGAGCACGACGTGGCCATCGCTCCGTTGATCCATTCGATCGTAACAAGTAACAAAGCCTCGTAAGCGTCGTTACACCTCCCTTAAGTAGTACTAGCAGCGGTAATTCTTCTCTTAATCACACCGAACACATAATTAACCTTAATCAGCCCTGTTAGTCTCGATCATAATTAGGCTAGCTAGTTATCTACCTAGCCTTCTCGTGATCGATCGATGGCCACGAACAACGACGGATCCAAGAACAATCACCAGAACGGCAACCCGTATGGGCCGTACCAGCCGCGGAAGCAAAGCTCCGGCTACAAGGCGGCGGTCGCCATCGTCCTCAGCTTATTCATCATCGCCGTGCTGGTCACGCTCATCCACATCCTCCTACGCTGGCTCAAGGAGCAGGGGGCAACCGACGGCCGCGCTCCGGCTCCGAGCAACGGCGGTAACAGCGTCGGGAGAGGCTCCGCCCGCGAGCCCAGGGTGGCTGTGGAGATGCAGGCCGGGCCGCTGGTGTGCACGTACCGGAGGGCCGACGGGTGGCGGGAGGCCACATGCCCGGTGTGCCTGTCTGAGTTCGGCGACGGCGAGGTCGTCAGGGTGCTGCCGGCGTGCATGCACTACTTCCACGCTGCCTGCGTGGACGAGTGGCTGCGCGCGCGCCCCAGCTGCCCGCTCTGCCGCGCCGCGCCTGCCACCACCGCGTGACACCATGACCTTTCCTTGTACGAGTAACAATCTTTTTCTCTTGAACAATCTCATTTTAGTTTCCCCCAAATTTTCGTGAAGAGTAGCCAGTCTCTCGTTCCGGACTTGTGATTGTGTTAATGTGTGTGTGTGTGTACATGTGTTAGGAGGAACGCAAGTAGAAATGTCTCTCCGTCGTAACAAGGAATAATTGACACCAACTAGATGCATGTCAGGCAGTATCTGAAGCAACCCCGGTAATTAGGATTGCATAAGAGATCATTAATTAAAATAATAGGCTTAATTAAATCAATTGATAAAGTTGAATCATACATTTTAATTATACAAATTGTGTACAGCGGAATAAATTAAAATGTGCAAGAATTTAATTACAAATCAGAATGCAAATTACATGAAAAAGCAATTACAACTCAAAAATAAAACTTTACAAGATTGGTTAATTCCAAAAATATGTGCTTTTTTTATCTTCTTCTGAATCCTTCATGTCAGTCTTTTGTGCATATAGAAATAAAATAAATATATCGAATAAAAAAAGATTTAAAAATAAGAATTGCCATTAGACCCGTATAAGATGGTATCGTGCACTGAGATACCAGAATCGTTTGGGGCCAAATCGGCACCTCTCACGAATTAGGGTTCATCACTCAACAATTAAACAAACATGTGAATTTAATTGTATGCACACAAATAGTAAAAATATCACGTGGTAGAGAAGTCATTTTTCCACCATAAAAAGGTAAAGTCCTCCGGTAGAAAGATAAGCATGAAGGCGCTGTAGGATAGAATATATAGGCCCCCTTCAGGACAGCTTCTGGATTATGAATTCTCGATTATGGGAGAAACTGCTTCTGATTATGGGAGAATCTGGTCGAGCCGGCTACAACTTCTAAGATTCAGACCGAGCCGGCGAGAATCAGTGAGAATCAGGTTTCAGCCAGATTCTGATTCTATACAGAAATCAGCTTCTGCTTCTCAAAGAAACTATCCAAAATCTTCCCGTTCGGCAAATAATCCGCTTTTTTCTAAAGCAGAAGCTGTCCAGAAGCTGAAACGAACGGGACCATAGCTTCCAGTCGAAGCGCTCCTCCCAATCCAAAACCTTAAACCATAAGACAACTTGGCCACACATAGAGAGAAAAGAGGAAATGAGAAAAATAGGAGGCTCCAGGAGGATAAGGTAGTCGGTTGGGGGAAGTAAAGAAAAAGAGAAAGAGGGGAGGGAGGGAGAGGGACAGAAGAAAAGGGGTAGATTTTTTACGTGCATAAAAATAGTTAATGATTAGGTAAAAATAAAAATAAAAGAAAATTTGATTTTAATAATAATAAAATAGTTATAATTAGATGCATTATAGAAAAGGAAAGAAGAGAAAAACAAGAAATATAATATATATAATCAAACATATAAAATATAAATCCATCTATTAGTATGCACGATCCAAATCAAGTATAAATAATTGAAATCCATCTAGTCAATAAATTCAGTTAGCCAAGTTGTTAATTAAATTGCGATAAAAGAAAATTATGTAAAAATTATAATGAGCACATTATAAAATCTGTAAACACTAAAATATTAAGAAAAAGGGATTGGATATCCTAAAATATGTGATGATGATGATATGAAAGAATTGTGCTCGGAAGCACCCTCTCTCTCGATTAGTAGGCCCAATCGTACAAGCCAGAACCTGATAAACAAGTTGGTTTGGTTTGGTTTGGTTTGGTTTGGTCTCGTCTCGTCGTGTTGGACTTGGGACTTGGACGGTACACCCAGCTTGCAAAGATAACCTTGGCGCTTTCCTTCCTTCCTTCCTGGGCTCGCGAACCCAGTGTAATAGTCCTCGATCGGAGAGTAGTCCGATCTAGGGCGAGCCGAGCCGAGCCGGCGCCCGGCTCGGCTCGGCTCGGTGTGGCTCGGTCTAGTGGCGAATCGAGTCAGGCTCGGCTCGGCCCTGAGGCGAGCTCAAAAAACCGGTTCGGCTCGGCTCGAGGTCGGCTCGCGAGCCGGCTCGTTGGCTCGCCGAGTCAGAGCATTTTATCAGAAAATTAAGTATTTATACAATAATTCATATATTTGCAGTGAATAATATTAACTTACTAGTTACTACTAAATAATAGTAGTTGCTTAGTTGCTCTATATCACACTTGTAGGACATGGAATTGTCTCAACATCATCTTTTTCCTAAAAATATAAGTCATTAATCATACTAAATTCACTGCATGGGCTGTGCCACCGAGCCAATTTGGCTCGCGAGCCGAGCCGAGCCGACTCGGTGTTTTTGCGAGCCTAAAAAGTAGGCTCGGCTCGAGCTCGGTCCGAGCCACGAGCCTGTGCGAGCCGAGCCATGAGCCACGAGCTTATTTTCCAGCCCTAGTCCGATCATCTCATTATTTAGCTCACCTGCAGCATTGCAGCAAGGGCTGTTTGGATTGCAATATCCAGCGTCTTCAGCTGGGTTAATTAACAAAAACCCTAGCATATTCATCGATTAAAGATTTGACGGTGACATATTGTTCATCTGGGCTCTTGGATGTAAAACAAGGAGAATCATACGACGTATCGGTATCCCGTATTCAGCATGGAATAGGCGGCAAAATTTTCGATGGGAGTTTCATCATGCAGGTTACCGTCAGTGCTCTGGCCTCAATACTTTCAGAATCATGACCAAATTAAGTGCGCCAAATGCATGCGACTAGGAACAACAAAGCTCAAGCCTGCCTCCTATGTGGGGATACTAAATATATGTCATCATTCTATACATGTACAACGCACGGTCAATGCCAAACAAGCTGCAAATCATATGTCAAAAGGTCGCCGGCCCGAACGGCCAGGCCACATGGTACAGAACTACAGACAGATCGAGTATATATATATATGTATCTATGGATATTTCGTCTTACATCTTCCTCAGGTTATCAAGCCGCGCCTGCAAGTCATCATCTATTCCACCGTCCACCCCGCCTGCAGCTTCGGCTTGAGCAGGAACCTTTCCTGCTGCAACCGGCTGAGCCACCGCATTCGCAGGAGCCTTCACGAGCTGTGTTAATAACAGCACAATATTTTAATGTCACATCGATCCCAGAAGTCCACTCATCAGACTACTACCCAACTAGTATGTTAATAAGAGCACAATATTTTAATGTCACAAGGATGCAACAGTCATATTCTTACCTCTGAGTTGATGTCAATGCCAATTTCATCAAGCACTTGGTTCACAAGCTCTTCTGTTTCTTCCTCCTCCTCGTCACCCTCCAAGGCATCATCAATGGCGTCGCCCATCACGTCGCTAACCATCTCCATCTTCTCGTTTTGCATCTCAAACTCCTGCATTATCTTCTGCAGCGCCGGTAGATTCATCTGCCTGTTCATCTGTGCCATGGCTTTTGTGACGCCCTTCATGGCCTCCCCCATTGCTTGTGTTGATTTCAGTGTCTATAAAAATTAGGCACCAATCATCAAGAGATTTTGCTTGCACATGGACATCGTTCATGGCCCTCAACCATAACAACAACATAGTTTCCACAGTATAATGAAGCATATTAACTGGTACGCATTAAGTAAAGGCCAAGCCAGTAGCCACCTGAGTTTGTTTGTTAAAATTGGTGTTATCACAATTTACAAATAACATTATATGTCTAAATGTCTCAAAGAAATAGATCATCTGTTTAAATCATATAGTTACCTGAATACGAAGAGATACACCTTGTAGCTGGGACTTCAGGGCATAGAATTTTGTGATCTGGTGTCTTGTGCGGATAAGGTCCTTTGCCATAATTTTTACAGCTCCCTGCCAACAATATTCAGAAGATCATAACATATCTCGTGATCAATGATTATGAAAGGTCCACATTCGAAATGTGAGAGACGAGCAATTGCACAAGAAAACTTGCAAGCAAGAAACATGCTTCCTATAATCCAAAAGTTTAGGCCCTAAAGATTAGATTTCAACATGAAATTCGCTTTTATCCTATCACAAGTCCCAAAGAACAAGTAATATATCTGAAATTGAAAATCTCAACATAATTAGACTAATTCAAGTGTACATGACAAGTACTCCCAGAGCTCTGTCAAACAATCAAGACCAAATATGATACCAGCAACGAAAACACAATCACCGAATAAGATCGCAGAAATAGAAAGAAAGAACAATACTCACAAGACCTTCCTTGCCCATGCTTAGGTCATTATGTTGAGATCAAGTGTGATGGTTTCATCTAGGTTCTGTTCAACATCATATTTGTGCTAAAATAAATTGGAACTCAGGAGTGTTCTCTCTCTCTCTTTTCCCAAAGTGGTGGCAAGACAGACGCTGACTATCTATTTTTTTTTAGTTTAGAATAGTTGGTAGGAATTGGTAAGAGTAGCCCATTACCCATCCAAGTGCAGTAAACCACCTAATTGTTTTGCAGCCCATACTCTATCCAATCCTATACATAACTTGGAGGAATATTTGATGATTTGCCCCGAAGTTGACGTGCCAATTGATCATTTTACCCATGATGTCTCTTGCGCATCAACTTCTGGGCAAATGATCAAATGCCCCTTGAATAGAATCATACAAGAGAACATAACCATAAGGAGGTTTGGCACTTTGGCACATACCATCTGTCCTTGCTTGGCGACCTTCTTGATCTCAGCGATGAGCTTCTTCTCCTGAGCCTGCAGTCCCTGCCTCTCCCTCTCAATATCCCTGATAGACTTATCCAGCATCCGCTTGTTCTCACGCAGCAGCTCTGCCATCAAACAGAGGGAAGCAAGCAATGAGACATGCGAATGATCCAACGGGAAAATCAACAAACATAAGAACAAGTCCAATTTTAATGGGTAGCAGCAGTAGCATTACAGGGCCCCAGATTATTAGGTCATGTGGTTTCTTTAGCAAAGGAAGTAACGAATTAACAGGAGAAAATAACACAAACCCAAACCAATCGTTTAGTCCCTTGCATTTCCTTTCTTGGTTGACAGCATTCGTCAGAACAGTAATTGGGCCACCAAAAAAAATCAAACTTTTTTCTCTCTCCGTGCGTCGAACTAGACGAGACTAACAACTAGAAATAAATGAGATTTACTCCAAAAGCTTTGGTTTTTGTTGCATGCATCCGAGGGCAACAACCAAGCGAGGCTAATTAATTCGATCTAAATTCGACGCTTCCGCAAGAACTAGGGTTCTCCCTCCCGTTTGATAGAAGGACCCAAACGAGATTAACGCCCTAAAAAAGTCAACTTCGGATCGTTAACAGGTGGGAAAAGGCAAAAAATTGTCGATTGTTTTATCAAAAGCAAAGGAAAAGACGTCCGATCTGTTGATCTCTTCCGATTGGCAGGACAGGGCAACAGGAAAGATTACGCAATCTACAGGAGGAGGAGGAACCGAGGAAGATGGAGAAGAGATACCAACCAGCTGGGGTCTTCTTCTTGCCAAAGATGAAGCTCATGGCGGCGGGCAGAAGTATGATGATTCAATCGGTTCGATTAAATTTTTCCGGATCAATTCCCCCTCCCTCTTGTGTGTTGCTGTAATCGGAATCGGATGAATCGGAATCGGATGGGTATTGACTATTGACGCGAAAGAAAGAAAGACGGGAATTGGTTTTGGTTCGGTTTTGGTGGTTAATTCGTCACCAAGCTACGCACGCGGTCTGTGACGCGGCGCGGCGGCGATTCCCTAAGCCCTTTCTTTTCTTTTGGTGGTCCGGGATCGGGCTTGGAAGACGATTCCTGCTTGCTTGCCTCTTTCCTACCTCTTGCGTTGGTCAACCCAGCGCGTCAGCTCTCTCTGTTCACCACTAGGTTGTGTTTGTTTAGGCTTCACAGCTTTATTCGCTTCTGCGCCTTCATAAGTCATGGCCAAAACAAACAAGAATTTTAACAATTTGGAGGAGAAGCTCAATCAGACTACACGAGAGAAGCAAGGAAAACGACGCTTCTGGCACTGAGCTTGGAAAATCCCACTTCCCTGCAGACTTGCAACTTGATCTTATTTACAAAAATTGCCATCCCCTTCATCAAGTCTCTTCCAACTCCAAATTCTCCAACTCCAAAGAGATCACCTAGTTTCTTCCACTCCAAAGAGCCTTCTCTTCCAAAGACTAAATTTAAACAAACACAGCCTTAAACCTACCTATGGCTTTGGCTTCTCCTACCGGGAGTGCTTTACTCTACTAAAACCTCCTTCGATTTCTTTTTTTTTTACAAAATAACCTCAAAAATAGTCTCTTACCGTCTGCCACGCCCTAGGAAGAGGCAAGGAATTTGCCGCTCCCCCAAGGGGAGGCACGGGCTTGCCTCTCCCAGAGAGAGGTAGAACATTTTTTATGTTTTTTTTGTTGATTTTTATATTATTTTTTTTTAATAATATAGTGGAAAATATACCACGAAAAAAATTTGTACTAATTCGAATATTAATTTTATAATTAAATTTTGTTTTTCACAACCAAGGGAACACCGTAATGCGGAAAGGTTTTTAATTTATTTATTTTATTTGCTTGACTGGTGCACCAAGTAATCAATCGTAGTTAAAAAAATAAAAGATCATATCCGAATACTACACATAAGTTAATAAATAAAAACACCACGCTACTTCGCAATTATAGTATAAAGTACAACCAGTATACCTACACACATAACCTTCTCTGACCACTTGATATGATCTAAAATGCACTTCATCTTAAACATCAGCATGTTAAGTCTCTACTCGAGCATAGGGTCCATCCTTTGTTCTAGCTCAGACTGCATCCCCTATGGTACTATACTACCAGGACGCTCCATCGATGTATCAACGGTGTCTGCCCACTGAAAATATTGGTACCCTGCAGCCTACGTGACGATGTGAACATGTTTTGAGGCCGTGGAAAGAAAGATCTCATAACAAATATACGACTCGAACATGAAAATAATTATCAAAATCAGAAAAAATCGAACTATATTTTCACTTACAGAAAAAAAAAGGCATTTGTAAAACACCCAACCATTATTTCTTAGTCTCTTACCTTCTGCCACGCCCTAGGAAGAGACAAGGAATTTACCGCTCCCCCAAGGGGAGGCACGGGCTTGCCTCTCCCAAGAGAGGCAAGACATTTTTTTATGTTTTTTTTGTTGATTTTTGTTTTGTTGATTTTTTTAATAAGTATAGTGGAAAACATGTCACGAAAAAATTTTGGTACTAATTCGAATATAAATTTTATAATTAAATTTTGTTTTTCACAACCAATGAAACACCGTAATGCGGAAAGGTTTTTAATTTGTTTATTTTATTTGCTCGACTAGTGCACCAATTAATCAATCGTAATTAAGAAAATAAAAGATCATATCCGAATAGTACACATAAGTTAATAAATAAAAACACCACGCTAGTTCGTAATTATAGTATAAAGTACAATTAGGATACCTACACACATAATCTTTTCTAACCACTTGATATGATCTAAAATGCGCTCCATCTTAACATCAGCATGTTAAGTCTCTGCTCGAGCATAGGGTCCATCCTCTGCTCTAGCCCGGGCTGCATCCTCTGTGGTACTGTACTACTAGGACGCTCCATCGATGTATCCATGGTGTCTACCCACTGAAAATATTGGTATCCTGCAACCTACGTGACGATGTGAACATGCTTTGAGGCCATGGAAAGAAAGAAGATCTCACAAAAAATAGACAACTCGAATATAAAAATAATCATCAAAACCTGAAGAAATCGACCTATATTTTCACTTACAGAGAAAAATAGGCATTTGTAAAACACCCCACCATTATTTCTCAGAGTGTTGGCGTAGAACACATTAACCTGCACATGACAGTTAGGGCAATCGATCCACCTTGTAGTGGCAAGCGCAAGAGCCATCCGATTCCCATAGCTCGATATTTCGGACATGGCCTTCACACAAGTGAAGCACGCTGAAATGGGATGAGGAAGAAGAGGATATGAGGAAGCGGAGGCAAGATTGAGGCCTATTTATGGAGGTAGTGGAAACATTCAACGAGAAAAAATGACACCAACATGGCAGTGGAAACATTCGACGGGAAAAAATGGCGTCAACATATGGAACCTTTGCACGACATACTAATTTAACAGCATGACGATGTAGATAAACATGAACACGAAATACACTGTTGGACCAATTTTATGTTTTTTAATGTTACACAATGTCCCGATTTGACAACAATATGCCCCGCTTTCTCAGACCCAAGTGACAACATACTGCCCTAATTTGACAACACGCTGGCAGCAGTTTTGTGAGCCAAAAATTGATAATACATTGGTCAAGCAAATAAAATAAACAAATTAAAAAAACTTTCCGCGCTATGTTGTTCTATTGGTTGTGAAAAAAATCGATTATAAAAGTAATATTCGATTGAATGTAAAAATAATTCATTACATAGTTTTCACTCTACTTATTTTACAAAAATCAACAAAACAAAAAAAGGATGAAAATAAAAAAATTAAAAAAAGCTTGCCTCTCCAACGGGGAAGCCCGTGTCTCTCCCCTAAGGAGCGGCAAGCGCTCCCTTGCCCCTCCTTGGCGGCATGGAAGGCATGCCCCCTTGAGTGCGATAAGCTCCTGTCATCGTGCCTCCCCCGTACGATAGGGGCTATTTTTGAAAAAATTAGTGTCCAGAGAGTATTTTCGCAACAACAAAAAATTAAAATGGGCTAATACAGCGAAAAATTCTCCAACAGGTACGGCATATTGGCACTCGTCTCTGCAAAAATACGTACGACCTGGTTCTCAAAGAAAGACGTATATATGTTCATGTATATGTTCTCTACCCAACCATCCTGCAAAACTAAACTGATACCCTACCAACCAGTGTGACACATTTACCTTACGAATAGTAAAGACCATTGTTCATTAATCACATACTAGGTTAGATCGTCATGTGAATCGATCACATGACCTCTCGACGGTTAACAGCGGGAGATTTGGGAGCGAACCTCTCAGAGTCTCGTTGTTTTTTACTCTTGCCTTAAGAAAGTGTAAATCCATGGTAAACGCATATTATCTATCTACTGGTTCAAACAAAGACACTGGACACGTTAGTGGCTCCCAGGCTGTCCGTCCGATTTGGCCGCGTTTAATTGATGGAGTTTTGCAGTATCGATCGATCCAGGATGTGTGATCCATCGATGGTTCCAAGCCTGTCAACTGTTGAAAATCTAGGTATTATTTTGATTACGGATTTAAATATAAAACATAATTCCAAAATAATCAAACACAACAAGATAGACAGAAGATACCACAAATATTTTCTAAAGAGTAGATCTAGAAAATACCACATATTTTCTGGAAAGTGATGAACAGAGGGAAGAATTCTTACGATGGGCTTGATGACGAAATGGAAGCAAAGAAGAGCGACCGTCAGAGAGGAAGTAGTCGACGCAGAGGAAGCTCGAGCGGTCGCGTTAGCTTGCGCCGCCGAAACCTTATTGCCGCCCCGTGCAGGTTTTCGCGCGGCAGCGGTTCGAGATCCCGCCTCTCCTTGCCTCGGTGCACGCCGAGAGGAAGGTCGGCGAAGAACGAACAAAGACGAAGACGCAACACAGGTCACAATGGATGAACGCGAGTGCTAGAGCAAAAAACTCCAATTCCCGACGCTCTGCATTTTATAGCTCAAGATCAAGAATTCGGTCAATAAATTGACCGTTACAGCACCATTATACGCTAGTAACTGCTGTCATCAAATTACTGTTTCTATTAGAAACTGACGCCATTATCATGGTTGTTTCAATTCTCAGAAACCGAAATTTAAAAAGGGTTTAAACGTTCCAGGATTTAATCCACCGCACGGCGACCGGTCACGCGGGAAAAATATGCGGAAATACGTGGTAATTCGCGAAATACGCGCGCGCGTGCGTGTGACTTTAGCCATGCTCCTCACCCTCCATCTGCCTTATTACAAGGCATGGTGGGAGCTCTCCCTTTTAAATTGGTATTCTCCTCTCTCAACTAGCAATATGGTACTATGCTTTGTAGCTTTGGCATTAGAGATAAATGGGCCACTTGGGCCTTATTTCTAGACTAGACGAAAGCTATCTATTGCCTTCGTCGTCCCTCCCGCCGTCCCGCGTAGCCGTAGCTATCCATCCTGTACTGACATACGTGATATATGCGTGTGTATAGCATTAGCTAGATGCTAATTAATCATCCTTCGCTTGCTTTAAAAATTACGCAACTTGTATTACGAGAAAAAAATATAGAAGCACTGCTCAAGAAGAGAGGAAACACCCCCAGCACATGTCTAGAAAGACGGATACCAAAAATTAATACGTGACTTTACTACATTCTAAAGGTGGACATCACGATTTAAATCATATAGTTGGAATTGTACATCTACAACTCTGCCACCTCACCCAGGGGCGGAGCCAGGCCTCGGGCCTGGCCCAAAAAACGTATGTAATTTTTTGAAAATTTCATATAAATTCAGAAATTGACCCAATAACCTCTGGGCCGGCCCGAGGCTTGGGCCTGGACTGGCTCCGCCCTGACCTCACCACAAGGTAGTTCTCTATCATATATGTGTATATGTCAACTATCAGTGTCATTATTTATACGAGGCTTATCTATCTTCCTTAATTTCTAATTTCCAGGCCGCTTTCTTTATTTCTACGCGTATAGTGTTCCATTTCCTCCCATCCCATGCAGAACAGGGATGAAGCTGAACTGCCGAAGCCGGAAGGTGTAGAGTCGCAGAGATTGCATCTACTGCTGATAAGATAGACTGATTGATTTCTACTAGCAACGTAAAAAATTTAATCTACACGGATGGAGTATCTGAGACAGATGAGGATCGATGGATCTCGCTAATTAATCAATTAATAACCGACGATTTGCATGTATATATGGCCGGCCTCAGCCTGTATTGGTTAGGCACTCAATCGATCAACTGCAGCTAGCTAGCTCCAAATTAAAACAGGGATGGCCCGGCTGGGTGTACGCGATGCTGACAGTGCAATGAGCAGGGCACGCCCATCTAAAGCAACATGCAATTCTGGAGACTAGCTTGCCTGCAGGAGCAAGCTAAAGGACCGGATGACATTAGCAGCAGATTTTTAAGCTGTAGCTGAACCTGACACAGACAGTACAGCCCGAATGCAACTATGTATGAACAGTGCAGTTGAAAACTAGACTGTAATGGAGATGGAAGCAAAGCCCCTGAAGAGATCAGTATAGTATTCTGAGTACTGTACAATTATGCACATACATACAGCAGAGCAGAGTGGACGCTCCTCTCCTCTGCCTGCAGGCTCCCTCCCTAATCTTCACCTCAAATTTCGTCACACGGATGTCATGCGTGCAGGTGCAGCCATATATATGTACTAAGCATATATACATATATATATATAGTCACTAACTTTTGGTTTTGGTTCGTGCGCGCGTGCTCCAATTTGTTCTGATGGTGATGCACTTGGCGGACCATATGTTTGCTCGATTAATTGTCTCGTGTCCTCAAAGTTGGGTAATTAAGCTCAATCGTGGTCGTGGAGCCCCCGCCTAACACCACAAACCTTTGCTGCTCGATCTCCCTCCTCGCAAACTGCCCCACTGACACAGCAATTGTCTATTGTTTTCTATCGTACATTTGCTCGATCGACTTCTTCTTCTTCTTCCAACTACCAAATGAGACATGACATAGCACTCTGTTGCACATACACACCTCTCTCGTCTTCTTTGACGCCTCCACTACCAAAAAAGCTGCTTACAACGAAGAGTATCGACGAGTCCTGATGAGGAAACTGGTGGATTTGGTCCATTAATTGCTGTCATCGATCTCAACTCTGAAGAATAGGCGGACATGTCCTGAATTCCTGAGATGAATAATTCTCTCTCTCTCTCTCTCTCTCTCTCTCTCTCTCTCTCTCTCTGGAGTGCTTTTTTAATGGTTGGTTTTGTTTCTGGTTCTGGCATGATGAGATGGAGAGAATTTATGGTTGGCGTAGATTTTGGCTGCTCATTAAGGAGGAGTGAGGCCACAGGGGAGCTACAAGCCAAGCCTACAACACATATCATGCGCGAGCGCTTCAGTAGTTCAGAATTATCTTCTCCATTCGGCACCTCCACAAGCTACTGCGACACTGATGAAGAAATGTGGTTGGCCTGCAAATTCCAATCCAGTCTCAATACATGCATGTGGTTGCCTTGTCGGTAGCCCTTCCAACTTGTGGTCCTTTACTATACGCTAGCTAGCTAGCTGCTTCCTTCGACCGGGATTTCAGCATGCATGCCTGCTCCTAATAATAGTAGTATTGCTGTGCCACGAGCATTTGGCATATCTTGCTCTCTGGCCTCTGCTGTCTGATGCTATGGAAATATGGAATTTGCCTCCTGACGATTAAGGGCAGATATTACATGCAAAAAATATGAAAACTACATATGGATAATCTCTTGAGAATGGCTAAGTAACACTCGAGTGTTTTTTTGGTTTGTGAGCACTCAACTTGAGGACCTATAAAAAAAAAGGTGGTGGGGAGAGATGGCAAATTGATTGGATCAATGGATCTTAATCCAAAAACTACAAATTTGAGTGCTCACATTACCTTCGTCCAGCCTCAACTGTCTGTTTCAGTGTGCGTGTGGTCCTGTGATGTACTACTAAGAAATGGTGTGGGGGAAAAGGGACTGCTCGGTGATGGAAAAAAAATTTGATGGGCATATGCACTTTGTGCATTGCTTGCTAATCGTGGGCCTGTAAAAGCCAGCTCTTCAATTTTATGTCTCAAGATTTGTGTGGCCAATTGCATCACTGTAAAACATTCCACCTGGGAGTCATCATTGGGCTTCTGAAGCTAACAGTATCATCTGCAAGAAGAAGAAAAGCAGATGATTCTTGAAAGGAGAAGAAAAAATATGTATATGGAAAGCTCCATGCAGGTTATATAGTTTTCAATTCATCCTGACTTTTGATGGATTATCTTGATCTATCCTTTGGTGGTGCAACGGCTATACTGAGAGCATAGCAGTATATGTATTTTTAATATATACCAGTTGGAATCTCGTATACTCAACTTATGCTAATCTTTATGCAGCAAAGGTTACACTACTACAGAAAAGGACATCACAAACAGTTCAAAACCGTCGTTATAAATGGTTTTTCGAACCGTCTGTAACCATGTGTTAGTGATAATTGTTGCACGTCACGCACGGACGGTTTGTGAACCGCCTGTGAAATACACATCACGGATGATTCTAACCACGAACCGTATGTGATAACAAATAATTTGTTATCACAGACGGTTATAGCCAAGAACCGTATGTCATATGCATAAAACACGCACTGGTTCAGCACTACAAAATATATGATACATCCTTCAGATTTCCAAATTTATCATGGCTTGAATGCTTCAAATGTTGGCTCAAATCTAAACACTTAGGTAAAATCAGTACAGCTCTCTAATACTATGACAGCAACAAAAATCTTTGCTAGTATTTCTATTAACCCAGTTATGTATTTTAGACTAAAATCGACAGTGATGTCTATGAATGTCATCCCTGACGATTTTAGCAAAAAAAACCGGTTGTGATATGAACTGATCACAAACGATTTTAGAATAACTATCTGTGATTGTATATATGTAAGACGGTTTTTTAAAACCGTACGTGATGAAGCGTCTAATATAAGTCTTTCAACAGTAGTGTTATACCCATTCTTGTTGATAAGTTTGTTAGAGAAGCATGATAAATCTTGCATATACGTACATCTTTGTACCAGGAAGGCTATCATTGTAGAATGAAAAGATACATATATAGGACCACAATGTTGTAATATTGTACATACTCTTTGGTTGTATGCATGGCTGTAGACATCTGCATTTATATGGTTGGTGAGAAGACGCTGAAGAACGAGCGGCTAGAGATACTGTTTGTTTCTCAGTAGTCTATAAAGCAAGGTGGTATGTACACTTGTAGGATTCAGTTCAGGACCAGACAAGGACACCTCTTCTCTCACCTACTAGCTAGCTACGTACATTCATTATGCAGGACATTTTGCAATTTCTGAAATATCTTTTAGATTGAAGACCAGAAGGGTCCAATGCAATTAATGGATTAAGCCTACTAGTATCATGTTAGTGCAATGGATTTTTCAAAAAAAAAAAAAAAATTGTTAGTGCAATGGATTATGTCTAGCATGTGTTATACATGCACATACCACTGCATCAGTGAAATTGTTAAGTCAACTTTGGCCTCGGTTTTCTTTATTGGTAAGGATCTTGGAGTACAGTGGAGCTTCCAACGATCATAATTTCAAACTAGGCCACCAGCATTGTCAGAAAAGAATTGCAAGAATGGATTTTTTTTTTTAGAATAAAAAGGATTCCTTAACCCTAATTAGCTGACCTAAGCTAATCATCATGTCCAATCCAATCCAGCTTTATTATATGGACTCACTCCCTCGTTACCCCTGGAAGACAATCTTGCTTTGTTTTTGCAGAAGCAAACAGCTCTATCTCTCTCTCTCTCTCCCTCGACGCCTACCCCCATGTGATGTGATCATGTGAGGCCGTCCCCCGTCTCCTACCTCCCTTTCTCTACAGTCTCTACCTCTATCTCTGTGTCTCGCTGTCTCCTCCCTTAAACACAGAGCCCTTGCTTACCTTATCACCACATACAAATCACCGCAGCGTTTGTTTCGGTGCACCGCCTTCGGTCTTACTCTTTGGTCCTCTTCATTCCCCTGGGTTACCCTGCGCACTTCATTTCTCCTTCCCTGTTCTTTGATTGCTGCTGCTGCTGCTGCTGCTTCTCTCTCTCCCCTCCCTTGGCCCCAACTTTACACTGTTCTTGGCAGGTTCCTCCGTTGATCTGTTCCAGTGGTTGTTGCTGTTGTTGTTTCTAACTGTTCTTGGTTCTGCCGTGGTGCTAGGATATAGATATAGCTGGCAAATCTGGTCTCGGTGAGCAGGTCCTGAACCTTTCTAGATTCCACTTTGCTTCTGTGTGCGAGTCTGTCTCTGTGAGCAAGTTCTGAGCTTTTTAGCAGGAGAAGAGAATCTGGCTTGCTTGTGCTTAGCAAAGAAGCAACTTTCTGAGGCATCTTCTTCTTCTTCTGTTTGCTGCTTTGCTTTCTTGCTCCTTCCTCTGATCTGATGGTGATTCTGAGTTAGTTTGCTACAAAAGAAGGAGACACTATTGGGAAATATGAGAGCTTTAAGCAGACTAGGCTTCGGGCTCACGGTGGTGTCCGCCCTGCTGCTACTCGCGCTCGCCGCCGAGCTCTACTACCTCCTCGTGCACAAGCGCCGGCTGCGCCGCCGCTCCGCCGCCATCTCCGACGCGGCCTCCTCTCCCTCGTCCTCCTCCCGTGAGCTGCTCCAGCTCTTCTGCTTCAAGAAGCCGCCCGCCCTCGCTTCAACCTATGCCCAAGAGCAGCACGGCGGTGACGGTGCGGTGGCGGTGGCCATCGACGATGACGACGAGACGGTGGAGGCGCAGCTGATACGGCTGGGCAGCCTCGTCGGCCCGCCCCGGCTGCTGTTCACCATCAAAGAGGAGACCAAGGAGGACCTTGAGTCCGAGGACTGCCGAAGCAGGTGCGGCAGGAGCCGGAGCCTCGGCGAGCTTTTGCATTGCTCGGAGACGCCGTTCCTGACGCCGGCGGCCTCGCCGGTGCCGCCGGTGGCGATGGAGAAAGCGTACAACCCATTGTTCGGGTCAACGGAAGCGAGCCCCGCAGCCCCCGCTGTGGCGTTGTCTCCGCCGCCCAAGTTTCAGTTCTTGAAAGACGCGGAGGAGAAGCTGTACCGGCGGGCGCTGGCGGAGGAGGCGATGAGGGCGCGGAGATCGCCGCAGCCGCCTTCGCCGGCGGCCAGCGAGGAGGACGGCGGGTACATTACGATCGTGGTAGGGAAGAACAACCGGGTCATCCCCTTGCCGTCGCCTCCCGGCAGTGATTGTGATCAGTGAGTTGTTGAAAATGGTGGCTTTAATTAACTTGTTTGATGCCGTGTTCTGGCGTAGCTCTTGTGCTGTAATTTTGTTGGTCTATGGTCTTCTGATCATGCCAATTGGATGGTTGAATGTATATAACATGAACATGATGAGGAATTGAGGACTTCAGATCACTATATTTTTCTTCTTCCATGTGTAGTTTGTGACATGTCTGGTGTAAGTTATTGACAGTGATTTTGTTGTCAGAGACTTAGTTACAGGTAATCTTTAGCTTGATGTAATGCTTCGATGGAGCTTTTCTGGTTGTTATTTTCTGGGCGTTTAATCGTACCCTTTGTGTGAAGGATGTACACAGTTATACATACAGAATCTGAGATCAAAATTATCTTGTTAAGATTTTTAACCTGGTGTGACATGCTGTGAAGGCAGATGCTTTCTTTTTTCCTTTTTTGGTGACCAATGTAGAAAAATACTATTGTGCATTCATCCATTCCAACATGACGTGACGAATGGAGAGAACGACATATCAAAGCTCCGTTCCGACTTGCCTGAATGTGAAACTTTATACTGAACTGTTCACTATTTTAGCTTTTTTTTTTTTTCAAAACTAGCACTTTTCGCGCTGGGAACCGCGGGAGACCGAGTGCCGCGCTATGGTGGTGTAGGAGGCGGGACACGCGGGACGACTAGCTGGCACCGCGCTCTGGTGGCGTGAAAGACGGTTACAGAGCAGGCGAGAAAGGGGCCTAGTTTTGCACAAACAAAAAAAAATAATAAAGGGGAAAACAAAACAGTGAACAACTCCTATTATTTACCCTATACAAGGTCGTAATACAAATTCCTTGCAACTTCTGTCAAGTTTATTGATCCCTTTCTGACTGTCTTCTAGTCACACATTACTACATTAGTCATGGCACCACCTTTCATTAGTCCGCCATGCATATTCCTTGCAATTTTTGTCAAGTCTTCTTGGGTCCTTTTGAGCTGTGTTTTGGTCACAACTTTAATCATACTGCCTTTAGAACATCGAGGGAGCAGAGAGAACAATGTAAGCAATACCATCTTCATTTATCTAATGCTGGCAAAGATTTTCTAGGACTTTATAGTTCCAAAGTGTAGATTTTTTTATATTTCTGCAGTGAAAGCCATCGGGGCAAAGGTGCTATATTCCCATTGCTGTTATTATGCCTTCATGTGGTGTGATACTATTGTTCTGTTAGAAGTGTCAGCCTGCTGCTTTATCCACTTTACCTCTGGTTAAGTCTTTTCATCCAGCCAGCTCCTTTGAGTTGAGACCATGGTGCACACCACAACACAAGAATTCTGTGATCTTTGTTTTTCTCCATATATTCTTTTCTGATTATATTGATTTGTACTGTCAAATTTTATCTGAAAGGTGCAGAAAATATTCCTAGACCAACATCAGACATGCAGTACACTTTAACAGGATCCATAGGTTATTCCTTGGAAATATGATTGCATTGTGGATTAATCAACTAGCAGTGTCTGGTTACATCATATCTTTCTGATTATAGCAGTTGGGTATGAAATGGAAAGAGAAATTCACAGTCCATGAATTTGGAGTTAACTGTCATGTCCTGCTTGGAATATTCAGAAGGACATAAATGGACAGAAACCAGCTGTTGTTCTGGCAGTTACGCACTTTCATTGTCAGTGCCATGTTTGGTGAGAACACTCATCACATGTATGCATCATATTGTTCTGGGGTTCTAGATGAATTTGGTAATCCCTATTGAGCTGTACTCCACTTGTTGCTTGTGTAAATTTAAGCTCCATTAATTTTGTTGATTAGTTTAAGATTAATTAATGCTTAATCATTATTTGATGATAAATCTATTCTTAATCGGACTAACATGCATATTGAGTTTATTGTTAGTGATCTCATATTTGGATGTAAAATGGAAAACCCAAGGTATGCCTCGTATTCATTCTATTATTTATTACATACTTTGGATTCAAGTTAAAGCATGAATTCCTCCATTAAATTAACCTCAAAATGTGCATTATATTTCCAATCCATATAGTACATGGATGCATACTTTTAGGGGGTGTTCAACACTCTTAACTTGAAGTTTCAATAGTATCGATATCTATCTTCTTGCCACATATAAAGAATCAATACATTGAAACTATTCCTTTAGTATATATTCAAATTGCCTAGTTCAAGTATACTCATAGTAATATAGGATAACTCCAATGCTTTCTCAAATTCAATATGTGCATATTGATTCAAATTAAATTATATATATATGCATATATATCTTTGTGAAGTTTATTCTACAGTTGATGGTTTAGAGTATTGATCATTTTTATATATTTCACATATTATGGTTCATTACTTACCATCAACATAAGTATATGAAAGCATGTATAGTTAATATATACTCATATCAATTTAAATGAAAATTTAAATTGAGCTCGATTGTCTTTTAATCATCAAAGAATATTTTATCATGTGTTGATAGTGTTCATTTGATCGATTAAGAACAATCGATAGTTCTTGAGTATAACAAAGTATTAGTTGCATCATGTGCTCAAGACACATTTATATCATTCAAATTGATTAGGGTTGTGCTCAATCGATTTTAGTGGCATCCTAATGAAGTACGATGGATGATTGAGACAACCGTGTTTGTTGGACTAATGGTTTTCCTTGAGGTTGTAGATATAAGCTTAGTCCAACATTATTGAGATGAGAAATTGGGAAGTGGGACATCATCATGTGTAGATATAGGAAGAGCGCTAGTTGAAAGATCGGAATGGCGATCAGAGGGGGGTGAATGATCTCAAAATAAAACTTCCCCACCTACTGGACAAATAGCATCCAACTAAAACCTCTCTTGCAAGGAATAAAGTTCCTGGAGCAAAAATTCTCTCCTGGGGCGAAAGAGCAATTATGTGATCTATGTTTGCTCGTGGGATTTTGAAAATCAAGATGAACTTGGATACCTTCTCACAAGTCACAACAAGCTAGAGGTCACAAAGAAACTCATCAAAACACGATCAAAAATGATTCATCAATGGAGGCATAAAAGATTGGTTTCTCACAAAACTCGAAATAAGGATTGCCTAGAGGATTGGGATATGATCTAAGTGAAGACTCATCCAATCAATCTCTCATCCTTTGCAATAAGAACCAGAAGCAAGTAGAAGGAGGGGACGCAAATCCAACTTGCGGAATTTAAATTGCGAGAATGTAAAGACTGAATTTAAATTGCGTAATGTAAAGACTGGATTTAAATTGCGTAATATAAAGACATAATGTAAATGTAGACGTAGCACACGAGGTCGCAGAGGTGTAGGTGTCACGCGAGGTCGCAGATGCAAGAGGCACAGCACGTGAGAGATGCAGGTGCAGCAAGACGGGACACATAAAGGTTTACACAAACAGACGACGCATTGTAGTGGCTAGCAGGCCATGCGAGTGAGTGAGCCACACGAGCGGCAGGTGGGCCATGCGTGTGGTGCAGACGAATGAGACACGATAGTAGTAGGTGGGTCGTGCACGTGTATGTGTAGGTTTTGAGTATATATATGTATTAAATTATGTGTAATTGGATCAAATGAATATGTATATATGTATTTAAGTAGAGAAAAGAAGTTAGCTTTAGTGAGCCGCGTAAAAAAGAAAGAGAAAAGACCCCCGAGTCGTTCGGCGGCGGCTGGCGAAGAAAAGAATAGGCGATTGCGGAACGCGAGGCAGCAGTAAGTCACGAGTGATTGCGGAAGGCGATTGACGCACAGCATTAGCATCTGATCAGAACAAAAAAGTATCTGAAAGTGCGTCTAGGCACTTATGTTGTTTTGGTGATTAATGACAAACGATTAATGACAAACGCATGTAATATCAATCAATGTAATTGTATAAATATTAACTTAGTGCTTAACAAATGACAAACCTCTAATATATTTATATTGTTATGAGACTAACATGTTTATTGCCTAGTTGAATATTAGTCTCATCTATTTTAGAGGAAAATCAATTGGGATGGTTAAGCAAAAATGAGGTATGCAATCTCGGTATTCATTCCATATTTGTCATTGCATTCCTCTTTAGCAAATGCATATTGAACTCTAAGTAACTTGTTGATTTCATATGTGCACATTGATTCATGTCATAATTGCTTGTGCATATATATATTCATTTGAGTTCATTATGTGCTTTGTTTTTAATATGCTTATGTTAACTAGAGTTAAACTTCATTGCTTCATATTGACTTGGTGCATACATGTCTTAGATGTATATCTTCTAATGCACCTCTCCTAGTGAAGTTTAATCTAGAATTGGATCACATCATTTACTCTCATTCCAAATATTATTTGCACATGTACAATTCATGTATATTCTATCATGTGTTTCATTTAAGCAAAGTATGTGATCCTTGCCTTGATTTAAATGATTCATCTTATTGGCAATTATCTCTCTAAGTGCATATAGATCAATCACATATTCATCATGCTGCACTTAGTAGAGAACAATTCTTATGTCAAGTGTTTTCGTTGATATCATGCCTATTTATATGAAACACTTGTTGTATTTCATCTCATTCATTTAATTCTAATTCATATCTTTTGAGCTTGTGGGACTAATGTGTTTCTTTGAGTGCTTTGATAAGAGTTAGGTCCCAAAGCTGTGTGTATGATGACCAAGATGGTTTGAAGGATGACAAGCGAGTCCAAGTCAAATAAGATGGCGGTGTCACCGAGAGCTGAGGACTAAGTCAAGAACGACTTGGCTTGAGGATCGTCTTGGTGATGATCGAGGTCAAGGTCGGAGAGGACGAGAGTCTCATGAGGTGAATCGCGTCGAGGTTGACAAGACGAAGGGCGTCATCAATCTTTGTGGAAGCGTCATCATGCACCGTGCATCCGGAAGAAGTCGGCATGTAAGCTTAGTGTAAGACTTAGATTTTGTGTTAAATTTGAGTCTAAGGATTGCCGTACTATTAAGAGGATGCAATCGTTGAAATCACTTAGACAAGTCTCAAGTGCTCAAAGTGGTCTATCCTTGTCTAAGGTTGAGAAACCCAAGTCACACTTTGTTCACCTAGGTGTAGGTGGGTTGGTGTGAGGTTAGAAGTGGTGTTTGTATCGGAAAGTGAGAATTTGAGGTCTCCTTGTGGATTCTTTGTGCAATCTGATTTTATCCTTTGGGATTTGGGTAGTGAGACCTTGTTAGTTGGATAGCCACCGTTCATAGCTGTCCGAAAAGTCCGAATTTGCCGAAATCGGAGTCCGGGATCAAAAGTTATGCGTTTTAGTCGGATTTGCCGAGTCGCTGGGAGATCCGGAGTATCCGGGTTGTAACCCGGAGTCTCGGGTTATCCGAGTATCCGGATGATTCCGGAGTATCCGGATGATCCAGTCTCCGGGTTTTTTCCGAGTCTCCGGGTTGCATTCGGTCCCAAACGGCTAGTTTTTGGGTTCCTCTATTTAAGGCCCCTTTCTTGCCCACTTCAAGGGAGCCGTTGGGGATGTTTTGCTGGGCATTAGAGGTGTTCTTTGTGAGTGTTTGAGCCTCAATACTCCTCCCTACTCCTTAGATCTTAGTGATCCCCTTTTGTGAAGGGTTGGGTAGTGGAGAGAGGTGTTTGGATTGAGGATTGTTTTGAGGAGTGGAGATAGATCCTTGGTGCTTTGAAGTGTTCTTCTTAGTGATCTTGAGCTCCCAAAAGCCCTCTAACCCTAGATCTTAGTGATCCCTTTTGAGTGAAGGTTTGGGTGTGAGAGTGGGTAGTGATCGGATTGAGTTGATTAGTGTGTTGAGCACTTGAGGTGGACTCTAAGTGAGTTCTTCGGGAGCATTTGTTGCTCTTGGAGGTTGAGGTCTCCTAGACGGCTAGGAGTTGCCGTGAGCTTCCAAGCTTTGTGTGGAAGGCCACCGAAGGTTTGTGAAGGTCCGATTCCGCCTCCGCAAGGAAAGGAATCAAAGAAGTGAAGACCGGCGAGTGCATTGTGCAACACCGGAGGAAGAGGGTTGAAAGAGACTCCGGCTCAAGTGTGACCGAGCCGCCTCAACGAGACGTAGGATCCCTCAAGGATCCGAACCGGGATAAAATCTTCGTGTCTCCTTCCTTACTTCGGTTTACTCTTTTGCTCATCCGCTTAATTTGCTTTCGATTCTTGTGATTAGATCAATTAGATTGTGTCTACTGCATCTATTCTTGCTTGTATACTTGATTCATTGCAGTAGAGTAATTTGTATCACTAGAATCAAAGAAGCGCTTCAATTTTTTGTCCTTCTCTGTTCTGGCCGAATCAGGCAATCCGGAGTCTCCGGTATTTTAGTCCGGAGTATCCGGATATACCGGAGTATCCGGATAAAATATCCGGAGTGTCCGGTTACATCTCGGGCTGAATTGTTTAAATTGCAAAACTTAATTATCCCAATTGCTTCCGCTTTATCTCTGATAGATTAATTTAAATTGGGTATAATTTTGTAATCGCCTATTCACCCCCCCTCTAGGCCGACATCCCGGTCCTTTCAGTATCCAACTACTACTTGCTCCTCAAGATCTCTCTCTCCTCTCTATGAGTTCAGTTCTTTTTTTTTAAGGCTCGGCCGAGACCGTGAATTAAATTAGAAGGAAAAGAGACGGTCTACAGAAAGACCAAATAAGGCAAAGAGAAACAAAACGAAAGAAAGTGCAGGGGACTGCATCTAAAAAGAAAGAAGAACAACTGAGGGGGGGAGTTTACGACCGAGGATCGTGGAGGATCCTCTAAACTGAGATTCGGACAAGAAGGGTCTTTGGATCTCTCTCTCTCTCTATGAGTTCAGTTCTTACTAGTGTGTATATACCTACTCTAATTCTCCAATCGCACCTCTAATTCCTCTATACCCAATCTCCTTTCTCACCGGTTAAAACTCAATCATCTCAAGCCCTGATTACTGCTTTGTAGATGCGTTAAAATTGGGTCAGCAAATGCACATCATGTATGGTGCCAAAGTCAGAAGTTTGACCTCATGCCCTGCCTGATGTCCAAATTTTGGGTGATGATACCGATGCCGATGCATACACTGATACGAGTCCAAGTCATGCAAATGGGGAAAAATAACACTGTTACTTACAGTACTATATCAATTTCATCACATATCTTATTGGAAAAACTTCACTCCTGGTTAAGTTTGTGAGCAGTCCGAAGAGATTAAGAATTCCTTGATGGCCTGTGTTTCTTCCTTGATTGTCTGCACGAGGACTGCCGCATCATGCATCGGCATATAAGAAAACATTCAATTTTATCACCCTACAAGCTAAGAGCTGCAATAAACCTGCCTTAATTAGATTCTCGAAGTAGAAGCTTTTGTAAGGGATCAGTGGCAAGAATGCATAACCCTGTAAAGTGTGTAGTGTAAAACAGACGGCCCAAGGCATCACCATTTGAAGCTAGGAATCTCTTTCTTCGGGGGGGGGGGGGAGCATGGAAGGAAGGCATTTGCCATTTGTTGTGTTGTCAGAGCAAGCATCTTCGGAGAGAGCATGCATGCACGTTTCTTGCTGTGGCAAAAGTAGTAGATCGCTCTGGTCTGGTCCCAATGATCTATCTAACTAAGCACAGAGAGAGAGAGAGATTGTTGATTATCGTCATTTGGCAGCCGGTTCGACTTGATCAGATATTCAGATTCCTTTCTCCCCTCTGGTTGTTTGCTTTTGCTTATGCACGTCATCTCGATCTCTGCGTTTCTTCTTGTTGAATTGTGGATGCATGATCTGACGAGTGATGGTCTGATGGATGACTCACGTTTACGACGTAGATGGTTTAATTTGTCGTTGAGTTGCATATATTAGGCTTGTGACACAGAAACAGGAGAGCGGACAAATTCTCAGATTGGTGGCAGCAGCTTGAGCTTGTGCATGCGGAGTGTATAGGCATCAACCGGGTGTTTTTGTCCCAAAAAAACATTCAAATTTTCGACCGTACGATCAAAACACACATTCGTCCGATCAAAACATAGCAACCCATCTCGAATTCAGAGGGGCGTGCATCGATCTCAAAGCAAATACAATGACCATGAGTTTGAATGATGGTTGCTAAAAAAATATCCAGATGAAAGTTATCAAAACCCGCATGCATTTGCCAAATCTCAACCGACTCAACGAAGGAGTGAGCTTGTACATGAATGCTAAATGATAATGCTAGCCTGCTACACTGTTGAGAACGGATAATTCAGATCGAGGTATGTATACATCAACATACATACACGCACGCACGGATATATATATGCATTCAAGTGTACCAACAAGTAGTTCTTGCGGCCAATTATATATTCTGCTGCACTAGCTAGCTAGTAAACAGGAGGTATTAATTCCTGATCATGCAGGCGACAGTAGTACTAGTAGTGCTGATATTAACACCCTTGTACCTGAAGAGATTGGAGGCTGTTTTGTCCGGAAAAAAATGTTTTCGTGGTTCGTTTTTTCTCCAAAGTATGCGAAAAATATTTTCGAAAAGCCGTTCACACGGTTATGGGAGTCTTGGTGCACTGACATTAGTTAGAGTTTTTGTACTTTTATAAAATGGATGGAACTTAATGGTAGTTGGAAAGAATCATGTGAAAGTGTTGTGGTCAATGGTAAGTGTTGTTGTTGATAGTATGGGAATGGACGATACTACACTCACAAATTTTTTTTGGAAGACTGTTGTTTTGCTGGTTCGTCGACGGTTCTTACCTAGCGTATTTCCCCCAAAAAAAACCAAAGCGAACAAAAAAACGTTTGGATATTCCTGCCTTTTTTCAGAGATTAAAACTTGGATCAACTTCCGCACGGCACGACGGAGCGCACTTATCTGACTAGTTACTACTAGATTGGCTGGATCGTAGTATCGTACGCGTACTTAACACATTTAGGGCATGTTTGTTTTAGCTTTTGATTCTGTATTCTGGTCTCAAAAGCTGAATAAAAAACAAACAGTTTGATTCTAGAATCCAATTCTCACAATCCAACCCACCCCTATACACTAGAATCTACAATCCACTTCATATGTGCTTTTGGATTCCAGCTTTTGAAGAATTAACTTCTCTATAACCACAGTCCAGAATCAGCTTTTAGAGAATCAAAAGCTGAAATAAACATGACCTTAACTTGGTTGTAGACCAGTACTTGCTTGCTCCCTCCATTGGATCAGAATACATTGACCATGCATGGTCGCGTTGCCACGAGCCCACGAGCAGGCAGGCCACTCACGCACACAGTCAACATCGAACCAAAGCATGTATGGGCCAATACAATTATTTGATGGGCCGACACAAATGTTTCGGCTTAGCCCAAAACTCATCCCGCTTTCCATCTCCCTTTTCCTGGCAACCACCAGCTAGCAGGGTTAACAAAACCGAATTTCGTTTGGTTTTCGAGATTTCGAGCCCATCGAAATATAAAATCGATCGGTAAATCAGTCTAATTAAAAAAAATTCAAAATTTTTTAAAAAATTTATGCTATGTAAACCGAGCGGTTTTTCGAGAAAACCGACGAAAACCGCTCAAGAAATCGATCGTCCAAAAGGTTAAATTCGCCAAGCGGTTTTCAATTTTTTTTAATCTGTTTTGATTTTTTTGTTCAAACACTCGGTTTTCAAACCCTTCAGTTTTTGCCGGTTTTCAAACGGTTTCCGCGAAAAACCGCGACCGACGAGGTCTCGATTTTCAATTCGAAAACGGTTTTGTAAACCCTGCCAGCTAGGGCTTGGCTTGGGCGTGCCACGAAGGAATGCTATGCTACTCAGTGCTTGCCTCTGTGCTTGGTAAGTTGTCAGTGTTTCGTTTATTTGAGCTAAACCTCGAGCGGGCCATGGCCCGCTCTGCTCCTGCTCTAAGAGCACAAATACATAAATACATAAATAAATTATAAATACTACTTATTATACCTATTAAAGTTAGGAGCTTTAGAGCTCAATGCCACGTGTTAGGCAACGCGAAAAGGTCCTCTGGAGATTGGTAAATTACATCTTGGTCCTTTTTTCCATTCCGGTCCATTTTTCCAAATATTTTTTTTATTCAAATATGGCACTCCGAAAGACCCTCCGAAAATTTGAAAAATTCCTTTTTTTCTCCGAAAATAATGCAGGTTCGTTTTTCGTTCACGTGCGTCACGCTTATTGACCTAGTAAACCTATGGAAAAGAGAATTTTCACGTGCTTGCGAGTTGCAATATTTCTGAGACTGACTCAAGGTACAGTAAGGCAAGCAACATATAAGATCTCACGCGAAAAGAAAAAGGGTTAGCAAGATACAGAGAAAAAAAAAGTATCTCTACTATTCTAAAGCACCACTTGGTGGCAGTGGTCCATTCTACACGTCATTAATTGCCCTGTTTAATTGCTCTACTTAATTGCCCTGCTTAATTGCCCTACTCAAGAAACGAAACGTTGCTTTAATTAGCCAGCTTTCACAAGAAACGAAGCGTTAAAGATAGATGTTTGATCTTGTAAAATATTTTTTTTTATTTTTTAATCTTTATTTTTCGTTATCAATTTTGTTTTTCGTAGCAACGCACGGGCATGTAGCTAGTATAACCTAAACTTAACGAGAGAGGGGGCCTAATTAGTTCGTCCGACTCCTTCCCCAAATGGAAAGAAAATAAACGCTCAAAAATACAATAACGAGAAGGAACGCAAAACAACGCTTTCCCGCCGTCCGATCAACATCCAACGTCGATCAACGCCACCCCCGGAACCTTCCAGAACCCACCCCTCCGCTATAAATTCCCGCCCTCCACGGCCTCTTCTTCCTCCTCCCCAAACCCTAGCCGCCGCCACCCTTCTGTAGAGCGAGCAACTCCAATGGCGGGTAAGGGCGAGGGTCCGGCGATCGGGATCGACCTGGGCACCACCTACTCATGCGTCGGCGTGTGGCAGCACGACCGTGTCGAGATCATCGCCAACGACCAGGGCAACCGCACCACGCCCTCCTACGTCGGCTTCACCGACTCCGAGAGGCTCATCGGCGATGCCGCCAAGAACCAGGTCGCCATGAACCCCATCAACACCGTCTTCGGTGAGCCACCTCTCCTGCCCTCCTCCCTACCCCAGATCTCCTCCTTCCTGCTTCATTCTTGTTTTTCTGTGCGTTAGATCTTTGGATCTGAGGCTCTATCATGTATGGTGTTGTCATCTAGCTTAGTCCACCTTGCTCAATTCTGTGGGGTTTCGTACGGCTTCGATCTCTGTGTACTAACTTGGATCTGCATGCTGCCTTTTACTGCAGCTCTGCTACCTGCCTCTGTAGATGTGATTTAGTGGTTACCTAGATCTGTGGATGGTTACTTTAGTTTGTCTGGATTTACTAACTAGATCTGGCCGTATGCTAGTTCAATCGAAATTAGTGTACATTTTACTAAGATCTGTGATGCTACTTTGCTTACCTGCTTACTACAAAGTTCTTGGATGTGGAATCCTAGTTCATTAGCTTGAAATCATAGTACAGTTATCTTTTGCGACAGTACTTGCTATGGAATGTCCTGTTTTAGTGTGTTCAAGTGTTCCCTTGCTGAAAAAGAATATTTCAGCTGGGTCATCTAGCTTTAATGAAAATTTGAAGGGTGAAGTGATGATGCTTTATCCATGCCAGATCTCTGCATCTCAGATGATGGTCAATCTACATAATGCACTACCATATAATCTCCACTTTATATTTTAATTTTCTTGTTGCAACAGTAGCTATGCAACAGTTAACTGATTTTCCAAAAAAGAGCTTATGCACATATTTGAATGTTTTGAACCCGACAGTGTGCAACCTGTGATGTAAATTAACCCATTTGCTGAACTTACAGTGATTATTCCCAAAAAATCACCATCTTTCGGCTGAGGTTGCATATGTTATTGATGATTCTTTTTAATCCACGTAGAAACTTTATGTAGCTTCTAATGCCATCTGGTATCTGACACATGGTCTTCTTTTGTGACTATGTGTCTCGAAATATGGCATATAACAAGGGGGAACGGACCTTGCGACACTGGTTGCTCTTTGATGAGCCTCCAGTTACTATATAGCCGTTTACATGTTATAGCTTTCCTAATTGGTCAAATCAGTAGTGCTTAGCATAACCTATCTTATGCTTTGGCTTAGGGTTCTAGATCAAAATACATAGGAATCTGAGAACAGTATGGTGATCCAGCAATTGAGCAAGATATTAAACTTATTTCACTTGTAAGGGTGATAAGTGGTTCTAGTCCATAAGTCTTAAATGTTAGTTGAATGTTGCCTCCTGCCATATGTTGGATTCAAATGATTGTATTATGCTTGCAAAGAAGCTATTGGTTCTTGTTCTGGCATAGCAACTAGTGAAGTTTGTGTCTACACAAGTCTGGGTCGATTTATATCCCTGATGTTCTTTATTTATTTCAACTGTACATGCATCATTGCAGTATATATTTATATTGCAAGTAGCCGAGTACTGACATCAATTCTTCTCTGCAGATGCCAAGCGTCTCATTGGCAGGAGATTCACTGATGCTCCTGTCCAGAGTGACATTAAACTCTGGCCATTCAAGGTAATTGCTGGACCTGGAGACAAGCCTATGATTGTTGTCCAGTACAAGGGTGAGGAGAAGCAGTTTGCAGCTGAAGAGATCTCCTCCATGGTCCTCATCAAGATGCGTGAGATTGCTGAAGCCTACCTTGGCACCACCATCAAGAATGCCGTTGTCACTGTTCCTGCCTACTTCAACGACTCTCAGAGGCAGGCCACCAAGGATGCTGGGGTGATTGCTGGTCTCAATGTTATGCGTATCATCAATGAGCCGACTGCTGCCGCTATTGCTTATGGTCTTGACAAGAAGGCTAGCAGCGTTGGTGAGAAGAATGTTCTCATCTTTGACCTTGGAGGTGGTACCTTCGATGTCTCCCTTCTCACCATTGAGGAGGGTATCTTTGAGGTCAAGTCCACGGCGGGTGACACTCACCTTGGTGGAGAGGACTTTGACAACCGGATGGTCAACCACTTTGTCCAGGAGTTCAAGAGAAAGAACAAGAAGGATATCAGCGGCAACCCCAGGGCTCTCCGGAGGCTGAGGACAGCTTGCGAGAGGGCGAAGAGGACCCTCTCCTCTACTGCTCAGACCACCATTGAGATTGACTCGCTGTACGAGGGCATTGACTTCTACTCAACCATCACCCGTGCCAGGTTCGAGGAGCTCAACATGGATCTCTTCAGGAAGTGTATGGAGCCTGTGGAGAAGTGCCTCAGGGATGCCAAGATGGACAAGAGCACTGTTCATGATGTTGTCCTTGTTGGTGGCTCCACTAGGATTCCGAGGGTGCAGCAGCTTCTTCAGGATTTCTTCAACGGCAAGGAACTTTGCAAGAACATCAACCCAGATGAGGCTGTTGCCTACGGAGCTGCTGTCCAGGCTGCCATCTTGAGCGGAGAGGGCAACGAGAAGGTCCAGGACCTCCTGCTGTTGGATGTCACCCCTCTTTCTCTTGGTTTGGAGACTGCTGGAGGTGTCATGACCGTCTTGATCCCGAGGAACACCACCATCCCCACCAAGAAAGAGCAGGTGTTCTCAACCTACTCCGACAACCAGCCTGGTGTCCTCATCCAGGTGTACGAGGGTGAGAGGACCAGGACCCGCGACAACAACCTACTGGGCAAGTTCGAGCTCTCCGGCATCCCTCCTGCCCCCAGGGGTGTTCCTCAGATCACGGTGTGCTTTGACATCGACGCAAATGGCATCCTGAACGTCTCCGCTGAGGACAAGACCACCGGGCAGAAGAACAAGATCACCATCACCAACGACAAGGGCAGGCTGAGCAAGGAGGAGATCGAGAAGATGGTCCAGGAAGCGGAGAAGTACAAGTCGGAGGACGAGGAGCACAAGAAGAAGGTGGAGTCAAAGAACGCACTGGAGAACTACGCCTACAACATGCGCAACACCATCAAGGACGAAAAGATCGCCTCCAAGCTCCCGGCGGCGGACAAGAAGAAGATCGAGGACTCCATCGACCAGGCCATCCAGTGGCTGGAGGGCAACCAGCTGGCCGAGGCCGACGAGTTCGATGACAAGATGAAGGAGCTCGAGGGCATCTGCAACCCCATCATCGCCAAGATGTACCAGGGCGCCGGCGCCGACATGGCCGGCGGCATGGACGAGGACGAGGCGCCCAATGCTGGCGGCAGCGGCGCTGGCCCCAAGATCGAGGAGGTCGACTAAGCGCATAAGGTCGCGCTTAATTACATTTATCCTGCATTATCTATCACTTTTGTCGTGCTGGTGGTTCATTTCTTGAATCCACGGATTGTAGTAGTCGAAAGTTTAATATCTTGGATATGTCAAAAGTTTATGTGAGCTGCGTTGGAAGCTGGGAACATTATGCTGTCTGAGCTATGGGCTGATGAACAGTTATTTTTTTTACCATGCATTTGTCGTCTGCAATTTGGTTCCTGCTGCTGCTTTTTATGTTGCGTGCTGTTTGATTGAAGCTGATATATGTACGTTTGGTGCATGACCGGTCGTTCATGAAAAAACTCGCTAGTGGTGGAAAGCATATATGATACGCAAAATCTCATGCTTTTTTATTTCAGATTGGGCCATTTCATTAAGGTGAAAGAAGTCAATTACAAGAAACAAGATATCAGGAACAGGACAGGGATCCCCTAAAGTCTCTGGATACTGCAACTTGCAGTCCCAATCGAAAATCGACGGTCCGAATGTTTAAAAATACTATAAAGATTTTTTTTAATATATGAAAATACTGAGATATAACACTATAGCAAATACTATCCATCACATTTTTGGATGATCGGACGTCCACGCTTACGGGGACTGCAGGGAATATTTCCTAGTCATCTTTGTTAGTTAGAATGAGCTCGGTTGGCCGAGCGTGTAGCCGCTCGTCTTGTCCATTTGAAATTTTGTTTTTGCACTTCATTTTGGAGGTGCTTGAAATTTAAATTTTTGTTGGTGAAATCTCAGTATTTTGAATGAAATTCAAAAGTTAAATTTGAAATATGGTATTTTTAATGGTGACAACCGAAATTTTAAGCAAAGTCACCGAAATTTCAACCTTTTTCAACCCACGTGAAAATGGTCTCCTGAGACAAAAAAAAAACTATGATGCCATGACATAAAGTGCAAATGGCAGAGTTGGTCTATGGTGTTATTGCGATCTCAAAGGTCATGGGTTTGAATCCCACTCTTAATATTAAATTTTCTTAAATTTTGGTGATGCGGGGGATTAAGCAAGAGCTCTACCATATAAGCTACCGAACCATCTTGTTATATTATGTATAACAATCTTATAAATTTATCCATGTTATATAAAAAAATTTCCATCACTGCAAATTGAACTCGAGTCTCTCGGGTGAGAGCCAGCTATCATCCTAACCATCAAGACTCAACGAAATTTCACATGTAATCCGATCCTAAGAAATATCAAATACAGTCAATTTTATAGCAATTTTTGGTACGAAAGACCGAAATGTCGTTGAAATCTGCTAAAATTTTGCTGAAATTCACGAAATCACTTTAGCAATTTGAAAATTTTTAATTCTTTTTATTCCACCGAGTTTTGGAATTTCGGGGAGACCGAAATATAAAATTTCGATGGACATTTTCAAAATCTCGATAAGATTTTGAACTATGGTCTCGCCTGCCCGCATTCGAGTTGGTTCGAATGCACGCGCTAAGCACTAATAACAATTTAATTCAATGAGATACTTATATCCATGTTCTGACGACTCTGAAGCCTGTAAAAATTTTCTCAATATGCATAAACGACGCAGGCGTGTATGTACATTAACAGCGTATATAAAAAAACTGACCAACAGAGACGAAGGAAGGAAGAAGTCCAAGAGACCAAGAAGAAGCAGCAAACGCCAAGTGCAACCATGGGTTTGTGAGTATTCTATAATATATAGGCCGCTGTTGGGTCCATGACACGAGCACCCAGACCCTATTGGCGGGAAACCGTCTTTGCTCGCGCGCCTTCTCACATCCCACCCGAGTCTTTATCTCCCCCTCTCCGCGAAAACCGAAGCAAGTCGAAGGAGCGGCGCCGCGAACCCACCCATCGATGCCTCCCAAGCGCAAGTCTCCGGCGGCACCGGCGGGGTCGCCAATCAAGACCAGGAGCATGGCCGCCGGGAAGCGGGGCAGGGAAGCTCCGGCGAAGACGGCCAGGAAGGAGGAGGCGGTGGCGCCGGCGGCCGAGCAGAAGGGGAGGAAGAGGGCTAAGAAGGGGGCAGAGGCGGCGGCGGTGGAGGAGGATGGCGGTGCTGTCGTCAGCGATGGGAAGCGCGTCGTCGTGGAGGCCTGGTGAGTTCGTACGTGTGTGGATAAGGTTTTTCTTTTGTGATTTTGGACGATTTTAAGGTGATTCGGAGTTTAAGTTTGCGATTTAGTGGGGGGGTTTTGAGTCAGATTAATGGATGAAAAAGCTAGTGTTTATTCTATGGTCTATATGGGATAAAAAGATCTCACCTTTGGGTAACCTTTTTTGGGGGGAGAAATAATGACTGATATTTAGCAGATCTCTTCTTTTTTGCTTTTTAGCTTTGCTTGCGCTTGCGTATTGTTTGGCACGGAAACTAATATATGTTTGATCTCTCGGGGTTTACTTGCTTCTGTGAGCAACGGGAGGAACTGTTCTATCCATGTTGAATGCAATACCTTTTTAATCTGTAGTTAATGTGACAAAACAGGAGGGAGGAAGAAGCAGGAAACATGGGGACCTTTTGTTTTATACTAAGTGTGTGGTGTATGATTCATGATCATTAAAAGTTGGAACATACCATAATATTCCAACTTCTAAAGAAGTCTAATAGGAGTTACTCTTCTAAAAAAAAGAAGTGTCCAAACTTTGACTGGCCCATCTGCAAATTATGTAGTTTCACTCTGGCAGTTACCATCTTTAGGATCACCGTCTGTATTATAACGCAGATGTTATTAATCTGGCTTGGAGAATCACCTGTCTTGTCAAGATTTGATAACTATTCAAACAATTAGTTCCTATTTCCTAAAGAAGACTGGGCCATTTCCTTATCTGCTTCTAAATATTGCTCTCCTGGAGTGCTGTTCGCCCAGGAGTTTTTGTAGGTTGTCTTGTATGCAAGCAAATTCCACAATTTCAATAGAATATAAATTCTTTTGGGGAACAAGGGAGGTAGAGAACCTCATTTCCATTTTTTTTTAACGGAACCTCATTCTCGTTTTTATAATTTAACGAAGGAGAAATACAAGCAAAATATGCTCTTTATTGCCTCTCGGATCAATGGACTGCTGGGGGATTGGAGTATCTTGGAGATAGAGTTACGTCTTCTTGTGATTCCTAATGTAAGGTACTAGGAGTATTTAGTTTGGTGGATGCAGCCATTGTTTATGACTATAGGTAGCACTCGAACTGTTTTTTGACGCAAAAGTGTGTGGGAGTTTTTAGGCTTCCTTGTTTTCTGTCTTGTGTAGAGTATACAGTACCGCCTGCCTTGACATGGGATTAAGCAAACAATGCTTTTAACATCAGCATCAACCCAATCTGTTTTATTTACTATACTCGACTATTTTTTTACTGTAGTGAAGTTTTTTTTACCTTGTGGTTCATGTGAGTTGTTGGATTTTTCTTTTACAACATGTGCTGAAAATAGGGGGTTGCCTTACAGCATTAGCATTGAACCTCATCGCAAGGTTGCAACAAATCGCTGTGTAATTAAACATTCTTAAGCCCACGTGTCAGAACAAATAAACTACTTGTATTGTCAATCATGTAAGTTTTTTTTCCTGTTTAACGGATAAAGGTGAGGATTGAATATGTTTTGTAATATACCCGTTATCATTCCTGTCAAAAAAAAACTAAATCCGTTATCAACAAACTTATTTTGGCATTGCACATTGGAAAGAATATTTTCCAATCTCCTTGCTTAGTTGAATGCTTCTGCAAGTCTTGTCCAGCCTTCTGTAATCAGTAATCTTAATATTTTACACCTTGTATTGAACAATTCTTGTTGCAATTCTGCTTGTAGCTTTATCACTTGCTTCTTTGTCCAATTCTCCAGCACCCAGTGCAGACAGTTTAAGATCAGAGCTTTGAAGGTGAAAGAGGATCTGGAAAGTGGCGTCCCTGGGGTTTCTGTGACAATCAACCCTGAAAAGGTATCTCCACTGTGTGAAATCTTCATAATCCACATGAAATTTACCAAGCTGTGGGTTTCTATGATAATCAACCCTACAAAGGCTTCTTTGCATCTCTTGCCGTTCTTGATTGGCTTCATTTTTGTCTAATTCTCAGCCACGCCGTGGGTGCCTTGAGATACGCGAGGAAGGTGGTGAAGTGTTCATATCGCTGCTGGTAATCTTGTTATCTACCTCTAGATTTCTGAATCATACAGTACTGCTCAGTTAGCTATAACCTTGTTTTCCTTCAGAAGCTAGCTATAGCCCAAAAACTTGGCTTTGTTTGAAATTCTGTTTGATAGTTTCATACTAGCGACCTATTCAACTATATCACTTAGGTTACACAGCACTCCAAAAATTAAACGAGTAGTGATTGTATGCATTCACTCCCAATACAAGCTGTACAAATCTTGAAGCAAGCGAAGAGGTAAGTAATCAGGACGCATCATTCATTCACGCTTTAGATAATGATGATGCATAGAGACACCTCTCAAACTCTCTGGACAGTATTACTGGATGAGGTCTATATCTATACGTTTGTTTGTTTGTTTACACTGTTCCTTTGCGATGCCACTCTAATTGATTGTTATTGCATTAGTTAGGATAAACCGTGATTTTGCATTTGATTTAAGTAACACACTCCAATGGACATGCAGAACATGCCACGCCCCTTCACAGCCATGAAGAAGCTCGACATGGATGAGGTCATCAAGGACATCGCGAAGAAAATAGCCTGAATCCGATCGCTATCGGCCGCTCGTGGATGGATGGATGGATGGATGGCCCCATTGTGTGATGGTAAGCTTGGAGCTAGCTTGTAAGCCACTGGGTGTATCCTGTGTAGCAACTTGATATTGCACTGGCCATGCGCCATAGAACTTGATGTAGTCAAGACATGTCGAATTAATCGCAGTGGCAACAGACAATGCTTTGCACCCGTGCGGAGGCTGTTTGTACCGTCGCGATATCAACATCACCAAAGCTTTCCCGGCCAGAATTATCTTGATAGAATATCTAATCGTTTACCTCAAATCTGACTTATTTAACCATTTCCATGTTAATAAACCAGATAATAAGGTGAGGCTTATTATACGGTTGGTTGACAAGGTGTAAGTCGGGACCGCAGGTATCAACTCAATTGGTGTATGTAGTCACAACCTAGACAGTAAGCACATTCTCCCAATCACCTCGTCGGTTCTCTCTTGTGTCGATTCTCCCTTTGACACAAGAGTCCTCCCATTACTTTGAAAGCAAGTGGTAAATAAACCAGCTAATCTCGCTATAATGTCCGTTCCAATGTCCTTTACCGTGTTAGAGTATATACAGTGGTATAGATAATTACTGTCTATAATACACTTCTATATCATATATAGAAGACTTAAAGACAACTCATATAGTGATTAGTGTATATTGTTGTCTGTAATAACCTTTCATACAACTAATAGACTGTCTATACAATAGTACAAACAGTTTAAAACTGTGTATAAGATGTCTATTAAATAATAGACAATTTTTTTTTTCTCTTTCCTCCCTCTTTCTTCCACATCACTTGAAATCCTATGTAACATTAACTTGCAGACATCTGAGATGTACCATTGTACATGCTCATCGATCTCAGATTCAGCAATATCACTTGAGACTACCTGCAGGCAGTTTAAACAGGTAGAATTAATAACGAATAGTATAGCGGTAATGCCTTTTTTTTTCATGGTAGATTTGTCAAGAAAAAAAAACTAATAAAAGCTCAAGACGTTTTACAACTACTAAGAAAAAAGAACAGCATTCAGCCTTCGATTAGATATGACGTAATTAAAGTTGAACCGTAGCTATCGATGACCATTGGATGTTATTAAAAGAAGAAATATGCTAGGAATTCTGAAAAGAAACAAAACATCGTTGCTGTGTAATGCGGCAGCGAGCTTGAACGCAGCGTTGTGGCCAACGGCGCGCGGGCGAGGCATTTAGCGGGGAGTTGTTCCCGTGGAGGAGACATAGCATAGCAACATCAGAAGAAATCGGTGTTTTGGTGGCGCGAAAAAAAGGTTAGCGGCGCGGAGTCAATCGCTGAGTGGCTAGCAGATTGGAGGCGTCTACTAGTGGACATGACGGGGGACGAGGCGACGTTGTACGGATAGCAACAACAAGAAAGATGAGAGAAAATATCGGCGTGATCAAAGTCGGTGTTTCAAGATTAAATGGTGAATGTTAGAAATAACCTTGTAATTAGTTACAGTTTTGATTAAGAGTCCGAAAAGGATGAGAATGTGTATTAGGATAAGGAAATAGGTGATGGATTAGAACAAGGAAGTATAGTCCTATTTTATTATTTGGACTGTAGTTTTGAGTATAAATATATAGATAGGTCTTGAGTTTTGTAAGGAAGAGAAAGAGAAAGAAAAAGAAAAAAGAAGTAATAAAACAATAAATTGTCTCAAATATTCGGTATTCTGTAACTTCTGTTCCAATAGTATGTGTAGAGAGAGATGCCTAGCTTGCTTCCCTGCCACCACATCGATCGCCATCGCCATTGCGTTTATCCCTCGCTTCTTGCCCTTTTCCCTTTCTGCAGGGCACGGAAGGGATCGATCCATTCCGGCCGATCAATTCGTTTTTCTTTCAGTACATACATATGTCGAAAGATTCACAATCATTCACAGGGATTACTTCTGTGTGCATATTCCATGCTTCATTCACAAGAACCAAGGATGGAAAAAGCAGTGTGAGCACTGAGCGGCAGACAATTTCGATTTAAGGGCCTGTTTGTTTTGGTTTTTGATTCTGGATTCTCGATTCTAGAATCCGATTCTCACAATCTAGCCCATCTCTATACACTAGAATCCACAATCTAGTTGAAACGTGTTTATGTGGATTACCCACCAATACCACTAAACTTCAAAAGTAATTACCCACTGTTCGCGCTAAAAACGTGAAGGAGGGTTTCCAGCCTCGAACACACAAGACAAACACCGGGTTTGCAGAGCGTGCCAGTCAATTTGATCTGAAATTGACAAGGTAGAATTTGTAACTTGATCAAAGCCGATAAAGCAATATTTATCGGCTTTTCGCTAGTCGGCTAGAAACCGATTAGGGGATAACTAGATCAACCAGTTACGGTTAATCCGGATACAAGGTAAAATCGGCTTCGAGAAGGCGATGCGCAGCAAAACGAAGCAGATCGAACCTGTATGAAATCGGCTAAATCAACAACCGGCGATGCGCAACTATGTTGATTCCGTCGACTTACAGAGAGATCTATGAAGCTAAAACGATGTAAAAGAAAAGCTTGTAAAAAGTAGGTGTTGTGTGTTGGATTGATTGCCCCCTTTTGCTTCGACGTACACCCCCCTTTTATAATACGCCTGGCCGATCCGAGTTGTACATGGATACGTTACTAATTCGTATCGGCCTCTGATCCGGTTTCCTTATTAGGGACAGATTTTCCTTCTGATTCGCCTACCAATCTTTTCTTCATATGAACCCTTTTGTCCTATTCGCACTGATTTTGACATGCCGAATTTTGGTGCAAACATATGCCCCCTGTTTTTTGGAAGATAACTTGTTTATTTTCCAAAAAAAAAGAATCCATCGGCTTTTCATCCGTATCGACTTTAGAAAAATCCTCCTTGGGAACCACCCCGTTAACCGTGCCGTAAAATCTCGGTGCGCTTTAAATGCGCAACTGCTCCCGCCCGTTTGTATTCTTTTACCACGCTATAAATATGGGGGTCCCCCCACTCTCACTTTCATCCCGTGAGGCTCTCGCATCTTTGTTGATCGGCTTCCTCTGCAGTCCTGGTCTTCCCGAGCGGTTCCTCGCTTTTCCTTCGTTTCCTCCTTCTTCTCAGTCGGCTGAAATGGATGCCTCACAGGTACTCATTCCCATCCAAGATAGTGATCATCAGTATTTTTTAAGCCCTATAGGAACCGTAGAAGCCGATACTGTCACTGGCGATGAGATTCCTAGGCTCCCTTTATCGGCTCCTGGCTACAATATTAAGGAATGGACTAAAATTTTTAGGGCTTGGCCGACAGCTCTCAAAGGCTGGAGGTCTTGGTATATTAGAGTATCGGCCCAAAAAAAGGCGGAGTGGGAAGGAATGGGTATTGCTGAGTGTATTCCCATGTCTTTAGCTGCCTCAGAACCCAATGAATCCTTGGTGGCTGCTGCTTGTTATTTCTGGTCAGACTCCTTTAACGCCTTCTTTTTCCCAATTGGTCCTATCGGCCCAACCCTCCTAGATATGGTCGAGTTGTGTTGCCTTAGGCCTGATGGAGACCAAATATCCGCTTTCAGTGGGAAACCTCGGTACAAATTGACTCGAAAAAAGGGGGAAGGTTGGTCTAGATATATACAAAACAATAACAAGGTAACCGGCCCCGTATCGGATGAAGAACATGTCGCTTTCCTTAATCTTTGGCTAGACCGATTCCTTTTTTGCGGCGCTTCCTTAGGTCCAACCCAAGTTTATCAATTTACGGCGGAGCAACTGGTTATGGGTCGTCGGCTAGCTTTAGGGAAATCCTTGTTGGGGGCTGTGTACCACATGATGTATATTATCCGGAGTCGGCTTTTTACTGGTAATGGTTCCTATGTCGTGGGTAACATTGGTGGTCCACTTTGGTTTATCCAGATCTGGCTATACTGTGTTTTTGGCCGTCTTATTATCCCAGATCCTGAAGGGTTTCGAAGCAAGGAAAACAAAAATTTTCCTACGATTGCAACCAAACACCAAGATCATATCTAGGAGATGCAAGTAAACGGTTTCAGAAGGACTCACCCTCGTAGACCGAAAGCGGGAATAACGTTCCCGCAAACAAACGTGGTTGATGTAGAGGTACACTCCCGACTTCGAAGTCGCGAAGATGAGCGCCACAAACGGCAGCGCCTCCGTACTTGGTCACACGTACGGATCAACGATGACCTCCAATCCCTCGTTCCAGCGGGGCAGCGGAAGTAGAGGATCCTCGGAAAACTCCAACAACACTTCTGACTTAGTGGTGGTGGTGGTGGAGAAATAATTTCAGCGGTAACCGCGCAAGCCACAGCTCGAAAAACGGATCAGCAGGAGGAGGGAGAATGGACCAACCAAAGGGTCAAATGGATGAACACCAAAGAGAGGAGCTCCTCCCTCCCTTTTATAGGAGGAGGAGGAGGCAAGGCCAAGGGGTGGCCGGCGCATGGGGTGCCCCTTGCCCTCCCTCTCTTCATGTGAGTGATCTCTCCACTCACTTAAATCAACCCACTTTGGTTTCCATTAAAACCCCACTCAAGAAATGAAAGGGTTTTCTCCCATAAATAAATAAACATTTTTATTTCAGATATTTTAATATTTGTTAATTCTTTTAATTAACAAACATTAACATATACCCCTTTAACTATTCCGATATCCGAAACTATTAGGCGATACTCAAAGCGATCCTATCTTGTCCATATTTTTCTCCGGTGTTTCGTATCCACTCAAATGCATCGATGAACCTTAAGTGTGTCACCCTACGGTTCGTGAATAAAATGGACATGATTGAGACACCTCTCAGATCAATAATCATCAGTGGGATCTGGAGATCCATAATGACTCCCATTCACTCAACGATGAACTAGTGATCGCGTAAACCAGAAACTACATAACCAATTCCTTTTGTCTCACGATATTTTACTTGTCTGGGATCCGATCATCAGTATCAACTATACCTAGTTTGATCCCGTTACCGACAAGTACTCTTTACTCGTTCTGTGATATGACATTCTTGTGACCTAGTCACATGCTTGCAAGCGATGTCTATGTAATATCACCGAGAGGGCCCAGAGTATATCTCTCTGTCATCTGGATGGACAAATCCCACTCTTGATTCATGAGCCTCAACTAATACTTTCATAGTACCCAAATCCATCTTTATAGTCACCGTGTTACGGAGTGACGTTTGATGTCATCAAAGTACTCTTCCGGAGTTAGTGATTGACATGATCTCATGGTCTAAGGAAAAGAGCTATTTCGTATGTGTTTGATACAGCAACAAACTAAATGACTTGATCGTATTTGCTATACCAACTTGGGTGTATGTTCATCACATCATTCTTCTAATGACATGACCCCGTTATTAACAACATCCAATGTTCATGATCAGGAAACCTTGATTATCAGTTAATCAACGAGCTAGTTTAAAAAGAGGCTTTACTAGGAACCCTTTTGTTTATTAAACACACATGTATTAACGTTTCCGATTAATACAATTTTAGCATGAGAAATAAACATCTATTATAAACATGGAATATGATAATAAACAATTTATTATTGCCTCTCGGGCATATTCCCTTCAGTCTCCCACTTGCACTAGAGTCAATAATCTAGATTACATTGTGATGATTCTAACACCCATTGAGTTCTGGTGCTGATCATGTTTTGCCCTTGGGAGAGCTTTAGTCAACGCGTCTGCCACATTCAGATCCGTGTGCACTTTGCAAATCTTTACATCGCCATCCTTGACATGTTCACGGATGGAGTGAAACCGGCGCTTAATATGCTTGGAATTCTTGTGTGACCTTGGTTCTTTAGCATTGGCTATGGCGCCATTGTTGTCACAATAGATAACCATTGGGTCCAACGCACTCGGAACCACACCCAGTTCGGATATGAACATATTCATCCAAACTGCTTCTGTGGCCTTACGAAGCAGCAACATATTCCGCCTCTGTTGAAGATACCGCCACCACAGATTGCTTGGAACTCCTCCAGCTCACTGCTCCTCCATTCATTTCAAAATATACCCGGTTTGTGACTTAGAGTCATCCGAATCAGTGTCGAAACTAGCGTCGACGTAACATTTTGCGACGAGCTCTTCTTCACCACCATATATGAGAAACATATCCTTAGTTCTTCTTAAGTACTTAAAGATATTCTTGACCGCTGTCCAGTGTTCCAAACCTGGATCAGATTGGTACCTGCTAGTCAAACTAATAGCATGTGCCACATCCGGTCTTGTACACAACATAGCATACATGATAGAGCCTATGCATTTGAAGTATAGGGAATCTTATTCATTACTTCTCTATCTTCTGCTATAGCTGGACTCTGAGTCTTACTCAACGTCTTGCCTTGCAACATAGGTAAGAACCCTTTCTTACTTTCGTCCATTCTAAACTTCTTTAGAATCTTGTCAAGATATGTACTTTGTGATAGCCCAATCAAGCGTCTCGATCTATCTCTATAGATTTTGATGCCTAAAATATATGCCGCTTCACCAAGGTCCTTCATTGAAAACTTACTGTTTAAGTAATCTTTTACACTTTTCAAAAGTTCTATATCATTTCCTATCAACAATATGTCATCCACATATAATATCAGAAATGCTATAGAGCTCCCACTCACTTTCTTGTAAATACAAGCTTCTCCGTAAGTTTGGACAAATCCAAAACCTTTGATTACCTTATCAAAACGGAGATTCCAACTTCGTGATGATTGCTTCAGTCCATAAATGGATCGCTGAAGTTTGCATACCTTATCAGCATCCTTAGGATCAACAAAACCTTTGGGTTGTATCATATACAACTCTTCCTCAATGTTTCCATTAAGGAACGCGGTTTTTACATCCATCCGCGATTTCATAATTGAAAAATGCAGCAATTGCTAACATAATCCTAACAGACTTTAGCATCGCTACGGGTGAGAAAGTCTCATCGTAGTCAACTCCTTGAATTTGTCGAAAACACTTTGCGACAAGTCGAGCTTTATAGACGGTCACATTACCATCAGCGTCTATTTTCTTTTTGAAAATCCATTTGTTCTCAACGGCCTTACGGTCATTGGGTAGGTCCACCAAAGTCCATACTTGGTTTTCATACATGGATCCCATTTCGGATTTCATGGCTTCTAGCCATTTGTCGGAATCTGGGCTCATCATCGCTTCATCATACGTCGCAGGGTCATCATTCTCAACTACCATGACATTCATAGTAGGAACATAAAAGTCAGGAGCATTATGCGCTCTTGTTGACCTGCGAGATGCGGTAGTGTTCTCTTTCGGAGTTTCATGATCCTTATCATTAGTTCCCTCTTCATTTGGTGAAGTTAACTCCGAAACAACTTCCGTATTTCTTTGCACTTGCCATTCCATGAAGAGAAGGTTCAATAACCTCGTCAAGTTCTACCTTCCTACTACTCACACCTTTTGAGAGAAACTCTTTCTCCAAAAAGGATCCATTCTTGGCAACGAAAACCTTGCACTCAGATCTGTGATAGAAGGTGTACCCAATTGTTTCTTTAGGGTATCCTATGAAGACGCATTTTTCCGCTTTGGGTTCGAGTTTATCAGGTTGAATTTTCTTCACATAAACATCGCATCCCCAAACTTTTAGAAATGACAGCTTAGGTTTGTTGCCAAACCATAATTCATACGGTGTCATTTCAACGGATTTAGATGGTGCCCTATTTAAAGTGAATGCAGCTGTTTCTAGTGCATGACCCCAAAATGAAAGTGGCAAATCTGTAAGGGACATCATAGATCGAACCATATCCAATAAAGTACGATTACGACGCTCGGATACACCATTCTGTTGTGGTGTTCCAGCAGGAGTGAGTTGTGAAACTATTCCACATTGTCTCATGTGTGTGCCAAATTCGTAACTAAGATACTCTCCTCCACGATCAGATCGTAGAAATTTGATCTTTACATTACGATGATTTTCTACTTCACTCTGAAATTCTTTGAACTTTTCAAATGTTTCAGACTTGTGTTTCATTAAGTAAATATATCCATATCTACTCAAATCATCCGTGAAAGTAGAAGTAACGATATCCACCACGTGACACACTCATTGGACCACACACATCGGTATGTATGATTTCCAATAAGTCGGTTGCCGCTCCATTGTACCGGAAAACGGGTTCTAGTCATCTTGCCCATGAGGCATGGTTCACATGTTTCAAATGATTCATAATCAAGTGATTCTAGTAGTCCATCGAATGGAGCTTCTTCATGCGTTTAACACCAATATGACATAAGCGGCAATGCCACATATATGCAGCAATATCATCATTCAACTTAATTCTTTTGGCATTCACATTATGAACATGTGTACTATTATCAAGATTCAAAATAAATAAACCATTCTTTTCAGGTGCATGACCATAAAAGATATTATTCATATAAATTGAACAACCATTGTTCTCAGACTTGAATGAATAACCGTCTCGCATTAAACAAGATCCAGATATGATGTTCATGCTCAACGCAGGCACTAAATAACAATTATTTAGGTTTATAACTAATCCTGATGGTAATTGGATAGGTAGCGTCCCGATGGCGATCACATCAACTTTTGATCCATTGCCGACGCGCATCATTACCTCATCCCTTGCTAGTTGTCGCTTATTCCTTAGCTCCTGTTTCGAGTTACATATGTTAGCAACCGAACCGGTATCAAATACCCAGGCGCTACTGCGAGTACTAGTAAGGTACACATCAATAACATGTATATCATATATACCTTTGTTCACATTCCCGTCCTTCCACTACAAGAAACGAGCTCAGTGTCCTCGGCCGAAATATTTGTGTCCTCGGTAAAATTGCCGACGACACAAAATTTTACATCTCTCGACGGCGTTAATAAAAATCGACGACATATACACGCCAAGCAGAGCTATGTCGTCGGCAACACCTAAACCGCCCGTCTGAGAGAGATCTGTGTCCTCGGTCCAACTAGCCCGCCGACACGAGAGGAGATCTGTGTCCTCCGCCTACCTACCCCGCCGACACAGAGGCAGACCTGTGTCCTCGGCCCACATACCCCGCCGACACAGGAACTCCTCCCGACTGGGAACATCGGCGCGTGATGAAATTTGAATTTCACATCCCGCCAACACAAGCTGTGTCCTCGGCCCACATACCCCGCCGACACGGATGCGGCGTGTCCTCGGCCCACCTACCCCGCCGACACAGGCACTCCGACATGTGGGACCAACATGCAGGATGCTCAGGCGGACCGATGGCAAGAAGACTCTTTGTCGTCGGGAAGAAACAGTAAACGACACAAACATTTCTATGTCGACGGGACAAAGCTAGCCGACTACGAGAGAACATTTTGTCCACGGCTTTATTTTAGTAGCGATTTATAATAATAATTCCAGATTAATTCGTAAAACCAATTTGAAAATGTTTTTTTGTTTTTAAAATTAAGAAAAATGAAATAGAGCTTTAGAATAGTTGTTAGGCAACATACATATATATGACATGTAATTTTTATTATTTAATTAATTGGTATGTTACTGGTATTTGTGTGTATGTGTCTCCGTAACGTTACCTCGAGTACTTTGAGTAGAACCTTGTGACGATCCAACGAGACCAATTGAAAGAGTAAGGAATGACCTGGAATAGGCTGTGAGTGTTGTAAAACCTTTAAATGACCGTACAAATGTCTCGTTCGACCCGTCGTAGGCGACAAAAATATCGAAGAACGTACGGCCGGTGGTGATGACTCTGTTACTCTCCTTGAGTTTTCAGATGAATTTGTTGTGATGATGAAATGCCGGGCGAAAGAAGAGCGAGCAATTAGCTGGAATAGGTTGTGCATGTTCTAAAAACCTTAAAGCGGCCTTAAAAATCTCGGGAGAAAGAAGAAGCGAGCACGACTGTGTCCCAAGATGTCGACGGTGGGCCCATGAGTCTTTATGCGTGTCGTCGGCATAGTTAAAGCCGAGGACACAGATGTCACCTGTGTCCTCGGCTCTAACCATGCCGGCGACACAAGATAGCCCCAGTGTTACGGCACGGAAAGTGCATATCGTCGGCATAGTTAAAGCCGAGGACACAGATGTCACTGTGTCCTCGGCTCTAACCATCCCGACGACACAAGATAGCCAGTGTTACGGTACCGGAAAGTGCAATTAAATCGGCTATAGCTCAGCCGAGGACACAGATGTCACTGTGTCCTCGGCCCTAACCAAGCCGACGACACAAGATAGCCAGTGTTACGGCACCGAGGAAGGTCCGTGGTCGTCGGCATAGTTAAAGCCGAGGACACAGATGTCACCTGTGTCCTCGGCTCTAACCATGCCGACGACACAAGATAGCCCTGTGTTACGGCACGAGAAAGTGCGTGTCGTCGGCTATAGCTCAGGCCGAGGACACAGATGTAGCTAGTAGGTAGCTAGTTCGATCTTGGATCCAACTATTAAAATTGGACACTTAATTAAAATTTGAAGCACCCATATCATAGTAAAATCGAACACTTAGTTGAAATTTGAAGCATCCATGCCATGGTAAATTCAAAATATAAGAATACTAAAATTAGAGTTTTGGTCATTTGTGAGGTTAAGAGGAGGGGGACACGTTATATTTCAAATGTGATCATACCAACACTCTGGTACTAGATCATATAAGAATTAAAGTTAAGCGTGCTTGGTGAGAGTAGTATTAGGATGGGTGACCTCATGGGAAGTGCTCATTTGCATTAAAATTAGTGGTAGAACTCACTAGTTAAGCGTGCTTAGGCGAGAGAGTACTAACTAGGATATGGGTGAGGTTGATCTCTTGAAAAATATCTTCGCTTTTGTGTTTCAAAATGTCGAATATTACATAAAAGTTGAACTGTGTCCTCGGCTCTAACCATGCCGGCGACACAAGATAGCCCAGTTACGGCACGGAAGAGTGCGTGTCGTCGGCATAGTTAAAGCCGAGGACACAGATGTCACTGTGTCCTCGGCTCTAACCATCCCGGCGACACAAGATAGCCCCAGGTTACGGCACCGGAAAGTGCGTAGCCGTCGGCATAGTTAAAGCCGAGGACACAGATGTCACTGTGTCCTCGGCTCTAACCATGCCGAAGCGACACAAGATAGCCAGTTACGGCACCGGAAAGTGCAGTGTCGTCGGGATAGTTAAGCCGAGGACACGGATGTCCACTCTGTGTCGGCGGCATTAATTAGGCCGAGGACACGGATGTCCACTCTGTGTCGGCGGCATTAATTAGGCCGAGGACACGGATGTCCACTCTGTGTCGGCGGCATTAATTAGGCCGAGGGCGAAGTGTCTCCTCTCAGATCGGCAGCTTTAAGTTCGCCGAAGCGACAAATGTCCGGGTGTCGAATTCGGCCGGATGGCATCTGTGTCGTCGGGATTTATTGTGGCCGTGGACATAGGTTGGTTGTGTCTTCTGTATTCGGTATTCTGTAACTTCTGTTCCAATAGTATGTGTAGAGAGAGATGCCTAGCTTGCTTCCCTGCCACCACATCGATCGCCATCGCCATTGCGTTTATCCCTCGCTTCTTGCCCTTTTCCCTTTCTGCAGGCACGGAAGGGATCGATCCATTCGGCGATCAATTCGTTTTCTTTCGGTACATACATATGTCGAAAGATTCACAATCATTCACAGGGATTACTTCTGTGTGCATATTCCATGCTTCATTCACAAGAACCAAGGATGGAAAAAGCAGTGTGAGCACTGAGCGGCAGACAATTTCGATTTAAGGGCCTGTTTGTTTTGGTTTTTGATTCTGGATTCTCGATTCTAGAATCCGATTCTCACAATCTAGCCCATCTCTATACACTAGAATCCACAATCTAGTTGAAACGTGTTTATGTGGATTACCCACCAATACCACTAAACTTCAAAAGTAATTACCTTTATTCGCTAAAAGCGTGAAGGAGGGTTTCGACCTCGAACACACAAGACAAACACGGGTTTGCAGAGCGTGCGATCAATTTGATCTGAAATTGACAAGGTAGAATTTGTAACTTGATCAAAGCCGATAAAGCAATATTTATCGGCTTTTACGCTAGTCGGCTAGAAACCGATTAGGGGATAACTAGATCAACGATTCACGGTTAATCCGGATACAAGGTAAAATCGGCCGAGAAGGCGTCGCAGCGATAAAGCGAAGCGGTCGAACTGTATGAAATCGGCTAAATCAACAACCGGCGATGCGCAACTATGTTGATTCCGTCGACTTACAGAGAGATCTATGAAGCTAAAACGATGTAAAAGAAAAGCTTGTAAAAAGTAGGTGTTGTGTGTTGGATTGATTGCCCCCTTTTGCTTCGACGTACACCCCCCTTTTATAATACGCCTGGCCGATCCGAGTTGTACATGGATACGTTACTAATTCGTATCGGCCTCTGATCCGGTTTCCTTATTAGGGACAGATTTTCCTTCTGATTCGCCTACCAATCTTTTCTTCATATGAACCCTTTTGTCCTATTCGCACTGATTTTGACATGCCGAATTTTGGTGCAAACATATGCCCCCTGTTTTTTGGAAGATAACTTGTTTATTTTCCAAAAAAAAAGAATCCATCGGCTTTTCATCCGTATCGACTTTAGAAAAAATCCTCCTTGGGAACCACCCCGTTAACCGTGCCGTAAAATCTCGGTGCGCTTTAAATGCGCAACTGCTCCCGCCCGTTTGTATTCTTTTACCACGCTATAAATATGGGGGTCCCCCCACTCTCACTTTCATCCCGTGAGGCTCTCGCATCTTTGTTGATCGGCTTCCTCTGCAGTCCTGGTCTTCCCGAGCGGTTCCTCGCTTTTCCTTCGTTTCCTCCTTCTTCTCAGTCGGCTGAAATGGATGCCTCACAGGTACTCATTCCCATCCAAGATAGTGATCATCAGTATTTTTTAAGCCCTATAGGAACCGTAGAAGCCGATACTGTCACTGGCGATGAGATTCCTAGGCTCCCTTTATCGGCTCCTGGCTACAATATTAAGGAATGGACTAAAATTTTTAGGGCTTGGCCGACAGCTCTCAAAGGCTGGAGGTCTTGGTATATTAGAGTATCGGCCCAAAAAAAGGCGGAGTGGGAAGGAATGGGTATTGCTGAGTGTATTCCCATGTCTTTATTGCCTCGTAACCCAATGAATCCTTGGTGGTCAGCTTGCTTGTTATTTCTGGTCAGACTCCTTTAACGCCTTCTTTTTCCCAATTGGTCCTATCGGCCCAACCCTCCTAGATATGGTCGAGTTGTGTTGCCTTAGGCCTGATGGAGACCAAATATCCGCTTTCAGTGGGAAACCTCGGTACAAATTGACTCGAAAAAAGGGGGAAGGTTGGTCTAGATATATACAAAACAATAACAAGGTAACCGGCCCCGTATCGGATGAAGAACATGTCGCTTTCCTTAATCTTTGGCTAGACCGATTCCTTTTTTGCGGCGCTTCCTTAGGTCCAACCCAAGTTTATCAATTTACGGCGGAGCAACTGGTTATGGGTCGTCGGCTAGCTTTAGGGAAATCCTTGTTGAAATTTGTGTACCACATGATGTATATTATCCGAGTCGGCTTTTCTTGGTAATGGTTCCTATGTCGTGGGTAACATTGGTGGTCCACTTTGGTTTATCCAGATCTGGCTATACTGTGTTTTTGGCCGTCTTATTATCCCAGATCCTGAAGGGTTTCGAAGCAAGGAAAACAAAAATTTTCCTACGATTGCAACCAAACACCAAGATCATATCTAGGAGATGCAAGTAAACGGTTTCAGAAGGACTCACCCTCGTAGACCGAAAGCGGGAATAACGTTCCCGCAAACACACGTGGTTGATGTAGAGGTACACTCCCGACTTCGAAGTCGCGAAGATGAGCGCCACAAGCGGCGGCGCTCCGTACTTGGTCACACGCGTGCGGATCAGCGATGACCTCAATCCCTCGTTCGGTAGGGGCGTGGAAGTAGAGGATCCTCGGAAAACTCCAACAACACTCTGACTTAGTGGTGGTGGTGGTGGAGAAAATAATTTCAGCAGCGCTTCGCATAAGCCACGGCTCGAAAAGCGGATCACAGGAGGAGGAGAATGGACCAACCAAAGGGTCAAATGGATGAACACCAAAGAGAGGAGCTCCTCCTCCCTTTTATAGGAGGAGGAGGAGGCAAGGCCAAGGGGTGGCCGGCGCATGGGGTGCCCTTGCCCTCCCTCTCTTCATGTGAGTGATCTCTCCACTCACTTAAATCAACCCACTTTGGTTTCCATTAAAACCCCACTCAAGAAATGAAAGGGTTTTCTCCCATAAATAAATAAACATTTTTATTTCAGATATTTTAATATTTGTTAATTCTTTTAATTAACAAACATTAACATATACCCCCTTTAACTATTCCGATATCCGAAACTATTCCGCGATACTCAAAGCGATCCTGTCTTGTCCATATTTTTCTCCGGTGTTTCGTATCCACTCAAATGCATCGATGAACCTTAAGTGTGTCACCCTACGGTTCGTGAATAAAATGGACATGATTGAGACACCTCTCAGATCAATAATCATCGATGGGATCCGGAGATCCATAATGACTCCCATTCACTCAACGATGAACTAGTGATCGCGTAAACCGAAACTACATAACCAATTCCTTTTGTCTCACGATATTTTACTTATGCAGGATCCGATCATCGGTATCAACTATACCTAGTTTGATCCCGTTACCGACAAGTACTCTTTACTCGTTACGTGATATGACATTCTTGTGACCTAGTCACATGCTTGCAAGCGATGTCTATGTAATATCACCGAGAGGGCCCAGTATATCTCTCTGTCATCTGGATGGACAAATCCCACTCTTGATTCATGAGCCTCAACTAATACTTTCATAGTACCCAAATCCATCTTTATAGTCACCGTGTTACGGAGTGACGTTTGATGTCATCAAAGTACTCTTAGGAGTTAGTGATTGACATGATCTCATGGTCTAAGGAAAAGAGCTATTTCGTATGTGTTTGATACTGACAACAAACTAAATGACTTGATCGTATTTGCTATACCAACTTGGGTGTATGTTCATCACATCATTCTTCTAATGACATGACCCGTTATTAACAACATCCAATGTTCATGATCGAGAAACCTTGATTATCGGTTAATCAACGAGCTAGTTTAAAAGAGGCTTTACTAGGAACCCTTTTGTTTATTAAACACACATGTATTAACGTTTCCGATTAATACAATTTTAGCATGAGAAATAAACATCTATTATAAACATGGAATATGATAATAAACAATTTATTATTGCCTCTCGGGCATATTCCCTTCAGTCTCCCACTTGCACTAGAGTCAATAATCTAGATTACATTGTGATGATTCTAACACCCATTGAGTTACGTGCTGATCATGTTTTGCCCTTGGGAGAGCTTTAGTCAACGCGTCTGCCACATTCAGATCCGTGTGCACTTTGCAAATCTTTACATCGCCATCCTTGACATGTTCACGGATGGAGTGAAACCGGCGCTTAATATGCTTGGAATTCTTGTGTGACCTTGGTTCTTTAGCATTGGCTATGGCGCCATTGTTGTCACAATAGATAACCATTGGGTCCAACGCACTTTTCGGAACCACACCCGATTCGGATATGAACATATTCATCCAAAGCGCTTCTGCTTGGCTATACAAGCGGCAACATATTCCGCCTCTGTTGAAGATACCGCCACCACAGATTGCTTGGAACTCCTCCGACTCACGCTCCTCCATTCATTTCAAAATATACAGGTTTGTGACTTAGAGTCATCCGAATCGATGTCGAAACTAGCGTCGGCGTAACATTTTGCGACGAGCTCTTCTTCACCACCATATATGAGAAACATATCCTTAGTTCTTCTTAAGTACTTAAAGATATTCTTGACCGCTGTCCAGTGTTCCAAACCTGGATCAGATTGGTACCTGCTAGTCAAACTAATAGCATGTGCCACATCCGGTCTTGTACACAACATAGCATACATGATAGAGCCTATGGCTGAAGTATAGGGAATCTTATTCATTACTTCTCTATCTTCTGCTATAGCTGGACTCTGAGTCTTACTCAACGTCTTGCCTTGCAACATAGGTAAGAACCCTTTCTTACTTTCGTCCATTCTAAACTTCTTTAGAATCTTGTCAAGATATGTACTTTGTGATAGCCCAATCAAGCGTCTCGATCTATCTCTATAGATTTTGATGCCTAAAATATATGCCGCTTCACCAAGGTCCTTCATTGAAAACTTACTGTTTAAGTAATCTTTTACACTTTTCAAAAGTTCTATATCATTTCCTATCAACAATATGTCATCCACATATAATATCAGAAATGCTATAGAGCTCCCACTCACTTTCTTGTAAATACAAGCTTCTCCGTAAGTTTGGACAAATCCAAAACCTTTGATTACCTTATCAAAACGGAGATTCCAACTTCGTGATGATTGCTTCAGTCCATAAATGGATCGCTGAAGTTTGCATACCTTATCAGCATCCTTAGGATCAACAAAACCTTTGGGTTGTATCATATACAACTCTTCCTCAATGTTTCCATTAAGGAACGCGGTTTTTACATCCATCTGCCAGATTTCATAATTGAAAAATGCAGCAATTGCTAACATAATCCTAACAGACTTTAGCATCGCTACGGGTGAGAAAGTCTCATCGTAGTCAACTCCTTGAATTTGTCGAAAACACTTTGCGACAAGTCGAGCTTTATAGACGGTCACATTACCATCAGCGTCTATTTTCTTTTTGAAAATCCATTTGTTCTCAACGGCCTTACGGTCATTGGGTAGGTCCACCAAAGTCCATACTTGGTTTTCATACATGGATCCCATTTCGGATTTCATGGCTTCTAGCCATTTGTCGGAATCTGGGCTCATCATCGCTTCATCATACGTCGCAGGGTCATCATTCTCAACTACCATGACATTCATAGTAGGAACATAAAAGTCAGGAGCATTATGCGCTCTTGTTGACCTGCGAGATGCGGTAGTGTTCTCTTTCTGAGTTTCATGATCCTTATCATTAGTTCCCTCTTCATTTGGTGAAGTTAACTCCGAAACAACTTATTTCTTTGCACTTGCCATTCCATGAAGAGAAGGTTCAATAACCTCGTCAAGTTCTACCTTCCTACTACTCACACCTTTTGAGAGAAACTCTTTCTCCAAAAAGGATCCATTCTTGGCAACGAAAACCTTGCACTCAGATCTGTGATAGAAGGTGTACCCAATTGTTTCTTTAGGGTATCCTATGAAGACGCATTTTTCCGCTTTGGGTTCGAGTTTATCAGGTTGAATTTTCTTCACATAAACATCGCATCCCCAAACTTTTAGAAATGACAGCTTAGGTTTGTTGCCAAACCATAATTCATACGGTGTCATTTCAACGGATTTAGATGGTGCCCTATTTAAAGTGAATGCAAATTGTTTCTAGTGCATGACCCCAAAATGAAAGTGGCAAATCTGTAAGGGACATCATAGATCGAACCATATCCAATAAAGTACGATTACGCTCGGATACACCATTCTGTTGTGGTGTTCCAGCAGGAGTGAGTTGTGAAACTATTCCACATTGTCTCATGTGTGTGCCAAATTCGTAACTAAGATACTCTCCTCCACGATCAGATCGTAGAAATTTGATCTTTACATTACGATGATTTTCTACTTCACTCTGAAATTCTTTGAACTTTTCAAATGTTTCAGACTTGTGTTTCATTAAGTAAATATATCCATATCTACTCAAATCATCCGTGAAAGTAACGAAGTAACGATATCCACCACGCTACGACACACTCATTGGACCACACACATCGGTATGTATGATTTCCAATAAGTCGGTTGCCCGCTCCATTGTACGGAAAGCGGGGTTCTAGTCATCTTGCCCATGAGGCATGGTTCACATGTTTCAAAATGATTCATAATCAAGTGATTCTAGTAGTCCATCAGAATGGAGCTTCTTCATGCGTTTAACACCAATATGACATAAGCGGCAATGCCACATATATGCAGCAATATCATCATTCAACTTAATTCTTTTGGCATTCACATTATGAACATGTGTACTATTATCAAGATTCAAAATAAATAAACCATTCTTTTCAGGTGCATGACCATAAAAGATATTATTCATATAAATTGAACAACCATTGTTCTCAGACTTGAATGAATAACCGTCTCGCATTAAACAAGATCCAGATATGATGTTCATGCTCAACGCAGGCACTAAATAACAATTATTTAGGTTTATAACTAATCCTGATGGTAATTGGATAGGTAGCGTCCCGATGGCGATCACATCAACTTTTGATCCATTGCCGACGCGCATCATTACCTCATCCCTTGCTAGTTGTCGCTTATTCCTTAGCTCCTGTTTCGAGTTACATATGTTAGCAACCGAACCGGTATCAAATACCCAGGCGCTACTGCGAGTACTAGTAAGGTACACATCAATAACATGTATATCATATATACCTTTGTTCACATTCCCGTCCTTCTTATCAGCCAGATATTTTGAGCAGTTACGCTTCCAGTGCCCAGTGCCCTTGCAGTAGAAACATTCAGTATCTGACTTAGGGCCAGCCTTGGTTTTCTTCTCAGATGTGGCAACAGACTTGCCCTTCTTCTTGAAGTTTCCCTTAGCCTTGCCTTTATTGCCATTCTTCTTGAAACTGATAGTCTTTTGGACCATCAACATTTGATGTTCCTTCTTGATCTCCACGTCAGCAGTTTTCAGCATTGACAGAAGCTCGGGGAGAGACTTCTTCATGCCCTGCATGTTGTAGTTCATCACAAAGCTCTTGTAGCTTGGTGGCAGAGACTGGAGAACACGATGAATTCCTAGCTCATTGGGGATCGTTATTCCCAAAGCTATGAGTTTATCGGCGTACCCAGACATTTTGAGTACGTGCTCACTAACGGAGCTGTTTTCCTCCATCATGCAGCTAAAGAACTTTTCTGAAGCTTCATAACTCTCTACTGCGGCATGGGTGTCAAAAAATCATTTTCAACTCTCCCATTGTATCAAAAGCATTGCTGTGCTCGAAACATTTTCGCAGCTCAGGCTCAAGGCCATACAAAATGCCGCAGTGAACTAAACTGTGGTCCTCCTTGCGAGTCAAGAAAACATTTTTCTCCTCCTCGGGGGCATCATCAGCGGGCGGGGCACCCAGCGGCGCATCAAGCACATAGCTCCTTTGAGCAGCGCTGAGGAGAATCCTCAGTTAAGGGCCCAGTTGGTAAAGTTGCTACCATTGGTGGCTAGTTTCTCTTTCTCCATGAACAGATTGAAATTGAAAGTAGGGGGTGCCATCTACAACGTATTTGCAAAGTTATTTAGACTAAGTTCATAATAGATTAAGTTCAATGTTAATTCAAAAATTACTACGAGAACTCCCACTCAAAAACAACATCCCTCTAGTCATCTTTAGTGATTACACGAACCAAATTCACTATACCGAAACCGATCATCACGTGAGACGGCATAGTTTCAAAGGCGAACATCAATATGTTCATCATATCATCCATATGACTCATGCTTTACCTTTCGGTTCGTGTTCCGAGGCCATGTCTGTACATGCTAGGCTCGCCAAGTAGAACCAAAGTATTTGCGTGTGTAAATCTGGCTTACACCCGTTGTATGCGGACGTAGAGTCTATCACACCCGATCATCACGTGGTGCTTCGAAACGACGAACTTTCTTAACGGTGCATACTATGGAAGAACACATTATTATCTTGATATTAATTTGGAGGGATCATCTTATAGTGCTATCGACGTGATCAAATCCAAGCAAAATAAGATGCATAAAAGGATTAACATCACATGCATGAATAAAGTGATATGATATGGTCCTTTCAAAGACTTGATCTCCATCTTGTGCGACATGGTATGATCTCCATCATTCCACCAGCATGGCACCAAGGTCCATGATGCTGCCATCTTGATTGTCTTCCTCCATTACAATATATCACATGGACATATACTTAGCACGCAGGCCATAAAAGAAAAAACAACCAAATGGCTCCTGCCGGTTGTTTAAATTTACAATAAATTTCATTTCATACAACAATCTTTGTATCAATGACCATATCACATCACAAGCCCTGCAAAAACAAGTTAGACGCCTCTAATTTATTTTTGCATATTTTACGTGGTTTTGGGCTTTCTAGGAAAAAACTGTTCTTACCTACGAACAAGAACCACAACGGTGATAAAAACATTATTAGCAAACCGTTGTAAATTAGATCATGACTATAGTAGGAGAAACAGACACCCGCAAAGCCACTTATGCAATACTAGTTGCATGTCGAGCGTGGAACAAGTCTCATGTGCGAGGACATGTAAGGTTAGTCCGGGCCGCTTCAAATCCCACTATGCCACCATGATCCAAAATACACGAAAGTATGCAATAACATGATCATCAACGCCCACATCCACATGTGTTTTAAACCGTACATAACATCTACGCATAGACACGGCTCTGATACCACTGAAGGGTTTCGAAGCAAGGAAAACAAAAATTTTCCTACGATTGCAACCAAACACCAAGATCATATCTAGGAGATGCAAGTAAACGGTTTCAGAAGGACTCACCCTCGTAGACCGAAAGCGGGAATAACGTTCCCGCAAACAAACGTGGTTGATGTAGAGGTACACTCCTGTCGACGGTTGGAGAACGGGCTCCCGTCGAGCTTACTTGTTGAATGGGGGATCAACAGAGCCCCGTCGTACGGACCGAAGAGGGCGTTCGAGCGACGCGAGGTCGGGGGAAGAAGAAGGGTGGAACACGATGTTTTTATCCTGGTTCGGGCCTCTCACCGCCGAGATAATAGCCCTACTCCAGTGTATTGTGTTCTATCTCCGTGTCCCTCCCCTGTTACAGATCTTCAGGGGGGTTTAAATACTACGACTAGAGGTACATAGAAGGTAACTACCTCCTGGGATCGCGCCGCGTAAGCGTACTTACGATCTACTGCCCTTGACCCGGGCGCTATTTGAATTTCGGGTATGATTTCCCTTGATCTCCGGCTGATTGGTTGCCACCTTCCTTCCTTGTGGCATTGACCGGGCACCCCGACCAAAACACCCGAGCAGGTCGTGGCCTCCACGAGCATGCTTGCTCGTGGGGGGGGTGTGTTTGGTGCTTCTGCGAGCGAAGGTGCAAATGCGTATGCTCGGAGGAGAAGGAGGGATGCTCGTTCCGTTCTCCGAGCATCTTCTTTTAGTGTTGCTTGGTCGGCGGGTTTAGCTTTTCACGGGGGTACCTGTCGGGACCCCGAATTTGCAAATCCGGACCCTCTGTGTATTCAGCACTAGTCCAGGAACGCGCTAGTGCACACAGTCTTAACATCGGTAAATATCACAATCATACCAATCGATATTATCAAAGTACTTTATTTAAATAACCAAACTGGTTACTTTGACCTCATGGTCAAGTTACAAATGTATGCCTCGTAGGGCGAAACTTATTCAGAGAGAATCAATAGCAGCGGAAAATCAAATAAACTTCGTGGCGCCATCCAGTATACCACAGGCAACTGACTGGGCTCGCATCCCTAAGTAGCCGGATCCTCTTGGAGTTCCTCCTCCGAAACTGGCGTAGTCTCCTCTTCAACTGGTATTGTGTTGAGGCAAGGGTGAGTACTTGGTACTCAGCAAGTCATGCCTGAGAATGCAAGCTAATATACTATATGCATGGCTTAGTACAAAGGAATAGCTCAGGGTATATTTGCGAAATGACTTTTGACAAGTAATATAAGTAGATTCGAAAGCAGTAGAAATAAGTAAAGCATAAATAACTTTTCAAGAAGTTTAATAAACATTTTTCCCATCCTAAACCATATTTCCATCATCTTCCTTGTTAAACCAACCCATCTTTTCAAAACCAAGTTATTTTCAGAAAATCTAACCCTTGACTGTAATTCCCGAGCATTGTCGATCACAGTGGACTCGGCTATTCAAATAGATTCTACACTCTGCAGAGGTTATGCACTTTACCCACAAGATACAGTCAAACACCACAAAGGCGAGTTCAGTAACAAAGCCTTTCGGAAGCCTCAAACAACACAGGTGGTCCTCTCAGACGTGCTCTACACCATCCCTTCCCTTAGCCAAGGCGAAGTATGGGACCAACACACCGTTAGATGGGTACGGCCACGACCACGATACGCTCCCCGTACAATCACACAAAAGGTGTAATCGACACCTGAGGCTCCACAAGTGAGTCCTTAGCGACTTAGTCAACTAGGGCCGTCCCATTCCACCATGTGGTTGCAAGTATGACCCAGTTCAAAGGCTTGCAAGGTTAAGTCCTTAGAGTGACCAGGGCAAGACTACCCGAAAAACCAAATCATCACTCCCAATGCCACAAGCTGGCCCACCTGATTACTCTTGCCACATGCCCCGATCGAAATCTGTTTATCAAACCCCGCTTGATTACCATGCACCACGTGCCATCAACATCACATGATACTTTTCCAAAACAGGTTCAATATATCATTAAGTCAATATTAGCATTTGATTGTCCAAAAATCATGTCATGAGCACGAAAGGTGTCTAAGCAAAGATACTACAACGATCTAAACCCATGTTGGCAATTTAGTAATGTCCAACTAGTAAACCACAACTAGGGTGACAAAGGTCTTGGCACATACTTAAGTAATCAAGGTGTCATATAGCAAATTGGTATTTATCTAACCCCATGTTTAAACAAAGTATCTTTCTAATTGAACTAGCATGCAATAGTTTAAATCAAAATAGATTTGAAATAGGATCAATATGGTCAAAGCACAACTTGCCTTCAAAAGCACTTGCTCTTGGTCTTGAGTTGGATCTGAGTCAATACTTCTCCTTGAATCCCTCAGGCACTTCAACGTCTACTCGTAAAAGCGTGCAAATAGCAAATACACAAATAAACACTATGCAAAAAGATCCCAAAACTCCAAATAAAATCCATAAACAGAGAGAACATAATTTTCTGGATTTTTAGAAACTGGAATAAATCAAATTTGGAGTTAAAGCATAAAAGTTATGATTATTTAAAGTTTAAATAATCAATTAAATAATTTTACAGAGAAAAACTTTAGTCCAAAAATTAAATAAAATTCATATTTAGGTAGATCTTAATTTTATACAAATTTAGAAATTTGAATCGCTCAAATCGGAGTTGAAACGCATAAAAGTTATAAGCGTTTGAAGTTTGAATCTAAATTTGAAATCATTATTTGAATTAATAAATCATTTTCTTTTTTCGGAAATTAATTTATAGCGGCAGCACTGACACGTGTCTGCCAGTGATTGGTCCACGGTGACTGCTTGGCGTCGACGCCGAGCGGTCTCCACGATGACGTCATCATGGCGTCATCATGCCACGTGGCATGCCCCGGGTGCGGCCACGTGTCTCGGTCCATGGACTGGGTCCACGGTGACGCCCGGCCCACGGTGGACGCGGCCTACGACTACAGAGGCTGACACGCGGGTCCCACCCGTCAGTGAGTCACGTGCACGGTGAGGCTCTCTCGGGCGAGGCACTGACATGCGGCCCCGCATGTCAGTGACACGCAGTCACGCCAGTTCGGCGGCACGCACGCGGGCGGCTTTGTCGATGACTCAACGCACGGCGCGGCGGTGGCTACGTGGCATGATCACGGCCGTTAGATCTAGATCCAACGGTCTAGATCTACCCTAGGTTAACGCAGCTTTCCAACACGTGGCGATCGTGGGCGTTGGATCTTGATCCAACGGTCTAGATCCACCCTGGTCTTCTAAAGCCTCGAGGAAGCGTGGACTCACCGTGATCGTCGGATGGTGATCGAGCGGGCGACAAGCCAGCGTGTCGCGGCGGCGCTGGTTGACGAGGTCTGGCCGGACTTGAGGACGACGACACACGGGACGGCTCAACGGAGTAGATCCGGCGAAGGGAGAGGTCGGGGTCGGTGCGTCTCGGTCCGGGGATCACGAATCGGGACTTGGGTGCGGCGGAGGTGGCTCGACGGCGGCGAGTGACCAAAACCAGCGGCGCAAAGCAACTTCGGCGAGGAATCGCGGAGCCTGGCGAGGCGGCGAGAGGTGGCGGTGGGGCAAGTTGTGCAGTGAGGCAAGGCGAACCTCGGGGCTACTCCGGGCATTAAATAGCCCGGCGTTTGCTTGAAACGAAGCCCTAACCGTGTCCCGCTCGGTCACGGCGGAGATCACCGGCTCGGATTCGGATGAGGACGACGACCGGATGCCGTCCACGTGTCCCGCATCGGACGGTCCACATGCTCTCGCGACGCGGCGCACGCACGGCCGTTGGATCAAGATCCAACGGTCGTGGTCCAGGGTTAGAGTTGGGTTCGGCTGACGGTTCGCCCGAATCAAATTGCTCGGTCGGGTTCGGGTCGTACTCGTGTCCTACTCTGACCCGAGTAATAGTAAACGACCCGGTCGGTCCTTTTCAAATAATTAATATTTAAAATAATTCGATAATTCATTTAATTCATTAAAAATAGCAAATGACTCAGAAAAATTCCAGAAAAATTCTGGAAAATATTTTGGATCATTTTGGACTCGAATAAAATATTTCCAACAAAATTTTATTTGCAAAATTAAATTCTTTAATTATTTCAAAATGGAATAAATTCAAATAAATCCCAAATAAACCCAAATAAATTCCAGAAAATTCCAAAAATTCACCAAAGTGTCAAATCACACATGAATTTAAGAAAAGCAAAATTTTGGGATGTTACAAACCCCCCCCTTAATAGAATCTCGTCTCCGAGATTCAGGGCTTACTAAAGGAATAGGTTGGGAAACTCTTTCTTCAAATCCTCCTCGCGCTCCCAAGTCGCTTCACTTTCTTCGTGGTTGCTCCACTGAACTCTACAGAAACGGGTTAACTTGTTTCTAGTTTCCCGATCCATTGTGTCTAGAATCCTCACGGGATGCTCCTTATAAGTCAAGTCCTCTTGCAACTCAATTGATTCTAACGGTGTCTGTTCCTCAGGAACTCGGAGACACTTCTTTAACTGGGACACATGGAATACATCATGTACTCCGCCTTATTGTGGCAACTCCGGTGATAAGCAATCGCCTCATGCGGCTCAAAATCTTAAATGGTCCAACATAGCAGGTGCAAGTTTCCCTTTGGCATGGAACCTCTTAACTCCCTGAGGCGTAACTCGAGGTATACAAAGTCTTACGGTTCAAAACTCAAATCCGGCGACGATTGTCAAAGATAACTCTTTTGTCGAGATTGGGCTATCTTCAACCTTTCCCTAATCATAGCGATCTGCTTCTTCACCTCTTGAAGAATATCAGGTCCAAAGACACGGCGCTCGCCGGTCTCATTCCAATTCAATGGTGTCCGACAGTCGACCATACTGATGCCTCAAAGGTGACATCGTAAACTAGCCTCGATAACTATTGTTGTAATCGAACTCGGCATACGGCAAACTCTTATCCCAAGAGGTAGCATAAGCCAATGCACAAGCTCTTAACATATCCTCCGAATCTGGTTGACTCTTTCGGTCTGCCCATCCGTCTGTGGATGATAAGCTGTACTGAAGTTCAAACGGGTCCCCATGGCTTCATGCAACTTATTCAGAACCTTGAGGTAAATTGGGTACCTCTGTCCGATACAATCCTCCTTGGCACTCCGTGCAAACAAACAATCTGATCATGTACAACTCTGCTAACTTATCTCAGAGTAAGTGGTCTTCACGAGGATAAAATGGGCTACTTTAGTCGAGCGATCCACTATAACCCATATGGAGTCATAACCTCCTTGAGTCTTTGGCAAACCGGTAATGAAATCCATTCCGATTTCCTCCCACTTCCACTCAGGTATTTTCATTGGTGTAGCAATCCTGCTGGTCTACGATGCATTGCCTTGACTCTCACGGCATACGTCGCACAATGCAACATGCTCGGCAACTTCACGTTTCATACTCGGCCACGAGAATCTCTCCTTGAGATCCCGATACATCTTGGCGCTTCTAGGATGAATCGAGTACTTAGAGTCATGGGCTTCTTCCAAAATCAGTTGCTTTAACTCCTTTTTGTTAGGCACACAAATGCGATCCTTCATCCACAACGTGCCTTGTTCATCCAATTTGAAGTCCTCTGCCCTGCCTTCCTCCTTGATGGACTTAATCCTGCGGATCTGTCATCATCCTACATCCTTCTCGGATCGATCCTCTAGGGTAGGCTTTACTTCCAATGCGGCCAAGAATCCGCTAGGTACAACCTCAATCTTCATCTTTCGAAAATCCTCACATAACTCATCCTGACTTGTGGCTAGCAACGCACTCACGGTATGGCTTTTCCGACTCAGAGCATCGGCTACCACGTTGGCCTTCAGGGATGGTAATGGATTCCAACATTATAGTCCTTGATCAACTCTAGCCATCTCCTTTGCCTCATATTCGAGATCCGATCGGGTGAATATGTACTTAAGGCTCTTATGATCCGTATACACCTCACATCTGTTTCCAATCGAGATAGTGACGCCATATCTTCAAAGCATGCACTACGGCGGCTAACTCTAGGTCATGTGTCGGATAATTTTCCTCATGCGGCCTCAAGCGCCTTGATGCATAGCGGCGACCTTTCCATTCTGCATCGGCACACATCCAAGTCCTTGGCGCGATCGTCACAATAAATATCGAAGCTTTGAGCAACATCGGTAGAACTAACACCGGTCGATGTCAATCGCTTCTTGACTCTGAAATCCTTCCTCACATTCGGCGTCCATGCAAACTTCTTTTCCTTCTTCAGCAATTGCGTAAGAGGTTTTGCAATTGTCGAAAAGCCTTCGATGAAACGGCGGTAGTATCCTGCCATTCCAAGGAAACTCCGAATACTGGTCACAGTCTTGGTTTGCTCCCAATGTAACACAGCTTCTACTTTGCTTGGATCTACTGGCGACTCCTTCATGCGGTCATTACATGTCCAAGAAACTCCACCTTGTCTTTCCAAAAATCACACTTCTTTGAACTTGGCGAAAAGTTCTTTGTTCCTCGACTTTTCCAAAACTCGCCTTAAGTGTTCGGCATGTTCATCCTCTGTCTTGGAGTAGATTAGGATATCGTCTATGAACACGACGACAAACTTGTCCAAATATTCCATGAACACCTTATTCATCATATTCATGAAATAAGTGGCGCATTAAATCGGCCCAAAGGACATAGCGTAAACTCGTAATGTCCATATCTTGGCGAGAATGCGATCTTGAATATCCTCGATCGGATCTTCAAGCGATGGTATCGATCTCGAGATCAATCTTGGAGAAAACTCCGGCTCCTCTTAACTGATCAAACAAATCATCAATCCTGGGTAGCGGATACTTATTCTTCACGGTGACTTCACCGAGTGCACGGTAGTCGATGCACATCCCGAAACTCCGTCCTTCTTTTGACAAACAAAGCGGTGCTCCCCACGGTGACGAACTTGGTGCGATAAATCCTTTCTCCATTAACTCCTCTAGCTGTTTCTTCATTTCTACCAACTCCTCGGTAGACATCCGATAGGGTCTCTTTGCTATCGGTCTTTGTGCAGTACAAGCTCTATCACAAACTCTATGTCCCTGTCTGGCGGCATACCAGGTAGATCTTCGGGAAAAACATCGGGTACTCATTTACTCTTGGGACATCCTCTATGCTGATTGCCTTGGTGCTGTTAACCATCAACTGTCCATCTCTAAGCTGCAGTGGCTTGAAATTCCACTTTCTTCCCACACGGGCTCTCAATCGAGATAGTCCTTCGTCCACAATCCAATACGGCCTTGTGCTTGGATAACCAATCCATTCCCAATATAACATCTAAGGTGCAGGTCTCCAAAATTATAAGGTTTGCTAGGAACTCTATTCCATCTATTAGTATTCTCACCCCGGAACATCCTACTTCCGTTCGGAGTTCGGAACCAGGGTTTGAACTAAAAGCATGCACTTAAGTCTTGCCATTCTCAAGTCATTTCTAGTAGCAAAGCCTTGCGAAACAAGCGAATGCGAAGCTCGAGTCAAACAAAGCTGTTGCAGTGCGAGTTAACAAGTAACTTACCCGATCTGACGTCTGTAGCATTTTGCGGTGCATCTGCGGTGACATGGTTGACTCGGCCTCTCACCACGATGCAGGGTGTGGCTCCTGGTCTTTGGCGTCCTAGCTGGGGTGGTTCCTAGATTGAAGCGAATCGGGAGTCGCTCTGCTGTCTTCTTTGGACAAGCTGTTGGCAAAGTGTCCTGGCTCGTTGCGATTGTAGCGGCGTCTCCTTGTTCCTTCTTTGTTTGCTGGGGTAGCGTTTCTAGCGAAGTGGGTGCAGTAGTTACGATTGTGGTCTTGGTGCGGGGATGGTGCCCTTGTTGCATTACGTGGTTGGAATCTGAAGAATTGATTTGGTGCAACTCTCAAGCGCTGCTGCGCTCGACGTGATCCTTCTTTGTTGCATCCTGCGCTTCTGTTCTCATCCAGTTCCTTGCGCTTGTCCTCAAGAATAAGCGCCTTATTCACCAACTCTTGGAAATGCGGAAAGGTGTGGGTGATCAATCCTACTTGCAATCTGAGTTAAGTCCCTTCATAAAACGAGGTATGCCTGGATTTATCTGTCGCTACATCCTCGGTGCGTAGCGTGCTAGGTGTGAACTTGTTCGGGTAGTCGGCCACCGGGTGATTACCTTGCTTGATGCTCTGAACTCCTCCTTCTTAAGGTCCATAATTCCTTGAGGCACGTGATCTGTCGGAATGCATTTGTGAACTCTTCCCAAGTGATATCTTGAGGGTTCTCTGCGTGGCACGAAGTTCTCCCACCATTCGTAATTGTTCCTTCCAAGCGATGAGAAGCGTAAAGTACCTTCTCATTCCCTATGCATTGAGCTATGTGTAGCTTCCTCTCAATTGATCTTAACCAATCGTCGGCCTCCAACGGATTGGCATTCCCGAAGAAAGTGGGTGGGTGAGTCCTCATGAACTCGACTGACCTTGTATTACGGCGTGGTCACTGATTAACTTGGTTAGCGATGGCCTGGCGATGACGTGCTGCATTTGTTGCATCATAGCATGCATCAAGCGGGTGCGAGCGACAAGAAATGCTCCAAAATTCTGCACATCCGATGGCGGTCTTTGGTGCTCCATCATTGGGGTTTCTGTTGGGCGAGATCCACTCCCATTGCTTCCAAAGTTCCCACGGGTGTTCACCATCTGTTGATTGCTCTAGGTGTAGAGATGAGAGGGAAACAAGAATAGACAAGTAATATGGAACTTATGCGGGCTTTAAGGTCCAACTTTATTATTAATAACTTGGTATGGCTGCTTACAATGCCTAAGGGCCTTGCAACACATACTGCACACTCAGCAAACAAAGCAAATCCAAATCGAACTAACTCTGGAGTCTAACGCCTAAAGGGTGACTCTTTATTTTATGTGTGACTCGGCGAAGGAGTCTCACTATAGAACCTAAGCTCACTCATCGAGAAAACCTCCACGGCACAGATGCAGGTGCTTTGCGGCATAGGCGCGAAACGATCGCCATGTCCGGCGACTATGTCATCTGTGGTAGTCGAAGAAGCGGTGTCCTCATCGAGATCCGACTCCTCTGGATCGGCTCGTGTAGCTCAAATCTTGGCTCCGGAGTGCAGTCCGTACAAAGTCATCTCCAACTCGTCAATCCTTCGTAGAAGGTGTGCCACATACTCTTGAGCTTCCCGCCATCTGTTCTTCTCTGTCGTGATCTCCTTGCGGGCCTTCGTAGCTCCTTGCTTGTATTATCTAGTACATCTTCTGGCGGCGACAAATCGTGCCAAGCGTATGTCGTGGCATCCTCATCACGAATCGCCTTGGGTCAAGAAGGTTATCGCTGCGCGGATGATAACGGAACACCGTGCTTTCCAACTCTCTGGCGTGGATCACGGTAATGTGCCGCATTGCTCATCGTGAAACTTCTTGGATACCCATCTCGCATTGTAGATCTTCTAGCGGTCAAGGTGTATCGAGCGATTGCCGGGCCCCTCTTCTGACAGTACCTCAATCCTCACGTCACAAGCCTTGATCAATCACGCTTGTCTGATCACTTGCACTTGGTATTGGGGCTTATAATTTTCTCCGAGAGTCTGTATCATGTGCCAAAGTTCCGCGGCGTGACCAACTCCTAGATCATCGTAGTTGAACTCTTCCTCCATCTGTCACAAGAGTGCTTTTCGTAGGAACTCGGAATTTTTCAATTGTGACAAGGTAAGGGAAAATTTCAGCAAGAGGCAAGAAAAGAGAGAAGGGGATAAGTCGAGAGGTCATTTCTTGTCTTCACAAATTTTTAGCTTTAGAAAATAGGTTTTATCCTCACTACGACCATTCTAGCTTAGGGTTGAGCCTACAGTCAAGTATGGCTCTGATACCACCTCTGTCGGGACCCCGAATTTGCAAATCCGGACCCTCTGTGTATTCAGCACTAGTCCAGGAGCAGCTAGTGCACACAGTCTTAACATCGGTAAATATCACAATCATACCAATCGATATTATCAAAGTACTTTATTTAAATAACCAAACTGGTTACTTTGACCTCATGGTCAAGTTACAAATGTATGCCTCGTAGGGCGAAACTTATTCAGAGAGAATCAATAGCAGCGGAAAATCAAATAAACTTCGTGGCGCCATCCAGTATACCACAGGCAACCCGGGCTCGCATCCTAAGTAGCCGGATCCTCTTGGAGTTCCTCCTCCGGCTGGCGTAGTCTCCTCTTCAAGCGGTATTGTGTTGAGGCAAGGGTGAGTACTTGGTACTCGACAAGTCATGCAGAATGCAAGCTAATATACTATATGCATGGCTTAGTACAAAGGAATAGCTCAGGGTATATTTGCGATGCTTGACTTTTGACAAGTAATATAAGTAGATTCAAAGCGGTAGAAATAAGTAAAGCATAAATAACTTTTCAAGAAGTTTAATAAACATTTTTCCCATCCTAAACCATATTTCCATCATCTTCCTTGTTAAACCAACCCATCTTTTCAAAACCAAGTTATTTTGAGAAAATCTAACCCTTGATTGTAATTCAGAGCATTGTCGATCACAGTGGACTCGGCTATTCAAATAGATTCTACACTCTGCAGAGGTTATGCACTTTACCCACAAGATACAGTCAAACACCACAAAGGCGAGTTCAGTAACAAAGCCTTTCGGAAGCCTCAAACAACACAGGTGGTCCTCTCAGACGTGCTCTACACCATCCCTTCCCTTAGCCAAGGCGAAGTATGGGACCAACACACCGTTAGATGGGTACTGGCCACGACCACGATACGCTCCCCGTACAATCACACAAAAGGTGTAATCGACACCCTGAGGCTCCACAAGTGAGTCCTTAGCGACTTAGTCAACTAGGGCCGTCCCATTCGACCATGTGGTTGCAAGTATGACCAGTTCAAAGGCTTGCAAGGTTAAGTCCTTAGAGTGACCAGGGCAAGACTACTAGAAAAACCAAATCATCACTCCCAATGCCACAATGGCCCACGATTACTCTTGCCACATGCCCCGATCGAAATCTGTTTATCAAACCCAGCTTGATTACCATGCACCACGTGCCATCAACATCACATGATACTTTTCCAAAACAGGTTCAATATATCATTAAGTCAATATTAGCATTTGATTGTCCAAAAATCATGTCATGAGCACGTAGCGTGTCTAAGCGTTATACTACAACGATCTAAACCCATGTTGGCAATTTAGTAATGTCCAACTAGTAAACCACAACTAGGGTGACAAAGGTCTTGGCACATACTTAAGTAATCAAGGTGTCATATAGCAAATTGGTATTTATCTAACCCCATGTTTAAACAAAGTATCTTTCTAATTGAACTAGCATGCAATAGTTTAAATCAAAATAGATTTGAAATAGGATCAATATGGTCAAAGCACAACTTGCCTTCAAAAAGCACTTGCTCTTGGTCTTGAGTTGGATCACGAGTCAATACTTCTCCTTCGAATCCCTCGGCACTTCAACGTCTACTCGTAAAGCGTGCAAATAGCAAATACACAAATAAACACTATGCAAAAGATCCCAAAACTCCAAATAAAATCCATAAACAGAGAGAACATAATTTTCTGGATTTTTAGAAAGCTGGAATAAATCAAATTTGGAGTTAAAGCATAAAAGTTATGATTATTTAAAGTTTAAATAATCAATTAAATAATTTTACAGAGAAAAACTTTAGTCCAAAAATTAAATAAAATTCATATTTAGGTAGATCTTAATTTTATACAAATTTAGAAATTTGAATCGCTCAAATCGGAGTTGAAGCATAAAAGTTATAAGCGTTTGAAGTTTGAATCTAAATTTGAAATCATTATTTGAATTAATAAATCATTTTCTTTTAGGAAATTAATTATTGCGTCGGCAATGACACGTGTCGGCCTGTGATTGGTCCACGGTGACTGGCCGACGCCAAGACCGAACGGTCTCCACGATGACGTCATCATGCCGTCATCATGCCACGTGGCATGCTCCGGGTGCTGCCACGTGTCTCGGTCCATGGACTGGGTCCACGGTGACGCCCGGCCCATGGTGGACGCGGCCTCACGGCTCTGAGAGGTGACACGCGGGTCCCACGTCGGTGGAGTCACGTGCCGCGGTGAGGCTCTCTCGGGCGAGGCAGCGACATGCGGCCCCGCATGTCGGTGACACGCGATCACGCCAGGTTCGGCCGGCACGCGGCCCGGGCGACTGTCGATGACTCAACGCCGCGGCGGCGGTGGCTACGTGGCATGATCACGGCCGTTAGATCTAGATCCAACGGTCTAGATCTACCCTAGGTTAACGCCGATTTCCAACACGTGGCGATCGTGGGCGTTGGATCTTGATCCAGCGGTCTAGATCCACCACTGGTCTTCTAAAGCCTCAGGGAAACGTGGACTCACCGTGATCGTCGGATGGTGATCGAACGGCGGACAGGCTTCGCGGGGTCGCGGCGGCGCTGGTTGACGAGGTCTGGCCGGACTTGAGGACGACGACACACGGGACGGCGCAACGGAGTAGATCCGGCGAAGGGAGAGGTCGGGTCGGTGCGTCTCGGTCAGGGATCACGAATCGGGACTTGGGTGCGGCGGAGGTGGCTCGGCGGCGCAGAGCTGACCAAAACCCGCGGAGGCGCAAAGCAACTTCGGCGAGGAATCGCGGGCACGGCGAGACGCGGCAGGAGGTGGCGGCTGGGGCCAGTTGTGCGCAGGGCAAGGGCGAACCTCGGGGCTACTCCCGGGCATTAAATAGCCCGGCGTTTGCGCTGAAGCAAAGCCCTAACCGTGTCCCGCTTCGGTCACGGCGGAGATCACCGGCTCGGATTCGGATGAGGTCGACTTCCGGATGCCGTCCACGTGTCCCGCATCGGACGGTCCACCTGCTCTCTCGACGCGGCGCACGCACGGCCGTTGGATCAAGATCCAACGGTCGTGGTGGTGGGTTAGAGTTGGGATCGGCGACGCTGTTCGACCGAATCAAAAGGCTCGGTCGGGTTCGGGTCGGACTCGAGTCCGACTCGGACCCGAGGAATAGTAACCGACCCGGTCGGTCCTTTTCCAGCGAATTAATATTTAAAATAATTCCCAGTAATTCATTTAATTCATTAAAAATAGCAAATGACTCAGAAAAATTCCAGAAAAATTATGGAAAATATTTTGGATCATTTTGGACTCGAATAAAATATTTCCAACAAAATTTTATTTGCAAAATTAAATTCTTTAATTATTTCAAAATGGAATAAATTCAAATAAATTCCAAATAAACCCAAATAAATTCCAGAAAATTCCAAAAATTCACCAAAGTGTCAAATCACACATGAATTTAAGAAAAGCAAAATTTTGGGATGTTCTGATCACAGTGGTCTTTTGCAGATAGCCAATCCTGACAGCCTAGCCCCGAGGTTCAAGTGGGAACCCTCGGGCTTCCCCTTGAGCCTAAGAAGACTTGAAGGGGATTGAATTTCCTTTGGTCGTGGCTCACGACCATTTTTCGTCGGGAGGCGAACTTTTACCCGGCGTGCTTGCTCGCGTGGGCGCGTCGTTTGGTTGTTCTGCGGTTCCTTCTGCGAGAAGCCTCCTTGTAGCAGATGCAGCGGTTTCGGAAGCGCTTTCTCGGCCAGTGTCGCTATGTGATAGGCGGCGATTTTACCTTGCCCTTCATTTGTCTTTTTAACCCTTTCTACCGGAGAGGTCGGAGTTACACCGTCTCTTTGCTCGTCTTCGACCAAAAAACCTTCCAAGAGCCCTAGCGCCCAAGAACCCTTTTCGCTCCTCTTCCTTCTTTGGCCATGGCGCGCTTCAAGGTCGGCGGATGACCGAAGGAGGCTCAGTGCTCATGGATGAGGGGTACGTCGACCCAAGCTCGGGCCGAGTGCGGGGCGGCAGCGGTGCGGCACCGCGGAGGCGGAGATCGTCTCCTGTGAGTTGTACGCCATCAACGGGCCGTGCGCCGAGAGCGACTTCCTCGCCTCCGTGCTTGCATACGTGGGTGCGAGATCTCTCATCTCCACCCCAACTCTATCCTTTCTCTCGCAATCTTCTCTCATCTTTGCGAGGCTTACGTGGGTGTAATGCCCACGGCTAGCCTCTTCTTTCACTTCTATTCCCTTCGCATGCCAGTGGGATGGCTCGCCGGATTGCGTTTATCTTCGCCTCGGCCCAACCGACCATCACGAGTACCCCTTCGTTGCTCTGAAGGACTCGGTGTCGGGTTGGGCCGACCTCTGGTTCTACCGGAAGAAGGCGGAGGGTCCCGATTGGTCTATCTCGGGAGGGCGCTCCGCCCTCGAGACGGCGCGCCGCCCGCAACCCGAGGAAGAGCGGGTGCCGGGGCGATCGGTGAGCTTGCCCGGATGGGGCTCACTGGTCGGGATATCGCCAGGACTTCACCTTCAACCGGTGTCCCCTCGAGGCGCCGCGAGCATCCCTTCTTCGAGGTGACCGGTGGCACGACTTCACCCGCGAGGACAACGCAGTATGTTCGGACCTCTTTCGAGCATCGCCGCTTTACGGTGATCGGTGCTATGCATATATATATATATCTTTTGTCTTAGTCTTCGGTTTGCGCAGCTCAGGACGGATGGAGTTGACGAGAGGGTCGCCGAGATGTTCGGCGCCAAGGAGAAGGAGCCGACGCCCAATCGCCAGGTCCCCAAGAACATTTTCGGCCGAGGCGACGCGGTAAGTACATCTTTCGCTTCGCTCGGGGCATGTTTTCCGAGCTCATTCCTCCCGATTTACGTTTGCGAGGAGAAGGTCGCCCTTGAGCTTGCGGTGTCGGCCGCATGTACGCCGCAAGCCAAAGACCGGCCAGGGGCTCCCGCAAGAGGGCGGCGGGTCGAGGCCGCCAGGCATCCGCCTCGCCTCCCCGCGCCAAGCGGTCGAGGCGCCGAGCTTCGACCAGGACCCCCACGCCGCACCTTGAGTACGCCGACCGCCAGGAGGTAAGCGAACTCCGAATTTGGTTTGATGACTTCAAACGGAGGAAGCCGGAGCTGATGAGCCGACTGGGACAGCTCGCCGAGCAGGCGAGGAAGGCCGAGGAGGAGGCCAGGTCCCTCCCGACCAAGGAGCGGCTGGAGAGGCAGATCAAGGCCCTCCAGGACCAGCTTACTCGGGTGGTCGACGACCCCGAGGAGGAGGAAGAAGAGGAGGCCACCTATGCTCTGGTCAGAAGGAGCAGGAGGTCGACCTCTCAAACAGCCTCGACGCTGGAAGAGGTTGACATGGACGACGTCGACCCGGCGATGGCACGTGCCAGTGACGCCGCGGAGGAGCGCGTCGTGGTCGTGGCCGAGGCCTACGAGGCCGCCGCGAGCAGTCGCCCGTGGCGGCGAGGAGGCCGAGGAGGATGGCGCTGCTCGCCGGGCAGAAGGTAGGTTCCTGCTTCAATCTCTCATTCTATTCTTGTCTTGCGATTTTCTTCGGGCTAACCCCACCCTGTTTGGCGTGGGCGTGATAGCTCGGATGTCGTTTTTGGACTTCCGCCAGATGGCTGAGGAGATTATCAACTCTGCAGTGGACGCCGAGCTCGACCGCGTCGTCGACCGAGTGATGGCCGAGACGGGGGAGGAGCCGGCGCCAGCTACGGACTCAGTGGAGCCCGAGCTTCCCTCGGCGGGACCCGTGCTTTCTTCGGCGGACGCGGAACCTATTCCGGCCGCGGAGGAGCAGGAGTCGCAGGGGACTGAGGACCAAGACGCCTTGGCCTTGGTCCCTTGCGAAGAGACGACTGCGGGCGAGGCTCAGGCGCCGAGCCCCGAGGAAGGGAGCTTGGTTGCTGCCTACCAACAGCCCTTGGTCGTGAGCCAAGGAGAGGAGGAGGTCGTCCCCGACCTAACTCCTTCGGCCTTGGGGCACCAGGCGTCCCCGGCCACAGAGGTGCCAGGGGCGGAGGTGATCGTCCTTGATCAAACGTCTCCGGTCGCGGAGCATCGGTCGCCTCCGACTACGGAGGGACAAGAGGCGGAGGTGATCGCTCTCGATCCAATGCCTCCGATCGCAGAGCATTGGTCGCCTCCGGCTGCAGAGGGACAGGAGGCGGAGGTGGTCGTTAACGACCAACTGCCTCCAGCCGCGGAGCAAGGAGTGGCAGCGCTCGTGGTTGGCGTACAGCCCCCGAGCGCGGTGTCCGACCAGGAGGAAGGCGGCCACGAGCCGCTTGCTGTGGAAGAGGATCAGCCTCGGGGCGACCCGGGGTTGGTCGAAGGTGGTGACGCCGTTGCTCTCCTGAGAGCACCGGGTGCTCAGGAGGAGCAAGACCCCGACGTGCCGGCCCGGGATGACTTGGTCAATCCCTTCTTTCGGGCTGGCGCGACCGACCGCCAGCGGCTTCAGGACAAGCTGGTCAGCCGGGCTCTTCTGGTAAGTTTCATGTTTCTTCTTTTTCTGCGATCGATCTTCCGGGAGTCTGCTCGACTTTTTCCCTTCTCTTTTCTCTTTACGCTCAAGTTTGCCGCGAAGGCTATGGAGGATATCGACGCTACCTCGGTCTCCCAGAAGAGTAATCGGTCGCATTCATCATGAGCAAGACGCCAAGATCGCCGATCTTGGCGTCCGGGTCTCCGAGGTGCGCGAGGCCGACTGAAGCGGCTAGAATCGGCGAGGAGCCTCATCGCCGGGCTCGGACCAGCTCTTCTTCCAGAGCGAGAGGCCGAAGAGCACTTCAGAGCGTATGCGCGCCGAGCTTGACGAGGAGCTGGTGAAGCTTCGGCAGGACCTTCAGCGAGCTCGGGAGCGCGAGGAGGCCCAGCTCAAGGAGGCGCAGCGCCTCCGGGAAAGCGCGGCCGAAGGTCGCGCGGCCCGGCGGAAGGTCCTGGACCTAGAGGCGGAGGTCGACTCCCTTAAGGACGAGCTCGCTGCCCTCCAGGCCGAGCGTAGGACTTAGCTCCTCTTTTTATTTTTAGCTCGTGTAAACCCTATAAAAAAAACAACGCTTCGGGTTAAATGAGCAAACTCGCAGGTGTTTGGTCCTTGCCTGTTTTTCTTGAGTTCGCCTTCAACATATGCCCGTATGATCCTGGTTCTGCAGAAAAAGGAAACAAGTTCCTGCATAGAGCATACAGCATAGATACGAGCAAAGGATCCTTGATAAGAAGGGACGGAACGTTCCTATCATACGGAGCCCCCCTGCCATGGACAAAGGTCGTGCCCTCACCGTTGCGAGCACGAGTTTGTTCATGGGAGAATTTTAAGGGTCGCTTTGGTCGTGACCTAGATAGATCGGTTGCGTTGAGAGAAGTGTGAGCACAGGGCAGACGAGCTTTAAACCAACAATACGTAGAGCCACCATACCCGAGTGGTCACTGAACCGGGCTTAGAGTGGATGCTCGCGCCCGACCACGCATCTGATGAAGAGCTCTTGTGGAAAGTGAGCGATTGGGCGAGCATCACGGGGCCAAGGGAAATGGTGCGCACATATTTGTCGGATAAGTTAGATGCGTAGTCTGGTAGACGGCGATGCTCGTTCGACAAAGCGAGGTCGAAAAACACGAAAGAGGAAAATGATTTATTTGAAAGAACGCAAGGGGCGCGAGATAGGAGTACTCGTCTAAGCGTAGAATTTGCTTGATTGATCGATGTTCCAGTCTTTGGTGAGCTCCCGACCATCTGGCATCGCGAGGCGAACAGCCCGGGCGTCTTTGTAGACATGACCGTGTAGGGGCCCTCCCACCTTGGGGTCGACTTGTTGGCCTTCGACAGTCTTGAACTCTTCGTAAGACCATGTCGCCAACTTGTAGGGCCCTAGGTCGGATTGTCTTGGCTGCATGCCTACGAAGAGCGTAGGTAAGTCGCAGACGAGCAACGCCCGATTCGCGTGTCGCCGGCGAGGTCCAGTCGACGAGGCGCTCAACCTCTTGATCGATGGAATCGATCAGTTGCACCCTCGGGAACCCAAAGACAATTTCGGACGAGAATGGCCTCCGCACCGTAAACGAAGTTGGAAAGGCGTTTACGCTGTGGCTCGACTTGTCGTGGTGCGACAGACCAAAGAACAGCGGGAAGCTCCTCCACCCATCTTTGCTTGTCTTTGGTTGAGGGTCTTAAAGACCCTCTTTTTTATGCCCTGGACTAGCTGACCATTCGCTCGCTCGGCTGCTCCGTTACTCTGTGGATGCGCCACAGAGGCGAAACAGACCTTGGTCCCGACCTCCTCGCAGTAACTTTGGAACAGTTCACTAGTGAACTGGGTCCCGTTGTCTGTGATAAGACGGTTGGGTATCCCGAACCGAGTTACCACGTTGCTGCGGAGGAATCTCTTGGCCGCCTGGGCCGAGATGGTCGAGACGGGCTCGGCCTCTATCCACTTAGTGAAAGTGTCGATGGCCACGAGCAAATACTTGCAGCCTTTCTGACCTCGGGGAAAGGGTCCAAGGACGTCGAGCCCCAGTCGAGAATGGCCACGCAGCGGTATGGTTTGTAGGGCGTCTGTTGGTTGACGGGATTTGCGAGCATGGGGCGGCATGCTCGGCGGTCGTTACGATTGACCGTCGTCCGTCAAGGCCGTAGGCGATAGTAACCCAATCGGAAGGCCTTGCTCACAAGCGTTCTGAAGGTCGAATGAGCTCCGCACACCCCTTCGTGGATATCACGTAGAAGGCACTGGCCTTCCTCTTGGGAGTCGCATCTGGAAAGGATTCCTTATGCGCCTTTCGGTATAGGTCGCCTTCGATCGATCTGTCTTGAGAAGATCGCCTTGTTAGCCGGGAACGCTCGGCTTCTTCCTCGGGCAATGTCCCATGCGCAAGGTATTGGATGAATGGCGTCATCCAATTTGCGCTTTGCTCGAGGAATGAGACCCTACCGCCGGTCTCTGGTGCCTCCTCTTCAGAGGGAATGGAGGGCTTATGTAGGTGCTCGACAAGCACCCCCGCAGTAGCGGTGGTTTGAGAGGAACCGACCTTAAACATTTGGTCGGCCAGGAATTATCCTTCCTGGGGATGTAGATTACTTGAAATTCTTGAAGTATTTCTCCATCTTCCTTACTTCGCCCGGTGCTACGCCATTGAGGTATCGAACACCGATACTCCTTGTTGACCTGGTTCACGACCAGCGTGAATCGCCCTTCACGCGGTGAGTCGTTGGACTCCTAGCGATTTACATGCCCGAAGTCCGGCCAAAAGGCCTTCGTACTCCGCCGCGTTGTTAGTCGCAGCGAAATGTAGCTGGATGGCGTACTGTAGCTGTTCTCCATCCGGGGAGACCAAGATGACGCCAGCCCCCGAGCGCTCGTATGCTCGGGATCCGTCAAAATACAAGGTCCAGGCGTTTCCCCTCGAATCATTGGTCCCGCAGGCTGGTGGTGCCGGAGCCGACCATTCTGCCACGAAATCAGCCAAGACTTGTGATTTTATCGCCGTGCGGGCTGAGAACACCAGCTCGAACTCGGCGAGCTCCATTGCCCACTTGGCTATGCGACCACTGGCGTCCTGATTTTTCAGGATTTCCCTGAGTGGGAAGCCGGTCGGCACCACGATCTTGTGTGCTTGAAAGTAGTGACGTAACTTCCGGGAGGCCATCAGTAATGAGTACAGTAGCTTCTGGACCTCGGGGTAACGCTCCTTTGGTCCATGAAGTACTTCGCTGACGTAATAGATAGGTCGCTGGGTACCATTTCTCTCATCGCCAACACCGAGCTTACGCTTGCGGGTTGCCGCCAGGTATAATAGCAATTCTTCCTACCGTGGGTGTGACGAGGGCGGGCGGTTTGGAGAGGTCTTGCTTTAGCTCTTTGAACGCGCGATCAGCTTCCTCGGTCCACGTGAAGCCATCATGTTTGCGGAGGGCTTTAAAGAAAGGTAGTCCTCGTTCCCCCAGCCGAGAGACGAACCGGCTTAAGGCGGCCATTCTTCCGGTCAGAGCTTGTACTTCCTTTACGCAAGTGGCGACCTCATGTTCTCATTGGCTTCGATCTTCTCGGGGTTAGCCCGAACGCCGTGTGGCCCGTACATGTAGCCGATGACCTTGCCAGCCTTCCCGCCTAATACGCATTTTCTCGGATTTAGCTTTATTCGATGCTTATTGAGGTTACTGAAAGTTTCTTCCAGGTCGACAACGTGACCCGAAGTACTCTTGCTTTTGGCGACTATGTCGCCGACATACACCTCCAAATTCCGACCTATTTGGTGCAGTGAAAGTCTTACGCATGAGGCGTTGAAAGGTTGCTCCGCGTTTCTCGAGGCCGAAAGACATGGTCTTATAGCGAGAAGGTACCAGAAGGGGGTGATGAAGGAAGTCTTTCCCTCGTCTTGGCGACAGTCGATCGATGATAGCCTGAATAGGCGTCTAGGAAGCTCATGGTGCGTGACCTGCCGTCGCGTCCACCAATTGGTCTATGCGAGGCAACGGGTAGTTGTCTTTTGGGCACGCCGCGTTCAAACCCGTGTGGTCGGCGCACATGCGCCACTTGCCTCCTTTCTTCCTGACGAGGCTGGATTGGCTAGCCACTCTGAGTGCTCGATCTCTCGATGAAGCCACTTTTAGGAGTTTATCAAGTTCCTCCGGATGATTGCCTGTTTTTCCGGGAAAAGCGTCTAAGTTTCTGTCTCTTTGGTTTTGTCGGTGAATCAGCTTGCTTTGTGCTCGACCACCTCCCTTGGGACCCGGGCATGTCGGATGGTTCCCGAGCGAACAAATCCGACCTTGCAGGAGGAAGGTGACGAGCTCGAGTTCCTATTTGGGATCTAAGGAAGATCCCAAATGAATGACCTTGGCCGGTTCCGACTCGTTGAGCGGAACGACCTTGGTCTCTCCTCCAGTGGAGGGCAAGTTTAGGCCGAGAATGCTTCGGCTCTTGGTCGAGGGCGAGTGGGCAATCGACCGACCATATCCAGCGCTCTTTAAATCGCAATTGAGTGCGGACTTGTGGTTCCCTTTGACGGTTATGACTCCGTTCGGCCAGGGAATCTTCAGGCATCGACAGCGTGATGCGAGGCGGCCATGAACTTGGCCAAGGCCGGCTGCCGAGGATGGCGCCAGAGGGCCGACTCAAGTCTACCACCTCGAAGGTGATTAGCTCCGTTACGAAGTTACTTGGGCCGCCGAAACTTACGGGCGGGACGACCTGTCCCGGAGGTTTGATCGAGGTGCCCGGACTATCAGAAGAAGGGCACGGCCACACTCTTGATTTTGGAGCGAGGAATCTGCATCTCGTCCAAAACCTTGGCTGAAATAAGGTCCAAAGAGCTTAGGAGTCTATGAGGACCCGGCCGACAGCGGTATTCTTGATGGTGGGGTTCACGACCATCGGAAGCCTCTGGGGTTTGGTCATCCCAAGGGGTGATCGTCCTTGGAGAAGGTCGAGGATACCTCCGACCATTTCATTTCTTTGACCGGAGGCTTACCCTGGGTAACATGGTGCACTTCCCTTGCGGCCTCCTTTAAGTCCCGACGGGACTTGTAGGCGGAGGAGCCCCCGAAGATGACCGCTATGTGATTCCTTGGTTCTTGGTATTCCATGTCATCCTCACTTTCCTCGGCGGGCTGTTTTCCTTTGTCATTATCACCCTGCTCTGGAAGCGTTGGCATGGGCCCCTGCCGTAAAATCGCTGCTCAGGCGGTAGGTCCACGTTCGGCAATTCCGTAGGTCGTGCCGTGCGCTGGTGAAGCCAGACGATGAGGTCGCCCGTCGGTCCGCTTGGTCGCCTCGTCGGTCCGCTTGGTCGCCTCGTCCTCGAGGCCTGTGTGGTGTCCTCTTCCGGCGTTAAGCCCCGTGACTGGCCGGGTTGCTCGAGTTGTTGTTGTTCCACCGCGGCGACCATGGCTGGCGAGGGCTGCTTTTTCTTCTTTTTCTTGATCTTCTTGTCTACAGAATTCGAGCCCTTTTTGCTAGCTGAGGTCTCTAAGCCAGGTTGAGGCGGCAGCTTCGCCTTAAAGACATCTTCTTCCATTGGGCGGCCTCATCTGCGTTGGCGTATCGATCGGCCATTCGGAAGAGCTCGTTCGCCGTTAGATCGGGTGGATCTCCAGGTCTGTGTGAAGCGCCGCGTCGTACCCGAACTTGAAAGCTTCGGACGGCGGCCTCGTCCGATATGTTCGGATCGAGTTCGGACTTGGATGAACCTGCAGACGAACTATCGCGAGGTTTCCCTGTCCGTCTGTATCAAGCGCTCAGTCGCTCCTTTCCCGGCGGATGTAGCAGCTCCGGAAATTTGCTCGGGCCTTGGCGCTGAGCTGCCCAGGACCGTATGGATCCTTCCTTCGATTGAAAAGCCACGTCTGGCGGCTCCGTCGAACCGTCGGCGGGTAATTCGCCATCACCCTCATTGCCTCGTGGCGAGGATGGCGGTAGTGTATATTGAGAGGAATTCGTCAGGGTTACGGGTCCCGTTGAATCTCTCGACGTGGCGGGCTTGAATCTGTTCGGCCATGCGACATCCGGAGGGAGCTCGTGAAGGCTCGGCAGCGAAACTTCGGGGTTTCGCGGTGAAACCCTCGGTCTGGCGGCCTCCACGCGGGTCTTCCACCCAACGCCCAGCCTTGGGTCGGAAAAAACCTCCTGTGGACGTCGTGCCGATGACCGCTTAGTCGTGGAAGCGTTGAGCGTTAAATGTCTGGGCGATTATGCGAGATATCGCCCTGAGGTTGCTCTGTGGATCGCTCCGGGGCCTTTCGGATCGGATTAGCGATGCAGGGCGATCTCCGAGCATGGCTCCGAGATTCACCTCTGCGGCCTTGCGGAGTGTTCGCGATGGTCGGGAAACACTCAGGGCATCGAACCACGAGGGGATCCGAGACTTTTAGCTCGGCGGCAAGCCTTTCCAAATCTTCGGCTACGACCGCCCCACGGCCTCTAAGTCTACTTGCTCGGGAAATCGCAAGAGTCACGTGACGCCGCCAAGGCCTGTAGCCGTTCTCGCTTCCGGTGAATCAAGCGGCGGTGAGCTTTGACGGTGCTCGAGTGCGATCGGGAGTTCGGTACCCGCGAGAGTTCCTTTCCGTGGAAGCGCACCTCCCCTTTGCTTGGCGGCGAATGCTTGCGAGGGTCTTTCCCAAAGACGCCTCCAGGTGGAGTCTGGCTGCCTCGTAGTGGTCGTGCTTGGCAGCGTCCGAGGATCCCTCTCCGGGCTCCGCACGGCTCCCGGCCACGTTGACTCGACGAGAACGGGATGAAAGCGATGGGGACATCATTGTATCCCCTTGGGACGCAGTCTCTCGGTCGAGCTCTAGGTCATCTGGTATGTCCAGGCCATCGTAGAGCTCGTCGCAGTCATCCTCGGGGTCTCCGAGGGTAATGTCTGGGGAATGGAGGATCTGCCCTCGCGTTCCCGTGTCCGGGGAAAGGCTCCCAGACTCAGTGTGACCGATAGGATCGGTCACCCTGGCCACGTTGTCGGCGGCGTAGTACACGTCGTCATCTTCAACGTGGTCAAAAACACAAAGGTCCCGAGTGTCTCCCGAGTTTGGCATCCTCGAGGATCTTGATCCGCACGGGAATCAAACTGTCGTCCCCACGGACGGCGCCAGCTGTCGACGATTGGAGAACGGGCTCCCGTCGAGCTTACTTGTTGAATGGGGGATCAACAGAGCCCCGTCGTACGGACCGAAGAGGGCGTTCGAGCGACGCGAGGTCGGGGGAAGAAGAAGGGTGGAACACGATGTTTTATCCTGGTTCGGGCCTCTCACCGCCGAGATAATAGCCCTACTCCAGTGTATTGTGTTCTATCTCCGTGTCCCTCCCCTGTTACAGATCTTCAGGGGGGTTTAAATACTACGACTAGAGGTACATAGAAGGTAACTACCTCCTGGGATCGCGCCGCGTAATCGTACTTACGATCCACTGCCCTTGACCCGGGCGCTATTTGAATTTCGGGTATGATTTCCCTTGATCTCCGGCTGATTGGTTGCCACCTTCCTTCCTTGTGGCATTGACCGGGCACCCCGACCAAAACACCCGAGCAGGTCGTGGCCTCCACGAGCATGCTTGCTCGTGGGGGGGTGTGTTTGGTGCTTCTGCGAGCGAAGGTGCAAATGCGTATGCTCGGAGAAGGAGGGATGCTCGTTCCGTTCTCCGAGCATCTTCTTTTAGTGTTGCTTGGTCGGCGGGTTTAGCTTTTCACGGGGGTACCGTGGTCTTTTGCCAGATAGCCAATCCCCGACAACTCCCGACTTCGAAGTCGCGAAGATGAGCGCCACAAACGGCAGCGCCTCCGTACTTGGTCACACGTACGGATCAACGATGACCTCCAATCCCTCGTTCCAGCGGGGCAGCGGAAGTAGAGGATCCTCGGAAAACTCCAACAACACTACAGCTTAGTGGTGGTGGTGGTGGAGAAATAATTTCAGCAGCGCTTCGCATAAGCCACAGCTCGAAAAACGGATCAGCAGGAGGAGGGAGAATGGACCAACCAAAGGGTCAAATGGATGAACACCAAAGAGAGGAGCTCCTCCCTCCCTTTTATAGGAGGAGGAGGAGGCAAGGCCAAGGGGTGGCCGGCGCATGGGGGGTGCCCCTTGCCCTCCCTCTCTTCATGTGAGTGATCTCTCCACTCACTTAAATCAACCCACTTTGGTTTCCATTAAAACCCCACTCAAGAAATGAAAGGGTTTTCTCCCATAAATAAATAAACATTTTTATTTCAGATATTTTAATATTTGTTAATTCTTTTAATTAACAAACATTAACATATACCCCCTTTAACTATTCGATATCTCGAAACTATTAAGGCGATACTCAAAAAGCTTGATCCTCAGATCTTGTCCATATTTTTCTCCGGTGTTTCGTATCCACTCAAATGCATCGATGAACCTTAAGTGTGTCACCCTACGGTTCGTGAATAAAATGGACATGATTGAGACACCTCTCAGATCAATAATCATCAGCGGGATCTGGAGATCCATAATGACTCCCATTCACTCAACGATGAACTAGTGATCGCGTAAACCAGAAACTACATAACCAATTCCTTTTGTCTCACGATATTTTACTTGTCCGGGATCCGATCATCAGTATCAACTATACCTAGTTTGATCCGAATCGACAAGTACTCTTTACTCGTTCTGTGATATGACATTCTTGTGATCTAGTCACATGCTTGCAAGCGATGTCTATGTAATATCACCGAGAGGGCCCAGAGTATATCTCTCTGTCATCTGGATGGACAAATCCCACTCTTGATTCATGAGCCTCAACTAATACTTTCATAGTACCCAAATCCATCTTTATAGTCACCGTGTTACGGAGTGACGTTTGATGTCATCAAAGTACTCTTAGGAGTTAGTGATTGACATGATCTCATGGTCTAAGGAAAAGAGCTATTTCGTATGTGTTTGATACTGACAACAAACTAAATGACTTGATCGTATTTGCTATACCAACTTGGGTGTATGTTCATCACATCATTCTTCTAATGACATGACCCCGTTATTAACAACATCCAATGTTCATGATCAGGAAACCTTGATTATCAGTTAATCAACGAGCTAGTTTAAAAAGAGGCTTTACTAGGAACCCTTTTGTTTATTAAACACACATGTATTAACGTTTCCGATTAATACAATTTTAGCATGAGAAATAAACATCTATTATAAACATGGAATATGATAATAAACAATTTATTATTGCCTCTCGGGCATATTCCCTTCAGATCCATCGTAAGAATCGGCTTTCCCAACGGAAGATTTTCCTGAGGGTGCAACCCCTAGATTCCAACCCAGCCGATCTCCGGGTGAAAAATTCATGATGTGTTCATCCGATGAACCTAAAATCTCCCCGGCCGGTTTTCATAAGTACTTATCCTTCTTCTTGAACCTTAACCAAGCCACCTTCAACCGCCGAGACTTCTTTTCGTATAGTCAACTAGCCGATCTCCCATGGCCTTCTTTCCTCCGTCTAAATTCTGATAGCTCTTTAATGCCCCAGTCTACTCTTGATCTGCTCCCTTTGCTGGTTTCTCCTTGCATTCTTCATGTCGGCTTAAGTACCCGTAATAGAACCTTTCAGCCGACCTATGAGTTCTACCACCCTTCTGTGTATGCACGTCAGTTAGGTTTCGGACAAACAATCCCTTGTCTCCCCTTATTCAACATGATCAAGCCACGAAACAAAGTCACTAATGTTACAGCGGCGGAGCTCATTATTGAACTAGCCGATGAACTCCATGTGGTAGACTTGCCTTTCCTCGTACTGAACACACGTCGATCGGGCCAATTTACCACATGGTGGGCTTCCATAGCTGAGTCTCTCTTGCGGAGGCGCACTATTCACGAGGTCTTATCTTCCTTTCTCCCTGGCTTTCAAGAGCCGACGGAGACCGCCGCCGGGTCTAGCTCGAGTTCAGGCTATGCTAACTCGTCTTTAGAGGTATTTTATTTTGATGTTTTGTTGGAAATAAGATTTTCATTGGCTTGACCATATTTTTTGTCCTTCAGACTAGCAAGAAGTCGACTCCGGCTCAGACCGCATCGGCCGACGACCGTTCGAAACGTCAAAGGCCGTCGGTCCCCCTTGCTGGTTTATCCTCCGGCATGTTGGGTGTCAGCAACCCGTCATTATCGGATCTTGCCGCGCAACATGCTAAGAGTATGTCCAGTACGCTTCTGCTCAAATTTCTTCTGTCGGCTAACCCTATGCTTGGTGTCGGCTAACTCCGCTATTTTCAGAACAAAAGAAGAGCCGCAGAGTCGTTATCAAGCGATCTTCGAAACCTGCTGGTCGTGATGCAGCGTCATCCCCAGCTGGATCGGCTATTGCGGTTAGCTCCGATCCTTAATTTGGTTTTTGCCTTTGTTTTTGCTTATATTTTGATGCAAAGTATTTATTTACCCTTAGGAAACTCCTTCCGTCCAAGTATTGGAAGCTACGGCCGATGCTGAGAAGACCCAGACAGATGTGCCCGTCCTGTCGGCTCCGGCTCCTGTACAATCACCCGTTGCCCCGACTCCAAAACCTGTTTCTCACCCAGCACCGTCAACGGACCCAGCCGATCTTTTAGGTTTTTCTCTAGACGAGCTCGATGACCCTGAGGTTCTGGCTACTGATGACTACCCGGCCGACATTCAACGCATAATTGCTGCCTCTGCGCCAGCGTCGGCTGTCGTAACCGCCGAACCGGGTATGCAAGAGCGTCTTAATCATCTTTTCAATGAAGTAATGCAGCCAGAGGCAGCTCTTTTGGCCAATACTCAACCCCTGAGGAATGCAATGGCGGCCATGCAAGCCGATCTTCCCCCTGCTGCTATGAATGCATTGCTAGAGGTATGCCATCTAGACGCTCGTCGGCTGGACGTGGAGTCAGCCAAACTAAGGGTTGAACAGAGGAAGGCCCAACAAGCCGACCAACAGCTCTTGGACAGGCTTATAGCGGATGCCAAACTTCAGAAGAGCGTATTTGACCAGGGTGCTGCTACACTAAAATCGGCCAAGAGCAGAGCTCAAGAGCTGGAGTCGACCAAGATCAAACTTGAAGAACAGTTGGCCTTGGTCACAAAAGAACTTGCAGAATTCCAGATTAGCATCACAGACTCCACGTCTTCACTGGCCGTTCAGAGGAGGAAGATTGGCGAGGTTTTTGCACAAGTTAAGACCCAATCGGCCAAAATAGTCCCAGTTCCGGGTGATGCAGGGACCGATCACAATTAATAGATAGTGTCCAAGCTACTATTGGCAGGGCGGCAGCGGCACTATCGGCTTTGGGAGCCCATTTGCCCGGATCAGGACTTCATTAAACTTTGAATTAATGGTATCGGCTGTGCAGCCGACTTTTGTAAACAATATTTAATCCGTGATGGTTGTTTGAATGACTGACTCGGTCGGCTGTATGACCGATTTTTTATGCATGGTTTTCTTGATATTCTTCCTTTCGGTAGTTAGGACCCAACCCATATGCTTGGGTGATATACCTTTAGATATTTCCCATTGATTGCTTTAGGTAGGACGAACCCGTCTAAGGATTCCAGCATATACGAATTTCCACCGATTGGCCGATTTATCTTATAAGGCCCTTCCCAAGTTGGAGACCACTTGCCGAATCGATTATCCTTAGACCCGATTGGCAACACGGTTTTCCATACCAAGTCGGCTTGATTGAAGGATTTTAAGATTACCTTTTTATTATATGACCTGGCAACCCTCTCTTTATTCCTTTTAAGCCGATCTAGCGTGATCAGCCTTAGTTCAGCCAAGTCATCTAAATTGTCAAGCATCGCCTGTTTATATTCATCGGCTGACAACTTATCTTGCTCACATAGCCTCACTGAGCCGATGTTGATTTCTACGGGCAAAACGGCTTCTTGTCCATATACCAACTGAAAAGGTGATAATCTAGTTGATCCATGATGAGATAGCCGATAAGCCCATAAAGCTTCTGATAGTGTTGAGTGCCATTTCCTTGGCTCTTCCTCAATTTTTCTTTTCATTAGTTTTATCAATGTTTTGTTCGATGACTCGGCCTGCCCATTGGCCTGAGCGTAATAAGGGGAGGAATTTAGTAGTTTTATCCCAAGACTTCCTGCAAAATCCTTGAACTCCTTTGACACGAACACAGTCCCTTGATCGGTAGTGATTGTTTGCGGGATCCCAAACCGATGGACGATGTGTTCATTTACAAAGTCGACCAGTTCTCTGCTAGTAACTTTCCTGAGTGGTACAGCCTCAACCCATTTTGAGAAGTAATCTGTAGCTGCGAGAATAAATTTATGTCCTTTGCTAGATGACGGAAATATCTGGCCGATTATGTCTATACCCCATCCCCTAAACGGCCATGGCTTGACGATTGGATGCAAAGCCGATGCTGGTGCTGATTGTATGTTACCAAACTTCTGGCATGTTTGGCATCCTCTATAATATTTGAAACAATCTTCTAACATTGTCGGCCAAAAATATCCCGTTCGTCTCAGTATCCATTTCATTTTATGGGCCGATTGATGTGATCCACAAATTCCTTCATGGATTTCTCCCATCGCTATCTTGGCTTCTTCGGTTCCCAGGCATTTTAGCAATAGCCCTTCCATTGTCCGAAAGTATAGTACATCTTCTAGTAGGACATATTTGAGTGCTTTGCGCTTGATCCTTTGCTCAGTCGGCCTAGATGGATCTGATAAATAATCCCTTATCTCTGTTCTCCAGTAGACAGGGTGGACACACAAGATCGGCCAAACGTTTAGCTCGATTGGTTCCTGTCGGCTTTCACTCCTATACCCTGACGCGCATTGTGCCAATCGGTTTGCTTTGTCATTAGCCTCTCTGGGGATATGCTCTATTGAAAACGTAGTAAACATCTCAATAATCTGGAGGCATTGCTGCAAATACTGGGTTAGTGCACCATCGTTGCATCGATATTCCCCCTTGACTTGCTGTACAATTAACATCGAGTCTCCAAAAGCTTCGACGTCTTTTATCCCAATCTTTGTCCAAAGAATTGTAGCCCCTTAATAACGCGCCGTGTCAGCTTGATTATTTGAACATCGGCTAGTTAGCCGATACATGAATTCGTACTCCTGTTTTCTGGGTGAAATTAATATTATACCGATGCCCTCACCTTCTTGGCAAACGGATCCATCGAAATACAACTGCCAAGGAGCCACATCGGTCGTTCCTGTTAATGTTTCACTTCCTGCGATAAAATCGGCTACAGCTTGCCCTTTCACAGATTTAGCCGTTTCATAGGTCAAATCGAACTCAGTTAAGGCGTATGCCCATTTGCCAAGCCGACCTCGCAAAATCGGTGCAGATAGTATGTACTTGATTATATCAGTTTTGCAGACTATGACGCATCTTGATGCCAGCATATAATGCCTCAATTTAGTGCAAGCAAAATACAAAGATAGGCACAATTTTTCTACTAGGGGATACCTGGTTTCTGCATCTAACAGGCGTCGACTTAGATAAAATATCGCTCGTTCTTTCCTATCGACCTCCTGTGTTAAAACTGCTCCCACCGTATCGCTTTCAGCTGATATATATAGTTTAAAAGGTATACCATGTTTTGGTGCGGTCAATACTGGTGGACTTATCAGATAACCTTTTATATCGTCGAAAGCCTTTTGTTGATCGGCTCCCCATCTGAATTCTTGATCGTCTTTAATTTTCAGCAGCGGTGTGAAGGCCCGAATACGTCCCGATAAGTTTGAGATGAAACGTCGCAAGTAGTTGATTTTTCCTATTAATACTTGCAACTCCTTATTGCTTGTCGGCGGCCTAGTATCGGCTATAGCTTTTACTTTGGCCTGATTTACTTCAATTCCCTTTTCATGTACAGTAAACACAAGAAACTGTCCAGCCGATACCCCGAAAGCACACTTGAGAGGGTTCATTTTTAATCCATGTGACCTCGTGCTTTCGAACATCTTTTCCAAATCGGCTAAATGTTGCCAGTCTTCTTTGGACTTTACCACCACATCATCAATGTATATTTCCACAGTATTGCCGATCAGGTCATGGAAAATATGGTTCATAGCACGCTGATAAGTGGCGCCGGTATTTTTCAACCCAAAGGTCATAACTTTCCACTCATATAGCCCTAAAGCTCCTGGGCATCTGAAAGCCGTTTTGTGTATATCGGCTTCGGCCATGAATATCTGATTGTATCCGGCGTTTCCATCCAAAAAACTTATGATTTTATTTCCGGACGCAGCATCGATAAGCATATCGGCTACAGGCATCGGGTACTCATCTTTTGGTGTGGCCTTATTCAAATCTCTAAAATCGATGCACACTCTAATTTTGCCATTTTTCTTTTTTACAGGGACGATATTCGAGACCCATTCAGCGTATCGGCAAGGCCGGATAAACTTTGCTTCCAGCAATCGTCCTACTTCCTCTTTTATAGCGTCATATAGCGTAGGATTAAACCGCCTAGGATGTTGTTTGAATGGCCGATACCCAGGTTTTATAGGTAGCCGATGTTCAACTAGCTGTCGACTTAAACCTGGCATCTCATAATATTCCCATGCAAAACAATCTTTATATTTTTTGAGTATTTCGACCAACTTTGCTTTATAACTGGGTTCTAACTTAGCACTTACAAATGTCGGTCTTTTACTGTCACCTTCCCCAATGTCGATCTCTTCGAGCAAATCGGCAGAAGTAAATCCTAACCCCTTTCTTTCTTCTTCAAAATCCTCAACAGCTTCTTCGTATTCCTCTTGCCGATAGCTTCTTGCCTTCTCTTGTAGCTTTGCTAGTGTCTTGCACTCCATCTTCTTACTACTTCATCTGTCCGATCAAACGTGTTAGGTTTAACGCTGATCGGCTTGAATCCTGACTTCTCGATGCAGATAAAATCGCAGTCGTCCAAGGCTTTTCCTGATATACATTCAGCCTCTTCGTGCGGCCAGTTGGTACCAGGGCTGGCCATGGCGATATGAGCCGATGTGTCGGCTGATATAACTTCTACTGTATCATCGTTCCATTGTACCAATTTCTGATGCATAGTCGATGGTATGCAGCAATTGGCGTGGATCCAGTCCCGTCCAAGGAGCACACTGTAATTACCTTTGGCTTCTATTACAAAAAATGCAGTCGGCAAAGTTTTGTTGCCGACTGTTAGTTCTGACATCATTACGCCTTTAGCCTCGGTGGGGTCTCCCGTGAAGTCATTTAGCACCATATTAGTTTTGATCAAATCTTCGTCAGCTTTACCCAATTTTCTGAAAGTACTTAATGGTATCAGATTGACTGTCGCCCCTCCATCGACCAACATACGAGATATTGGTCGGCCATTAATATACCCTTTTAGGTATAATGGTTTTAGATGCCGATGCATATCTTGGGGTTTTTCGAACACGGCGTCTGGTGCACCGAGGCATAGCTGGGCAAACACTTCTTCAGCCGATTCCTCGGTTTTGAACTCGGCCGGTAGAGTGAATACCATGTTTACATCCATCGGTGGTGTATCACCCCGGATCATTGGGGATCCAGACTCGACCGATTGATCAGAATCACTATCGGCTTGCTCCTTCTTTCTCCATTCCCTTCTTGAAATAGGTACAGGCCTTAGTCTGTTGAATACCCGATCCCTTTCTCTTTCTTTCTCGGTCTCCCTTTCTTCTTGTGTTTTTAGTCGCTGAAGCCGCCTGCGCTGTGACTTACTGAGACCCGAGGGACACCACCTTGGTTTAGGTTCTATCGGCTTCCTTTTCTTTCCAGCTAAATTGTTCATTTGGCTGTCAGATTCCATTCTACTTGTGTCACAGGAAGCCGATAATTCTTGATTTCGAGAGGATTCGCCCTGCTCTGTTGTCAACCTTTCATGGATCGGCCTTCTGTCTTTTACTTCTAGTCGATCGTGTATCGGTCTAGACAATCTGTTTTTTACCGATTGGTGTGGCCGATATGCAGACGGGTGTTGCATAGGGCAAGACGCGATTGTTGGTAAGGTCATCCCCCTCTCCCAACAAAACTGCCAGAAAGGACATTGCCGGTGTCTCTCCTCTTCAGTGATTGGCCGATGCGGCATCTCTGATTGCCAACGTCTCTCTCTTTGATCTGGCCGACGAAGGCCTTGGGGTTGTGGAGCGCTATATCTTCGGCTTATCCTTTCATACTTCCCCAGGAGTTCTGAGAAAGTCGGCTTAGGTTTGAAATTAACTTTTCTTGGAGCCCTTTCGGCTTTATACCATTTTCCGACTTCCAAATCTCCCTTTGGCTTCACTGTTCTTGAATTATGTCCGTTTTTATCGGCTTCTATTTGTATAGAACCGATAGTGATCTGCACTGTTTCGTCCCTTTTTGATTGTGCTTCCATTCTTTCAATCGGCTTGTTTCCTTCTGCAGGTCCTTTCCCTTTTCGCGAGCATTGAACCATGTTCACTTGAAAAGGACTCACATCAATCTACATAGCCGATTCCTCAGCAAATTTTAATCTGCCCTCTGTGATGGCCGATTGAATCTGTTGTCGAAAAATATTACAATCGTTAGTGTTATGCGAAAATGAATGGTGCCACTTACAGTATCTTCGCTTTTTGATTTCTTCGGCCGACGGGATGACGTGTCCTTCTGGTAACCTTATGAGTTTTTCTTGCAGTAATAGATCAAATATCTTATCACACTTTGACACATCATACGAATATTTGACTTCCGTCTTATTTTTCATTGGCTTAAGCAGAGAGCACACGAGTGGCCTTTTAGTGTCCTTGGTCCACTCGGCTATATTTATTCCCGCTTCTTCGTCTTCAGAAGTGTCGCTCGAATTATACTCTACCATGTTTACTTTGGCTTTTTCATTACCGATCGACCTAAATTTCTCTTTAAACCCCTTACTCTCTGCATATCGATTTTCATGTACCGATACACGATGAAGCAAGTGGCCTAAATCGGGGAATTCTTGGCCAGATAGTTTCTCTTTTAATGGTGGGATTAACCCTTGGAATGCTAGATCGGCCAATTGGTCATCGGGTAATGTTACACTAAAACATCTATTTCGTATGCCTCTAAATCTTCTGATATAGTCGGAAACCGATTCGCCGTACTTCTGTCGGACTGAACTTAGATAAGAAATTCTAAGTTCCATAGTCCCCGAGAAGAAGTATTCATGAAATCGGCTTTCTAGATCGTTCCACACATGAACTGAATTTGGGGGCAAATTGGTAAACCAAGTAAATGCAGCACCAGATAATGACAAAGGAAATAGCCTAATTTTTAATCCATCTGACTGTGCAGCTTCCCCACACTGAGCTATAAACCGTCCGACATGCTCAATGGTGGTAACAGAATCGTCACCTGAAAATTTAGCAAAGTCTGGTATCCTAAAGTTGTGTGGGTACGGCATACGATCTATGTAATCGGGATATGGCTTTTTATAGCCGATTACCCTTCCTCTGGGTTGTATACCGAACTGTTCTCTCAACACGTTGGCAATTTGTTCTGCCCAATTGACATTGTCGGCTTGTGGTGCAACCGAACACTGCCAATTTTCATTGTTCACGCCCTGCCCCCCGAGTGCAAACTCGGCCCTTTGTCCAAATCGTGCCACAGGAGGTCTTGGTACTTGATCATATTCGTGATTAAAACTTGATGTATCGGGTATGGTCGCAAAGGGTTCAATGTACGGCACCACCCTATATGGCGCTTGTTTCACGGTTGTAGCTCCCCGTGATTGCAGAACCTGATCCGTTTCGATCGGCTGATGAGCCGATAAACCGATGCTATTGGAGGGTCCATTCGACGGATTTGATGCGCTTATCTTAGCCCCATCCGTGTGCCCATGGTAGTGCGCAAACCCATCTCTCCGTATGCTTGGTTTAAGAATAGTAGGTTGAGTCGGCATCATGACTGGTGTTTGAGCCGACATTTTTACTGTACTGGTGTTAGGGTTTATGGAATATACTGGGTAGGTAGGGATGGTTTGTGGTGGATCTAGTAGGTTTCCAGACATAGCCAATTTCTGAGCGATTGTTTTCACACTATTTTCTATCATCGGCTTTAAAGTAGATACTAGAGCCGATGATTGGTTAATCAGCGCGTGATGAACAGATTGCTCAATCATATTTGATAAATCGGCTTGAGCGGGTGCGTATCGGCTTACCGTTTCGGATGACGGATCTCCGATAGGATTGATGCTTGGGAGTGCAGTCCTTAGAGTAACACCGCGGCGTGTTTTCTGGAAACACTGCAGCATTATTTCTTCTAAAGCCGCTTTTCGGTCTTCGATTTCCTTCCGCTGCTCAGGGGTCAAATCGGCCATCTGAGGCGCGATTATGGCATCTGTGTTGATATCGGCGGTGATCGTAGGCTTATCGGTTGACGACATCTCGACTTTCTTTGTCCCACCGGGCGTGCCAAAATATGTTCACGCTAAAAACGTGAAGGAGGGTTTCCAGCCTCGAACACACAAGACAAACACCGGGTTTGCAGAGCGTGCCAGTCAATTTGACCTGAAATTGACAAGGTAGAATTTGTAACTTGATCAAAGCCGATAAAGCAATATTTATCGGCTTTTCGCTAGTCGGCTAGAAACCGATTAGGGGATAACTAGATCAACCAGTTACGGTTAATCCGGATACAAGGTAAAATCGGCTTCGAGAAGGCGTCTGCGACAAAGAAAGCGGTCGAACCTGGATGAAATCGGCTAAATCAACAACCGGCGATGCGCAACTATGTTAATTCCGTCGACTTACAGAGAGATCTATGAAGCTAAAACGATGTAAAAGAAAAGCTTGTAAAAAGTAGGTGTTGTGTGTTGGATTGATTGCCCCCTTTTGCTTCGACGTACACCCCCCTTTTATAATACGCCTGGCCGATCCGAGTTGTACATGGATACGTTACTAATTCGTATCGGCCTCTGATCCGGTTTCCTTATTAGGGACAGATTTTCCTTCTGATTCGCCTACCAATCTTTTCTTCATACGGACCCTTTTATCCGATTCGCACTGATTTTGACACGCCGAATTTTGGTGCAAACACCCACCAATGCCGCTCAACCCTTCCCATCACCCACCCGAGCCCGACGCCTCCTCTCCCCTCATACTACTCCCCTGGTGGCTCCGCTCACCCGAAGCCGCCGCTTACTCCTTTCACCCGACACTGCCGTCGTACTCCTTCCCCTGGCGGCGCTCCTGTGGCGGCTCCTCTTCGCCCAACGCTGCCGCCTCCTCTCTGCTCGACACCGGTCTCCTCCTCTCCGCCAGACGCCGCCACTTCCACTCCGCCCAACACCTCCTCCTCTTCGACCAAGGTAAACCCTACTCTAGTAGCTTCACAAACCAGCGAACTAATTTCAAAAATAGAAGAAGAACCTTACATGTTTCCAAAATAGGATGTGATTAAGTTCCTATTTGGGGAAATCATTTGCACATGTTTGCCGGTTTATAAACAAGCCCTAAAGTAGACAGAGCTGGTTCCTTTTCATTTGCAAACTGAAATCAAGTTCTCCTGAATTTGCATGAGCCATCCCTTAACATTTGCAAACTGAAATCAAGTGCAGTAGCATCCTAACTTTGGAAACATGAACTTATATACTTGATGCTCCTGAATATGTATGATGCTCCTGAACTTATATATCTGGACCTTGTAATTCAATGCATAAGTCTGGACTTATTTACTTCTTAGTGTGTTTTGAATGGCTTTGCTCTCAGATACCATAATATTTTTGATTAGAAGTGGAGCTAGGCCTCGGACCAATGAGGTCTGGACCCAAAGCCTAACCCAAATAATAATAGAAAAAACTGATTTATTTTTACAATCCGACGGCCCGCTGGCCCAGTTGCCCATCCGGCCAGCGGCCAGGCCAACCAACCCTAGCCCGCCACGCCCGTTCTTCCTCTCGCCATTAGCCCTTCACCCCTGTAGATCCCCTCGTTGATCCCGCCCGCCGCTGCCGCTGCCGCCGGCCCCGCCCGCCGCTGCTCCTACCACGCAGTTGCTGCCCACGGCCGCCGCTCCCGAGTCCCGCCCGGCGCCTGCAGATCCTGCTCACCCGCCGTACTCCACGCCCGCCCCCTGCCCCGCCAGCCAGCAGCCGCCCCAGCCCGCCGGCCGCTGCCTGGAAGCCTGGAGCGGTGGTTGGCCTGTTGCTCCTGCGCGCTCCGGCGCTCGGCTCCTCTACAGGCCACGCGGCTCCGGACCTCCAGCGCTCGGCTCCTCTACCCCACGCTGCTGCCGCAACCGCAAGAAGGACCCGCCAGCCGCCGGCATCGCAAGCCCGCAACCCGCGCGCAAGGTCAAGGAGGCCTCTGGGCTTCGGGCTCCGGCCAGAGCTGCAACAACCAGCAAGTGGACAGACAACATCACGACAATGGAGAACCGGAAGGGGATAGGTGATGAATTTTTTCCTTTCCTTTTTTTTTCTTAGTGGAATGTGGAGTATGGAATACCAAATTATCAATTGAATGTTGATTTGAAGAACTAAGAACTGACAGTGGAGCTGTGGAGATGACTAGGTGATGAATTTCTTAGGATGCTAATGATTGGTTATACTTATTGTTTGTCAATTGTATTAGCCGTTAGCTATTATCCAAACATCAAACATGATAAGGACAAGAATTCGTTATGGTTTGTTAATTGCATTAGCCATTGGCTGTGTAAATGTTCGCTTTCATTTGTAGTTATCCGCCATTGGCTTGATTCGACAATATTGATTTGAACAACTTATACATTTTGTGATTAATTGATTGGACTCAATTTGATGTAATAACGCTTCATGGACTTATCACGATCAATTGGTTTGCGCTTCTGTAAACCTACGACATACAATGTATATGCACCTAACACTTTCAACACCAGGCCTGATTTATTTTTCTCTTGCATATTTCAGATTGCTATGTCTGTCATCATCAATGCCTTGCAACTCAGACTTAATTTGGACCCTACTCCATGGTTGGAAAGGCTTTGAAGCTCTGTTGTTGAGAAGGTAACCCCGTTCTTTCCGTTTGTGGATATGCACTTAAATATATTGTTTAGGCTTGGAAAGTATATATCATAATTTGGCTTGCGCTTTTATACCAAACTGTATGCAAAATAGATTGATTTAGGTTTAAATTTGAATTCCATGCTTAACATTTCAACAATTCAAATTTATTTTTAATTGTGTATTTGTGCATTACTTTTGTTATAGCTCATTGTCCGTAGTCTTTGACGTTAGTAATAGTCGATTATTTTTGGCCTGAGGCTTATCCAAATCCTGGTTCCGCCACTGTTCCTGACTGTCCCAAGCATAGATGCAATTACTGATAATGGATGGTGGCTAGTTTACTTCATCTCATGGAAAAGCAACTATAGTGGCTGTGAAAATTAGTAGACCGTCTGTTGTGACTGGGGGTGGGGGGTGTATATTTCTGTGACATATTCCATCCATGTGGAAGCTAAGTTGGCTAGCTATGAAATGATACATCTGAATGAATACAGAAATTGAGTGTGATGTCCTCAAAGGAGAGGGAAAGAGGAGGTGTATTTGAATTGTTAGGTTAGTATATAATTGCAGTTTAAATAAAAAAAGCTCTACCTACATGAGATGTACGTGATATCCTGCACATTGCCTGGAGCAATCCAATCCCTGATAAAAAACTGATGTTTGATACACACCATGGAGTAAAGCGCATACCTACATGAGGAGAACTGTGCAAGTTTTTATTTTATGTTTATGTCATTAAATCTCAATATTGTATACAAATGGTAGTAAAGAAAGGAGGGGGGGGCGGGGTAGTTGGCGTGCCAGGTGGGCCACATCCCAAGGCCCATGTGAAGAGAAGCCCTTGGCCACCCTCCGCTCACCAGCGCCGCTCATCGACAGTATCAAGCCCATCCCATCCCTCAAAAGAAAAAATGTGACAGTATCAAACCCATCATCTTCTTCACACCTGCAGGGTTCCAATCCATCAGTTGATCGATGTGGCGGCGGTACCATGCTTTCCTCAGCCGCATCTCGTCGGTGAAGTTGGCGGGTGGTGGAGTCAGTCGCTACGCCTCTGCGCCGGAGGCGGCGAAGGGAAAAGCTGCGCCTTTGCAGGTATGTTCCCTCTACAAAATTTGTCCGGCTGATTGCTCCGAGAGTACGAGTATTCGCTGTGCGTGCTACAATTATTTGAAGCCTAGGGTGTGTTGCTATTGGTTGGTTGGTGTTGGTTCAGGCGCGGGGCATGGTGGACAGGTTCCGTCTGCGTGCCAAGGGTGGTGATGGGGGCAATGGCTGCATCAGCCTCAGGCGCTCCAGGTCCGACCGCCAAGGCAAGCCAGACGGTGAGAATTCCCCTGTCGCACAGCCCGTGCAGTCACGTATCATACTGCAGTGATATTAGCATGTGTTGCTACTTGTAGTTTTCGCTGTAGTGGCTTCTTTCCTTCATTAGGATCAGTTTTCCAATTCCCAATTTAGTTAATTTGCCGATCAATCAACCTCTGTCAGTCTGATTATTGGCACTTTCTTGACGCAAGTATTTTGGTTCTGTTCGTTTTCAACCGTCCAACGGTCCAAGTAGTTGTTAGAAGAAGCCTATATAATCTCTGGTAATGTTGATTGATCTTCTGATTTTGTTGGTTCATGCAATTCTGTTTGATGAGCTCCACATACTGATTTGATGCAATATTAGAGGTTTATGGTGTGCCATTTGCACTATAACAAAATGTATTTAGTGGTTTGCCTGGTTAAATTGGTCAAAGTTAGTTCCCGCTACTTAGTCTAATTTAATAGCTATCAGTATTTGTATTATTCACAATCTAAAACAATGGATCCTGATCAGGTGTTCCTTGCATAAAAACATGCAGGTGGCAATGGAGGGAGAGGTGGTGATGTCATTCTTGAGTGCTCAAGGTCTATTTGGGATTTAAGTAACTTGCAACATCACATGGTATGTTTTCAGAACATCATATTGTGTCATTGTGTGTTTTCCCAGAGATAAATACTGCTCTGATTGCTGTCCCAGATGTATGATCCATGTTCATGAAAAAAAGTGTTATAGTGGAAAAACTGAGACTGAATACTGTTGAATTAGAAGGGGCTAACCCTGACTTCATTAAGTGTCTCATTACAGTCTAGCTTAATACGATATGTAGCCTTTCCCTTGAGGAAGAGAAGTCTGGAGAAGTCATGTTTTCCTGACACTTTTAGCCTCTGTACTTTACGTTTTTCAGAAAGCAGGCCGAGGAGGGCATGGAGTTTCTAAGAATCAGATAGGAACAAAAGGTTCTGACAAGGTCACCACAAGCATACGAATATAGATGTGCTTCGCTAGCTTACTAAATCTATTGTTTGAAAGAAAACTGACAGTGACATATCACCTTCTGTTCTTGTGTGTCGCAGATTGCGCATGTACCAGTAGGCACAGTGATTCATCTAGTCCAAGGGGAGCGACCTTCTCTTGCTATAAATAAACCAACCAGAGCTCTAGATCCCTGGGATATCCCAGATGCTGCAGACCACTCGCCAGGCAATTCTAGTCGTATGAACAGCAAGATGATGAAAGGTTTGGATGATGTCTTATCCAGTCAGCAGATTGCTCCCAAGGATAGCACTAATGGAAATGAAGCTGAAAGAGGAAACAACAATCAGTGGGGGAAGCAAACATGCTTCAATACGTGCTCAAAGACTGGGTTTTCAATCACTGAAGATTGTGATGTAAGTAGTTATCCGCATCAGGTAGAGAACGATGAAAAGGATCAGTTCAATAATGAGGATGAAGAATTTTTGGAGGACGAAGACGAGGTCGACATGGAGGAGGAGGCAGAGGAGGAGAGGGAGGAGCAAGAGGTACAATACTCTGTTGCTGAAATGACAAAACCTGGGCAACGGTTAATCATAGCACAAGGAGGGGAAGGCGGGCTAGGGAATGCTTGTATTGGCAAGGGCGTGCGGCTGTGCAAAGCAAATAGACAAGAGGAGATAGCCCGTTTGAGTACCGGACAGCCAGGAACTGAGACCTGTCTTATCTTGGAGCTGAAGAGCATTGCTGATGTCGGCCTAGTTGGTCTGCCTAATGCCGGCAAGAGCACATTGCTGACCGCTCTCTCTAGGGCTCGTCCAGAGATAGCTGACTATGCATTCACCACACTGAGGCCCAATATTGGTAGCCTAACCTATGAGGACTACTTCTCGGTGAAAGTGGCTGATATACCCGGTCTGATCAAAGGCGCCCATGAGAACCGTGGCCTGGGCCATGCTTTCTTGAGGCACATAGAGCGCACCAAAGTTCTGGCCTACGTGCTTGACCTAGCAGCTACGCTCAATGGTAGGAAGGGTGTCCCACCATGGGAGCAACTGCATGATTTGGTTGTGGAGCTGGAGCATTACCAAGAGGGCTTGGCAAAGCGCCCATCATTGATTGTTGCGAACAAAATAGATGAAGAGGGTGCTGATGAAATGTACAAAGAACTGAAGAGGAGAGTTCAGGGCGTTCCAATATTTCCGGTATGTGCCATCTTGCAAGAGGGGGTGCCAGATCTGAGAGTTGGTCTAAGAGACGTTATGGATGCCTCAGATCCAGAGGGTATTGATTTGAGCAAAATTACTGTGGATTGAGGCTGCAATTTTCATTTAAGACATTGACGCAGTGGATAACTGTTTTGCAAAATTTCCCCCTCAGCACCACATGCTTACAGATGCAATGAAGATCTGTGTTGCAAATTTTTCTTTCCTTTTTCCTGTTATGTAGACATGTAGAATGAATGCACAATAGATCATCCAGAATGTTTCATAACCTGATTATATAACGTCAAAGGGGTTACCACTATCCTCCGATCTTTTCTGAAGAGCAGAAATAAAGAAAACTGCATTTGCACTTCGGAACAGCAAGTTTTTCATGTATTTATTGCCCTGCTAAACCAATAACTAGGTGTCCTTTAACCGGATGGTTTCGTGCTTTAGATAAAAATACTTGTTTGCCTTGCATTTCATGGAGCTGCTGGCTGGGATTAACTACAGCTTCTGCCGGGTTAAGGCAAGGAAGGCACGTAGCGATTCTGGGTCCCAACACGCCTCTCCATCTACATTGTACGGCCAAGATTGAGGAGGACGTAGACAAGTAGGGTAGGACCGTTGAAGGGGTAGATTTGCAAAATGAACCCTCGAACTAGTTGCTCTCTCTCCTTTTTCACCTCCTCGCCCTCCATTTGAGGACGCTAGCTCACGGCCGGAAGACGGCCGATCTCCGGCGAACAAAGCCCGAAAGCCGACGGTAGGGGCTCGGGGAGGCAGAGGATGCTTGGTTGGGAGGAGGCGAGCTCCGGCGAGCGGCGAGAGAAGGAATCGCAGCCAAGTCAAACCAAATGATCTGAAATCTGAATCCTCAGTTGCTAGTGACCGAGATCCTGCCTGACAAAGCCCTTCTACTCTTTTTCTGGGAAGGCATTGCAGGCTTTGCAGCTTGTTCGGTATCATGCACGATCCATCCAAGTGAGCAGGTTCTTCGACTTTTGCTACTTTTGCTGTTTGTTTTGTGAAATCCTGCACAAAAATCCAGATGAGTAGATGTCGCTTGACAAGGCCCGTCTAGCTCAGTTGGTAGAGCGCAAGGCTCTTAACCGGAAAAATTGCTCAACTATACAACAAAATTATTCAAATTACATAAATATACATGAAGAAAATTAAATCTCAGAAGTGACATGGCGGCCGCCCAGCTGCGGCCGCCACGTCGGCCCGGCGGGAGGCTGGCTGCCGCCACGCAGCGGGCAGCGGCGACCAGGTGTCGATGCGTCATTGCCGGGCGCTCGGCCAGCGTCGACCCGCTGTTTGCCGCCACAACCGCAGCGGCGGCCAGGTATCGCCAGCGACGGCGTCCGTCGCCTGCCGCTTCTGACGACCGCCTTTCGCCCTTTGCCTGGTTGCTTTGATTATTTTGCCCACTTCCCTGCTTTGGCTGGTTGCTTCGAATGGCAGCTTGCTTTGAATGCTTCGTACACGCATGCATGTGAGGAAAAAAGCAAGTGGTTGTTGGAGCGATGGCAAATGCCGTGGGGTGGCGGTAGCCCGCAGCTTGCATGGGGTGTGGCGGCCGCCACGCGGGACGGCGGGACCCGTGGTATTTTTGATAATTTAATTGATTGTTGTATATTTGTGCAATTTAGATTTATATATTGTATATTTCAGCTTTTTTTCCGCTCTTAACCTTGTGGTCGTGGGTTCGGGAAAAAATGCCTAAATATACAACATATAAATTCAAATTTCAGAAATATACAACAAAAAAATGAAATAGCAAAAATACCAGTGGTGCCCGCCGTGCCACGTGGCGGCCGCCACACCCCCTGGCGGCGACCACTGCCGCCACCACACCAGGTGTGTGGCTCGCCCAGACCGACACGTGTAATTTTTATTTTATTTGGTTTTTTTCTTTTCCGTTCAATTCCAAATTGAATAAAATAAACTGTCTGAAATTTCGAAAATTCATTTTCTTTTCCGTTCAATTCAAAATTGAATAAAATAAACTGTCTGCATTTTTGAAAAATCATTTGGATTACGAACTTTGTAAAATTTCGTAAAATCATGCTTATTAAGAGTATGCTTATTAATTAGGAAAAAAAATACTCCAGCGTATCACTTTAAATTTGGTAGAATGTTAGACTTTACGACTGTATATGACTTTACCGTCTGTTGTTCGCGTCCATATTCGAGCGGTTGGCTATGTCCGGAGGTGGAAAACGAAATATACCACTTGTAAATTAAAAATTGTAGTTATAATTGTCATTACAAAATTATCGGTACAGTGTACACAAATAATAATTATAACTACAATTCGAAAGCGTATACTCTACCGATAGACGGGGGTAGTATCTTTGTTGTATTTTAATGCTATACAACCCCCGGCTGAATAGATTATCTATATTACCGTCTCATATGAGCGGTTAGATTCATCAGCTAATTGACGGATGACACACTACATCTTACAATAGCATAGATGGCAGTTATTTATAGTATATCATTATATTATGTAAAAATAACTCATACAATAGATTATCTATAATACCGTATAGGACATTACCGTCTGTCATTCGCGTCCATATCCGAGCGGTTGGCTCCGTTAGGAGGTGGGAAAAACGGTTTTATATACAACATGTAAATAGCCGAATTTTTTTAGTTTTCTGGTTATTCGACCGGATCCGATTGAAATGCAAATACCGATAATTGTGTAATATTTTATTTGTACACTGTACCGATAGTTGTGTAATAATTTTTTTGAGACTTCCTGTAGTTTTGGTCAAAGATGGGCAGATAAATTACGTACGGCTTACGAATGGTAAACAACAGTGGCATATACCGGACTAAACCTAACATGCCTTAGGGAAAGGGAACAACAAGAAGGGCCCCTGGTCGTACATTTTACTGAGAGCAGCGAGGATATTTTCCCTTACGAAATCCTTCTGCTCCTGCCGCCGTGGCCATAGGTGCCCTCTCACGATTTCTCTACTTTTCGGCCTCCCTCTCCGCGGCATGGCGGCTGCCGTTCGGCCTCCCTACGTGCAAGCATCTGTTCCAGACGCGCTTGCGCTTCTCCCGATCCTGCTCACACCATCGCTTTGCTCCACCATAGCCCTCCGATGCGAGTACTCCCGATTCCGCATCCTTTCCATCTCCGGAGTTTGTTCCGCGTCGTAGAATCGGATGAACTCGCCTGATGGAGGCTGCAATTGGTCACATCACATGGTGTTAGACACATGCAGGTTCGATGCAACACAAAATGCGAGTATGAACATACCGGGCTTCTCCGCCAGCCGCATCCCCACTTTGGCTCGAGTCGTGGTTGCGGCAACTCCAGATTACCTCATACCGTGACGTGTATGAGTTGTCTATGGACTGCCGGAAGCGCAAGGATCCCGCATAGGCACATGGGGACCTCCGTGCCGTCGGGGATGGTTTGGACAACGCTGCCTTGGGGCGAGGAAACTCCATTGGTGCTTTGCTCGTTTGGTTTGGCGGGGATGGTTCTCTTTGTTGTATTGGAGGCGATCGTTCGGTTGATGCAATCTTTGGGAAGCCAGGAAGGGGTTAAATAGCCTGAATTGATAAAACGACAGACTTGAAGCAAGAACGAATCCGCGAGCATCGGATTCGCTGCGGCTCTGCTGTGCTTAGGCGACAAATGCATGCAGCTTTGTAGTCGCTAGGGAGGTGCGGTCGGGCTTTGGCGGCTATGCTTTGACATGACGACTAAGGCATTCTACGCCACGCATGCATTTGATGACATGATATATCCTGCCAGGCTTTGCGGCCAGTTGCTTTGACAGACGTCTCAGGCCAATGCAACGAAAGTTTGGATGATGACAACTTAATGGATAATTATAATAGTCGCGGAAAAATATGACAACTTAAGCATATTCGGCGGGCCGTGAAATATCACGTGTGAGTCCTTTTTTTCGGAAGAATGCAGCCCATTTGGTCTTGTGTATACTGACTACGATATTATGGAAAAATATTATAATTACAGCTTCCTTTGTATGTACTTTCGTATAGTTCAAAAGGGCTAAATATAATAGTCGCGGAAAAATATGACGACTTAAGCATATTCAAATTGTGAAATATCACGTGTGAGTCTATTTTTTAGGAATAATGCAGCTGATTTGCTCTTCTGTTTACTGACTACGATATTATGGAAAAATATTGTAATTACACCTGCCGTTGTATGTACTTTCGTATAGTTCAAAAGGGCTAAATATAACGGTCGCGGAAAATTGCATCTACTACGTCTTTATGAGTATTAAAATGGAATGAAGTTGTTAAATTAACTCTTCGTATGTTGTGTTGGTGTATCCGGTGTTGTGCCGTTTCGTATGGCTTGTAACGACAAAAGATATTAAAGGCGGAAAATACAACGTTGAAACATATAAGTTACGACATAACATCACAACACGGGAAAAACAACGTTGGAATACCGTACATCGCTAACGTACATGACGGGTACATGACTACTACATATTATTTGAACAACTCACGCACTCGGATTAGAACTTTCCGAGAATCATCACTATCTGCATCAATACCCTCCTCTTCTAAAAGCTGCCGTGATCGCGTTTGCCCTCGTCATCGATCTCGTAGTCACATGGAAGACAAAGTGCAGGTCTACACCTTCGGTGTCCTCCTCTTTGGCAACGAGCTTAGTGTCCTCTTGTCTTTGGTGTGGGGTTTGACTGCAGCAATTCGTTAGATTGTATGGCGACATGTTCGAGGCTACTAGCAATAGCTTCGATGTCGCGAACAAAGCCGTTGAATTCGTTGGCGCTTGAACTATTGCCAGGATCGAAGTTGTCTTTAGCAATTTTATTCAGGTCACCGCGATGCCATCTATTTCTTTGATTGTCCAGGCCCGACCTTTCTTGAGCCGCTCAGGATCCTTGTCCATCTACACATTGGAAGCAATTATATTTCAGCCTAGAAGAGTAGGATTCAAGCATAACTGAAATGTACTTGAACAAAAACATAAAAAGGAACAGATGGCACGAAAGCCCCAAGAACCCATCAATATCCATCGTACTTCACCGACCCAACAACACAACAATGTCACTCACCGTCGAAAATAAATTTCATAAATAATACCTTTGAAACACTCGCGTTGTGGGTTGAACTCGATCGCATAACTTCTTGAACTCACTCGCGATTGCCCGATAGAAATGCATGCGGCGTTGTAATTTATAGGAGGGCACAAGGGACAAACAAGACATTGGCGGCACATCGCCGCGGAGCGAGGGTCCAAGACAGGCAAGCGGCACGTGGGAGCGTTGCAATGCGCGGTGGGGCCTGGCTGTAGCCGGTGCATCAGGTACTGCGTCACGTGGAAGCGTTTGCAGCGCAATGGGAGGGGTATGGCCGAAGCAAAGCTGCAGCTCGAAGTGTCTGGTAGTGCCCATCCCCTCCGTTTGCGGCACATCAGCTTGCGAGGCGACGGCCAGGACAGGAAAGCGCATATTCGGCCGGCCGTAAAATATCACGTGTGAGTCCATTTTTTCGGAAGAATGCAGCTGATTTGCTCTTCACTATACGGACTACCGTATTATGGAAAAAAAATGTAATTACTTCTTCCGTTGTATGTACTTTCGTATAGTTGAAAAGGGCTAAATATAATAGTCGCGGAAAAATATGGCAACTTAAGCATATTCGGCCGGCCGTGAAATATCACGTGTGAGTCCATTTTTTCGGAAGAATGCAGTTGCTTTGCTCTTCTGTATACTGACTACGATATTATGGAAAAATATTGTAAGTACACCTTCCGTTGTATGTATTTTCGTATAGTCGAAAAGGGCTAATTATAAGGGTCGCGAACAGATATGACAACTTAAGCATATTCGGCCGGCCGTAAAATATCACGTGTGAGTCCATTTTGCCGGAAGAATGCAGCTGATTTGCTCATCTGTATACTGAGTACGATATTATGGAAAAATATTGTAATTACACCTTCCGTTCTATGTATTTTCGTATAGTTGAAAAGGGCTAATTATAAGGGTCGCGAACAAATATGACAACTTAAGCATATTCGGCCGGCCGTAAAATATCACGTGTGAGTCTATTTTTTCGGAAGAATGCAGCTGATTTGCTCTTCACTATACGGACCACCGTATTATGGGAAAAAATGTAATTACTTCTTCCGTTGTATGTACTTTCGTATAGTTGAAAAGGGCTAAATATAATAGTCGCGAAAAAATATGGCAACTTAAGCATATTCGGCCGGCCGTGAAATATCACGTGTGAGTCCATTTTTTCGGAAGAATGCAGCTGATTTGCTCTTCACTATACGGACTACCGTATTATGGAAAAATATTGTAATTACACATTCCGTTGTATGTATTTTCGTATAGTTGAAAAGGGCTAATTATAACGGTCGCGGAAAAATATGACAACTTAAGCATATTCGGCCCGCCGTGAAATATCACGTGTGAGTCTATTTTTTCGGAAGAATGCAGCTGATTTGCTCTTCTCTATACTGACTACGATATTATGGAAAAATATTGTAATTACACATTCCGTTGTATGTATTTTCGTATAGTTGAAAAGGGCTAATTATAAGGGTCGCGAACAAATATGGCAACTTAAGCATATTCGGCCGGCCGTGAAATATCACGTGTGAGTCTATTTTTTCGGAAGAATGCAGCTGATTTGCTCTTCTCTATACTGACTACGATATTATGGAAAAATATTGTAATTACACATTCCGTTGTATGTATTTTCGTATAGTTGAAAAGTGCTAATTATAACGGTCGCGGAAAAATATGACAACTTAAGCATATTCGGCCGGCCGTGAAATATCACGTGTGAGTCCATTTTTTCGGAAGAATGCAGCTGATTTGCTCTTCTCTATACTGACTACGATATTATGGAAAAATATCATCTTATGCCTGTAACTCTGTCACGTATGTCACGGACCAAATTGAACAGTCTGCAGTAACTCGCATTTTTGGAGGTCTTTATGTGCTGCAATCATTTTTTGCTCTACATGAAAGTTGTAGAGAATTCCAAGACGCAACTTTTTCATGTCGACAAGTTTTTTATTTGAGCAACATAAAAAATCAAAGAAAATCGGCAAGGTAAATGCATTTGCGTCGGACCAAAAATTGTTCGCGACGGACCCTTCTGTAATTCTCGATTTTGGAGATTTTCCCGTGCTCTAATCATTTTTTGGTCTACATGAAAGTTGTAGATAATTCCAAGATTCAACTTTTTCATGTTGACAAGTTTTTCATTTGAGCAATATAAAAAATCATAGATAATCGGAAAGGTAAGTGCATTTGCGCCGGACACGAAAAACTGTTCGCGACGGACCCTTCTGTAATTCACGATTTTGGAGGTCTTCCTATGCTCGAATAATTTTTTGATCTACATGAAAGTTGTAGAGAATTCCAAGACGCAACTTTTTCATGTTGACAAGTTTTTCATTTGAGCAATATAAAAAATCATAGATAATCGGAAAGGTAAGTGCATTTGCGCCGGACACCAAAAACTGTTCGCGACGGACCCTTCTGTAATTCACGATTTTGGAGGTCTTCCTGTGCTCGAATAATTTTTGGTCTACATGAAAGTTGTAGAGAATTCCAAGACGCAACTTTTCATGTTGACAAGTTTTTCATTTGAGCAACATAAAAAATCAAAAGAAATTTGACAAGTTTGAATGACATAGATTAAAGAAGTTAACATAAGTCTCATACAACACGATCTAGCTCGCAATTGCAGACAAAATTAAAACATTACATTGAAAGTAAAATAATACAATCGAACGGGTTGATCAATAACGGGTTCAACGGCCTTCTGGGTTAGTGTTCCCCCTTCCTCTTCCCCTGCGCGTCCCCCTACCACGACGTTCCTGGTTATCGTAGTCCGACGGTGTGAAATTTTTGGGCGCATGGGGGATACGTAGTCCAGCCGCCTGCGCTGGACCTAACCGTGCATCTCGCGTTTCAGCGTCGAATCGCCTGAGCTGGACTGCGTCTGACGACGCGTGTGGATGCCCCATGCAGCCATCGGCGGTCTGCATGGTACCACGATGCGCGTGAAATGCGTCAGAAGGCTGCCGCTCTGCGATTCGATCCACCGGCCTCCTCGGGTTCTTGGGGCGCGATTCCAACCCTAGGGATTGCAAACACGTCGTCGCGAGCAAATCAGTGAATGTAGCCCCGGATCCCATAAGGTCATCGTCGCCCTCGACACGTCCTCCCATGTTTGTTGATCTTTGGGCGGGGTACTAAAAGACTCTGCGGCAATGATGGGGACGGTGACATGTTGATGTGTACTCCTCCTTGAACGTTTGCCCCAAAGCACCTATTTCAACGCACCGCCTTCATGGCCCCGGCCGCTCTCATGGCTCGGGACCGGGAGGAAGTCGATGCTCTGGTGGGTCTTCTTTGCCGCCGAGGAGGCACAGGCGTTGCACGTCTATCCATGGACATGCTCCTCATCGGGGGCTCGGTGCGGCGGCGCCTCGTGCAGTACATCCTCGTAATCACGTTGGGTAGACGGTCTATGGCCACCAACATCTCTCGACCGCATTTCTTATCACGGTGGCCCGTCTTGGCGAAGAAGGTTCCGTAAAGGATTGCTTGATTGACGTTGCTGCTCCTGTGACTGCGTGAGGATCTCGTCCGCCTGGTCATGCATGTACTCCGCCTCACGCCTCTGCAAATTAACACGTATCGAATGTTTAATTGGGTATATCCCCCGTTTTTAATATGTGATAGGTGCGATCCGTACCAGTGTGCATGCGCTCTGCGTACTCCTCAGCATAGCCATGTTGCACTGGCATCGCCACACCCCTGTCTAGGAGCACCGCCCGTGTGCGAGGTCTGTACCAGTCAAGGTACCCAAGTGTGTCCGTCTCGTGGGCTGCGCCTGATGGGTTCCAGACGTCCTCAGTGGCCATCGAGTTCCACCTCTCAATATGCCGGCTATTCCGTGCGACCCAGTTGTAGTTGTGCCCCGATGTACTCCTCCTGCGGATGAATCCAACACGTTATTAATGGTTTCCACAGTAAGCATGAAAGTAATGTGACATGTAGCGACATACCCATGGGAGCTTTCGGAGTCTGTCGGAGGCGGTGGAGGGAAAGACTGCCGGTACCCAAATTGGCGCTGAACGCGCTCCGGAGAGTATGGCTCAACGGCACTCATGCACAGGAGGAAGCATTTCGTCATCCAATAATGAGGCTCCCCGTGCCTGATTGGAGATACGGCCTCCCGACGCAACCTCCTCCGGCCTGGGTGGAAAAGGGATCCCACGTGACCTGCGCTGATGTCAGGAAGTCTAGGTCCCCCACGAGACGAGGGTAGGAGCCACGGTCTGATTCCTGGGCCCATCGGAGTCTGGCATGCATCCATTTGTAACCCAAGGTTGGCCTTGCGAGTGGATGCACGTTAGCTTCATCGATGGGCACTGGGTAGTACCGCTTTGACACTCTTGGTCGCGCTATGGGTAGGTACGACCAGGACCACAACTGTAGAAGCAGGGGGCAACCTCCCATTATTGAAGTTGGCTGTGACCGGCGGCAGGCCGCACACATCTCGCGATATGTGTCTGCGAGAGGCCGAGCCTCACAAGTAGAAGTCGGTGCTGCATCTTCTACTTTGCTCGGCTAATTCGGCGACCCAAACTAGGTGGGGGCAACGGAATCACCATTTCCGTTTGTAAATAAAATTCCTGCAAGGAGGAAATAGAGGTACACCTCGAAATGCCTATTTATCGACTGTGGTCGGCGTTTTGAGACATGGTCCACCTCCGGAGACTGTCGAGCCATGTGAAAGAGACTCCCTGATCACAGGTCCCCGTGTACGTTGTGCCAAACCTGCATCGAAGAAAATCACATGTTAGCAAATCACATTAGCTCCCAGATAAGTGTGGTCGGTGTGCTTTCACAATTATTACCTTTCCTCTACATAGTTCTTCCATGCCTCTTTGGAGGGCTTGCGCACTACGAGGGGTTTCTGGGAAAGTGGAAGGCCAAATAACATGGCGACATCTTTGAGGGTCACCGTCATCTCGCCGAAGGAGGTGGAAAGTATGCGTCTCGGACGCCATCTGTCGACCAACGGTGATAAGGGCCCCGGCCCAGCCTAGGCATCGGGGTCCACGGCCCTTCCTTCGCCGTAGGCTCCACGCACCATAAATGCGAAGCTAACAGGCCCGTCCGTCCCAGGCCGTATATGAACCGAGGGTCCAATCTCTTAATGTTACGGAGCCACGCATGCGGAGAGTGTTAAGCTGCAAGGACAAAGCAAGTAAACGTCGAGCATAACGAAAGGTGCGTGACGCTTGCGATGCGTTACGACGATGTAGTAATGACGTTACCGTCTGGCGGAGGCCCACTTCCGCCCTGTGGTCGTCATCATACGCCGATCGCAATGACTGCGGCAACTCCATCACAAGCCTGCATAATCTCCAGGAATGAAACAATGAAATACAAAAAATAACATCGAAGAAATTACAAAACCACTGTACATACCCAAAGAAATTTAGGTTCATAAATTACATAACTGAAATTTCACGAAGAGAATGCAAAAGGAAGGTAGTAAGAAGATGTTGCATGTCTAATGCGTATAGTTGAAATATTACATTGGACAACATCACCCTCTGTTTGGGCAGCCTCTACGGTCATGCCCTGTCTGCCTGCAGATGCGACAACGCCGAAGGCCATCGTCTCGCTGAGATGCATCCATGTCACCCTCAAACCGCGCGGGCAGCAGTCTACGGCGTATCGCGCCTTAGTGTGGGGTACGGGAGCCACGTAGGGGGTTCGGAGGTCTTGTAGTTCGTGCCGATGTTGAACGGTTCGAAATGCCCCGCCCATGTTGCTCTAACGGCATCCATACGGTAGTACGGTGTGACATATTGTGTGCCGTCGTTGTCCCCCATATCACGGCACGCTGCTCGCACGCGGCGTGGGGATGTGCTCTAGGCGAGGCTTGTTGCATGAGCAGGTCGCCTCATACAGCCGAGCTGGCATCTACGGTTTGTGTCCCCGCGGAGTATCGAACGGTGCTTGCGCTTGCACTCGACGAGAAAAATGTTACGCGAGGGTCCATCATGCGCGTCGCGGTGGAATTGAGCTTTACGCCTCACGGCGCAACAAAGCCTCGACACGGGGAGCGAAGGTTGAGCCGCAGTTGTACGCCGCCCTTTGGCGATCAACAAAGTATTTCGCGGTCCTAAAAAATGTCAGCTCAATGATTGGGCAAATGGGTAGGCAACGAGCCCCCCGCAGCACATTGTTGTACGACTCGGCAAAGTTAAATGCGTCATGATGGAGTATCTGCAGAAGAGAAGCATACCGCTTAGGTGCAAAATAGTGCTGTCAAATGATGTGGTACCGTACTAGAGAGGGCATTATCTTACCGAGCACCGTTCGTATCGTGCGCCCAGGCCCATCTCTCAGCGGGTTTACGAGCTATCCATTGAGCGAATGTCATCTTGCGCCGTACGGAGACCTCCGAGCCACCAATTACCTGTGGCCTCCATGGTCTCTTCCGCCACGATTCCTTTGAGCGCTCGTTAATTTGGTTAAATATCGTATCGAACTTGCGATTGGTTTTGCATGCATAGGGTTTTGAATAGCTTCACCATGTTCTTGTTCACGCACATGGTGTACGAGTTCGCCTCAGGTGGCGCATGCACCATCTACGCTGGACGCCTCTACAGCAAGGGCAATCTTCATCTTCCGCCATTCTATCGAGGGCGTTCAGCGATACTGCATTACGGTCCGACACGACGCGCACACCCGGCCCTATCCCGCACCACACGGGTCTTCACCAGGGGCGGGAACGATGCCGGTATCGTTGCTTTCGCTCGACCACGGCGAACGCCCGGTAGTAGCCGGTTGTTTGCATCGGCGACTATGGCGGTAAGAAGGGTGCCATTATCTTGGCGGATAGAAATGTTCCATCCACGCATATAACAGGCGGCCGATTCTTTGAATGCCGTGATGCATGGACCGAACGCCCGAACACCCTGAGGAGGTAGTAGTGTTCGGAGGCGATCGTTCCATCGGGAAGCCGCAGGGTTCAACAAAGCAATAGCATATTTGGAGCCTGGTTTGTTGCGACTATCCGCCTCGAGGGCGTGGAGCCCAATTGAATGACTCCATAAAACTACCAAACATCATTTTCAAAGCCATCTCGCTTTGCTCGCCAAGCTTGTAGGTAGGTTATGGACATCCCTGTCTGCTACGCATCTCGGCAATTATGGTTGCGGGCCTGAGACCAAGGTCGGCCTTCAAAGACGTCTAACAGGATTTCCGCGATGAATCTTGATTTCACCACGCCGCTTGTGTTCGAACAAGCGCCTGCGTATGTGTGCGGTGTGTACCGCCGTATAATGAAATGGTCACGATGTTTAGGCGCCGAGCACGAACATAGTATCCGCCTTCGCCCTTTCTTACATGTAAGCTCGAAGCAAGTCTTGTCCGAGCGATGCACGCGGTGGTCACGCCGGGTCACCACAGCGTAATTAGTGCAGAAGTGCATCGCTTCGTCCTTTGTGGCGAACTCCTGGTCGAGTTCTATGTCGCTATGGTCTTGCCCACGCTTAGAAATATCCTCCAAGCGGGCCAGAACACAGTCGACCGGGTTCAGCAAGTGCAAAAATGCGATTGCTGGCCCCGGGTCCTCATCTTCGTCAGGACCATCACCGTAAGTAGGGTCAGGGTCATCCCCTAGAGCATCCGCATCCACCTCAGGGACGGGCGCATCCGTCTCGCCAGTCCCTGCCAAGCCCCCTTGACCGGGGACTTGCGGCGAGCTCATGGCAATTTCCTCTTCGGGCTCGGGTTGTTCGTCCGCATTGACCCCCATGTCCTCCTCCTGGGCTCGGCTCGTCCCTGCCTCCCCAGCGGGGGTGCGAGGGACCAGCTTCACGTAAACACCTAGTGCGAACCCTTCCTGTGCGGCCTTCTCCATGTAGAACTGCCAGGCACTCGTTCTACGGAGCTCGAATAGGCTGTACACATAAAGCAAGCTATTTGGCACTACATGGGGCCTAACCCCATCTACCACGAGCTTGTACAATGTACGGTCAACACTAAGAGCGCGTGCAGCCGCTCTTGCTACTGTGCGCAACTCTATCGGTGGATTTACAGTTGTCTCTATGTGTGCGCAATTATGCATGCTGACAAATGGGCCCTGCAAATTTGCGGGCTCCCCCCCGTGCCATATATGAAGCGGAATCGCCATCGAGGACTGTAGCATTACATAATTGTAGTCATCAATAATTGCACACACGCACCGCTAACATATTTAAACATATTGGCATTACTCAAATTTTAATTACAAAAGAATAAATGTTATGGTTACGTACAGTTAAAATGTATGCCAACATATAATTATATATATGTTATATAATATACTATCACAAGACATATGCAGTTTATGAAATCCTAAAACCGCATTCCACACTCTTGATATCATGTAAAATACTACTACACATAAAGGCATTGTATACTTTACATTTCAGGTTCGTACGAACTAAGTAAAACAAATATACGTAGCTAACAAATTAATTGGCTGTTTTTTTGATCTTTTTGTGCGCATGTATTTCTAGGTGATACGATTAATTCGCAATTTTTATGGAATGCGGGGATTTATCTACCAGGTTCGCAATATATGGTGTTCACTCGGAGAAACGCATGCATGCATACATACATTTCATCATAACAACATAATTTTGGTAAAAGTGTGCTAGCAGCATGATATAACGGGAGATGCTTGCCTTGCTCTGAGTTTTCTGGAACGGCGTCGAGGTCAACGTGTGCGGTCTCTGCAGTGTCGGTACCTACACGAAGCAAAAACAACAATACGAAGTCCAATAAGTAATAAGGGAAAATAGCTTACAATGGTGCGGAACTTCGGCCCACCAATATTTAAGTCGGATTAAGTGGATACTTTGGTTCGAGTTGTAAAGTTCAGAAAGGAGGTCAACTCCTTTCGGGTCCAAGTAGATATTACGTCCAAAAAAACAGTACTTCGCTGCAGCGAATCATCATGCGAAATAAATACAGTGCAACGTTCGAGCATAAGCTCGGCAGAGGGTCCTGACCTCTGCAGAGACTCCTTTCGGGTCAAAAAAATTAAGTCAGATTAAGCAACAACTTTGGTTCGAGTTATTAGGTTCAGAAAGGAGGTCAACTCCTTTCGGGTCCAAGTAATGATTACGTCCAAAAATAAATACAACAATACGAAGTCGAATAAGTAATAAGGCAAAATGACTTAACACAATCCAGAACTTCGTGCCACCAATATTTAAGTCGGATTAAGCAGCAACTTTGGTTCGAGTAATTAAGTTCAGAAAGGAGGTCAACTCCTTTCGGGTCCAAGTTGTGATTACGTCAAAAAAAAAACACAGTCTTATGCTTAAGGTGACGATCGTGTGAAATACAGACAGGCCGATGGTCATCGGAGGGTCCAGCCCCCCCAGACAGCACAAGGTTGTTAATTCATGTAATATCCTTACTTACGTAAACATTTTTAGGTGTCACGGTTAATTCACATTCTCCGCACATAATATCACATAGATTACTGCTACACACATAATATCATAATAGCATTGTACTAATGTTTCCTAATACCGTCGTAACATTTCACTATAGCATAACACTACACTGTCGTCAACAATAATAAATTGCACAAACGTAAATACGGCAATCTAACCTAACAAGTTGGTCACTAAAACTGCACTGACCAAAACATACTACTATTTATGAAGACTTGTAACTAACCTTCTCCAAGTAGTACAGAAGATCAAAAAAACTCGAGCTTTGACCCAATAAATGTTCGTCAAAAATACCTGCAAGATACAAATCATGTATGAAATAAACAAAAAATTTTAAACTTTGTGAAAAAATAAACAAACCACACAATATTATAGTAGGTCACCATATTTAGGGTGTTAATTGAATGTAACACATGCGTACATACATTTCTTCATAACAACTTAATCTGGCTAAGCTAGTGGTATGAACATGATTGAAGGAGGTGCTTGCCTTGCTATGAGTTTTCTGGTCGTAGAGGTCGGCGTGCGCTATCTGCAAGGTCGGTATCTACACGAAGCAAAAACCACAATAAGAAGCGAAATATGTAATAAGGCAAAATAACTTACCAATGTCCAGAAGCCCGCGCCACCCATATTTAAGTCGGATTATGCGGCTACTTTCGTTCGAGTTGTAAAGTTCAGAAAGGAGCTCAACTCCTTTCGGGTCCAAGTCGTGCTTACGTCCACAAATAATATGATCCTTCGCTCAAGCGAATAATCGTTGGAGTGGAAGCTCGCTTGAGTCCCGACCTCTGGGGATACTCATACACCCATCTTTATGCAAGAATATTTAATTCAACTTTTTACTCCGTTTGAATATTTCTACGAACATAGATATTTCTAGTTGCTACGATTAATTACTAGTTTATATGGAATGTGGGTATATATCTACTAGATTCAAAATATACGGTGAGCATACATAAATTGCTAGTTTATATGAAATGTGGTATGAACATGACTAAAGGAGGTGCTTGCCTTCCTTCCCGAATAGCGTCGAGGTCGCCGTGTGCACTCTCTACAATGTCGGTATCTACACGAAGCAAAAACAACAATATGAAGTCAAAGAAGTAGTAAGGGAAAATAAATATCACGAATGGATTCCAACAAACTATAACCACCGACTAATTAATCTACTGTTTTTGCGCTCTCGGTTTGTTGGCCTTGCCTTCAAGCTCTCAAAGCAAGCACCGCAAAAAGAGTCGCTATGCTCTCAAACTCTTCTTTCACACTCTGCTCTGTAAGGAGAGTAACCCATCCATCCATACATTTCATCAAAAGAACATAAGCAAGGTCAAAGCGTGGTATTCACATGAAAGAAGGGGAAGTGCTTGCCTTGCTCTTAGTTTTCTTGAATGGCGTCGAGGTCGACGTATGCGGTCTCTGCAGTGTCGCTACCTACACGAGAAAAAGACAACAATACAAAGTCACATAAGTAATAAGGCAAAAAAAGCTACTTAGATTCAAGTTGTAAAGTTCAGAAAGGAGTTCACCTCCTTTCGGGTCCAAGTAGTGATTATGTCAAAAAATAAGAACAGTCCTTCGCTCAAGCGAATAATCGTGCTTAATAAATACAGTCCAACGTTCGAGTGCAAGCTCCACAGAGGGTCCTGACCTCTGGAGGAACTAGAGTCCCGAAGGATGGTGTTTGCTTTCACATGTTGTATATTTTTGAAATTTTCTATTACACTTTGTATATTTCGGCATTTTTTCAGTTCACAATATAGGGTATTTATTGAGAGTAACGCATCAATACATACATTTGTTCAAAACAACATAACCTACGAAAAATTATGGTATGAACATGATTGAAGGAGGTGCTTGCCTTGCTCCGAGTTTTCGGGAACGTCGTCGGTACCTACACGACGCAAAAACAACAACATGAAGTCAAAGAAGTAGAAAGGCAAAATGATTGAACTATGCGATAATTTCAAAAAACTATAACCACCGACTAATTAATCTTCTGTTTTCGCGCTCTCGATCTGTTGGCCTTGCCTTCAAGCTCCCAAAACATCCACTACAATACAATCTCCTCTCACTCTCTTCCCTCACACTCTGCTCTCGCACACAGCAAGGAGGAGAGCGACGCAGCACCTCCATTTATAGGCTCAAAGGTCATTACTGTTACGTTTACATTAATCAAGATCATGTTACGCATAATCGTGTCATTTAATTTTAATTACGTTGATTAGAACCAAAATTAGCCGTAATCTGTATTTTATGCGGCATTGGATACCAAATGGATTTGACTTGACGTGACAAGTCCTGCTATTGCAACCACCCTTCACTGTTTCTCCCACATGCATGCAACTTTCGGTGGCTAAAGCATCCAGGTAAAGGACCTCCATTTCGCCTGCTTGCTCCAAGGAAAATAACAGAGTGACACGCTGCAGGGGGGCCGGCGGGCGACGGGGTGGCACCTGGCTGCCGCCACCCCATACGGCGGCAGCCAGGCCGACACGACGGGACGGGGCCAGCGACGGACGGGGGCCAGCGGGGGCGCGTGGAGCCACCTGCCGCCGTCCCCTGGCGGCAGCGAGGTGGGACGGGGGAGAGAGAGGGCGTTGGCGTGCTTTGCCACGTGGCTCTGCGCCGTCCGTGGCGGCAGCCACGGCTGACGCCGTGCCGACCGGCGGCCGCCGCCCCGCATGGCGGCCTCAGTGTTATTTTTGAAAAAAAATTTATATGTTGTGTAGTTTTGAAATTTAGTATTACATGTTGTATATTTGAGCCATTTTTCCCGTGGGTTCGAGCCCCACGGTGGGCGATTCCTTTTTTTTGCAGAGAAGACGTCGAGCAGATTCGAGCTAGGCGCAAGGACAGAGTAATAGTTTCAGATCCATTCGGTTTTAACAATCGTTTACAGTGTTTTCAAGCTAAGATGCATAGGAAAAAAAATTATTTTTGAAACAAGAATTCGTAGCAAAAATAAGCATACTTGTAGATCACGCATTCTCTATCATAGAGCTTATCTACTTCTCAATCCTCGTTAGTTTTCCACGCATAGGACAAGTAGATAGCTAAGGAATTGACATAATCTTTGTTAATGCAATGCGCTAACATATTTAATGTCCAGTATCGAAATAAAAAAAACCTCATTCTAGATTCTTGACGTGCTGGATGTGATGTTTTATTGTTGTCTCAGTCAGAACAACTAAACAGACAAGTTTGTAATCAAGCCTATTGATAAATGTTACAAGAAAGATTTCCTGTATAGCAGTCTCGATAATTACCATTTGTCGGTAATTTAATGTTGTGGTTCGTATGTGCTCTGCTTGAAACAAACATTGTGCCTAAGAACCGAAAAAATAATTGGTTGGCAGTACAAATATATATTGATAGAAACGAGAGTCCAGAAGTTAACATGAATAATAATAATTTGATTAGAGTTATGAATACTCAATCAAGACTACATCAACGAACATATTACATTCAATTTTTCTATAATTCCACTGTCATTGGCTTATCAATTACAGCTCATACCTTTCAAAAGTACACCTCATACTTACAAAATGACAAGTATAGCATGTAAGGTTACAGAGGAGGCTAAGAAAATGCGAAGAAAGTTATACTTGTCATCATAACACTTTCTTGCTACCACAAATGTACAAATATTTCTATGTTTCTTTATGTCGTTAGTACAGATTACACTTGGTTTACAATGCGTAAATGGATACCGAATAAAATCTTTTTTTTTGGTCTGAAAGCTACTTGCTTTGAGGCAAAAGAAATGGTAAGAAGGAACAACAACGAAGGCCCATTTCTTGCTGGCTGGCAGCTGCAAAAGTCATAGATATAAAATGACGTAAAATACTGTTCTCTTAGGAGGTCTTATATCTTAATTAACTTGGTTGGTGTAATCGGAAGAAGGGAGGAGAAGCAACCACACATTGTTACTTTAGGAGAAATTTATCAACCGCATTTAACACAAACGTACTGAGCTCTATTCAGAAAATTCGTAAAGTAAAGGAGCTCCATGGGTTGGATTTGTTGTCCTGCCAAGGCAGGTACAATAACATCACGACGCAAATATCGCGATTAGCGAGACATATCGAGCGGTTATCGCTAAATATTGAGCGAAAATCGCTAAAAAAAAATCAACCTACGAGAAAGTTCGTTTGGTCGGCTGATTTTCGAGGCAAATATCGTGATTATCTACCAAATATCGAGTGAAAATTGTTGATTCTTGAAACTATATGATTTTTTTAATGATTTTTGGCTCGATTTTTGTGATTATCGAAAATAACTGCTCATTCAAAAATCACGAAAATATTTTCCCCTCTCCGCTTGAATAGCCAGGCCAGCGGAGTCCAGCTTGGGCATGCGCGCATGCCGAGCCCAACTTGGTTGGCCGCCCCGTTATGAGAGAAGTCTATCTTCAGTTTGTCAGAATGTGACAATTCAACACTATTTAATATCTCCAGGAATTTATTCCGTAAGGTTAACTGATTAAGTTTGATGGAAGAGCTCCCCTTGTTCTCTATTTTCTTTATGTCTCGATCTCTCTCCTTGTATCCGACCCATTTGCACCTCTAACTATACTACTATCGTACGTTGAAATAATTATGACTTGAAGCTAATGTTGTAAGGTTAATGCTTCATTCTTTCTTTTACGTACACAATTATGTATTATACTACTATCCAATTATGATATCCGTTCCCGATCCGAATCCGTCAGGTATCCGCTCCGTATCCGAATCCCGAATAATCCGAATTCGTATCCGTATCCGGGACATCCATATCCGACTCTAAATCCGGAAAAAAAATATGGGTTAGGATACGGGACAAGCAATATCCGCCTGTATCCGACCCGGTTTCACCCCTAGTTTAAGGTTTGGTTTATTGAGTCGTTCCTTTGAGCTTTGCTGAGAACCTTTACCACAGTAATACCTGCATTCACCATCACTGGGGATACAGTAACATCTGTGTGGCCAATGATAACATTATCAAATCGCTTTCGCTCTCAAGGTAAAAAAAAAACACTTTCGCTCTCGAAAGTTAATTAATCATCGGGAATGTCCATTAATTGGAAGAGCGAACACTCCTAGAGACTATAATTCCAGACAGCCTATAGCATCGTGACAGGCGACAACGTCGTCCTGTTCCTGTACACTTGTTTGCCTTGATTCAGTTCAGTCCTATAAAAAGCGGTGCAGGAGTCGACTTTATGCATTGTGCTCATCGTCTCAAAGCTCTTCTTCTCTGCTTTCATCTCGAGCAGTTTGAGCTTAATTACAGAGAGGCAGCTTGCGACAAGATGTCTTGCAGTTGTGGATCAGGCTGCAGCTGCGGCTCAAGCTGCAAGTGCGGGTGTGTATGCTTGTTTGTTTCAGAAGTGAGTCACCAGTGAAGAATTTAATTTCTTGTGCTAATTCATTTGATTTCGCCGGTTGCAGAAAGATGTACCCTGACTTGGAAGAGAAGAGCAGCAGCACCCAGACCACCGTCGTCCTCGGCGTTGCGCCGGAGAAGGCGCAGGTCGAGAAGGCCGCCGAGTCCGGTGAGACCGCCCATGGCTGCAGCTGCGGCTCCAACTGCAAGTGCAACCCTTGCAATTGCTAATTAAGATCGAACTTGGTGAATAAGGCACGTCTATGATCTAGCTAGCTATCATCTGTGTGACAGTGTGATAATAAGGAGGCCAGTATGGCTCCAGTATGCATGCATGCATGTGGTGTGGTTTCTTAATTACCTCTTGGTTCCATGAGCTGCTATGTAATTCTCTGTCTTTGTGTGCTTGCATGCCTCATGCCTGTGTGTCTGTGTGACGATCCATCCGGAGTGAATATATAAGACTGGTTTGTCCAAGTTTGTTTGCACTTTGCACTGTATACTCACTCAGTATATTTCTTCACTCGCGTGTTCGCTTGCAATTAAGCTTGTGAGTTCTCTAATTGACGAACATTTATTCTCCTTGGTTTATTACACCTGTAGTTTGTCTGCGAAGCTCATGTCACGATGTATTAAGGCTGACAAATATATGTTTGTTTGTTTGTATGTATGACAGGGGAAACAGTTGATGGTGGAGATTGATGAATCCAAAAGAATGTGCGTGTTGTAGATAGCTATGTCTATGTGATAGGGGATCTTTAGGTCCATTTGAACCACACGAAATATTTCGGCCCGCAGCAAACTAAAGAAATTTTCGGCCCATTAAGGCTCACAATAGAGAAGTTTAGAATTCCGGTGCCTTATTCGGCCCATTCAGACCCAAATGAACATAGATCCAGATGAAAGCCTGTTTGGGTTGGAAATGACCACTCTTTTGGTCCATACCGATCGCTCTCATCCAATTTCAGTTAAACATGGATGGCACATACTTTACAGGGGAATATGGAATACTAGGTATATGAACGCGGCGGCACGCCGCGTAACACAAAATATATAATTAATTTAGCCATGCTAAAAATGAGTGAGTAAATATGTAATTAATTTAGCAATGCTAAAAATGAGTGAGTAAATAAGGATGCTTATTTTTATGGCCGCATTGGTTTTCCGATAGCTGATCTCCAATATAGTTAGCAATCTCGGAAAAGGAAAATGTGATATGGTAGTGCGAGAGCTATGGAAATAAGCCAGTTTTCTGTAAAGCAATAAACATAGGCAGAATCCAAGGTCAAGCAATGCTTAAACTTGTTTTGGAATGAAGTTTTAGTAAGTATGAAATTCTATAATGCAAAGCAGCATGTAGCACAGTATTGTAAAGCGATATGATGTATGAGATGGTAGTGTCAGAAAGCAGTAGCGCTGAGGATAGAATCTATAAAGAGCAAGCTATATCCGTATATATGTTCTCCTTAATACTGTGTTGTAGAGCTGTCTATGCATAGAAAGGAACCATTCTTATAAGGGTAGGATGTTCTTCACCAATAATTTAAAATGATACTAACACTGGTTGTAGCTTCTTGCTATATTTGAAAAAGAAATAATAAAGGAGTTAGCATAAATTGATCATGAATATCAGAAAAGCCCACATCTTGAAGAATTACACCTGGGTCCTCGAGTAGAACAGTACGTTCTAAACAGCAACAGTGAGGCAAAGAGATCGCATGGAGTTACCAATTCGAGAGAAGCTTCTTTCATAATAGTAGGCATAACAAATATCTTTCATGGATAATGTTTATGGTGCGATTGGCAATAATACAGTAAAAAAAAAGCAACTATTTTCTGATATATATATTTTGTGAAGAGAATGCATGCATATGTCAAGAATAAGAACATTCACACAACATTGAAATCACATTTTGGATGCGTAACATGAACATTTGAACTCTTTGGCATAGGAGCTTCCACAATAGACTACATTAATTAGGTAATGTGAAATGACATGTACACCTTCTCTTGTAGCATCTGTAAATAAATACATGTGTCCATGATGGTGTTCAACAATGCAATGAACCTGCGAGTCACGTTACCATAGCAGTGTTATTCTAGACAGAGGGTCAAAAGCCTTTATTAAATATACACGGAAAAGGATAACCTTGAAATGAGCAGTGAAGAAAGGACCAAATAACAACAATACAGATATGGCGCACAAGAAACAATACCTTCGAATGGTTTTCTGGAAATATATTTAACGTCATAAATCGAAAATCCTTGGTACATCTGACATTTAAATAAATATTTTCATCAGGTTGTACCATATTAAACAAAATAGCTAATTAGATTGAAGAAAGGAAGGTGCGAGACTGACCAAGATGGCAGGAAGTGTGGGGGAAGAACAAACTAAAGAATTCCATTCGTATCACTGCATGGACCTGTAAGTCTGAAGGTGCAGAACTCATTAGAATTGACAATCAAAATGAACACCATCAATGCTTATTTGTACTATGATTGCTTATATTTCCAAAAGGAAGGGGTAGGACAAAAAGGTGATAAAAATGAAAGCGATAGCACACCTGAAAATATGTTGTAGCTTTTATGTTGAAGCCAGTTAGTAGGACGTGCGGTGTAGGCAATACAGGAAATACCAAACGAAAATATAAAATTCATGAAGATCAACAACTAACCGAGCGGTTAATCTATCATTAGATTATTCTAAACCAGGCCAGTAATGTAGCAAACAATAAAATAATGAGTAGTCAAACTAATTTGCCAATAACGCAAAGAGATGGGTGAAGTTACTAAGTTGGGCATGCGGTCATCGCTTGGTAGCCAGATCCTTTTACTCAGAGATAACAGCATCGGGTGAAAGAAAATAGGCACAAAATAATCATTTTGTGGAAATATAAATTATATTGTCCCAACAATCCTGTGGAAACTCTGTGTGCATAGCGCACTTGAATCTGTAATCATAAAGCAAGAGAAGAGCAAAACTGATTACAGCTATTTGAAATAGGAAGCAAAATGAGCAGAGGATGATTAGCAGCACAAACCGTCAAGATATCCTGGACATACCTTTCATGATTTAAAACTCCCAAACTTGCTGAGGTCAGAACTGTTATAACAAATGGCTCATGCTTTTTAGGTGCCAGAGCATGCAAATATCTTGTATTTCCTACACATGAGCGTAATCTGAAATCATTAATAAATCATCATGATGAATACATATCTTGAGAACTAAGAAGCGATTAATAGCATAATTATCATCAACGAAATCAAGTGAAATAGTACTTTGAGGCAAATCTGAAGCAACCTCTTTACCGAGCCTACCAGACATCCTGAGAAGGATCACTAAACTGTATGGCACAGCTGTGACTACTCCGATAGAGCTGCACAATTATGCGCAAAAAGGAAGAACTATCAGACCTGAAATCAATGACTCGACGGTCTCTCACCCATCCTTGGTAGTCTCTTTCCATATTTTTCCAAATCCTGAAGCAGAACAAATTAATTTAATGCCAAAAGGGCAGGTACAAACAGTAAATCAAGGATGTAAAAAATACCATAAACTCTGTCCTCAAAGGATCGGCAATACATGTTCTATGCTAAAGCTGATGGTTCTTGGACTCATATAAGCTTTGCTGTGATCCCCAAAACTGAATCCGGAGAAAGTTAAAAAAAAGTTTTTGTTACCCCAAAAAAGGCTGAAACACCAATGTGTTAACTACCATTTTCTTACTTGTCAAATAATATTATCGATGAGCATGTACTCCGATGAAAGAATAAATAAGAGGTGCCCAAAATAAGCGTAAATAAACAGCAAGGCAAAATTAACAGTATGTAGTACCCCAGGACATCAGCCCTGGGCATCAGACACACATTCATATTAAAGAGCACTAAACTCTTGTAATGACTAATATCAACTAAGATACCTGAACATGAATGCAATACCCCCTATATCCTATATATTAGTCGTTTTAGAAACTGCGCTGTGGAAACCTTTGCGATTGTCACTACTAATATATATTACTTCATGAACTACCAGGTCAAAAAATAACCACAATATAAGATTCGAACCTTTTCTTTGCACAAATAAGTCAGGAGAGTTTCCAAATGGAAGCAAAGTACTAAAGCTTTCCCACTCTCTTGGACAACCGCAAAAAAGACAATCTATCAGATACATCAGTTTTTTGGATCCCAAATCGCAAGAACAACTGCTATTGCTGCTGCAGATAAGCAAATAAAAATGTAAGAACAGAAATGTAAGCATAGTCATGATAAAAGATGCGAAAATTTGAACCCTCGACTGAAACCAAATAGATCGCCGGGTCAGCATAGGGGGTTTCAGGGCTACACGTGGTGGTTTGGACCTCGGTCTCGCAGCCGTCGGAGAGGGCAAAGAGATCTCCAGAGACGCCGGCGTTCTTGTTGAGCATCCTCGCGAGCGCTCGGTTGGACCGGCTGCCGACGAACATAGTGTAGGTGCCACTGAGGATGGTGTAGGTGCCACCGAGGCCATAGAAGCGGCGGCCGGAGGCGACGGTGTAGACCTACCATAGATGGACACCGAGGCCGAGGCTCGATGGGCAGAGGGGAAGGAGGCTGAGGCCGACGCCCTCGCTGTCATCGTCGGCGGTGGCGTGGTTGGGGGTCTGGCGCGGAGATGGTGGGGACGGGAGCGGAGCCGCAGGTAATAGACACGGGATGGCGGCGAGGGCGGGGCGGCGACGAGGGCGAGGACGGCGCGGTCGGTGAGGCGTAGGAGGGCCTCTGTGAGAGCGTAAATCGCGAGAGCACGGAAGCTCAACCGGTGCCGGCGCTGGAGCCGCAGCGAAGCAGCGTACAAACGGACGACACGACGCCGAGGCCAGCCGGGCGGAGCGAGACGAAACCCAACAAGACAACCAATGGAGCACCGACACGTGGACGCCTCCGGAGATGAGGAAACCTCCGGATTGTAATATAGGGATAACTAGTTACATGCCCGTGCGTTGCTACGAAAAACAAAATTGATAACGAAAAATAAAGATTAAAAAATAAAAAAATTATTTCACAAGATCAAACATCTATCTTTAACGCTTCGTTTCTTGCGAAAGCTGGCTAATTAAAGCAACGCTTCGTTTTTTGCGTAGGGCAATTAAGTAGGACAATTAAGCAGGGTAATTAATGACGTGGGTAGAACTCACCACTGCCACCAACTGCTGCTTTATAATAGTAAAGATTACTTGGACCAACATATGGTTTGTTCTAATGTGATGGTAATGATATTCAGTTAAAAACAAAATTTAACTGATTCATTTATAATTAAATCTGATTCGTCAAAAACTTCATTGAAAATTAAATCTGACTCGTCACATGAATCGTCATTCCTAGAATTTGAATGAAGAGGACAACTTCTGCGTCGGCACCGACGTCGCTCCATCTTTCGCCGCCCAGGCGTGCCTCCCGGCGGGCCACGTTCGCACGGCCTCCGTTACTGTAGAAGACACAAGATGGATGATGGTAAGGTACATGCATGGATGCAATTATCATCTTTGCTTCCAGCTTGAGAAATCCATCTCAGTGGCCACTGAGCACCGAGGTTTCAAATTTCGTTTTCGGTATATATTTTGGAGGTGGCCAAAATTCACTATGTCAATGAGATCTCAGAATTTCAAATAAAATCCGGACGAAATCCAAAAACCAAATTTCAAATCCGATTTTTGTTTTAACTGGAAAATCCGAGATTTCGGCCAAAAATTCCAAGAATTCGATGTTTAGTGAACCGGCAATGCTATGCACACTAACTTTTGTTTGTTGTGCATGCGTGAACACTTGGTTGGATGTTGTACATCAAAAGCTGTTGGTGTAGATCATGGGTAAGATTGGACGTGAGAAATCAAAGGTTGAGATATATGTACTAAAAAATGTATAGCTAGTACGTGAAGCATTTTCCTTGGTAAATGGAATATAATGCACTTTCCATGAGATTATGACTGTAGAAAGGCACAAACACATGCAGATGGCCAAAGATGCATGGCGCACAAAACACAAGCATACGTACATGTTCATAAAATCTCAAGGTTTTATAACCAGTTAAGTTACAAATTATGCAGACCACACGAATGTCTGAGCAACAATATCATAGCCCAATAGCAATCACACGAAATGTCTTGACATTCACAACCACAATGATCACAAGCAGGCAGCCTAGCTAGTGTGAAAAATAAGCAAGGAATTAAAACCCTGATAACACAAGTAGGTACGTAGTTGAGGTTTGAAGGGCCAAAATACTTGTTGGCTTCGTTTATTCATCGGACGAGAAGAGAAAAATCGCAAGGGGAGTCTTGAAGAAGCAGCATGCATGCGTGCTAGTAGTGGTACGTAGTTGAATGAAGCAGCATATGCATGTCCCCCCTCCCTCCGGAGGCTCGCTCGTCTGGAAAAAGATTTTCCTGCCAATAACAACGCATGAAAAAAGACAGCAGGGGGTCTAAAGAAAAAAGACAAGTCGATAGCCACCAGCAGGTAGGGGAGGGAGTAGTGGTAGTTGACCGACTTACATCTCCAGCTAATGCCACCAGCAGCGAGCGAGCGAGCGGTTAATCTCGGAGGGAATACCGCCACCGAATACCGCCAATTCTTGGACATTCTGTCAGCACCGACAAGAACTCAGGGGTGATTTCGCCAAAGCCTAGGTATCGGAGGGAGATGAGGAACTCAATGCCAGGTGGGACCTCCGTCATGCTTCTGAGGTTGACTAGCATTAATGTTTCCAGGCTCGGCATGGCACCTTGCTGTATCTCTAGTCGATTCAGATTTGGCAGGTCGAAAAAATAGAGAGCCTTCAATTTGGGAAGCCAGCCGGCGAGAAATACCAGCTGCTCTCCGCTGTATGCTCTGACGAGAGATAGCTCCCTCAAATTTACCAACCGAGAGAGGGATGGCAGGGGGTCTTCTCTCAGCTGGGACCAATGTAGAAGCAATGAATACAGATTTTGCATCGTAGCTTGGAAGAGAGCAGACTCCTCGCCCAACATCCCTTCCCCCAATTGTCCTCCCAAACGTAATTTTTGCAGGTTTGGAGGCAGAGCACTCAACGGGAGAACCTCATCCTTGTCACTTGCCGTAATATCCAGGTAGGACAAAAACCGCATCTGAACGAGCGACTTACAGAGGCCTTCACAGTAGATTCCCTTCACATTCCATATCCTGATGCTTCTCATTTGAGTCAGCTCCCCCAAATGTTTAATAGACTCATCATGCGCTTCCAATGCTTGTAGCGTCTGTAGGTCTGTCAGGTTCCCAAGACCCCCAATGGGGATGCATACACCGCTGCGCCACCGAAAATCTCGCCAAGAAGGGTCGCTCGCTTTCTCAGCAAACAAGTGCCTAAGCTTCTTCAGTTTGACAATCCCTCGTGGAAGCTCCTGTATGTCGGATCCAGATAGGTCCAGTGTCAATAAGTTGGAAAGCTTCTCGATGGACTTTGGGAGCAGCTTCACCTTTGAATCCCGAAGGCCCAAATGGCGGAGATTGAAAAGATCTCCGATGGCATCTGGAACAGCCTCGATGGGTAGACCACTTAACTCCAGAACTGACATATATCTTGACTTCTCCGCTATCCAAGGTAGTAGAGTCACGGATGATGGCATGTTGCTGTCTAATGCGATCATGGATCTGAGGCGGTGTGCACTTGAAATTGATAGAGCAATATCCTTCTTGAGTTTGTGTATTACCAATCGGCGTCCATCCTTCTCATCAGGATCAGATTCCTCGTATTTATCCTCGTACCCTACACCAAAACATTCCCCCCGACACAAATCGACTGCCAACTCATGCATGATGTCATGCATTCTAAACCATTTCAGCCTACCAAATGAGTTCCTTTGAATAAGTTGTAGCATGTTTAGATGAACCAATTCATTTAGATAGCATTCTGCCACTTCCTCCATTGTGCTCTCACCCCTTTTCTCGATGAAACCCTCCGCTATCCACAGCCGTACAAGCCTCTTCCTATGGAAAAGATAGTCTTCTGGAAACAAGCTGCAGTACAGGAAACAACTTTTCAAGTATGTCGGAAGGTATATGTAGCTCAAATGCAGAACGTTTCTTACGTGATCCAGCCTTGGATTATTAATTAGCTCCCAGCTTAGCTGATCATGTATCCGCTTCCATTCCTGTGCGTTCTTGTCACGCACAAACAATAGACTGCCGATAGAGACAATTGCAAGGGGCAGAGATTCACACTTGCCCACTATTTGCTTTGATAGAGCCTCAAGTTCTGCAGGGCATTTATGATCTGGAAAAGCCTTATTACAAAAGAGTTCCCACGACTCGTCCTCTGATAGGCGTTCTAGTGTCAGTGTCCAGTCTTTATTAGCAAGGTGAGCTAAATCAGCAATACGTGTCGTGATTATTATTCTGCTCCCCTTGATATTTGAAACGAGTGTTCGAGACAGGTCATCGTACACTTCAGGAGTCCAAACATCATCCAATATAATCAAATACTTCCTTTCTTCTAAAAAGCTCCTTAATGTCTCTTGGATGGCTGTCATGTCCATGGTGGCAATGTTACTTGGAACATTCTGTTTATCTCTGAAAAGCTCGGTGATCAATCTTCTAAGGACATCTTCTCTTGTGTAGGTCTGTGAGATGGAGAGCCATGCGTGGCAATCAAATTTCTCTCGTTCCTTCTTATATGCAGTAGCTGCCAGTGCCGTTTTCCCGAGTCCTCCCATGCCATGCAGAACTATTACAGAGCGTGCCAACTCATCATCTCCCAGCCACTGTACAAGTGTTTGCTTGTTATCTTCAATCCCAACGAGATCTTCCTCACCCAGGGAACGTGAAATGCTTGCTTGATCAAGGGACTTCTGCACAATATCCCCATTGTTCATCGTCGGAACCCATCGCTCTTTCGTCTGAGATAGGTGTGTAAGGTCGGTATATGTGTCCTTCGCCACTGAAGCTATCGTGTTCAATGATAACAGAGCTTTGGGTTTTTTGAGCCCTTTCTTCAGGTAGGATCTCCATCCGACATGTTGTTCCCGACCAACAAGATGGAGGTAGTCTTGTGACGGACCGCCTTTTTAGGGGCAGTGCGAAAACTCACAACAGTTACCCAGGAAGACTAACTGTTGGAAAACAAGAGTACAATTACCTGGCAAAAGCCAATTCAACTCTTTTTATTCAATATAGGGCCTAACGGCCGGGGTTTTTACAAAAGAGGGCGCAGCAGGGCCCGAATAACTTACAATCAAAACACCGCACAGGCAGGCCTGAGCAAAAGACTAAGACCTCAAAACCAGACAAAATCGCCAACTACGAACTCCTGAACGCTCCAGCTTCTTCAAACTCTGAAAGGGGCGGGGTTGCAAGGGTGAGTACGGGAGTACTCAACAAGTCGTACGGAGAACTTTGAATACTATATGCAGGGGGTTTATCCAATGGAAGGAACTAGGGTTTAAGTATCTGGATGCAGTTTTATTTCACAATTCATTTTACATTTGAAACACAAACCATAAATAATAGCTAGGGGTTTTCACAAGTCCATAACACTTAACCAACTTCTTTCAAATTCACCAACAGTAACTTGAGCTTGGTTACGGGTATCATCCCAGTTCAAACTTAACTTCATTAACCGGAAGTACGGCGTATTCGAATACCATCATGATTAACTCTGCAGAGGTGCTCAGCTTTACCCACAAGATATCAACAACCGTTAATGCCAAGCGCTAACAAACATGCAACTTAAATGCATGCGGCCAGGTCGAGATGATCACAGCTTTTCGTTAACCATTCCTGTTGTTTAGGCCCTGTTTGGCAGAGCTCCAGATCTCAGCTCCACCTTGGAGCTGAAACTTGTAGACTAAAATAAAGTGATTTAAGTTTATAATTTTTTTCTAAAATATAAACAAGATGACTCACCTAAACACTCTTAATATACCCACAGCTCCAGCTCCACGAATCTGATGAAGCTAGTAATACCTAGCTCCACCAACTCCACGAATTTGGTGGAGCTGGAGCTCTGCCAAACACCCCCTTAGTTGTTAACCGATAGTACCGCTACCTTGGACTCAGGGTCCCCATTAGCGTCTACCGTTGTGAGAACCAAGAAGGTCGCGAAGGACCATTCCCGTTCCACCCCTCCGGTGCACTTCCCTGCCAGGAAGGCCCGGTCCCCATTCTCTCCTGAGAATGGTAGCCACCAAAAGAATCCGGTTTTTTTAGGTTCAGGAATGATTAATTTACCGAGCCATGTCGGATACTAGTCTGCCGACCAGTCCGACCTGTGGTTGAGCGGATACTTAAGTTGTTTACTTTGCTCAAGGGGGTTGTTAACCTTATACTGCCAAAGATCAAGCCTTCATCCGCAAACCCGATCCGGTATCCCATAATACCGGCCACCAAACAAACCAAGGCATTAATCATCAGCCGGGGATCGGAGTTACATCCACTCCGGGATTTATCCGATTCTGTCCCCCAAACTGTAGCACTTTCATAAACATCCGAATCAGAGATTCGGCAGCATTTTATTTCCTTTTTCGAAAGCAATTGAGCTAACTACTGGATTAATAATAACTAACTTAACAGGGTAATAGAAATCATCTAGGGTAACAAAGGATTTAATCTGGTTCAATAAGTTTCAAGGAGGTTTCAAGATCAATTCGGCATTACCTAGGTATCATGTCATTCCAAAATAACGGTTTTCAATAGTTCAACATACGGTAAAATAATGCGGTATAAAATAATTAATACTATAGCATGGCATGATTGGGATCAACATGATCAAGGGTGTACGGCTTGCCTTGCTCGGCGATCGAATCGGCTGAACTGTAGAGGAAGTAGTCGTTCGGGGCTTCCGTCGGATCCACGTCTGCTCCGGGAAACTTCTCCGGAATCCACGTCTGCTCCTGGAACAGCTCCGGCTCCAGGGACTGCTTCTGGAATTGTCCAACGTCTGGATCTAGCGCGAAAAGAACGAACGACAAATAAAGAAACGAAAAAACGAAAAAAAAACGGAAACGAAAACGAAATCGGAAACCGGAACCGGGCCGAGAGAGAGAACGAAGGGCGAAATGGGCAATTCGGAATTTTGGGAACTCCGGATTGAGGAACGGAGGGCATTTTTGGAATCAGTGGATCGAAACGGTTCGGGTAGTGTCTTTGGTGGGTTTCTGGGGCTCACGGAATTTTCGGGGATTTTCTGGGGATTTTCTGGAATTAAAAACGATTTTTCGGATTTAATAAAACGATTTATTAAATCTGTCGGCGATTGGGGAGCAGGCCCCCGCCGAGCTTACTTGTTGGTGGAGGGACCAACTGTGACCCCTTCTCACGTGAGGGATTACTCAAAGGAATGACTCACTGGACTTCAACGAGCGTGGACACAGCAGTTTACCCTGGTTCGGGCCTCTCAAGAAAGAGATAATAGCCCTACTCCAGCTAGTGTATGTTCTTGCAATGTATCTGAGCGTATGTCTCTTGTCTTACAGCCCGTCTGCATGCGTGTTGTGTGTCCCCCTCATGATGGGGGCGCTTTTTATAACTTACAAAGGATCGAACTCCATGACCCCACTACCCGCGCGTTTGGACCTCGTCCAAGCGTGGCAACCGTGGATCCTATCTTTCCGCCACGCTCCCACGGGAAGCGTAGCGGGCTAACGGAAGTTACGCTCGGGTGGTTATTCTCACCGACCCGAGACCACGTAAGGTCGGCCGATGGCGGCACCGAGCTCGGACATCTTACGAGTTCGAGCTCGGAATCGGCGGAATACGTGGCATTCTAGGTCCCACCCGAGCCGAACTCGGGCCGGCGGAATCGTAGCCTTCCAGGTTCGAGTAGACCGCCCGAGGGTAACGACCTCCTGGTGGCTCGGGCGGGAGCGAGCTTGGTCGTTGGTGGCATCCGAGGTAATTTATGGAAATTACCCGACCCCGACAGCTAGCCCCGAGGTTCAAGTGGGAAAAGGTCTAAGGAAGGCCTTCCCCTTGGGCATACCGTTCTCTGAGCATGTCGGTTCTGCGCGGCGGACAAGCTGCCGCGACCAACGAGCTATTAACCTTCTCGGGAACGAGCTTGTTCCCGGCTCGTCGCTTGAGCGAGCAGTGGGCCCCTCTCAGCGGTTCCTTCTCCGGAAGCTTTGAATCGTCCTTCTGGGAACCGTCTTTTGGCGGGGCGGTTTCGATTCTGCGCCCACGTGTCGTTTCGGATGGCGACGCCTCAAGCGCCCTCTGTGCCTCTAGGGCTTCCTCGACCATAACGGCGGGAAGTCCTTTTGCTTTCCCATTTCCTGGAGGAGTTTTTAAACACTCGAAGAAAGCCCTTAGACTTACTTGGCCGTTTGCGATCATTGCGTCTCATACCCCTCTGCCGGCGCTCATCCTTCTCCTTGATCATCTTTTCCACCCTCATGGCGAGGTTCGGCGCCCGGCAAGCTCGACAGCGCAGGTGGAGATCCTCCAGGCGAGTGCGTCGACGCCAAGCACATGGAGAGTCCACTGGCGCCGAGGAGAGCCCACCGAGGAGGAGGGAGATTGTCTCCACCGAGCTCTACGCCATGAGCAGGCTCGGGCCTTGAAAGTGAGTTCGTCGAGGCCGTGCTCGCCTCCTGCGAGTGCGAGATCGTTCACCTCCACCCAACTCCATTCTCATCATGGCCATCTTCACCCATCTCTGCGAAGGGTTCGTGGGCGTCGAGCCCACTCGATCTCTTCTTCCACTTCTACACCCTTTCTGCCGGCCGCGCCCGCGAGCCGGTGCCTCTACTTCCGCTGCGACCTACCCGACCATACAGTACCCGAGCTTCACGCTCAAGGACTCGGTGTCGGGTTGGGCCGACTCTTGGTTCTACTTGAGGAAAGCGGAGGCGGCACGCTTTCCTACTCGGCGTCGAGGTCGCGCCGTCGAGGCGCCCCGTCGCTCGTGGAGCCGAGGAGGAGAAGATCCTCATGACGATCAACGAGCTCACGTGCCTGGGGCTGACGGCGGGGCGTTACCGGGACTACGTCGAGAACCAGGATATCACCCCTTAGGAGGAGGGAGCATCCCTTCTTCAAGGTCGAGGTGGCAGGACATCACCGGGAGTCACGCTCAGTGCGTCATCGCCCCGATCTTCTTTTCCGAGCGAGGATGCCCCTTCTCACGACCTCTCCTTGGTGGTATGCAGCTCCGCCCAGGACTGGTGGATGCGAGGGTGTCCGAGATGTTCGGCACCCCTAAAGGCAAGGAAATCATTGAGGGCCGCCAGATCCCGAACAACGCCCTTAACCTGGACCGAGGCGGTAAGTCTTTAATTCAGACTTCTTATTTTGTCGGGACGAGGTTTTACGGGGTCTTCCGACCTCATTCGAGTTCTCTTTCTTTTCCTTTGGCGAGAGAAGGTTGCCCTCGAGGTCGCCGTGGCCCAAGCAGGATCGCGATTGGCGGGGCGGTCGAAAGACCAAAGGGCGGGTCGCATAGCGCCCGCGCCCGATCTCCGTCGGCCACGCCCTCCCGCCTAAGGCGTCTGCAGCGTCCGGGCAGACGACCGCTCACCCCGCCAAAGACTTGGAGTATGCCGATCGGCGGAGGTGAGCGAACTTAGATTGTGGATGGATGAGTACACGAGACAATCCAGTGATGGCTCGTTGCGCCCGACTTCGCTGTGGGCGAAGAAGGAGGCGCGGTAGTGGCCGGTCCAGCGGAAGGTCGGCTGGAGGGCGGATCGCGGCCCTTCAGGCGGAGCTTCAGCAGCGGGTGAGCTCGAGCTCGGCCGAGGACGCGAGGAGGAGAAGGGCAGCTGGACCCGCCCCTTGGTCCCGAGGTCCCGCGGTCGCCTGCTACGCCTCAACCGCGCCCAACGCCGACCATCTCGAGGTCGGCTTGGGGAGGCCGACCCTTCGGTCGCCCGGGCCGACAAGGCGCGAGGACATGGCCGCCCTCTGAACCGCGCCCGGGCTCGGCTAGCGACGCCGGCGAGTCGATCTTCTACTCCCCTCTTGTTTGTCTCTTTCCCCTCAGGCACCACACTAACCCCACATCGTCTATAGTGGGTGTGGCGGTGAGTCTTGAGTTATGGGATTTCGAGCGATGGTGGCGATATTCTTGACCTCGTGCTAGAGAGGAGCTTCGCCAGTGCCGAGGCCGTCATGGGCGGCGAGGCCGATGTGGGAGGCTGGGGCGCGGAGGTCCAGGTCTCCACGGGCGGCCCAGTGGCGGCACGACGTCGAGGTGGGGAGCCAGCTGCGCGTGAGCCCGGGACCGGAGGTCGTGTCTCGAAGAGGAGGCACGGAGGAAGATCGCGACGCCGATGCAGAAACGCGATGGAGGGCATCCCCACATCATAGTCGTGGAGTCGATGGTGATGAGCCAGGCGGCTGAAACTTCCGCGAGGATTCTTCGGCGCCCGGCGACATCATCACCGCGACTCTCCAGGAGATCGCCGAGGTCTCCCGGGCTCACGACGTCACGCCGGGTCAGCGCCGGCCGGCGTCGAGGACCCTAATCTGGCGGGAGCTCGTCCGACGAGGAAGAGCCGGCTACCCGCCGGTTGGGGAGACGAGCCGGCCATCGTAGGTGGCCGGGCAGCTTCGAGCGAAGGGATCTGCCGGGCACCGAGGCTGCTCGATCGAGACCGACCTCCCGGCCGCCGACCGGTGCCCCGATTGACCGCGTTCGGGGGCCGCTGCTGCAGCCAAGGGCCGGTGCCGACCAGTGTCCGGTTGCTCCGTGGCCGTAGACGCCCGAAGGGTGGAGCCCGGCGCAACTTCTGCCGGGAGGAAGAAGAGCGAGAGGTGATCCTCGCTCTTGAGGTCATCCCTCTCCAGAGGCGGAGGTCGTCCCAGGGCAAAGCTCCTTCGCCCTCGGGGGGCAGAGGCTCGGGCTCAAGCCTCCGCGCCCGATCAAGGAGAAGGGATCGGCGGGAGATCCTTGCCCGTCCAGGGGGAACAGGGCGAGACGGAGGACCCCGCGAGATGTTCAGGGGCCGGAGGCTCGGCTTTGTTGGGTAAGTACTCGACTCATGTGTTTTATCAAAAAAAAAACTTCGATCCGCGACACTGAAATACCTTGTCGCGCAGTCTTTGGAGTCCACCATGAAGGACTTCCATGCCGCCATGCCGTCGCTGAAGTTGTCGCGAAGCACCAAGCGGCGGGGCGCCAAGATCGCGAGCTCGGCGCCCGGGTTGCCGTGACATCTTACGAGGCCGAGATCCGGCGGAAGGTGGAGGAGTCCGTGCCACGAGCTCGAGGCGTCTCGGCCGGAAGCGGCGAGCAAGGTCGGGCCTTGAAGCCACAGTGGCGACCTTGCGCGACGCCGCGAGCGCCGAAAGGACAATCGACCCGACGGGAGGAGTCGAGGCGACCGACAAGCGGCAAGCGAAGGTCGGGAAGCTTCGCCGGCGGGTGCTCGACCTTGAGTCAGAGCTTGACTCGGTCTTGGACGAGCTCGTCGCTCTGCGGGGCGAGAAGCGTCTTGGGCTCTGTAATTTTCTTTTTCCTGTCTTTACGTAAAAAACTTAAGGAAAACCGCTTGATTGAACATAGAAAGAGCGTTTATCTATCTCTAAACGTTTTTTGTTGTTTTGTCCGAGATGATAACGATTTGTTTGGTGTCGTGGTTCCTTGTTCGGCGGAGTTCGGCCTTACGCGACTTAGCAGTCAATCGTACTAGGGAGTAGCTACCTCGCGTGAGAGCTGCACGAGGTCGTGGCCACTTGGTACCCCTATAGCCCCCCGCCGCCAACGGAGGTCGTGGGCGTAGGCTGACGCGACCTGCGTTGGCGGAGTAGAGTTCTGCGGGGACCGTGTGGCTCTTAAGTGCGGTCGCGTCGATGCCGCCACCGCCGACTTGAGCTCGGAACCGTTCAGAAGGGTGTCCTGTGCGAATCTTTGCTTGCGGCGGAAGTCTACCGCGAAAAAGATGGTCGTCTTACGAGGAAGGAAGCCCTTGAGGTCGAGCTCTTGTCGTACGGTGTTTTGCCCGACGGCCAGGCACCTGCACGACACTTTATGCAGGTCGAGCTTAATCGTAGAATTTTTGCGGAGGTAAAGGAGAGAGAGAGAGAAAAAGCGAGAAGGCGAGGTGACAAAATTTATTAAAAGGTAGGCGAGTGTGGTTAGACATGGAACTTACGTAGTTGGTCGATGTTCCAAGTCTTTGGCAAGTTCTCGACCATCTTCCATCGCGAGACGGACAGCCCGGGCGTCTTTGTAGAGACGGCCGTGTAAGGACCTTCCCATCTCGGCATTAGCTTGTTGGCTTTTGACAGGTCTTGGACCCGTCGCGAGCGAGATCGCCCGATGTGCAAGGTCCTTGGTCGTAACGATTTAGCGGCGTGCTGCGGAGAGCTTGCGAGGTAGACCGCGGATCGCGGCGAGGACCCGTTCACGAGTTGCCTCAGCGGTCGAGGTCGAGAAGGCGCTTGCCTTCTGCGTCGATGCTATCGGCTAGGTTCACCCTTGGGGATCCTAGGACAACCGGCGGGTAGGGCGGCTTCAGCGCCATATCTGGTGAAAGGGGTCTCACCGTAGCTTCGGCTCGTCGTGGTGCGGACCGACCAGGAGGGCGGGAGGTAGCTCATCCACCAGGCACGACCATGCCGTCGAGGCTCTTAAAGACTCTCTTCTTGATTCCTTGGGCGATCTGCCCGTTCGCGCTCGGCCGCCCCATTGCTACGTGGGTGGGCCACGGATGCGAAGCATATCTTGGTCCCGACCTCCTCGCATAATAAGCACGAAACACCTCGCTTGTGAGCGAGTGCCGTTGTCGGTAATGAGGCGACTCGGGCCAAAGCGGGTTACTACATTATTGCGGAAGAACCTTTTAGCCGCTTTGTGCGAGATGGTTGATATAGGCTCGGCCTCGATCCATTTAGTGAAGGTGTCGATTGCGACGAGCAGTATTTACAACCCCTCCTTCCCTAGGAAATGGACCGAGTATGTCGATGCCCCAAACCGAGAACGGCCAGGTTAGCGGCATGGTCTGCGATCGCGTATCTTGCGGTGGTGGACCTTCCGAGCATGGGCGGCAAGATCGGCGGAGGTTACCATGGAGGCGTAGCGTCGGCGAGCCGTCGGCGATAGTAACCTAGCTTAGGAAGGCTTTGCTCACCAAGGTCTGAAGGGCGAGTGAGCTCCACACATTCCGTCGTGGATATCCCTGAGGAGATATTTGCCTTCCTCTTGGGTGATGCATTTGGAGAGGACTCCAAGTGCACCTTTCTTGATATAAGAGTCCTTCGACCAATTTGTAGGGTGAGGAGCGTCTTATGAGCGGGATTTCTCGGCTTCCTCCTCGGCGGTGTCCGTGAGCGAGATCTTTGGATGAATGGCGTCATCCAACTCGCGTCTGCTCGAGGAAGGAGGCGGTACCACCGTCTCGGTTGCCTCCTCCTTGGTGGGTATGGAGGGCTTGTAAAGGTGCTCGGCGAGCACCGCCCGAAGCGGGAAGGTGGCGGAACCGACCTTCGATAGATGGTCGGCCAGGGCATTGTCCTTCACGGGAATGTATGATTACCTCGAAGTTTACGAAGTACTTCTCCATCTTCCTTACTTCAGCCAGGTAAAGCGCCATTGAGTCATCGAACAACGATACTCCTTGTTAACCTGGTTGGCGACCCGGTGCGAGTCGCCCTTCGCGATTAGTCGTTGGACTCGGCGCTTTGCATGCGGCCCGGCTAGCGAGACCTTCGTATTCTGCTGCATTGTTTGTTGCGCCGAAATGCGGTTGGAGGCGTCTTGGATCCGCTCCCCGAGGGATTCGAGATCACTCGGCCCCAGAGCAATCGTAAGCTCGGGATCCGTCGAAGTGCATGACCCGGCCGTGCTCGGTTGGTTGGGTTCGGGCTCGGCGAGCGAGGTTTGTCCATTCGGCCAGGAAGTCCGCTAGAACACGAGACTTGATCGCGGTTACGGCGAGAGTCGATCTCGGTCGTGAGCTCCATGGCCCACTTCGCGATTCGTCCGCTTGCGTCTTGATTCGAGAATTTCTCTAGCGGGAAGTTGGTCGGGACTTGGATTTTGTGGGCCTGGAAGTAGTGTCTTAACTTCTTCGAGGCCACGAGGAGCGCATAAAGGAGCTTACGGACCTCGGGTAACGCTCCTTTGGTCCGTGCAAGACTTCGGCCGACGTAGTAGATCGGGCGCTGCACCCGTCCCGTTCTACCGTTATGGCGGCGCTTACCGCTGGGGTATGGCGGCCAGGTAGAGTAAGAGAACCTCTCCGATCTCGGCGTGGTCAAGGCAGGGGCCTTGACAAATATAGCTTTAATTCTTTGAAGGAGCGGTCTGCTTCCTCTGTCCATGGCGAAACCGTCGTGCTTAGGGCGCCTTGAAGAAAAGCGAGGCGCGTTCCCGAGCCGCGAGATGAAGCGACTTAGGGCCGCCATCCTTCCGGTCGAGGATTGCACCTCCAGCGTACAAGCGGGTGGCATATGTTCTCGATGGCCTCTATCTTCTCAGGGTTGGCTCCGATTCCTTGCGGACCGATCATGTAGCCGAGTACTTTGCCAGCCTTGACCCCGAACACACATTTTTCAAGGTTCAACTTTATTCGATGTTTATTGAGGTTATGGAAAGTCTCCTCTAGATCGGATACATGGTCGAGGCCATCTTGCTCTTGGCGACTATGTCGTCTACATACACTTCCAGGTTCCGAGCCTATTTGGTCGAGAAGGTTTTACGCATGAGGCGGCTGGAAGGTCGCTCAGCGTTCCTTAGATCGAAGGACATGGTCGTGTAGCGAATGTGCCAAGCGGCGTGATGAAGGAAGTTTTCTCCTCGTCGTCGGGCGATATGCCGATCTGGTGATAGCCTGAGTAGGCGTCGAAAGCTCATCGCCTCGGAGCCGGCCGTTGCGTCGACCAAGCTGGTCTATCAGGAGTAGCGGAAATTGTCCTTCGCACGCGGCATTCAGCCCGTGTGATCGACACACATCGCCACTTGCCCCCTTTTTCATCACGATAACCGGGTTGGCCAACCAATCGGAATGGTCGACCTCCGTATGAAACCGGCTTTGAGGAGCTTGTCAGTTCCTCTCGATGATGGCTTGCTTCTCAGGGAGAAGCGCTGAGCTCTGCCGCCTGAGGCTTTGTCGAGCGAGCGCTGCTTTGTGCTCGGCGACCTCCCTTGGGACTCGGGCATGTCGGACGGTTCCCGAGCGAGCGATGTCCGCACTTCTCGGAGGAAGGTCACGAGCTCGAGTTCCTATTTAGGGTCGAGGAAGCCCCACGTGTGCGACCTTGCCTGGCTCGGCGTCGCCTGTATGGATGGCCTTAGTTTCTCCTCCGGCTGGAGGGTAGCCCTGGGTCGGGAACTCCTCGGCTCTTGGTCGGGTCGGTGAAGCATTTGCCCGACCATGTCTAGAAACCTTCTCGTCGCGACTTAGGGCGCCCGGGCTTCCTTTGGCCGTGATCACGCCGCGGGCGGGGACCTTCAAGCATTGGTACCGTGATGAGTGGCGACCATGAATTTGGCGGCGGCGGCCAGGATGGCGTTATGGCCCGACTGAAGTCGACTACTTGAGCGTGATCGATTCCGTTCGGAAGTTGCTCGGATTGCCGAGCGTTCTTGGCGGGGCGATCTGGCGGCGGCCTGACCGGCGTTCGGGCACTATTAGTAGAAACGGGACCACCAAGCTTTTGATCTTGGAGCGAGGATTTGCATCTCGTCCAAGACCTTGGCGGATATCAGGTCGAGGAGCTCCGCAATCCACAAGGACCCGACCTACGCGGTGTTGCGGATCGTTGGGTTAACGACCACCGGAAGCCTTTGGGGTTTTGTCAACCCGAGGCGATCGTCCTTGGAGAAGGTGATCGGCGGCTCGGACCACTTGAGTCTTTGGGCGGAGGCTTCCCTGAGTGACCACGAAGCACCTCGCGGGCGGCCTCCTTTAGCTCCGGCGTGACCCATAGGCGGCGGAGCCCGAATATCACGGCGATGTGATTTCTCGGCTCTGGTACTCCATGTCCGTGTCTTCCTCCTCGGCGGGCTTCTTGCCCTTAGCGTCTCCTTCTGCTCTGGGGCGTAGGCATGGGACCCTTGCCGCTGTAGAATTGCTCGGGCGGGAGGCCCATGTCTGCAATTCGCGGTCGTGCCGTGTGCCTGGTGGAGCGGGCAAAAATAGGCGCTAGCCCGTCCGTGTTGGTCGCCGCGGTCTTGGTCGTCCCAGTTTTGCTCGCGGCTCCGCTGAGCCGGTCGGCCTTTCCCTTTCGTGGCCCCTCCTTTATACAATTGCGAGGTTGGCCGTTGTCGTTCGATGGCCGCCACCATGTGGGAGACGGAGGGTTTTTTCTTTTTTTTTGATTTTTTTCTCGATCGAGCTCACGCTCTTTCGGCTTGACGCCCCTTCGAGTCCGGGCTGAGGGGGCAGCTTTCCCTCGTCCAGCAGCTTCTTCCATTGGACGGCCTCGTCGCGTTGGCATAACGGTCGACCATGCGGAGCGGCTCGTTGGCTGTGATGTCGGGTGAATTTCGAGGTCTGAGTGAAGCGTCGTCTCGGACCCGAACTTGAAAGCCGGACGACCGCCTCATCCGAGATGCTTGGGATGGAATTGCGCACTTGCATGAAGCGGCTGGCGCAGGGTCTCGCCCTCAAATGCATGTCAGGCACGCTCAAGGTCGCGCTCCTTCCCGAGGCGGGCGTAGCGACTACGGAAGTTAGCTCGGAGAGTCTTTGCTCGGTGGGCCCAGGACGGATCGAGTTTTCCTTACGGTTGAATAGCCACGTCCGAGCCGGCCGTCGGGGTGTGGGCGAAAGTTAGCCATGACCCTTTCATCACCCCGGCGGCTAGAATGGCCGTGGTGTAGATCGAGAGAAACTTCGTCGGGGTTACGAGTCCGTCGAATCTCTCGATGTGACCCGGCTTGAACCTTGTCGGCCAGGTCACACGTCGTAGCGGCGTTGCGAGCATCTGCACCAGCAGGGTGTCGGGGCCGGTCACCACGAGCGCGGCGGTCGGGCGATCCCCAGCCGAGCCCGAGGTTAGTGGGCCCAGGCGAGAGAATATCTCCCTACGCTGTAGGATGGAGAGTGGCAGAAGAGGAATGTTCGGCCGGTTACGCCGTGGCTCATTCGGCCCGGTCGAGGAGCCAGGGGTACTCGGGTGCCCTCGAGCCGTCGCGCTTCGCGCCAGGTCACTCTGAGTGCGGCTGCGTGAGTCGTCGGGTGGAGGCGCTTCGGGCGCCCGGCGGCGTTCGAGAATTGCTCTGGGCGTCCCTTTCTCGGGAGGCTTCCGCCGCCTTTAGGTCTGCGGCGATTTCCTCGAGGTCGTCTGCCACGGCCGCGCTCATGGCTTCTAGGTCGACCTGCTCAGGAAACTCTATGAGGTTGCGTACCACCGTGGCCAGGGCTTGAAGGCGTTCCTTTCGAGGAGCAGCGGGTAACGAGCTTCGTTAAATCGTCGCCGCGAACTCGAGTCCGTCTGGCGTGGAAATTCTCACGGACTTCGGCCGGGTCTTATCGGTCAGGCCACCTCGGACTTGCCGGCGTAGCTGGCGGCGTCCGGTCGAGAGATACTGCAGGTGCTCCTTGGCCGCCTCGTAGCGGTCAAAGGCAGCGCCTCGGCCGGGGATTTGCTCGACATTTCGATCCTCCTCCGCCGCGAAGGCGTTACGGGATTGGGCGGATCGCGAGGGGGACATCACGGTGTCTCCCGTGAAGCGGTCCCTGGTCGAGCTCGAAAGGTGCAGGATGTCGGACCATCGTAGAAACCCGTCATACTCGTCGTCGAGAGGCGTCGGTGAGCGAAAGAACTGCTCCGGTGCGGCGGTTTCCGCGGAGAAGCTCCGGGAACCGTCGTGATTCCCAAGGCCGGCGACGTTAGCGGCCCCATTGTCGAAGAACTGCTTGTCTTCTTCCTCAATTCCGGGGGCGCCGAGGCCCTGGCGATCTTGGGAATTTGTCATCCTCAGGATTCCTCACGAAAGGAAAGTCGGTCCCCACGGACGGCGCCCGGTGTCGGCGATTGGGAAGCGAGGCCCCGCCGAGCTTACTTGTTGGTGGAGGGACCAGCTGTGACCCCTTCTCACGTGAGGGATTACTCAAAGGAATGACTCACTTTGGACTTCAGCAGCGTGGACACGGCTGATTTACCCTGGTTCGGGCCTCTCAAGAAAGAGATAATAGCCCTACTCCGGCTAGTGTATGTTCTTGCAATGTATACGGCGTATGTCTCTTGTCTTACTGACCCGTGCATGCGTGTTGTGTGTCCCCCTCATGATGGGGGCGCTTTTTATAACTTACAAAGGATCGAACTCCATGACCCCACTACCCGCGCGTTTGGACCTCGTCCAAGCGTGGCAACTAGTGGATCCTATCTTTCCGCCACGCTCCCGGGGAAGCGTAGCGGGCTAACGGAAGTTACGCTCGGGTGGTTATTCTCACCGACCCCGAGACCACGTAAGGTCGGCCGATGGCCGGCACTGAGCTCGGACATCTTACCCGAGTTCGAGCTCGGAATCGACTGGAATACGTGGCATTCTAGGTCCCACCGAGCCGAACTCGGGCCGGCCGAATCGTAGCCTTCCAGGTTCTGAGTAGACCGCCCAGGGTAACGACCTCCTGGTGGCTCGGGCGGGAGCGAGCTTGGTCGTTGGTGGCATCCGAGGTAATTTATGGAAATTACCCGACCCCCCGACAAAATCCAAAAAGGAAAACACTGTTTTAAAACAGTGTTGGGCTGCTTTGCTGGGCCAATTGGGCCAAGGCCCACGGGGCGGGGGCGCGTGGACACGGCGGTGGGCCGGCCCGAGGCTTGGCCAGCGGGCGAACCCACAGAAGTGTGAGGCTGAGGAGTGGGAACCGCTTTGTCGGCGAGCGAGCGAGGCGAGGGCGAGGGTGGCAGGCGAGGCCCACCCGTCGATGTGGCCCAGGCATGGGAAGGGTTAGGGTTTGCGTGGGAGCGAGGGAGGGTGGCGGCGGGGCTGCGGGCGGCCACGGCGGCTGTGGGCAGCGGCGGGTTCGCCGGAGACAGGGGAAGGAGGAGGGCAAGGAGGAGGAGCTCACCAAGGCGGGACGGGGCGGGGCGAAGAGGAGACGAGGGGCTCGGCCCCTTTTATAGGCGCGGAGCGGCGAGGTGAGCTTCAGCGAGGAAGCGAGGCAGCGGCTGTAGCGCGTAGCGAAGCGGCGTCTTGGTAGAAGCGGCGGGTGGTCGGCGACTAGGTGGCCTGAAGCAGGCCCAGCCTTGGCGGCGGTGTCTTGGCGAGAAAGCAGCCAGCAGCGGCGCCGGAGACAATGATTCTGGCGGTCTGGCGGCGCACCTGATCGAAGCGGCAAGGGACCAGCGGCCAGCGGCGCGAGGGCCAGCGAAGCGGCAGCGGCCAACACAGCGACGTGCACAGTGGCGAGACGCAGCGGCGGCAGCGCCGGGAAGCGGCGAGGGACGGAGCGGTCGGCCAGGCAGCGGCGAAGTGGGCGAGAGGCCAACGAAAAGCGAAACGGGCGGAAGGCTAAAAGGAAATCGGCCCAAAACCGAAAACCAAACCAAATGCAAAACAAAAAGCAAAAATTCAAATTCCAAATTCAAAACTTGAACCTGAAATTCGAATTAACTCCAAATCAAATTCATTTTGAATTTTTGGGTTGTTTCATCGTCCACCATGTCCTCGATCACATGTACTACCTTGCGCACCTCCTCCGACCAGACTTGATACACTTGGTTGTTGCGGGTTCGAATGTCCATTTGAGAGAGGGCAACATGCACCACACGAAGCTCCATCATAATACGACGCATTCTGCCCTGGAGCTCTGTCAGCTGCGTCACATACTTTGCAAACTGGGCACTGGCTTGCTTTGCTACCTCGTTTCCCAGAGCGATGCCGATCTTGCTAATTGCTAGAAGAATCACGGTCTCTGCCATTACGCTCGGAGAGTTGGCTAATGTGTCAGTTCTGGGTAGCCTAGTTTCATTCCATATTCTCCTCGATATCTTTCAGAGAATCACCATCTGCGAAATGAAGTAAGCATATGATGTGTTAATCGGTTCTGCTAATAGCTTTTCCCAAAAAACTCTACTGACCCAATGGAAAGGTGAAATAACCGAACACTGTCTAGACCTCTTTTACGGAGCACTAAATTGAATATGAACCGTTTATTCTTTTCAATCTAATGGATTAGATTAACTAGAGTTTACTTATACTTCATCCGGTAGTAGAGTAGTAGAAACACCCTTAACAAATCAACGGTTAGATACGATTTCTACTACACATTATATACTATCAGTATAATGCATCGTAAAATTTCTCAACACTATGTAACCCACGTAATCAAACAAAGCAATACTTATACTCAAGACAGGAAGGTCCATTAGAATTCCAATACAATTGGGCTGCGCTAAAGCCGACTGCAGCGAAGTCAATATTGTTAACTGAAAAGAACAAGTGCCATCAACCATTTATTGGGCACTACGTAGCATACTCATGTGCAGTAAATGGTTAGTAGTCGTTGTGGGTTAATTTACCGGTTGATGCCACCCATTCCATATTCTCCTCGATATCTATCATAGGATCACCATCTGCGACATGGAGTAAGCATATGATGTATGGATCCGTTCTGCTTGCTAGTAGCATGCTCTTCCCAAAACCGAACTTTTTGTATCTATCATAGGATCACCATCTGCGAAATGAAGTAAGCATATGATGTATTGATCCGTTCTGCTAGTAGCATTTCCCAAAACACTTAAAACTTTACTAACCCAATGGCAAGATGAAATAACCGAACCTTTTGTCCTTACTATTAATCTATGCACCTCACATAATCAAACAAAGCAATACTTAAGCTAAAGCCAAAGCCAACTGCAGCGAAGGTAAAGAGGAGGCGGGGAATCTGTCCGAACATACATGCCAGCTTGCCAGACCTTAGCGAAACTACACTCGCTACAAATTAAGAAGCCCTCAGCCTCGTCTTTTTTTTCCTGAAGAAGTCCTTAATGTGCTCTGGTGCTGGAAGAATCCCCAAAACACATAAAGTACACTACTATTTTGACAACCAAATAAGATAGAGGAAGGAATGGTTGATAAATATGACATGGTTAAAGACGGGACACACCTGCCTGCCTTGTAATAGCTTTGATCCGGCCAGATTCGATGCTGGACTTGTGGTATCCGAGTCTGTAAGCATCAAAGCAGTCTCAAGGCTTGTTGAGTGGTGGTGGATGCTAGCCTAGTCCTGTTGCTGTTGAAGCCATCAAAAACTGAAGAACCTGCAAGGTTGCAAGTCAAGTCAGTGCAGCTTCCCCGGCTTGTTTTCAAAACAAAAAAAAAGTCAGTGCAGCTTAGTAGTATTATTGTCCAACATGCTGCATTATTTCTCGATTAATGTTTATTGAAGGCGGAGGGGACAATAGCATGTGATGGCGCGGCCACCCTCTGCAAGATTCTCTTGTAGAGCTTGTTGACCCGTCTTTCATGCTAGCTATCTGGCTACTTAACGTATGAAGCATCTCAGGGATGAGGGAGGCGGCTTTGCAAAATAATAAGATTATTACTCGATCAACTGTGGAGGGGGAGCACATGGAAATGAAACGACGGCACACCGAAACCCAACCAGCCCCACAATTTGTTGGCTTGAGCAAAGAAAGGAGGCAACGTGGGTAGCTTGCCGTGCAGTTTCAGTGAGCTAAGATGACAGTCATCTTTGAGTGAATGCAGGGAACTAGATGCGTGGGCGCGACGCACTCCACGTCAGTCGTTACGTGCCTAACGGTAAAAAAATCGCGTGGCTTGCAAAAAAAGCAGTTTAAGTTTTTTTTTGGGTCTCCTTGTAAAAAAAGTCAAGGTCTTCTTGAAAAAAGCGTACACGTACGTAAATTTAAAATTTTCGAAGGGCATACGCAAAAGGAGAACGAATTTAGTTTTTTTGGTCTTTTCGTATAAAAAGATTTAGATTTTAGAATTTTCGGAGGGCTTTGCTCAAGGAAAAATTGTATTTTGTTTTTTTGTGCCTTTTCGCAAAAGGACCTGGAGGTAATATTAGGGATTTTCAAGGACCTTTTCGCAAAGAATTGAGCACGAAAACGAACCTAGATGTAATTTTAGAAATGTTCAAAGGGGTCTTCTCAGGAAAAAGTGGATCCATATGTAATTTTGGAAATTTCAGAGGGCCTACGAGGATTTGAGAGTTATAAGCTGATAGGATTTCAGATTGTAACCGATATTGATCTTAAAAGAAAAATATCGTGGGGAAAGCTGAGTCCGATACGATTACAATTCAAGAAGATATCAAGATGGACATGATCGGACCAGAAGCTATAAAAGGTGGCGATGGGCTACCTTGAGAAGGGATCAGCCAAACAATCAGCCAAACAACTTACTTTTTGCTTTACTTTTTATCAACTAGGAGTAGTTTTTAGCATTGTAATCTTTTCTTTGTAATTCGCTCAATCAATAAAGTTGCATATCGTCAATTATTGATTCCGTCGACTTACACCAACTCAAGTTCATTTTTTCTTCAATTTTGCTGCGCATCGCCTTCTTCGGAAAAATATTATCTTGTGACTCCGCAATTTGCATAACATCAAATAGTTCACAAATACTCTTTGTATGTGTCCTGATGATAGCTGCGGGCACTCTGGATAGTATTAGGGTGAAAAGTGAAAAAAGTTTTATCGGTCTTCTCTTCGTCAGTGATCTTCTTGCCACATAGAGAGAGTTTGGTATAAATTCTATGCAATGCAGAATTGTACTCGGCTACTGATCTGTAGTCTGTAAACCTAAGGCGTGTTAGTGTTATGCCCTTGAGGCAATCATATGGATGATTGTAACATGACTATGTTTATGAATAATAATATGATTATTGGTCCAATGAATGTATATCATTGTTTTGATTAACAAGTGTGTGACTTGTTTATGAAGCTCTTTACTTATTGATATAATTCGATAAATATCTCTGATCGGATATTATTGTATAGGACAACGATGAATAGATCAGCACATGTATTGTTCGATGATCATGTTTCATAGATCATGGGATATGGAGATATCATCAATACATTGTGGACGCATGTTGAAGAACATGTGTTAGATAGACCCACAATGGGACACTGTGAGAATGTTACATTCTTATGTGTCATCAGTGTATCTCATACATAGTAGATATATGATCCTTAGACCTGAGATTGTCATATTCCCTACATGTGTAATAGTTTACCTTGGGGTTACCAAACACTATTTCATAACTGGATAGTTATAAAGGTAGCTTTCATGTTTACTATGAAACATGTAGGGGGAATTGAGCAGTCAAGATGGAATTTGCCACTCCAATGTAACGGAGATATATGTCTAGGCCACTCGTGTGATATGATTAAGGAAGTGCATGGCCATGCCGTGATTGAGAAGTCAATCACAACTTATTAACATATCACGGATACGACAGATGGATTGAACTGTCAAAGGATGACATGCTTCTCGCCTTGAGTTCGATCTTCATATAGTTTGATAAAGGGATTATTACATCAGTACTTTAATCATATGCATTTGGGAGTTGGCATGCTTTGCAAGGAGCCGCTACCGACTATTGGATTAGAAAAGGGGTTTTCCGAATCCATGTCCAAATGCGCATGAACCTCTGAGGTCACACACTTAGCAGTGGGACGCATTAATTCGGATTGGATCCGTAATTATGGACCTCGTGGGCTTAGCACGTAGATGGGCCCTGACTGCCTAGGGTTTCACCTCGTGGCTATATAAGGAGGGGAGGAGGTTAGACGCAGAATACTTTTTCGTGCGGTTTAGAGGTGTTTCGCCAGAAACCCTAGCCACCTCATCTCGTTGCCCCTGCCGAGCGACCCGGTGCTTGCATAACGACGCACGGCGTTCCATCCCCGGACGTGTGGACTGCTGTGGTGACGCTGCTGCTACTGCGGCGTGGAGAGGACGATCCGCGGCGAGGACGATCCACGCCGAGAACGATCCACTACAACGACGTGTGAAGGATTCCGCAACTGCGCGTCTAGTGGTAATAGATCTATGATCCCCTTCTTGCGAGTAGCTTTTCTGGTTTGCGGTAGAAATTTTAATTTGTGCTAGTGTAGCATACCGTGTTCCCCAACAAGGCGAACCCAATCTTGTTGTGCTTGGGGCAAGATGGCGTATTTGAGCTTTTTGAACCGCTTCTGGAGTGCAGTCCATAGCTCGAGCACACTCTCCTCAGCCATATATTCATTCTACAAAGTGGTTGAGAGGTGGTGTCTGAGAAAATACAAAGCTTGATCGTTTTATTCTGTAGTAGGTTGCTCGTCCTTCGCAGACCCTAAGCCGATAGCAACTCGGAGCTTCTTGTTATCAAGCACGATTTTCACATATGATGCCCACGTGAGATAGTTCTGACTTTGAGGTGGTTGGACGATACGTGAAACAGCTAGCTTGCTTGCAACTTGTTTAGTCTAAAAGACTTGGACAAATAATTTCGACATATATAGCATAGATTCCCAAGCTGATATGTTCTATATATGGATCACCGGTGACGATTTAAAATGTTGCGGTGGAATTATACTATGTCGATCGAACAGATTGCGCTGTGTTTCACTCGGATTGCTAATGAAGGTCCCGAAAAGGTAAAATATGCTAGTGCAGCCCAATTTTGGGCCATATTTTGCCCCCCCTTTTTTTCTCTTTTCTTGTGATTTTAATCTTTTTCCCCCAAACTAGATTGCTACAACCCAACTTAATTAACCTCAGCTGGTGGCTGCATGTAATCACGGGCGGAACTAGAGAAAAAAATCATCGGGGTTCACCACTTCACCATATATGTGATAATAACTTATTATTCTTACCATTTGTTTGTTATTTGCCTCCCGGTGTCACAAGATTTAGATCAAGGGGGTTCACATATACTATATATATAGACTAACATACAATAATATTTTTTATATATAGACTAACATACACTAATTTTTTTTACCCGGTGTCCTGTGACACCGGGTAATCATATTTAGTTCCCTCGAACTAGCAACTAACCTTTTTCTAAATTAAAAAGCATATAAACCTTGCGAGTTGGGGTGACTGTCCAAATTATCATAGTCTAATCGTAAATTCCTTAAAAGTAGTGTACCATTTTGCAAAGCAAGTATGGATGTAAATTCCAGAAAGTTGGGGGTTTATTTGCAATTTTATAATTAGTATAGAAATGTGGGTTCAACTTCCGTGAACATGTGTTAAAATACCGTATATGATATGTAGAGTGACCTCCTGTAAAAAAGAAATATTCTCAGTGCAGTGCTGATTTTGTGATGTCCAAAGGTTCGAAGGCATCGGCTGAGAAAATTGATATGGCAAGATCTCTTAAATACATCAGTGTGGCTTGGAAGGTTTGTATTAGGCATTTTAGTTTATATCATTTGCAACATCTATTTACACTAGTTCTTTAATTTTTATCCTATGAATTTTACTCTTACAATTTTTTTTGGTCTCAGAACAAAGTTTCGAAATATGAGGAACACAAAACTGTAGTCTACCCTGAGGTACTGTTTTGTGTCGAAATTTATGCGAAGAGATATGGCTCTGTGAAAGTAGTATGTTAGACTTTAGTCACACATGCTTATTTTTAGGAATAATCTGATATTTGCCACTCTAGGAATTGGAAATTCGATGGCATGTTGAAAATCATGCCATTGAGTGGCATTTTTTACACATGCCATCGAATTTTCAGATTCAGGAGTGGCATATATCAGATTATTCCATTAGTTTTTTGTGCTGATCTCTGTTCCCTGCAGAGCCAGGAGTTTCTTGTGTTGGGAAGCCAGCTCCTTAAAGATCTTAAGGACGATATTTACTGCTTGACTGATAAGTTGATGGAGGTGGCCAGGCAACACCATCGTTATGGTTATTTTCTTATTGAGGTAACGTTATGTAGTGATACAAGGCATCATTTTGCCGTTGATCATAGTAAACCTATACTTGATTGGTTTAAAAATTTCAGTAATGAGGTGTTAGAGAAATGGGATGTCATAACTTCTGGTGTGTTGAAGAAACGTCAAAAGGGCAAACTGAGTGGTTTGAATATTTCAAAAGAAGTGCTTCTATGATTTCTTCCTCAATATAAGTGGCATAAATCTTAAAACAAACTCGTTTTTTTGACCTGCACTTCCGGCTTGGTGCTGGATACCTCTACTACCATCAGGTTCTCATGTATTATCTTTATGCCTTAATAGAACTGCATTGTCTTTGAGAAAACTTGGTGTGCAGTCCGTAATTCTCTCCATTGTTCTCATGGATTTTTTTTTATCTATTGTAATCAAATGGCCATTCATCACTATAAAATGTTTTGTTGCCTATCCTTGTTTTCAACTAAAGATGATAAAAGAACGTGATTTATCTGTTACTTTGTTATGCGATGTTTGCAATAGAATTTAAAATTTGCCACGCGTAGGTACCTAGTATGTACTAGAGGTGGGCGTCGTGCCGTGCCGTGCCGGCCCGGCCCGGGCCCATCGTGCTTCGGGCCGAAACCGTGCCGTGCCACGACGGCCCACCGTGCCGGGCCGTGCCGGCCCAACTCACTTTTGGTGAGCCCAAGCCCGGCCCATTTGCGCTTCGTGCCTGCTTTGTGCCGTGCCGGCCCAAGTCCGACCCATTTTTACTATTGTGACGAACAAAGAAATAAAACAAATCACTACTACTAAACTACCTATTTTAATTACATAAGAGACTAATCACATCAACAAAATGTCAAACATAAATGCAATGCTTGAAGATGCCCTGAATCAACAATATCTGACAACTTTTAGGCATTAATCCGTGATTTCGTGCCCGTTCGTGCCGTGCCGGCACGGGCCCGGCCCAAACTGCCGTGCCGTGTCGTACGCTTGTCGTGCACAGTTCCGGGCCCGGCGCCCGTGCTCTGATTGCGTGCCGGCCCGGCCCAGCCCAAAACCGTGCCGTGCCGTGCTTTGCACCGTGCCATACCATCGTGCTTCGGGCCGGCCCAAAAGAGCCTGGCCCAAGTGCCCACATCTAGTATGTACTATAAAACATATATGTAGTGTGTGAAGCATTCTCATTAGTGAATGGAACAGAATGCAGTTTCCATGATACTGTTGTAGAAAGGCACAAACATATGCATATGACCAAAGATATCTAAGATGCATGGCACACAAAACACAAGCATACGTACGTACGTGTTCATAAAAATTCAAGGTTGTATAACCTGATAAGTTACAAATTAAGCAAGCCACACGAGTGTTTGGACAACAATATAACAGCCCGGCCGATAGCAATCACACACGTAATGCCTGACATTCACAACCGAAATAGGCACCACTGATAAGTTACAAATTAAGCAAGCCACACGAGTGTTGATCACAAGTATATATGTAGTTGAGGTAATTTGAACGGCCAAAATAGTTGGCTTCCTTTATTCATCGGACGAGCCTTGAAGAAGCAGCTAGCATGCATGCGGGCGTACATCTCCAGCTATTGTACATCACCAGCAGCGAGCAAGCGAGCGGTTAATGTCGGAGAGAATGCTGCCACCGCATACCGCGAATTCCAGAACATTCACGCAGCAACGTCAAGAACTCAGCGGTGATTTCGTGAAAGCCTAGGGATCGGAGGGGCATGAGGAACTCAATGCCAGGTGGGACCTCCGTCACGCTTATGAGGTTGACTAGTAGTAATGTGTCCAGGCTCGGCATGGCACCTTGCTGTATCTCTAGCCGATTCAGATTTAGCAGGTCTCTTAGAGAGAGCCTCTTCAGTTTGGGAAACCAGTCGGCGAGAAAAACCAGCTGCTCTCCGTTGTATGCTCTGGTGAGTCGTAGCTCTGTCAAATTTACCAACCGAGAGAGGGACGGCAGGGGGTCTTCTCTCAGCTGGGACCAAGATAGAACCAATACATACAGATTTTGCGTGGCAGCCTGGAAGAGAGGAGACTCGACCAAGATCCCTTCCGCCAATCGTCCTCCCAAACTTAATCTTTGCAGGTTTGGAAGCAGGGGGGTTCAGAGCACTCAACTGGAGAAGCTGATCCTCATCACTTGCCGTAATACTCAAGCAGGACAAAAACCGCATCTGAAGGAGAGACTTGCAGAGGCGTTCACAGTAGATTACCTTCACATTCCATATCCTCATGCTTCTCATCTGCCTCAGCTCCCCCAAATGTGTAATAGACTCATCCTGCGCTTCCAATGCTTGTAGTGTCTGTAGGTCTGTTAGGTTCCCAAGACCTTCGGGGATGCATACACCACTGCACAACCGAAAATCTCGAAAATATCCAATGCTTGCAGCTTCTGTAGGTCTGTCACTCGCTTTCTCAGCAAACAAGTGCCTAAGCTTCCTCAGTTCAGCAATCCCTCGTGGAAGCTCCTGTATGTCACATCCATATAGATCCAGTGTTAATAAATTGGAAAGCTTCTTGATGGACTTTGGGAGCAGCTTCACCTTTGAATCCCGCAGGCCCAAATAACGGAGATTGAAAAGATCTCCAATGGCATCTGGAACAGCCTCGATAGGTAGGCCACGTAACTCCAACACTGACATATATCTTGACTTCTCCGCAATCCAAGGTAGTAGAGTGGACGATGCCATGCTGCTGTCCAATGCGATCAAGGATCGGAGGCGGTGCACACTTGATATTGACAGAGGAATACCCTTCTTCAGTTTGTGTATTACCAATCGGCGTCCATCCTTCTCATCAAGACCACATTCCCCGTCTCTATCCTCCTCATACGAGACACCAAAACATTCCCTCCGACACAAATCGACTGCCAACTCACGCACGATGTCATGCATTCTGAACCGTTTCATCCTACCAAATGTGTTCCTTTGAATAAGTTGTAGCATGTTTCGTTGAACCAATTCATTTAGATAGCCTTCTGCCACTTCCTCCATCGTGCTCCGACCCCTTGTCTCGATGAAACCCTCCGCTATCCACAGCCGTACAAGCCTCTTCCTTGTCAGCAGATAGTCTTCTGGAAACAAGCTGCAGTACAGGAAACAACTCTTCAAGTATGTCGGAAGGTATATGTAGCTCAAATGCAGAACATTCCTAACATCATCCAGCCTTGGATTATTGATTAGCTCCCAGCTTAGCTGATCGTGTATCCGCTTCCATTCCTGTGTGTTCTTGTCACGCACAAACAAGAGACTGCCGATAGAGACAATCGCGAGGGGTAAACCTTCACACTTTCCCACTATTTGCTTTGCCAGAGCCTCAAGTTTTGCAGGACATTCATGATCTGGAAAAGCCTTTTTACAAAATAGTTCCCATGACTCGTCCTCTGATAGGGGTTCTAGTGTCAGTGTGCTGTCTTTATTAGCAAGGTGAGCTACCTCAGCAATACGTGTCGTGATTATTATTCTGCTCCCCTTGAGGTTTGAAATGAGTGCTCGAGATAGGTCATCGTATACTTCAGGAGTCCAAACATCATCCAATATAATCAAATACTTCCTTTCTTCCAGAAACCTCCTTAATGTCTCGTGGATGGCTGTCATGTCCATGGTGGCAATATTACTTGGAAGATCCTGTTTATCTCTGAAAAGCTCGATGATCAATCTTTTAAGGACATCTTCTCTGGTGTAAGTCTGTGAGATGGCGACCCATGCGTGGCAATCAAAATTTTATCGCTCCTTGTTATAGACAGTAGCTGCTAGTGCCGTTTTCCCGAGCCCTCCCATTCCATGCAGAACTATCACAGAGTGCGCCAACTCATCATCTCCCAGCCACCGTACAATTGTTTGCTTGTTATCTTCAATCCCAACGCGGTCTTCCTCACCAAGGGAACGTGAAATGCTTGCTAGATGCTGGGACCTCTCAACAATGTAGCTGGAGTTGGTAATATCCCCACTGTTCATCGTCGAAACCCATCGCTCTTTCGTCTGAGATAGGTGTATAAGGTTGGTCTCCGTTTCCTTCGCCTTTGAAGCTATCGTGTTCAATGATAACAGAGATTTGGGTTTTTTGAACCCTTTCTTCAGGTAGAATCTCCATCCGACATCATGTTGTTTCCGACCAACAAGATTGAGGTACTCGTCCACCATGTCCTCGATCACATGTACTACCTTGCGCACCTCCTCCAACCAGCCTTGATACACTTGATTGTTGCGGGTTCGAATGTCCATTTGAGAGAGGAAATCATGCATCACGCGAAGCTCTCTCATAATGAACTTTGTGAACTGAGAAGTGGCCCGGTTGATTGCTTCATTCCCTAGAGCAATACCAATCTTTTTCACAGCTAAAAGAATCGCAGCCTCAGCCATTCCTCCTTGAGGCAGATAAGATTGGTTGCACAACGGACTAGCCTGGGTGTCTTTCTAAAAATCTTCTGTACCACAACCAAAAAAGAAAACAAAAAGCTAAGTACTGATCATGTGCGAAAGCCTTAGCAGATTGACATCTTTTCCGAAACAACTTAAGCTTTTAGCCTTTTCGTTGTGACATAGAACTCAACATGACAGCGTTCTGATAAGTACCGTAGTCACGTTGTGGAAAAACTTATGTAGAGAAAATTGGCTGCTAAATGCTACTCCACCATGGTATCCATGTGCAAGAAATGGTTAATAGTTGTTGTGGGTTAATTTACCGGTCAATGGTACGTATTCTGGATTTGATCACATGACCCCCATGGTGGCTATGTCTTGAATGAGTAAAACTATTCTTTACTATCCAATGGATCAGATTAGTTATTATTTATGGGGCATTTGGATATTTGCCACTCTAGGAATTGGAAATTCGATGGCATGTTGAAAATCATGCCATTGAGTGGCATTTTTTACACATGCCATCGAATTTTCAGATTGAGGAGTGGCATATATCAGATTATTCCTATTTAAGTTATTTCTACTTTCTCTGATAGTAGAGTAGTAGAAATACCTTTAACAAATCAATAGCTAGATCTAATTTCTACTACTCATTACATATTACCAGTGTAAAAAAAGATGTATATGAACACCTAGAGGAGACGCCCAATACTGAAAATAGGAAACTGGTACTTGTATCTTGGGAAAGACGGTTCATGTTATTTGCATATATTACAGTGTATATATTGGATAATCAATCCATCTTCAGAAAGATTTAACTGTATTGCTTACTTCCTTGCTGTCTCTGGACTATTGAATGATGACACTAAAGGCCAATTGGGAAGCTGCGTATCACCAATACGTGATACTAGTATGGTGATATCGATATATACTTTGATACAGCGATACACAATTTCTCAATAACAAGAATCTGGCGATACGACGAGTATATAAATGTTTAAAAAGTATAAAAAATATAAGAGGGAGAAGGTGACCGTGGAGGGAGAAGGCGACGGTGGCTTGCAGAAAGATAAGGTTGCAATGAGGTTGTAGAGAGAATATGGTGACAGTTAGTAGGCTGGTGGTAGAAGAGAAGGGAGGGAAAGCGTCGGCGGCTTTCGCTGTCTAACTTCTTTCTTATCAACGAGAGAGAATATATACAATTTATATTATTGTATATATATTCATGTACCACTTTACTTCATGTCTAACTTCTTTCTTATATATGCAGAATGGAGACACATACATGTAGAATAAATGGCAATGAAAACCTAGGATTTATCGATCCGGGGATTATCAACGAGGAGATTGTCCAGCAGAACCCAATTTTTCTTGAAGAGCATTTATTTAATACTTCTTGAAGCTGCAATACAAAACATCCATACTTTTACCCTATAACTTTAAGTACGTATTACTGTACTTCTAATATCGTTGTACTATTTTTGCGTGACATGATGTGGGACTAATAGGCTATGTTAACATATACACACACACACACACACACACACACACACACACACATATATATATATATATATATATATATATATATATATATATATATATATATATATATATATATATATAGGAAAAAATACTTTGTACTCCCGGGAGTAATTACTCCCATCTCTAAATACCACCCAAACGAACTTTAAATACTCCTTTATCACTTTGGATACACTCATATATTAATTATAAGATATTCCAATGAGATTCACATGAAAAAATTGTAAGAGAGTACATAGTTTTTAGCCTATTTTGCAAATACCTTCATATAAGCACATAAAAAGGAGTATGTCAAAAAAGTGTACATACCACCTCTGAAAAAATGTAAATACCACCTAGATGGTCTTATATACTTGTATATTACACGTACATACCATCCGTTGCGCGAGATACTCCCTATGTTGTGAGATACGGCATAGGGAGTAATTACTCCCGGGTGTAGAAAAGAGGCTTCCTATATATATATATATCCTCCTCGTCATCGAGTTAGATGCTAGCATGATTTTTGTCCCGGACTCGATGAGAAAACCCCTTGAAGATTATAAAGACTTTTTCGACATGATGAACAAGTAAACTCGATCGTTGCGTTATTGCTCTAATAATATTCCATTCGATTTGCAGTCAAGATTAATTACTATTTAAAATCATTCACAGGGCATTCAAAAAATATTACAAGAAAAGTCTTCGGCATCGTCCCTACATGAAAAATTTCCAAATAATAATGGACTTTCCATGCATGAGACAAGACCCAGGAAATAATTTATGCGCATACTACGTATGCTCAAATATGCATTCAATTACGACGGAGAGTGTCGGCTATAACGAAGCCATGGTATATAATTAGACATTGATCCCTACTTTTCATTCATTTAATATATATCATCATTAATTTAATTTCTCTTTTCTTCAATAACAGCGCTCCAGGTTGAAAACCAATAAGTTACTTCTAACAGAAGTTTTAGCAATTCAAGAGCAGATGACTGGATTCATTCACGATCAAATCATCAATCCAAACGGCGAGTTCCATGAGAAACTTTAATTCTACTGGAGTCGTTGAAAACCATAATTGGATTAGATGTACTGACACTATAGTTGTAAACAGACAATTGTAAAAACTAAATATTGTGATGCTTTAATATATTTCAATTACGATTTAACGATGCTTTATATACTATATATTTGAAGGCAACATATCCTGTGCACGCTGGGCTTCCCGTGTTCACACCGTGCACACTACCTAATAAAATTGATAAAAAACTTTGAAAAATTTTGCGGATGTACTTCGAAGATGACTCTACGTATGTATAAAATTGCAGGTTCAAATTCGAAACATATGATGAGTTACAAAAAAGAGAAAATATTAAGTTTGTATTTCCAAAATTATATCAATAATACGTTTGCAAGTCTAAGCAAACTAGTCATGATCTAGCAATCCATGTTGGCAAATTAATAGTTCCAATTAATAAACAACAATCCCAGGGTGACAAATGAATCATGGCATACAAATAATAGTGACAAGGTGACATGATCAAATAGGTTGATTAACTAAATCCTAAATTAATTTAAATCACTTTTAATTAAACTAGCATGCATTATTTGAAACAACATAATTTTAAACAGAAAAACTAAAAAACGGTATACCGTTGCAACGGTATACCTCTGAAACTCATGAAACTTATGATTTGTTGCACTGAAACTCATGAAACTTAGCACTAAAGCGATAAAACATGGCCGATGAAACTAAACACTGAAACTCATGAAACCAACACTGAAACTGATAAGTTTCATAAGTTTCATGGCTATACCGTTGCAACGGTATACCGTTCCCTAGTCACTCTCAATTTTAAAATATGGGATCAACATGATGAAAGCACAGCTTGTCTTGAAAAAGATCTTGATTATGCTCTGGACCTTGCTCTTGCGTCAACACCTCTCATTCGAAGCCTTCGGGCACTTCAACGCCTACGTGAAACGGATAAATAAGCAAATAAATACCAAAAACAGAGAGCAACAAAACTCTAAAAATCAAATAAAATTCACCAATAAATTGAGCACAATTTTACAAATTTTTAAGCTCTAGAATCACCTCAATCGGAGTTCGTATGAGCAAGAACGTGCAATTTGAAGTTTGAACAAAATGTAGCCCAACCCAAATTTGAAGTTTGAACCCATGTGATATGCTAGCATTCGGAAAGAACAAAATGTAGCCCAACAAAAAAAATCACCCAAGCACTAGCTAGACCCTTAACCCACTAATTCACTAAACAAACTAGTGGTTATGCACTTATATTGGTAGGCACTATGCAAAAGCTGATAATTGCCAGTCGTAGCACGTCATCATATATATATATATATATATATATATATATATATATATATATATATATATATATATATATATATACAGAAAAACTAAAAAACGGTATACCGTTGCAACGGTATACCTCTGAAACTCATGAAACTTATGATTTTTTGCACTGAAACTCATGAAACTTAGCACTAAAAACTGATAAAACATGAAACTGATGAAACTAAACACTGAAACTCATGAAACCAGTACTGAAACTGATAAGTTTCATAAGTTTCATGGCTATACCGTTGCAACGTTATACCGTTCCCTAGTCACTCTCATATATATATGCCAATCTCTCGGCGTATCCAAGGCTTAACCAGACGGGCTCCTGTCAAGAAAAGAATTGAAGCAGCATTCTTTTGACAACTATATCACGGATGAGATAGGAGCAAAAGCTGGAACCGGAAATAGCCCTTTCCAGAGAGGTCGTCGGTCCATACATCATCGCTACACCCTTGACAATGTACGAGTCAATTCACATGGTCATGCATGCGTAGTATCTTGAACAGGGAAGCAAAAACATACTGATGATGTACTACAACAGAGGCTCTCACAGATACGTAAGAAAACTAACGTCAAGCACCAGCGCATGAAAACTAACGTCATATAGACTGAAGAAATACAATTTCCATGAGACTGTAGAAAGGCACAAACACATGCAGATGACCAAAGATGTCTAAGATGCATGGCACACAAAATACAAGCATACGTATGTGTTCATCAAAATTCAAGGTTGTATAACCAGATACGTCACAAATTAAGCAAGTGTTTGCACAAAAAACGTGAAGCAGGGTTTTTCGCCTCAAACACACAAGACAAACGCCGGGTTTGCAGGGTGTGCCAGTCAATTTGACCTGATAATTGACAAGGTAGCAGAATCGTGAATTACAACCAGCCGATAATAACGCTTATCGGCTTAACACCGATCGGCTAAGGGCCGATGAGAGGGTAATTAGACTAGCTAGCCGATTAAGGCTAATCCGAGGATAAGGGTAGATCGACTTTAAAAGGCGATGTGCAACAAACAAAGTGGATCAAACCTGAAGACAAGTCGATGAGAACAACAAATTGGCGATGCGCAACTCTTTATTGATTTCGACGGCTTACAGAGGAAGGATTGCTATGAAAACGTAAAAAAACGTAAATAGAGGTATGTGTTGATTGATTTGTTGATGATCCCCGACGCCTTCTGGTCCGCCCCTTTTTATATGCTTCAGCCGATCTGAGTCCCGTGTGGATACGGCAATCGAGTCCATACCGGCTTCAATCTGATCCCTTTCCGTTTCAGCACCTGAGTCCTTGTCGATTACGGCGTATTACTAACCCTAATCGTATCAGACTTTCCATTTTTACATTTGAGCCGATAGTTACCATATATGCCAAATTTCGGTGCAAACAGCAAGGCACACGAGTGTCTGGTCAACAATTATATCAAAGTCCGATAACAATAACACGTAATGCCTGACATTCACAACAATGATCACAAGCATACAGCCTAGCTAGTAGGAAACACAAGCAAGGAAAACCTTGATAACACAATTAGATACGTAGTTGAGGTTTGAAGGGCCAAAATATATACTTTTTGGCTTCCTTTATTCATCGGACGAGAAGAGAAAAATCGCAACTGCAGCATGCATGCGTACTAATTAAACCAGCGCTTTGAGAAAGTAACTGAATTTGAATACAATCCTTTATTCATCCGATCCGATCCGATCCTGCCAACAACAAGACATGAAAAAGACGGGTCTATTTAGCGAGGTGAGGGGGGAGTAGTGCCAGTTCAGTTGAGCGACTTACATCAACAGCGAGGGAGCGGTTAATCTCGGAGAGAATACCAGCGAGTTCTTGACTTGCCCACTGTTTGCTTTGACAGAGCCTCAAGTTCTGCAGGGCATTTATGATCTGGAAAAGACATAGCCATTGTGCAGGAGATGGATAAGGTTTTTTTTTTTTTTTTTTACTATGCCGATGCCGATGCTGACTCGTACTGGCATACCCATTGTGATAAGGATGTCACTGTTAGATGATTAGTATCATAGCATAAATATGGATAGATTTCGTGATGATCTTGCAAAGGCAATTATGAAATCTAGATCGTAGTTCACTTTATCATTTTTGTAATATTAATAAAATGATGTATTTTGCTACCTTTTGTATTTGAATGGCCGAACATTGATACAAAAATTATGTAATGAGATTATTATGGATGCATGTATTTTATCATCATTTCTTACATTAAAATGTACTAAAAGTCCATCACAAATACAAAGGGCACTTCGGTCATTTTCAACACTTCATCCTCTGTCCAGAATCTGAATCCAGACAGTTAGCCAAACGGTTTGCAGAAAGTGATTCTGATTCTACCTGAAACGTTTCTACCAAAAATCTGGAACCGTTTCCATTTCACCTAGAATCTGGAACCGCACCAAACGAGGCCGAAATGTCTTGACATTCACAACCACAATGATCACAACTTCACAAGTAAGGAAAACAGGCAGCCTAGCTAGTGTGAAAAATAAGCAAGGAATTAAAACCCTGATAACACAAGTAGGTACGTAGTTGAGGTTTGAAGGGCCAAAATACTTGTTGGCTTCGTTTATTCATGGGACGAGAAGAGAAAAATCGCAAGGGGAGTCTTGAAGAAGCAGCATGCATGCGTGCTAGTAGTGGTACGTAGTTGAATGAAGCAGCATATGCATGTCCCCCCTCCCTCCGGAGGCTCGCTCGTCTGGAAAAAGATTTTCCTGCCAATAACAACGCATGAAAAAAGATGCTAAGTATCTCTCTGGTCTGGTCTCGAACACCGCAGGGGAGGGAGTAGTGGTAGTTGAGCGACTTACATCTCCAGCTATTGTACGTCGCCAGCAGCGAGCCAGCGAGCGGTTAATCTCGGAGGGAATGCCACCACCCCGTACCGCCAATTCTTGGATGTTCACGCAGCAACGTCAAGAACTCCGGGGTGATTTCGTCAAAGCCTAGGTTTTGGAGGGGCATCAGGAACTCAATGCCAGGTGGGACCTCCGTCATGCTTCTGAGGTTGGTTAGTACTAATATTTCCAGGCTCGGTATGGCACCTTGCTGTATCTCTAGCCGCCTCAGATTTGGCAGGTCGCATAAATGGAGAATCTTCAGTTTGGGAAACCAGTCGACGAGAAATACCAGCTGCTCTCCGTTGTATGCTCTGGTGAAGTCTAGATCTGTCAAATTTGACAACCGAGAGAGGGACGGCAGGGGATCTTCTCTCAGCTGAGACCAATATAGACGCAATGAATACAGATTTTGCGCGGCAGCTTGGAAAAGAGCAGACTCGCCCAACATCCCTTCCGCCAATCGTCCTTCCAAACGTAATTTTTGCAGGTTTGGAGGCAGAGCACTCAACGGGAGAACCTCATCCTCATCACTTGCCGCAATATACAAGTAGGACAATAACCGCATCTGAACGAGCGACTCGCAGAGAAGTTCACAGTAGATTGCCTTCACATTCCATATCCTAATGCTTCTCATTTGAGTCAGCTCCCCCAAATGTTTAATAGACTCATCCTGCGCTTCCAATGCTTGTACCGTCTGTAGGTCTGTCAGGTTCCCAAGACCCTTGGGGATGCATACACCACTGCCCCACCGAAAATCTCGCCCAGAACGGCCGCTCTCTTTCTCAGCAAACAAGTGCCTGAGCTTCTTCAATTTGACAATCCCTCCTGGAAGCTCCTGTATATCAGAATTAACTAGATCTAGTGTCAATAAGTTGGAAAGCTTCTCGATGGACTTTGGGAGCAGCTTCACCTTGGAATCCCGCAGGCCCAAATGACGGAGATTGAAAAGATGTCCGATGGCATCTGGAACAACCTCGATGGGTAGGCCACTTAACTCCAGCACTGACATATATCTTGACTTCTCCGCAATCCAAGGTAGTAGAGTGGATGATGGCATGCTGCTGTCCAATGCGATCACACATCGAAGGCGGTGCACACTTGAAATTGACAGAGCAATATCCTTCTTGAGTTTGTGAATTACCAATCGGCGTCCATCTTTCTCATCAAGATCAGATTCCTCATGTTTATCCTCGTACCCTACACCAAAACAATCCCCCCGACACAAATCGACTGCCAACTCATGCATGATGTCATGCATTCTGAACCATTTCATCCTACCAAATGAGTTCCTTCCAATAAGTTGTAGCATGTTTCGATGAACCAATTCATTTAGATAGCCTTCTGCCACTTCCTCCATCGTGCTCTCACCCCTTTTCTCAATGAAACCCTCCGCTATCCACAGCCGTACAAGTTTCTTCCTTTGGAAAAGATAATCTTCTGGAAACAAGCTGCAGTATAGGAAACAACTCTTCAAGTATGTCGGGAGGTATATGTAGCTCAAATGCAGAACATTCCTTACATGATCAAGCCTTGGATTATTGATTAGCTCCCAGCTTAGCTGATCGTGTATCCGCTTCCATTCCTCTGTGTTCTTGTCACGCACAAACAAGAGACTGCCGATAGAGACAATCGCAAGGGGTAAACCTTCACACTTGCCCACTATTTGCATTGACAGAGCCTCAAGTTCTGCAGGGCATTTATGATTTGGAAAAGCCTTATTACAAAAGAGTTCCCATGACTCGTCCTCTGATAGGCGTTCTAGTGTCAGTGTCCAGTCTTTATTAGCAAGGTGAGCTAAATCAGCAATACGTGTCGTGATTATTATTCTGCTCCCCTTGATATTTGAAACGAGTGTTCGAGACAGGTCATCGTACACTTCAGGAGTCCAAACATCATCCAATATAATCAAATACTTCCTTTCTTCCAAAAAGCTCCTTAATGTCTCTTGGATGGCTGTCATGTCCATGGTGGTAATGTTACTTGGAACATTCTGTTTATCTCTGAAAAGCTCATTGATCAATCTTCTAAGGACTTCTTCTCTGGTGTAGGTCTGTGAGATGGAGAGCCATGCGTGGCAATCAAAATTTTCTCGTTCCTTGTTGTAGACAGTATTCGCTAGTGCCGTTTTCCCGAGCCCTCCCATGCCATGCAGAACTATTACAGAGCGTGCCAACTCATCATCTCCCAGCCACTGTACAAGTGTTTGCTTGTTATCTTCAATCCCAACGAGATCTTCTTCACCAAGGGAACGTGAAATGCTTGCTAGATCAAGGGACTTCTGCACAATATCCCCACTGTTCATCGTCGGAACCCATCGCTCTTTTGTCTGAGATAAGTGTGTAAGGTCGATATATGTGTCATTCGCCACTGAAGCTATCGCGTTTAATGATAACAGAGCTTTGGGTTTTTTGAGCCCTTTCTTCAGGTAGGATCTCCATCCGACATGTTGTTCCTGACCAACAAGATAGAGGTACTCGTCCACCATGTCCTCGATCACATAAACAACCTTGCGCACCTCCTCCAACCAAACTTGATACACTTGGTTGTTGCGGGTTCGAATGTCCATTTGAGAGAGGGCAACATGCACCACACGAAGCTCCATCATAATGCGACGCATTCTGCCCTGGAGCTCTGTCAGCTGCGTCACATACTTTGCAAACTGGGCACTGGCTTGCTTTGCTACCTCGTTTCCCAGAGCGATGCCGATCTTGCTAATTGCTAGAAGAATCACGGTCTCTGCCATTACGCTCGGAGAGTTGGCTAATGTGTCAGTTCTGGGTAGCCTAGTTTCATTCCATATTCTCCTCGATATCTATCGTAGAATCACCATCTCTGCAAAATGAAGTAAGCATATGATGTGTTAATCGGTTCTGCTAGTAGCATTTCCCAAAAAACTCTACTGACCCAGTGGAAAGGTGAAATAACCGAACACTATCTAGATCTCTTTTACAGAGCACTAAATTGAATATGAACCGTTTATTCTTTTCAATCTAATGGAGTAGATTAACTAGAGTTTACTTATACTTCATCCGGTAGTAGAGTAGTAGAAACACCCTTAACAAATCAATGGTTAGATACGATTTCTACTACACATTATATACTATCTGTATAATGCACCGTAAAATTTCTCAACACTATGTAACCCACGTAATCAAACAAAGCAATACTTATACTCAAGACAGGAAGGTCCATTAGAATTCCAATACAATTGGGCTGCGCTAAAGCCGACTGCAGCGAAGTCAATATTGTTAACTGAAAAGAACAAGTGCCATCAACCATGTATTGGGCACTACGTAGCATACTCATGTGCAATAAATGGTTAGTAGTCGTTGTGGGTTAATTTACCGGTTGATGCCACCGGTAAATTACACACTTATACAATGTTAATTTACCGGTTGATTCCATATTCTCCTCGATATCTATCGTAGGATCACCATCTGCGAAATGAAGTAAGCATAGGATGTATGGATCCGTTCTGCTAGTAGAATTTCCCAAAACACTTAAAACTCTACTAAGTACTAACCCAATGGAAAGGTGCAATATATGCCAATCTCCCATGGAAAGGTGCAATAACCGAACTTTTTGTCCTTACTATTAATCTATGTACCTCACATAATCAAATAAAGCAATACTTATACTTAAGCTAAAGCCAACTGCAGCCAAGGTAAAGAGGAGGCGGGGAGCTCGATCGCCAGACCTTGGCGAAACTACGACCGCTACAAATTAAGAAGCTCTAAGGCTCTCTCCCAGGATGGCCTAGAAAATGGTCTTTTTGGATATTTAGGGGTCTATTCAGGCCTGTAGCCATCCCAAGGGGGCGTGCTATGTGCGCCTCTATCAAAGAGGCTGGAGGGGTTCATCCCTATATGTAGAGGCCGTTCTCGCGTGTGCCATGTGCGAAGGAGAGTTCAGGCTATGGTTGGGAATCGATCCAATATAAAGGCCCAAATCGAATACAGGCTGCACTATTCAGGGCTCGTAGAGGCCTGGTTTTCCAGGCCATCCTTGGGTTCAGCCTAAGGCGGGAAATCTGTTTCCTTTTTCTCGCTGAAGAAGTCCTTATATATTGTGCTCTGGTGCTGGAAGAATTCCAAAAACTTATAAAGTATACTGGACTACCAAAGAGGATCATAGACGGAGGAAGGGCTGATAAATATGACATCGTCAAAGACGCGACGACACACCTGCCTTCTATTAGCTTTGATCCGGCCAGATTCGATGCTGGACTACTTGTTGTATCCTCCTTGTGCTTTGATCCGGCCAGATTCATGGCCTCTTGAGTGGTGGTGGATGCTAGCCTAGTCCTGTTGCTGTTGAAGCCATCAAGAAATGAAGAACCTGCAAGGTTGCAAGTTAGTGTAGTATATATACAGTCTCAATTATTGTCCAACTTGCTGCATTATTTAAAAGGACTGCGCCTGAATGCATAATCAATCACTTCACTGTTCATAGACCCCATTGAAGATGCTATATAGTGATGTGATGATTAAGACGTTCCATCTATTAAGATTGCAAGGGTTTGCCTACACGCACTAGCTGATTTCTACATGGCCGAGTTAGGATGCCGAAGGATGGAGGCCAGTTTCAGTTGATTTTGACCTACTGAAAAATTTCTCATGATCATAGTGAAAAATTGTTATTTTCTTTGGATCATGAACAAAATTGAGCATTTATTGATTTTTCTTGATTTCTAAAGTATTTGTGAAAAAACTTGTTCTTCTCTGGTGTAGGACATCTTCTCGTATACTTCTGGAAGTTGGAACCTTAGTGTAGTACGTGTGATGCTATATATACAGTCTCAATTATTGTCCAACTTGCTGCATTATTTAAAAGGACTGCGCCTGAATGCATAATCAATCACTTGATTGTTCATAGACCCCATTGAAGATGCTATATAGTAGTGATGTGATGATTAAGACGTTCCATCTATTAAGATTGCAAGGGTTCGCTCTGTTTACACCCCTATTCACAACTGAAGGGTTCCAATCCATCAGTTGATTGATTCGCTGTGCGTGCGTGCTGCAATAATTTGAAGCCTAGGGTTCCCTTCACTCCTTCCCCTTCTGTTCTTCCCGTCCATGGCTGGCAAGAGCACTCTTCCTTCCTGCCTCCCGTCCAATTTGAGCTCCAGCCGGAGATCCCCCGGCAACATCCTTGTGGGGGGATCATTTCTTTCCTCTGAGCAACCTCATCCAAATCTTCCTTTCTGTGATGGATGCTCTAATACACACGGTTTGTTGTCTGATGGAGTACTAATGGCAGTTTATTTTTCAAACTTTTTGGGGGTTCAGCTGAACCCTCATGCCCCTCGTTATGTCCGCCCCTGTATGTATTGTGTGGATGTGTTGCTATTGGTTGGTTCGTGTTTGTTCAGGCGCGGGGCATGGTGGACAGGTTCCGTCTGCGTGCCAAGGGTGGTGACGGGGGCAATGGCTGCATCAGCCTCAGGCGCTCCAGGTCCGACCGCCAAGGCAAGCCGGACGGTGAGAACTCCCTTGTTGCACAGCCCGTGCGGCCACGTATCTACTGCTGTAATATCAGCATGTGTTGCTATTTGTAGTTTTGGCTGTAGTAGCTTGTTTCCTTCATTTGGATCAGTTTTCCAATTCCCAATTTAGTTAATTTGCCGATCAATCAACCTTCGTCAGTTTGACCCTTGGCACATTCTTGATGCAAGTATTCTGTTTCTGTTCGTTTCAACCGTCCAAGTAGTTGTTAGAAGAAGCCTATATAATCTCTGATAATGTTGATTGATCTTCTGATTTTGTTGGTTCATGCAATTCTGTTTGATGAGCTCCACATACTGATGTGATGCAATATTAGAGGTTTATAGTGTGCCATTTGCACTACAACAAAAGGTATTTAGTGGTTCGCCTGGTTAAATTGGTCAAAGTTAGTTCCTGCTACTTAGTCTAATTTAATAGCCATCAGTATTTGTATTATTCACAATCTAAAACAATGGATCCTGATCAGGTGTTCCTTGCATAAAAACATGCAGGTGGCAATGGAGGGACAGGTGGTGATGTCATTCTTGAGTGCTCAAGGTCCATTTGGGATTTAAGTAACTTGCAACATCACATGGTATGTTTTCAGAACATCATATTGTGTCATTGTGTGTTTTCCCAGAGATAAATACCGCGCTGATTGCTGTCCCAGATGTATGATCCATGTTCATGAAAAACAAGTGTTATAGTGGAAAAACTGAGACTGAATACTGTTGAATCTGAAGGGGCTAACCCTGACTTCATTAATGGACCTAAAGTGTCTCATTACAGTCTAGCTTAATATGATATGTAGGCTTTCCCTTGAGAAAGAGAAGTCTAGAGAAGTACGATCCATCCAACTAGCGGCAGGGATTGCATTGCAGCACGATCCATCCAACTAGCACGATCCATCCAACTAACTAGCGGCAGGGATTGCCGATCTTCCCGATCGATAGGTAACGAGCAACAGTAGAGTATTCCCATATGATTTATTTATTTATTTATTTTGCAAATTTGGGCTATGATCTGCCTGTACAACGGCAAGTGAGCAGATTCTTCGACTTTTGAGAGGCTAGCTGTCTGTTTTGTGAAATCCTGCACAAAAATCCAGATGAGCAGAATGCACTCGTCAAAGCCCGTCTAGCTCAGTTGGTAGAGCGCAAGGCTCTTAACCTTGTGGTCGTGGGTTTCGAGCCCCACGGTGGGCGATTCCTTTTCTTTTTTTTACAAATAAGAATCATTTTAACTAAAGATAACTTGGAAGATTTGCATAACCTATTTCAACGTATTAGTTGTGTGCAATAGAAGAGTTGCTAAAATGTGTTGCTTTCTTTTTCACTGAAGTCTAAGAGCTGATTGATTAATTGGCAGTGAGTTCCTTCTTCCATAATTCAGGAACCTGATCGAGGTGCTGGGAAGACGGAAAGTAATTATTAGAGTAAATTGTTCACAAATAGTTTCAGATCCATTCGGTTTTAACAATCGTTAACAGTGTTTCCAAACTAAGATGCATAGAAAAAAATTTATTTTTGAAACAAGAATTCGTAGCAAAAATAAGCATACTTGTAGATCAGACATTCTCTGTCATAGAGCTTATCTACTTCTCAATCCTCGTTAGTTTTCCACGCATAGGACAAGTAGATAACTAAGGAATTGACATAATCTTTGTTAATGCAATGTGCTAACATATTTAATGTCCAGTATCAAAATAAAAAACCTCATTCTAGATTCTTGACGTGCTGGATGTGATGTTTTGTTGTTGTCTCAGTCAGAACAACTAAACAGACAAGTTTGTAATCTAGCATCATACTGATAAATGTTACAAGAAAGATTTCCTGTATAGCAGTCTCGATAATTACCATTTGTCGGTATTTTAATGTTGTGGTTCATATGTGCTCTGCTTGAAACAAACGTTGTGCCTAAGAACCGAAAAAATAATTGGTTGGCAGTACAAATATACATTGATAGAAACGAGAGTCCAGAAGTTGACATGAATAATGATAATTTGATTAGAGTTATGAATACTCAAGACTACATCAACGAACATATTACATTCAATTTTTCTATAATTCCACTGTCATTGGCATATCAATTACAGCTCATACCTTTCAAAAGTACACCTCATACTTACAAAATGACAAGTATAGCATGTAAGGTTACAGAGGAGGCTAAGAAAATGCGAAGAAAGTTATACTTGTCATCATAACACTTTCTTGCTACCACAATGTACAAATATTTCTATGTTTCTTTATGCCGTTAGTACAGATTACACTTGTTTTACAATGCGTAAATGTATACCGAATAAAATCCTTTTTTTTTGGTCTGAAAGCTACTTGCTTTGAGGCAAAAGAAATGGTAAGAAGGAACGACAACGAAGGCCCATTTCTTGCTGGTAGGCATTTGCAAGAGTCATAGATATAAGATGACGTAAAATATTGCTCTCTTATGAGGTCTTAGAAGGGAAGAGAAGTCAACCACACATTGTTACTTTAGCAGAAAGCAACCGCGTTTAACACAAACGTACAGAGCTCTATTAAGAAAATTCGTAAAGTAAAGGAGCTCCATGGGTTGGATTTGTTGTCCTGCCAAGGCATGTACAATAACATCACCTCAGCTTATTTTTAACATGTACATATCAGCTTTGTCTAATGCAGAAGAGAGAAAAAAAGAGAGAGTAGAGAGTCAGTTGTCATGCAAGAGCTAGTATCGCACGGAAAACAAGATAGATTAGTTAAATACAAGAGAGAAGATGACGTGGATGAGAGATGGAGTAAGTAGTAGGCTTTGTTATTCTACTTACTCTAATCTATTGTTCTTAGGCTTTAGTACATGTAACACTCCAAAACTTGAAGTACCTAGAATGTTACTGCATTATATATTTTCGCTAGCTTTAACAACTTTCATAAATAATTTCATCTACTCATTAATCTTAATTAGTAATGAATAGTATTAACATGAATAGCATAGTATTTTGAACAGAAATAATGAACAATAGTAAACTTGGAACCACATGCCCAAGAACGCTTGAGAACGCCTGGAACAATGTGCCCGGAAGCAAATTTACCTTTTGGCGACGTTGTCAAGTGAAGATTATAACCAAATACTCAAGCAATTAAACTCTTTGCAATAATATATAGTTTCAACTATCAAGTTCATATTCATAAATATGCCAACAAGTGAGAATAACAATGTAAATTAGCATAGTAAATAATTTGCCAACATAAAACAATAAGAGTTAAAAACTAAGTCATCATTTTACCATGCACTTGCCTTTTTACCCAAGAGAAGTGGAATGACGTGGTTGATGCCAAACCTGAAGTCCCACCTCATATAGTAAGTAACTTGACTCAACAAAATGCCAGAATAGAACATAATATCAAACATAACAATACCACACCTATGCATAACCCGACCTAACCTTCCCTCCGCCGGACAACTTCTCGTTTGATGTCTTGATGGTCGAACATAGAAAAACATACATGTTATGAAATCTGCACAAAATTTCCTTCAACTTTCTAGCTAGTTGGGCAAAAGTTCAAATTAATTCATTTAATCCCTTGTTTTTAACACTGAAGATTGTTTTGTTATTTTACTGGACAATATGCTTAATAATTTTATAAATATTTTTATACAGCACCAAATGTCACAAACCATACCACCTCTGGAATCCACGGAAAATTATCTAGCTTTCATAATTTAATTTGGCTAGCATCTAGACCTAATAAGCAGATTAACACATTTGCGTCCATCAACGAGAGTCCAGCTAATGCTCATTTGGTAGCCAGCGAGCGGTTAATCTCGTAGGGAATGCCACCACCCCGTACCGCCAATTCTTGGATGTTCACGCAGCAACGTCAAGAACTCCGGGGTGATTTCGTCAAAGCCTAGGTTTTGAAGGGGCATCAGGAACTCAATGCCAGGTGGGACCTCCGTCATGCTTCTGAGGTTGACTAGTACTAAGTCTTCCAGGCTCGGCATGGCACCTTGATGTATCTCTAGCCGCCTCAGATTTGGCAGGTCCCTTAAATAGAGAGTCTTCAGTTTGGGAAACCAGTCGACGAGAAATACCAGCTGCTCCCCACTGTATGCTCTGGTGAAATCTAGGAACGTCAAATTTACCAACCGAGAGAGGGACGGCAGGGGGTCTTCTCTCAACTGAGACCAATATAGAAACAATGAATACAGATTTTGTGCGGCAGATTGGAAGAGAGCAGACTCACCCAAAATCCCTTCCGCCAATCGTCCTCTCAAACATAATTTTTGTAGGTTTGGAGGCACGGGGTTCAGAGCACTCGACAGGAGAAGCTCATCCTCATCACTTGCCGTAATATCCAGGAAGGACAAAAACTGCATCTGAACGAGAGACTTACAGAGGCGTTCACAGTAGATTCCCTTCACATTCCATATCCTGATGCTTCTCATTTGCCTCAGCTCCCCCAAATGTGTAATAGACTCAACCTGCGCTTCCAATGCTTGTAACGTCTGTAGGTCTCTCAGGTTCCCAAGACCCTCGGGGATGCATACACCACTGCGCCACCGAAAATCTCGACCAAAAGGGTCGATCTCTTTCTCAACAAACAAGTGCCTAAGCTTCTTCAGTTTTTTTTTCGAAACTGTTGGCAGGAGCTCTGCCTAATCAATTAAGAGGAAAAGAGAAAGTTAACAGAGTTTAGTTACAACCAAAATACAACAGACAACAGACAACAAATAGGCTTCCCAGGAACCGCCTGGGAAGGCCACCAATTAGGCTACCCTCCTAGTGGCAACGGTAAACTCAAGCACATTTGCCTTGGCTCTACTCAGCACTACTTGAACGGTGCTCGTCGTTTCCTGGAAAATGCGCGCATTTCTTTCCTTCCAGATGTGCCAAAATCCAAACATGATTAGGCCATCAAAGTTGCGCCGTGCAGAGTCAGGCAACCTGGAGCGTAGAAGGAGCCACCAGTCTAGAATCGAAGGGTGCTGATTGGGGGGGAAGAGACCTGGGAGGTTGTGACCTTGCGAGGAAAGAAACAGAGGCCAAAAATTTTTTGCGAAGTGACAAGTGAGCATGATGTGCTCCGCCGTTTCATCGGCGACATTGCAAAAGTGGCAGCCCTGCTCATGGAGTAAGAGCCAAGCGAAGATTTTGCATTTATTTTCGGACTTTGCTTTCCAGATGAACATCCCAGCCTCATCTATGAGGGCACCCATGAACTGCACCTTGTAGGCCGAACTGGTAGTGAACCTCCCGTCTGCTGTCCAACGCCAGGTAATCTCGTCTTGGGCATCATGCTGAAGCTGAACATGCTGGATCATCTGCCAAAGGGTGAGGAATTGCGTAAGCTGGTGGTTTGAGTGAATGTTTCGAAGCGGGATCATCCAGGAGTTGTTTGTGAGCTCATGAAATACCGACTTGTTCCTTCTTTTAACCAGTCGGAAGCAAAGGGGCGCAATATCCATCGGAGCTCTACCTTGCAGCCACCGAGATGTCCAAAACCTGGCTGTCCGGCCATCCTTTATCATTATGCGGGTGCTAGCATTGAATAGCTCAACGTCAATATTCTTGCTTATTGCCTCGATTCCTGCCCAATTGCTGCTGTTTTCTTTCCACCGAACCCACAGCCACCTCTGTCTCAGGGCTGTACCGAAGCTCTGTAAGTTAGGGATTCCGAGACCCCCTAGTGACTTTGGTCGGCACACTTTTTTCCAGCTTACAAGGCAATGTCCCGAGGTACACGTCGCTTTTCCTTTCCAGAGGAAATTTCGTCTTAGTCTGTCGATCCGTTTGAGAGCCCAGGCCGGCAGAGGAAAAACGGAGAGGAAATAGGTCGGGAGAGCCGAGAGTACTGAGAGCACCAATGTCAGTCTTCCTGCCCTTGAAAGCAAATTCCCTTTCCAACCTGCTAGCCTAGCTTCAATCTTGTCTAGCAGTGGTTGAATGTCTACCCTTCGCAAGGCCCTTGGTCTGAGGGGGAGGCCCAAATACTTTGCAGGGAAGCTCTTGATCACTCCAGGGAACTCAGACAGGCAAGCATCTAAATCTTCTTGTTCGCATGCAATCGCAAAGATCTCAGTTTTTTCCCAGTTCACCATGAGTCCTGAAGCGTCACTGAAAATTTGTAGAACGGCGCTTAAGTTATGCAGCTCCTGACTGGTGGGGTTCAGGAATAAAGCCACATCATCAGCATAGAAGGACCTGCAGCGGTCTGGCGGTCTATGCAAGATCGGATTGAATAAGCCATTGTGTGATGCGGCCGACAGCAGGAGCTGTAAAGGCTCAAGCGCAAGGATGAAAAGCATTGGAGAGAGTGGATCTCCTTGCCGGAGACCACGCTTGTGCTCAAACCGTTTACAAGGCGCATCATTGACCAATACTCTAGAGGAGCTCGCTAGAAGAGTTGCTACCCAGTCTCTCCACCTCTGGCTAAATCCGAAATGCTGCAACACTTCTAGAAGATATTCCCAACTGACAGAGTCAAAGGCCTTGGCTAGATCTAGCTTGACAAACAGTGAAGGGTTTTTTCTTCGGTGGAGCTCTGTCAGGAAATTCTTGACGAGAAGGAACCCGTCATGGATTGCTCTGTCCTTGATGAATGCATTTTGGTTGGGTGACACGAGGTCACGAAGCTTGGGAGCTAATCTGTTGGCTAGGATTTTGGATATAATTTTGCCAAAACTATGCACCAGGCTGATGGGTCTGTAGTCAGTAATCCTTTCTGCATCTTGCTTTTTGGGGAGTAGGATCATGCAAGCAGAGTTTAGGAGATGGAGATTAGTTGCCGCTCCTCCTGCAAAAGCTACGACAGCCGCTATAATGTCGTCCTTGACAATATTCCAACAAACTTTGAAGAAGGATGCAATGAAACCGTCCGGCCCCGGCGCTTTGTCTGTTGGCATTTCGAAAATAGCCTTCTTGATCTCAGTTGCATGCAATGGGATATCGAGATCGGACAAGTCCACCTGTGGCGTCTGCAGGAACGCCCAATTCAGCGAGTGCAGCCTCTGGAATCTAGCCCCCAGGAGTCCGCTGAAGAAATGGTGAACCACTTCTTGTTTGTGCTCTTCCTCGGTAGCCACTCCTTGGTTCGTGACGAGAGAGTGGATTACTCGTTTGCGCTTTCTTCCATTTACTCTTAAGTGGAAGAACTTCGTGTTTGCGTCTCCCTCTTTGAAGTTAGCCAAACGCGCTCTTTGCTTTAGCCGAAGGTTGTTTATAGCTGCCAAGCCCAGGATTCTGAGTTTTAGATCTTTTAGCAGCCTCAATTCATCCGGGCAGAGGGCCCTGGCTTCTTGCGCCCTATCCAACTGGCGAATAATTTCTTGTGCCACCCCTAGTTGCATTTTCAGGTCCCCTACCAGACTTCTGCTCCACTTCCTCAACGCCTTCGCTGTTCTAGCAAGTTTTATGTGCAGTCTTTTACAGGGGTCCGAAGAGAACAAAGTATTCTCCCACGCTTGCTGCACCACCTCGGTAAAGCCTGGCATTCTGAGCCAGAAGGTCTCAAAGCGGAAAGTGCCAGATCGTCGGGAAGCTGAATTTTGGAGAAATAGGGGACAATGATCTGACATCGAGGAGGAGAGGGCCTGCAGAGTTGCGTCCGGGAAAATACAGTCCCAGTCTTCGGAAGCAAAGAACCTGTCTATTCTTGTTAGAGTCGGGTTAGCTGTTCCGGACGACCAAGTGAATTTTCTTCCCAGGAGTCTAAGCTCTTTTAGACTGGCAGAGTTGATTGTGTTTCTAAAACTTTGCATTATCCGTCTGTTTAATCCTCCTCTATTTTTATCGGCTGCCTGATATATCATGTTGAAGTCTCCCAGGCAAAGCCATCTGGAGTCTACATCTCCCTGTATCTGCAAGAGCTCCTGCAGGAACTGAAGCTTTTCGGAATCAAGCTGTGGTCCATAGACACCTGTGCACGACCAGGAAATATGCTCCCCGCCGGTAGAGGTGAGCCTGGCGGAAACCGTGTTGGTGGTGCACCTGGCCTGTGCAAGCAAGAAGTCCTGGTCGTTTGCCGCTAGTAGGATCCCACCTCTGGATCCTGAAGCTGGGAGAGCAGCATAGTTATCTCTGAATGCGGCTCCCAGAATTTCTGAAACCACCACCGGTGTGACCTGTTGCAGTTTGGTTTCCTGTAGACAGACTATGTTGGCCTTAGTATCTTGTACCATCTGTCTCACTAAAGCTCTCTTTGCTGTCATGTTCAGCCCCCTGACATTCCAGCTCAGGATTTTACAATTTGCAGCCATTCAAAAAAAGGAAGAAGGACAACACGGTAGCAAAAGAGGGGGAAGGAGGTTTCACAATCATGACATTCATCGTCAACAGACAAGGGGGGTGACTGTTTTCCCCCGACAAAAGACCGACAACAACGGGTGAAACAACGACGACCGCTAACAAGTACCTAGCAGGCCAAGTCGGGTCTTTGATGCAGACACGCCCGACTTTACCGGAACAAAAGACTCTAAGAAATAACAACAGGATTTGGTTGGTGAGGACCAAGGGTTGCAAAAGAGGTCCCCAACCCGTCCAATTTTCCGGGACCTTCATTCAGACTGGCAGCGACTCCCCCGAGGCGACGCCAGAGGCAGCCGCTAGGTCTGTGCTGTTGCTGATTCCTGCTAACTGCGCTAGAGCCGCAATCACTTCCGGTGATAAGGGCTTGTCGAATAGGTTCACGAGCTTTTGAAGAGCCGCCTCATCAGGGGGAATTCCACGCGAAGTGATCCCAAGCTTCTTCATGAGGTGGAGTTGGGCTTTCTCTGTCGCCGTCAACTTGGGGATCACCTTGCTGGCCAGCCGGTTGCTTCTGCGTTGGTAGGTTACTCTTGTTGGACGTTCCTTTTGGGCAGCAACCGGCTCCTTTGAGATGAGAGGCTGAGGCAGCGCCACTACCGCCGATCTGAGGAAGTCATCATCCGTTTGGGGACCTGGCTGCAACGAAGGCTGGGGTTGCGGGGCGAGAAGCTCAGCGCGCCTAGCTTCCTCCAGCATGGGGTCCTGTTGAGAAGACAACACAGGAGATCCCTGTAGGACAGGGGTGAGGTGTGAATCCTGTAAAGAAGACTCCCGGGAATGCAGGAGGAGATACTGCTCTAGAAAAGGATCTACGACCGGAGAGGTTGACCTAGCATGAGCAACCGGAATGCTATCATCAATGCACATCTTAGCAATTGAAGACTCCACCTGTGAGAAAATTCTTGTGCGAGGGGATCTGGTTCTGTCCCGGCTGGGCGTGCCAGAGCGCGAGCGGGAGCGGGAGCGTCCTCTTTGAGGAGGGGACGTGCTTCTCTGGAGCCAAGGCAATCCATCTAGCTGTTTGGGGGCCCCTTGAGGGACAGTAGTGTCTGGTCTTTGCCTGCCTCCGGTACGATGGCCACCTGTTTCCTGTCTCCTGGTTCTGCTTGAAGAAGCTTTCATTCGACCTTCAAAACGGCTGCCTCGGGGGGGAACATCCCATCCCGAGTTCCGCCTGCGATCGGGTCCCTCAGGAGGCGACCTGTCTCTCTCTCGAAGGATCAACCGATCGTGCACTGGGAGTCTTCTCTGCCTGGTTCCGTCCACCACTCCCAGGCGCCAAGTAAAGAAGAATCTCCTGGGGAACTCTTCGGTGGAGGAAGTCTCCGAAGGCTCCACGACATCAACGTGGCACTGGCCGAGGCGGCTTCAGGCCGGGATCTCGACTCCTTGGGAGGTTCGAAATCTAGTACCTGTGCCAGGTGAACAATCACTCTGTAAGTGAGGAAGGAGGGGGGTTCATTCACCTGATGTACCTGTTCGGCGATGCCCAGCTCTGGGAAGCGCGAGGGCGGTGAGTCGGAGGAAGAAAGCTCTTGCACACAGAAACGGGCTTCTTTTGGGATGAGTTTGAGGTCTTCTACCCACACCCAAACGCACAGGCAAGCTGTCTCGTACTCGTTGTCTGGCTCAATAGGGAAAGGAACGACAACGCCGACATCGCTAAGGATCGAGGAGGCAGATTGCGAAGTCCAAGCGTGTCGAGGCAGGCCTTCTAAGCAAAGCTTGACTTTAAACCTTGGTTGCGCTGCCTCCGCCTGCACGAACCTCGTCCAATTGATAACCTTGATGTCCACATTCCGCTGTTTAAACCTTGAATCATCTAGCAAGGTTGCCTTGAGCGTCGCCGTGCTACAGCGCACGAAGTAAGACTTGTCGGTGATGAACGAGACATTGAAGTCTGACAGATTCATGAAGTAATGCTCCGCGAGGAGCCGCTGCACCTGTCGGACGTTGGTCACCAAATCTCCAAGAATGAGCACCTGTACTGCACGCCTATCATAATCCCTCTCCGTGGACAGCAGCTCAGCCGCTCTTACGGCAAACCTCCGAACTAGGCCCGGCCTGGAATCGGGGTCCCCTACAGTCTCTTGCGCCATCGTTGGGACAGGGAGCTTGGGAGCTGGTGGACAAACTACTGGGGGAGCTCTGTTGCGGAGGGACGGGCACCAGCGGGCTTTGTGGCCTGAGGCCCTGCAGAGCAGGCAGCGGGCAGGTTCTCTGCAGCTTGAGACAAAGTGGTTTGTGGCCAGGCAACGGAAACACTTCCCTTTAGTAGAGGCTTTGAAGAGGGCTGCAATTGGTTCTTCGCCTAACCCAACCGGTGAGGATTTAATGCGATTTAACTCCTTTTGCTTCCTCCAGAAGGATTTGCTTCTGACCTGCGTCCAATCGGACTTCAAGGCAACCAAATCTGAGCGAGGATTCGGATCTTCGCCTGGCGGGGGTGCTAAGATCCGGAACTCTGCAGGTGGATCCGCCATTACTGCTTTTGACCTACCAGCAGCGAGGTTCTTAATGCCAACTTCCTGTACCCGAAGAAAACTTGCTGTCGCAGGGAGGGTGGTGACTTCAGGGATCTGGGGCTCCACGGCAGGGGGACAGATCTGGACGTCTGCGGCTGCGAGCTCTGCTGACCCGGAGGCGGTCGGAGAAAAGGGGCTGGCGTCGTCAAGCTCATCCTCCGAGGACCACGAGAGGCGCTCACCTGAGCAAGAGGGGCCGGCGGAAAGGATGGGCGACGAGGAGGGACGGGGATCTTGGTCGGGATCGGCGGAGAAGGTGGCTGGAGAGGTGGGGTCGGCTGGGGGTGGCGAGATCGGCGGAGAGGGAGAGTTTGGACTCATGACCAACTATCATCCCCCAAGCTTCTTCAGTTTGACAATCCCTCCCGGAAGCTCCTCTATGTCAGATCCATATAGGTCTAGTGTCAATAAGTTGGAAAGGTTCTCGATGGACTTTGGGAGCCTCTTCACTTTTGAATCCCGCAGGCCCAAATGACGAAGATTGAAAAGATCTCCAATGGCATCTGGAACAGCCTCGATGGGTAGACCAGTTAACTCCACCACTGACATATATCTTGACTTCTCCGCAATCCAAGGTAGTAGAGTCACGGATGATGACATGTTGCTGTCCAATGCGATCATGGATCGGAGGCGGTGCACATTTGAAATTGAAAGAGCAATATCCTTCTTGAGTGTGTGTATCACCAATCGGCGTCCATCCTTCTCATCAAGGCCAGATTCCCCATGTTTATCCTCCTCGTACGCGACACCAAAACATTCCCTCCGACACAAATCAACTGCCAACTCTCGCACGATGTCATGCATTCTGAACCGTTTCATCCTACCAAATGGGTTCCTTTCAATAAGTTGTAGCATGTTTCGATGAACCAATTCATTTAGATAGCCTTCTGCCACTTCCTCCATCGTGCTCTCACCCCTTTTCTCGATGAAACCCTCCGCTATCCACAGCCGTACAAGCTTCTTCCTATGGAAAAGGTAGTCCTCTGGAAACAAGCTGCAGTACAGGAAACAACTCTTCAAGTATGTCGGGAGGTATATGTAGCTCAAATGCAGAACATTCCTGACATGATCCAGCTTTGGATTATTAGTTAGCTCCCAGACTAGCTGATCGTGTATCCGCTTCCATTCCTGTGTGTTCTTGTCACGCACAAACAAGAGACGGCTGACAGAGACGATTGCAAGGGGTAGACCTTCACACTTGCCCACTAATTGCTTTGATAGAGCCTCAAGTTTTGCAGGACATTCATGATCTGGAAAAGCCTTTTTACAAAAGAGTTCCCAGGACTCGTCCTCTGATAAGCGTTCTAATGTTAGTATCCTGTCTTGAAAAGCAAGATGAGCTACGTCAGCAATCCGTGTCGTGATTATTATTCTGCTCCCCTTGAGATTTGAAGTGAGTGCTCGAAACAGGTCTTCGTATACTTCAGGAGTCCAAACATCATCCAATATAATCAAATACTTCCTTTCTTCCAAAAACCTCCTTAATGTCTCTTGGATGGCTGTCATGTCCATTGTGTCAATGTTACTTGGAACATTCTGTTTATCTCTGAAAAGCTCGACGATCAATCTTTTAAGGACATCTTCTCTGGTGTAGGTCTGCGAGATGGAGAGCCATGCGTGGCAATCAAATTTCTGTCGTTCCTTGTTATAGACAGTACCTGCTAGTGCCGTTTTCCCGAGCCCTCCCATGCCATGCAGAACTATTACGGAGCGTGCCAACTCATCATCTCCCAGCCACTGTACAAGTGTTAGCTTGTTATCTTCAATCCCAACGAGATCTTCCTCACCTAGGGAACGTGAAATGCTTGCTAGATCATGGGACTTCTGCACAATGTAACTGGAGTTGGTAATATCTCTATTGTTCATCGTCGGAACCCATCGCTCTTTCGTCTGAGATAGGTGTATAAGGCTGGTCTCTGTTTCCTTCACCATTGAAGCTATCCTGTTCAATGATTGCAGAGCTTTTGGCTTTTTGAACCCTTTTTTCAGGTAGAATCTCCATCCGACATCTTGTTCCCGACCAACAAGATAGAGGTACTCGTCCACCATGTCCTCGATCACATGTACTACCTTGCGCACCTCCTCCAACCAGCCTCGATACACCTGATTGTTGCGGGTTCGAATGTCCATTTGAGAGAGGAAATCATGCGCCACACGAAGCTCCGTCATAACGCGACCCATTCTGCCCTGGAGCTCTGTCAGTTGCGTCACATATTTTGCAAACTGAGCACTGGCTTGCTTTGCTGCCTCGTTCCCAAGAGCAATGCCGATCTTTTTAATTGCTAGAAGAATCACAGTCTCTGCCATTACTCTCTGAGAGTTGGCTATTGTGTCAGTTCTGGGTAACTTAGTTTCATTCCATATTCTCCTCGATATCTATCATAGAATCACCATCTGAGACATGAAGTAAGCATATGATGTATTAATCCGTTCTGTAGTAGCATTTCCCAAAACACTCTACTGACCCAATGGAAAGGTAAATAACCGAACTTTTTGTTCTTACTATTAATCTATGTAACTCACATAATCAAACAAAGCAATACTTATACGTACTTGGGCTGCGCTAAATCCAACTGCAGCGAAGTCAATATTGTTAACTGACAAGAGCGAGTGCCATCAACCAGGAATCTGTCTGGGCATACATACCAGCTCGCTAGACCTTGGATGTTGTATCCTTTGCTCATTTTTCAGTTGTGTTTCTTACTTTCTTTTGCTCCAAGTTAGAGAGCCGCTTAATGTGCCAATTCTGTATCCTATTGCCAGGCAAAAATATTGGAGCAGTTGTTTGTTAAACTAAAGGATTCAATTAGGATTTCTGCATGTTTTCTTGGAAGGTAATCCTTTCTGCCCGAACATTATTGCAGATGCATCATGCATAGTACATCCTCAATAATATTATTGCTTGTTAATTCATCCGAAACTCTGATGAGCTTATCATTTTCTACGCCTAGGTTGTCCTACATTTCCTGCAGCTGTTCATATATATATATATATATATATATATATATATATATATATATATATCTATATATATATATATAACAGTATGGGACACCTTGGTGCCTGGGCACCATGATTTTAAATGCGTTAATTCAAGTTAAATTCGGATATATTTTTCAAAACTTCCAGTTTTAGGGTATATACCCATCTATAAGAATTCAAATGAAACACATATCTTTTAAAAAAAATATACTCGAATTTGAAGATTTGAATGAATTTAGATTACATACTTTGCTGATTTATATGTATGATCAACACACACCTACAATCAAACTATCATCAAAAAAGGAAACTTTAATTTGAATTTCAGTTCAAACTTGTTTGAACTAGTTAGTAAACTAGTTGAACTCAACATCCTAAAAATTTCAAAAAATTTCGCATACAAATACATATGGAAAATATCCATTTTAGATCATGGTGCCCAGACACCTTGGTGTCCCAGGTAATTGTACTATCTATATATATACACTTTAACAGGCCAGTATGGCTTTTTTTCAATCATACACTTTTTTGATGTGCTAGGTGAAACTATCATTGTGCGGACCAATTATCTTTCTTAAAATCAGAGGCTTATTTGGTCATTCCTAAAGATAAATGGCCATTAATTCTTGGATAACTTCATTTTTTGTTTCTTACACGGTGCATGCCAATCGAAGTAGCTTTAGGTCTGTAGTATGACTCCCTCAAATCTTGATAATCCTAGCCTATTTTCCCATGATATTTTTTGGGGCACATTCTCCTTAAATACATAACTATTCTAACTCATTACCTCATATTCTATGTTACTATATTATTCTTAGACGCTAACTTACGCGGCGTGTCGTCGCGTACACGTTTCTAGTATAGTACACTACTCTTTGACAACCAAACAAGATAGAGGAAGGAAGGGTTGATAAATATGACATGGTTAAAGATGGGACACACCTGCCTGCCTTGTAATAGCTTTGATCCGGCCAGATTCGATGCTGGACTTGTGGTGTCCGAGTCTGTAAGCATCAAAGCAGTCTCAAGCTAGGCCTCTTGAGTGGTGGATGCTAGCCATGAAGAACCTGCAGGGTTGCAAGCCAAGCCAATGAAGCTTGGTTTGTGGTACTGGTACTCTATTATTGTCCAACATGCTGCATTATTTCTCGATTATTGAAGGTGGAGGGGACATGCAATAGCGCAGGGATGTGAAGGCGCGGCCACCGTCTGCAAGATTCTCTTGTAGAGCTTTTTGACCCGCCTTTCATGCTAGCTGGATACTTTGACGTATGAAGCATCGCAGGGTTCAAGGGAGGCGGCTTCGCATATGATGTAGGGTGTCAGGAGTTATTTGGACTCTCACCGTCGTATCCTACAAAAAAAGGATAACAGACGGTAACTAACTATTGTTAGGGAAAGTACGATTGTATCCTGGAGATAAGGAATCTCCACCTTGTAACTAATTAGGAATCCATCTTGTAACCGACTCGGATCCCTTCGCCCCAACCTATATAAAAGGGGGGAGGGGATGAAGGATGACAGGGCACAAGCAAACATACATCTCATAATCCCAGAACACAGGACTAGGGTATTACCTTCACCGCTGAGGGCATGAACCTGTCTAATCCCTTGTCCCGTGTTACCATCGAGTTCGGATCCAGTACATAGCCCTATGTAGATTATTACCGACAACAAATGTTGACAAAGAGATGTGAACAAATTTAGCTATGGTCCATTAGATATTCTTAACCTTCAAAAATTGCTAGAAAGTTCAAGGAATAATTTGATATATGCCACTCCTCAATCTGAAAATTCGATGGCATGTGTAAAAAATGCCACTCAATGGCATGATTTTCAACATGCCATCGAATTTCCAATTCCTAGAGTGGCAAATATCCAAATGCCCCAAAGTTCAAACCTGCTATCATGAAGCAAAATAATATTAAGCCCTATCTAGCTAGTGCTAGGTCTAACATGATCATGTGGGCATGCATTTTTTCTACATGGAATACAACCCTCCACCAATCAGACACAACCAAGATGCAGGGTTATAAAAACCTAATCATTCATCAAACAAAAAAAAGGAAAGGAACACCTATTATATATAGTTGGGGGTGATGCAGCCAGCATGGTCACTGGCATGGATGGCCGCCGTGCCCTGTACATGCAGCCCCATGGGCTCAGGTCTACACCATCGGCGCTGAGAGCTCGGGAAGAAGGGCATCCTAGTGGGGGGCCGCCTAGAGAAGAGGAAGGGAAGAAGTAAGTAGAGGGGAGGAAGAAAAGAGAAAGAAGGGGAAGGGAAGATACTTAGCTCAGGAGTATGGGCAACCGGCACTGAGAGCATTAGATCCGACTAGGAATCGCTGGATCTGGCAAGGGGAAGTCGGATTCGAGCGGTGCTTGGAGGAGAAGGCAGCGGCATGGGTACTTGGAGCAGGTGGGTGAGGCACCGGAGTAAGGGGAGATGGCCCCATCAATTGGGTATAATTGCAAAACTTAATTATCCCAATTGCTTCCGCATTGTCTCTGATAGATTAATTTAAATTGGGTATAATTTTGTAATCGCCTATTCACCCCCCCTCTAGGCCTACATCCCGGTCCTTTCATGGGGAGTTATGGAGATAGCTTTGTCTGGACGGCTCTTTACTTGGTCTAATAATCAATCTAATCCGATTATGTCTGTAATTGATAGGGTTTTCTGTAATACTTCTTTTGAGGAAAAGTTTCCTTTAGCTATTTTGTCTTCTCTTGATAGGATTAGTAGTGATCATTCCCCTATTCTGTGGGACTCGGGGGATGGTGTGTTTCTAAATAAATCTAACTATAAATTGGAAAAATGGTGGCTTCTTCATGAAGACATTAATAACATTGTTTTAAAAGCTTGGAATTCTTCTTGTATGGGGATGAATGCCATTGATAAGTGGCAGTTTAAGATTAGGAAAATTAGGAAAGTCACTAAAGGGTGGAGTTTAAATGTTGAATCTGAAATCAGGAAGAGAAAGAAGTTGCTTTTAGATGAGTTTAATGATTTAGATATTTTCTCGGAATATAGAATCCTTACTTGTAAAGAAAAAGACAGATTGTTAAATATTAAAAAAGAAATGGAGAAAATTTAGGAGGCCGAAGAAACCAAAGCTAGACAAAGAGCCAGAGAAAGATTTATAAAAGAGGGGGATAGGAACACTAAATTCTTTCATGCGGTTGCTAATCAAAGAAGGAGAAAGAATTTTATTTCTTCCCTTGAGGGGCCTGATGGGCCTGTTCAAGATACTAATAGTATGCTTAACATTGCTTGTGACTATTATAAAACCTTATTTGGTTTTGAGACTAAACCTAATATTAAGCTAGGGGATAATTTCTTTAATATGGATGATATGATTTCTGCTGAAGAGAATATGGCGTTGGAGGCCCCTTTTATTGAAGAAGAGATTAAAAAGGCAGTTTTTGATTCGTATTTCGATGGTGCTCCTGGTCCTGACGGAATTCCTTTCATTTTCTATAAAAAATTTTGGGATGTTATTAAAGAGGATCTTATGGATTTGTTAAGGGATTTAGATAAGGGTGATTTATATCTATTTAGACTAAATTTTGCCATGGTTTCTTTGATCTCCAAGGAGAATAATGCTAAGAATATTAAACAATTCAGGCCCATTAGTTTACTGAATTGTAGCTACAAAATTGTAACTAAAGTGTTAGCCAATAGGATCAGCTCCGTGTGTGATAGAATTATTCTTCACAATCAGACCGCGTTTATAAAAAATAGATATATCTTGGAAAGTGTAGTCACCGCGCATGAGGTGATACACAAAGTTCATCAAGATAAAGGGAAAGGCCTTGTGCTCAAACTGGACTATGAAAAAGCGTATGACAGAGTTAACTGGAGTTTTCCGCTCGATATTTTGTCTAAAAAGAGGCTTTGGGTCTAAATGGCAATCTTGGATTTCTTCTATTTTATTTAAAGGCTCTGTGAGAGTCAAAATCAATAATGTGGAGAGTAATTTTTTTCAAACTGGTAAAGGCTTTAGACAAGGAGATCCTTTATCCCCAATTCTGTTTAATCTAGTGGCCGATGTCTTTTCCAGAATTTTACATAAAGCTGCTAGTCACGATTTGATAAACGGTTTGTGTAAGGATTTTTGTCCAGGAGGTGTGATTAGTTTTAATATGCCGATGATACCCTCCTTTTTATTGAGAGTAATGAAAAAATCGTGTTACACCTTAAGTGGTTTCTAACTTGCTTTGAGCAGATGTCTGGGATGAGAATTAATTTCCACAAAAGTGAGTTGATCCCCATTGGTTGTGATATTGGTGAAATTAATAAGTATGAAAGTATTTTTTGTTGTAAAATAGGTTCCTTTCCTGTCAAGTACCTTGGTATTCCGCTCTATTGTGATAAAATTAAAAAGGAGGATTTCCAACCGTTTGTGAACAAGATTATGAAAAGAATTGCGGACTAGAGGGACAAACTTCTTTCTTATAGCGGTCGTTTAGTTCTAATCAAATCTTGCCACGGTGGGTTACTTAGCGAGCTTGAGGAACATGGGCATGGAGAAGTCGAAGTGCTGCCACGGCGGGTTTCACCAGCCGTCGTCGTCGGAGGGCAGCGCGTAGTTGGGCGGGCAGAAGTTGGTGACCATGACGAGCACCGACGGCTAGCCGGCGTTGCACCACTTGCCGTTCAGGGGGTCGTAGCGGAGCTTGAAGAAGGCGTCGCAGTTGAGGCCAGAATTGAAGAGCGCCGTGTTGTTCATGCCGTAACGCTGGCTCTACAGGTTACTAACTTTCTTGTATATATACTCCATATATATGCGCATACGTAGGACTACTTACTTAAAAATATATCGATTTATACTGTGTCTTTCTAGCACGTGATCCATTGACCATTTGAAGGAAAATTTTGTATTTAATACAAATTTTGACATGTATTTATAAAATGATACAACACTTTCAGAATTTAAAATTTCATTTTTAAATATCCGAAATTTCAAATTCAGGTCTTTCTTCGAAAAAAAGTGAAAAAGAGTCGACGTCGTGATGGAGTATATATTGTTTTTCTTTGAAACGGATGTCATGCCACCACGTGACCTCATGACCGAACTACAAGCATGAATGTTTAATTAGTTTGCAGTAGTCAAATCTGTCAGGAGCTTCAACTAAACTCTATGCCGTACTATTCCAACTAGGACTCTAGCTAGGAGATTGAGTAGCTAGTAATCTTCTCGATCGATCATTTGATCTGGAAACTTGAGCTACACTCCGTATATGGGATTGTTCTCCAAGCTAGAATCAGATACTCCATCCAGCTTGCAAATACTTATCGTTTTAGATATTGACGTGGTCTCCAAAATACAATTTTGACCATTACAAATAAATAAAAAGCATTGAAATTATAATATTTTGAAAGCTCTTTTCATGACAAATCTATTTATGTAACTTTTTTGTGTTCAATCTAAATGGTTTAAAAGTTATTTATAGATAAAGTTTTAAAACTTTGACTTAGGACAACTCCAAGACGACAATTATTTGCAAATTGGAGGGAGTAAGTAATTAGTGGGATTAGATCAAATCATGTACCGATCAGTTGACAGTTGGTTCATATATTTTTCTCTCAAAAAACACTAGGAAATTAAGGATCCTAGCTACCTTAGAGCATCTCCAAGAGAGAGCTCTAAAAATAAGCCTTAAACTTTAATTTAAGACCCCAATTAATTAGATTTAGGGCTCTAACAAAATATTCACTCCAGCAATTAGGCCTTAAAACCCAACGAAGATAGGACTCAATCACAGAGTTGCTAAATATAGCTACTCTCCTAGGGGCCCTAAAACAATTTGCTAAATATTATCAGATTAGGTCTTCTGCTGGAGTTGATCTTTTCCTTAAAAGCCCTATATTTCAAGATAGGACCCTATTTAGGGGCCTCTCTTGAAGATGCTGAGCATCTCCAAGAGAGAGCTCTAAAAATAAGCTTTAAATTTTAATTTATGACCCTAACTAATTGGATTTAGGGCTCCAACGAAATATTCACTCCAGCAGTTAGGCCCTAAAACCCAATGAAGATATGGCTCAATCACAGAGTTGCTAAATATAACTACTCTCCTAGAGGCCTTAAAACAATTTGCTAAATTTTAACAATTTAGGGCCCTTGCTGGAGTTAATCTTTTCCCCAAAAGACCTATAATTTAAATTAAGGCCATATTTAAGGCCCCTCTTGGAGATGCTCTTTAGCTGGTCAATATACGATCTCTGGCATGTACAATGGTCACAGTCAGCTGTCTATAAGAGATGCCACGTAGGATTTTAAGTGACGTGGAGGATAGAGAAGAAGAAGAGAGAAAGCCGCTGTCTACTATTTAATAGACAGTTTCATATGTTGTGTACCATTATATAGACAGCCTGTTAATTGAATGAGAGATCATTATAGACAGCTATATAGACGATCTATTGTATGAGTTATTTTTAGTGTTGTCTGTAGATGATGTGGAGATGTATTATAGACAGCTGTCATATATACAACTGTACATGCCCTGATCAGCTTAAGGAGGAGATGACAGGGACTCAGGGACCTGAGGACAAATCAAACCTTAGGAGTTGAGAGAGTACGTAACGGAAGAGTAGCATTGTAGCGTCATCTCCTCCTCCGTCTCCCTCCCGTCGCCGCGGCCGCATCCGGTCACCGTGCCGCTACTGCACGGAACCTTCCCTTCCTTCCATGACGTCTCCTCCTTGTTTGCACTCCAAGCCTTCATTGATTTTTATACCCTCCGCTCCCGCTCCCATCCATCCATGTCTCCCTCCACACAACATCACTACTAGTCAATACGGAACTCATCGCCCACCATGGCCGCCACGCCGGAGGGCTTACTCGTCGACCCCGAGCCGTTCTCCCCCTCCCTCTTCCTCGACCTCCCCCCCACGCCGCAGGACCCCGAATCCTCCGACGACCTCGTCCTCCCCTACATCTCGCGCATGCTCATGGAGGACGACATCGACGACAAGTTCTTCTACCAGTACCCCGACCACCCCGCCCTCCTCACCGCCCAGCAGCCCTACGCCCAAATCCTCTCCGACACCACCACCACCGACGACGACGACTCCGCCACCACCAACAGCACCAACTCCACGCCGTCCTCCTTCTCCGCCGACGCCCCCGCCCCCGCCAACTCCACCTGGCCCTACGACCCAATCGAACTCTCCCAGCTGCTCCAATCTCCGTCCTACCTCGACATGGGACTCGGCCTTGCCGATGATGTCGGCAACTTACTCTTGCCCGGCGACGTCTCCCCCAGCGTGGGATTCCAGCAGAACCCGGCGCTCTACGGGGGAGCGGCCGACAACAACAACTCATCCTTCGCCGCTGCCAGCCAGAACGGCGGCAGCGCGGGCACCCAGAATTCGGCCTTCTTGAATGGCACGGATGAGCAGGAGGCTAGGACCATCATCGCGTTGCCTACTGGCCACGGTGACCAGGGCGCGCTGGCCTCGGCCTTCTTCGATGGACCGACCGACGGCAACATGGACATGCTCAACTTAGCGTTCCTCAAGGGCATGGAGGAGGCCAAGAAGTTCCTGCCGACCAACAACAGCCTACTCGTCGACCTCGAGGCAGCCTCCGAAAAGTTCTTGCCCAGAGACAGCAGGCCGGTTAGCGGCTTCACCGCCGGCCGAGTGAAGGAGGTAGTGGATGGAATGTTAATGTTCGGAGGAAGCGCCGGTAATGGCAGTGGCCTCAAGAAGAGGCACGACGGGGACGACCTGGAGGCGGAGACCAGCAGGAACAGCAAGCTGATGATGCCAGAGCTGGAGGAAACTGGCGCCCGCGAGATGTTCGACGAAATAATGCTCCGCGGGTACGAGATAAGCATGAAGGGGATGGAGGACCTGCGCCTCGCCATGGGCAGCGAGGCTGAGAAGAACATCAGGAGGGGCACTGGGAAGGCGGCGCATGGGAGTCGGGGTGTGGTCGAGGTGGTCGACCTGCGCACCCTGCTCATCCACTGCGCGCAGGCAGTGGCCACAGGCGACCGTCGGAGCGCGAACGAGCTGCTGAAGCAGATCAACCAGCACTCCTCTCCAAGTGGGGACGCCACACAGAGGCTGGCGCATTGTTTCGCCGAGGGACTGGAGGTGCGGCTTGCAGGCACGGGGAGCCAGGTCTACCAATCGCTCGTGGCGAAGCGCACCTCGGTCGTGGAGTTCCTCAAGGCCTTCAAGCTGTTCATGTCAGCCTGTTGCTTCAAGAGGGTGAACTTCGCCTTCTCCATCAAGACCGTCTACAATGCCGTGGCGGGGAGGAGCCGCTTGCACATCGTGGATTATGGTTTGCAATATGGATTTCAGTGGCCAGGCTTGCTGAAGTTGCTGGCAGCTAGGGAGGGCGGGCCGCCAGAGGTGAGGCTCACCGGCATTGACCTCCCACAGCCTGGCTTCCGCCCAGCCTTCCAGATTGAGGAGGCAGGTCGCCGGCTTAGCAACTGTGCCCGTGAGTTCGGTGTGCCGTTCAAGTTCCACGGCATTGCAGCAAAGTGGGAGACAATCCGTGCCGAGGACCTCAACCTGGACCCTGATGAGGTGCTTGTTGTGAATAGCCATCATGGTTTTAGCAACTTGATGGATGAGAGTGTTGTCTTGGACAGCTCAAGCCCCAGAGATGTGGTCCTCAGCAACATTCGGAAGATGCGGCCTGACGTGTTTATCCAGTGTGTTCTGAATGGCACGTATGGCGCCCCGTTCTTTGTGACACGGTTCCGGGAGGCGCTGTTCTTTTACTCTGCATTTTTTGACATGCTGGATGCGACCATCCCCCGGGAGAATGATGAGCGGCTGCTCATCGAGCGGGATCTCTTAGGGCGGTGTGCCCTGAATGTCATTGCCTGTGAGGGTGCAGACCGGGTGGATCGCCCTGAGACTTATAAGCAATGGCTGGTGCGGAACCACCGGGCGGGGCTGAGGCAGCTCCCGTTAAACCCAGAGGTTGTTCAGATTGCAAGGGAGAAGGTCAAGAACCACTACCACAAAGACTTTGTCATGGATGTGGATCACCAGTGGTTGCTGCAGGGGTGGAAGGGACGGGTAGTCTACGCCATATCGACATGGGTTGCTGATGATAACAACTCCATCTTTTAGCTACTTCTCTTAACCTAATTCCAGAATCCGTATGTAGTTGAATTCGCAGGATATAGAAGGCGTTGGTATTGATAGAGGCTATTCTTCTATTTACTGACAAAAATCTATGGTCCAGCAGCTATGGGTCAGTGGACTTCATTTCAACATGGCTTGGACTGGTGGTATGGTAGAAGTAAGTACAGGCACAGTAATGTCTTGGAATGTAAATTAGATGCTTAGAGTTATGTCTTGGAATGTAAATTAGATGCTTAGAGTTGCATAGGATTTACGTGTAGTTTTGGACATGCTTTTGAGTTACATAGGATTTACGTATAGTGTGTGATAATGTACCACAAAAATGAAGAACCCTGGTGTTTTTTTTTATCGAGTGTTGTATAGCTGTATGCTCGTCTGTAGCTGACAAGCAATTTTACGGACTACATGTTTTGACTATTCATGTTTTAGATATATGTGTGTTATGAAGTTTCCTTGCGTCTGGGAACAGTAAACAGATGCTTGTCTAAGGAGTTGAACTGGCTATTTGTAGCATTTGATGCGTGCGTCTTCATCTTTTTTTCTTGGACTATGTGAATGCACAATTAAACATGGAAGCACCTCTCTTAAACATGTGGTATTCTTTCCCCAGTTTCTCAAAGGTTTCAATTTCCCAGGCTCTTTCCGATGGGTATTTTTCTTTGGTGTTCTCATTCAGACAAGTGTAGCTAAAAGCGATCAGGCCATTCAAGATGAGAAGGTGTTTCTGCAATTTGGGAGGAGCTGGCGATCGAGACCTGCCCGATGATACATAATATCAAGCTGACACCGATGATGATATCTGAAGGAACATTACAGCTTGAGCTTCGTAGGTTTGCAATGATCCTAGAAAATCTGTGATCATATAATTTCATCGAAGTTCGCAATGATAAATAGTTACGGATGATACGTTGATACCTCATACCTCAGGAAGGTCAACGGTTCCAAATCGGCAAATTTGCTTTGCTGTCTGTTAGTTAATTGTAGGTCAATTGCTCAATCTCTTAGGATTTTACCGTGGACTCAGTTTTCAAAGCGAACTTGAGTTGTGCCGACTAAATTTCTGTTCAAATGTCAGATGCTTATTTCTTGCCCGAGTCATTTCTTTCTCTGCTTCATCTCACGGATTCACACTACATACTTCTGTGTGGTGTTCATTTGTTACTTGCAACTAATATTGATAATTTGATTACAAGACTAGTCGTGCTGAAGATTTGAAGTGGGTACAGTTTGGTCTTTCTTTCGCTATGACTTTTAAGCATCCATATTATACATTATAGCCATGTTATCTTTCGCCGCTTTCAGATTATGCAGCAAAATCAGAAGTGTATGTTAAGGCAATAAGGAACATTTATGCATAATGAATACTCCCTCTGTCCCACAAAGAGTACATTTCTAGGATTTTTAAGACAGATTAGTGTGCAAGGTAAATGACTAATGTGACCCTCATTACTCCATACACAAGCATGATGATGCTTCGGTTTCCACAAGCACTTAAATGAGCATGCATACACTTACAGCTGGGCCCTACGGACTAAAGATGCACTCTTTGTGGGACAAAATTTGAACACTAGAAATGCACTCTTTGTGGGACAGAGGGAGTAGACCAGAATTTAATCATAGCAGGCGTATTGTATCGTACTAAGTGTGTTGTGTTTTCTTTTTGCCAAAGGATGGAATAGTTGTTTCTCTTTGGGGGAAAAGGAAATCATGTATGATACTCTGATTTTCAGTACAACTAGTTATATGCCCGTGCGCTGCTACGAAAAACAAAATTGATAACGAAAAATAAAGATTAAAAAAATAAATAAATAAATATTATTTCATAAGATCAAACATCTATCTTTAACGCTTCGTTTCTTGCAAAAGCTAGCTAGTTAAAGCAACGCTTCATTTCTTACGTAGGGCAATTAAGCAGGGCAATTAATGTGACGTGGGAAGAAACTCTCACTTTATATAGTAGAGATTGTGTAGGATTGCCACTGTACTAAATTTAGGCTGTAGAACTAGGCAAATTTATGGCTGTAGCGATTCAGAAAGAAATTTCTGAAAGAAAGGTATACTGTATGAGAAGCTAGTTACGGTCCCAACTTGTAAGCCAAATTTCTATTTTCCCTGTTACGCGAACTATGCATGTCATTCAACTTTCTGCATGTAATTCAGATTGATGAACTGAAAACATGCCTTGAATACAACAAAGCTACGATCTATCCACCTTTGTATGCTATAATGTATAGTAGCACATTTCTTTTGGCTGCAAAGCATCTCCTTGCATATGGACAATTATAAGCATAACTATGCGTCGGTCAATCAATTAAGGGTGTGCTTGGTTTAAGAACAAAGAGTCGATGGGATGGTCTTATCCATTTTTTTCCGTTCATCCTGCTGTTTGGTTGGATTGATAGGTGGCTGAGTGCAGCCAATTTTTAAAAATATTTCTTATAGATGCTTGATGAGCCTATCCCATGAAATTGCTGGATGAGCCTATCTAACTTTTATCCTATCAGCCAAATTTGAACTCTCATCTCATCCACCATCCAACTCTCATCCCATCCAACTTTTATCGCTCAAACTAAACAAAAATTTGGCTTATTACATTCATATCTCATTCCTTCAATCAAATATGAACTTGGATGGCTTAGTCTCATTTGAGATGGATGGCTCCATCCTATCCACCTTTTGTCCTGAAATCAAACGGACCCTAATTATTCGCTTTTAATTAATTAACCTCTTAATTAAACTACTATAATTAATTAATCACTTGATTAACCGTTTAATTAATGATCTTGCTTAATGAAATAGCTTAGGTAAAATGCTACCGAGGTACCATTGCCCAGCGGGAACATCCAAGCTCTTGCTGTGTGATACCCTGCTGCCGAGGTTCAGCTGCGCAGCAGCTCCCCCCGTAGTATGGAAGTAGGTATGTAATATATATCACTTGTTAGTGTTTTTATGATCAGAAATAAAGTTATTTTTGTAATTGCGTTCGGAACGAGATCATACTTAAAAAAAAATGTTTTGTCTTGTGAGCTAAAAAATTGATGGTTTATGGTCGTGGGACGGTCAAATACTCAACCCTGGGCAGGTGTACCTGCTGAGCAGAGCTCCGTTGATTTTGTCCTTGGCTTGCTGTTCAATCAACAACTACGAGCTGAACGAATTTGTCGGCGACAATAAAAAATAGCATCATGATTCATGTGCGGTGACGGGTCGCCGTAAGCGGTCATGGTGTCATCTTCTCCGTCAGCTCCCGCCGCCGCCGCTCCTTCCCGGAACCTTCCATTCCATTCCCTCCCATTCCTAATTCTTATTACATCCTTTCTTTTAAAAGCTTAGCTTTAGGATAAACATCATCTCCTCTTCTCACAAGTCTAAGAGAGAGAGAGAGAGAGGCCTACACTACTCTATACTACGCTAGGCTAGAGATCCGTTTCAATTACCCTGCCATCCTTAGAGCCGCCGTCCATGGCCGCCACGCTAGAGGAGTTTCTGCCGGAGCCACCCTCCCCGTCCCTCTTCCTCGACCTGCCACCCACGCCGCACGGCGACGGCGGCGACCCGACCTCGTTCGACGACATGGTCCTCCCCTACATCTCCCGGATGCTCATGGAAGAGGGCATCGACGACCACTTCTTCTACCAGTACCCCGACCACCCCGCCCTCCTAAAGGCGGAGCTTCCCTTCGCCCAGATCCTCTCCTCCTCCGACAGTAGCACGGACATCCGGAGCTCGGCGTTCTTCAATGGCGCGGAGGAGGACGCCAAGACTGTGACTTTTCCCGGGGGCAACCCTGCCCAGGGCATGCTGAGCTCTGGGTCTGATTCCTTCATGGGCTTGTTCCTCGGCGAGAACATGGACATGTTCAACTCGGCGTTCCTCAAGGGCATGGAGGAAGCCAGCAAGTTCTTGCCCGGAGACAACAGCCTCCCGATCAACCCCAGGGCCTCCTCCCGGGAGTTGTCGCCCACAGATGGCAAGCCGGTGCGCAGCTTCACAGTGCAGGGGGAGGTGGCCGATGGAATGCTCTGGGGAGGCGGTCATGTTGCGGGCCGCAGGAAAACTAGGTATGACGGGGACAAACCGGAGGCGGAGGAGGGCAGGGCCTGCAAATTGATGATGCCGGAGACGGAGGTGGATGGCGCCCGCGAGATGTTCGACGAAATGATGCTCCACGATAACGAGATATGCATGAAGGGGGTACAGAACCTGCGCATCGCCGAGGACAAGAAGAAGCGCGGGAAGAAGGCGCGGCAGAGACGGGGCGCGAGTGACAGTGAGATGGTGGACCTGCACACCCTGCTGCTCCACTGCGCGCAGGCGGTGTCCTCGGACGACCGCCGGAGCGCGAGCGAGCTGCTGACGCAGATCAAGCTCAACTCCTCTCCAATGGGGGACGCGGCGCAAAGGCTGGCGCATTATTTCGCTGAGGCACTTGAGGCGCGGCTAGCGGGCACGGGGAGCCAGCTGTACCAGTCGCGCATGGTGAAGCGCACCTCGGTCGTGGACTTCCTCAATGCCTACCAGCTTTTCATGGCGGCTTGCTGCTGCAAGGAGGTGGCCTTCACCTTCTCCAACAAGACCATCTGTGATGCCGTGGCGGGGAGGAGCCAGCTGCACATTGTGGATTACGGCCTGAATTACGGCTTCCAGTGGCCGGGCTTGCTACGTGGGCTGGCGGCTAGGGAAGGCGGCCCGCCGGAGGTGAGGATCACCGGCATTGACCTACCCCAACCCGGGTTTCGCCCAGCCTACAGCATCGAGGAGACAGGCCGCCGGCTCAGCAAGTGCGCCCACCAGTTCGGCGTGCCGTTCAAGTTCCATGGCATCGCGGCGAAGCGGGAGGCTGTCCGCCGTGAGGACCTCAACATTGACCCGGAGGAGGTGCTCGTCGTGAGCAGCCTCTGCCATTTCAGGCACTTGATGGACGAAAACGTCGTCCTTGATGGTCCGAGCCCCAGGGATGAGGTCCTCAGCAACATCCGGAAGATGCAGCCGGATGTGTTCATCCACGGCATCGTGAATGGCTCGTACGGCGCAACGTACTTCTTGACACGGTTCCGGGAGGTGCTCTTCTATTACGCAGCGCAATTCGACCTGCTGGATGCGACCGTCCCCAGGGACAGCGGCGAGCGGCTGCTGGTGGAGCGGGACATCTTTGCACCGGCTGCCCTGAATGTGATCGCCTGCGAGGGCGCCGACCGGGTGGAGCGCCCTGAGACGTATAAGCAATGGCAGGTGCGGAACCACCGGGCAGGGCTGACGCAGCTGCCATTGAAGCCGGAGGTTGTCAAGGTTGTGCTGGACAAGGTCAAGGACAACTACCACGACAACTTCGTCGTCGACGGGGATGGACGGTGGTTGCTGCACAGGTGGAAGGGCCGCGTGCTCTACGCCTTGTCCACATGGGTTGCGGCCGATGCTACCTCAAACTGAAAACATGCACAGAATACAACAAAGCTACGATCTATCACCTTTGTATGGTAGGCTAGTAGCACATTTCTTTTGGCTGCAAAGCATCTCCTTGGATATGGACAAGAACAAGTTGATTAGCTCTATATCCTCTCTCTCCCTCCCTTCCTGGGATTGGGGCCTCACTGCTAGGAAGCGGACCATTTTTTTAAAAAAAAATATCTAGCCTTCTCTTTCGAGCACAATTGCAAACATGATAAGTAACATGTAGTTGAATTCGCAGGATATAGAAGGTGTTGGTATTGATAGAGGCTATTCTTCTATTTACTGAAAAATCTATGGTCCAGCAGCTATGGGTCAGTGGACTTCATTTCAACATGGCTTGGACTGGTGGTATGGTAGAAATAAGTAGAGACACAGTAATGTCTTGGAATGTAAATCAGTTGAGGAGACAACTAATTTGGTGTTTTGCCACCGTTACTTTGGTGCTTTGTTATTGTTATTTGGTGTTTATTCACCGTATGGATACGTTGACCTTTATGGAGATTTTGGCAACGTTCATTTGGAATTTGATGACACCCTGATGGTAGCTATTTTACTAGTGAAGGTTTTGCTCCAATGTCAGTTTGAGATGAAGATTTGAAGTGCAAGAGGAAGTTTTGTTTCTGAGTGGATACTACAACGTTATCTTGTTGTCTTTGCTTGATATGAGGGGTCTACTGCAATTTATACTCCACTAATAGCACGAGAGTTTTCTTCATATTGACATTCTTTGAGCAGTTTCAACCATGTTATGGATTTTCAGTAGACAGTTTGCCGAATTTTATGTTCCACGTGGAGCATGCCAAAAGTCCATGAGATGAGTTTTTCGCTATTTATCAAGCGCCACAGGTGATGTCTTGGCTTATGCCATTTGATGATTGGGTATTTATTCAGGAGGTCAGTTGCACAGACTCAGACTTTACTGGGGTTATGAATTGAAGACTCAGATTCTTCGTCTGCTTTGTTATATCTGTGTTGGTTTGACTGTTTCAGTCGTTCTCTCGACCTATTGGTGATTTGCTCAAATTTTGATTGATTGTTCCAGTCTTTCATATCGCACTGTCCTTTGGACTTCCAGTGCTTAATTATCCTTTGGGGTTTTCCGGAGACAATTTCAGTATGGATTTTGAGTTAAGGGGAGGTTTGTTGGAGATAACTCAAATATCTCTAACTACCATATCTTTTGGTATAATCCAAATAGATTGTTAGTCCTAGTCTTCTACAACTCGGACTCTTTGGCTATATAAGCCAGCCCCTTGTACATGTAATCCTTGAACAGTTTAGTAGATTGTTTCCTTTGGTTTTTTCCCGAGAGGGTTTTTCCACGTTAAATCTGTGTCTCCGTTATTTTGTCGTGCTCTAACCCTAACATTAACCCCTTAATGAAACCACTTTAATTAATTAATTAATTGATTAAACCCTTAATTAATGATCTTATTTAATGAAATAGTTTAGTTAAAATGCTACCGAGGTACCATTGCCCCGTGGGAGCATCCAAGCTCGTTGTGTGATACCTCTGCTGTCGAGGTTTAGCTGCGTGGCAGCTCCTTCTGTGGTGTGGAAGTGCGGTAGATGACACATGTCGCTTATTGATATTTTTATGATCGAAAATAGAGGTATTTTTATAATTACGTTCGGACGAGATCATATTGAAAACAATGTTATGTCGTGGGAGCTTAAAAAAATTGATGGTGTACCTGCTGAGCAGAGCTCCGTTGATTTTGTCCTTGGCTTGCTGTTCAATCAACAACTAGGAGCTGAACGAATTTGTCGGCGACAATCAACAACATGAAGTATGCTGTTGTTAGTGTTATGAGATAAAGACTTTAACCGTATTCGGTTAGGAGTCTATCTCTATTATGTGGGCGAATCCGAACTTATCTTCAGGGGTCCTCCACTATATATATAGGGCATTGCCTTGTACAGAATTGATCAATCGAATAAAGAGAGAGGTTTCCCCCTTGTATTGTGTGCTTCTCCTTTCTTCTGTTCGTGTGATTGCTTGGCGTGCCGCGGATTGGTGTGGGTGAACGATCTTGTTTCACAACACGTTATCAGCATGAGTCTCTACCTCAAGAAGCGAAGGATCGTCGACAACAACGAGCGACTACTACCGGCGATTGATCGCCCGATCCGATCTGCAATCAACTCGTCACCACGCCGGCATCCACTCGGATTGCCGAAAAAAGTTCTACGCGACTCTATCCTACGCGATAGCCAACACTTCCGGCATCAAAAAAGTAAGTCGAAAAATCCTGCAGATTGTTTCGCTAGATGTTAGATCTAATCTACTGTTTAGATCTGTTATTGTTCATAAAAAAATCGCTTCGGTGGAGACGCCCAGAAGGCATCTCGCCGTACGCCGCGCCCGTCGCTTGCATCGCCGCCGGCCGCCTCGCCGCGGTCGAAGCTGCCCGCCACCGTCGGCTCGTCTCATCCGTTCGACATCTTAGAACCACGCTCGAAGCGCCCTCAAAGCCAAGGTCGAACGCGCCGCACCCCGACCGCCGCGCACTCGCCCAGCGCCCGTAGTACCGGTCGTTGCTGCCGGCCTCCCTGCGGCATGAAGCCGCTGCCCGGCGCCCGCAGCGCCGATGTTCGCCTCCTCGTGCTCGAAGCGCGCTAGTGGTGCTGAGCCCACACGCCCGACGGCGTCGGCGTGCCTGCAAATCTCCGCGCTAGATTAGCCTAACATCTGCATGCATGCAAGGAGGAAACGCCGCATGCAAGTTAGCAAGTCTGGCTAGCGCGTGCATGCATGCATGAAGGAAGTCTATCTAGCATGTGCATGTATCCCCTCTATAATCTGGCTTTATTTTTTTCTTAGCATTATGACATGTTGATATTTGCTGAAATTAAATTTTTCTGTTGAAAAGTAATTCTGAAAATTGCTTGGAAATTAGCAGAAATTATGAAAAGTGCTAGGAAAATTCCATGATATTTAATATAGCAGTTTAAGAGAACTTGAGTGGTTGGGATTTGATTTCGGTAATGAATAAACAGATATGAGACAATTGGTGTCTAGGAAAACACACATGAGGCTTGGTTCTTTAATTGGCACTCGGAAACGGGAAGTGCTCCCTCCCTCATATGAGCCCTAGGGCAGGTTGACCTAGCCATGAGTCGAATTGACGGATAAATTCATTACCTGTTTTCGCTCCCAACCAACAAGAATTACATAAGTTGAAAATTAACCTTATGCCATGTTTAATTTATGTTGGAATTACATAATTAACAGAAAATGGCTAATTGCTAAGAAAATTCTGGGAAAATCGTGATAATTATCTACTGAATAGATATAGACCAAAACTTTATTGATTAAATGAAGATGCATGCAATATAATATTTTACCTGTAGTAAAATCTCGTATTGCTTGCATACATGATATGTTTGACATTGCAAAAAGGGAATTTATTGTGCTTGCCCTGGATGGCGGCAATTACCTCACTTGGGCAATGGATGCCAAAATCAACCTAACAGCTAGAGGACTTGGAGCTGCTATTGCTCGGCCTGAAGCCGGTGCAATCAAAGTGCCTAAACCCGTTGGTATTGTGGAATTCCCTGAAGGAACGCTACAACCAGCAAAGATCTGTGTTGTTACCAGAAGCACAACGCGAATGGACCCTCCTACACTTTCAGGATTTCAAATCTGTGGCAGCTTATAATTCTGCAATGCACAAACTAGTCGCTAAAATTGACTTTTTGTAACCAGAAAGTTCTTGGTTTGAAAAGATCGACAAAACGTTGTGCACTTTCCACCCCAACATGATGATACTACAACAAGATGCGAGTCATGCAAAGTACAAGAAGTACTGAGCTTATTGGTGTTCGCTAGAAGCGTAAAAACATGATGAACTCGATGAAGAATCATCATGCAAATACTAATGGAAGCCAAGCGATTACTGAAGCACATGCTACCGCTCAGCAGGCTAGTAGTAGCCATGGCCGCGGAAAGGGCCAAATGTACAAGGGGAATAAATGGAAGAATGACAGAAATCAAAAGGGAAAAGGCAAATCCCAATGGAACGGTAAAGGGAAGGGTACAAGAACCTTCCAGAATCAAGATCCAGCCAATAAGGCACCTGACTCTCATCCATGCTTTAGGTGTGGTTGCGTTGGCCATTGGTCACGAAATTGTCGCACCCCAAAGCATTTGGCAGAACTTTACATGAAATCCACTGGGAGATTCCAGAAGAATCAAGAAAAAGAAGGTTGAGGCACACTTCACCGCTCTACCAAACATTGAGCAAGACGGTGGAAAGAAAGATGACAATGTCACTAACCCAACGGTCTAGTTCAAGGGAAGCCTTCTTGGATATGGTAACTCGCCTATGGAGGAAGATGACCTACTTGGTACTGAACTTGTAGAATTCCAGAAGAATACCAATGTTTCCCAGGAGATGGAACATGACTTATATGGATATTTAGAATAGTCTCCCTACATCCCTTTTGCTTTATGTCGCATTTCCATTAGTTGAGTCTCCTTAAGAGCCTCATCAGTTTGAATAATTATGTTCCTCAATGAACATTTGGTCTATGCTCCTGTTGAGCAATTATTAGTGATAATTAAATAAAGTTGTCGACGATTGGAGAACGGGCTCCCGTCGAGCTTACTTGTTGAATGGGGGATCAACAGAGCCCCGTCGTACGGACCGAAGAGGGCGTTCGAGCGACGCGAGCTCGGGGGAAGAAGAAGGGTGGAGCACGGTGTTTTATCCTGGTTCGGGCCTCTCACCGCCGAGATAATAGCCCTACTCCAGTGTATTGTATTCTATCTCCGTGTCCCCCTCCCTTTACAGATCTTCAAGGGGGGGTTTAAATACTACGACTAGAGGTACACAGAAGGTAACTACCTCCTGGGATCGCGCCGCGTAATCGTACTTACGATCCACTGCCCTTGACCCGGGCGCTATTTGAATTTCGGGTATGATTTCCCTTGATCTCCGGCTGATTGGTTGCCACCTTCCTTCCTTGTGGCATTGACCGGGCACCCCGACCAAAACACCCGGCAGTCGTGGCCTCCACGAGCATGCTTGCTCGTGGGGGTGTGTTTGGTGCTTCGCGGCGAAGGTGCAAATGCGTATGCTCGGAGGAGAAGGAGGATGCTCGTTCCGTTCTCCGAGCATCTTCTTTTAGTGTTGCTTGGTCGGCGGGTTTAGCTTTTCCTGGGTACCGTGGTCTTTGCCGGATAGCCAATCCTCGACGGCCTAGCCCCCGAGGTTCAAGTGGGGAACCCTCGGGCTTCCCCTTGAGCCTAAGAAGACTTGGAGGGGGATTGAATTTCCTTTGGTCGTGGCTCACGACCATTTTTCGTCGGGAGACGAACTTTTTTTACCCGCCGCGTGCTTGCTCCGCGTGGGCGCGTCGTTTGGTTGTTCTGCGGTTCCTTCTCTAAGAAGCCTCCTTGTAGCAGACGGGTAGCTTCTAAAGCGCTTTCTTCATCCAGGTGTCGCCACGTGATAGGCGGCGATTTTAACCTGCCCCTTCGCTGTCTTTTTAACCCTTTCTACCGGGAGAGGTCGGAGTTACATTGTCTCTTTGCTCGTCTTCGGCAAGAAATCTTCCAAGAGCCCTAGCGCCCAAGAACGCTTTTCGCTCCTCTTCCTTCTTTGGCCATGGCGCGCTTCAAGGTCAGCCAGATGACCCGAAGGAGGCTCCAGGTGCTCATGGATGAGGGGTACGTCGACCCAAGCTCGGGCCGAGTGCCCGGGGGCGACGCGGTGCCGGCACCGCGGGAGACGGAGATCGTCTCCTGCGAGTTGTACGCCATCAACGGGGCCGTGCCCGAGAGCGACTTCCTCGCCTCCGTGCTTGCCTTCTGTGGGTGCGAGATCTCTCATCTCCACCCCAACTCTATCCTTTCTCTCGCAATCTTCTCTCACCTTTGCGAGGCTTACGTGGGTGTAATGCCCACGGCTAGCCTCTTCTTTCACTTCTATTCCCCCTTCCACTTGCCGGGATGGCTCCGCCGGTTGCGTTTATCTTCGCCTCCGGCCCAACCGACCATACGAGTACCCCTTCGTTGCTCTGAAGGACTCGGTGTCGGGTTGGGCCGACCTCTGGTTCTACCAGAAGAAGGCGGAGGGGTCCCAGTTGGTCTACACTGGGGAGGACGCTCCGCCCTCGAGAGGCGCGCGCCTTGGTGCAACTTGAGGAAGAGCGGGTGCTCAGACGATCGGTGAGCTTGCCCGAGATGGGGCTCACTGGTCGGGATATCGCCGGGACTTCACCTTCAACCGTGTCCCCACGAGGCGCCGCGAGCATCCTTTCTTCGAGGTGACCGGTGGCACGACTTCACCCGCGAAGACAACGCAGTATGTCCCGGACCTCTTTCGAGCATCATTTGCTTTACAGTGATCGGTGCTATGCATATATATACATATCTTTTGTCTTAGTCTTGGTTTGCGGCAGACTCAGGGGCCAATTTGGAGTTGACGAGAGGTCGCCGAGATGTTCGGCGCCAGAAGGAGAAGGAGCCGACGCCCAATCGCCAGGTCCCCAAGAATATTTTCGACCGCGGCGGCGGTAAGTACATCTTTCGCTTCCGCTCGGGGCATGTTTTCCGAGCTCATTCCTCCCGATTTACATTTTGCAGGAGAAGGTCGCCCTTGAGCTTGCGGTGTCGGCTAGGCCGCCATAAGCCACACCGGCCAGGGCTCCGCAAGAGGCGGCGGGTCGAGGCCGCCAGGCATCCGCCTCGCCTCCCGCGCCAAGCGGTCGAGGCGCCGAAGCCGACCAGGACCCCACGCCGCACCTTGAGTACGCCGACCGCCAGGAGGTAGCGAACTCAATTTGGTTTGATGACTTCAAGCGGAGGAAGCCGGAGCCGATGAGCCGATCGGGACAGCTCGCCGAGCAAAGTAGGAAGGCCGAGGAGGAGGCCAGGTCCCTCCCGACCAAGGAGCGGCCGAGAGGCAGATCAAGGCCCTCCAGACCAGCTTACTCGGGTGGTCGATGACCGAGGAGGAGGAAGAAGAGGAGGCCACTTATGCTCTGGTCGAAGGAGCAGGAGGTCGACCTCTCGACCGCCTCGGCGGAAGAGGTCGACATGGACGACGTCCGACCCGGCGATGGCATCGTGCCAATGATGCCGCGGAGGAGCGTGTCGTGGTCGTGGCGAGGCCTCACGAGGCCGCCGCGGCAGTCGCCCGTGGCCCGTAGCGAGGAGGCCGAGGAGGACGGCGCCGCTCGCCGGGCAGAAGGTAAGTTCTTACTTTATTCTCTTATTCTATTCTTGTCTTGCGATTTTCTTCGGGCTAACCCCACCCTGTTTGGCGTGGGCGTGATAGCTCGGATGTCGTTTTTGGACTTCCGCCAGATGGCTGAGGAGATTATCGACTCTGCAGTGGACGCCGAGCTCGACCGCGTCGTCGACCGAGTGATGGCCGAGACGGGGGAGGAGCCGGCGTCAGCTACGGACTTCAGTGAGCCGTGCTTCCCTCGGCGGGACCCGTGCTTTCTTCGGCGGACGCGGAACCTATTCCGGCCGCGGAGGAGCAGGAGTTGCAGGGGACTGAGGACCAAGACGCCTTGGCCTTGGTCCCTTGCGAAGAGACGACTGCGGGCGAGGCTCAGGCGCCGAGCCCCGAGGAAGGGAGCTTGGTTCTTTGCCGACCAACAGCCTTGGTCGTGAGCCAAGGAGAGGAGGAGGTCGTCCCGACCTAACTCCTTCGGCCTTGGGGCACCAGCGCCCCGGCCACGGAGGTGCAAGGGCGGAGGTGATCGTCCTTGATCAAACGCCTCGGCCGCGGAGCATCGGTCGCCTCCGACTACGGAGGGGCGAGAGGCGGAAGTGATCGCCCTCGATCCAATGCCTCCGCCGCAGAGCATTGGTCGCCTCCGGCCGCAGAGGGACAAGAGGCGGAGGTGGTCGTTAACGACCAAGCGCCTCGGTAGCATGAGCAAGGAGTGGCGGCGCTTCGTGGTTGGCGTCTGACCCCGTATGATGTCCGACCAGGAGGAAAGCGGCCACGAGCCGCTTTGTGGAAGAGGATCACCTCGGGGCGACCCGGGTTGGTCGAAGGTGGTGACGCCGTTCTCCCCTGAGAGCACCGGTGCTCGGGAGGAGCAAGACCCCGACGTCTTGCGGCCGGGATGACTTGGTCAATCCTTCTTTTGGTGGCGCGACCAGGCCGCCGCTTCAGGACAAGCTGGTCGGTAGGGCTCTTACAGTAAGTTTCATGTTTCTTCTTTTTCCTGCGATCGATCTTCCGGGAGTCCGCTCGACTTTTTCCCTTCTCTTTTCTCTCGCTCAAGTTTGCCGCGAAGGCTATGGAGGATATCGACGCTACCTCGGTCTCCGCAGAAAATCTTGGTCGTACCATCATGAGCAAGACGCCAAGATCGCCGATCTTGGCGTCGGGTCTCCGAGGTGCGCGAGGCCGACTGGCAACCGAATCGGCGAGGAGCCTCATCGCCGGGCTCGGGACCAGCTCTTCCAGAGCGAGGCGAAGAGCACTTCAGAGCGAAGTGCGCCGAGCTTGACGAGGAAGGTGAAGCTGGGGACCTTGGCGAGCTCGGGAGCGCGAGGAAGCCCAGCTAAAGGAGGCGCAGCGCCTCCGGGAAAGCGCGGCCGAAGGTCGCGCGGCCCGGCGGAAGGTCCTGGACCTAGAGGCGGAGGTCGACTCCCTTAAGGACGAGCTCGCTGCCCTCCAGGCCGAGCGTAGGACTTAGCTCCTCTTTTTATTTTTAGCTCGTGTAAACCCTGTAAAAAAAACAACGCTTCGGGTTAAATGAGCAAACTTGCAGGTGTTTGGTCCTTGCCAGCTCGCCTTCAACATATGCCCGTATGATCCTGGTTCTGCAGAAAAAGGAAACAAGTTCCTGCATAGAGCATACAGCATAGATATGAGCAAAGGATCCTTGATAAGAAGGGACGGAACGTTCCTATCATACGGAGCCCTCCTGCCATGGACAAAGGTCGTGCCCTCACCGTTGCGAGCACGAGTTTGTTCATGGGAGAATTTTAAGGGTCGCTTTGGTCGTGACCTAGATAGATCGGTTGCGTTGAGGGAAGTGTGAGCACAGGGAAGACGAGCTTTAAACCAACAATACGTAGAGCCACCATACCCGATTGGTCACTGAACCGGGCTTAGAGTGGATGCTCGCGCCCGACCACGCATACAGTGAAGAGCTACTGTGGAAAGTGAACGATTGGGCGAGCATCCGGCCGGGGGCCAAGGGAAATGGTGCGCACATATTTGTCGGATAAGTTCGTCCGTAGTGCTGGTAGACGACGATGCTCGTTCGACAAAGCGAGGTCGAAAAAACACGAGAAAGAGGAAAATGATTTATTTGAAAAGAGGAAAATGATTTATTTGAAAGAACGCAAGGGGCGCGAGATAGGAGTACTCGTCTAAACGTAGAATTTGCGCAGTTGATCGATGTTCCAGGTGCTGGTGAGCTCCCGACCATCTGGCATCGCGAGGCGAACAGCCCCCGGGCGTGCTGTAGACATGACCGTGTAGGGTCCCTCCCACCTTGGGGTCAGTTTGTTGGCCTTCGACAGGTCTTGAACTCTTCGTAAGACCATGTCGCCAACTTGTAGGGCCCTAGGTCGGATTGTCTTGGCTGCATGCCTACGAAGAGCCTGTAGGTAAGTCGCAGACCGGAGCAACGCCGGATTCGCGTGTCGCCGGCGAGGTCCGGTCGACGAGGCGCTCAACCTCTTGATCGATGGAATCGATCGATTGCACCTCGGGGAACCCAAAGACAATTTCGGCAGCGTAACGGCCTCCGCACCGTAGACGAAGTTGGAAAGGAGTTTACTTTGTGGCTCGACTTCGTCGTGGTGCGGACAGACCAAAGAACGGCGGGAAGCTCCTCCACCCATCTGCTTGTCTTTGGTTGAGGGTCTTAAAGACCCTCTTTTATGCCCTGGACTAGTGACCGTTTGCTCGCTCGGCCGCTCAGTTACTACGTGGATGTGCCACGAGCGAAAGCAGACCTTGGTCCCGACCTCCTCGCGATAACTTTGGAACAGTTCGCTGGTGAACTGGGTCCCGTTGTCTGTGATAAGACGGTTGGGTATCCCGAACCGAGTTACCACATTACTGCGGAGGAATCTCTTGGCCGCCTGGGCCGAGATGGTCGAGCGGGCTCGGCCTCTATCCACTTAGTGAAAGTGTCGATGGCCACGAGCAAATACTTGCAGCCTTTCTGACCTCGGGGAAAGGGTCCAAGGACGTCGAGACCCCAGGTCGAGAATGGCCACGAAAGTGGTATGGTTTGCGGTATGACGTCTGTTGGCGGGATTTGCGAGCATGGAACCGGCATGCTCGGCAGTCGTTACGATTGACCGTCGGCGTCCGTCAAGGCCGTAGGCCAAGAGTAACCCAATCGGAAGGCCTTGCTCACAAGCGTTACGAAGGCGAATGAGCTCGCACATCCTTCGTGGATATCACGAAGAAGGTATCGGCCTTCCTCCTGGGAGACGATCTGGAAAGGATTCCTAACGCGCCTTTCCGGTATAGGTCGCGCCGATCGATCTGTCTTGAGAAGATCGCCTTGTTAGCCAGGAGCAGCTTCGGCTTCTTCCTCGGGCAATGTCCCATGCGCAAGGTATTGGATGAATGGCGTCATCCAATTTGCGCTTTGCTCGAGGAATGAGACCCTACCGCCGGTCTCTGGTGCCTCCTCTTCAGAGGGAATGGAGGGCTTATGTAGGTGCTCGACAAGCACCACGGAGCGGTGGTTTGAGAGGAACCGACCTTAGACATTTGGTCGGCCAGGGAATTATCCTTCGGGATGTAGATTACCGAAATTCTGAAGTATTTCTCCATCTTCCTTACTTCGCCAGTGCAGCGCCATTGAAGTATCGAACACCGATACTCCTTGTTGACACAGTTCACGACCAACCGTGAATCGCCCTTCACGGTGAGTCGTTGGACTCCTAGCGATTTACATGCTCAAGTCCGCCAAAGGCCTTCGTACTCGCGCGTTGTTAGTCGCAATGAAATGTAGCCGGATGGCGTCGTAGCTGTATTCTCCATCCGGAGACCAAGATGACGCCTTGACCAGGCGCTCGTATGCTCGGGATCCGTCAAAATACAAGGTCCAGGCGTTTCCCCTCGAATCATTGGTCCCGCAGTGGTGGTGCCGAGCCGACCATACGCCACGAAATCAGCCAAGACTTGTGATTTTATCGCCGTGCGGTGAGAACACCCGGCTCGAACTCGGCGAGCTCCATTGCCCACTTGGCTGTCGACCACCGGCGTCCTGATTTTCAGGATTTCCCTGAGTGGGAAGCCGGTCGGCCTACGATCTTGTGTGCTTGAAAGTAGTGACGTAATCTTCGGGAGGCCATCGGTAATGAGTACAGAGCTTACGGACCTCGGTAACGCTCCTTTGGTCCATGAAGTACTTGGCCGACGTAATAGATAGGTCATTGGTACCATTTCTCTCATCGCCAACACCGAAGCTTACCGCTGGCGGGTTGCCGCCAGGTATAATAGCAATTCTTCCTACCGTGGGTGTGACGAGGACGGGCGGTTTTGAGAGGTCTTGCTTCAGCTCTTTGAACGCGCGATCGGCTTCCTCGGTCCACGTGAAGCCATCATGTTTGCGGAGGGCTTTAAAGAAAGGTAGTCCTCGTTCCCCGTAGAGACGAACCGCTTAAGGCGGCCATTCTTCCGGTCGAGCTTGTACTTCCTTTACGCAAGTGGGCGACCTCATGTTCTCAATGGCTTCGATCTTCTCGGGTTAGCCCTAACGCCGTGTGGCCCGACCATGTAGCCGAGCACCTTGCCCGGCCTTCACGCCGAATACGCATTTTTACGGATTTAGCTTTATTCGATGCTTATTGAGGTTCTGAAAAGTTTCTTCCAGGTCGACAACGTGACCCGAAGTACTCTTGCTTTTGACGACTATGTCGCCGACATACACCTCCAAATTCCGACCTATTTGGTGCGTGAAAGTCTTACGCATGAGGCGTTGAAAGGTTGCTTGCGTTTCTCGAGGCCGAAAGACATGGTCTTATAGCGAGAAGGTACAGAAGGGGGTGATGAAGGAAGTCTTTCCCTCGTCTTCGCGCGACAGTCGATCGATGATAGCCTGAATAGGCGTCTAGGAAGCTCATGGTGCGTGACTCGCCGTCGCGTCCACCAATTGGTCTATGCGAGGCAGCGGTAGTTGTCTTTTGGGCATGCGCGCGTTCAAACCCGTGTGGTCGGCGCACATGCGCCACTTGCCTCCTTTCTTCGACGAGGCTGGATTGGCTAGCCACTCGGAGTGCTCGATCTCTCGATGAAGCCAGCTTTTAGGAGTTTATCAAGTTCCTCCGGATGATTGCCTGTTTTTAGGGAAAAGCGTCTAAGTTTCTGTCTCACCGGTTTTTTGTCGGTGAACCGCTAGCCTTTGTGCTCGACCACCTCCTTGGGACCCGGGCATGTCGGATGGTTCCAGGCGAACACATCCGACCTTGCAGGAGGAAGGTGACGAGCTCGAGTTCCTATTTGGGATCTAAGGAAGATCCCAAATGAATGACCTTGGCCGGTTCCGACTCGTTGAGCGGAACGACCTTGGTCTCTCCTCCAGTGGAGGGCAAGTTTAGGCCGGAATGCTTCGGCTCTTGGTCGAGGCCGCGAGTGGGCAATCGACCGACCATATCCAGCGCTCTTCGTCGCAATTGAGTGCGGACTTGTGGTTCCTTTGACGGTTATGACCCGTTCGGCCCGGGAATCTTGAGCAATCGACACGCTGCGTGATGCGGCGGCCATGAACTTGGCCAAGGCCGGCTGCCGAGGATGGCGTTGTAGGCCGACTAAAGTCCACCACTTCGAAGGTGATTAGCTCCGTTGAAGTTACTTGGGCGCCGAAACTTACAGGCGGGACGACCTGTCCCGGAGGTTTGATCGAGGTGCCGGGACTATCAGAAGAAGGGCACGGCCACACTCTTGATTTTGGAACGAGGAATCGTGATCTCGCCCAAAACCTTGGCTGAAATAAGGTCCAAAGAGCTTCCGGAGTCTATGAGGACCCGACCGACGGCAGTATTCTTGATGGTGGGGTTCACGACCATCGGAAGCCTCTGGGTTTGGTCATCCCAAGGGGACAGTCGTCCTTGGAGAAGGTTAGGATACCTCCGACCATTTAATTTCTTTGCCAGGGGCTTACCCTGGGTAACATGGTGCACTTCCCTTGCGGCCTCCTTTAAGTCCCGACGGGACTTGTAGGCGAGGAGCCCCGAAGATGACCGCTATGTGATTCCTTGGTTCTTGGTATTCCATGTCATCCTCACTTTCCTCGGCGGGCTGTTTTCCTTTGTCATTATCACCTGCTCTGGAAGCGTTGGCATGGGCCCCTGGCATTGTAAAACCGCTCCAGCGGTAGGTCCATGTTCGGCAATTCCGTAGGTCGTGCCGTGCGCTGGTGAAGCGGACAGAGAGGTCGCCCGTCGGTCCGATTGGTCGCCTCGTCGGTCCGCTTGGTCGCCTCGTCCTCGAGGCCTGTGTGGTTGTCCTCTTCCCCGAAGGCGTTAAGCCCCGTGACTGGCCGGGTTGCTCGGGTTGTTGTTGTTCCACCGCGGCTACCATGGTGGCGAGCTGCTTTTCTTCTTTTTCTTGATCTTCTTGTCTCTGAGTCGAGCCCTTTTGCTAGCCGAGGTCTCTAAGCCAGGTTGAGGCGGCGGCTTCCTTCGTCCGGCATCTTCTTCCATTGGGCGGCCTCATCTGCGTTGGCGTATCGATCGGCCATTCGGAAGAAGAGCTCGTTCGCCGTTAGATCCGGGTGGATCTCCAGGTCTGTGTGAAGCGCCGCGTCTCGTACCACTGAACTTGAAAGCTCGGACAACGGCCTGCGTCCGATATGTTCGGGATCGAGTTCGGACTTGGATGAACCTCTCGACGAATCGCCGCAGGTTTCTGTCTGTCAGTATCAAGCGCTCCAGTCGCGCTCCTTTCCCGGCGGATGTAGCGGCTACCGAAATTTGCTCTGAGCGGCATCGAGCCGCCTCAGACCGTATGGATCCTTCCTTCGATTGAAAAGCCACGTCTGGCGGCTCCGTCGAACCGTCGGCAGGTAATTCGCCATCACCTTCATTGCCTCGGCGGCGAGGATGGCGGTAGTGTATATTGAGAGGAATTCGTCCGGGTTAGGTCCCGTTGAATCTCTCGGCGTGGCGGGCTTGAATCTGTTCGGCCATGCGACGGCGTCCGGAGCTCGTGAAGGCTCGGCAACCGAAACTTCGGGGTTTCGCGGTGAAACCCTGGCCACGCGGCCTCCACGCGGGTCTTCCATCCAACGCCCCGCGCGCGGGCCGAGTCGGGAGAAAACCTCCTGTGACGGTCGTGCCGACGACCGCTTGGTCGTGGAAGCGTTCGAGCGTTAAATGTCTGGCGACAGGCGAGATATCGCCTCGAGGTTGCTCGCGGATCGCTCCGGGCCTTTCCGGATCGGATTAAGCGATGCAGGCGATCTCCGAGCATGGCTCGGGATTCGCCTCTGGCGGCGACGGGAGTGTTTGCGATGGTCCCGGGAAACACTCCGGGCATCCCGACCTCGAGGGGGATCCGAGACTTTTAGCTCGGCGGCAAGCCTTTCCAAATCTTCGGCTACGACCACGCCACGGCCTCTAAGTCTACTTGCTCTAAATCACAGAGGTCACGCGACGACCGCCGCCAAGGCCTGTAGCCGTTCCTCGCTTCCGGAATCAAGCGGCGGTGAGCTTTGACGGTGCTCGAGTGCGATCGGGAGTTCGGTACCGCGAGTTCCTTTCCGTGGAAGCGCACCTCCCCTTTGCTTGGCGGCGAATGCTTGCGAGGTCTTTCCCAAAGACGCCTCAGTGGAGTCTGGCTGCCTCGTAGTGGTCGTGCTTGGCAGCGTCGAGGATCCTCTCCGGGCTCCGCGGCTCCGCCACGTTGACTCGGCGAGAACGGGATGAAAGTGATGGGGACATCATTGTATCCCCTTGGGGCCTTGATCTCTCGGTCGAGCTCTAGGTCATCTGGTATGTCCAGGCCATCGTAGAGCTCGTCGCGATCATCCTCGGGGTCTCCGAGGGTAATGTCTGGGAATGGAGGATCCGCCCTCGCGTTCCGTGTCCGGAAAGGCTCCCAGACTTCGGTGTGACCGATAGGATCGATCACCCAGCCACGTTGTCGGCGGCGTAGTACACGTCGTCATCTTCAACGTGGTCAAAAACACAAAGGTCCCGAGTGTCTCCCGAGTTTGGCATCCTCGAGGATCTTGATCTGTACGGGAATCAAGCTGTCGCTCCCCACAGACGGCGCCCGGTATCGGCGATTGGAGAACGGGCTCCCGTCGAGCTTACTTGTTGAATGGGGGATCAACAGAGCCCCGTCGTACGGACCGAAGAGGGCGTTCGAGCGACGCGAGCTCGGGGGAAGAAGAAGGGTGGAGCACGGTGTTTTATCCTGGTTCGGGCCTCTCACCGCCGAGATAATAGCCCTACTCCAGTGTATTGTATTCTATCTCCGTGTCCCCCTCCCTTTACAGATCTTCAAGGGGGGGTTTAAATACTACGACTAGAGGTACACAGAAGGTAACTACCTCCTGGGATCGCGCCGCGTAATCGTACTTACGATCCACTGCCCTTGACCCGGGCGCTATTTGAATTTCGGGTATGATTTCCCTTGATCTCCGGCTGATTGGTTGCCACCTTCCTTCCTTGTGGCATTGACCGGGCACCCCGACCAAAACACCCGAGCAGGTCGTGGCCTCCACGAGCATGCTTGCTCGTGGGGGGGGTGTGTTTGGTGCTTCTGCGAGCGAAGGTGCAAATGCGTATGCTCGGAGGAGAAGGAGGGATGCTCGTTCCGTTCTCCGAGCATCTTCTTTTAGTGTTGCTTGGTCGGCGGGTTTAGCTTTTCCCGGGGGTACCGTGGTCTTTTGCCAGATAGCCAATCCCCGACAAAAGTGTTTTCCCAGAATATTTGATAATTTTGTGCTATACTTGTTCTATATTCTACAAAAAAATTTCCTGATGCGATAATTGTTTGATTGTTATACTATACAACCTGAAGTTGGTATTGCAATAAAAACCCAGAAATATTTAAAGATCTTGTAGATCAACTGGGCAATCTTGAGTTGAATATTATGAGAAAATAATTAGTAATTCTGCTGGCCATAGCATAAAGACTTTTCTAGACCTGAAGATTTCTTATGCCCTGTTTGTGCTATAGAAAAACTTACGGTTAGATCCTCTAACTTGTAGAAGAATCACTGAATTTTCTGGAGAAAATTCGAAGTGATATCTGTGGACCTTTTCGGCCCCTGTTGGGCCCTTTCAGATATTATATATCTCTTATCTACTAGGAACCTGCTTCTGCTAAAGTTAATTGCCCAAAAATTTTAAAAGCCTCCTTTCCAGAAGAAAGAATCAAGTTTATTCAAATGGATAATGCTAACGAGTTTAACCTCAAAAGCATTTAATAATTATTATGTAGCTCTGGGCATTAATGTAGAGCACTATGTACCTCATGTCCACACATTAGAATGGCCTTGTAGAGTCATTATTAAAGGAATGAAATTTATTGCTTGACCTCTTTGCAGAATAGTAGGCTACCCACCAGTTGCTGGGGCCACGCAGTGCTGCACACCGCGATATTAATTCAACTCAAATCAAGTGCATATTATGGATTTTCCCCGTTGCAGATAGTGCATGGAAGAGAATTAAGTACTTCCCATCTGCGAAAATTTGGCTGTGTTGTATACATGCCAATCTCTCCACCACAGCGTACCACTATGGGATCTCACAAGAAGTTGAGGATCCAGACACTACTTCTGCATAATCGATTGTACTAAGGACATTTATCAGCATTAGGGGGAGATAAGTACCACATTAAAGAATGCCGAGTTCTTAGATCCACGCACTAAAGAAACCGAACTTGAAGTTCGAAAAGTAATAAATCTGCAACAAATAAGCTAATAATCTGCCAAATGCCTTCACTGATCATAAGGTAGTGGAAAGATCTCATATACCAGCAGTATATGCACCTGAAAGAGTGGAAATATCCTAGAAGGATATTGAACCCACTCTTGACCCTCATGATAAAATGAGGGGGAGGCCTCCAGGTGCAAGGGACTCAATTCCGTGGAGACGTCCGCAGAAATAAAGAACCGAATAAATGAGAACACTATTCATGACAGTGGAAGAAGCTCAACCTGATGTTGAGAAAATCCCTGAAGTGAGCCATCTAGAAGATGGTAACATCCCTGAAGTGATCCATCCTGAAGATGATAACCCCAGCGTATATTTGTGCGCACAATCCAACGCTAGAAAGTCGGAACACCCAGACTTCATCGTTGTGGGAAATCACGAGGAGCTGGAAGAAATTAATAAAGAGATATCCCTGGAGTGATGCAGGAGAATTATATATAAAGAAAGACTACAATTGTCGACATATTTTGCCTCTAAAAATTGCTAAAATCTGGATCTAGAACCAAAGCCCATGGCAGAGTGCCAGAAGCGCTCATATAGAGTCAAAGGAAAAAGCAATTGAGGCAACGCTCGCTTAATAAGAAAAAAGTTCTTGGTCCTGTTGACTGAACATTTTCTGAAATATTCTCTGTAGGATCGAATGGATTTTTCATCCTGAAGAGATATGAAAATATCCAGGTGGTGAGATATAAAGCGAGGCTTGTAGCACAAGGGTTTTAGCAGAGACCTATCATCGATTACGATGAAACATGTTCTTCTGTAATGAGTGAAATAACGTTCCGAAACTTAATATTTATGGCAGCCAGCTTAAACTTATCAATACAGTTGATAGATGTAGTGACCGCATATTTATATGGGTCAATGAATACGGATTAAAACAGTCGATAAGGATGTGGTACAATCGACTTAGTAAATTCCTCCTGAAGAATAAATATGGTCCCTGTAGGAATATTGTCCCTGTGTGTTCGTAAAGAAATCCCAAAATGGATCTTGTGTCATCTCAATATATATTTTGATGATCTGAATGTCATCAAAACCACAGAGGAATTAAAGGAACCAAGTACTTACCTTTCGACAAAGTTTGAGATGGAGGATTTGGGTAAAACCAAATGTTGCTTAAGCCTGCAGCTTGAGCATTTCCCAAAAGGAATTTTAGTGCCAAATTTATGCCTGGTTTTGTATTTCTCTGTAGTGGTGCAGCCATTTCTTGGCGGTCTTTCAAACAGACTTTGGTAGCCACCTCTACCAACCACTCAGAGATTATATAGTTGTATGAAGCCTTATGGAAATGCGTTTGGCTAAGGCGTGTAATTAACCACGTCCAGAAGACATGTGGTATGAATATCATCGATACCCCTACTATTATCTATGAAGATAATGCTGCTTGTGTTGCACAAAATGCAATTGGGTTATGTAAAGAGCAATATCACGAAGCATATCGCTCCTAAGTTCTTTTATCCCCACGAACTCCAGAAGAATGGTGAGATAAAAATAATGCAAACTAAGTCGTGTGAAAATCTAGCACATTTATTCACAAAATCCTTGCCAAAGTCCACTTTCCTAAAGTATGTTAATGGCATTGGAATGAGGCGACACAGAAATTTGCATAGTTCAGGGGGAGTAAATCCCTGAACCATAATCCATTTTGCTCGATCCTAAAGATCATAGTTTATATCTTGAAGATTATAAGTTGTGCTCTTTTTCCCTTCGTGAGTTTTCCTGAAGTTTTCTCACATGAAGGTTTTTAATGAGGCAACTAGTGTAACACGGAGTGCGAGTGCAATGTACTCTTTTCTCCATCCCTTTTTTTCCCACCGGGTTTTTGGGAGGAGTTTTTAATGAGACATATGCATTACGCGGTATTCGCCCAAGGGGGAGTGTTATGAGATAAAGACTCTAACTGTATTCGGTTAGGAGTCTATCTCTATTATGTGGGCGAATCCGAACTTATCTCCAGGGGTCCTACACTATATATATAGGGCATTGCCTTGTACATAATTGATCTATCAAATAAAGAGAGAGGTTTCCCCCTTGTATGGTGTGCTTCTCCTTTCTTCTGTTCGTGTGATTGCTTGGCGTGCCGCGGATTGGCGTGGGTGAACGATCTTGTTTCACAACAGTTAGCACATGATTCATGTGTGGTGACGTACTACTGACGCGTCGCCATCGGATTACTGGTCCTGCACCCTGCTGGTCTGGGACTGACCGAGAGCTAGAGAGAGAAATAATCAGTAGATAATTACCATCGGCGAGTCGGAGTCAGGGTTCACAATTTCGCGAAAACCGAGCGTACCGAGCCGGCTCGGTAATTGAAACCGAGTGGTTTACCCCCCAAATTCAAATCCAAATTTAAAAATTTCAAAAAAATTGAGAAAATTTGTTGAAAAAATTCCTAAAATTAGTATTAATTCGTATATTACCAATGGTGAAAAAACTTTTCAAAAAAATGATGTTTGGAGATGTTTTAGAGGTATTACAAATAATGAAAATAGAAAAATCAAAAAGAAAAAGAAAAAGATGGCATGTGGGCTGCTTGGAGATGTTTTAGAGGTATTACAAATAATGAAAATAGAAAAATCAAAAAGGAAAAGAAAAAGGTGGCATGTGGGCTGCTTGGAGATGTTTTAGAGGTATTACAAATAATGAAAATCAAAAAATCAAAAAGAAAAAGAAAAAGATCATGCAACAATATTATACTAGTATATATAGCATACATACTATCCGTAGCCCCGCAGGTAATGTTTCATTTGCATATTTCATTTCATTGTAACTTTATATTATACTAATATAGCATCCATACAGGTCCAACATGGCCTATGCCTACTTCACAACTTTAATTAAAAAGTATTATAACGTAAATGGTGTTGACAATTGAATGGTAATGAAATTGCTACGTGGTTATGTAAATATGTATCTTTGCACCTGTGTGATTGCAATATTGCAATGAAAGATTATTTATTGATATATTATTTTGAAATTTCTAATTTACAATTTCTAAATGTCTAAATTATAGCGGTTTTTCCCCTCATTTTTCGCGGTTTTTACCTAAATCGATCGGTTTTTCGCTCAAACCGAGCGGTTTCTGTTTTCTCGGTTTACCACATTTGAAAGTAGAAGAAGCTCGGAAAGCCAATACCTCTACAGCTACTGATGAGTTGGTATAACCAGAACACTCCTCACTGGAACTGTTGGCAGAAACTACCGTCGGCTCATGGAAATCGGGCAAAAACAAAGAGATGATAGCCCTGACGAGAATTGAAGAAAAAGTGTGGCAATCCCAGTATCTGGAGGTCGTCGGCTATTTTGATTACAATCTCTGCGGCTGCTTTGTTTGTCACTCGAGTCCGAGGTTGAAGACGATCAATAGAGGAAGGCAAGGAATGACTTGTTCGAAACCCAACTGGCGGGCATAGACTAAAGGGTGATAGAATTCGTAGGACGACTGAAAGGTTTGATTTCTGGTATTTAATTCGACATGGAGGATGCTGGGAGAAATGAAAAGTTTGTAGAGGTCCAAAGTCGATTGGGGCATCAAAGAGCTATCAACGTCTAAGTGAAGGAAGGAGGGCTATAGGTGATTGGCTACATCACTATAGCAGAAGAAGTCCTGCTGGCCAAAGATGGTTCGGTCTATGTTCAAAAAGAAATTAAGGTATTTGTTCATTCTGGCCGGAGTTATCTTCAGCTCGCCAGTGGAGCACATTATGAACTTCTCCCCTTGAGATCGGTTAGCCTTATATTGGGGACTCGCGGTTTCAGGATAGCCCTCTCGGGGGAAAGCTGAATCTTCCAAGGACTCGGATATAATGGATCGGCTGAACATGCAGTATAGCCAGATCTGGTCGAACCACAAGGGTCCCCCTATATTACCAACGACAAACTGAGCAAAATCGGAGAAAAGCCGACTCCGTATAATGTGCATCATTTGGTAGATGGCCCCCAACAGCATCTTCCCTAGGGCAAACCGACGACCCTCCACTAACTGTTCTGCTAGCAACTGATATACTTGGATTGGCCCAAGAGAGGCTCCGCAGAACAGGTATCGGTCCAACCATAGGTTGAGAAAGGAAGCGTGCTCCTCGTCCGATACTAACTCATTCACCATATTGTTATGCTGGATATATTTGCACCACCCCTCCCCTTTGGATTGGATCAATTTATATCTGGGCTTCCCACTAAAAGCCGATAACTGATCACCGTCAGGTCTGAGGCAGCATAATTCAGCTATGTCAAGGAGAGTTGGGCCGGTTGGGAAGAGGAAAACATTGACGGAATCGGACCAAAAGTAACACACCATGGTCACCAAGGGCTCATTGGCTTTGGGATTGGCTAGGCTCAATGGAAGGCATTCGGCTATGCCCATTCTTTCCCATTCCGCTCTTTTCTGAGCTGACACCCTAATGAACCTAGATCTCCATCCTTTACGGGCTGTCGGTCATGCTCTAAAGTTTTTGCCCCACTCTTTTATGTATACGATGAAGGTTATTTGGAAACAGGCACGCTTGAACCCTGTGTTCGGCCGGTGTGTTTGAAGCTGAAAAGCCTACTTCAAGTTTTTTGTGTTAACAGTTTAGAAGGAGATCAGGGTTTTTTTTAAAAAAAAAGTCCTGTTGTGGGGCTAAATGATTAAAAAAAAAAGAATGGCTAAGTAACACTCGAGTGTTTTTTTGGTTTGTGAGCACTCAACTTGGAGGCCTATAAAGAGGAGGGTGGTGGGAAGATATGGCAAATTGATTGGATCAATGGATCTAGATCCAAAGGCTATAAATTTGAATACTTACAAACTAAAAAAACACTCAGGTGTTCTCTAGACACCCAAAAAAAAAATTGTTTGATGTTTCGCGTGCTGGGACGGTGATTTGCCACAACCTTGGGCAGGTGTATTGCTGAGCGGAGCTCCGTTGATTTTGTCCTACTAGGAGCTGAATGAATTTGTCCGCGACAGAAATACTCTGGAGTGGACAAGCATTAACCTCGTTCGGCGCAATTAACTACTGTACATGATGTAATGCAGTTGTTACAATCATGATTCATGTTTGGTGAAGCGTCGCGATCGGATGACTAGTCCTGCACCCTGGTATGTAGTCTGGGACCGGCTGAGATCTTGAGAAATAAAGAATTACCAGCGGCAAGTCGGAGTTGCATTTGAGTCATGCTGATCCGTCAGCTCCCGCCGCCGCCGCTCCTTCCCGGAACCTTCCATTCCGTTCTTACATCCATTCTTTTAAAAGCTTAGCTTAGGATCAGGAAAGCTTAACACTGGTGCTAAGCCAAGCAGTAAACATCATCTCCTCTTCTCACTGTCACTACTCACTAGTACTACAACACAGTGACACACACAAACACAGAGCTAGCGAGCGAGGCCTTAGAGCCGCCGTCCATGGCCGCCACGCCGGAGGAGTTTCTGCCAGAGGGCTTCCTCATACGGCCGGAGCCGCCCTCCCCGTCCGTCTTCCTCGACCTGCCACCCACGCCGCACGGCGACGGCGAGGACCCGGCCTCGTTCGACGACATGGTCCTCCCCTACATCTCCCGGATGCTCATGGAGGAGGGCATCGACGACCATTTCTTCTACCAGTACCCCGACCACCCCGCCCTCCTTAAGGCGGAGCTTCCCTTCGCCCAGATCCTCTCCTCCTCCGACAGTAGCACGGACATCCGGAGCTCGGCGTTCTTCAATGGCGCGGAGGAGGACGCCAAGACTCTGACTTTTCCCGGGGGCAACCCTGGCCTGGGCATGCTGAGCTCTGGCTCTGATTCCTTCATGGGCTTGTTCCTCAAGGGCATGGAGGAGGCCAGCAAGTTCTTGCCCAGAGACAGCAGCCTCCCGATCAACCCCGGGGCCTCCTCCCGGGAGTTGTCGCCCACAGATGGCAAGCCGGTGCGCAGCCTCACCGTGCAGGGGGAGGTGTCGGATGGAATGCTCGGGGGAGGCGGTCATGTTGGGGGCCGCCGGAAAAATAGGTACGACGGGGACAAGCTGGAGGCGGAGGAGGGCAGAGCCAGCAAATTGATGATGCCGGATACGGAGGTGGATGGCGCCCGCGAGATGTTCGACGAAATGATGCTCCACGATAGCGAGATATGCATGAAGGGGGTACAGAACCTGCGCATCGCCGAGGACAAGAAGAGCAGGAAGGGGCGCGGGAAGAAGGCGCGGCAGAGACGTGGCGCGAGTGGCAGTGAGATGGTGGACCTCCACACGCTGCTGCTCCACTGCGCGCAGGCGGTGTCCACGGACGACCGCCGGAGCGCGAGCGAGCTGCTGACGCAGATCAAGCACAACTCCTCTCCAAGGGGGGACGCGGCGCAAAGGCTGGCGCATTATTTCGCTGAGGCACTTGAGGCGCGGCTTGCAGGCACGGGGAGCCAGCTGTACCAGTCGCGCATGGTGAAGCGCACCTCGGCCGTGGACTTCCTCAAGGCCCACCAGCTTTTCATGGCGGCTTGCTGCTGCAAGAAGGTGGCCTTCACCTTCTCCAACAAGACCATCTGTGATGCCGTGGCGGGGAGGAGCCGGCTGCACATTGTGGATTACGGCCTGAATTACGGCTTCCAGTGGCCGGGCTTGCTACGAGGGCTGGCGGCTCGGGAAGGCGGCCCGCCGGAGGTGAGGATCACCGGCATTGACCTACCCCAACCCGGGTTTCGCCCAGCCTACGGCATCGAGGAGACAGGCCGCCGGCTCAGCAAGTGCGCCCACCAGTTCGGCGTGCCGTTCAGGTTCCATGGCATCGCGGCGAAGCGGGAGGCTGTCCGCCGTGAGGACCTCAACATTGACCCGGAGGAGGTGCTCGTCGTGAGCAGCCTCTGCCATTTCAGGCACTTGATGGACGAAAACGTCGTCCTTGATGGTCCGAGCCCCAGGGATGAGGTCCTCAACAACATCCGGAAGATGCAGCCGGATGTGTTCATCCACGGCATCGTGAATGGCTCGTACGGCGCAACATACTTCTCGACACGGTTCCGGGAGGTGCTCTTCTATTACGCAGCGCAATTCGACCTGCTGGATGCGACCGTCCCCAGGGACAGCGACGAGCGGCTGCTGGTCGAGCGGGACATCTTTGCACCGGCTGCCCTGAATGTGATCGCCTGCGAGGGCACCGACCGGGTGGAGCGCCCTGAGACGTATAAGCAATGGCAGGTGCGGAACCACCGGGCAGGGCTGACGCAGCTGCCATTGAAGCCGGAGGTTGTTAAGGTTGTGCTGGACAAGGTCAAGGACAACTACCACGACAACTTCGTCGTCGACGGGGATGGACGGTGGTTGCTGCACAGGTGGAAGGGCCGCGTGCTCTACGCCTTGTCCACATGGGTTGCGGCCGATGCTACCTCAAACTGCTAGCTAATTCTTTTCTCAACCTAACTTTGAATACGGATATGGTCGATGTTGACCAAACAACGTGAAAATGAGGCCTCCGTATGTGGATTTTTTTTTAAAATAATCATTTTTTATTCGTGATTTACAAAAATTTACCATCATTTTTTATTTTTGCAAAAAAAAAAAAACATCTGTCGCGCCAACGTGTTGCGAGAGAGCATCAGTCTGATCGGACATGGACGGAAGATGAATAGAATCCTGTTAATTATTGTTAGAGATATGCCTCAAATATCCTAACTAACTAGGAGTTTTTTTCTATCTGTGTCTTGGATTTTTTTGCTACAAATAGTTACTCCTATGTACATGTAAAGATTAAACCAAATAGTTGATTTGGTTCCGACTGCGGGTGGTTTTTTTCCACGAGGGTTTCAACCGAAAACTTGTATCTCCGTATTGTGTGTGCGCTTGATCCAATTTAACCTCAGCTGTTCCTGTTTACCCCTTCTACTACCTTCTCCCCAAAACGGCAGCATTTACTGCCCTACCGAATCTCTATTCAACTCACCTTACCATATTTCCTCGCCTCCTCTACACTCGCCATGTGCCTCTGTTCAACAGCGACCACCATCGTCTTCATCCTGCGTTCCTCCAAAGCAATCGCCTTTGCTCGACCGCTTCTTCTACCTCTTTTCGCCTCTACACGCTCTCACGCTTCGATTGACCACCGCTGGACATTATTTGCCCCCAAATCGCCGTCTACAGGTAATTTTTCTCCTTGTTCATCCTTCATTCCGACAGCTAATTTTTCCCTGCTAAAACACCGTTCCTAGCGACGCTTTACGCCATTGAATGGCGCTTTTCTCACAAATCTCTGCTTTATCTGCATTAGGGTTCTATGGCATCAGCACCTTCACTACATTCCTCAAATTATTTTGCTCCTCTTATTCCACTTTACCAACCTAACTTACCCATACCGAACACTAATTTGCTTTTTTACATGTTCTATAGCCTTTCCGTTATATTTTTATGCATCGGATACACCTCTAATCTTACCGTTTACCTAATTAACCAGAGCCCTATTTACAATGCAGCTCAACAAATGTCGTATTCGCTCTTAAAAAATCTAAATCACAGTCCCCATAAATGGAAGATCCTTGTACGACCACCGCGTGTTTGGGAATTTCCAACCCACAGAATTCAGCAGAAATATACCAACTACAGTTTGTTATGCTCGATGAACAGGTCTGCCTTCTACCCTATTCTATTTGCGCTTATTATCATGATACTAGGTTCTTCTGTACTGTCTCTGTTTTTCGTTTCGTATATCGCATAACAAAATAATGTATGCACACCCCACTCTTTACATGCTTTTTATGATCATATAGGGAAACATCATGCAAGCATTAGTGCTTTAAAGATGGCTCCCTAAATTAACGCCTATATTAGAAGGAGCTATTTATGAAATAGAGTAATTTGAAGTTATCAAATCAAAAGACAGCTCGAGTAGTAGACAGACACAATCTTGCTAGATTTTTCAAATACAGTAAGATTACCAAAATTATCCCAGAACCAGAAAAATTTTCTGTACCATTATCAGCTTTAAGAACTCGCATTGGCAAGACTACTTTACTATCAGGTTCTCTACCTTTCTGTATCCTAATACCCATTCCTGCTTGCGGTTACTATACCCACTTCTTTCTCATTGATATTGCTCCTTCGTATCATTATTCCTCACTAGATATTGTCCTACTCATAACTGTTGTTTCTCCGATTACTGACATCACTACAAAATCAAAATATGGAGCTACCGTTAAGCGTACTATCAATATAACAGACGGCAGGTTCCTCTACTTTCTTTGCGTTTCATCATATTATATTTCACATTTTTAGCAATGATTTTTATAACTGTCAGTTCATTACCCTTATTGCGATTCTTAGTTTATTGTCCTCCTCACCCGTGGCCGTGAAACAGTAATCATCACTTTGTGGGGACGTCATGCTCAACTATTCAAAACCGACACACTTTAGGATATTTCTCAAAATATGCCAATTGTCGCCCTCTTCGTTGGCATGATAGTTAATACATATGCAGGTTTATTACAGCCATCACCTTGAAGAATACACATCATATAAATTCGATTCCTCACATACACAATATATTTCAACGCATCACTACGAACTATGACAACATCTTTTTGAATATAGACGTAAATTTAGGGAGCCATCTTTGAGGCACTAATCCTTGCATAACGTTTTCCTATATGATCATAAAAAGCATGTAAAGAGTGAGGCGTGCACACATTATTTTATCACCATTACCAAGTTCCATGCACCCCGCTATGGCCACCACGCTGGAGGCCTCGTTGAGCCCGCGCCGCCGTCCCCCTCCATCTTCCTCGACCTCCCCCCAACCCTCCACAGCCACATCAACGGCGACCCGCCGCCGTAGGATGACCTGATCCCGGACTGCATCAAGCAACCCATGGCCCATGCCCTCTCCTCCCCGTCTTCATCCTCCGACGGCATTATGCTTGACAGCGTCAAGCGAAGGCACCAACACGGCCGAGATGATGGGTTCTAATAACGCCTTGTTGGCCGGCGACGTGGGCATCCAGAGTTTGGGAGTTTGGTGTTCTTGCAGTCCGCTGCAGAGGAGACCAGAATCTGTTGCCGGGTGGCAATGGTGATCAGGGTGTCCTCCTCAGCTCGGCGCCTTTGACGGCAGGGACCGAGAACCTGTTGCCCGGCGACAAGTGCAACATGGACACGCTGAACATGAAGGGCATGGAAGAGCCCAGCAAGTTCTTGCCCAGAGACAACAGCCTCGTGGTCCTCCACCAGGGGCCAAAAGCCAATGATGGCATGGGGCGTAAGAAAGATAGGTCCGTACAGGTACAGCAGGGACGAATTGGACGCGAGGCAGGACGAGCGAGCTGATGACGACGGCGGAGCCGGAGGAGGTTGGCGCGCGCGAGAAGATCGACAGAATGATGCTCGACGGCTACGAGATATCCACAAAGTAGATGGAGGTTTGGCTGCAGGATGCTTGATTAACGTACTGGTGAAGTTGCACCGGTTGCTTGTTATTCAGAGATGATAGCTGTGCAGTTTGATGAACTGACAGTACTACAGCGAAAGAGAAGTCCCCCCAAGCAAAGGCGGCCACCTCATTTTCCCTCAGCCCCAAACCAAGAAACCTCAGTCCAGACCAAGAACCAAGAGTAGGGAGAGCAAAGCCAATAAGAGCCAAACCAAAGGCAACCAAGAGACCTCCTTCCAGAACCAGAACCAGAACCACAAGCACAACCACACATCTTCCCATCTCCACCCTAAATCGAAGGCAACCAAGAACAAGAACTCAAGCCGCAGCGAGCAAGAGAAGGTGAACTGCAGCGAGGAGAAGGTGAACCACAGCGAAAGAGAAGTCCCCCCAAGCAAAGGTGGCCACCTCATCTTCCCCAACACCGGCAACAGCCACCTCGACCTATTCTACCTCGACACCAACTTCTTCATCTCTAAACCCAACCTCAGGTGCACAACCATAGTGTAGTATTACTAGCAGTAGCAGTCATGGTTGTCAAGGCGAGGATTAGGCAAAGGTCAGAAAAGATAAAAAAATAAGAGGAAAAGGAATATAATCTGGATTTTTTCTCTTTTTTTCCGGCCCAAGCCTATTTTCCCAGCCCAGCCCAGCTGCTGCCTCCCTTCTCTCCTGATGACTCCCTCCGCTTGTCCCTCTCGCGCACAATGCCGCCGCCTCCCTTCTCTCCCTCGGGCTCTCCTCGCCGCCGGTTCCCCGACTCCTCTTCTCTTACGCCGTTCTTGGCCTCTAGCCCTCGCCGTGCCTCCGGTTCTCCTCAGGAACAAAATACCCTGGTGGTGGCTGCATATAGACCTCCTCATACAGCTCACCATTAAGAAAAGCATTTTGACATCAAGCTGAGAGATGGACCACTCACGGACAGAGGCCACAGCAAGCAGAGTGCGAACAGTGGTCATGTGAGCCACAGATGCAAAAGTCTCATCATAATCACGACCACGACCATGCTCCTGCTGAAAACCACGTGCCACAAGACGAGCCTTGTAGCGCTCAAGAGAACCATCAGAGCGAGTTTTAATCTTATAGACCCACTTGCATGTAATGGGACGGACACGTGGAGGAAGTGATACAAGATCCCACGTGCCAGTGCGCTCAAGGGCAGCAAGCTCCTCCGCCATCGCATGTTGCCATTCTTGATGAATAACAGCATCAAGGGAATAAGTCGGCTCGGCCAGAGCTGCACCAACAAAGCCAAGGCGCCCAGGAGACCGAATAGACTGTCAATTGCGAAGAGCATAACGAGGAGGAGACACAGAAGAAGATGGCTCATCAGAAGAAGAAGATGGCACATCAGAAGATTCCTCAGCTCACGGATGATAAGTGTAGTATAGAGGATAGGAAAGAACAATATCTGAAGAAACCTTTAGAGGAGAGGTCGGTGGTGAAGGAACCGGCGATAAAGGAGACGCCAATTGTGAAAGAGGAAATGTGACAACTGGAGTATCAGGAAAAGTTAGGAAAGACTGTGGCTCAACAAGAGATGTAGGAGAAGAATAAGAACGAGGATAGAAGAGACGAGACTCATCAAAAGTGATATCCCGTGAGATCCGCATCCGTCAGCCAATAGGATCCCAATAACGATATCCCTTATGCTCAGCACTGTATCTCAGAAAGACGCACTCAGCACACTGAGCAGTTAGCTTGGTGCATTCACAAGGTGCTAGAAGAACATAGCACACACACCTAAAAAGGCAAAGTCCAGAATAATCAGGAGGCACGCCACAAAGACGTTCAGCTGGAATCCCACCCTGAAGAGTAGAAGAAGGTTGGATATTGGTCAAGTAGGTGGCAGTGGTAACAGACTCAGCCCAGAAGTGAGGTGGAACAGCGGAAGCAAGCATAAGAGCACGAGCTATCTTAAGAATATGACGATGCTTGCGCTCAGCCACACCATTCTGAGCATGAGCACCAGGACATGAAAACTTGGAAAGAGTGCCCTGCGTAGCAAGAAAAACTCGAAGAGCTCCTGACAGATACTCCCTTGCCGAGTCAGCATGAAGAACACGAATGGGAGAATCAAACTAAGTGCGAATCATAGTGGCAAAAGTCTTATAGATGGATAGTACCTCACTACGAGAGGACATAAAATTTATCCAAGTGTGGCGAGAGAAATTATCTATAAAAAGACTATAATATTTATGGCCTCCTTTTGAAACAAAAGGAGCTGGACCACAAACATCAGAATGAACAAGATCAAAATGACGCTGGGTTATAGACTCACTAGAAGGATAAGGGAGTTGTAGTTGTTTGCCAAGCTTGCAACCCGTACAATGTAAAGAGACATCACCAGACACAGAGCCTAAAAGATTACGACGAACTAAAGAAGACAGACGCGAACCACAAAGATGTCCCAAACGGTGATGCCACTGAGCAAAAGACCCGGTAGAAGATGCAATAGATGCTGAAGCGGTGGAGGAAACAGAGAGATTGGCAGAGACAGCGGAAGGAAGACGAAGCTAATCAAGCTCCCAAAGACGCTGAGTCGTACGGCGAGGGCCAGTCCCAACCAAAACCCCCGTGCGACTATCCTGAACACAACAAGAGTCAGAATCAAGGATAACATGACAACCATGATCAATAAGCTGGCCAGCGGATATGAGCTGCATGGTCAGTTTGGGAACATGAGAAACATCAGGAACATGAAAAGAAGAAGACAAAAGAGTGTCTCGTCCTACAACAAAAAGAGAGGTACCATCTGCAGTATGCACAGTGATGGGAGCAGCAAGAGGACTAATGGAATGAAGACTCGTGAGATTAGATCGCCATATGAAAAGAAGCTCCAGAGTCAAGAATGCATGGTGTTATACCTGATGAGGAATGTGGTTTCTCATTAGAAGACTAAGTAGCAGAGCCTATTGATGAAGAGGCAGCCATGCGACGTAGGAGCATAAGAATCTCCTAAGTGGAGTCAGAGTCAGTAGAAGTCCGTTGAGGAGGAGTCTGCTGAGAGGAGATGCTTGAGCCTCCAGTGCTCTTAGAAGGATGGCCACTTCAACGAGCAAGATCCTTCTTTCGGTAGCAGAACTGCTCCACATGTCCGTTCTTATCGCAATAGGTGCAGTGAAGGCCTTCGCCCCCAATAGCCGAAACTGGAGTAGGTGCCACTGACGAAAGAGTAGAACGTGGCGCCGCCAAGACTGAGGGAGACATCAGCAGGCCCGCGCCACGAAGACGAATCTCCTCGGTACGAATAGCTGCAAGGGCCTCCAACAGAGTCACACGAGGATGACGAGTAAGCAGCTGGGCACGAATCTGCTCAAATTCAGCCCAAAGACGTGCCAAGAAGTCGTAGATGCGACGAAGCTCCAAATGAGAATGCTGACGCTGACAGCACTGGCAAGTCCGGCAAACCTCCGGTCCTAGCGAATCAAGTTGACGCCACACCAAAGACAGTTGTGCATAGAACTTATCAACAGTAGAATCACCCTGCTATAGCGACTGCTCCTGTCGTACAACAGCAAGGTACAGAGAGTCACCAGCAAGCTCATAGCGATCGCGAAGATGCGTCCACATCAACTGTGCCGAAGATAAAGCAACAATGTCACCAGTAAGATGCACCTCCATGCTAGCAACCAAAATAGCATAAGCACGAGCATTTTCATCAATCCATGTCTTGTGAGCAATAAACTGAGTCTAAGGTCCCGTTTGGTACGGTTCCAGATTCTAGTAGAAACGAAAACGGTTCCAGATTCTTAGTAGAAACATTTCAGGTAGAATCAGAATCACTTTCTGCAAACCGTTTGGTACGGTTCCAGATTCTAGTAGAAACCAGAGAAACGGGGTTGAGGGTGATTCAACCACGGTGTGAAAAAAGAAGAAACGTTCCGAGGAGAATCGTTCCTAGTTTTAGCTCATTTGGCTGAGTCTCTCAATTCTAGTAGAAACATCTCGGTTCCAAATTGCCAAACAAGGCCTAAAAAGACTCCACAGCATCAGCATAATCATCAGAGGCCTTATGGCGAGCAGCAACATCGGCCTCCTTGGGAATAATAGGCGTGGCAGGGGGAGCAGAATGAGGCGGGCATGATAGCTCGCCGGTAAGAAACTCCCACGGGCGCTGACCACGCATGTGAAGGCACATATGAAGAACACAGTCTCGATAATTGAGACCATCGAAGGTAACCGGGTAGCGAGGAACAGAAATAGTCCCCGAAGAAAAACCTGAAGATGATGGCATTTATTTTTTTGTACGTGAACCCCCGGACTTGAAACCGAAACAGAGCCTTTTGAAGTTCGATCGGGACTTAAAGCAGTTCACACATGAGCCAATGCACTCCTTCCGATCAGCCGAACGAGCGACGGACCGGCCAGAGGAAGACGGCGTGCGGTAGTGACCGGCCGGAGACGGTGACCCGTGCGGAGCCGAGGCGAGCCGGACGAGGTGTCGCCGAAGGGCGCAAGCCAGCGGTTTGATGGCTGAAGCCGAGGCGACGCGGGCCGGAGGCGGCTGCGCGGCGCGGAGGACGCCGAGGCCGAAGGCTGGCCGGAGGAACGTCGGGAGCCGAGGCGAGGCGATGCCAGTGCAAAGAAGGGCGACGAATCCAAGGCGTTGCCGGAGGAATGTCGAGAACCAAGGCGAGGCGATGCCGGTGCAGAGAAGAGCGCCGAATCTGGTGCAAGTGCAACGCCCGTAAGAAAACCCTAACCCTAACTTGGCTCTGATACCATGTTGATACCATGTTATGAATATCACTTGTATTCAACATGAGGCCAATAGGCCAGTATATATACATGTACATGAGGGTATAGAGGGAAAGCCTATATTAGGCAACATCTATACAAGGCTAACAGTCTATATACTAGGATACTGTCTAACAATATACAAGTGCTAGTAGTCAATTTCTTAAAATTAAAATGACCAACCTTTAAAGAAAACAACTATTTTACTAAAAATCTGAATTTGAGGGAAGAGAACTCCATGGGAAAATGAGAGGAAAAATTTCATGTCATGCATTGTTATTAATGCTTGCTGAGTACCTCGGTATTCACTCTTGCTTAAATCCCCCTTTGATTAGAAGGTGAGCCCTATGGACCCACCTACAAGGCGTGGGGTGGGGGTGATGCGCAGGACCATAATTTATCGGAGGACGACTACTACTACCACCACCTGGAGTAGTTGGGGTCAGGGGAGACCGTCTGCCAGTCCTAGGCGGTCTTTGAGGTAAATTAGAGTTGTAATATATTTTTGTTGTACTTGGATTCGATGCATAATTATGTTTCTGAACATTTAGCCCTGCGTGGCATGGAATGTAATATATTTCCATTTCAATCTCTAATTATTGTTTTGCTGCAATACTCTGAATACGGTGTATTAATTAATAAAATGTTGGGTTACCTGATATTTTGTTAATTAGTATACCGAGATTCGTGTAATTAACTCGGTGTAATGACAGTACTATTGTAGTTACGCTATGTAAATTATGCGGGTCGCCACAATTGATAGGTTGTGTACAGGGTTTAGAAAACAGCAAAAGCCATTTGGGTCTTGACACTAGTATGCAGAAGAAGGGAGCAAATCAATTATGACCTAGGATAGTGGAAGCAAATAAGTACGTGCAAAACTGCATCATCATTTGGCCAACCTTAGGTATGATTCTGGATGTTAAATTTGTAAGTAACAAATGAATTTTGCTTATACAGACCTAGTTCCATCATAAGAATTTAAGATAAATAAAGCACATTGATAAAAGACTTGAAACGTGTAAAATCACACATACATGCGCCCCAACAAACACATACACAAGGCCACACCAGGAACATTAAGAATGATGATTTTAAAACATCTGACTTGGAAAACAGATTGCATAGATCTAACACCATTGCAGCATTTTCTCTTCTTTTATTTGTGATGGAGTTTCGTTTCAGTTATTTACTTATACCATACTGCAACTAAAGCATTGCACTGCCTATATTGCATACTTAACTGTATGCAACATGACCACAGGGCATGTGTGCGTTTTCTCTAGTACTTACCAGCCATCATTGCTCAGGTAGCTCTTCCTCACCAAACCACCTTGGAGGATCATATCCGTGTCCACCTGCGTGTGTATCAGATAACACAAGGCTCAAATTCCATAAACTAGCAGATTTACCTTGTAGGCTAAATATTATGATACAATTGTCTTTGATATACAACTTTACTTCCTATAATTGAAATACATTTGTATTTGTTATATAAATCTAATATGTATATATGATTAATCTGCACCGTTATAATATGGCCTCACCAAAATAAGTGGTGCAGGTCCCTCTCTTTTTATTTCGATTAATGTGAAAATTTACAGGATTTTTTTCTTTTTAGGATTACTGTGGGATTTTCTTGTCCTTAAAATGAATGAGGTGTCTTGAATATCACCGATGCAGAACTGAAAATATCAAACAAGCAGAATGAATACATACCAAGAGGATTACAACGGCACAGACGCCAAGCTGTCAAGATTGTACCCTTGAAAACACCATACCTTTTGTACGCCTGCATAGAGTATTCGCTGCAAGTTGGCACATAACGGCAGCTTGAAGGCAGTAAGGGTGATATTTCTCCTGTTCGTAAAAAGACTGAGCCAGTGAGCAAGCTATAGAGATATAATTGATCTTAAAGCAAGGTTTATGACAACTGCGTAGTAGTAATACAAATGCCCAACAGAAAATTATGAGACCCAGAAATCAAGCGGTAAACACATAAGGATTGCAAACTGCAAATATGAACTTACTTTTGTAAAATTTCAGCATGGACAATGCCACGTTGACTCCCAAATCATTGACTTCCTCTTCTCAGTATCGAAACATGCACAAAGTGTAGTTAGGTCGATCAGTTATGATACATCTGTAATTCTACTAAGAATAGCACAACTCTGTTTTCTAACAAAATGAAGTTAATGCACAATGTCCAAAGCAAGGTTGTCAGAATCTCGATTCGAGTCCTAGAATCCTAAGATTCTACGACCCTAGATTTATTGGACCAATTCAATTCTATGTGGGATCTTAATTTGGTAGAATCTTAATACTCTTACGATTCTAGGAAAAAAATTTGTAGGATCATGATTGCAATTTACATATGATCCTACTCGACTCTACCGATCCTAGTAATTAATCATAAAAACTTACATGCATATGTCCTCCAATTGCAAAAGTTCACTATTTGATCCATTCATATATACTATCATTTGTATAAAAAGAATATATCTTTCATTTATACTAGATTTTATTGAAAAAAAGTTTTATAGTACAATTTTCAAAATGATATCTTTACTAGTATATAAATAAGAGTTGGTGTCGGTCGTCCGTCCTCCCTAAGAAAAGCAGCACGCCGACATATAAACTGCGGGCTAAAAAGGAAATCAACCACATATCTTTCTTTCTATCCACACCCGCTCCCCCTGGCCGGACCATTACCCACTTCTCCCTCCCCACGGCAACTCAAGAGTGCAATTTTATTTTATTTTAAACATGTGGCATGATTTGATTATTTAATTATAAAATATGTTTCCGTTGCAACGCATAGGTACTTGACTAGTCACCATTGAAATACATGGTATATTTGAAGAAATCTATCTTTGGTAGAATCAGGTAGGAATTTAGATTCTATGATTCGATACTACAATGCAATCCTATCAGAGCATGTTCAATTCGATTCAAGATAACGATCCTAATAACCTTGGCCCTAAGGTATTGCTTCAGCTTTGATATGTAAGTTCCCAGTCCTAAATTCATGTTTTACAGGAGGATAAAAGTGGGGAAAACTTGCACCGCAATGTTCCATAGTTGCCATATGTCTAATAAGATGCTACATTATATGTAATAAATTGAACATTCTGATTTTGTGCGTGTAGCAAATTATGATGATTGATCATGAGCTTCTGGTCCACATTTTACATAACAGTCACTGATGAAGCTCTCTTAACATTGCGCAAAATTCACTGGGAAACATTCCAGCCATATAAAAGTTCAAAACCTTACGAATTCGTGCTAAACACCCCCATACTTGGGAAACTGCTATTAGTAGCACTCGTATCGATCTGCGCGACTGAATCGAACCAGAATGGATGGATTAGATTCGTAGGGTATCATGCCACGCAGCAAACAAATCCGCAACTAACCTTGGTCGTCAGCAGCACAGAGGACCCGCACCATCGGAATCCTCTTCTTCCGCTGCTGCTGGTACCAACCACCAAAAGAAACTAGAGGTCAAAAACCAAGAACGAACTTTGTCAGTCGTTGCAAGATAGGACCCAAGAAACGAAGACAGTGAGATGAGGAGGAGATTAACGTGTGCTTCCGGCGAGAGGTCGCGCGGCCGTAATAGGCAAAAAGAAGGCGGGGGCGGAGGCGGAGACGGCGGCGGCCATGGCGATGGCGGCGGGCCGGCGCGGGAACGGACGCGAGTTGTGGTGTGGTGGTTGGTGATTTTCGCGGATTTTTTTTCTTCTTCTTTTGACTGGATAATGGAATTGGATGCAACTTCTCCCGGGACTTGGGCCATTTTGGGCTCAATACGCTATCCTGTTCTTTGGAACTACTATGTTGGGCTGATATTTGGGCTGTTCTACCTGTATTTCACTGGGCCTGTCTGGCTCAATTTATATGCGCATACGTAGCAACTCTCAGATCGTTTTCCGACGGATGGGCCTCCGTCTTATCGTCACTGCTATACATGGCCATTTTGGTTATAGTATACCAGGAAGATTTGTGCGCTACGCCGCGCCGTGCGAAATTTGATCTAATTTTTTATTTGTGAAAAAAGGCAGGAATATTGAAGATAATACACATTTTGAAAAATATTAGAGATCGTTCTGGACAATATTAGATTTTGAGTTGCAAAAAAAATTATTGATGCCGAGTTTAACACCCTATACGTTCACCGGGTAACATAAGAGATCGAGCTGAAAAAAAATTATCTCCCTTGATTTTTCACCGGGAAAAGCGAGGAAAAACGGACAAACACGGAGAAGCGACGTACGAAAAGCGAATTTTCTTTTTTTTTTTTTGAAAAACGGTCAACGAAAACAAATTTTTTCGGGTAAAACGAGCAACGAAAACAATTTTCACGAGTAAAATGAGGAAAAACGGAGAAATAACGAACGGAAAATGAATTTCCATTTTTTGGGGGGGAAAACGGCCAACGAAAACATTTTTTCATGCTCCGGAGGAAAAACGGACCACGAAACATTTTTTTTCTGGGCAAAATGGAGAAAGGAAACGGTCAACCATTTTTTTTTTGGAAAACGGTTAACGAAAATATTTTTCGCATGCTCTGGAGAAAAAACGGACCACGAAAACAATTTTTTTTTGGGTAAAACGAGCAACGAAAACAATTTTCACGGGGAAAATAAGGAAAAACGACGAACGAAAAACGAATTTCCATTTCTTTTTGGAAAACGACCAACGAAAATATTTTTTTCATGCTCCGGAGGAAAAACAGATCACGAAAATATTTTTTTCGGGCAAAACGGAGAAAGGAAACTGTCTTCCATTTTTTTTGGGTAAAACGGCCAACGAAAATATTTTTTCCATGCTCCGGAGAAAAAAGGATCACGAAAGCATTTTTTTCGGGCAAAACGAAGAAAGGAAGAAAGGAAACGGGCCAGCTTTTTTTGGGGGGGGGGGGGGAACAGTTACCGAAAATATTTTTCGCATGCTCTGGAGAAAAAACGGACCACGAAAACATTTTTTTCGGGCAAAACGGGGAAAGGACCCGAACGTAAAACGCGAGGACCTATTTGTTATAATTTTGGACCTGTTCGCTATTTTGAAAAATTAGAAAAGGGCTTGACCGCAATTCGTATTTAACGGGAGGTTCTTCCTGTAAAATGGCCACCAAGGGACCTAAACGCGAACCCAGGAAAAGTATTTTCCTCTCACATAAAATTGCGCAGGGACCTGTTCGCAATTTCAAAGAAACGAAGGGCTTTTTTGCAAAACAGAGGGTTGACACGTAGCGCCTTGGTTGGCCTCCATTCTTAGGCTCTATAAGGGTGTTAATATATATAGCTCTTGGATCGGACTAAGGTTTTATTTGTTTAGACTTTTTGCTTATAGTTTAAAGTCAGTCTTTTGATTTAAGTAGGTTAAAAACTATATGCTTTTATACGTAGTAGATGTGGATAATTTTACCTTAACTTCAATAGGATTGGTCTAAAAACAACCCTTATTTTATTAAACAAAAAAAAACTTTTCTAGTGGCTTTTAGCTTTTAGTGGTACGAAAGTTTATGTACTTAAAAAGACTAAAAAAAGATACCAATTTATTTATACTTTGATGTTTTAGTTTTTAAGAAGGAGAAAAGGCCACCACAAACAAACAGGGGCAAATAGGAATGAAACCCTGAACCATGACCATTTGCATAATCTTAGAGATCTCACTTTATATCCTGAAGATTATAAGTTGTGCTCTTTTTCTCTTAGTGAGTTTTCCTAGAGTTTTTTCACATGAAGATTTTTAATAAGGCAACTAGTGTAACACAAAGTGCGAGTGCAATGTATTCTTTTCTCCATCCTTTCATTTTCATCGGGTTTTTGGAATGAGTTTTTAATGAAGCCATGTGCATTACGCGGTTTCGCTCAAGGGGGGAGTGTTATGATATAGATAGAATCCCAGTCCAAGTTTGAAAGGACTCTATTTATTGGGGGACGAATTCGAATCTATCTCTTATTTATTTTGCTATATATTAGTAGGTATCCTTTTGTACATAGAGAAGCAGCGACACGTAGGACGTTCGTCTCACGTGCGTATGCACCCAACCAACAGAATTAAAGCAATGTATCTGTATCTGTATCAGGCAACTGATGTCACATTTCACTCGGAGCTGCATGCGTTGGAACGTGTTGGCTGTATATCTTGGCGTCATGCACGACACCCAAATGCTGACCATGCACCTTGTGTCTGATTAACCATACACCTGGCAACACTGCTGACGCACTACACACCCGGCCCGGCCGGCCGTATATGCACAGGCTCATGCTTACCTACCTACACTGCATATGCATGTCTCATGTGTTCATGCTTACGTAGTTCTAGCTCTTCCTTTTAATCCTCTCCTCCTGCTGCTCTCTCTCTCTCTCTCTGAATTCGCTCATTTCCTTTTTAATTCCTTCACAGCAGCTGCATGGTAAGCCACCTTATAAGCCTAGCTAGCTAGATCCCTTTTTCAATTAATTTTTCTTACATAGCTAGAGTACGTAGCTAGCTCCAAACCCTACCCTTAATTTGGATTTAATTTCTGCTTCCTTTCGTAGCTAACCATGGCTCGCGAGCTGTAGATCAGCTGGCCGGTTAAGTTTCGATCGATCGAGGTAACTAATATATATATGTACCAACTGAATTTCATACAGTACGTACGTTGGGCTAGCTAGGCGATTAGTGTAGCAATTCCATTTTGTATATACGTACGTACTCACCAGCAGATCGATCGATCTGTATTCATTAATTAATTGATTTTTCGTGCATGTGAGGGTTGAAGCTGTTTGCGATTAGCACGTTACGTAGAGTGTATTTAGATGGAGATGGAGATGGAGATGGAGATGGAGATGGAGGACGGGCAAGGGGCAAGGTGGAAAGGCAGCAGTAGCAGCGGAGGAGAGGAGGAGGAGGAGGCCAAGAAGCTGCAGGTTGATGCTGGGAGGAGGAAGCTGCAGGCCGCCGGCAAGGGCAAGGAGATCATCATCTGCGAGCAAGCTGACGACAGTACCCAGAGACAGGCTGCTGCTAATTCCTACTGCTTGTTTCCCCCGACCACGCGTCGCGACAGCCACTTCCTCACCAACCCGCAGGTAATACACACGTCCATACATACATACATGGTACCCCCCCTGCAGAATCCTGATGCGCGCGTCGCGTATCATCTCCTCGTTAAAACCGCTTGGCGGTGGAATTTTACAAGATTTGATCGTATTCACAAAATAATACAACACTTTTGCGTATTTATAAAAAACCTATTCATACCCGAAATTTGAAATACCCCAAAACCGGGTATGAAGCAAATACGCAACACCCGGGATCTGGAAAACCGAATACGCCATACCCGAAATTTGAAATCTGGGTATGAAGCAAATACGCAACACCCGAGATCTGGAAAACCGAATACGCCGTACCCAAAATTTGAAATTCCGGGTATACATAACCGGAATTTGAAATTCCGGGTATGAGTGGGTTTTTTTTTCTAAATACGCGAAAGTGTTGCATTGTTTTGTGAATACAGGTCAAATCTTGTATCAAATACGAAAATTTTCCTTGACGGTTAGTGTGTCTATATATTATATTATATTATATATACACACACGCTCATTAGATTTTGCGTATATATTTGCCTAGCAAACTGTGTACGATACTCGTTGAATTTTGCCTGATTATGTCTTACCGTGTGTGTATGTGTGTGTGTATATATATGCTCTTTAATTCCAGCTGGTTTAATTCATCAATTGATTTCTTCCTATTGTTTATTGGCTAGCATGCTAATTAAACAATACCCATTGTCATCGATACGAGATTAGACAATAAACTTGTAGACACAATAGATCGAATATGTCAATCGCTGAGTATGCAACGGGAAGACTCGACGAGAATCATGCACAAGAGACTATTCAAATGTATTGCATATGTGGTATATGCTACAAGTGGCCTCCCCCTCTCTATTTACAAGGGGTTCTATTTATAGAGGGGAGAGGAGAGCGCCCGAAGTTTCATTTTTACCCTCAAAACTTCGCTTGCCTTGAGCAGTACTTTCGTCCACTGTGTCAAGCTAGTCCCATCACGTCTGAGATTCGTGACATCGTCGGCCTTCCTTCAACATGGAAGTCAATGTGACCTCGGTGCATGACTACCTCAGACCTCGTCCGGTGTTGATCCCATGATGTGCTACACTTCGCCAAGGTTGGTCCTCGGACCTCGTCCGGGGTTGGTCTGTGGACCTTGTCTAGGGTGGATCCCACGATTTATCATGTCTCAATGAGTTTGGTCCTCATACCTCATTCAAGGTGGATCCTTGGTATGTCACGTCCTACCAAGGTTGGTCCCCGGACCTCATCCAAGATGGATCTGTTGATGTGCCACATCTTGCCAAATTTGTCGTGGCACACTTTTGGCACGCTTTGTCTTGGTAAAGTTATCATTGGCTCAAGATAGCACAATAATGCTCCCCAACACCCAATTTGTAGAATGGTGAGATTAATTGGTTCATTATATTGTAAAACGTAGTCATTCACTTGCACTAATCAATTGCACGCCAACACAAACACACGAACGAAATAAAAGCGCAAGTAGAAGCACACAAATGTAGTGGGCAAAGTTCTCTCTCTTTATTAGATTGATCTTTTTCTGTACAAGGCAATGCCCAATATATAGTAGAAAGCCTCTGAAAATCAATTCAGATTCGTCCACCAATGGATAGAGTCCTGCCATACTGGAATAGGGATTCTATCCATATCATAACACTCTCTCTTGGGTGAATACAACGTAATACATATGTCTCATTTAAAACTCCTCCTAAAACCCAGTGGAAAAAAGTGATGGAGAAAAGAGTACATTGTACTCACACTCTGTGTTGCACTAGTTGCCTCATTAAAAATCTTCATGTGAGAAACTTCAGGAAAACTCACTAAGGGAAAAAGAGCACAACTCATAATCTACAGGATATAAAATCTGATCTTTAGGATTATGCAAAAGGGGTTATGGTTTAGGAATTTACTTCCCTTGAACTTTGCAAATTTCTAAGTCGCCTCATTCCAATGTCATTAATGCACCTTTGGAAAGTAAACTTTGGTAAATTTTTTGTGACTTAGTTTGCATTATTTTTACCTTACCATTCTTCTGGTGTCTGTGAGGATAGAAAAATTTAGAGGCAATATGTTTCGTGATATTGCTCTTTACATATCCCATTTGCATTTGTGCAACACAAATAATATTATCTTCATAGGTAATCGTAGGGTATCGTCGGTATTAAAACCACATTACTTTTGGATATGGCTAATCACACGTCTTAGTCAAACACACTCACGTGAGGCTATAATCTCTGAGTGGTTGGTAAAAGTAGCTATCAAGGTTTACTTAATAGATCGCCAATAGATGGCTGAACCACCAAAGAGAAACAAAAAACTAGTCTTATATTTGGCCTTGTGGGGATCAGACAGATTGCCAACATCCATAAATCCTACCATGGTTAAGTTTTGGTTCTTCTGGGAAAAAATCCAAGATCTTGAATACCTTGGATGTATATGAGTAAAGTCTTGACACTAGCTCAATGTCTTCTGGTTGAGATTACATTGTGTCTTGCTAGCAAATTTACTACGAATATAATATCAAGCCTTGTGCAATTCATAAGATACGTAAGTATGGAACTTCAGGTCATAAGACTTTCTTATTTTCCATCATTAATCTGAAAGGGTCTTATCCGCTTCAAGGGATCTCACAACCATGGATGTCTTTTAAGGATAAAATTTATCTATATTAAATCTTTTCAATACCTTATTGGTATAGATAGACTGGTGTATAAAAATTCCTTTTGAAGAATGTTTTAAATGTAGTCTTAAGCAATATATGACCTTAAGAGTTAAGTAAAATAGTCTGTTTTTTTAATTAAAGAGTTAAGTGACCACACTAACTACATCAGGGTTATATGGACTTCTTTCTTTATTCTTTTCCATCCTGGGCCAAATTGTAGCCTAAGCCCACTTCGAACGTGACGGGTGGGCCAAAACATGACAAAGCTGCGTGTAGTAGTAGTACTCTTTATAATCGGTGGCGGCGGCGGCAAGTCGGCGCAGCGCAGTTGACGGAGCCCACAATGCCCGCGGCGTCTCGCGCCACGGAGATGGAGGGCACGACTGTGCAAGCGGCCGGCGGCGGATCCATGGACGGCCTTGGCAGCGACGGTCGCTGGCGTTGGGGGAGAGACGGGAGAGGAAGCGGAGGGAGGGAGGGAGGAGAGCAAACCGTCGTCGTGTCGGAAACCGAACTCCAATCGTATCAGATTTTAGGCAGGCTCAGTCCAGGCCAGGCAATAAGGTACGCAACCAAACGCCCCATGAATGATGAATTGATCGGAATTTGGATCCACTGGGCATCGCTTGCCTCTTGGATTCCTTATCCTTACAATTGAATGGAATTGTTATTATTTTCAATTGCTTTCTTTTCTGCTGTTGTGCTTGTGTGAATTGTGATGGGTGACATCGTGCTTGTATTTAGCGTATCTGGATTGACAGAATCAGAAACATGCATGAATCACATAACCAATTTGGCACTGTAGGCTATTTTTGCTAAAGGCTGCGTACAAGGAAACTTCAATCAAATACACCACTTCCATTTCCTGCAAAACACGATACGAGTAAAATGAAAGAATAAAAATATATTGGTGCTTGCAACATGCAGGTTTTACGGTTACCCTCTGCTCACATATTAGCTTAATTGGCACTAGATCTTGCTCACAACAAACAAACACACTGCTGCTATATCAACCATGCACTAATGGTTTTTTGCTGTGTTTGCGGCCTTTTACCTTGTTTCCACCTCCTTGTCCTCGACTAATTAAAGAGCTTTATTTCAAAAGGAAAGCTTGCAGTTTATTCTTCAACTTCGTCTTGATTGTTTCCTTTATAGCTAGCTTGTGTCATTTTGCGCTATTAGAATGTTGAAATCCTGCATTGTTTCTTGGTGTCACTGTACTGTGCAACATTTATTCGTTCCACTTCCATGGATGAATGTAGCTAGTACTAGAAATATTTAATTTCAGAGCATACATTACCTTTTTCTACAAAAGTATGCCACTAAGGGAAGGTGGAAACTATCTAATTCCAATTCCAAAACACATGCGCTCAGAGCAAAAAGAAACCCTTGCAGATCACACGCATTTTGACTACTAGCGTTCATGTTAGGGGTGCGATGTGCAAGATTTCACGCGCTCAAGTACATCGACTCGTAGTATGACATTCTGGTTACTGTTGCATGCATCACACAACCCAGTGATAGATGGCCTAGTAATATCCACACTGCACTGCTTTTTTGTCTTTTGCCCCATTTTTCATGTGCTACTGCCTAGCATTGCTTGTTGTTGGCACCGGGTGGAAACTTTTCATCTTGCTAGGTAAGGCTGTGTACTCCTTTTCTTTTCTGGTTATTGCATTTGTAGGTTATTTCTTGAGTTTGACTAACAGTTTGTTGTATGTTTGCTATTTGTAACTCATAGATTTTGTCTGAGTTGCTATGATAATACCTACACCTTAGACCATCCTTGCATGTCATGGCCGGGTCGGCCCGCCTAGGCCCAAGGCATGCCATTCAGCCTAACCTGCCTAGACCAAGGTTCAGGGTCCGGCTAGACCTATGCTACACCCAAAATTTCAAAAGTCAGACCTAAGCTTGGTGTCGCCAGAATTTTTTTTATGTTGCCTACCTGAACCTACTAGGCATATCTAGAGTGAATTGGCATGACCACACTTCTATGGTAGAGTTGGGGTGCAACCAGGTTGTTGGGCCTATAAAATTAACACTAGCTTTCTCATTTTTACACCAATGACATTGAGGTTGAGGAAACACCATTGACTCTAATCCCCCCCCCCCCTCTCATGTTAGCATTGTTACTTGAATTTCTTGAACCAAGAGCAGGCAATTCCATACTTAATTTGGATTGATATATAGCACTGAAGACCTAATTGTCTCATTAGACTCGCAGTATATCTCTTAATTGTTGCCATTGAAATGATACCATGCTGATATTTATGCGCCAACTATGTCGCCTCTAAAGTTAAACATCTCGGGATGTTAAGCATTTTATCGTTTCAATTGAAACTCATTTCCGTGCTTTGTTGGCTGCCTACTTTAGTTATTATGGCCAATTTTTAATGGAATAAGTCCATTTAACCCCCTCCCGCCACCAACCCCAAAGCTGAGCATTTGACACCCTTCATCTATCAAAACCAGGCATATCACACCCCTCATCCAAAACCACCATGGTTTTTTGGCTGGTTTTCAGTTACGTGGTTTCCCAGTAAGCTTGGATACACTGGCTGACTTACAAATCAGCCCAATGCGATTAAGTTAGCAAAGTATCTCACCTACTTTTTCCCAACATTTCATGAACCATAGGATTATTTTTCAATAATATGTATGTATAACTGATGAGGAGGTGATTCAACGTTGATGTGGCTCTCTACACAACAAAAACTAGTGATGTGGCTGCCTACGTGGTGAAAACCACTGAAGAAATTAGCCTAGAGGTGAAAAGTGAACGGTTTTCAGCAGTGTTCCCCTAGGCGCTAGTCGGACGGCAGACCACGCCTAATCACCGCCTAGGTGGGAAAAATTGGGGCCTAGCGCCTGGACACCGCCTTGGGGAACAGTGGTTTTCAGAGATTCTTATGAGATTTTGTAGTTGGTTTTGTAGTTGGGGGCTGATTTCCAGATTCGGGCAATAGTTAAGGGGGGTATAAATAGTCCAATGATACTGATATTTTGGCTATGCTACCGATATTCAGAAGCTTTTTTACAATAATTCTCCCCCGTACGGTCCCCTAAGCCCTTTCCTCAAGGTGTGCGAAGGATTATATGACCTTAAGAGGCAGGCTTCAATGACTAAAGCCCTGCTTTCTTGGGGTGAAGGGTGACACGACCTTGGGTGTGGCCCCCTTTTTCTTAGTCTCGGAGGTAGTGGTTAGCACTTCGTTGCTTTCCTCCCTCGAGGCAATACCCAGGTGACCCCTCGTGGTGTCAAAGTGGAGGTTGGGTGCCATATATCCAACACTATACATCTTTTCAATTCTTTTACCAATTAATACTTCATGTATCAACATGTTCTAACAGTATCAATTCTAGTCGAGAATAATGGAATTCTTTGTTATGGCTATACCAGCTAAGGTGGCTACATATGGGATTAAATATGGGTTCTTGCATTGTGAAAGGACACTACTTGCTTCCTCTACTGCTCCAAGGTTTTCGGCATGCTTGCTTCGGATGTATTGTTATGATTATGATTACTACATTGGAAGCACGTCCTCGAGTTGCACGCATGTTGGCATCTCAGATGCAAGCTAGCATGTATGATGTGTAAGCCACCTAGGTTCATTAATCACAAGGTTCCTTTGGTGAGCTCCCTTCAGAAGATCCAAATTTTATATGAGTCATTTTAGAAGATTCCCAACAGACTGGAAACTTATGTAACCTTTACATAGAGGCATTGCATTGCAATGTGGAATAACTCACCTTGTTGAGAAAGTATATTCTCTTGTGAGGTTCAATAGATTAGAGAAATGTAGAGCTAATGATGATGTCAAGAGGATAGTCATCGTCCAATGGCAATTGAACCTCATTGATTTGAAGCATACCTTTGGAGTAGATGACCTAATGTGGATCTCAATGGGAAATGAACTTTCCCCTTATTTACCGAGCTTCTTCGTTGTGATCTATTTAAAGAAACGTTGTAACTGTTCTTTTAGCTCCCATGTGGTTCTTTCGGAATGATATTTGCTTCATATTATGACTTTGTTTGGCTGAATGAACCTTTGAACTTCCACAACAACTTATTAAAAATCTAAAAACTAGAACAAGTAGGCATCCAAATTGAAATGAGTTGGAGCTACATTTATAAAAGGTTCCTCTTATCCAAAGAATTCCAAAAGTCGTTGTACAAATACCATTCATGAAACATACCATTTTTGCTGTTAGTGTTGTTACAACATCTATCTAATCAAATCTATCTAATCAATTATTCCTATAAAATTCAAGTCATCGAGCATTTTCTTGTGTGTATTTTTCTAATGCCGCAAGGCCTATTCTAACTTGCCAAACACTGCTTCAACTTTTATGATGGTTTGAAACTCCGATGTACTACAAATTTGATGGCATATACCCACAGAAAAGGACTTGACATTCATGTCGCATAATAAACCACTACTTATAGCCTTGCTCACTTTAATGCCCATCACACCGCACGATCTAATGTAGCAACCGTAGACCTATATCTAAACCAGAGAAAATTGCCGGTCACGCTGGTGCTTGTACTAGTTCCTTTCGAGCTAATCAGCCTCGATCTAAGCCTAGCTTGATTGTGCAGCTAGGTAGATGTGGGCTCAAACTAGGGCTAGGCCGTAGGCCAAAAAAACCTAGTTGGCTTGGTTGGCCAAAAAAACCTAGTTGGCTTGGTTGGCCAACTAGCTTGATTTTTTGAGTCAGGCATTGTCCTAATCTTAGCCTTGCGACGGGTTGGATTTACGCAGGTCTACACGAATCTAGTTACTTGGGCTGCATATGCTATTTGCTCTTTACTTACTGCACTTCATGCTTGCACAAAGTGAGCACTACTTTGGAAACACATTTAGTGCCCATCAAATTCAACTCACATCGATAGTTGGCCTAAATCTCGCTTTGCCCAAAAGGATTAACTACGTCAATATGTGTTGATTGTAGCATGTTATAATCAAATTAGTACAATAATACATACCATACCAAGGCACCTGATAAGTTTGGTTGACATTGCCAAGATGTTTGTTGCAATGGTAGTGCTACAATTTCAACTTTGGGCTCTTGTTAGGTCCAAAAAGCATCCGGTTTCACTGGATTGGATATGTATTAAAAGGACGAATACAGTTGGGACTAGGAGGGGGCATTGGTTCCCCCTATGGTTAGGGATGAAAACGGAACGGAAATGGTTGGTCTATTTCCGTTTCCATATTTTTTTACCGGTAACGAAAACGAAATCGGAAACCTCAGAAACAGATCCAGAAAGGATAGTGACAAACGGATGCGGAACAGAACGGAGCGGATACGAAAATGAAAGCGGAAAATTCCACAAGAACATAGTACATAATCACAACATACATGACCATAAGAACAATGTAACTCATTCCATCTCCAAGTCGGACACAAGAACAATGTTATGTTCACCGGTATCACTAGAAAGTTCTTTTCTCAAGTTTGTCAACTAAAAGCTCGTTATTTGTCCCCCATATCAGACCATCATGTCCTCCATATTATTATCATCGGCATTCTCTTGCTCTACCAACTACAAAGGTGTAACATCCTAAAATTTGCATATTATTGTTCGATGTTCATTTATGATTTTCTGATATTTATCCTGGATTTTCTGTAGTTTATAAATGCCGTTTTGCTATTTTTAGATTTATAAAATTAATTTGTTCATAAAAAATAAAACAAAATTATGCTGAAAATAATTTTCCTAGGTTCAAAATGTTCCAAAGTATTTTTGAGATTTTTTTCGGAATTTTTGAACTCTATTTGATATTTTCTATAAAGCCATTTGTATGTCTAAAATTATTTTAATTCGAAAATAAATGTAAATTCTCCCTTCTCCTTTTTGGGCCAAGCCGTTTCCCTTTTCAGCCAATTTCCATTTCTAATTTCCGGTTTCACTTATACGGAATTTTCGTTTCCGCTTCCGTTTTCGTTGGAATTGGCTTTCTCGTTTCCGTTTTTGTTTCCAACAAAAACTTTCCGTTTCTGTTTTCGTACCAGTATTTTCCATTTCCATTTCCAAAAAAAGACTTCCGTTTCCGTTTTTCTTCGAAACAGTCGGAAACTTTCCATTCCGTTTTCAACCCTACCTATGGTAGCTCCGTTATTATTTTAAATGTGTTAATCTGGTAAAAGTAGTTCAATTGTCCTTTCAATGTATACTACTTGCTAATTAGTCATGTCGATGAAAAGTTCCTTGCTTCATCCCCGATTGGCCCAATCTAGCCTTAGAAGTGAGGTTGGATTAATTGGAATTAGTGTAAGGCTAGGTTGGGCAAGTTTGGGGGGGCATATTGAAAAGTTTGGGCTAAAATTATGTTAGTTTTTTTAGAATATCTAGGTATGTCACTTCAGTTTAGGTTAGGCCCAACCTGGTACAAACATTGGGCCAGGCTTAGGCATTCCAAAATGTGCTAGGGCCAATCTACTCAATGTAAACACACATTTATGATGTATTAACATAAAGGGATCAAATTTTGGGATTTGACGCATTCTATTTAACAAAACGGTAGGTTCTTTTTTATAAAACACACTCCTTCCCATTCAATTGCCCCTGCCCTAATCCCATCACCACCCCTACCCCCTCATCACTTCTCTCCCCGCCGCCGCCGCCTCTAGTCACAACCCTCTTCACCCCCTTTCCTTGTAAGCGACCAACCACACCTCATTGCCCTCCTCCCTACGTACTCTACCGTTGCTTGGTGTTGATTTATTGCATTCCAGTTCTTACTATTCATCGATCGGCCACCTCCACATCATCTTCTTAATCTCCTTTGTCCCTATGATCGGTTGCTTGCATCTTGAGGTGCAACCCCCTCATTGGTAATAGTTGAGCGCAGTTGGTCACCGACCATCAGAGAATGGCGTTTGATAAATCCCTAAGGTGGCTTGATTTCGTGGATCTTATAACCAATATGAGGGTAAAGGAGGTAAGGTGATTTTTGCTTGAAAAACAAACATTTGATTCTTAGTAGTTTTTCTTCCAAACAAATGCTAACCATTTAAGGGTATTGCTTTGTAGCCACTGGTAGTGATTGAAGGAATGCGCGACATTCTTCAGTAGTAGCCAATGGCGGGGGTTAGGATTAGGGTTCACTGGACCTTGACTGCGGTGTTGGTGGCCTGATGGTGGCACCATGGAATTGTAGGAGGGTGGTGGGCAGTGGCGACGGGTGGCATGGCGACGAGTGAGACCGGTAAGTTAGGTTTTAGGGGTGGTGGGCGGTGGTGGCGCTGCCAGCCTCTGGATTGGAGGAGGGCAGTGCATGGTACAGCAACAGGTGAGACCAGTGAGTTAGATTTGGGGGTGGTGGGCTGTGATGGTGATAGGAAGGGAGGGGAGGTAGTGCGGCGAGCAGCATAGGCACTTCTGGCAGCTAGTGGTGGAGTCAACGACTCAACGGGCGGTGAAGATTGCCGTGCTAGTCATGTCCTCCAAGTAAACACATGCAGAAGAGAAATATGCCTTCCATTTGCACAAGCCACCGTGGTTCCATTGCCAAGCCATTTTCTAAGGGAGTTTACCCATGCCATGTATATGGAGAGCTCACCATATATTTGTTGACTTCAACTCTGGAAGCTTGTGAATAGAGATCACAGTTTCTCAAAAGTATCAATCTCTGTCCCATCTTAATGCAAAAATATGCAGCCCTCCTGCGTGTTCCAGAAAAAAAAATCAATCCCTGAAAACTTTGCAATCTACATTAGTTGGGACCAAATATGGCATCTTACTGAGTTTGGCACTTATAGTATTGACTAATTTATTTTTAAGATATAATAGGCATCGGTTTTTTATGAGATACCTTTGGTACAATAATGTATTGTATTGTGCTTATACTAACATCACATGATGATCCTCTGAGCAGTGACCAGTCAATATCATAGATAGGTAACATATGCTTGGAATGTACAGCAAACGTGAATGTTAATATGTACCACTTACAAATTAATAAAAAAGATTTATGAAGGCATTCTGTAATTTTTGCCATTGAAACAACCATAGCATCTTGGAGTTGATTTTCTCCGTAGTTGATTGTTTTACCTGCTGCTAGTATTTTTGCACCCAATATATCAAAAGCATCAACAATCAATTCTCGTTATGGTTTTCAAACATTGTTGTTTCCTTTTCAGGTTGATTCAAGCGGTGAAATTTTGACTCAAGATCATTGGAAGGTGCCTACAAATGTTGATGCAAACAGAGATATCAATAACTTGGAAGTGCAAACACAACTCCCTGTTCATACCACAAAAGAACCAACTTTCCTACAGTTACTACTGGGTGAGGAAGATTTTGACCTACCACCATTGATTCCTGAAGACATCAATTTCAACAGTTCACCAACAAGGATTCAGTTGCCAAAGATGAGCTATCAGGACAATAATGCGATAGAAACTGCTGAGTTGAAGCCTCCGGGGCAAATTAGCAATCATGAAAACATTGTGTCTGGTCCCAGTGCTGGCTCAGGTCAACAGTTTTCAGGTAGCCCAGCAAAAGTTGAGCAATACTCCCAAATTACAGTGCTGAATAAGCATGATGCTGGAGGTCTGCCTGTGCAGTCGTTGTCTTCTTCTTTTTCTTCTTCAAGGAGTGCGCTGGGGAGCTTTGCTGAGATAATGGCAGTCCAGGAGGCATACGTTCGGGCATTGTTTGACTCAGACCAGCGCATTCCTCTCAAATTGATGCGTCAGTCCATTGAAACTCTGAAGAATCACTATGCTATTGATGTTGAGATGTCATATTCTGGAAAACATCCAGAAAATACAGTTGCTCTTGGAACCGGAAGGATTCCTGGTTTTTCTCAAATCCAACATTCTGGAGGCAGACCGGAGGATATCCATCATTTTAGTGGTGGACTGAACAGTAGGAACTCTGAGTTTCAGTTCCTTCTTCAGCAGATCAACTATCGAATGAACCATTCCATACGGCTGATTCATATCAAGGGCCATGTACCTGCTTTCTGGTGCGCATAACTCATGCAACTCACAAGTGCTGCATTAATTTGTTTTTTTGTAGAAATACCGCCCGGTAGTTTAAATTTGTGTGTCCATAAGAATATGCATTCTGTTGTGCTATTTGTTGCTTGAAGCAATTGCGACCTTTGATGGCTAAATTATATTTTTCTCTCTGATGTATTTCGCATGCAGTGCTGATCCATTTGGGAGCCGTTTTATACAGCAGAAGCTTGGCACAGCAACTAATGAAGAGATAATTATGGTCTATGAAGAAATCATGCCTCATGTCCGCACACTGGTCATTGATGTCTTTGCAAATTATGCCATCCAGAAGGTTTTCCTCCAATTCCTGTGGGCTTTTATAACTTGAATCTTTGAAGCTGTAGGACTGTAATTGAGCATGAACTCCTGTACTTACCTTTTATTTTCCATCAGCTTCTTGAGCGTGGATCACCATTCTACAAGAGGAAACTCGTCAGTAATCTAATTGGGCATGTATTAGGCCTAAGCGTTCATCTGTACGGTTGTCGAGTGATCCAGAAGGTAAACTGAACACACTGCCTTTTGCAACTTCTCAGGATTGGATACAATTCGGACGTGTTTACTTTGTATATTACAAAGCTATGCTTTACCTTTAGAAGGCCTCTGCTGTAATGTTCTTATAAGTTTGAATGCAATTAAGATTTTCATTTTTCTCATGCTAAGATGTGCTTTATCTTTAGATAAATTCTGCTGTAATTGTCCTGTAGGTTTTATGATATGCCATATTATTTTGCAACAAACTTGATCACTGGTCAGTTATTTTATTATTGCTTTGGTGTCTCTTTTACGGTACACTAAATTCAATATGGACCATTCATTATTTTCGATCCGATGGATCAGATTAGTTAGTATTTATTTATATTTCTTCTGGCAATAGAATAGTAGGAATACCCTCAACAAATTAATGGCTAGATGCCTAGATCTAATTTGTACTATCCACCATATACCACCAGTAGAATGCACTGTAAAATTTCTCCTCTTTTAGGCTTTCGAAATAAGCGATCTCGATCAGAAGATAGAGATGGCCAAGGAGCTTGGAAGTAACCTGTTGAGATGTGTTTGTGACCAAAACGCAAACCATGTTGTTCAGAAATGTCTAGTGTGTGTGCCACCGCAGTATATCCAATTCATCTATAGAAGCTTCTGTGGGAAGGCCAAGATGTTATCCTCCCATCCTTACGGATGTCGTGTCGTTCAGGTTGTTAATTTGGTGATCACCTTTTCCCTTCTTCCCTATCTCTTGACGTCTGCTTTTATTATTTCATCACTCATCTTTTCACTCCTGATCTTTGCAGAAAGTGCTGGAGTGCTGTGATGCTCCGGAAATTCTTCATGTTTTGATCTCAGAGATTGTTGAAGCTGTTAACGAGCTGTCAGCGGACCAATTTGGAAACTACGTTGTGCAGGTAAATTATGGAGAGGCATGGATGATTGTTCTAATTGAAATGATCTCTTAGCTAAACAAACACTTGAAAGAAATTGCTGCCGCTGACTGGCAAATCTTGATCTGCGTTTCTGGGCATGTTGCAGCAAATTTTGGAGCATGGAGGTCCCCGTGAGCGATTAATTATTGTGATGAAATTTGCCGGGCGGATTGTGCACATGAGCTGCCAGAAGTTTTCTTCCAATGTCATCGAGAAGAGCCTGCTTCACGGCAGCTACCAGGATCGCCAGTTGATCACAAATGAGATCCTCTGCGCCGGGGGTGGTCAAACTGCCGATCATCTTTTGGTGCGCCTCGATCTTAACAGGGATTTTTTCGTCTACTTGTTTGAGGTGAAATGTGAATAATTTACTGTTGTCTCGTCGTTACGCATGCAGGGAATGATGATCAACCAGTATGCCAACTATGTTATACAGAAGATGATCGAAACAGCAGATGGCTGGCAGTGCGACGTGATCGTGGATGTGGTGAGGCGCAACATCAGCACGCTGGCCAAGTACACCCATGGGAAGCACGTGATCGCGCAAGTTGATAAGTTCCTCAGGGCTCGGGGTATGCATCCCTAACCAGTACCGTTTGCTTCTAGCTCTAGCTAGCTTGATCCCTCATCATCGTCGTGTACTGTTTGTTGCAGAAAGGAGGATGCTTCTCGGATGCCTCACACCCGGTTACTGCCGTTAAGAGCTGATCCGAGGGATGAAGCTGACTGAAGTCCGGTTAGCTGCCTGACTGCCTGTGTTGTTTCTTCCTCGATCCGGTTCGAGCCTGGAGCTCGCTATTTATGGCGATGATAATTGAGCTTAATTGCTGCGTGTAGTTGCACCTAATTAACCTTATGTGGATTCAACCATGCATGGTGAAGTCTGTTGCTGTAGGCAGTGAATTGAAGTTCAACTTAATTGTGCTGGTTTTAGACTTGTCAGGGCCGTCGGTTATGTGTATTGGACCGCCTGCATGCCCTATCGTGCTTGTCGTCACAACTCAATCAAGTAGGTTAATTTCAGACTTTTAAATGTTCCAGGTGCTCGTTTCAGCATGTTCGGTGATCCGTCAAATTCAGGTGGCAGGAAATTACTAGCTGCGAATAATTAACCTGATAGACAAGCATAGGATCGATTTGAGGTTAATTGGGATATGATAATATGAAGCTTCGATTCAGGATTAATTGGGTCTCTGGTATCGAGATACACGAAGCAAGCAAGCACTCTGGAATAATCCCTTAGTTAATTATGAGTACATGCGCGCTGTGACTGAAATGAGTAGCAGTAGCAGCAGTAGTGAGTAGATGATCGATAGGTAGGAGTAGGAGTAGGACTAGGAGGAGGATTGGGGCGGGCAGAAGGTGATGAGGTATCGGTTGGCCTTGCAGCGGTTGAGGCTGGAGACGCCGTCGTAGGCGTAGCTGTACGCCTTAGGGCAGAGGGCCTTGAACAGGTGCGAGAACATGGTCGGCTTGCACGTCGCCGGCGATCCGTACTCCCCCGTGCAGCAGTACCTGTCGCCGCCCATTGCCCGGCACGCGCTCCGGCACCCCGCCACCCTCCCCTCCCGGTCCCTCACCTCCAGCGCCGACGGGCAGCACACGTTCAGGTCCGCCCCGCACCCCGCCACCCCGCACCCCACGCCGCCACCCACCGGCTTCATGGACACCGGCGCATTGAAACCGTCCACCAGGCTCACGTCGTAGAAGTGCATCGGCGACCGGGACGTCCCCAGCGTCATCTCCACCACCGTCGCCGGGGTGGCTCCCGCGGAGCCGCCGCACCGCAGCACGCCGCCGCAGTCGCCCGTGGCGCAGCTGCCGCGCCCGCGCTCGTCGAAGGAGCAGCCCCGGCGAGGCCACAAGCGGCCCGACCACCCCACCGGCACGTCGAAGGCAGCCTCCTCGCCGGTGCCAAGGTGGAAGCCGCCCGACTGCGGCGTGGGGTGGCCGGCGGTGCCGAGCATGCCCGGCCACACCGACTCGGCGCAGTTGTTCACCAGGATCAGCTGTATGCCAGTGCCACCACCCGCTGACGCTGCTGCAATACATTAATTATATCGCAAATTAACCATGCACTTGCAAATTAAGCGACTACTCCTCTCAGCTGCATGCACTTGCATGCATGTCAGACAACTCATAGCATATATATATGAATTAATGGTGTGCTACTGCTAGCTAGCTAGATGCTTGCTTACGAGTGATGGTGATTGCCATGGAGACGACATTGACGAGGAGGAAGAGGAGCTTAGGCGAGTCCATGTGTTTAGCTCGATCTCCACCGGAAGGAGATCAGGGAGGGTGTGTGCGCTTATGTTTGGGGCCGGGTTGAAGTGAAGTGTGCAAATTATAGTTGCAAAGCAAAGCTAATTACGTAGTACTAGCTCTTTAGCTTGTAGACTACTACTACTACTAGCTACTAGCTTGTTTATGACCCTTTGTTTTTTTCTTCCATTCTTTCTCTCTTTCAAGTCTGAAGCAAATAATTAAAATTTTCGGCTTTCTGTACCCCACCAGGCCACCACACGTTGTTTCCATAATTCTGTCAGGTCGATTCAGTTTGGTACTAAGATAGAATGTTTGGAATCTGTGCATGCTCAAGTAGACGACAGGCTTGTGGGTTACTTGCCTTGCCTGTAAAGTTCAGTGCAAATCTCGACAGCAAGCTGTATATATCCTGTACAACGAACAAAACTGCCTGAAGATTCTCTGAAACTGTGCCAGAAACTAGTAAGCAGGATTAGTTTCGCTACAAACAGTAGCCGACAATTAATGGCACGACTGTGTAATAAAGCAACCTTATATTATTCTTCTAGTTCGGACTAGCTATATATATAGCTAAACTTGATCATCAGTGAGTAAGCTACTGTGCATACTTGCACCTCTGCAACCGACAAGCAGATACCCTGATAATCCAGTCAGAGAGAGCAAACTCTAAAGGTCTTCTTCCTCCCCTGCAAATACCAACTTTTCCTTTCTTATTTTCCTTTTGGGATTGCCATCCATCTCTTCTCAGGATCTATCCCTTGCTTTCGATTGGGGTTTCTCGCTTTGTACTTGTGTTTCAAATAAACTGACGCTCGATTTGGATAAGGAAAAGAATAAGCCGTAGCCCAGTCCATGGGCACTGGAATCTCTCTGTCTCTTTTGCTTTTGGCATAGCAGCTCTCTACTTTCTTCATGTCTGTCTTATGAAAAGCTAGCGCGTCGCTTGCATACAGATCTAATTCATCAGAAAGCATGTACGTTCGATCGCTTTCCAAATCAGAAAGGCATAGTCTTCCGGTCTCTCTGATGATGTTTTTCTTTTCATTTCATTCGATGAAACTGTAGTTTTCAGTTTCGACACCAAACACTGAGGATATATTTCAATCAGATCACCAGTGGTGCTCGTTGATCTACACTACATAACACATTTCTGAAAAATCTCCACACAACTTGTACAAATGTAAAAGCTTAAGAATCAAGCAGCACGCACAACACAAATACATATGCGTGCTTGTAGAGAGGATCGGTATTACAGAACGAATTGAACACAGTAATTTGTCAGATTAGCTACACTTAACAAATAATAATAATAATAATAAAAGTCATCTCCTCCCAAATCAATGCATGCTTTCATTGGTTATTTCTGTGAGATCACTTTATGTCTCGTATATGTCGTTTATCTTTATCTTGTGTACCATGAGCAGGTGTCGTTGGTCTGCCAAATAAGCGGCGACTGACTGCTGACCTGTTAGCTGTACCGTCAGTTTCAAAGGGAATCACTGAAATTGGACTCCACATCTGGTCACTGTACTTGTGATGATTGTTGGAGGAATCCAAGCTTGTGTAAAGTGCTTTCATCATCCTGAAACACTCATCGGCCTCGTTGTCCTAATAATTTTAAGAGATCGGCAAAATACCTATCAATTATAATTGTAAAACAACGACATTCTATATTTACCGAATGCATAATCAAACAGCTTAATTATAGTTATACAAAGAGAGATTAAGTTGTGTTAATCAATGTTGGTCTTACCAATTGGCAGAGTGGACGAATGAGATGACTGGATATATGAGCATGATCCTGCACACACCTAAGTGCAGAGGCGGCAACCACAGAGGCATCAAATCGGAGCAACGACGGCTCTGTACGTACAATCATGCACCTTATTAAGTCAAGGAATTAGAAATCAAAGGGACTAAAATTTGCAAGCCGTAGATGGTCGAGCGTTTACCTGAGAGCGAGCAGAGGAGGAGGCGGGTGCAGCGAGAAGCTGTCGCAGGCGTGGAATTGTTGGGGAGGAGGAGGTGGAGGAAGGAGTAGGGGGTGATGCAGGCGAGCCGCCATTGGAGCGCCTTGAGCAGCGTCAGCTCCATGTCCCGAACCGTCGACGGCCGGAAGGAATGGCTCATCACCTCCTCCATCTGTTACATCGATCGATCGATGGCATCAAGCATGCATGCATATAGCACGTATATCAAACTTAATTCAGCATATACGATGACATGGGTAGATGGATCATGGATGTTAATGCATGCAGGCGTAATTCTTGTTGCTGAAGAAAAAATAATTAATTCGATCATGCAGATGAGACCTGGGAATTCAGGCAGATGCATGCATGCATGGATATGATCACGCGGTGCTTGTGATCGATCGAAATAAGCGAATTGAACGAAGGAACGAATTGTGCGTGTTTTGTTTTCGAGCTTCCATGCATGCGTGTGTGAGATTACTTACATATACACACACAGTCACATATAGTACATGCATGCACGTACAAGAGATGGAGAGATGGAGCGATGGCACGTCTAACTAACCTGTAGATCGTGGATCGATGGTATGCTGACCTCGTCCAGCTTGCAGGCAACCGACAGGCAGGCCACGCTCACCACTTCAACCATCCATACCTCCCAACTCTGCATTCATTAATTGCCAATTGCATCCATCAACAATTAACCATGCATATAGTATATGTTTTATTCATGATACATAATCAAGAGCTAGCTAGTATTTAGGGGCTCACCAGATGGCGGTTGATGGACAAGAAGCGGTCGAGATAGTTGACTGCATTGAACGCAGTCGCGGCCGTCAATCCCAACCTAGCAATTGCCTGTAAGAGTAAGAAGCGACTAATTAATGTATACTTTAATTACTGCCGATGGAACTAGCTAATGCATGCATTTTCAAGCTGCAATAGTAATTAAGGACCAATTAATTAATGCAAAGAGATCGAAATGCAATGAAATTCCAAAGGGAAACGGCCGGCCGGGTTGCCAAAGACAATTTGCATCACTAGCAAATTAAACACGAGTAATTAGGGGAATCGCGAGCGCGCATAATATACGTACATAGATGATGTAGTGCACGCCTTTGGACCTAGCGGTTGACAGCAGAGCATCTGCTCCTTGCAGCATGAGATGGTGGAGGTAGTCTCTCGTCGGCGCATAGCATCTCTCCCTGCCCTTGTAGTCCATCATCAGCAGATGATCAGCCTCATCATCGGCTACCAGTGGTTGTTGCTGATCAGCATATCCGTCGACGGCCGCAGCCACTGACTGTTGCGAGACGTCTCCTGTGATCGTCGCCGGTGGCGTTGAGACGAAAGGGTCTTCGTCGCAGTAGAGAAGCAAGCTGTTCATGCCCCGGCTGCTCTCATCGTCGTTGACTTCCATACCTCCGGCCGGCCTGCCTGCCTCTAGGCCCCTGCAGCTAACTCTCTCTCGCTCTCTCTCTTCTATGTATTCATGTCATGGATCGATAGCTATAGCTTCTTCTCTACTGGCTAGATGGATCGATCTCAGCTTAATTTCTTTCTTCTTCTCGATCGATCGATCGATCTGTCATGCATGCATGTGCAGGCCAAGGACTATACGGGCACGGCACTGTGTGCACGCGTTGGAGTGGTGGTGTAAATATACTAGCTAGGAGGGCGGGTGCATGGAGACGAGTGGTGATTAGGAAGGAGGAGGAGGAAGACGTGGCTGGATCTGGGGTAGTTAATAGCCATGGCTGGATGGAACCGGACGTACGGCAGGTAATGCAATGCATGCACGCACCCATGTAGTGGGTGGTGGCTGCCTTAAAAACCGGGAGTGAGCCATGACCATGGCCCCGCCCACCGGGTTAATCAATGCATGCATGCATGCATACCCGCTCGCTCGCTCGCTCAACTAAAAATATTTTCACGCTAGCCAGGGTCATGCGCTACGCTGCGTCGTACGAAATTTGGTCCGACGATTATGTCAGCGTATTAAACGCTGGGGTACCCACGCAGCCGCATTGAGTACTCACGCCCAGGGGACAGGTGGCGTTCAGGCCACTCCTCGGGGCGACCAGCAAAGGTGCTCGCCAAGAGGACAGGTGGCGTTCAGGCCACTCCTCGAGGCGATCAGCGAAGGTGCTCGCCAAGAGGACAGGTGGCGTTCAGGCCACTCCTCGAGGTGATCAGCGAAGGTGCTCGCCAAGAGGACAGGTGGCGTTCAGGCCACTCCTCAGGGCGACCAGCAAAGGTGCTCGCCCAGGGGACAGGTGGCGTTCAGGCCACTCCTCAGGGCGACCAGCAAAGGTGCTCGCCCAGGGGACAGGTGGCGTTCAGGCCACTCCTCGGGCGTAGTTCCCAAGAATCAACCCCGTGAATCAGGCTACAGGGCGAAGGGTCAAGGATATTTAATGCGAGACGTGCGCATTAATTGCAGGATATGTAGGCAGTGGTATGGCGGCGCGTCTTCCCCAGGCGCGCATTAATGATGGGTGGCCCCGAATCGACATCCCCTCTCTCCTGGCGGAGCCTGCAGGGGTGACAGACAGGCGGGACCCAAGGCGAAGTCTAAGTCGGCTAGGACAGGCATTAAATGTGATGTAAGAGAGTGTGACGGGTGCATTAAATGCACTGTAGCAGCGTGTCAGACGCTTGCTTTACGCAAGCTTGTAAGCCCCATGCGCCCCAGCCAGCCCGAGTATAAAAGGGAGCTAGGGTGCATGGGAGAAGGGTTGTTGATAATTGGGTTGGCAGAACCGGAGAAGGTCGTCTTCCCCAGCCTTGTAAGAACCTTGAACTCAGAAGAATCCACCAAGCAGGACTAGGGTTATTACTCCTTTGGAGGGCCCGAACCTGGGTAAACTCGACTGCCTTCTTGCTTGCTCCCAACATCCCGTTCTTCCTGTCCTTGGAGCGGTTGCCACAAAAGCCCCAGTCAGAATCTCTCAAGCACCTAGTCTTAGGGTGCTGTTGGCGATAAGCCGGCGGTGGCGCGCTGTAGGGGCTTAGTGGTTAGATCGTTCCTTTCTTCCATCCTTTTTGAGGAGTTTGCGAGAATCCGAAGATCATCCGGTATGGCGGAGTCTCATCGCCAGCGCCCTCCCGAGGAAAGCAAATACCGGCCGATCTCGGCTCCGGTAAGGGAGTCGGGTCACCGGTCCTTCATGGCGGGAGGGGCGCGAAGTCGCATCCAAGCCCTGAGTTCACCGGCCCAATGGCGCTTGCTGTTGGGGGAAGATAACCCCATGCAAATCCTTAATGCGGCCCGGTTGCTCCTGGATCATCCTCCGGTCCAACTGGCGGGCGACACCCCCGCCACCCCATGGCTCCAGGACATTGCCCGTCTAGTGGACTCACCAAAGAAGAGTTCTTTGTGGCGATTCAGCCGGGCTTCGGCGCCCTCCGCCAAGGAGTTCGTATGGTGGATGCACAAGCTTCGATCGCTTCTTTGGCGACCTCTCCCGGCCGGAGCCGGGATAAAGGGAAGGAGTATCGGCCGCAGCCCCTCTCGCAACAGGGGACGTGCACAAGCTTCCGCATCTTCCCGCGGTACTCCCATGCCGGAGGAGAACCGCTGGGATCTAAGGGCACGCCTCGGTGAGGGGCGGCTCCAATGAGAGACGATCTGCGTCAAGTTCTCGGAGGCGTCATCCGCAACAACGCTACCGAACCCGGCTGCCGGTCGGTCGAAGGGGGCTTCTTCCGACTGGGAGAGTGTAGACTCACACTCCTCGACCCCATCTCAAGGTCGAGGGTGGTGGGCGACACTACTCCCCATATAATGTTGGGTGCCAGCGCTTTTCCTCCGCTCACGCCAATCGGCGTGGCTGTGAGAGATTTCGTCCCCGCGCCATCGAGAAGTATGACGGCACCACCAACCCTGAAGAATTCCTGCAGATTTATACGACGGTGGTGCGTCTGCCGGGGTCGAGATAGAGTTATGGCTAACTACTTCCCGATGTCGCCGACAGTTCGCCCCGCTCGGTCGCTGAACCTTCCTCGGGGTTCGGTACACTCGTGGGAGGAAGCGTGCGACATTTTTGTCGCTAACTTTCAGGCTCCTACGCTCAACCGGGTGTGGAGGACGACCTCCACGCTTTGGAGCGAAGGAGGGGGAGTCCCCGAGGGGTTTATTCGGCCGGTTTAGCCATTGTCGCAACACGATCCCGGATCTCCGAGCCGGTTATTATTATGCTCCGGGAGGGGGTTAGGGATCGAAGATGCGGAGAAGATGGCTACCCGCGACTGCCGCTACCACTTCCGAGCTCTTCTCTCGGCTCACAAGTGTGCCGGCAGCGTGAGGCTCGGAAGGGTGCAGCAGGGCCCTCAAACCCTGACGAAGCCGGAGCGTCGAAGTCCTCCGACCGTCAAAAGAAGAAGCGCAAGGAGGCCGTCGCCCGAGAGGTTTTGGTGGCCGATCCAGAAGCCAAGCCTCAGCGGCGCGACGATCAGAGCGAAGGAGAGATCGCCGGGACGGCGAGACAATCGCGAGGACCGCCCGTTCTCCCGCGTGAAGACGACAGGGGCAAGCCATACTGCCCCATCCACCGCACAAATGGGCACGACCTGGAAGATTGCCAGGTTGTGTCCAAGTTGGTGGAAAAGCGGCTCAAGAAGCGCCGCGAAAAGGATCGCGAAGATGATGACGACGAAGACGACACCCCACTGGCTTTCCAACAAGCCGAGCACACGGTGGCATACATTCATGGGGGTTCGGCCACCTACTCTTCCAACTCGCAGTACAAGCGAGAGCTGAGACAGGTGTGTGCCACCATGCGAGCCGGGGCGAGTCGGCTTGAAGTGGTCGGATCAATCGATCACTTTGATCGGGCCGACCACCCGGCCGAACACTTCAGGCCCAAACCATCTCCCGATCGTGGTCGCCCTACGGCCAGGAATGCGAAGCTTGGGCGAGTACTCGTTGACGGAGGAAGTGCCATCAACTCTTTGGCCTGGCGTATCAAGCACTCCAAATACCTTATGAAGAATCGCTACCAAGACCGCTTTTATGGAATTGCCGGGATGGGCCTAATGCCCTGGGACAAGTCCGATTGCCCGTCACGCTCGGAAGCGCCAAAACTTCCGGACGGAACTCATCAACTTCGAGGTCGCCGACTTGACCTCCCTTACAATGCCCTCGCTTGGCCGCCGCTAGTCAAATTCATGGCGATTACGCATCATGCTTATTTGTCGATGAAGATCCCTGGCCGAGGGCCCAATTGTGGTGAAGGTGGACAAGCTCAAGCCTTGCGCCTCGAAGCAAGTGCAAGACTTATTTGAGCCGCTTTGTTCGGCGCGTGGCACGAAGACCCCTCAGCGCTCACGGCCAAGGCTCGCGCTTCACCCGATCCCTTGGGTGAGGTGAAGGTGGTCCCCGTGGGTGAGGAAGGCTCGGGCAAGGCCGTGAGAATCGGCGCTGATCTCAGCGCCAAATAGGAAGACGCGCTCGTCACCTTCCTCCGGTCTAATCTAGATGTGTTCGCCTGGGAACCATCTGAAATGACCGGGGTCCCTAGGGAGGTGATCGAGCACCGATTGGCAACGCTGCCTGGAGCGCACCCAGTCCGGCAGAAGGTCCGGAGGCAGGCGCCAGAGCGACAAGAGGCCATTCGGGAAGAAGTGGAGAAGCTATTGCAAGCCGGAGTTGTGCGGGAAGCCGCCTACCCTGAGTGGCTGGCTAACCCCGTACTCGTGAAGAAGTCCAATGGGAAGTGGCGAATGTGTATAGACTTCACCGACCTCAATAAAGCCTGCCCTAAGGACCCTTACCCTCTGCCAAGGATTGACCTCGTTGTCGATTCTACGGCAGGATGTGAAGCTCTATGTTTCCTAGACGCCTACTCAGGATATCATCAGATTAGAATGGCGCAGGAAGACGAAGAAAAGACGGCCTTTGTAACCCCTTTTGGTGTATACTGTTACGTTCGAATGCCCTTTGGGTTGAAGAATGCCGGATCTACCTACCAGCGAGCCATGCATATTGTATTCAAGTCACAAATTGGGAAGAACCTGGAGGTATATGTTGATGACTTGGTGATAAAAGCTAAGGCCGCTGATGGGTTGGTTGAAGATCTGGAGGAAACTTTCTCCCACCTCCGGCACTACTGCTTAAAGTCGAATCTCGAGAAGTGCGTGTTCGGGTGTCATCTGAAAGTCGCTTGGCTTCCTGGTCTCCACCGCTGGATCGAAGCCAACCTGCATAAGATTGAAGCAATAGAACGAATGAAGCCACTGTCCGGCTCAAGCGGCTGCTTAGCTTAGGTCGCCTCAGCCTCCTCGGCCGGTTCATAGCCCTACGGGGAGAAAAGTCTCCCATTGTTCAAGCCGATGAAGAAGACTAATTCCTTCGAGTGGACCGGAAGCCAGCAGCATTTGAAGATCTGAAGAAGTATCTCTCTTCGCCTCGTGGCCGGGTCGCCCCGAGCCTGGTGAGCCGCTTCTCCTTTATGTAGCGGCAAGCCCCTCGGCGGTGAGTGCGACACTAGTAGCAGAGCGAGAGAGGCGGCACGGCCGTCTATTATGTGAGCAAGGTGCTTTGCATGATGCTGAAACTAGGTATCCTCAGTGCCCGTAAAATGGTGTATCTTTGTCTTTGGTGGCATCAAGAAAGGCTGCGACATTATTTCCAAGGAAGGGAGATCACTGTGGTCTCTCGTATCCTCTGGGGAGATCCTTCACAATCGTGGAAGTGAAGGTCGACGCCAAGTGGTCTGTCCGAGCCGGGGAATTTGGCTTCAAATTTGCCCCCGTGATCGCTATCAAGAGTCAAAGATCGGCGGACTTCATTGTTGAATGGACTCGGCAGATGGGGAAGATAAGGAAGTCCCCGTGCCCACGCCTTGACGCTCTTCTTCGATGGATCCTTCAGGCTCGGCGCTGGGGCTGGGTTCCTCCTGGTCTCCCGACCGGGACCCTCAAATATATAGTCGCCTGGACTTTAAAGCCACCAACAATGTTGCGGAATACGAAGGATTGCCGGCTTGGTTCGAGCCGCCGCTTGACCATCGGCATACTGGCGCCACAGATTAAAGGCGATTCTTTCTTTGGGTCATCAACCAGGCAAGGAAGGACTTCACCGCTCTGATCCCGTCATGGCGAGCTTACAGCGGAGGTTAGAAAGATGGAGAGACACTTGAAGGGCTAGGGTATACACACATACCCGGCGACAATTATTTAGCGGACGAGCTCGCTCACCGCCTCGACAAGAGCCCCTGTTCGGCCGGAGTCTTTGAAGAAAGGCTTCCGCGGCCAGTCCATCTCAGCCGTCTCTGGTGGGGAGGATGGTGATGCCGCTTCAGCCCTCGCCGGATGGGAAAGCGGCGACGCCTATCGCAACCCGTTTACGGTGGGGACGATGGTGGCGCCGCCCCCACGCTGCAGGAGGAAAAGTGGCACCGGCAGAACGCTTGGCAGCGGAGTACCCGACGATCACTCTGTGGTCGCCGTGCTTGACCGGAAGGCACATGGATGGACCCGATCCTGGCCTACTGCGGGATCAAGTATGCCCCGACGATGATGCGCCACCGAGAAGATAGCGCGAAAGGCCAAGCGCTACACCCTGGTAGATGGGGACTGTCTGGCCGGGTGGAAACGGAGTTCTTCAAGTGCATCACTCGGGAAGAGGGAAGCATTTTGCTTTCGATATCCATGGAGGCGTGTCGGGGAGCCATTTTTCGATCGAACCTGGTGGGAAAAGCTTTCCGCCACGGGTTCTATTGGCCAGCGCCCTCCAGGATGCTTGCGAGCCGGGTGAGGAGATGCGAGGCGTGCGTTCCACGCCAAGCAAATCCACCAACCAGCCCAAGCTCTGCAAACCATCCCGCTCTCATGGCCCTTCGCGGTGCCTGGGGCCGGATATCTGGGTCCGTTCTCGGGGCCACGAGGAGGCTACACTCATCTGCTCGTCGCCATTGACAAGTTCACCAAGTGGGTGGAAGCTGAAGCCGTGAGAACCATTACCGCTGCGGCCGCGGTCAAGTTCATGCGAGGATCTTCGCCCGTCGGTCGCCAACCGTATCATCACCGACAATGGCGCCCGATTCACCGGCGCCGCTCGGACTTTGCGAAGAAATGGGCACGAAGGTCTGCTTTGCCTCCGTTGCCCATCCAAGAAGCAACGGCCAAGTTGAGCGAGCCAATGCACCGCGTCTTTGAAGGGCCTCAAGACTCGGGCGTTTGATCGGCTTCACCCGGCGTGGCTCACGGTGGGTTGAAGAACTCCGGCGATCTTTGTGGTCACTCGGACCACTCCCGGCCAGACTCTGGAGAGACTCCATTCTTTACGGTTTACGGAGCAGGCTGTCCTCCCTTCGAATTGACATTTGGGTCGCCGCGCGTCTGCGTTCGCGGAAGAAGATCAGGAAGAGATGCGCCAAGACGACGCCAATCTCCTGGAAGAAGCTCGGGATCGTGCGGCCTGCGCCGCTTCGGTATCGACAAAGTCTCAGGAGGTACCACGCCACCCGGTCGGTGAGAGAACATCGGTGGGCGACCTGGTCTTGCGAAAGATTCGATCGCAGGTGGGTTGCACAAACTGTCTCCCAGTGGGAGGGCCCCTTTAAGGTGGTCTCGATCTCTCGGCCGGCGGTCGGGTTGGCCACCGAGGCGGGGAGGAATCGGCGAACTCGCGAGAATATAGAGAACTGCGCAAGTTCTACCCTTGAACGGTTGTAAGTTTGAGGTTTTGTTCCTCGTCTTGCGGTCGAATCATGCCTGTCTTTGCCGACTAGCCGGGGAAACGTACTGTTGTTCGTAAATTAAGTATTAAGTTCCGTTATTTCTAGCGATTACTTCATGCCTTTACAGTTCTGTGTTTTATGGCAAAGTGTTCGGCGATCACTCTAGTCCGCTCGGTCTGTGAGCGCCGATGGCAAAGGCGGGACCACTATGTAAGTGCGGCGAACAGGATTGGGCGATTGGGCGGCTGGTTTGAACTCAGCTCCCGACACGGTCATGACACTCCGGGTGTCCCCGTGGGGGCTGGCGATTTAAACACTGCTATCAAAAGCCTACGTCCCGTCACGCCTTACATCAGAATCCGCCCCGCGGAGGCCACAAGGGTACGTGTTGTTTGCAGGACTGTAAGGCAACGAGAAAAGAATCGCCCGGACACAAGGGATACTTTACTCCCTTCTTTTTTCCTTCTAAGCCTTAAGCCGGGCAGTAGCACTCAAGTTAATGCTGGCGGTCAGTAAGGTGGAAGGCTAAGAAGACAAGTTAAACATTCTGAATAGGTCTAAAAAGTGTCATGTCTATTCCATGAAAGTGCTTTTACAAAAGTTGTTGCAGGCCGCCAAGTTAAAAGGGCAAAAGGGGAGAAGGGTCTAGGTTATCCTATCCTTCTTCCTCCTCGTCCGCCATCGCGGCTGCTATCGCAGGTCTTCCGCGAGGCCCGACGCCCAGCCGCCAAAGGTTACCTCTTCTCGCTGGCGTCCTCCAGCAGGGTTGGCTATCTCCCGGCAGCGACGTGGTCGAATGCCGCACTCCGCGCCTCCGCCTCCGCCCGCCTCTCCTTCAATCTCGGACGGCAGCCAGAGGATCAAAGTTGGCGCCCTGGACGCCGCAGCAAAGACGCCAAAACGAACTCGCAGAGCAATGCCATCGCGGCCCCTTCCTGGGTGGACCTCGGCCAGGGCGGCGGGAAGCCGGGCGGTGAAGTCCGCAATCCGACTGAGGCAGAAGGCGTAGTGCGACGGCTTCTGTTCCAGTGGCGCTTGCTGCACCAACCCCAGCGGAGCGAGGCTGTCCCCCATCCGGTCAAAGGCGTACCTCAGCATCTGCAGAGTGTTCGCCTCGGATCGATGCGGTGTGTCTTGGCGCCTCGAGCTCTTCCATGAGCTCGGCGTAGCGGCCCTCGCTCCCGCTCCCCACCAGCTCCGCTCCTGCCTTTCCATCCGGTCATAGATTAGCCACCTCTGCCGAGGCGGCCGATCTCGATGGCGGCGTCGGCGGCCGTTGCTTGCTCGACGTAAGGCGGTGGTGGTGTGGGAGTAGAGCATCAAGGGCGGCCAAGAGTGCATCTGCGTCCGAAGGAACGGAGTCCGCGGGAGGGTCCGGAGTGGGCTGTGGCCTCAGCGCCTCTGAGGATGCAGCGGCCTGGGTCATTTGCATGCCGATCGCCGGCTTCTTCTTGTTCTGGCGGATCATTTCGCTCCGTCCGCTACCTCACCCTCTGCCGTCGACCACAGAGGCGGTGAAGTGCAGCAGTGCCCTGGAACAAGCAAAAGCAAGCAAAGGTAAGGCTCCATTCGAAGGTTAAAAGTTTTACCGTCTTCTTTTGTGTGTTTCAAGGATTCAGTACTGGTGGAGGCCTCGAAACCGAGGCACTCCGGAGTGAGAACCCCCTCGAGGCACCGGCGGCCTCGGGCGGAGGAGGTCTGGCGGTGGGTCCACCATCGCGCTGGCGGGTCGACGCGGTGACAGTGTGGCGGCGAGGTCGCCGCGGTGGAGTCCACCATCGCAGCGGCTGGCGGGTCGGCGGTGACGGTGGCGGCGGAGGTCGCTGCGCCGGTGGGTCCGCCATCGCGGCGCCGGGTCGGCCGCCGGCGGTGGCGATGGCGGCAGGCTTGCGCCGGTCGATCTGGCCAGTAGCGCCGTGGTCGGCCGCCGGCGTGGCGGTGGCGATGGAGGAAGGCGCCGGCGGTCGGCCGCGTGGCGCCGCGAACCGATTGCAGCGGTGATGGCGAGGCGGAAGCGTCGCGACCGTTGATGAAGAGCCCCGCACCGGTGAGGAAGTCCCGATGGCGGGGCGCCAGGAAGATCCGGCCACGGCCGACGGCCGCCCCGATAGCCGTGGTCGGCCGGACGTTCGATGAAGCGATGTCGTCGGCAGGCGCTTGTTCCTCCCTGGTCGCCACCGTAGGAGTGCCGCGGATTATCGAGGGCCCTTGATGGACGATGATGGGCGTCCCCATGGCGTCCATCTTGGGCATCGCTCGACGATCCCCGCCCGATCCAGAGGTCGCATGTCGCAGAGTGGAAGCGCAGCCTCGGGAAGGGCGAACGCCGCCGATCGCCTGGGCCGCCCCATCCAGGAAGCGATCTGCGCGGGCGCCCGGCCTTTCCTACCGACACAAAGAAAAAGAAGAAGAAGGCGATGTTAAAAAAAAAAAAATGATGAATAAGGAAGGCGTAGAGCTTACCTCCGGAGCCGTCGAGTCCCGTCGCCCACGCCCAGGTAGTGCCAAGTTGGGCGGTGCCGGCGGCGCAAAGGCTAATCCTCGGGACACGAAGTCCCGAGAACCATGCCTCGGTCAGCCACTGCTATCCGCAGCGATCAACCCGAGCCAACATTGCAAGTAGCTCGGGTGTGTCGACGACGAGATACCCGATCAGATTTGCTGCCCACCGCTCGGTGGAAGCCCAGAACTTCAATGCCGCTGTCGTCTTCAACGTACAACCATTCGTGGCGCCACATTTTCCAGCTGGATCGGTTCTCCATTGGAATGTAGCGCGCAACGGCCCCGTCTCTAAGTCGCAGATGGCAGCACCCGGAGATGCTGGAGCCCTGGCTGACGCGGAGCGAGAAGAAGTAGCGGAAAAGGAGAAGATTGGGCATTACCCCTATAAACATCTCACAGAAGTGGGCGAAGACGGAGAGGAGCACAATGGAGTTAGGAGGAAGGTGGATGTTGTGAATGTCGTAGAAGTTGAGGACGGCGATGTAGAAGTCCGAGATGGGCGGGACCAAGCCCGCCATCATCGCCCAGACGAAGAAGATGACTTCCCCGGGCTGGGCGTGGGGAGCGGCTGATCCGGCCCAAGATGCGGAGAGCGCCGTGGCGATCACCTTGGAGCATTTAGCGGCGGCGTTCTCTTCCACAGTTGAAGGAGGGAGGGCGAGAGTCGGTGAGGCCATCGAGAATCAGCTAAGGCAGAAGGGAAGCTAAGGCAGGAAGGAGCAGAGGCGAAAGCAAACGGGACATGCCTCTGTCGCCGCTTATTTATAAGAATTCAAGGAAGAGCCTGGCGGGAAAAAGTCGAAGAGACGCGGCAGTTCGGATGCGGGAAAACCAAAGCATTTTTCAAGGAAGTGGGCACGTCCCACGAAGCCACGGAAACGGCTGCAGTATCCACCTCGGGACCGGAAAAAGAGGCAAGTTTTTAAAGACCGCGGCGTGCGTGGGCATTTATGGGCCCCACCCGGGAGATTGAACCGTTCGACGAAGAAAAGAAAAGAATAAAGACACTCCTGGGTGGGCAGGGCTCTTGTCAGATAAACGCTGGGTACCCACGCACCGCATTGAGTACTCACGCCAGGGGGCGGTGGCGTTCAGCCACTCCTGGCGACCAAAGAAAGGTGCTCGCCAAGAGGACAGAGTGGCGTTCGAGCCACTCCTCGAGGCGATCGGCGAAGGTGCTCGCCAAGAGGACAGTGGCGCTCGAGCCACTCCTCGAGGTGATCGGCGAAGGTGCTCGCCAAGAGGGCAGTGGCGTTCGAGCCACTCCTCGAAGCGACAGCAAAGGTGCTCGCCCAGGGGCGAGTGGCGTTCGAGCCACTCCTCAGGCGACGGCAAAGGTGCTCGCCAGGGGACAGTGGCGTTGAGCCACTCCTCGAAGCGACTAAAGAAAGGTGCTCGCCAGGGGACAGTGGCGTTCGTGCCACTCCTCGGCGTAGTTCCCAAGAATCAACCCCGTAATCGTACTGCTGGCGAAGGGTCAAGGATATTTAATGCGAGGCGTGCGCATTAATTGCGAGATATGTAGGCGGTGGTATGGCGGCGCGTCTTCCCAGCGCGCATTAATGATGGGTGGCCCGAATCGACATCCCCTCTCTCTGGCGAACTGCAGGGGTAATGACAGCGGGACCCAAGGCGAAGTCTAAGTCGGCTAGACAGGCATTAAATGTGATGTAAGAGAGTGTGACGGTGCATTAAATGCACCAGCAGCGTGTCGACGCTTGCTTTACGCAAGCTTGTAAGCCCCATGCGCCCCAGCCAGCCCGAGTATAAAAGGGAGCTAGGGTGCATGGGAGAAGGGTTGTTGATAATTGGGTTGGCAGAACCGGAGAAGGTCGTCTTCCCCAGCCTTGTAAGAACCTTGAACTCAGAAGAATCCACCAAGCAGGACTAGGGTTATTACTCCTTTGGAGGGCCCGAACACAGGTAAACTCATTGCCTTCTTGCTTGCTCCCAAGATCCCGTTCTTCCTGTCCTTGGAGCGGTTGCCACAAAAGCCCAGTCCGAATCTCTCAAGCACCTGGGTCTTAGGGTGCTGTTGTGATAAGCGGCTGATTATTTCTGGAAAAAATTATTATGATGATCTTAACGTAATTTCGATTTTTTTGGGGGTTTCAAAAATTTGTTAGCCAGAAGTCGTCGGCGAATTTGCGGGACAACAAGTCTTTTTTGTAAAAAAAACCCGGTGAAGAATCCGTCGATGAATTTGTGAAACTACGGGGTCTTTTTTACAAAAAGAGTCGGTGCGAGGACCTAAATACAAATTTGGATTATTATTTTTTGCAAAGAAATGGGTGGGGGGCCTGTTGGTAAATTTGTGAACTACAGGTTTTTTTTACAAAAAGAGCCTATAGAGGATCTAAACGTAATTTCAAAATTTATGGGGACTTTTTTTTGCCAAAAATGTGACGTGGAGGGCCGGCTGTGCGGCAATCTTTCCAGGCATAATGAGAGTTATGATTAATTCATTTCTGCGTACCGTTTGATCGACCCCTTCACTTCACCACTAGTTTAATTAATTCCATCTCGTTAGCTCCGCACTAATTCTATTTCTGTATATCAGACTTCTTACTCTCCTTGAAACGTACGTACAGGGTGCATGATATCGGCATGCATTTCCCCGCTAAATTACTCTAATTACCTTTCAAACTTTAATTTGGCATCTCTAATTCGTATCGGTTTAATGGATATATAGATTGATATCTTCTAAACATGATAAAACTCTCTCCGTATATGCGCAAATAATTAAAAAAAATTACTGGAAACTGCAAAAATTTGCCATCCTCGGTAGTCGGTACCTCCTAAGGATCGATCTCTCCGTGTGTGTGTATATATAGATATGCAAATAATCTGAGAACAAGATTAATGCAAAGCGAGCAAACGCATGAACCGAAATGCATGGTAGCTACCTGTGTGGTGGATAAATTAAAGAAACAGAAAACAAATATATATAGCATAAATACATAGGTTTGCAGCCAAGTGTGTGTGTGTGTGTGGGGGGGGGGTTATTCGTAGCTCGTTTGTTGTCCTTTTTTTATGAAATATCAGAGTTCCTGGCTAATTTTTTATAAAAAATATCCATACATAATATAACATAAATACATAGATTGACGATACGTAATTGATCTTACAATAGGGCCTTGACGGCTAAATAAATCGTAGCGAAATTAGTAGTGGAATATCAAATTCTAGCAGTATACCTTAGCCCAAATATACCCACAGGCAACTGATAAGGATTAAGCATAGAAAAACTCGTCCCTGTAGCCCCTGACTTGCAATAAAGTAGGAGTCGTTGGGGACCTCGGTTTATTCACTCAGCAAGCAAGGATCGATGGGTATATTTGTACTCAGCAAGACTTGTAGTGCTATCAAATTAACTCCGAATTTTATGAAAAAAATTTAGAGTGTCCATGGGCTGGTACTGATGTCTCCGAAAGTTTTTTAAAAAACATTTGAAGGTCTAGCCTTTTTGCAATAATTCTTTTAGTGTTTTAGTTTCAATAAAATATTTTGTATTTGATTTTGCAGAAGCATTAACTGAACTTAAAATTTCATAAAACTTTTTGGAGAGACACCTTGAATTATTTAGAGCTTCAATAAAATATGTCAAAGCTTTTTTCTGATTTAAATTTAAAATTTAAAAATCAGATGCAATAACTAGGTTATTGAAATTAAAGCATTTTCTTTAAATGTCAAAAATCCAGAAAAACCTATAAATTCATAATAAATTCAAGAAATGGCTTGGTGCGCACTATAATACATATTTTTTTTTGGTGCAAGATTTTGGGATGTTAGAGGATGGGGCATGCATGCATGCATATTGCACGCATGCTTTAATTAATCGGACGTACGTGTAGACTAGTATTGCACATGCAGGGGATATACAACATACTGGCGTTGCTTCGATGGTATTGGCCGGTGTACGTACGTGGTCCATGCATGTATGCATGCATGCATGCGCGCGAACGGTATTCAAGTCAAGCTGGCTCTCCGGACAGTCCATCTCCCTTGATATATCAATCCTCCGGTGCGGTGCCAGCAAACGGCCGGCCAGCCGGTGATAGCTTGCATGCCATCCATGGATGGTACAGTACATTGCACTGTAATTGACAGGTCAAGTGATTCCAGTGATTGGATGGCACCAAAATATTTCCGCTCAACTGATTCAATGATAAATTCAGATTCATCAAAGCAACAAGAGAAGCAATTTCTTCCGGGATTCTGCCAGTTAAGCAGTTGGATGATAGATCAGCACTCACCATTATCCTAATCCCATGGCCACATTTATGTTCTTGCCCTTTTATATTCATTGGCATGATTTCTCCAAACTGACTTGCCAAAGGGAGCTCATAGTTGCCATGCGCAAATGGGTCAATTCTGATGGAAAAAAGGACACCTTGAGGTTTAATTTAATCCAAGAATAAATCATCAACAACATCTTATAAATGATAGGTAACAAATAACAGTACCATACCCTAGATGCATATGGAACCAGCAGATTAGAAATAAACAGTAGAAACATCATAGCGAGTACGTACTGTTCGTGTGTAGAGGAAGTAGTAGCCGTCGCAGTCGTTGTAGTACGTACAGTGTTGGAGATGAGAGTGCGCTGATGCCGAACACGACGTTGAGCAGCAGCGGCCGAATGTGGAGGAAGACGAGCCGTGATGAAGATTTTGGAGCAGTCGCGCGAAGCGCTTCCCAAAAACCTGATTCGCCCTCTCCCGGTGCAAGAAATCAAGGACGAACGGTTCCGGAGACCTGCTCTCCCGTTCGCTGGTACACTCCAAAACCAACCCGATGCGACCAGGTGGTGAAATGAGTTATCGGAGAGATCAAGTTTCTCTAGTTTTGTTAAAGAGATTTGATTTAATAAACATCATCCGGATTTTTTTATTGCTGAAATCACCCAAATCTAGGACCATCGGATCATTGTTGAGATTCGGAAGTATCGATTACATCCGATCCTATGATTTGATCTAACGGTCCGGTGATATCCGGGTGAGGTATCCAACGGTCCAAAATTTGGATGTTAGCTAAAACAAAAACATCCAGATGATACCTATACACTCCCTTAGAGGTAAGGTCAGGGAGAGATTGCTTCACACTAGCAAGTGAGCAATCAGAAAGAACTAGGAATCAGGTTTACCAAATGAGCCGGGTGAACTTTTTTTTTAGATCAAAAGGACATCCATACTGATGTCCCAGTTCTATTTAAAATGAAACCAACATCCACATTGTTTAGTCTTCAGTGGTAGAAAAGAAACAACAGAAACAAACAGCAGTAAAGCTCTTTTAGCACATCCCAGCGCTCTTATGACGCCGGTAGCAAAAGAACGAAAATATTCTCTCAAAATCTGGGGAAGCAGCTCCCAGACAACAACTAATACTATAAGATCACATAGACTAAATCCTCCAGATTTCAGCACACACAGAAAACGCAGCCCTCTCTCCCAGTATCAATTATGATTAGAAATCTACTTTAACTCTAAACTCAGAGGAGCTCGAATCTTGCTCTCCAGCCAGCTGCAAAATTCCACCAAGTGAGTCATCTTTTCCTCCTTGTAAATAGGGGACCAATTCTTTAGTGACACAAGCAACTTCCTCCATACAGCTTTCATATTCGTCCACCTCTGCAAATCAAAAATCAATTTATTTCTGACATACCAAATACTCCATAAAGTTGCTGCACAAATAGTATTTAGACTCATATATTTCCGATTGTTCAACCAAAAGCGAGCTACTAAATCATAGTTAAAACCAACCCTTAAACCGAAGAAATTGCCAACTAAATTCCAAACATTCTTTGCAACGACGCACTCAAAGAACAGATGATTAACTGATTCGAATTCATTGAAAAAGCTACAAAGAGAACCTTTATCTATGCCTCTTTTCAACAAATTGTCTCTCGTCAAAATTTTATTGTGAGAAATAAGCCAAAGGAAGAAATGAATTCTCGGCGGCACAATAAGTTTCCAAACTGCAGGAATGTAAACATGGCAAACACCCCTAAAATTGATAATATCATAAAGCGAACTGACCGAATAAGAGCCACTACTATTATATTGCCAGACCAAAGTATCCTCATTATCAACAAAATTTATACTATTAGCCACTTCTAATAACTCAAACCATCTAATCATCATATTCTCAGAAAAAGATCTTCTAAAAGTGCACTTCAGGTTAATCCCATCCCAAATCTCCGCAATAGAGACGTTTTTCTCATTTACTAACACATACAGATCCCAAAATTGAGTAGCTAAACAAGACGAACCAAACCAAATATCTTCCCAGAATCTGACTCTACGCCCATTTCCTACATTCCATTTATAACCAAATTTCGTAGCCTTCATAGCCCATAAGAAGCTTTTCCAAAAAACCGAAGCATGTTCTTGCTCATTAGTAAAAATGTTCGGATTATCAGTTTTATATTTGAACCTAATTAAATCCTTCCATTGTTTGTTTTCCGCATTATAAAACCTTTTCACCCAAGAAGCCAACAAACACATGTTTAAATCTCTAATATTCGGTAAACTCAAACCTCCATAATCCTTCTTCATACAGACTAAGTTCCAATTAGCCAAATGCAATTTATTATGACCCTCAAAATCATTCCAAAAACAATTAGCCATATGAGAATTAATAAGCTTCAAGGCCCAATTTGGAAACTTAAAAAAAGAAAGGAGATAGATAGGAATACTGGAAAGACAAGATTTTATCAGAATCAGCCGTCCACTATGGGATAAAAGTTTGCCTCTCCACCCTGCAATCCTTTTTATAATCTTGTCAATTAGAGGTTGTACATCATCCCTTTTGAGTGTATCCCAGTGAAGAGGAATTCCCAAATATTTAATAGGGAAAGACCCAATTTTACAGCAGAGAATATTAGCATATCGATTGATCTCAGCCTTCTCACAACCGATTGGGATCAACTCACTCTTATGGAAATTTATTCTCATGCCAGACATTTGTTCAAAGCACGTTAGGAACCATTTAATATTCAAAATATTACTCTCATCATTCTTAAGAAAAAGAAGAGTGTCATCCGCGTATTGAAGACTAATAATACCTCCCCGACAGTAATCTTGGCAAAGACCGTTAACTAAACCAATATTGGCAGCTTTATGTAAAATTCTAGCAAAGACATCAGCCACTAGATTGAAAAGAAGGGGAGACAAAGGATCTCCTTGTCTAAGTCCTTTACCCGTATGGAAGAAATTACTTTCTACGTTATTAATTTTGATCCCAACAGAACCTTTTTCCAAAACCGAGTAAATCCAAGACTGCCATTTACAACCAAACCCTCTCATTTTCAGAATATCAAGCAAGAAACTCCAGTTCATTTTATCATACGCTTTTTCAAAGTCAAGTTTCAACACAAGACCTTCCCCTTTATCTTGATGAATTTTATGAATTATTTCATGGGCAGGCACTACACTTTCCAAAATGTATCGATTTTTAATGAACGCAGTCTGATTATGAAGAATTATTCTATCACAAATCGGACTAATTCTATTAGTGAGCACTTTGGTAATGATCTTATAGCTACAATTCAGCAAACTGATAGGTCTGAACTGTTTTATATTTCTAGCATTGTTTTCTTTAGGGATTAACGAAATCATGGCAAAATTGATCCTAAACAGATCAAGCTCCCCTTTTTCCAAATCTTTAAAAATATCCATAAGATCCTTTTTAATAGTATCCCAGAACTTCTGATAAAAAATAAACGAAATCCCATCGGGGCCAGGAGCACCATCCGAATAAGAGTTAAAAACTGCATTTCTAACTTCCACTTCTGTAAAAGGAGCTTCTAAAGCTTTATTATCATCATCTGAAATCATATCACCTATACTAAAAAAATTGTCTCCAACATTGATATTAGGTTTGGCTTCATAACCAAAAAGAGACTTATAATAATCACAAGCTATCTTAAGCATGCTATTAGAATCAGTCGCAGGCCCTTCAGGCCCCTCAAGCGACATAATAAAGTTTTTTCTCCTTCTTTGATTAGCAATCGTATGAAAGTATCTGGTATTCCTGTCCCCTTCTTTAATACTTCTTTCTCTTGCCCTCTGTCTAGCTTTAGTTTCCTCTACAGCCCATATTTTTTCTAAATCCCTTTTAATATCATGTAATTTTCCACTTTCTTCTAAAGAAAGAGGTCTAGACTCAGCAAGGATGTCCAACTTTTCAAATTCATCAATTAAAGATTTTTTATCTCTCTTGTTACTCGACTCGACATTAATACTCCAGCCTTTAGTCATCTTTCTTATATTCCTAATCTTAATTTGCCATTTCTCAATGGCACTCACCTTACTCACAGGAGTGTTCCAAGCCTTATGAATAATTCTATCAAAACTCTCTTGAAGAAGCCACCACTTCTCAAATTTATAAGAGCATTTATTCCGAATTATATCATTCCCAGAATCCCAAAGGATGGGAATGTGATCACTTCCAATTCTAGCAAGAGAAGAAGCCATAGCTAAAGGAAATTTCATCTCAAAGGAAGTACTGCAGAAAACTCTATCAACAATTGACATGATACTTTCTTTTTGATTATTAGTCCAAGTGTACTTTCTTCCTACTAGATGCATCTCAATTAAACCCCACATATCAATCCAATCATTAAACCTATCACACCATCTGTGATCAACTTTTCCATTACTTTTATCATTGGGGGTTCTAGTCAAATTAAAATCCCCTCCCAACATAATCGGGGTATGATCATCACTAATAAAAATTTCATGCAATCCCGAGATAAATCTCTGTTTGTCTTTTTCATACGGGGGCCCATAAACCGTAACCAGTCTCCAAATGAAATCATCCTCCTTATTTTTAATTAAACAACAGATATAAAACTCACTAATATCTACTTTGATAAATTCCATAATATCATAATTGGCTCCTACCAAAATACCACCTGCAGTGGATTTGGAAGGAAGCCAATGCCATTCAAAAGAATTTGAAGCACTAATTGTATTAAGAAAAGAATTATTGAACTTTTCTCTTTTGGTCTCTTGAAGACCCACAAAATCAATCTTATGATTCCGAATAAGATCCACAATACATTGGGTTTTCCCGATTTGACCAAGACCTCTAACATTCCAAAATAATCCCCTCATTTTTTTAAACTTGTCATAGGGTGCTTGCCCCGTTTATGTTTACCAACAGTAAACCACTCATTCAAGTCATACATATTCCCCTCATCCTCCTCCAGAGGTATATAGGGGGACTTTTGTTGACTCTCATTTATAGCAATATCATCTTTCCCATTCTTATCATTCTGAACACTCTCCTTACCACTTTTTTCACCCGTAGTTACTTTCTCAAAATTAGAAACTCTCAAAGCATCCATGTCTTTACATATAGCTATATTGTTATGAATCTCAGCAATAGACAAACCCATTGAAATGTTAACCTTATCAGAGAGTAAACCTAATTCTTGAACTGAAAGGGAATCAAAAGAGCTTTTAGAAATCGTACCTTTTGGGTTTACACCAACCTCCAAATTTTTTTGACGTTGAAGCTCTTGAGCCTTCTGCAAAACAGTTTTCTTTTGATCATCAAGTCTCTTACTTTTTCTCGTACATGGAACCGGACCCCAGTTATTTTGTCTCTTATGATTGTTCACAGCAAACTTTGATTCATTCAGGGCAACATGCTGAGCTGAATCCACCAGTTCCAAGTCAGCATCAATACTTTCAATCCCACACACATTCTGACTTCTCTGATTGGAAATATGATAATCTTCTTTGGTTATCTCATTGAGATTACAAGCAGAAACATCCACCTGTTTGTAACAATCAATCTTATCTTCTAATTCATCTAATTCCTCATCAGCCTCAATGAATTTAAGTTCTCTAAGCAGTTTATAGCAATTCTCCTTTCCATTAGCCTGTCCACTATCAGAATTATCAACATTTTCCTTAAGCATTTGAAACCACCGAAATCTTCCATCATCCTCCATTGCCCTATCATTTCCATCCTGACATTCAGCATTACAGTCTACCACAGTTTTCCCTTTTCCTTTAATAGATTGAGCATCATTAGATCTACCAGATTGTTTTTGAGATGTATCAATCAGAACTTGACCAGCTTGTTCAGTATCCATATGGTTATCTTTATCTTCAGATTTTTTTTCTTCATCATCCAGATCATCATGGTCATCATCATTATCATTATCATCCCCTTGATCATTGCCCTCGACTCCTCTGCTAATCTCATCCTTTTCCACTTTAATATTTATCCAAAATAGACTTTTCTCTGCCCCCATAAGCCTTTGTTGAGGAATTTTAGTGGAATCTCTACACGCTATCTGAATTCTAATCACCTCATAAAAACTTTTAAAGAGTCCATTCCAATCCACATTAATAAGCACTCCGAAACAAGAAGCTACTTGCTCGAAAACCTTCCAACTGCACCATTTTGGAGGAATCCCTCTCACCTGAATCCAAATCTCTTGAAGATCATCAAAGACATCAATTTCACCTTTCCAAGCTTCCACATAAACTGTGACTCCAGTTTTGTTAAGATTGAAACTAGGGAGTAAGGCCAGATCAGACACCTTTTTTGTGGGGGAAAACGAACTAGGAATCTGAAACTTTCTAGCTGTCTAATTTGCCAAGGCCAATGCGCATCTGAACTATAGTGGAGAGGTTCACTGAGTGGATACTAAAGTACTGTAGTGAGGATGGATGAGCTAAGCATGCCATATCTGTTGAGTACATTTGGCAGCAACCAAAATGGCTCTCAATTAGTTCAAAACATTGCAAGTTTGAAAGGTTACCAAGCTGTGGGGGGTAATACACCTTGAAACGATATTCCAGATAGATTAAGATATACCTCAAGCTCTTCAAAGAGCAGAGGAACTCTGGAAAATAGCCAGCCGGCCCCTCCAATTGGTTCATGCTAAGGTCGAGGCGCTCTAAAGAAGGCAAACAAGGGCTTATCTTGCCGGACAAACCGTGTATATTTGGGAATGTTGTAATCATGGTCGATGATGGTGATGTATGCATTGTTGCGAAGGTGAAGCTTGAAGACATGGCCGGGTCTGTTGCTGCACTTGACGCCGCTCCACCGGCAGCAGTTGCGGCCTTGGCAATGGCATGAATCCAATGTTATGATCACGGCAGCCTCTTGGCAATAGAGAAGAAGAACCTGATGAACACAAGCACACACTAGTTTGGGAATGCTAGAACACACACAATCTTGGTGCGGAACGAACCACTTTTTTCAGACTCTATTGATTTGCTTAAATAGACAAAAACGAATACAAAGAAATCGTGACCTTCCGGCCATCACGCCCGAACTTCCTTATTTGCTCTAGGAACAGAAATGGAAATAACGCTAAACTTGGAATCTGATCATGCACCAGGATTACTTGACAATCTTCCCCTAATTCAGTGCGTGATCAGCTTAGCTTGATGACTCCGATCTTCTCCCGAAGCTCCTGAAAACGAAGCCTCCCGAGCGGCTTCGTCAGAATGTCCGCGAGCCGCCCTTGAGTCCCCTCAAACTCCAGACTGATGTCTCCCCGATCGACACATTCACGAATGAAGTGGAACTTGGTGTCGATATGCTTGTTCCTGTCGTGGAGCACCGGATTCTTGCACAAAGCAGTCGCCGACATGTTATCCATCTTGATCTGTGGCGGCGATGTCTTGGCTCCGCTGATGTCTTCCAGCAGTCGCACAAGCTAGGTGGCCTGGCATGCCGCTGCTGCGCCCGCGATGAACTCCGCTTCGCATGATGACAGTGCCACCACTCGCTGCTTCTGTGAGAGCCACGAGACCGGGCTTGTGCTGAGGAAAAACAGCACCCCATCGTGCTCTTCCGATCGTCGACGTCCCCGGCCATGTCACTATCACTGAACCCTTGAAGAAGAAACTTGTCTTTTTCACCTTTTCTGTATAGCAATCCGAAGTCGACCGTCCCTGCGACATAACGCAGTAGGTGCTTCATGGCCGCCATATGCTCCTGCTTTGGTCCCTCCATAAATCTGCTCAGGTATCCAACACTGAATGAGAGTTCTGGCCGAGTGTGTAGCAGGTATCGCAGGCTCCCAATCAGACTCCGGTACATGGTTGCGTCTACTGCAGGTGAAATACTTCCCTTGGACAGCTTCAGCCTGACCTCCATTGGGGTTGCGCATGGATTGCAATTCTCCATGCCCGCCTTTTCTAGAAGCTTCACAGCATATGCACTTTGGCGCAGCTCAATCCCACGCCTTTCCTGCTTCACCTCTATCCCCAAGTAATAAGATAGAGGGCCCAGATCACTCATTCGGAACAGCTTCTTCATCTCTTCCTTAATAGAAACAACTTCCGATTGCTGCTCCCCCGTGATGAGCAGATCATCCACATAGACTCCAATCACGAGCCTGCTGCCTCCATTGCTCCTCATGTACAGTCCATGCTCACACTTGCTTTTGACGAAGCCAAGCTTGAGCAGACTAGCATTCAGCTTCGCGTTCCAGGGGCGCGGGGCTTGGCGCAAACCATAAAGAGCCTTGTGGAGCTTGAGCACCTTCTCCTCGTGCCCAGCTGCTGTGAACCCCGGAGGTTGCGCCACGTAGACTTCTTCTTCAAGCTCGCCATTGAGGAACGCCGATTTGACGTCCATGTGGTGCACGGACCAGCCGCAGTGCGCCGCCACGGCTAGTACCATGCGAACCGACTCCATTCTTGCGACAGGAGCGAACACTTCCTCAAAGTCTATGCCCTGTTTCTGCACATACCCCTTCGCGACAAGTCGAGCTTTGTGCTTGATCACCTCGCCATGCTCATCCCGCTTCAGTTTGAAAACCCATTTCAAACCAATGGCGCGGTGTCCTCTCGGTAGCTCCACTAAGGACCATGTCTTGTTTTCTTCAATGGAGGCCATCTCCTCCAGCATGGCTAGGCGCCATTCCTTGCTCTCCTTTGCTTCGTCCACCGTGACAGGCTCTTCCCCAATCGCTGCCAGCAGCTCCTCTATGACCTCCCGATCAGCCAAGCCAGGGGGCGATCCCGGGCCAAGGATATTATCCAAGGTCCTGAACCGGAGCGGTGCATCGTCGTGGTCGTTGTCGAGGTCAAGCTCCCCCGTGGGTGGAGTGGCAAACTCGATTGCCGTCGGTGTCGCCGGAGCCGATGGTGCTACTGGCGTGCCCGCTTCCCCTGATGCAGAAGCCGATGTGGGCAGCGTAGGTGTTGCTGGTGCTGACCCTTGCTCCCTTGCCTCCTCGTCCTCGTGCCGCGCCCCGGTGATGGAGACGAACTCGACGCAGAAAGGCTCGCTATCGTCGTTTGGTCCAACACCTCTGTCGACGCCCCAGTCCCAGGAGCGATCCTCCTCGAACACGGCATCCCGCGACACATGGACGCGCCGCGAAGCTGGCTCGTAGAAACGCCATGCCTTGGTGCCTGGCTCATAGCCGACAAACACCATTGGCGTGCTCCTGTCTTCAAGCTTGGTGAGGCGCCTGCTCCCTGCCTTTCACGTGCGCCACGCACCCAAATGTGCGAAAGAAGTGGACTGGAGGTTTGTAGCCGTGCCATACCTCAAAAGGTGTCTTCCCTTCGACGCTCTGGGTGGGTGACCGATTCAAGATGAAGACCGCCGTGGTCACCGCCTCCCCTCAGAACCACCCTGGCATGGACATGGCCTTCATCATGCTCCTGGCCATGCCCATGACCGTTTGGTTGCGCCTTTCTACCACGCCGTTTTGTTGTGGCGTATACGGTGCGGTGAAGTGCCTCTGGATCCCTTCCTTGGCGCAGAAGTCGATGAAGTCGCGTGCCGTGAACTCGCCGCCGCGGTCAGTGCGCAGGGTCCCCAACTTCCTTCTTGCTTCAGTCTCAGCGCACCTCTGGAACGTGACGAAGGCCGCCGCCGCCTGGTCCTTGGTCCCCAGCAAGATGAGCCACATGTAGCAGCTTAAGTCGTCGACCAGGAGGAAGAATAGACGTTTCCCACTTGGCGTCGCCGGAGTCACGGGACCACAGAGATCGCCGTGCACGAGCTCCAGCTTCTACGCCGCACGATACTTGGCCTCGGAGGGGAACGCCAGCCGTTTTTGCTTCCCGGCGAGGCAGTTGTCGCATACTTGCTCGACGTGGTCGAGTTGCGGCAGTCCTCGCACCATCTCCTCCTGGGCGAGTCGACGTAGGCCGCGGAAGTTGAGGTGGCCGTACCTCGCATGCCACCGCCACGCCGTACTGTCCCCTTGTGCCGCCAAACACACCGGTCGCCCGATGTTAACCTTGAGAACATAGAGGCGATTCGCCCCTCTTGCGACCTTGGCCATCAGCTCCCGCCGCTGATTCCGGCGCCGTTTTTCCCAGATCTTGATGAACCCATCTTCAAGCAAGATCTTAAAACCTTCTTCTTTGAGCTGCCCGAGGCTCAGGATGTTAGCCGTGAGCCGCGGGATGTGGTAGACGCCCTTGAGAGCTCTGTGCTCCCCCGTCTTGCACTTGAGAAGCACCGTGCCGCGCCCCTCGATCCCAGCCACCGAGCCGTCGCCGAATCGAACGGAGCCGCGCATGCCGGTGTCGAGCTCCGAGAATGCAGCGCGCACCCCCGTCATGTGATTGGTGGCGCCCGTGTCGAGGATCCATCGCGCGCAGTCACCCTCCTCCTTGTCGCCGAGCTGCACGAAGACCTTGCCCTCGTCGATTTGGATCTCGGGCGAGACTTACGCCGCCAATGTTAGGGCAAGAGATGTGGGGTGAACCACTGCCGTGGCTACCATTAAGGTAGCCTCATCATCTTCTTCGGTTTGGACCACATGGGCCTGGGCGTCCCGTTTCTTCTTATGGCATTCACGGGCCTAGTGGCCTTTCTTGCCACAGTACCTGCATTCATCGTTAGCGACATTGCTGCCACCACGATTTGAGCGCCCGCCGCCGCGTCCGCCACCATCCGGCCGCGCCCACGACCTCGGCTCCGCTTCCCACTCGACGAAGACTCCTTGCTGCGCTCCGCGCCGCCTGAGCTCGAGCCACCACCTTTCCCGCCGGTCAACTGCAGCCACGACGACAGGCGTGCGACCAGTTCATCCTCGGTCAGGTTCAAGCCGGCGATGACGCCGGTGCTTCCCAAGCTGTAGCGCTCCTCCGTGGCCTTCAACCTGCCAATCAGTTCTTCCACGGAGACCTCGCTAAGGTCGAGCAGTGTCTCGATCGACGAAGCGATCTGCTCGAACTTGTGAGGTAGCGCCTGGAGAAACTTCCTTACCACCTCTTCCTCGGAGATGGCGCTCCCAAGCACCGCGAGCTGGTTCGCGATGCGATTGATTCGGATCCCGAAGTCGTCCACCGTCTCCTCGTCGCGGAATTTGAGCATGTCGAATTCCCGACGGAGCGTGCTTGCCTTCGCCTTCCGCACACGCTCAACGCCGACATTCATCAGCCGGATCGAGTCCCACGCCACCTTGGCCGTCTCCTTGTTGGCGATCGTCCCCATCATCTCCGCCGGGACGGCCTTGGTGAGGATCTCCAACGCCATCCGATCCTCGGTGATGTTGGTCGTGCCGAACGTCACCGCGATCCACAGGCCCCTCGCCTGCAACATCACGCGCATGAGCGCGGCCCAATCGTAGTAATTGGTCCGCGTCAGCGCCGGGAAGGAGCCAGAGCTGCTGACCTCCTTCGTCACCCTGTGGATCACCAAGCTTCCATCTCGTCCGCCGCCGCCGCCGGAACCGCCCCCTCCACTGCCGCTGCTCTCCCCTTGAGAGCGCCGTAGAGGCGTGGACGACAACGATCGATGGCGCGGCATCGTCAACCAGTGGCTCTGATACCAACTGTTATGATCACGACAACCTCTTGGCAACAGAGAAGAAGAACCTGATGAACACAAGCACACGCTAGTTTGGGAACGCTAGAACACACACAATCTTGGTGCGGAACGAACCACTTTTTTCAGACTCTATTGATTTGCTTAAATAGACAAAAACGAATACAAAGAAATCGTGACCTTCCGGCCATCACGCCCGAACTTCCTTATTTGCTCTAGGAACAGAAATGGAAATAACGCTAAACTTGGAATCTGATCATGCACCAGGATTACTTGACATCCAAGAGGGTCTTTGCCTTTGGTGATCGATCCCTTGCTTGAACGAAACGAAAGCAAGGCGGCCCTTTCCTGGGGGATGCAGCCGCCATATTATTTTGTTGGGGCTGCAGTGCAGTCGTGGTAACTGGTAAGTGTGATCAAAAGGAGGAACAGCTTGGCAGTGGTAGACGTATGCTGCAATAATTGAGTCAATGCTCAAAGTCCTCATCGTCAAAGTCTATGCTCAGAGACTCAGAGTGGTCTATCTTCTAATCAGCAAACACCTTCCTGCATGCCTTCTCCAATACGTTGCACTGCTCAGTTGATCAAAAAGTAACATTGATTCTTGGTTTTGAAATAGTACTGATAGTGCCGCCCTGGTTGATTTTATCTGAAAATTTATTATTCAGCTCAATGTTGATGAAGTAAGATTTTTGGTTGGTTATTTTGGAGGAAAATTGTTCATGATCATTCACCCTCCTTTTATCGTTATTTCTGGTCCTTCGGTAATACATTTTCTTTTAAATTGGCCATGAGCTCTGGCACTCACTAGAGAAGAAGAACAATAACTGAGCTATAAACACACACCTCTCCACACACACGCTCGCACTTTGGCTACGTGCGCGCTCGCATCAGGCAGCGCTCGAACACAGACGAGCTAGGTGCACACGAGCGCACCAACCAACCGAGCATCGGTCGGGCCTATTTGTTTCAGCTTTCTCATCGACTTAAAAGCGAAAAAGCCAAAACAAATGGCTGACTTTTTACGTCTGGTTTTAAAAAAGCCTAAATCCCATTGATAGCTACAAGACAAAGGCCAATCTAAGGAGGCTTATTTTTTGCTTTTGCGAATTGAAATTTGGCATTTACCATCGAAGTTCTATACTATTTACCCACCAATGCCATCCCTATATAACGGAAGAGTAAGGACCTGTTTGGCAACAAAGTATTTTCATAGTTTATAGATAAAACCATGGTTTTAAAGGATACCATAGTATTTTTGGCCATAAGGTGTTTGGAAGCAACTAAAAAAACTCTATTTTGAAAATCATGGTATTGTCAATACCATAGTAGTTTGAGAGTATTGAAAACTCCACTCAGATATCAGTTTTGAGCTTTTGGCGCTGGCGTACAGAGAGAGGTGTACATGGCTAGTCAATAATTAGAAAATACCATGCAAAAGACTTATAGCCAAATAGCTTGTAGCTAAAAAAAACCATGGTTTTAACATTTATATCAAAGCAATTTCTAAATCATAGTTTTGTAATACCATGATATTAAAACTTTGCTACCAAACAGGGCCTAATTGCTTTTTTTTCTACTCTCCTCCCCTACCCGCTCATTCCCGACCCGTCCCTCGCCCGACTCCCCAGGACACCCGGCGGCGCCCTCCCCTGCGACAAGCCGGCGGCCGGCGGTGCCCTCGTCCTCCCGACTCCCTCATCGCCCCCCCCCCCCCCCCGACACCCGGAGGAGCCCTCCCCCTCGACAAGCCGGCGGCGCCCTCCCCCGCGACAAGTGAACGGCGCCCTCCTCCACCGACTCCCTCATCCCCCAAGAAGCCCGGCGGCGCACGCCTCTGTCCTCCCACCTCCGCCGCCACCCTCCTCCCCTCGTCGATCCAATCAGAGCTCCCAACGTGAAGGTACACTGGTAGCGATTTATTGAACCTGACAATCTATTTCCTTTGATCAAACTAGTCCTATTTCCTTTACTGAAACTAGTCCATTTGGTATCACACAGACACAGAATAGAAATTAGAAACATCCTATGCTCATATATGATTATGATATGAGCGAAGTTGTGAGAGATAAACTACCACAATCTAACCATGAATATGCAGTAACTATGACTATGAGCAAGTAGAAACAAAACCTGCTTAAAGGTTGTGCTTTATCCAGACCCTTCTGGTTCTCTCTCTACCCTCTCCTTTAACAACTCGAGGTACAAATTGATGACCTGCAAGGAACAAAGAAAGATTATCAGATAAAGCCTTAGTTTGTGTAGAATGTAAAAAAGGACCCACTAACATCAAGCTTAGAAAGAACATCATTTAAACATATTATTCACGATTGTTTTCTTTGATGGACAAAGTTCTTCAATACAAAAATTCACATCATCGTTTAACCAACCACGAGGTCTCAAATACTATAATTTCTCTGTAGTAATCTCAATAATTGAAGGCTCATGCATTACTAGTATTTTTTACTGCAAAAAGAAGGGGAGAATTAATGCTAAATTGTGCTAATAAGATCGATGAAAATTAGGCATCCAAAGGAAATTTTCTCATTATCTAACTGAATGAAAGTTTTCTCATTAGGGTTCTCACCCAAAAAAAAACCATAATGCTCAAGAAGCTCCAAGTTTGTCTGTCCGATAACCCAGTAGGACCTGTGCAAAATGAGAAAGTTAAAAAGAGAGAGAGAAGGCAAGATAGTGTTATAGGAGTAAACACTCGAGTCCTTTGGATGATAAGAATGGCAAATTCTAGGCAAAAATCAGAACAAACCTGCTCTCCTTTGTTGTATTTTTTTCAGGCATAAAAACAGTATGCATTACCATCTTCATATCCCCCATCCGTCAACCTCTCAGATGAACAATCAAACTTCACCTCGTCTGACATCTCATTTTTCTGCTGGCATTTCATAGCTTCTGCTATATCTTCTTCCTCTGATGAAATATCATCATCAGGAACAGCATAATCGAACAAATCACCAACAGGACAGCAAAAGCTTAGGTTTAAATTCCAATCCATTAGTGGCGTTGCTTCTCCCCAGTCTGATCTTATGGCATGAAGAGCCTTTTGTGCAACCCGAATATATAGCATCATCAACCTTATAGTTAAAGCAAAATTCATTCAATGATTTTGTAGCATGTAGCAAAAGAAAATAGAAAACCAAGATTTATCGACAGATCTATACCGAGCTGAACTTGGAGAGCTTCAATTTCAAAACCATTGAAGGTAGCCAACATATTGTAGTAGCTAGGCAGCTGAGACACATACGGGTGCCAACTCGAACTCTTCCCTTTTCCCACCTCAGCCAATAAGCACACAATCAGTGTCTGAACAAACACAAAGAGAAGATCAGGGAAAGTTATAAAAGAATTATCAGAAGATGTAAAAAAAATAACCCAGAAGATTTTAAAGTTCATTTTATCAAGCAAACTACATTGCGTTGCAGAGGTTTTTTCAATCTCACGACAACTGCCAAATCATATAATCATTTTTGCGAAGATGAACATAGAACTATGTATCAATTGCCAGAAGCAAAAGAGTGCATAGCAAAAGCACTTGCATATAGATTTCCCTTTATGAATTAGTTTGCCAAGATATCACCGGATTGATGTTGAGAAGTCGGTCATATAATCATTTCTGCATGCTATATAAGAGTCGGTCGGTCGTTCAGACTTTGTATCGGTTTTTTCCTCTCTTAATACGAAGGCACGCAAGCCTTTTCCATTTTCCCCAAAGGAAACGAGATAATTTGGAATAAATGGATCTGCTTTCTTTCTAATTAATATAAGTTACTGCAGGTTTCTTCACCTTTATTTGTTCATAGCTATGGCTGTTTTTGTAAGTGCTGGATTCATTTGTAATTGCCTACGTACCTGCCTAAGATTTCTATCATCAATACGAGATTGGATAGTAAACTTATAGACACTCCCGGTCAGATGCGTCAACCGTCAAGGACGCAAAGGGGACTCAAGAGAATCTCGCACATAAGAGATCGTGCGAATGTATTGCATATGTGATGAGTGTTACAGGTGGCATTTTTCTCCCTATTTACGTAGGATACTATTTATAGAGGGGAGAGAAGAGCATCCGAAGTTACGTTTTTGCCCTCAAATCTTAGCTCGCATCGAGGGGTACTTTTGTCCATTGTGTCAAGTAAACCCCGCCACGTCCGAGATTCATGACGTCGTTTGGCCTTCCTTAAAGAAAGAACCTCTTTCTTTGTAGTTCTGAACATAGTTCGATTTTCTGGAAAGGCATTTTATGGGTCAAATTTGGTTACAGATGGAATGTAGGTAATGGCAAGAAAATTAGATTTTGGGAAGACTTTTGGTTTGGCAATTCTTGTTTAGCTATTCAGTTTTGGGACCTGTATGTGCTGACTAACGAGAAAAGTGTTACTATTGCTGATATCTGGGATGGAATTAACTTTAAATGCTCCTTTAGAAGAACTTTTTCTGATAGTATGATGATTAGATGGTTTGATTTGTTGGAAGTGGTTAAAAGTATAAGATTTGTTGATAATGATGATGCTTTGGTTTGGCAATATAATAGTAATGGGGTTTATTCCGTTAAATCTCTCTATGCAATTATCAATTTCAGAGGTGTGGTTCCTGCTTTTGTTCCTTCAGTTTGGAGTCTGACTGTCCCTCCTAATATCCATGTTTTCCTTTGGCTCTTCTCTCATAATAAGATCATGACTAGAGATAACTTGTTAAGAAGAGGTTTAGACCGAGGAACTTCGTGTAGCTTCTGTAATGAAAATGAATCCATTATTCATCTCTTTTTCGAGTGTGTGGTGGCTAAGAATACTTGGAATATTATTAGAGAATTTTTTGATATTGATATTGGTTACAATTTTGAATCTGTGGCTCGTTTTTGGTTGAGTAATAAGAAAAATGCGGTTTTGAATACTATTTGTGCTGCTAACCTGTGGAGCTTATGGATTTCTAGAAATAACATGATTTTTCATTATCAGTGTTGGTCAAGTGTTAAAACAGTTTGGAGAAAGATGTTCTTTACGCTGAGAAGTTGGAGTATACTATTCAAGGAAGAGAAGACGTTACAGCTAAAGCGCTTTTGTAAGAATTTGGAGACAAGACTACAAGCACCTCTACCTTTGGAGCATGAGATGGTTGATTTAGCCGTGTGTGATCAGATACTGATATCTGAAAGATGATTAGAAGCACTTCTGGTGCTTTTGGTGAACCATGTCCGTATCTGTTAGCTTTTGGTATTTTGAGTTTGATCTTGTGTTTTGCTATGAGATAGCATGTATGCAATCTGCTGCAGATGCTAAAACTGCTGCCAAAAAGCATACTGCTGGTGATGTAATGTTTTTCAATTTCTACTTTGAAACTGGGGCAACTTCCTATTGCCCTTCTAATCGAAAATGAGACCTTAATGTATTGCTACCTTGGATCTCAATCATCTGGGGTGGATCCTTGGACCTTATTCGGGGTTGGTCCTAGTCTGGGGTAGATCTACGTTGTGGCACGCTTTGCTAAGGTTGGTCCTCAGACCTCATCCAGAGTGGATCCCCCAATGTGCCATGCTTTACTGATGTTGTTCTCGGACTAGCCCAAGGTTGGTCCTCGGACCTCGTCCAGGGTGGATCCTCGATTATGCCTTGTCAAGGTTGGTCGTTGGACCTTGTCTGGGATGGATCCCCCGATTGTCATGTCTCGTCGAGGTTGTTCCTCGGATCTCGTCTGAGGTTGGTCCCCGGACCTTGTTCGAGGTGGATCTCCTGATGTGCCACACCTTACCAAAGTTGTCATTAAATGAAGTTATCATTGGCTCGAGGTAGCGTGGGGATCCTCCCCCAATATTAGCCGGCCCATTGCATCCTCTGCAGTTGATGCATTTTACTAGGGGTGCCTACAAGTTTACTGTTTGATCTTGTATGGATGACAATTTTTGTTGGATCTAAATGAGTTGTTCGATCATCTGGGCAGGCTACAAGTAACACACATGTATATTGTGTGCTCGTAACTGTCACTTTGTTAATGGTAACCCACCTTATAGAGGAAGGAATTGGGGGCCAACCGGCCCCCCCACGTGTCGCCGGCGCTTTTGCTAAAAGCCCCCCGCATTTCTTCGAAATTACGTTCAGGTCCTTGCGCGATTTTATGTGAGAGAAGAATATTTTTTCCAGTTCGCGTTTAGGTCCCTGGTTTCCCGTTTTGCATGGAGGCCCTCCCGTTAAGGGCCAATCGCGAGCGAGCCCTTTCCTAATTATTCAAAATAGCGAACAAGTCCAAAATTATAACAAATAGGTCCTCGCGCTTTACGTTCGGGTCCTTTCTCCGTTTTGTCCCAAAAAAATGTTTTTAGGGTCCGTTTTTCTCAGAGCATCACGAAAAATATTTTCGGTAGCCGTTTTCCACAAAAAAATGTAGAACCAGTTTCTTTTCTCCGTTTTGGCGAAAAAAATGTTTTCGTGATCGGTTTTCCGTTTTGTCCCAAAAAAATTTTCGTGGTCCGTTTTTCTCCGAGCATGTGAAAAATATTTTCGTTAGCCGTTTTCCAAAAAAATGTAGAACCGTTTCTTTTCTCCGTTTTGCCGAAAAAAATGTTTTCGTGATCGGTTTTCCTCTGTGGCATGGGGAAATGTTTTCGATAGCTATTTCCTCCAAAAAAATTGGGAAGCTGTTTCGTTTATCCGTTTTGCGAAAAAATATTTTTAGTCATCCGATTTTTCTCAGGAGCATGAGAAAAATGTTTTCGTTGGCCGTTTTTTCAAAACAAAAATATGGAAAACCGTTCCCTTTCTCCGTTTTGCTCCGAAAAAATGTTTTCGTGATCCGTTTTTCCTCCGGAGCATGGGGAAGCTGTTTTCGGTGGCTATTTCCCCACAAAAAATATGGAAAACCGTTTTCTTTCTTCGTTTTACCTGAAAAAATTATTTCCGTGAACCGTGTTTTCTCCGGAACATGGAAAAAATGTTTTCGTTGGCCGTTTCCCAAAAAAAAACGTAAATTCGTTTTTCGCCCGTCGTTTTTCCGTTTTTCCCTGCTTTTCATCATTTTTTTATCAAATTTCGCACGGCGCGGCGTAGCGCGCGAATCTTCCTAGTATTTTTTTAATTCCCATCTGTTTGTCCAACGACGAGCTTAAGGAATTTGGGTGGGCGGAGGCAACACTGCACAAATCCTAACGGCTGTTTAGAGAAAATGACGATCATATTACTTGTTTGTAGGAGTTTCCTGAATACAGTAAGCGGTCTTCACTCACCTGGGTTACCCAGATCAATTATTTAAAAATAAATACAGAAAGTGGCAAATGGTAAGTAATTATATTATTACTCTTTACCAAATGAATACACCCATATATCTTTATATATATTGTCAAAAACTCTGCAAGCCCAGGCTGTCGCTTGGACGCGATCCGGTACTTACCTAGTTACAAATTGGGACAGTACTAGCAGCCGTCTGATTTTTTTTAAAATTTCGGACGCCCGCGCAACATTTTTTTTACTGTTTGCAACATTTTTTTTCAACGTTCGCAACATTTTTTTCACTTTTGAAACATTTACTGTTTGTCGAATGAAAATGTTGCATGCGTAGGAGAAAAATGTTGCATGTGTAGAAAAAAATGTTGCATGCGTAGAAAAAAATGTTGCGGTAGAAATCAGACGTCCGAACTGTAGCATTACCGTACAAATTGAGAGTAAAACATGAGAATATACTCATAATTTAAAGCGGCATGCATGCATGCAGGCTTAAAAGGTGTAAAGGCAGCTGCCGTCGTCGCTCCTCGCCGTTGGGTCAAAGTTGTTGGCATCCCGGTCGGTGCAACCTTCGGGCACAGGCAAGCTACCTTGCTGCGCTCCTTGACCTGAAATTTATTTGTTTTAATTTCAGCGCACAATTTGACGATCGAGAAAGCTAGCTAGCTAGATCATCTTGATGTACATGTACATGTACGTACGTAGCTGTCGATTTTTTTTTAAAAAAAATAGAGAAGCATGATCATGCATAGTCGGATCAAATTAATTAAGGACGGATCGACGGACAAGTAAGATATACTATGGAGAGTGTTGTAAGTGCCCTAACCGTAGAAGGAGCCGGTCTTCATGGCATCCTCGTTGGCATCACCAAGAGCTGCCTCGCTGAGGTACTTGTCGGCAAGCTGGACGCGCTTGACATTGTCCTGCTCCATCACCAGCATGTGCCCGTACTCCATCAGCTTGTCGATTGTCATCTTGGGCTGCTCGAAGGTCGGCGGGCCCTCGCGGGAGTTCACCAGCCGCTTGCCGATGTTCTCCACTCCGGTGCCGGACACCCACTTGCGCACCTCATCGTCGTACACCCGAGCACGCAGCGCGCCGAAGAAATCTGCGTGTATATATATTGATGATCAGTACTAGGAGCTATATATATACTAGCTGTTTGTGTTTGGCTGTATTAATTAACTAGCTAGATCTGGATTAATTGCAGCTAGCTAGAGGCCCGCTCGTACGTACGTACCGATGGATTGGCCTGGGAAGGTGTCGACCAGCTTGACGACGTCCTCGTCGGGGACGTTGTCGGTGCGGAAGATGCCCTTGCACACGCCGATGCGGTCCTCGCGCGTCGGCGCCCAGTAGAACTTCTCCATGCGCCCGTCGCGGATCAGCGGCGCGTACAGCGTCGAGAAGTCGTTGCCGGTGACGATGATGGGCACACGGGGGTTCTCCTCCTTGTTGTACATCCCCGGGAGCTGCACGTTGGTGGGGTTGTCGGCGATGTTCATCAGCGTCGCGTTCACCATCTGGTTGTTCACCGTGTACTGCGTCGTCCCGCCCATGCGACCGGCACCGGCGTCGAGATCGTTGATGAACAGGCAGCACATCTTGCCCTTCTTGATGATGTCCGCCGCCTCGCGGTACCGCTGCCGGATCAGCTTCGCTGGCTCTCCGGCGTTGCCGCTCTCCAGCTCTCCGGCGCTCATCATGATGGGGCTGCATCGATCCATCGATCGATCATATTAGTTAGTTTGGCTGCTGGCCGACCATCAGCATACAAGCAGGAATTAATAGCTAGCTAGGTAGGTAGCTTATATATGTGGCTTACTTGATGCCCATCTTGGCGAAGACAAGCTCACATTGGAAGGATTTCCCTTGACCCTTGCCTCCCCAGATACCCAAGATGAGTGGCACCTGATCGATGATCAAGAATTATATATTACTCCACAAGAGAGCGAGAGCCCAATCAGCCAGACCGACCCGGCCCCCTAATTAAGGCAATAATTAATACTAATTAAGTTTCTTCAGAACCAGAATTTCTACTACCAGTAAATTGGTGAAATTACGTACCTTGATGTTGGGCAGGGACATGTAGTTCTTGGAGATGTGGACAACGAGCTTGTCCAAGAAGGCCGGGGCGATGTAGAGGCCTTCCATGATGTTGTCCAAGGCGTCGTACCTGCGCGCGGTTCAGTCAGTCCAGTCAGCGTATGTAGTGCATAATTAACACACTGTTACTGTTACTCCTATATATCCTTATGAATTGATACAAGCTAGCTAGAGAGGTAGTAATCGTTGAGATGGATGCAGTGCTTACTGTTTGAGGCCCTGGCTGAGGTACTCGTAGGAGCTGAGCACTGCCTCGTGTGTGCCGTCGCCGGTGGGCGCCTGGAAGAGGTCGGGGGCGAGACCCTTGCCCCTGGTGATGTCCTGCTGGTCGTCGGAGATGTCGTAGGCGAGGCCCTTCCACCTGTCCTGCTCCGTCTGCTTCCCCTCGTCCAGATCCTTGGCCGCCATGACTCTGACGAGCCTGCTGTTGGCGTTGGAGCTCTTGCCATGGTAGTTCACGGCCGAGGTCACCTGCTTCTTGAGCTTCTTCCCAAGGAAGCTGGTCGGGGTGGAGGCTGCCTATATATACATACATGCATACGCAGACACATGAGACGCCATTGATATCGATCATTTGCAAGGATGGATGGATCATTGAGCAAGCTACAGAAGCGATCGCTGTGTACGCACCGGGGCTCCGACGGTGGAGGAGAAGGCAGCAGCTGCCATCTCTGCGCTAGCTAGCTAGCTTGCTGTAATTCGTTGATGGCAGCAAAGCAAGCAAGGGACAGCTAGCTAGCTAGCTAGCTCTCTCTGCGGTGATCGATCGATGAGTAACGGCCGGCGGCTGCTGTTCAAAGTGTGGAGGCCGAGCTATGTGAGGCTTTAAATTAAGCTAGCTATAGCTTGGAGCAAGCAGCCAGTGATCGATCGAGAGGCTCCTCGGTCCTCACACAGTGGTGCTTGTGGATCAGCTTCCCCAAGCCACACGCTGAAGATTGGGTTCTGCACACGTGGCAAAAGATAGGACTTGAACCGGGAAGGCCGGACAGTACTACACGCTGAAGCTGCAGTCATAACCACACAACATTTCCGATCGATGAACTCCTTCTTTGGGTTTTGATAAGCCTTTCATTTTTCTCCCGTTAGTCATGCGGTTTTTTGTTCCGTACGTGAGCCGACTCGTGTCGAGCTACATGTACAACTCGTTTATTTTAATTAATTGCATCACTACCACAGAAAAACTTTCGTGCCTCTGCTCGTTGCTTGTTGGATGAGGCATCTCCAACAATTAATGTTGTATTCTAGTTCAAGCACCACAAATATTTTAATTTGCTGCCATGCATATTTAATTTGGTTTAGTTAATGCGATAACCATCAGGCTAGCTAGGTCGACTACTGTCATTTGGTGCCACATAAAGTCATCGTCAACATATATCAGACATGAAAGCTGTACGTTTGTACGTGCTTCATATATAGATAGCTAGTTTGCATTACCACTCAAAATTTTTTTGTTATAAAGCTGTATATATACAGCAATATTAATTGCTTGTTTGTTGAAACAACAGATCGATCGATCAGAGCCAGAAAAAAAAGTTGAAACGTCAGATCGATCGATCAGAGCCAGAAAAAAAAGGGAGTCTAGCTTGTCTGGAATGTTTTGAGGTAATTTAATTGGTGGTGCATGGCTTGATCAGTTCCCTGGAAGTCTCTATTCATTGGGTTAATTTAATTACTAGAGAGAGATCGATCGACCACGGATAATTTCGATGCATGGCTGCTGTTTGCATTGCCTCATGATAATATATATCTTTGTCCAACAGATCTGGCCTGTATATAGTACGTGATCTTGCCTTTTCAGCGGAACTTGCCGCTAGCTGTAAATATGTTGATGCAATACGTACGGGATAAAAATATTTAAGTTTCCATCTCCCTCGGAGGCCTCGTGAAAATTAATGGATATGTCATTTCATGAACCCAGCCCAATTAAGTGCCCAATCACAAAAGTTAATTACCCAGATGGCTGCTAATCTTCTGACCATGAGATTCATGAGCGTTTGTTTGACCACTTGGGTGATCAACCTAGCTATAGCTTAATTTGAGTCTGACAAGGAGCTGCACAACTTGTTTAGTAACACAAGCTAGTCTTTGAACTTTTCTCCCTGGTGAGCAAGGCATGTTTGAGATTGGGCTTGTTTGATTTACAGGCGAATTGATATCTTACACTACAAAGAGTTTAAGTAGGAAAATAACAGTGCTGCCTCACTAAAAAGTTGCTAATATTAATTAGTGACTGTTACTTTCTGATTTGTATATCTTTGCAATTTTACCAGCTAAATTAATTTCCTTTCATCTGGATCTTGTGAGGTACGCCTCGGCTTGAACCCCTTACGGTGCGTTTGGTCGACTATTCAGTATTTACAGTTTAATTTAGCTTTCAGCAAATAAACTTAGTGGCCTTCTTTGTTGTCATAGCCTGCATTTTATTATATTTGCAAACACTACAAGTCTTGCTGACTACGAAAGTACTCAACCTTGATATCATTGACATTCAGTTTATGAAGAAACTACACTCCCTGATGAGGAGTGCACTGCCGTAGGAAACGGGAAATTTGACGATGAGTTCTCCTAGGGTTAAACCTTGTCAGTTGCCTGTGGGATAAATGGGCATGGCCTACTGATAAGCATCTGTATCTTTCGCTGCTTTTGGTTAAACCTTCGTGGCTTTATGTATGAACTGAGCTATATTAATAAAGTAGAGAACTTTAGTATGGATGTGGTAACAATGTGTTATTCTACGGCTGCGTGTAGAATAGTTTATTATACACTCGGATCACTTAACTTAGTCCGATCGAGCCATATAATGCACTAATCAGCGAAATGGATTGCCCCAGTTACGTAGTCAAACAACTAGTTAATGCGTTTCATAGTTTGTACATGAATATATTTTTTCTTTGTTTTAGCCATAAATTTTTATTGGCAACTCCGATTTGTAAATGTTTTCACCAGTAGCTTACTAACAACGAGAGGAACGGAATAATATAAGTCTCACTATTAAATAGAAAATGCTATATCTATAACATGAAATTACTATCATATAGTAGTGAATTGATGTTCATTTGGATTTTACTATATATTCGAATCGATGGATTAATTATATCGAACCCAAATTCCAATTCTGGCATCCATCTAGTGTAGCTTAACAATATAGAGGGTGCATGAATGAATCAAGCATGCATCCAACTGATTTGATTTGATTTGATTTGATTTGATCCTGGTTGAATTAGTTGTAGACGCAGCTGCCGTCGTCGCTCCTTGCGGTGGGGTCGTAGTTGGCGGCATTCTGGTCGGTGCACCCCTCGGGGACGGGGACGCCCACCTGCTGCGCCGCCTTGCCGTAGAATGACCCCGTCTTCATGGCGTCGTCGTTGGCGTCGCCGAGCGCGGCCTCGCTGAGGTACTTGTCGGCGAGCTGGACGCGCTTGACGTTCTCCTGCTCCCGCACCAGCATGTGCCCGTACTCCATGAGCTTCTCCACCGTCATCTTGGGCTGCTCGAACGTCGGCGGGCCCTCGCGCGAGTTGACGAGCCGCTTCCCGATGTTCTCCACGCCCGCCTCCGCGACCCACCGCCGCACCTCGTCGTCGTACACCCGCGCACGCAGCGCGCCGAAGAAGTCGATGGACTGCCCCGGGAAGGTGTCGACCAGCTTGACGACGTCCTCGTCGGGGACGTTGTCGGTGCGGAAGATGCCCTTGCACACGCCGATGCGGTCCTCGCGCGTCGGCGCCCAGTAGAACTTCTCCATGCGCCCGTCGCGGATCAGAGGCGCGTACAGCGTCGAGAAGTCGTTGCCGGTGACGATGATGGGCACACGGGGGTTCTCCTCCTTGTTGTACATCCCCGGGAGCTGCACGTTGGTGGGGTTGTCGGCGATGTTCATCAGGGTGGCGTTCACCATCTGGTTGTTCACCGTGTACTGCGTCGTCCCGCCCATGCGACCGGCACCGGCGTCGAGATCGTTGATGAACAGGCAGCACATCTTGCCCTTCTTGATGATGTCCGCCGCCTCGCGGTACCGCTGCCGGATCAGCTTCGCGGGCTCACCGGCGTTGCCGCTCTCCAGCTCTCCGGCGCTCATCATGATGGGGCTGCATTGCAATTGCATTAGCAAGCTAGTTTGGATGCATGGCTATCTAGATGTCTGAGTTTGAGAGAAGAGATGAATATACTATGTATTGGAAGTTGGAACAGCTAGCTAGCTTATATATGTAGCTTACTTGATGCCCATCTTGGCGAAGACAAGCTCGCATTGGAAGGACTTCCCTTGACCCTTGCCTCCCCAGATACCCAAGATGAGTGGCACCTGTTCATGTTTAATTGTCACTACACAAGTTAACAAGACTTCAAGTGATATGGAGGGCTTAGATTAGATATTAAACTAACTGCTGTCTAGGATTAATTCTTCATCTACTGGCAATTCATTTACTGGCCAAAGTTATAAAGGGAGTATATATGTGGCAGAGCATTTGTGGTTCAGCTCGCTTCCTCTATTACTAGGAATCTAGGATAGACAAGCAAGCTTTATGAACCAGTTCATGATCAACTTGTCAGACAACAAACAAAGGAGCTGTGGGCTCCAAACAGCTAGGCTGCTTAATTGACCTGTTGCTCAGTAAAACAAAAGCTTCCTTCAGAGTTAACTGAAACAGAGCCCTTTTAAATTAAATATTACCTTGATGTTTGGCAGGGTCATGAAGTTCTTGGCGATGTGAACAACGAGCTTGTCCAAGAAGGCAGGGGCAATGTAGAAACCTCCCATGGTGTTATCGAAGTTGTACCTGCATGACGCATTTAGGTTAATTTGTAGAGTCCAGTTGAGATCAGACCAGTAAGTATGCGCAGTATTAATTGTTACTAATTGAGACTGTTATCCTCCTTGTACATATATAGTAACAACAGATACGGTAGGAGCTGAGCAGAATACAATGCTTACTGTCTGAGTCCCTGGCTGAGGTACTCGTAGGAGCTGAGCACTGCCTCGTGTGTGCCGTCGCCGGTGGGCGCCTGGAAGAGGGAGTCGACGAGACCCTTGCCCCTGGTGATGTCCTGCTGGTCGTCGGAGATGTCGTAGGCGAGGCCCCTCCACCTGTCCTGCTCCGTCTGCTTCCCCTCGTCCAGATCCTTGGCCGCCATGACTCGGACGAGCCTGCTGTTGGCGTTGGAGCTCTTGCCATGGTAGGTGGTGGTGGTCACCTTCAGCTTCTTCCCAAGGAAGCTGCTCGGTGTGGACGCCTACATTGATATAGGTAATTAAGAGGTTGTTAGTTCTCTTTAATTAGGTAGGAAGCCATCAGCAAAATCGTCACTAGAACTTACCAGCTAAAAGTAAGTTACTCTGCCTTTGAGCTTGCTTAAAATAATCTGCTTTTGGGTAGGATTTATTTCACCCCCTGAACTGCTAGCTACTCCAGCTTATATCTCTTGTCCTACTGTGTCGCACTACCAACTTAATGATGTCCTATTTTTTTACATGATCAGTATTGTTAAGCTGGACAAGTAGTACTACTGAAACTGCACGGGTGGTAACTTAATTAGACGAGCTGATCGAGATGGTATTTAAATCCGGCCAGCCAATCCAGCGGATAGCTGCGGGAATATTTATTTACTCTCCTACGCCGGAAGAGAATGCCGCGCTGGAAGGCCAGCCCAAACTTGTTAATACGGTACCGAAGATTATATCCGTTTGACTCTTAAAATAGTATTCTGGTATCCGTCAGCATACCATTTCGAATTTAGTATAATAGTTTATATTTATAAGTATATATATGTTTAATTATATGTATACCAAAGTTCATTTATAATATTACTCTAAACACATAGTAGTATTATCAAATATAACATATAATTCAATAGAACATATTATCAATTCCACTGTATGGCTAGTATTGACTAAGATCGAGATGCAGATTTAAGACATGCGCTACTTGCATCGCTTTTAGGTGAAAATGGTACATATCGGCTAAATTGGTATTGATAAATATAGGCCAACCACAATTTTTTTTTTTGCGAAAACACCCCTTGAGAATTCTGAAATCACGGATGTTTTTTTTGAAAAAAAAGACACATAATTACTCAAATTCGTCGATGGCTTCTAGCCAGTTTATTTTTTAAAAATTCCCCGAGAAAATAAAAATTACGTTAAGACCCTCGTACTATTTTTTTCTTTGGCAAAAGGAACCCCTGGATCAAACTGTCATGTGTAATCATGTGCCGCAATGGAGAGAGCACTATTAGTACAACTGAAGGAGGAGAAGATACGTACAACCGGGGCTCCAACGGTGGAGGAGAAAGCAGCAGCCATCGTCGTCGTCTCCTCTTCGCCTGCTGCTGTCTGACAGCTTAGTTTCCGCTCTATCGATCTGTGTGTGGTTGTGTGCTGAGCTCCGCTCAGAGGCTGGCTGAGAGCAAGCTCGACCACCGATTGATCTGGATTCTGGAGTACGTAGTATTCGTATGAGCTATCAGCCAGGAACGGATCGATCTGGATGCCGATGCAAGCTATGACAGGCTACGCTAGGCGCCTTATATAGCTGCATATATACACGCACGCTCAGGCACGGCCATGGCGGATGAGTGGTGATGGAGCCAACCCGCTGCCTGCCTGCACTGCAGTGTGCGCGACTCTTCTAGACGATAAGCAATTAAACAGTTATAATATTAGGCTCCATGCATGCATGCAGTTAATTAATCCATCACCATTGGAGGTGAGAGAGAGAGAGAGAGAGAGAGAGAGAGAAGCTGCTGCTAGCTACTCCGATCGATGACGATGGAATTAATACTTCTGTGGACGAGGTTGGAGGTCGCACCGGAGCCACACGCTGAGGATGGATGGAAGGATTGATTGATTGATTTGGTTGGCACACAACGTCGTCAGGTCAGGCAGCCTCCCTGTTGATAGTTGATACCGCATCCATCCATCCAACGAACCACCTTCACTCAACTTAATTCTCTAGTTTGTTCCTTTCAGGAAACTTCATGAACCTCCCCATCTCTAGTTTGTTTTTACCATGTTAATTTACGCGCACCACCACAAAAAAATTATAAAAAACAAATAAATTTCGCCAACTTTTTATTAATCGGAGCCCGTACACAGTCTTGTTCGTTTCGATCGTTCCAAATTTCTTCGGGAAACTTCAAAACTGTTCTGTTCAATCACTGGTGTGCCATTAAAAATAAAAAAAGTTTTCCTCCGTAACAAGTAACAATGAGAAAACTATACAATACCTTTTTTCGACTGTCATTTTGCTTGTTTTGCATGACGCGTTATACAAGCGGATTCTAATCTACCACCTTCTAATAGCATGATCAATATATTTGAGAATTGGTTATTGAAGTTAGAAAAAGAATTAAGGGCTCACTTTTTGGTCGGGGCTACCGCTTTGTGTTAGTCAATTTAGCTACGTTGAAATGATGTGGTTTTTAAAAGAAAAAATCTCTAATCTGTTACTGGTTTGCATCAACTCGTTGCAATCGTGGTTTTTGCTGCAGTGTCCGGAGGTCCAGGAGGTGGTGTTATCGACATGCAGATCGTTAATTAGAGATCGTTGCCCACCTCCTACACGTTGATCTCTTCGAGTCATGGACGGACTCACTGTCCCTATGATCTTCACCCACTCGGCGATTTTGACATCGGCCGATGAGCATCGGAGTGATCTCCTGTGGGGGCTCCGGAATCAGATTAGCGATGCAGGTCATTACTATTGCATCGGTCAGAAGTTTAATGCAACCCGTAACGTCTCCTGACCGCTAAACCAACTCCGTACTCGGATTGGGGCCAATTAATCGGCAAAACTCGTGAGGAGTGTACATGCCAACTGATTGATCCCAACTCGAAGCTTCTTAATCGCGTGCATTATCTTGGTTCCCTGGATCAGTAGCCCAGGACCCACGCGTTGTCATACAAGACAGGTCTCAACTATGCAAGAGTAAATATATTACACATGACAGGGACCGTTATTACATTAGTTTAACTTTACAAGTCTCACTACCGGCACAAGTCCAAAAGAATCATCCAACGCCAGCGGAAACTCCAAAAGAAAAACACGCAGTGTGCCTCCACCCTCAGGCAACTGACTGGAAGGAAACCCAGCTAAGCCCTAGCGGAATCGTCAGCGTCATCAGCGAACTGCGACTCATCTGGAACATCTGCATCAATACCTGCTTCTTCTCCTTCTAACCAAAGTCCGTTAGAGCAAACGGTGAGTACACGTATGTACTCGCAAGACTTTAGTGTATGGAATGTATACATATAAAATGTAGGTTAAATCAATGAATAATAGGTTACTACACTAGTCTTTTGAGCACAAAGCAGATTTTGCTTGCAATATGATAATAGATTCACATTCGCATTTTTACAAAAGAAGCTGAAGAAAACATTTCAAACAATTAATAATAGATAAACCATTCACCAAATCAACCATCCAACCATTCCTTTCACCAAAACAACCAACCACCTGCACCTTATCCGAATCCAAGATCCAAACACACACCCGACCAACACAATCTAACCTCGAAACCCATTTTCCCAGAAGTCAACCCAGACCCAAAATCTATACTTGATAATACTTTCCAAGCTGCTCATGACCGTGAGCACGGCTAATCGATTAGTTAATTTATCTCGCAAAGATCTGCATAATGTACTCCACATGACACGTTCTAGCAATCATGTCCTCCATGCCTCGCGATACCAAGTACCCGATTTGCTAGATGTGACGGAACCCTTCGAGAGATTGGAGTTCTAATCTGCACCGCCGAGAACGTGCATTCCTAACTACAGCCACAGAGGCCGCCAGTGGTTCCCATAGGCACCCACTAGCCCATGACCTCCCTGTAGTAGGCATTACCGTTGTATCGGGTAAACTTTCCTTCGATGCCTCGACAAGAAAGTCCCTAGAATACACCGACACCACAAGTGCATCCAATCCTCTTTGCCCTCCAATAATGCAGGGTCAGATCCCTTTTCCCCGTACTAGGCTGAGGCCATCCCACACTGGCACATGTGGTTGCACGTATTACACCCAGTAAATAGCACCAAGTTCGGTCCTTAGGGTGACTCAGGCGAGATCTTCCAAATCCACTTGCTATGGCCACAGAGGATCGACACTAGCGGCCCCACCGAGCACACACTAGCCTTCAACCTCCCCATAGCAAAGGACCAACTGAGACCAAACCACTCCAAACCAGCCAACGGCCTGACAACCAATCCGAATCTGAAACCAGCCTACCAACCGGAACTACTACCCGGCCAAATACCACCAACTCCGAACCACTAAACATCTCGCCCGGTCTAAACTCTCCAAGTTTTTCCATTTTACTCACGCAACCATTTCCTTTTTTTTTCAAACAAAACCCCATATCCACTGATTCTAACCTGACACCAATCACTTATCCTAATAGTTCCAGGAGTATATGAATAAGAACGTCATGATCTCCTGCAACCAATTCTACTGCTGAACTAAGCATATGCGACTATTATTCTTTAATACCCTCTGACACTTACTAATGTGTCTAAATTATTCCTAAGTCTATCAAGGATTGCATATTCGGATTAAATTGAGGTAATCCAACAATTTCTGGTTTAACTACTGCTTCCCACAAATTATCACTTTTAATAAACTTATGGGCATGCATAATAGTTTTGGCAATCAAAAATAAGAATTTGCAAATATGGGATTCAAAATGGTCAAGGAGGTGCTTGCCTGTCTGCTCTTCGGTGAAATCGGTCTCCGGGACGTAGTCGGGATCGTCGGCGACGTTCGAAGTGCCTACGTCTACACGAAAAGCAACGAGACCAAAATCATCGATCAAAATAGGCGAAGAAGAAATCAAAATCCAAAAAGAAGCGAAAACGGAAAACGAGAACCTAGACAGAAAAAGAGATTCTAAACTTTCTCCCAGAGGCCAGAGGTACCATTGCCGGGGCGGTAGTGCCGCTCGCCGGCAAGATCGGCCATCAGAGTCCCAGAGTGCCGCCGTCCGGATCGAAAGGGGTTGCTCTCTAGAAAATAACAATGACGCCTTAAGTCCCAGAGTGCCGACCCTCCGGGCAAGATCGCCTCACCCAATGCAGTAGTGCTTGGCCACTTCGAGACCAAAATCCAAAAATTGAGATTTTGCACACTAGCCCCCGGAACTTCGACGTAAGTGCATGGATAGGTTCCTGAGGACCCATGGGACTTATTCACGCAGGTTTCATCAAGTTTCTAGCTCGTTCGCTCAAAATCTCACTTTTCGGATCCTTTCTCTCCCGATAAAGACGCGAAAACGGATTTCGCAACACGCGCACTAGGCCCAATAGAACACTAGGGTCCTTCGAGATCCAAATACTGACTGGAACCTCCGAAAGACACTATTAGACTTCTAATACCCGAAAACCCAAATATACTTTCCGAATCTAACTTTCGTCCCGAATCGATTCTCCCATAAGAAACGACTTACGAGGCTCTAAGAAAACATCCGCAGGTCATTTCCCCGACTTCCCGGAGTTAGGGTTTCGAAAGGAAAGGGCTCCGAGAATTCGAGAAATGGCTTCTTGCAGCGAATGAGTCCAACGAAGCGTAGATCGGGGTTACAGAAACTACTCGATCACGTGGAAGGATTCTTCTACCCTTGACCTAGGTTTAACTACTTGGAAAACGACTATGCACCACGAAAACTAGGGTTTCTAGAGTTTAACTAGGGCGTAAAGAACGATTACAAGTCAAGGAAGAGCTAGGGTTTGCATCTGCACCTAGGGTTTAGGTTTAGCTTCAAGCCCTACCTCTTGTGGAGCTCCTTGACAGCTTAGAGACGCTTCTCCACCCTTGCTCCTGCTCCCACACAGCCTCCTGGAGCTTCAACTGGCTGGAGATGGCGAGGAGGAGGAGAGAGCTCCAATGGAGGGAGAGGAAGGAGAAGAGAGGAAGAAGGAGGAGGAGAGGAGGAGAAATGAGAGAGGAGAGGGAGAGGAGGTGCTCCCTGGTGCTTTTAGAGGCTGAGACGTGCACGCATACCGAGGCAAAGAGATAAATACGTGCACAGGACAAAACTCGCCGCTCGGGCAAGACGTCAGCTGAGCGGCCAGATCGCCGCCTGCTAGCGTAAAAACTTCGGGAATTATATAGTTTTTGCGATGATTCTCCAATCAACTAACTTGAGGACTATTGGAATAGGTTCGAGGGGTCCTAATAAAGGTTTTAAAACTTAGGTTTGGGATCTAGCTCTCACGATTTTAAATTTTACCCGATTTCGGATTCTGAGACTCCAATCGGGGAAAACGATCAAATGAAACGACAAAACCGAATTCAAAGGCAAATAACTCCAAATTCAAACTGGAAACTTTACAGAGCACTAATCCACACTTAGTTAGCCTAATTAAGCTTAATTACAAACACGGGCGTTACATCTCCACCGAGATAGTTTCGAGGTGTGCCCTACCCCCTCCCCCCTCGACGCCACATGGAGGGTTCTCAGGTGTTCATTTGATGCGGCACAGTGTTTCAAATGGGGTCATCTGCCATTTCCTTGGATGAGGAAGGGTAATTTCGGGAAGACAACGCTGCATTGGGGTCCAAGGCTTTGTCATCGTTTACCTTGGGCCCAGTGCAGTTGAAGAAGAGGATGAGGAGGATCTAGAAGAATTTTTTGGACAGCTTTGGGCCGTTCCTGGCTCTCTTCCAACTCGAGCTAGGGTTCAGACGGCGCGGGAGGCGCTCATCTGGATCCTTAGAGATTTGATCTCTTCTGGGTGATTTTTTATTTCTGCTTGTTTCCCTGTCTCATCTCAAGATTACCTCCCACCAAATCCACGCCCTCTAAACTTCGCCAGAGATTTCTGTGGGAGAGGAAAAGGAAATCCCTCATTTGCTACGGTGGTGAAGATGACTGATCATAGGCTATGGATGTGGATGGTGTCCTCAGTCTCCGTTCAGAGGTCAGAGAAATCAGTGAGGTCGTTATCCTCAGCGAAATCAGAACCAATGGTCCCCCCCAATCCAGGCTCTGAATCGACCTCCACAGCTGCAGCAGCAACAAGTGCAAGGTTCATAAGAAAATCCTTCTAACTCTCGCGACTAATCAAGTTAGTAAGGCTAAAGGTAATCCTCACACAGATTTAGTAGGGGTGGAGCTTCAATATGTGAAATCGATCTGTTATAACTGTGGTGAGCTAGGTCATTCGGATGGGAATTGTAAGAATCCAAAATTATGTTTCATTTGTGAGGAGCCGGGTCATTAGGTGGATTACTGTCCTGTTCGTTTGCAACCACAACAATCAGCTAGGTACATAGGTAGTGCTGCTAATGGGTTGGGTTTTTTCCACATTGAGGTTTCTGAGTCTAGTAGAAGTTTTCCTTCAGATTTAACAATGGTGAAATCATTACTATTGATCAAGGGGAACTTTTTCTAGCTGAATTAGAAAAGAATTTGGTGGATATTTTTTATGCTCACTGGCCTTGGCAGGTTAGGTAGTTGGAGAACTTTAGATTCGTTTCCCCCCTCAAAAGAAAGTGTCGGACCTTGCTTTTCTTCCTAGCTTTAACTTGAACAAACCTGGTATGACTGTGTATATTGAAGCCTGGAAAGGGGAGCTGGATGCTTTTGATGAACTTCAACAAGTTTGGTGCACTTGGAAGGTTTTTGAGTAGGTAGCTTCTTGCTTTGGAATATTAGTCAATGTTGACTAAGCTGGAATGTTTAAGAGTTTCTACGAGGTTGTTAGAATCCAAATTGCTTGTAGAGACTCTAGTAAGATCCCTCAACAAAGATGATGTGGGTAGAAAAATTCCTATTTATGATAAACCTGTTAGTGAAGAAAAGTGAAGCTTCATAGTCTGTTGAGGGAAATGATCAGGACGATGACAATTTATAATAGGAGAGGTGCTTCTATGCTCTTATAATAGAAGCACTTATAACAAACATACAGAGTACTAAAGAACTAGGACGCATAATATATTGTGTAAAGGAGTAATAGAGAAATTCTCAAATTGAAGAATAAAGGTAAAAAGATGCATGAAAGGAACATCTGACAAACAAGATGATGGCTACAAAAAAAAGATAGGGGAAACAATACAACTATATATCTTGGAAGGCTTGAAGTAGGACTGTCAGAAGCATCTCTGCTTTACCCTTGTTAAGTGATGAGAGTAGAAATCTCCAAAAGCTAAAGGCGGTGTGGCCAGCTCGGTCGTGCGCGAGAGAGCAGAGGAAAGAAGGGGAGAAGGGAGGAAGAAGAGAGGAGATGACAGGTGGGTCCATGGCCACCTATCAGTGGCTTAGGGGGAGAGAGAGAGAGCTGGTGCTGGCATGTGGGGCTGCATTAAAGGCTGGGGTCCACTTGTAAGAGAGAGAAAGGAAAGCAATTCAAACTCATCTCCTTAGACAGCCAAACAAGACCAATTAAATGAGAGGTCAAATCGTAATGAATTTTTTTGTAAAATTTTTGCTAAAGGTCCTGGATAAGTCCTCTACCTTTAGTAAAGATTTGGAGTAAAAAATATTTGTATAAAATTTTACAAAACTATGACAAGGCTAACTGTTAAATATTTTATTTTCTATTTTTGATTTAATTGAGTTTAAATAGAGTCCAAAATTTTTAAAACTTTCTGAAAGAATTTAAATTAATTAATTAATATTTTATAAAAATATTAGATTTAGAACTTGAATATTTATTTTCTAATAATTCTTTCATGTAAAATTTTAGAATATCAAGTTTTCAGTTTTTAAATTGGAAAAGGCATTAGATTTAGTTATAAATTTTTAATATTTTTAAGAAAGGTAAATATTAATCTAATGAGTGAGTGGTAAAAATTTTAGCTGAAAATAAACCTGATAAATTTTTAAAAAAGTCTATCTTTACACTGTTTGTTGTCAAATTGCTTTAATTTTAAGAGAGGTGCTTCTATGCTCTTTTTAAAGTTGCACAAATATTAAAGCATGAATGAAGGGTAGATGGGGATTACTTACCCCTTCGTTTGCTTCAAGATTTGTGCGACTTGTATTAGGAGGAAGAGCATAGAAGCACCTCTCTAATTTTAATCTTTTTTCATTAATTAATGATTTCATGTGGCTTTTTGACTACATAAAAGAGTTTCTAGAGATTTTTAATATTTTGATATTATTTTTATAGGTTTTTGCTAAAATTTTACTTTTACTATTTTATTTTTATCTTTTTACTAAATCAATTTAAATACTTTTTATTAAGGAAATCATTAAAAGATTTATAAAATAAGAAAATTCATGATGAAAACAAATTCAATTTTTAGAATTTTAGGTTGTGTTTGGCAGAGCTCCAGCTCCACCAGATTCGTGAATCTGGTGAATCTGGTGGAGCTGGGTATTCCTAGCTGTACCAGATCTGTGGAGCTGGAGCTGTAGGTATATTAAAAGAGTGTTTAGGTGGGTTATCTTGTTTATATTTTAGAAGAAAAATATAAACTTAATTAATTATATTTTAGCCTACAAGTTGAGATCTAGAGCTCTGCCGATCTTATTTTCTCTTTTATTCAAAATTTGAATGTTAAATCCGAATCTAACTAGCAGCCGCATGTTGTATGTCTATATGTGCATGGATTTGTGCGCATGTATGGCCAAAAAAACCAGACTGGGAATGCATGCATGCAGACAGATACAGTGGGAGGAGAGAGGAGGCGAGGGCACAGTGTTTTGAATTGAATTATTCCGCGTGGCAGCATCGATCGGATGCAAGCAACCATCTGTTGCTTATGACCCTCCGTGCTGGAATGTGTCAGTCGTATATTATGAGACAGTGAGAAATATATATATGCTTGTGAGCTTTTGGAACTCATCAGTATCGATCTACTAGGGACAAAATAATTGCAGCATATATTCCTGTTGGAGTTGTTCTTCTCTCTCACACATATACCATTATTATACCCACACGCGAGATTGAAGGGAGATAAACTAAGGCCCCATTTGATTCTCGTAGAAACGGAAGAGGTTCTAGATTCTTGGTAGAAACATTTCAGGTAGAATCAGAATCACTTTCTGCAAACCGTTTGGTACGGTTCCAGATTCTAGTAGAAATTAGTGAAACGGGGTTGAGGGTGATTCAACCACGGTGTGGAAAAAGAAGAAACGTTCCGAGGAGAATCGTTCCAAGTTTTTGCCCGTTTGGCTGGATTTCTCCCAGATTCTAGTAGAAACAGCTCGGTTCCAAATTGCCAAACGGGGCCTAACAGCTTACTTTCTTGGATCACAAATAATTATCGTTTTGGACATTGGTGCATTCAAGCTTTCAAAATTTTGATTATTAATATATTTTAAATATTTAAATTAAATACAAAAAAACGTATATGTGTATATATCTCGAAAAGGACTTTTGTTATATGATAATTTTATTTGGTTTTATAATATATATTATAATATGATTTAGCAGTCAAACATGTGTTTTGGATACCATGTCAATATCCAAAACAACAACTATTTGTGATCGGATGGAGTAATTAGTAAGACCAAACCAACCATGAAATTATGTAGAATTAATTTGTACATTTGTTGTGAACAAAACAATCTGTGAATGTATTGTACTATTTAAGGAAAAGTTTATAATAGTTGAATTATCATAAATGGTCAAGTTTGTATATAGAGTTATACATAATCTTCATACGATATAAATATATCAAAGGGATCAGAATATGAGCTGCATTGCTCCCACATGATGCATATATATATATATATATATATATATATATATATATATATATATATATATATATATATATATATATATATATAGGGAGTACTGTATAAAACAAGAACATATGATCACTTTCGTCGGTTCGTCCTCGCTACTGTCTGCTTGTGGTCTTGGCTAAGCTTTAGGCTAGCTAGCTGATATACACTATTAGCTAACATATATTTACCGACCAATTTCAAGTTCCAGTTTAGCTTGAAGACATGAGGTGCAAATAAACAACCATATTGAATTGGCTAATAAAGTACCACTATATCAGAAAGGCTTATATTAAACCCCTTATCACTGACTCTTCTAGTCAAAAACCGTCAATGATGACTAGTAATTATCACTGACGGTTTTTGGCTAGAAGAATCAGTAATGAAAAACTTATCACAACGGTTCTTGCCATGCATAAAACCGTCAGTAACGACAAGGGCACTCATCACTGACGTTTTTTTGGATAGAACGGTTAGTGATAGGTGTCATCATCACAGACGACTGTCATCACAAATGATTTTTTGGATAGAACAGTCTGTAATGATGGCACCTATCATAGGTAGTTCTATCCAAAATCTGTCAGTGATGTCTCATGGACGGTTTTTTATTAGAACCGTTTGTGAGAAGGTGTTATCACATACGGTTTTTAGCTGGAATCGTCTGTGATGAGCGCATCTCCTGGAACTAAGTACATAGATCCGCGAGGCCCTAACCCACTTAGGGTTTTCCGAGCCACTTAAGGCTGATACAACACTTAGGGTCTGCTCCTCTTCCATGAAGACGACCAAAAGTGGAAAAGGAGACAAGGAAAAATCCAAATAAATCAGGAAGGAACTAGAATATAAATATGCCTCGTTGGCCCAAAAATTCAAACTAGCAGAGCCTTTACGAACAGAAGAGGGCCTACAAGACCTTTCATGGGAATCCAAAAGATTGCATGATTGGTACATGGAAGAAGCAAAAAATCCAAAGGTAACACGTGTAACGAGTATCTCGATCAGCTTCAAGCATGATCATCTTTTCAACCAGTCGTCTGGGGGCTTCTTCCCGGTCAAATTCGAGGACTTATTCAATCTCTTCAACCTCGATGCCATCGACGCCGAGCTCATGAGATGCTGGACATGGTAAGTGTGAGCAATCATGGTCTATACATTCGTATATTACCGATAAATGTCATATATAACTCATTGCTTTTGTGTATATAGATACATGATCCTTGAAGCAAAAAGGAAGAAAGAATCACTGGGTTTCCTCGACCCACACATAGTCTCCAGGAAAACAATGAACGATAATACTACTTACATCGAGGATTACGTGATAGAGGCATCGCTGGCTCAAAGTGATAAAGAATACATACTTCTGCCCTATAACCCGTCATAAGTGTTGCACTACGTACATGGTATATTTTGATTTGTACTTTACATGTAACTCAAAGTTAGGTTGTGTAACCATGGCTTTATTGCTGTGTAGGTTTCACTAGATTCTAATTGTATTTGAACCAAGAAAAAATAGGGTTAGCTACATTGATTCCTTACGTAAAGGTAGTCACGACTCGAGGATTATCGGAAAAGTACTCAACATGTAATCATATTTTCTCCGTAGATAACTCTCCTGTAGCTCGTGGAATGGCCGCGGATAACTTTTTTTGGAATCACATAGGGCTTTCAATGTGTAATAGAGCTCGTGGAGGGCCACACAAGGACTTGTCGAAGCTGAAACACAATTTTGACTTTCCGGTAGCCACTAGTACACAGCAATTCTATATCACTTTATAATAATGCCCATCGAACTAACCAATTCTATTTTCACAGTGCGCCCAGCAGGGATCGAGAAATAGTCTATGTACCTTCTACATTTGCCATAACATGCAAACCCTTATCGGTACAAAGAACATCAGCGATGCAGCTACGTTGAAAAAGGCCCATATGGAGGAAATTTGAGAAAGCATGTCTGACTTCTTGATACGTGAGGTCATAGCTCCAGAAGACACATTCCACGCTGCGCAATTTGTGAAACTTGAGCATTCTATTCATTAATTGAATTTGTGAATTGTAATTACGCATTCCATTGGTTAATACAATATTTGAGTTGCTTTCTGAAATGGTTGTGTAATCTGTGATATATTGGTTAATATAACATTTGAGTTGATTTCTGAAGTGGTTGTATAATCTATGATGTGTAATTTGCTTGCGATATAATCTGCTTGTGATATGTGTAATCTACTTGTCATATAATCCTTGTAATCTACTTGTTTCAGAGGGCATGGCTAACATTTCCTGAGGCTAGCCAATAAATAGAAAAATATTTAGCAGTAAAAACTAATATCACATACGGTTCCATATAAGGAACCGTCTGTGATATATCACGTACCCTAGATGGTTCTTTACAAACCTCTATATTGTGGCCCACATCAAAGATAGTTTTTTACTAGAACCGTCTGCAATGTGAGTTTCACTAACGGTTCAAGAACCATCGTTGACATCACTTACACATGTTTACAGACGATTCACAAAACCGTCTGTGATCACCTTTTAGAACTGTCTGTGATGACCTCGTCTGTAGTAGTGTACTGTACTTCCTGCAAATGATCTTACTAACAAAATCAAAGCCTAACGATAATCAACAAATGAGGCCTGCAAATAACTTAATTGGAGGAAACAAGTAGGGTAAATGTATGGCTCAATATGAATTATTAATAACAGAAAAAAAAATAAATGATCAGGAAGTTCAAATTTGATCATGGAACTATATATATGAACACACACAAAAAAGATTGTATGAGCAATTAATATCAATTAGACAAGATACAAGACTTCATAACAGACGACCCCTCATGTATTGCATATGTATTGCAACAATTGATGTGGAGAAGAGATGTGTAATCAAGCCCTTTGGCTAAAGACTAGATGATTCAAGAGAAACCAGAAACGAACAAGTATTTTTGCAGAACTAGAAAGGAACTCATCTGTTTTTGTATTTAAAACTTGTCATGTAGCTTTTGGAGTAGTCCCAAGCCTAAGCTCCAGATCTACTTCTTGTCGATCCACACCGGGCGAAATAGAGCTAGGGCTTGCGGTTGTTTTGTGTACCTTTGCATCATGATCATGATCAACAACTCCTTCTAGTTGTAGCCCCTCTCCTTCCCATGGTGCCGCCACCGGCCGCACAAAGATCGGAAACGCCACCGTCGACGGATGATCCACACGCCTCCTCTTTGCCCTCCCCGACCCCTCCTCGTCGTCTTGGTCGTACTGATCTATAGCTTCTTCCCTCACCGGCGTGGACATCGGCATCGACATGAGGACCTTGTTCTTGCTCTCCTTGATGATGGCTGAAAGGTAGGAAGGAAAAGGAGTGGTGCTACTAGTTGTCGCATCCCCCTTGGCTGAGGCGCCACTAGGCGGAGTGGTAGTGCTAGGGTTAGAGATTGCCCTATACAAGAACGTGTCTTGGTGTGGTTGATGATCATGGGGCTCTTCCTGGACGTCGTCAGGGGACGAGCACTGCCGGAGACGAGCCCGGTCGCGGCGGTGCACGTTCATGTGGCCGCCGAGCGCCTGCGCTGACCTGAACTCGCGCTGGCAGAAGCTGCACGAGTAGGAGCGCGGCGGCCACACGCAGCCACCGAGGTTCTCGGCGGCATCGCGTGCGAACGCCTGCTCCTCCCACGACGGCTCGCCGCTGTACGCCGCCGCCCAAGGGATGGTGGGACTAGCGGTGCTACTACTTCTCCTCGCTCCCCACATGCCCCAGTACTTGGCTATTTGCTCCATGGCTGTGGAGTTCATGGGGTCTCTAATTGGAGGCAGCTAGCTCGATCGGTGGCCTGCCTTGTAGCTAGCTAGACTGGTGGAAATTAAGCTAAGCAGCAATTAGATGATCAAAGCTAGCAACAAGATCATCTCTTAGTGCATATATGTGCCAAGTTGGAGAAGGCTTTCTTATTTGTTGTGGGCTAGCTTGTATTTGGATGTGCAAGAATCAATTGCCTAGCTAGATGCATGCATCCCCGTGTGAAAGAGTGGTGTGATTGGAGTTGGAGAAGACAGCAGCAGCTGCAGGGAAGAGAAGAGGAAAGAAAAGAGGGAGAAGATGATCAGTTGTACATGTATGATTAGATAACAAGTTTTCTCGAGTTTGCTGTTTAGGAATCGATCGGTGTTGGGTGCGCTGTGTACATGTGGCCTTTTTGTTTGCTTGTTTGATTTCAATTCAGAAATGGATCCACAGTTGGTGCACAGTGCAGTGGCCGAGGTGTACGTACGCAACAATGTTTGCCAGTACTGTTAAGGCAGCTTAATTAATTTCTCTCATACAGAAGAACAATAGATATGTGCATGGTCCGAGTTGTGTTCCTTTGGGACAAGTTAAGATTTTGGAGTACTTGGTGTCAACTGGTCACTGATGACTGTCTGGAATGCATGGTTTGGCAATCCTAGCTAGCTAGCTAGATTCCTATCTATCCGGATGATCCGATCCGGCCAGGTGGTAGCGTGTCTCCGTCGAATCTGGATCAAGTGCCTTAATGGCCATATATATGGTCAATATCTAACTTGAGGTAATAATTTGCTCCGAAGAAGAGGCCACGCAGGAGGAATAAAACACTGATACATACACAGTACGTACTACTCCTAGTTGACACTTCAACGGGCAAAGGCATCCGAGGTGCTCCCGTCCAATTATAAACAAGAGCCAACCTTCAGAACATGATGATATCCGACGAATATCGCGGTGTATGACAGGTGATGAGCGCATTATTCAGTAATCTTCAGACTTTGTTGCGAAAATTTTCGTCTGAATTCCAATACCCAACTAATTAGACTAGCTAGCACCAACAGTACTGTAGCTAACATATACTGCCTACAATCTACAGGACTTGATATATATGCATGCCTACAGTTCATATATATAGTATGTACATTGAAATATTGGAGTATATATTGCTGGTACGTAGTATTTGATTCCTGCTAGGAATTGATCGAATTTGAAGGACCTACCAGTGAGGCAGTGATTAAAGATGGACTGTATCCATTGGTCCTTGCAGAATTCAACCACATTCCAGCATCGATCCTCACTTGATCTATCCTTGACTGAGAATTGAGGATAGCTCTGCCTGAATTCGGCTTTTCATGGTACGGTTAACCTGTTCTAGACGTCCACGTTAATTTTCAATCGAAACGTTTCAAGTATTTTCCATTACTAATTAGTCATAAGTATGTGGTGCCTAATTTGAACAGTATCTGTCGCTATGGTGAACATGACTGATGCAACGTCACCTGGGCATGATTATCCTTAATTTTCATTTAATTTATCTCATTCTTTTCTGCATATCTCCGACAGACGAAGCTTGTTGTTTTTCAGCACATATAAATCCAGCCATGCCCCATCTGGAGTATATTTCTGGAAGGAAGATTGAACAGAAATCACGTTAAATTCTGTTTTTCCAGCAATATGGTACTCCAATATATGCAGCAACGATGTTGGAATTAATAGTCCTACATTGGTTATGGGGAGGGCTTGAACATGATTTATAAGAGTGAGGGAGGAGCACCCCCTCATTAAACTAGCTTTTTAGGGGAGATGGCCCAAGAGACATTGGTCCGCTGCTCAGGTTGGACCTGACCTGGGATTTAGACGCGCTAGGTGTGACGGTCTGGCTATCAAATGATACGATCGATGAGTTTAATTTCCACAAAGAAAAAAAAGAAGTAAAAAATAGATTTGACGAGTTAAACTTACACTAGTCAACAAGCGTCCTAGCTAGCTTGTACGTTGGCCTTAATTTGCTAGTCTAGCTTGTGTCCTTGTGATTGGCATGAATTAATGACCTCTTAATTTCTTCTCCTAGCTAGCTGATGGAGTATTTAGCTAGGTCAAAGTAAGCTAGCTGGCTTGCTAGTCGACTAGTCACTTGAGTCGTCGTAGTAATTAGTGGGCTGTTTGGTTGGCTGCATCTAAAGAGATTTGCATCTACAGATGCAAAAGATGGGTGTTTGGTTGTCTTCTCATTCAACTCAGCCTGGCTCTACAGATGCAAAACACTCCTTTCAGCCTGGCTCCAGGGAAACGAGAAAATCCACCGTTTCCCCAGAGCCAGGCTCTGCTGAGCCATGCATGCATGCTGACATCAGCATTTATTATCTAATTTTCTTCTTTTCATTGCTATATTTTTTGATTAACATCTCCGATTAACGAACCGATTTCACCTATGTGTTCCTGATATTTTTTCGAACAAAACTAGACCATACTTGCTATATAAATTTCAAAAGATTAAAATTTTAGTTTTTCAATTTATTGATTTTCTAGAATATATTTTAAAACTTTTTATTTTCGTTTGTAAAATTATTGATTTTCTAGTATTTTTAAAATTTATTTCATCCCTCTTTTGAATTTGCTTATCACACTTTCATTCGGTCTGACCAACCAAACAATATCTCTCATGCGACTGTCCAACCTCATACGACCAACCAAACAACATCTCCTTGCATCCACTCGGCTGACTCCCACCAAATTGCGAGCTCATGCACCTGGCTGACCGAGAAGGCAACCAAACAGCCCATAGGAGCCTGTTTGGTTGTCAGATCTTCTCACCGCCCGTCTGAGGTCATCCTGGCCGCTTTGGAGACAGTCAAACTGATGCATGTGATGTTGTTTGGTTGGTTGCATGAGTTGAACATGGTTGTCTTTGAGATTGTGTTTGGTTGGTTGCATGAATCGAACCTGGTTGTCTTTGAGATTGTGTTTGGTTGGTTGCATGAGCTCATAGTATGTTGCCCTCTTCCTTAATGTCATGCTTTGCAACATCCAACTAAATTAATATTACTTGTTACTATGATTATATGGCAGCGACAGAATTCTTTTTTATTACAATCTGAAATTCTAAATCAATAACCCTGCAAATTTGTACTGGCCTCAAGTTAGTTCTCAAGCAGACAAGCAATGTGCCAGACGACAAAACACTGAAGAATTCAAGTGCTAATTGTACTAAACTTGCTCTAGCAGCTACACCCATACATCTTTGCAAACTCTTTTTTTAGAATTACATCTTTGCAAACTTGGATTGAATTGGAAAGCAAGCTCACGTAAGCAGCCAAACGCAAAGCTTACGTGGTTGCATATATCATTTTTCCCAGGCACCATAAATTACAGTTTGTTTCCTTTGGCACCCAAACTGACATATCCACGACGTGGTTCGATGCTCTTCTTGGCTGAAGCTATTTTGTTCCTGTGGAGCCTCTGCATGATTGGATTTAACTGGCGACTTTCAGCAAACCCAATATCCATTGTATTTCTACACGGTGATACACCGAGTAATTTATCAAGTTCAGGACTGCTATAGGAAGGGCGTCCAAATGGCCAAAATAACTATTATAAAATATAAGATAGTCTGAATCCATATGGTTTGTAGGCATGGTATAAGTCATACATTACATGTATGGCAACAAAATATAAAGAACAAATCTATTTGAACCAAAAGACATCCAAAAGTTTGCATGAACAGATTGAATTTTATAGCATCAATCTATCCCTCCATTGCCATTCCACGAGCATTCTCAACATAGAGCAAAATATTCCTAGTCAACAAAAAAAAAAAAGAAAATTAGTAGGGCCTAGCAATTCAATTGAAATGAAATATATACTACACTTTACCTTAGATAGACAAGTAATTCACATGTTATGCTTGGCACGAAATGAATTCAACCACATAACACGGTGATTCTCATTCATAAACACAAAAGCTTGACCTTGCGCCTTATTGTCCACCAAATAAGAGAATGCAAAAAACAACACATCCTCAGGAAATCCAGTCATGTTCATGACAGCACCATACAAATCAGGATGCACCTCATGCATCGCTGTCTCTCGAATGGCCGCTGCAACATTATTGACAGCTTCTGTCATGCCAATTAGGACACTGCTCTCCTCCTCACTCAATAAGGATCTCTTCCTCTTTTTGTTGCCACCAGAAACACTAGCTGCATCTTTAGGCTGTGACTTATTATTGTTCTTTGACAACCCTTGTGTTTCTCCATTGTAGAATGTTTCAACATCAATAGGCTCATCCTTGGCAGATGTATCCACAAATTCAGAAGGATCACCTAGGGCCTCATTTGATCCCATAGCAAACTTTCCTGTAGCTAGGCCGCTCCCAAATATAGTCAGCATCTGTTGGTAATTCTCAATGGGCTTGTTCAAATATTCAGCATCCTTAGGGTGTGCCTACAAAGGACAAAATGTAGAATATAAATTTTTGTCATTGCAAATAAAAATACTCATTAATTTCTGTCATTGCAAAGAAAAATACATTCAGGGAAGAAGCATAAATCCATGCAGAGAGTACAGGGAGTAGGCACTTCATATTTTGGTTAAGCGAAATTGACAGACAAACTTAATTCCTTAGAAATCAATGGTTGTTAAAAAATATATGCAGTTATTTACCTATTTAAGACAATTCCTTACCTATTTAAGAGGATTAAGCGAAGAAGTTTGGTATATTTGATTTGTCGGTTACAACTATCAGTTCCATGGGCATTTTGTTTCTGATGAAGATGAACTCTGATGTTGTGCCGTAGATTGAAGTGGACTTTAAGAACCGAGCCCTTTCAATAATCCTACATCAGTCATAGGTTGATCTGTCCCGTATTTGCATGAGAAAGTGAATGGTAGTGGAGGAAACTGTGATGATTGAATGGCTATGAGATAGATCCTGTGATTTTTTAGATATTAAATGCATTATGCAAATGCTGCAGAAGTAGACATAATTTCAGGCAAGTTTCTTTCAACATTAACTTAGTGAATCATTGATCATATTTTGCACCACCGCAGTGACATCTGGTAGCATTGCGCCAGCTATTTCGTTGACTGAAAAGGCACTGAAACATCTGAACAAAATGAGGGCTGAAAGGAATGAAGATCTCTGTTTGAGTTTTAACAACTAGTAGGCGTGAGTTAATCAAGCATGAAGTAACGACAATCACTTCAGCAGGCCTCCTAGTACATCAGAAAACTGAGTAACGAACTAAACAGTTCAAGGAAGCTATTTTCATTGCAGTGGAGGAAACTGCAAAGTGCAAAGCTAGTGATTGATTGATAGTAGTGTTAACCAGTAAGGTAGCATGTAGCAAAATGGCATCAATAGAAAATGCTTGAATAATTAGGTGCTATCGGACAGAAATGTAGATGACATACCTTAACATGGCCCATATAGTGCTCCTGTTCTAGCACTATCATGTTGTTATCCTCATCCCATTGTGCTCCGCTAAGGTCTCTTAGTTTGGAAACCTTCACCCACCTCTGTCGCCACTTACGAAGGTGATTGTACACCTGAGTGCCACTAACATCATTGCCAGTGAACTCCTTTAGATCCTTTGCAACTTTGTTCAAGTGTACCTCCTTAAACCCCTTTTCAGTTCTAACACCAGAAGTTATGAGATCGCACATACGGCGAAGCACAAATGAAGAAGTGACAGCAGTCCACTTCATTGCCTTTGCAGTAGGCCTTGCAATGTCCTCAGCACCACCATCAACAAAAAACACTTCTTCAGCCATTTCCTACCAATGAATATTATATTGTGGGCAATAAAAATTAATAGGGACAACAAGGAGAGCAACAATTTCAACCTAGACAGCAATTAATTATTACAATAAAAGTTCATAAACATTACATAGGAGTTCATAAAAATAGGATAATAGTCTCAAGTACATTTCACAAACATAGAGTAGTACTACACATGTGAATTTCCTCTATTAGCCCACATGGCATTAGCCCACTCATCCCTCTTTGCTGCCCAGCCTCCATTGTCAACTAAGGGGGTACCATTCTGATTAGGATTTGTTGGAATAGGACCGTTGTTGTTGGGCACCCAATCTTCCTCGCTTGGGAATATCTCATCTTGTCCATGCTCAAGTATCCAATTATGTATAATGCAACAAGCAAGAACTAACTTCACTTGTGTCTTGTATGGATGGAAAGGCCTATTGTCGAGAATGCGAAAACGATTTTTCAATGCCCCAAAACCCCTCTCAATTGTCACCCTTAGACTGGAATGTCTCAAATTGAATAACTCTCTTTGATTGGTGGGATAATTCCTTCCATTGTACTCATTTAAATGGTATCTAGTACCCCTGTAAGGTGGAAGAAAACCAGGTCGACACGCATAGCCAGCATCAACTAGGTACCATTTACCTATCAATTCATGCATATGAATTAGTTATATGATCAATGCATCATGCCTCACTAGAATTTTATTTAGTTACAATGTGAGAAAATTACCTGCTGGAACATGTAACCCATCGGACCTTTCTAATGCATCAGCAAGGATGGTAGCGTCATGCGCTGACCCCTCCCAACCAGCTAGCACATATGTGAATCGTAGATCAAAGTCAATAGCGGCTAGCACATTTTGGGTGGGATATGGCTTTCTACCCCTAAAAGATGCACAATTGTTCTTCGGAACTCTAGCGTGCACATGAGTTCCATCAATTGCACCCAAACAATCCTACAATAGCCATGAACTAATATTACATAATCGTAATTGACACAATCCAATACAACAATTAAATATGACTTTAGTTTACCTTAAAATAGGGATACCATCTCCGACTTGAGGTGATCTTTACATGAGTTTCATTGGAGGGGGGCCTAATCATCTCATTCCTTAGCTCACCAATGGCAAATAATACTTCCCTGAAGTATCGACTCACCGTTTCTATGGACCGTCTAAATGTATGATGAATAACCCTAAATCTTTGATTGTGGCCGACTACATGGAGGAACATTGCCACTTGCTCTTCTACAGAGGTGTGAATGCTGTCCCTCAATAGGTTCCTATCTCTAAACAAATTACATAGTCGAAAAAAAGGAGCTCTTCTCATACGCAACATGCTCACACACTCAATATCGTTACAATTGAATATTAGGTTCAGATTGCTTTGTCGCTCAATATCTCTTGTGCACATAGGTCCAAAACTAATTGGAGGACTTGATAATCGCCTTAACCTAAGCCTACTAACACAGAATGCATGCATCACTGTAACTAGTGCAACCGCCTGAATAATAAGGGTGCGTCGACGCCTTTGCATATCCATCTAAACAATGGAAGACAGTACATAAAAATCAACATCATTTTCAATGGCACATATCACATATATTACTAATATGCAAGACAACCGCATTTCCAATTTTATAGTGAAATCATGATAAATATGACACTATTAATATAGAATCAATTAACTAAATGAGACTATTTACAATACCAATTGGACTATTGGACTATTTACCAAATCGTATTGCAATACCAATTTTAGATCAAGAGGATATCAACTGAACATGGGATACAATAAGTTCAAGTACTAGTTCAGATAAAAGCACAGTTCTCAGATTACTAGATTACCATTTAACCATTACCAGATTACCATTTGATTGCAATACCAATTGGACTGTTTACAACTCACTGACAAAAACAGACAAAACCTGATAAAACCTGAACTAAATTGGACTGTGCATTGATCATAATTGACAAAAACTGGACTATTGGACTATTTATCAATTCATATTGCAATACCAATTGGACTGTCACCAATAGACAAAAACTGATGCATCATCATAGAGAAAAATTGAGCAACACTATCGAAAATATGGAATTGAAGACAAAACTAATTCATCATCACAGACAAAAACAGACAAAACCTGACAAAAACTATTGTCACCAACACTATCAATAGACAAAACCAATTGGACTGTCACCAATAGACAAAAACTGATGCATCATCACAGAGAAAAATTGAGCAACACTATCGAAAATATGGAATTGAAGACAAAACTAATTCATCATCACAGACAAAAACAGACAAAACCTGACAAAAACTATTGTCACCAACACTATCAATAATATGGAATTGAGCTGCACTATCAAAAATATGGAATTGAGCTGCACTATCAGTAGTAAGAAGAATATAGATCCAAGTCAACAGCAACACCTACCTTGAGGGGCGGATGAGGCGGGCCGAGGGGCTTGGCCAGAGGAGGGCTTGCGCTGAGTTCGGCCGAGGCGGCCGAGGGGCCGGTCGGAGGAGGGCCGGCGCTGAGTTCCGGTCGGAGCGGCGGGGAATGGAGGCGGGTCGACGCTGAGGTCCAGTCGGGGCGGCGGGGAAAGGAGCGGGTCGACGAGGAAAGGTGGCGCGGCCGGTCGGGGTAGCGGGGAAAGGAGCGGGGCGACGAGGAAAGGTGGCGCGCTGGAGAAGAAATTGAGGGCGGCGCGCAGGAGAAATTGGTGGCGACGCGCTGGGATGGGGATCGACGCGCTAGGCGGGGAAAAATAGGTGTTGGCGGGAGCGAACACGCTGCTGGCGGGAGACGGAGAACTCTCGCGAAGTGCACGCTTCGGCTGGCCAGCGGATCTGGTAGAATTTTTGTGCGGGAACTGGCTGGGTGGAGAAGTTTGCATGACTTGAGCCAGGCCAGGATAGACATACAGGCAACCAAACAACTAGACTTTGCATCCACAGATGCAATTCTCTATACATACAGGCAACCAAACAGCCTATAGAGGTGGGCATTGGGCCGGGCTTTTTTGGGCCGGCCCGAAGCACGATGGTATGGCACGGTGCAAAGCACGACGCAAGACGGTTTGGGCGGGCGGCAAGACGCAATCTGCAGACGTGCGTGCCCGGAACTGAGCACGACGGCGCGGCAAGACGGCACGATAGTTTAGGCGGGCCGTGCCAAGACGGCACGAACGGGCACGAAATCACGGATTAAGGCTTAAAAGTTGGCAGATATTGTTGATTCAGGGCATCTTCAAGCATTGCATTTATGTTTGACATTTTGTTGATGTGATTAATCTCTTATGTAATTAAAATAGGTAGTTTAGTAGTAGTGATTTGTTTTATTTCTTTGTTTGTCACAATAGTAAAAATGGGTCGGGCTTGGGCCGGCAGCAAGACGAAGCGCACGGTTAAATGGGCGGGCTTGGGCTCGCCAAAAGTGAGTCGGGCAAGACGGCCCAAAGACGGTGGGCACGATGGGCCGTCGTGGCACGGCACGGTTTCGGCCCGAAGCACGATGGGTCCGGGCCGGGCCGGCACGGCACGGCACGACGCCCACCTCTAGTAGTAATAGATAAAGTTGACATGATGCGTTTGTCTTGTTACTAACTTTTGTCTCGTTTTCTCACCACTTTTCCTCATCTGCATGCGCTCCGATATCTTCCTAGCTTGTTCAATAAACTAATTAAGGGCTTGCTAACTGATTAGTAATTAAGCTCCGGTTATTGTTAATTGCACACGTACACTACTGGCTAGTGGCTAGAATATATGATTTCTTCAGTAACTGCAATTCCCAAAATTATTTATTTTCTTATATAGACAATTAAAGTAGTGCATTTTCATGCGGCCCTAGCTAATTACTAGCAATATGCATTGGCATTACATTAGCAAGGTGGATGTTGTGTGCGCACGCCGGGCTGACATTCACTTGACGTAGTAGTAGCTAGCTAGATGATTTGTTTCGGTCCATGCCTGCCTGCCTCGTGACACATGAGTACGTGTACATGACACTGAAGAAAACGAAAGAGGAGAGAAATTTCAGCAGCTAGCAGGAGCTAGCTGCTGCAGGCAACCATTAATTGTATTCTACATACATGCAAAGATTCTTGTTAATCGATCAGAGCTGGAGCAAAGAGAGATGGAGGCCATGCACGCACGCACTGTTTGTTAATCGATCAGAGCTAGCTAGCTAGCGAGTGCTGGCCGGGCAGCAAAAGCAAAGATTCTTCTTCCGGTCATCCTGTGTTGTTGTTGTCGTCTTCATCTATCAGTCTATCACACCACTAACCCCCTGAAACCAGCCAGCTGCTGCTGCTGCTCTACACTAAAAGATGAAAGCGTAGTCTCTACATCTACAGGTAGAGTCGCCTAAACAGTCCACATTAAGACGTCATATCTAAGCATATGACTCCCCTGTTATTTTCAACTTAAGCAGCTAGCTAGAGCGACAACGACTAAATCATATTTTGTCTTCCCCGTTCAAGAGTTCGCAATTTTTATTTTTTATTTTTACGTCTCAATTCGAAGTTTTGAGTCACAGATGAAAGTTCAAAATAAAAAGTGTAGTTGAAGGTTTTATTTTGCAATGGCGCCGCCAATGGCGCCGGCCCAAGTGGGCAGAGTAGTCGTGGAGCAGAGGTACTGTCTGTTCAACTTTTCTTTTTTGGTTGGGGGGGGGGGGGGGGGGGGATCGCGGTGAAGAAAATGATATCAGTAGAGTGCCTATGCATTATAACGAAATCTTAAAAATGGGTGATATTGATACATAAATATAAGGTAAGATCTTAAATCGTACATGAAATAACAATCTTCTGTCACAAACCTATTAAGCTAAACATATCTTTACATGGTAGAAAATAAATCAAATCATAAACAAAAGTTTTTTTTGTTACACTAAAATAGTGGGTGATACATATATCTATAAGCATCATATTAGAGTAACACGATAGAACAAACACTTCATACGAAACTAAATAATTTACATAAATTACAATATCTCTCTTCAACGCATTAAATGAATCAATCAATTAAAAGATACCCGTGAAACTAAACAATTTACACAACTTACACAGTATCTCCCTTCAAGACATTAAATGGATCAATCAATTAGAAGATGTACACATAAATCTACAAGCATCGCATTATTAGTGAAGCATGATAGATGTGAGACCCTCTCTTTTTATAATACAGTGCAATATAAAAAAAGGTTCTAAAGTGCATACAGTGCTAGTTCCATGATCAGTAGCTAGCATGCACTGTCACAATTTGAAAACATAGCCATACAAAAGTTTCATAATTTATTATAGCAAAAATTCTATTACAATTAATAATACATAACAAAAGTAAACATCATTGAAAATTTATTTATCTTATAGTATCCCATCTAAGCCCAAACTTCTATAGGCAACTGATAAGGTGAAACTTTAGAAAGAATCATCGTTCACTACTACAAAAGATGTTATATTAGACACCTTATCACTGACAATTTTAAACAAAACCGTCTGTGATGAGTCCCAGGCATATCATAGACGGTTTTATCAACAAACCGTCTGCGATGAGGTACACATCACAGACGGTTTTATCTACTAACCGTCTGTGATGTGTCCCCGAATATCACAGACACTACAGGAATCACAGGAAAATTCGTGGGCCCGAAACCCACGAAATTAGCGCAAAACCCACGAATTTATACTAAATTCGTGCGCAAACCGTCGAATTTATCTCACGAATTTAACTCGACGAAATTACTCAATTAAATTCGTGGGGCCCCACGAATTTAACTTAAATTCGTGGGTTATACGCGACTCACGAATTTAACTGGGAAAATTGAGATAACTTCGTGGGCCAGGTATACCCACGAATTTATACAGTTAAATTCGTGGGGCAGTAAAACCCACGAATTTATCAGTTAAATTCGTGGGCCAGAAAACCCACGAATTTAACAGATAAATTCGTGGGCACAAAAACGCACGAATGTATGGGTTAATTTCGTGGGCCAGAAGACGCACGAATTTATCAGCTAAATTCGTCGGCAAATTAAAACTCACGAATTTATCAGTTAAATTCGTGGGCCCAAAACCCACGATTTAATCATAAATTCGTGGGTTTTAATTGGCCCACGAATTTAACTGACATTTATACAAAAAAAATATACTAGAACACATATACATCCTAGAACACCACAACAAATGTCCCTACCAGCTGTTGCCAGTGAATATACATATTAGAGGCTTACCAACATTATGTCATTAACTAAACAAAATACTCAATATCTTTCCATTTATGAGTGCACAGGACATATAAGATAATGGAAAAGAGGTAATACACTAACATACTATCAAGAATATGGTGAACAGGTTGTACATTCGTAAATAATACCAAGACTGCAAAAATGATTTCAATTAATGAAAAACCAAGGCTTACGGTAAGATAGCTAAGAGATCTTTAAATACAAGATACCGAGGTAAAAATAATTTATAAGCAAATCAGTAAGAGATGCCCACCATATTAGCAACCTCTTGACTATGCTTCAAGAACCCCCCATGAAACTGGAATGCACAAAACGTTGAAGCGAATGTGGCTTAATCAAGAGTACATCAAGGTTGCAACAGGAACTTATGAAACAGGAACAATTTTTCAATCTGCAAGAAAGAAACTTATGCGAGCTGTTGGTAGGTGGTAACAAATGAATGAACATTGATGGTTCAAGGAATGCATCAAAGAACTCACTGCTTTTACCTGATCATCAAGCATCCTTGAGAACTCTTTAAGAATCTGTTCACGATTTCCACCATTTTGGGTCTGCTGAACATACTGTTTTACCTTTTTCTTCATCATTTTGTAATTAATGTAGTACCTAGAATCAGCAAAGGCAAAGAATTCGTAAGACTTGTATAAGGGTAATTTATTAACATTGTGAAGAAAATTCTGAATACGCAGAAAGTACTCGCTTTTAATAAGCATTCCAATTACAGTTTTCCGTGATTTCTGTATGTCATGATTCATTCATTCTTTTTTATTAAAAAAAAGAGTATGTCATGATTCACGAATGAAACTTATGGCTTGATGGTTGCAACTTTCAGTTTCATTTATAACCTCTCAGCAAAACCAGTAGTTGGGCTATCTGGGCCTGCATATGTTTATGTAAATGTACCTAATACAGCCATAACAGTGAAACGCTAGGAACTTCCAAAGTACCAAAGAAACATACTCTTTCCACTCTTCTAATTGATCCACCATCAATCTCTTCTCGAAATTTACCATCTTGGCCTTTCACTGGTTGAACCTAAAACTGAATAGAATCGTTAGCATTACATTAGAGACGAATATCATATCAACACTAGGTACAATTTTTATGATTCAGATCAGAATACCTGTCAGTACTGTTTTTTCAGAGTTCAGTTTTTGGTAATCCAATTCTTACGGAACCCAAAAAAAACAAGGAAACTTCCTACAGTTATTTGTCATGCATCATGCACCATAAGAGCAGGAACAAATACATAGTGCTAAAGTGCAGATTAAGACAAGCTAAGAGATCTTAAGGAGGCTAAGAAAGAATTTTAATACAGTGCACATGTCACATGGTAAGTGCTAAAGTGCAGATTAAGGTTCAACATGCATAAAGGCATAAATTCTCAGAGCCGGACTTGTCAGTGAGTACATGGACAAAAAACGTACTCCAACTTGAAGTCGAGAACCTAAGATAACATTAACATGTCTGGCAAAAGCTTAAAATATTCGGGACAGATCCAAAAGGAATATCAGACCATGTTTTTGTTGATCCTTATAGGGTATTAAGACCCCAAATCCATCCAGAGGTCTTTTGACATCTTCCTTCTTAAAAGCTGTTGCCATGAGGGATAGTGGTAGAAAATCCGCCTGCATAATAAATCAATATTCAATACATGTTAGAAGTTGTAATAAGTTTAGTTAAGAGCTGCTATAGTTTGGATCTATCAAATTATTAATCACCGTGTATTTCTTAACAGGAAATTAGAATCACCACATCTCATAATTGTAAACTTGTAAATTGTAATATATTAACTCGAGTCCAGAATTACACCAAAGAGGTTCTTATGTTTTCAAGTATTATCCAAATGCACGTATATGTCATGGAAAACATCAAATAATTGTGAAAGTAGTACAATCAAGCATTTTAACACATGGAAATCCAGTTCCATTACGGGAAACAATTTCGGATCATATAAAATTAGACAAGCAAGGTTACCCTATACAATGGAGAAGCGATACAACTATCTTTACTCCAAATCCATGTTTGTGTCAGAAAAATGAAATCTGGTATGTCCAGCTTATATGCTTCATTTTCAAATCCAATATATGCCAAAAATATACATTGCTCATTTTGTTCAGAAACGGAGAGTTTACTTAAAAGTAATAGCACAAGCCCACATGCTGCTATACAGATCACCATTACATTTATATACATTATCACTGCATCGATTTCGTAAAAAAATGAAGCGCACAGTTACGGAGGTCTGGCAATGACCTATGTATATATAATTAGAAAATGACCACAATTTTGCAGTGTCCATCAGTGAATTTGCCTAAGTCGGCACTATAACCATATAAACCAAAAGTTAAGCTTTCTAGTTTGTCTTGAAGCCGTGAACACCTAACCACAAAATCCTAACCATTGCTTTACATTAGTATGCCAATGATCCCCATGTATATTAATTTGATGATCAAAAGACTCTTACTATTAAGTAGGTTATGCAATAAAGTGGTCGAGGCTAGAAACCAAGAAATTCTCTCGACATAAAGAACATCAGGTGCTCTAGAGAGATCATATTGGAAATAATTTAGCACCGAAAGCAACATGCTGCAATCCATGCAGGAAAGAATGGATAAGAAATGGAAGACGAGAAAAGGAGGAAACAAGTTACGTAGAATTAGACTAAAAACAAAGTTAACAGCTTAGATGACAAGCTTACTTACTGCCCAAATTTTATTACATCTCCAACATGAATCTCCATGTACATCTTAATCTGCTAGTTCAATATATAACAGTAGAAAATAAATTACAAATAATAAATAGTAAAGACTTTTGGAAAGTTTCAAATTTGGATTAAGGAACAGAAACAGATATTCAAGCTAGCAAAATAAAGACTCATTCGAGAATAATTTAAAAGCAAGAAATAAGTTTAGTCAGAAATAATTGGAGTATTCTGTTGGGTGTTTGACGAAGAACTCAATTACGCTCAAACCAAGTGACCTAAACCACTTACTGTTGCCAGCAATTTTAGTTAGAAATAATTGGAGTATACTGTGGGGGGCTAATTCCTTAAAGATGAACTCCTGAAGGTCATTTTTGTAACACTATCCAGTGGTACTTAATATCATGGTACTAAGCAATATTTAGAAACAAACACAAATATTGGATTCAACGATAATGACATGGAATAGGAAAAGATCGGATCAGATGAACATAACAAAGACCAAGAACACGAAATGTAACCCTTAGCTCAGAATCCTCAATGTTAGCGTCAATATTTCTGAATGACCTGCAATTACACATCATTTTTAGCACAAGTTCTTCTGTAAGTGTATAACTAGATCTAACTTACTGGTGGATACTTACCTTCAATTTCTTCCAACACCACCAGAAACTTGGTGGATACTTACCTAAAACAAATCACCGAAATGTACAAAAATTCGGCATGAACTATCTAGTAAATAGGACATCCACTCAGCAGACAAAAAAATATTTGCAGTTATAATATATATATCAATCTCTCAAACCAGAAGGAGACATTCTAGCAGATCCTTAGATAATCAATCACACATCCAACGGCAATTTGTAAACTACGCAATGACGTACAACACGTTACAACCGCAATAGATACAATCAACATTTCATTACAATAAGTCCATCACAATAAGTCGATTACAATCTATCCATCACAACAAGTTATTAAGTCCAACAATAATACACCAATCGAGCTTACAGTGGAATTCATGCCTCGGGGTTGTTGGAGTTGTGGGCGCTACCACCACCACCGGCGCTGTTGAAGATGTCTTCTATGATGTCGTCGTTACTACGTGCTGGAGGGCGTGACCCAGAAACCTGCAAGTTCAAGAATATGTTAGGTTGTGTCACAAGTAACATATCGTCGGTTTTTTTGTATAGTAACTAACTGGCAGCATATATACACATGACGATCTCCTGAAGTTTTATGCAGATGGAAGAGAGGCGTGATCACATCCATACCTGTGGTGTCATCTGAGGTGGCTGCAGGGTCCACGGGTTGAAGTACATAGGCATTCCTTGGCCTGGCATCGGTGGTGGGTACATGTAGAACGGGTTTGGAGGCTGGGAGCCCTGTAAGGCATAGACAGGTACATTATGCCACATATAATGAATAACGAATTGAACCGATCCGTCTTTACCTGTGGTGCCTCTCCTACAGAAGGTGGTCGATTCGTGGAGTGAACATGTAGAACGGACGAGGAGGCTGGGAGCTCTGTGGATCATAGTTTGTGATATAAAGTATACAGAATAGAGTTTTTTAAAAATAAAGAATGCATGAGAATTTCATATAACCTGAGGTGCATCTCCTAGGGGTGGAGCTTGCATCCCAGTAGGGTTTATGAAGGACGCCGGGGGAGGCTGAGCACCCTGTGATGCTTCTTGTGGTGGTGGCTGCATGTGCGGAACGTGATTTTACGAGATAAGTGAATTAGAGAGTAATAAACTCAAGTATCTTACCTGGGGCATAACAGGAGGGCGAAACACTGGCACGTTAGGTCCAAGAGATTGTGACAGTTGCTGCATGTAGATTGTTTGTTAGATTTTAATCGCAAACCCTAAATCTAACGTTATATACAATGGCAACGAGAGAATAGAAATATATATACCATATGCTGCGAATATAAAATGAAATGAAATAACTTCAAACGAATTAATCATTTCACATTGAGACTAAACAAATAAAGCATTTATTGTAGATGCAAACTACATTTACATCGAAAAGTGAGTCCTTTATACAATTTACAATGTGCCTGGGAATTTTCAATGTAATCCTTCGTTCAATTTAAAGTGAGTCCTTTATACAATTTACAAGTCCCAAAAGTTGCCTTCCAGTCTTTCGCACATCGAAAAGTTCCGAATGACATCATAAAAAATAATTTTGTGTATAGTGGTACGCACTTTGTATGTGGTTAATACATGCCATGTTTGCTATATTCGAGAAGAAATTAACATGTTTTGATTCATAATAGCTCTACTTTACTAATATATTTAGTCTAATCAGTATATGTATGTCTTGTCTAACTTGTTTCTTTTAAGGGTCATGATACGATTGCTGTTCATGGTGAGGATTGCTGTTCATGGTGAGGTTTTGTGCTGAGATTTCATTTTGTTCTCTCTTTATTAGATCTGTTATACCTAGTTTTTGCTTGCTTGATCTTGCTTATCAATATACGATGGCGAATGATTGTTTATCCGTATTGTTCTCGCAAATAGTATTGGTCAAGGAAACATACTATCAAATTATGTGGGATAAGCTATATGGTGATCTGGTGCGGTGATAAAAACATAGTTACGAACTTTAGTAACACAACTGCACTATGATGAAATAGTTAGGTCATTTTAACATTGCGTATATTGTTTCCTTGTGATGAAGATACCGATATGGGTTCACAATGGGATTCATATTGGTTTCATTGTTGATCTGAATAGTCATAGTGCCATTTTTGCATGTTGATATTCGCTCATGGAAGACTCAAGTTATTTGATTCTCGTGTTTTGCAACACGTCGATTTGAGGAGTTTAAGTGAACTGCGCTTTATGATTTCTGAAATAGCATATTTTAGTTTCAGATTTCTGAAAAATTAGATTGGTACTTATATTTCTAATTTCAGTTTAAATAGCAGATTTTAGTTTCAGATTTACGAAAAAAATAGATTGGTACTTATATTTCTAATTTCAGATTCTCAAAAAATTAGATTGGTACTTATATTTCTAATTTCAGTTTCAAATAGCAGATTTCAGTTTCAAATACCAAATATAGATTGGTATTGTATAGATCTTATGTTCTTTGTTTTGTGATACTTTATACCTAAACTGTATGGAATCATTCTTTTTTCGATGACACCTCGTTTGATGATGGCAAACCAACCATCTTGTGCTATCATGGGAGATTGAAAGAGGTGTGCATAGTTAACATGTCCATAACATTTAGGAATTCCAAGATGTTTCAATATAGTTTTTCTTCCGTGTCTGTCATTCATTATTTAATTACTTGATTGTTTCCCTTTTGTAGATTGGATTGAAATACACTATGAGGTAATCCTGATGGTTGGTAAGGAGCATCGAATAACAAACATTTCTTTCCTTTGCTTCTATGTCCTCACTACTACCGCCGCTTAACTAAAAAATTTGCTTGTTCTTCCAACTACCACTTTGAGGTAAGCGTAAGCAAATGAGTGGACCAAAGCAACAGAATAACAAACATTTCTTTCCTTTGCTTCTATATATGTCCTCACTACTACTGCTACTATTCATGTTTTACTTTGATAACAAATGTTCAATTATTAAAATGCGATGGAATATGTGTGATTTGTTGTATTTCATTGATGTTATATGAATTTGTAAGTTTTTTTAACAATTTGGGATTTTTATCCTATTCTTTCCAAATGGAAATAGGGAATATTTTTCAAGTAGGAGTATTTCACATTGAATTCCATGTGTCTAACAAAATACCCAAAAGGGGATTTAATTCCCTGGGATTATCCCCCTTTGCATCCAAATAAGCCCGCATGAAGTTCCCAAACCCATTACAGGCAGTGTGCCTAGACATTTTCTGAAGTTTTATGCATAGTAGAGTTCACTGATCTGGCTGGTATTTGAAGTTCCCAAACCCATTATAGGCTAGTGTGCCTAGACATTTTTCTGAAGTTGTATGCATAGTAGAGTTCACAGATCTGACTGATTAGACTAAATGCCATGTTTGCTACTTTCCCAATTAATTAATCAAGTATATATTATTACCCAGCACATGTAAGAGATACTGCTATCAGAGAAGAAATTAACTAATCAGTTGATAACTAGTTAGATTCGATCGCCAGTACAAGGTAGCTAATTAGTTATAAATCCACTCACCAAGAAGATCCACGAGGGGAGAAACCGGATGCTAGCTGGGGGAGGGAAGAACCGGCCAGGGACTCGCCGTCCAGGGCGCCGGCCAAGGGAGGGGAGACGCCTGCTGGGGGTAAGCGTCGGCCAGGGGCTCGCCGTCGAGCGCCGCCACGGCCATGCTGCGAGGAGGAGGGTCGCCGCTTGTTGCCGCAGGAGGAAGGCGGCGTGGGGCTGGGCGTCGCGGGGATCCAGGATGGCGGCGGCGGTGTGGGGAGTGAGGCGTCGCGGGGCTCGGGATGGGCGGCGGCGTGGAGGCTAGGGCGTCGCCCGGTGTGGGATCGAGCGCTGTGTGAGGATCGACGAGAGACGAGAGACGCGAGGTGGGGGCTGGGTGAGGATCGACGAGAGACGCTATGTCCCCTCATGTAAGTTCGTGCGCTAGGACAAAAGCCGACGAAATTACACTCAATAAATTCGTGGGTGTGCTTTGGCCCACGAATTTAACTAATTTCGTGTGTTGTTTTGGCGGTAATTTAATTTAACTACATAAATTCGTGGGTTTAATTTAGGCCCACGAATTTAATTAAATTCGTGCGTTTTTTTAGCAACCGACGAATTTAAGCAAATAAATTCGTGGGTTTTTTTGTGGCCCACGAATTTTAAAAAACCCACGAATTTTCCCCTGTTTCTTGTAGTGAGATGGTTTTATCTAAAAAAAATCGTCTGTGGTATGCCGCTCATCACAGGCGGTTTTTTTTAAATCGTCTATGATGTGGGGGACCTCATCACCGACGGTTCGTGGCTAAAACCGTCTGTGATGTGTGTCCTCATCATAGACGGTTCAATCCATGAACCGTCTGCAATGACCTCTCCAACATTTATAACCTGCGCGTGTGCCTCCCCTAGCCCTTGGCAGCAAACCCTACCTCCCCCTTGGCGGCAAACCCTACCTACGTACCCTTTGTGGTGAACATCCCCTCCGTCTCCCCCCCCCGGTGGTGCACATTTCGGCCCTCCGTCCTCCCCCTCGGCAGCGTACATCCCGGTGAGTCCTCCCCCTCAGCGACGCACATGCCCCCTCCCAGTGAGTCCTGCCCAACTAAACGGTGCACATCCCCCCTCCGCGACGCACATCCCCCTCCCGGTGAGTTTCTCTCAGTGACAGTTTTAGGCAACCCGACATATGAGAACACATGATATTTCGATGTTCATGAACTCTTAATTGGTTCTTTGAATCATTCTTACTGTTTTTTTACATGTGGTAATTGCTCTGTGATGATATTGGGCAAATTGGTGATAATGACAATTATTTTTGTGAACTAAGGCTCGAACCAGTATACTTTATATTGTTTTTGCTTAATCCGATAAGTATTAAATATCTGCCATTGCTCACTGTCAGTGTTACTTCATTGTCTTTATACTGCTCTGTTCAGTTGATTACTTGGTAAAATTTCTAGCTAACAATTCTGAAATCATCTGATGATTCGTTTAGCAAATATTCAATCTGTTGATCTGAATGTATGCTGAACTGAATATAATCTGTTAACAGTGAGCTTGATTATCAATTCTTTAATGTGCATGTTAAGGTGGTAAGGGTTCGAGACCTTATTCATTTAATTAATTCTTTAGCCCATTTGTGATTGAGGTTGAAGATTTCATGTGAAGACCCTCCCTTACCATAAAAAAACAGATTCTAATGTGCTTCCTATGCTAGTCCCTGGATCAGTAGTTAGCACACACATACAAATAAAAATCACAACCATACAAATTATTATTATTATTATTATTATTATTATTATTATTATTATTATTATTATTATTATTATTATTATTATTGCAAAAGCTATAGTCTTATTACAAGTTAGAGTAATATACAGCGGAAGAAATAGATGTTTTGTAGTATGCCCATCCAATCCCTAAGGCAACTAACAAGGTATAAACTCTAGATAAAAGCATCGTCATTATCCCGCAACCTGCATCAAAGTATGGTCCTTCGAGTTACTCTATTTATCCACCTAAAAACAACAATGATAACAAGGGTGAGTACATTGCGTACTCAGTAAGACTTGAAGTGTTTGCAAAACCTATGATATATGCAAGCTGATTCAACAGGATGGCTATCAGGGTTATTTTTGCGTGAAGCCAAGTTGAATTGTAAATATTGAATAATAGATTAATGTGAAAATTTTAATAAAAGAACTAGATAGATAAATAAAATAAAAAATATAAAGATAACCAGTGAGAATGATAGAAATCATGCAGAAAAAGCGGCAGCGGTATAAGCCGATGAGTTAAGCGGACCGTGCGAGCAGCGAACATACCAACTGAATTAAGGATGAATCTTCGGGTTTGTATCAAAACCACACGCACATACATACATACATACATACATATACATATACATATATATATATATATATATATATATATATATATATATGTATTAGATTATTAGTTGTGTGGAGAATACCAAGCAAGCAATGACAATCAGGGAGCATCGAATCTATCTATCTTAGTTGTGTGGAGGAGAATCCAATACTGACCAGTAACAATGCAATGCAATGCAATGCATGCTCAGCAACATGCATGGAGCAGCTAGCTGCAGGCTAATTAACTGGAGTAATTGTTAAGACCGGCCTGCAGGAACATATATACTGCGGTGCAGGGGATAGTGTAGCTAGCTGGCTAGTGAGCTCGAACCGTACGTGCATGCATCTTGAGATGGCGGCATCGGCAGGCAGCGCGAGCAGAAGCAGATGTGCAGAGGAGGAGGAGGAGGAGATGAGCCTGAGCCTCCGGTGGAGCCTGGTCGGCAAGACGGCGCTCGTGACCGGAGGAACCAGAGGGATCGGGTACGTACGCATCATGCATCGATCTCCCTATTCATACATGCATGCTGGATTGCTGGTGCTGATGCTGTCCCTGTACGCGCGCGCGGGTCCATGCATGCATGGCTTATTTGCTTGTGCAGGCGCGCGATCGTGGAGGAGCTGGCTGGCCTTGGCGTCAGGGTGCACACCTGCTCCCGCACGGCCGCCGACCTCCACGACTGCCGCCGGCGCTGGCAGCATAGGGGCGTTCACTCGGTCACCGCCTCCGCCTGCGACGTCTCCGTGCGCCGCGACAGGGAGAGGCTCATCGCCACGGTCCGAGAGCTGTTCGACGGCAGGCTTGACATCCTCGTCAACAACGCCGGCCAGTCACTCTATAAGGCGGCCGCCGACACCACGCCAGAGGACTACGCCCGCCTCATGGCCACAAACCTGGACCCCTGCTTCCACCTCACCCGGCTCGCGCACCCGCTGCTCCGAAAGAGCAACGCCTCCGTGGTGGTGCACATGTCCTCCATCGCCGGCTTCATCGCCTACCCGGCGCTGTCGGTGTACTCGCTCACCAAGGGCGCCATGCACCAGCTCACCCGGAGCCTCGCCGCCGAGTGGGCGCCGCACGGCATCCGCGTCAACTGCGTCGCGCCGGGCGGCATCCAAAACACCGACATCTCCAGCAGCACGCTCGGCGACCCGGCCAAGGCGCGCAGGCTCGCCGAGATGGAGATGACGCGGGTGCCCATGCGCCGCTTCGGCAAGCCCCACGAGGTCGCCGCCCTCGTCGCCTTCCTCTGCACGCCCGGCGCCGGCTACATCACCGGCCAGGTCATCTGCGTCGACGGCGGACGCGCCGTAGCAGCCAAGCTTTAAGCGCGCAAACATATACCGTACACTAGCTAGCAATCAGTCACCACATAACTATACATGTCTGTGCACGTAACGTAAGATGGAAAACAACACGTACGTACGCTAGCTAGCTATAGCCTATATATGATAAGACATGTATAGTTATGATCCTCTTCTGTTTATACGTGCACAGACTCGTATAAACATAAGAGGATCATAACTATAAGATGTTTCCCTATCTGCCTTACAATATATGCAAGTCAAACCAAGTTTCTACCGCATATACAACACAACAAATCTTCTTATGCTTCATTTAACACCACTGCATCCACCATCATCCCGCTGCAAATTTGACGGCACGATATACCACTTACTATTCACACGCATTTGCAAGGAAATGTCAGAGGACGATAAAGCCAGGTAAGGTAACACAAGCAAACCAAACGCACGACCTCAACAATTAACAAAACTCCCGCGGAATCGATTACCAAGACAATTAACACACAATTAACCAATCAGAACCAGCATTTACACGGCAAAAGTTTTTTTTTTACTTCACTTGCAAAACTAATCTGATATTTGTCGCTCAAATAGTTACTTCCGGCATGGCTTGTATCCGGCCAACAAACCCCAATAGCGCACATCAAGTTTAATTCATAACAAACCATATAGGCAAGGTGACCTCGATAGCACAGGATCTCATCATGATGGTAAATTAGGGGAAAAGAAAATATCAACTTGTTGGTAGGATTGATCATCTCAGGTGATACCTGTGCCTAGGATGCCTATCTCCTCCCATGAACGCAATGCTATCACCAGTACAACAGATCAAAATCTCATTTTGATGAGTTGCTAAGAGAAAAATAGTAGCTTCCACAATTTACAAATGCTTCCCTTCTTTCTCCTCGATGGCCTTTGCCTTGCGGTAATCCTTATCCGTCCCAAACAGCCTAACTCAAGATGACGAGCTTGTCAGGTAAAGGAGGGAGGGAGGTTACCATGCATGATTCAACACAGCAATGGCAAACAAATACTCACCAGTCCATGTAAACAAAAGTAGAGGCATAGTTCCCCGATTTGGTGTAGAGCACACGATGATGGTAGTCATGGAAATTGGAGCTGTTCATAAGGAAATTCAGAACAGTTTTAAATGTATTAAATGTATACGCATCAAATAGACAAATAGAATCCCCCTATCATCATATAGCACTTTTGTAAATTCTAGCTTACTTACCCTCCATACAGTGGCAGGAAATTTGATGGGCTCCATGGGAAGTGGTATCCACTGTGAGCTTCAACTGTCTCCAGCACCCTCAACACCATCCACAGCCATAGGGTGAACAAATGAGGGCCAGTCAGGGCAGGACCAACAATTGTGGCGAATCCCAGGAACAAAATTTCAGCAGGGTGGGCATATTCGGAAGTTAAGCCAAAGGGTGTAGCATATCTGCTCACAATTTATTATGTTAAAAATTAGAATAATAAGAAAATGATGTAATATGTAAACTAAGAGGTAATGAGGCAGTATCACTTACTCGTGGTGGACACTATGGACATGCTTGTATAGCCATTTGGTATGCAGAGCCCTGTGCCCCCAATAGAAGATGAAATCCTCGAGTACAAAGTAGAAAAGAACTTGAGATACAATGACAGTCCTACAAAAACATAGGTAGCAAGTTAAACCATTTTCATTTCAACTTGAATCTTGTTTATCCTGGTGCTTTCATGTTAGATGAGAAGAATACTGGTAATGCAATTAAGGAGGTGAGCAACTTTAGTTGGAAGAAATGAGTAAAGGAAACTAAATTTGAATACCAGTGCGGCAGAGGAAGAGAGCTCCTCAGGCCCATGAATTTGAAGGCGGGATAGGAGAAAATCATGACAGGCAAATTCACACAGACATGGTACAGAATGAGAAGCAGGACGCATCTGTTTTGGTAAGCAGGGGCATTGCTCTTCTTCTGCAAAGATGCACACACTTCTTGTTGAGAAACCAAATATGGTAGCAAAGTAAGTACAATGTTCATTGAATTATATAGTTCCAAAAGATCAAATGTTCCTTACAGAAAAAGAAAAGAAAGCAAATTCAACTTAAAGGGGGCCACTAAAAACTGAAAACAAGATCAATAACATGCACCCCAAGATTGATTTCTCGAAGAAAACCAGTGTTACTCGGACACCCATGTCCAACAAAATTTGCCAAATCGGACACCTCGAATCCGAGTTGGATTTCGACACCAGTGCCTGATTCCGAGTAGCATTTCCCGTGTCCAAATTTTTTTTGCCGTATCAGACACCGAATCCGAGTCGGATTCCGACTCCCGTGTCCGTGTCCAAGTAATATTGGAGAAAACTAAATAGCCAGGAGGATAAACCCCAGGCTCAATTACTGAAACCAAACATAAGCATTGCAGGGTCTCTTACAGAATCACCTGCATGTTTTACTTTGTAAAGTGAAACAAACAAGCCCACCTAGAAACATTTTGTGACAGCTCCACACAAACAAACGGAGGCTGAGTTTTCCTCAATGGTATCGAGAACTTGCCTTGTTGGGATACATTTGGTCTAATGGAAATATAACACCATGTTATACAGTTACAAAACGCCATATATCTCTGGCGAGATATTATACAAAACTAATGAGATTGGTGAGGACATTTCACTGTCAAACTGGTTCACACTAGAAGTCCACACGTTAGGCGTTCATATATAGATTATTTGTAGCACCCCGAAAAAGCTAAGATTATATCTAAATTCGCAGCAGGGCATTTATCTTAAAAATGCAGATGAGTTAGCGATAGTCCAATTAGTAGGACATCTAGTAGCTGTAACACAGCCCTAGGCTATAGGGTAATTATGAAAGCATTTATGTTTTTTGATGATTGGGTTTCATTCCTAGCCTACCCCAACTTGTTTGGGACAAATTGCTTGGTTGTTATTGTTGATGATAATTTGGTAGTACAGAGATTTGACTATGGATCTGATTTGGTAGTACAGAGATTTGACTCTGGAACTCAACTATTCCACATCTTCATGTATTTAGCGCAAGTTAAGGCATTTGTTTGTACTGACAAAGTGCTTAACATTGAAGAATTTTCAAATTCCAAGGATTTGTGAGGTTGGAATTTTCCTTTTCCTTTTTGGAAAATACAACCGCCAGCATTCGCATTGAAAACAGAAGTGTCTCGCTATCTTCCCTTTGCAATCCCCGTTTCATCTCGTTTGCTCTTGCTGTGAACCGATCAATTTATCTTGTCCTGTAAAATTCCAAAAGCGTAGATGGATAGGAGGACAGTAGATACACAGATACGAGCGGGCAGTGGATGGATTGGGGGCGGGCGGATCAAGCAGTCCACATATATACTGTCTGGACTGACTGGTGGAGTGGTGAGGCAGGTAGGGAAAGGAAGTGGTGGACCTGACCTGGATCTTGTACTTGGCGAAGAGTCCGAAGCGCTCGAAGAGGAGGGAGGGGAGGCCGGAGAGGAAGAAGACGCTCTCGTGCAAGAGGAAGGTGACCACGGTGGCCAGCTGGAACTCGCTGAAGTTTCCGATGAGGCACTGCATTCCGCCCCGTCCCGCCGAGAGCAAGAGGATGAGGAGGGAGGGAAGATCTGTCAGGATCGAGACGTACAGGGAGAGAGATGCGGGGGCGGATGGGTGAGGAGGAGTGGTACCTGCCAGGCGGACTCGAGGACGGACGCCGCCATTGTGGGCTCGCCGCCGGCGGAGGGGAGGGGGGAGATTCTGTTTCTTGCTGCCTGCCCTGGTTGGTCTGTCCGTCTACGCGACTCCATTCAGCTTCATTTTCAATCTTATTTTATTTTACAGGAATTCATCCATTTCATTTCATTTTTTAATCAAGAGGGCATCATAACTGATGCCCCAGTTTTCATTAAGAAAACTGAAACCAGATACATAGTCTGACTTCAAAGTTCAGTTCAACAGAAAATTACGTAATACAGCCCACCGAACATTTCATTTTATTTTATTCATCTTCGTTTTCAATCTTATTTTATTTTACAGGAATGAATTCATTCATTTCGTTTTGTTCTGTCTGGGGGGTGCTTGCTTTTTGCCTGAATTCAATGCATTTTATTTTATGTAAGAGAGTTCCTTCGTACTAGATATCTACACAAGGATCCATGCATGCGCGTGTCTATCGATCATACTAGATACATACACGCCGTGCCACGTTGCGACACCACACGAGGATGATTTTAGTATTCTAAATATATGTTCTGAAAATAATAAATGGAACAGTGCGTGTAAATATCTACTCATAAATATTTTTTTAAAAAGGAGAAGATACATGAGGGTAAAAAAACTAAGAAAATATAAAATACAAAGCACTAGCTCCAAATAAAAAGAAATAAAATTTTAAATCTAAATCTTAATTTTCTCAAGACACTTTTGAAAAAGTATAATAATTTCCAACATGATTGTTAGCTTAATTAAATCAGTGAAGTTACTTTAAATGCATTAGCAGCATTGTCAGAATTTTAAAAAAACACACAAGTTTTATCATAATTTGAAATTTTTATGGCAACTTAAGAATGCTCTCAGGGCTCTTCTCAAAAATTTTAAAAAAATTCAACATGATTAATAGCTTAATTAAATTAGTGAGGTTGCTTTAAATGCATTAATAGCATTGTCGGAATTTCTAAAATTTGTATCAGTTTGATCATGATATAAAATTTTTATGGTAGCTTAGGTATGCTCTCAGGACCCTTCTTAAAAAGTTTAAAAATTCTCAACATAATTTGCTACTTCGCCTTTATAGTGCGCGCCTTCGCCTTTACACATGCTAGATTTTGCAATTGTCTTTATAGTTCCGCACAGAATTGCAATTGAGATCTGATTACATACAGTTGACGACATTATTTCCTTCCAATTAGGATTTTTTAGATCTCCCATTGATTGCCCTTACTTTAGGTTTACCCATCAATCGGTATGCTCCATTGCTCCAAATATTTTTTATGATTACCTGTCATTTATAATTAACCTGCATGACTTCACTTCGAAGTGATATCTCACAACTTTCGAGTTCAAATGACCTTACAGATATTAGATTTTTCTTTATGTGGGGAACATACTAAGGCCCTGTTTGGCAGAGCTCCAGATCTCAGCTCCAACTCAAAGCTGAAACTTGTAGACTGAAATAAAGTGACTTAAGTTTATAATTTTATTCTAAAATGTAAACAAGGTGACCCACATAAACACTCTTAATATACCCACAGCTAGCTTCACCAACTCCAAGAATTTGGTAGAGCTGAAGCTCTGCTAAACACCCCCTAAACTCCCATCAATGTGCAATGTGCTCCATCATAAATTTCCAATGTAAATATTCCAACTCCAGTAATTAGGGATGCGGAAACGGTCGGTAAATGACTATTTCGTTTCCGTTTCCACATTTTTTACCGGTAACGGAAACGAAATCGGAAACCCCGGAAACGGATACGGACACGGATAGTGACGGAAACGAAATCGAGCGAATCTAACGGATACTTTAAACGAAAGCGAAAAATTCCACAAGAACATAGTAGAGAATTACAATATACATGACCACAAGAACAATATAGCCCATTCCACCTCTAAGGTGGACACAAGAATAGTACTATGTTCACTGATATCACTAGAAAATTTTTCTCAAGTTTGTCAGCTAATGGCACATTATTTGTCTCCCATATCAGATCATCATGTCCTCATCCATATAATTATCATTGATATCCTATTGCTCCACCAACTACAAAGGTTTAGCACCCTAAAATTTGTATATTATTATTCGATGTTCATTTATGATTTTTTGAGATTTATCTTGGATTTTCTGGAGTTTATAAATATTATTTTGCATTTTTAGATTTATAAAATTAATTTATTTATAAAAAAATTTATGCTGAAAATAATTTTTCTAGGTTCAAAATATTCCAAAGTATTTTTGAGAATTTTTGTGGAATTTTTGAACTCTATTTAGTATTTTATATAAAACCATTTGTATTTATGAAATTATTTTAATTCGAAAATAAATATAAACTCTCTTCTCATTTTTGGGCCAAGCCCATTTCCCTTTCCGGCCCGTTTCCGTTTTTAGTTTCCGGTTTCACTTATACGGAATTTCCGTTCCGTTTCCGTTTCCGCCGGAATTGGCTCTCCCGCTTAGTTTAGTTTCCGACAAAAAATTTCCGTTTCCGTTTCCGTACCGATATTTTCCGTTTCCGTTTCCGAAAAAGAGCTTCCGTTTCCGTTTTTCTTCGGAACGGTCGGGAACTTTCCGTTCCGTTTTCACCCCTACCAGTAATTGCATACTCCTTATAATCAACCAAGTGAATAGTTCTTTGCACCGAGTGTAGAGATCCTTCGTCAAATATCTTCCTCGTTGAACACATATGAAAACAACAACCTGAATCTAATATCGATACATCAAAAGTACCTGATTGACTAATGACAAGTACATTTAAATTACCTTTTGCTACCGCCATTGAGTATGCATCATTCATTTGCTTCAAACTCGAGTAGTCCTTTATCATATGACATTCATCATCGCATAGATAACATACACGTGTGGCCTTATTTTTGCTATACTTTTCCCTGTAACTCTTGCTTTTGTCTACACCTATTGCAACCAATGCTTGATCACTCGAGAAGATTATGATAGCTTTTTCAAGGAGTCTGTCTGACGAGTACCCATGCCATGGGTACCCCCATCAGCCCGGGGCCACGAACGGGCTGACCTACCTCTCCGGGAGCCCAGTACTGGCGAAAGGTATGTGGGCTGCAGAGAGTGGGCCAGGCTCCGATCCGAGCCAGCCCCAGACGGTCGGTCGACCCCCACCTTCAAGGTCGGGGCGCACGGTTGGTCGGCTCCACTGGCACCCGAAGGGGCTGACCCCGTGCCTGTGGAGCCAGCTACCCCGCGCACGCAACATCCACTGACACCCGTACGGGGGTAGACGGCTCCTTCCCGAGGTTGTCAGAAGGACCGCCGAAGGAGTCAAGCCCCCGTCCCGTCGCCTGACACGCCGCAGAGGGAGGCGCCCTCTCCCGAGGCCGAGCTAAAGTCAAGCACCATTAAAACCACCGAAGCTGACAGGAGCACAGAGCAGTATGTCATCCTGACAGCCCAGCAGAAGACCGCACACCGCGGGACTACCAACCCTGCGTGGGGCGGACAGAGGTCGGTCGGACAAGACAGAAATCGGATTCCAAGACGTACAATACCCCCTCCTTTTTTCCTCCAAACTCCCGTGTAACCTGCTACCTCCGTCTATATAAGGAAAGGCAGGGCCCGAGGGAGCGGGAGAACGAGCGATTTCTAGACAACAAAAGACGAGCGGAAAACGAGCAGCCGAGCACGAGGGAGTCGGTCGGCCGAACCCTTGCCCCGCTTGTAATCCTTTGTTCGTCCCGCAAGATCAATACACCCCCACCGAGCGAACTGGAGTAGGGACGTTCAGCCCGAACCAGTATAAACTCCTGGCTTTCTGAGTCAACCATTCAGGGGGAGGGAGCGCGCGACCCCCACTAACCAAAAATTCGTATTGCCGGTGCACGAAACACCGACACTGTCTCTAATAGATATGCAACTGCCTCATTAAAATTGAGAGTGCTCTTCCTAAAGAGAATATTCATCACCAATTGCTCTCATGATGGTGATAAAGATGATGCCAGTATGACGACTTTATCGTTCTCATCAATTTTGTCATCTGCACTAGTCAGTTGTGTGATAAGCTTGTTGAAGACATTGGGATGGTCAATGAATTGTGTACATTTCTCCATGCGCAACATGTACAGTTGTCGCTTCAGCACCCACCAGTTTGTCAGCGACTTCACCATATACACAATTGTTCAAGTCCTTCTATAATTTCTTCGGTGAATTCTCCTTGATTATTGAGTACTTTACCTTGGATTGTACCGATAGTCTTCCACTCTATCACATTCTAATCTTCAGCATATGTCTTTTTCGATTTGTCCCATTCAAGAGTAGCGATTAACTTTTGTTGGACAAGGACATCCTTCACCACACATTACAACACGCTAAAATTTTCCCGTTGTCAAATTTCTCTACTTGATTCCACATTGTCGACATTGATCATAATCTTGTGCCACTTGACACTTTACTAACTTTCTCACAAATCTGATTAATCCAGCCTTGGCTCTGATACCACTTTGTTACACTCTGATACCCCTTCTTATGCACAGCAACCCTCGGATCAAATCAAAGTTATGTGAGATATGACACGCGCATGCACGATCTCAAGAATGAAGAAGATGAATCTCATAGAGAGAACCAAAATAACGACTTTGAAATAACCACAACGAGAGAAAAAATTTGGCGAAGCTAACCGCAAATTTTTTAAACACAATCTCAAAAGAGTACATAGAATTGTTGCTCTCTTACAACCTCTTGAACATTTGGATCCTTGCCCTATGTAAAAATCTAGTGCTAAAGAATAACCTAGTCTATAATCCTCTAGTACACCTCTTACTTTGGATGAGTTGACTTGTGGCTTCTTAGATTCTTAGATTCTCCATGATCATCCCATATATTTATATAACATCCCTAGTTCTCCAAAATAAATAAAAATCCTACTCCTATTAGGATTCATCAAATACATCTTTCCAAATCCCAAAAGACGATGTGAGTCACCATATTTAACACTAGCCCTAGATATCAATCTAAAATTCGCTGATGTGGTCGGACCCAATTCCTATGCAATCCTTAAGGGACTGCAACTTAAGCAATCGTGTGCGAGCCGTTGGATCAAAAAAACAATGGCCCAGATCGATCCAAAGTAACATAGCAATTTTATACTATAGCAAACACTGTAACAAATAGATTTAGACAAGCTGGACCGTTCGTTCACGCAATCTGATGATCCACAACTATGAAAACTGCGTAATAAATGTCCATGGGTTGCTGTCACTAAGCGCTTGCACAAAATAAATATAGCAAGCTCGGGCACAAACACATCCACTTGTTTCTTGGGTTTATTGCACATGTCTACTACCGCCTCTAATTAATGTTTACATCAGCTTATGTAACAGTGTATGATGCATGGATATAAACGAGGGATCCAGTGAGTTTGAGTTTAACACTTTAGATTAATTCATTCATTAATCAATAAAATGTTGCAGAGCAATTCCAATTCCTCAAGTGTCGAGATAGTTTGCAGCCATCATCAGCTCCAGGGTTATCTCAGGTTCTATCGGAAACTCCGCCGTCTCCTTCCCACTGCAACCAAACAAGAAAACAACTTCTCCAGTCAGCAAGCAAGCAACTGCGACATGCCGCAAATATGTTACTACATCAATCAATAAGGAATCACAGCACAACCAATAACACATCTTTTCTTTGCACGTTCGCGTATTCTGGTTGATCGTATAATAGAAAACGAAGCTAGAGTCTAGAGATGAGCGGCCATTAGTCTGGTATTAGTTTGTCCAGAGTAATAATATGCAATATATGCGGGGAACATAAAGACTCAGGTCTCCTAAGAGAAATATGCAGAGCGACATAATCTCAGCGTCGAATCTAGTCCTGTAGTTGTATGTCCACGATATTTGAACATAAAATTAAGTTCACAGGAGTCGTGCATCCTATATGATAAGCTGGTCTAAAACATGGTTGTCACGGCGGTAAGGCTTCCGCGGCGTGCCAGGACCTTTTTACCTTTTAAGAGGTTAAGGCGCGAGGCGAGGCGCCTTTTTAGACATATATGTAAGGCGAATAAAAGAGCAGAGAGTTGAGCAATCAGCCTGGAGAGATCGGCCTGGAGAGTTAAAAGAGCAGAGGCACTGAGAGTCTGAGAGAGTTAAAAGAGCAAAGGAGAAGGAGATCGACTGGAGCTCGACCTGGAGAGCAAAGCTCGGTGCGCTGGAGCTCGACCTGCACGAGGAGAAGGAGATCGACCTGCTCGGTGCGCTAGAGCAGAGGAGAAGGAGGTCGGGCTCGGCTGCACGGGCGGAGGTTGTCTGCTCTTGGCGGCACAGGCTGGAGGTCGAGCAGAGTGGCGGCACGGGCGGAGGTCGAGCAGAGTCGGCGGCGCACGGGCGGAGGTCAAGCAGAGTGGCGCACGGGCGAAGGTCGAGCAGAGCGGCGGCGCACGGCGCACGGGCGGACGGGAGGAGCTGGTGGCGCCACGGCGACGGAGGAAGCTGGCGGCGCATGGGCGGGCGAGGAGGCGGCGCACGGCCGATCTCTTCTTCTCAAGTCTACGGCTAGGTTAGGTCTATGGCGGCCGCCACGGCCGCCACGGCGACGCCACGGCCGCCACGGCGACGCCTCGGACGCCATACGCGACCTCGGCAAGGCGTCCGCTCCGGACCGCCACGACGCTTAGGCGTCCTTTCAAGGACGCCATAACAACACTGGTCTAAAGTAGCAAACATTAGTCTGCAATTCTGCAATGCAAAAGTCAGGCGGTGAACATTTGGAGCGCTATCATTATACTGGTATGTGATATCTTCAACCAAGAACCCTCTCAACGATATGGTGTCTGCAAAGACTGGAAGCTATCTAAAGATGCACTGCAAAATTTGATGACAATATAATTTACTCCTTGCGGCTTCTATGAGATCATCCAAATCCTCATCTGAATCCCCCGCACCAAAATTTACAACATGCAGACCATATAATAGGACAAGCCAAGTGGCAACCAAAACAACTAAAGAAGACAAGCCTGCCTTGAAATTAGAGGAAAATTTTAAAACGCAACCAAAGATACCCCGACAGTTTTGGAATGAAAAGTTACAACCAAGATCTATAAGGTAGAAAACATTCAAGGTTTCTTTTCAGTGCTACGCAGTTATGCCGTTTCAGTAGCACCAATCAGCTGAAAAAACCTGCACAGCTTTTAATGTTTCTAAACCAAATAGATCTTAACTAAACACAAAAATGGCGAATTTGATCGCAAAATTGGAAAGCTTAGGAGTCACAGGGTAAGCTCAGCTAAATTTTTTACCTTGTCACCACAAAACTATACAGCAAGGCTCATATTTAGCTCAATTTAACACCAGTGCCAGTAAATTAAAGGAATTTGCATAACCAGTAATCCACTTATCCAATGGGAAAGAAAAAAATGAAAAAGGTAAGGCAAATGAAATTGCAACGTCTAGGAAACAGAATTAGCACAATTAACTTCAGTGCCTGTGCATACTGTATACTAAGCTATCTAAAGTGGATGTTAAACATTTGGACTACTGTTATTTCAAAGGTTTGTGATGTCATTTCAGAAGCACCCATCAGATGAAAAGAACTGTCCAACTTCTAAAGTTTCTAAACAAAATGGATCTTAACTAAACACAAAAATGGCAAAGTTGATCACAGAATCGGGTGGCTTAGGACACACGAGGGTACAAACAGCTAGACTCTTCACCTTGTCACCACAAAACTATCCAACAAGGCTCGTATTAAGCTCAATTTAACATCAGCACCAGTAAATTATGCATGACCAGTAATCCACTAATCCAATGGGAAAGGAGGAAAACAAAATATGAAAAAGGTGAGGCAAAAGAAATTGCAAGGTAGCAGAAACAGAATTAACGCAATTAAACTGAGTGCCTGTGCCTACTGTATACTAAGCTGTCTAGAGTATACTAGTAATTAGTGAAGTGGTGGGTTGCAGCTTGGTTAAGAAAACCATCCAATTTTATTAGAGTACCAGTCATAGAACACGGGCAGTTGATTAAAAACAATCAGGAGGGTTATTAAGAGTTAAGATGCAGTGAGAAGGCAGCTAAATTAGATCATAACCTTGGTTCTACCAAGTTATAGAATTGGGGCTGATTAACTGTTAGGTCATAAATACCCACGCTAGGGCACGGAATCATGGCCGTGGCAATGAGTATTAAGCGATTAAGCTAGTGGTGATTCGAATCTATCTCCATAGAGAGGGGGTAAAGGGGAAAGAGAATAGGGTGGGTACCTGGAGTAGTGGAGCGACCAGTAGAAGTACTGGCAGATCTTCTCGAGGATGGGAGTGCTGATCTCCGGGAACCTCACCTCGCCCTCGCGCGTCTCAGAGAAGCCGCCTTTTTTTTTTGTTTAAGATTCAATTTGAGAGATTAGATAGTTTACCAATGGATAGATGGATGAATCAGAGGAGAATGAGATGAGGAATCGAATCGAATCGAATCGAATGGGAAGACCTGCAAGAAATTAAGGAGGGGAGTACCAACCCGGCGATGTGAGCATGTTCCTGAGGGTGTTGGAGACCATGGCGGCCTTCTTGTCGACGACGAACTCGAAACCCTCGGCGCTGATGAGCTTCACCACGCCCGCCATCTCGCCCTCCTCCTCAGGCTCCTTATGCTGCTGCTGCTGCTGCTGCGCCGCTGCCTCTCCGTTGCCCACCATCGCTGCCTCTGCCTCTCCCTCCCTCCCTTGAATGAATTGAAGATGGTGCGGTTGATGCGGGCGACAAGAACAGAGGAGGAAAGCTTCGACCTTGTACGAGGCGACGACGAAGCAGGAGGGATTGGGCCTCTATTCCTTCAGAGGCCTTAGGCCCACCTTACAATGCGGTTTGTACAAGAATGATTGCCTCTATCTATTCTCTTCTCTCTATTGATTGAACTATTGAGATTAGCAGGAGTTGGTGAGATACCATTGAACTTTATCTCCATGTTTACAAATTCGAATATATCTACAATGATTCATCTTCTATAAATATAACCACATCAAGGGAGGGATATTTGTGTAGTTTGGTTAACCACCCCTTTTGTTCCTATAGCCATCCATGCCATATGTTTGCAGCACCTCCGAGCTCCACCTGCTCGTTGATACCGTGTGGTTGATTTCATCACGTCTTCCTTATTCCAACATCTCGCACCTTCACCATTGTGCCAGCTAGATTTTGATCGTCTTAGTAGTTCCGCACATAACTGCAGATGAATTCTGAGTACCAACTATTGATGATATGGTTTTCTTCGCATTGATTTTTTCAGACCTCACATTGATTATCCTTACTTTAGGTTTACCCATCAATTAGTATCCTCTATTTCTCCATATAGTTTTTATGATTACCTGCTCTTTGCATGTAACTCGCATGACTTCACCTCGAAGTGATACCTCATAACCTTCTAGTTCAAGCGACCTCAGAGATTTTGGATTTTTGTTTAAATCGGGAACGTATTGAACTCCTGTCAGTGTGTGATGTGTTCTATCATACATTTCCAATGTAATTATTCCCACCTCAGTAATTGCATACTCCTTGCAATCAGTAAAGAGAACAGTTCTATGTGCCGAGCGCAGAAATCCTTCATTAAATATCTCCCTCACTAAACATATGAGGAAGCAATAATATGAATATAATGTCCATTCATTAGAAGTATCTGGTTGATTGACAACAAGTACGTCTGAATCACACACACATATATATATCGCACACATGTACCCTTGCTCCTAGCCTTCTTCTACTTATGACTTTTGCCTTTTGCCAACAACACATACTGCAGCCAATGTTTCGATTGGTTTTTAATAGATTCTGCCTCCAACAGATATGCAACAGCCTAGTTGGAATTGAGAGTGCTTTTCCTAATAAGAATATTCATCACCAATTGCTACCATAATGATGGTAGAGATGATGTTAGTATGATGACTTTATAGTTCTTCTCAATTTTCTTATCCATACTAATCAGCTACATGATAAACTTGTTAAAGATATTGAGATGGTCAACGAACCGTATATCTTCCTCCATTGGCAACATTTATAGTTGTCGCTTCAGTTTTCACAATTTGTCAGTGACTTCGCCATATACAATTCTTTTAAATCCTTCTATAATTTCTTCGGCAAATTCTCCTTAATCAGCAAGTACTTTATCTTATCGGGGACACTTAGATGGATTGTATTTACAGCCTTTCACTCAATCACCTTCTAGCCTTCAACCTACATCTTTCTTGGTTTACCTCCTTCAAGAGCGGCAATTAACTCTTACTAGACAAGGACGTCCTCTACATCCTCCGCTGTCAAATTTCTCCGCTTGATCTTACATCGTCGACATCGATCTTGATTTTGTGCCACCTAACAATTTACCGACCTTCTCTCAATTTTGGTTAATCCGGTCTTGGCTTTGATACCACTTGTTACACTCTGATACCCCTTCTTATGCGCAGCAGTTCTGGATCCGATTAGTGTTTTATGAGATAAGGCATAAGCGTACAAGGTCTCTAGAACAAAGAAGATGAATCTCGTAGAAATAACCAAAATAACAACATTGAAGTAATCATGACGAGATATAAAAAAAATTAGCGAAGCCAACCATAAATTCTTTAAGCACTACATTAAAAGAGTATGAATGATTGCTACTTTCTCACAACCTCTCGAATTTTTTAGGATCTTTGCCCTATATAAGAATCTAATGCTAAAGAGTAACTTAGTATCTAATTCTCTCGTACACTTTTTACTTTGGATTAGTTGGTTTGTAGCTTTTTGGTTGCTTTGGTTCTTCAATACAACCACTCTCCATATATTTATATAATCTTACTATTTCTCCTCCCAAATAAATAGAAAATCTAATTCTATTATAATTTATGTAATACATACATCTTTCTAAATCTTGGAAGGTCACATAGGAGCACACCGACACAAACTTGTTTGTCAGCGTCGTGGCGCTGGGCGGCGGGTGGGGTGGTGATTCGGTTCACGGGCATCGATCGACAGCAGGCAAAACAGTGCTGTTGTGGGGTTGTGCCTCCGCCGGGCTTGTCAGTGCTTTGCATTGCATGCCTACCTTTTCATTCCATCATCTTTCCCGTACTACAAACAGCAGGCAACAAATTCATCGACCAATGCTTACGAGGTGATGGGATCCGGCGAGACGGACGGCCGGCCTCGACGGGATCCAGAGGTGGGAGCCGCGGCAGCCATGCATACAGGGTTCCGGGGCCTCACGGCGAGGCAACCCCAAAGAACATATCAGTAGCGATGGGGATGGGCTCAACTAAGGTCCAAAATCTTGTCGAGATTTTAGTTATCTTGATTAAAATTTTGTTTTTCAGTTGAGGTCGAGATTCTAAATCTCGGCTGCATAAAAAATTTCAAAATGTTACGGTAACTTTTAAAATCTCAGCGAGATCTCGGTGATTGCGGTCGAAATTTCGGATATTTTGACCTGTGGCCGGATTTGATGGATTTAGGGTCAAAACCATCCACAAAAAAATTTTGATATGTTTTTCACCATTTTTGGTCAGTTCAAGTTGATCGAGATCTCGGTGATTAACCGAAATCTCGAAAATCCCGGTTGAAAAATAATCGGATTTGAAATTTGATTTTTTTGAATTTTATCCAAAATTCTAATAACTTGTCGAAATTTCAGATTTTGACCACTAAAAATTCATTCTATATATGTTAAGAGTGATAAAAAAAACAGAAATTTTGACAAATGTTAAGGCCACTAGATCTAAAAAATTTTGCGAGCATAAATATAATGTGCTCACGCAATTTCAAAGCAATTTGTGTGGATTTTCCATTTTAACTGTCTAGGATTTCAACCCATGAGTCGTGAGTCTTTAGATGACTACGACCTGTTTGTTTCAGTTAGGATTGTAGAAAGCAGCTTTAAAAGCTGGAAGGTCAACAAACATGAAACTTTCAATCCAGAGGTCAGATTGTAGCAATCCCACAATCCACTCTGGAGGAGCTTTCTTCAGCTTTTTTTTGTAAAAGACCACAATACCCATCCAACTTCAGTAAAAATTACCCACCATTGCCCCCCAATGTTCACACAGACTTTTCAACCTATATCGAGGGTATCACAGACTTTTGCCAAGCAGAAATAGCAATCCAAATACACTATAATCTGGATTGCCAAACAGCCATCAGTTTTTCAACATCTAGCTTTTAACAATCCAGCTTTTATAATCCAGATTTTAAAAACTGCTTTCTACAATCTCCAACTGAAACAAATAGGGCCTATATTAGCCAATTATCATCCGTCTCGAAAAATTAATTTGAAAAAATTGCAGAAGTTGTATGGATTGAAGAATTTGATTGTGCATATCTTTGATGTATTGTGTGTCGTCAGATCGAGGGCACTTAAGAGCTTGACATCACAGGAAGACAAAGGGAGAGCAAAAGGACCCAGGACAGGGAGGATTATGTGAAGAAGAAAATAAACATACTGATATGTTCAACGTTAGCGCCCAAAGAAGATACTGGAGTATAAATTACAACATTTATTAGAAAAAGCATAAATATCTACGAGCATCGTGTGCTAGATTGCCCAAAACAATCATGATTATAACTCCAATTACATTTATACATAAACCAACTTACTTAGTGAATTATAAAATAACATTACGCGAATCACCCTGCTAGTTGTATAACAAATAAAGGCTATAATAATGCGATATAAATATATGTATCATAGTATCTTGTTGTGCAATTACACATCGAATTCGACTAGTTCTTTGGAAAAACCAGTCGGAGGGTGGGAGGCAATTGGATCGTAATATTAGGTGGCATTTGGTCGGGTGGATGGGGGTGGATGGGATATGATCATCTTTGGATTTGAAGTCATCCAATTGTTTGGATGAGTGGATAGATGGGATATAGTCATCCAGTTTTTTAGAATATTCCCTCTAGATGCTGGATAGAGCCATAAAAAAGGCTGGACAGGCTCATCCAGTTTGCTGTATGAAGGGGCGAACTCGTTCAAATTCAAATTTCGCCAAAGTGTACTCGGTCAAATTCAATTTTTGATCAAAATATAGTCAAATTTTGTTCAAAAATTCAATCTTTGTCAGAAAATTTAAATTGCAGTCAAATTTTGCCCAAAAGTTGAAATTTTGTCCAAAAAATTAAAACTGAAATTTAAAACTTTGATTACAACTAGCCTATCCATCCTTATCCATCTAACCAAATAAAAAACTGGCTTATTCCATCCATCTAACCAAACAAAAAATTAGTTCATACCTATCCACCCAACCAAATAACCACCGTAATGACTGCATCCCATCTAAGCGAATAGCTGTATCACATCCAACCTCTAGGGATGACAGTTTTACCCATGGGTTTGGGTACCCGACCCGATAAGGATGGGTACGGGTATCATTTAAAACCCATGGGTTTTCGGGTTTGGGTACCCGATGAGGTCACAGGATGGGTGTGGGCATCAGTTTGTACACATGGGTACCCGATGGGTATCCTATAACAAACAGCCTCACTTTTTATTATATATATATATATATATATATATATATATATATTAGAAAATCAAAACCCTAACTCACTAATTTGCCACCACAATCTTCTCACTTCCTTCGGAATCCCCCGCCGCAATCCCTTGCGCGCCCCTCCCTCTCGGTAGTCAGCTCTCTTTCCCGCCACAGCCTCCGCCTCTCCCTTTGGCCCCACCCCCCACAGTCTTCACCTCCTCGCCCCCATGGCCCCCATCACCCCCACCTCGGTGGCTAAGCTCCCTCCCTTGGGGTCGGCCATCCGCATGGCGGTGCTACCAGTGGGAGGGTCGATCCCACCGTCGTGCATGCGCGACTACGTGGCGCTAGTGGGTCCCTCCCTTCCCCCTCCAACCAGGTATGGTTGCCCTCTCCGCTTCCCCTTCCCCGGTTCCACCTTCGGTTGCGTTATGCCCTCCCCCTCCGGTGGCTACGGCGACTACGGTCAGGCATATTTGTTTGTTGCTATAGATACCCATGGGTACCCATTGGGTTTAGGCATGTGTATAGATTTGTGCCCGTGAAGCTTAATGGGTTTGAGTGGGCGACACTTTGCTTAGGTTTGAATTTGAGTATGAAGCGATGGTACCCGAAGGTACCCACCGGATTACCATCCCTACCAACCTCATCTAAATAACCATACACACGCTTAGTTGGGCCGAATTCATTGGCTGGATCATTCCAGTGGTAGCTTTCGGCGGATCACATGAGAAGCGATATGAGTAGGACTGCATGAGCATGGACCCGCACCAATGAACACGGTTAGATTGATTGATTGATAGGCAGACAGGCAGACAGATCATGTGATGAGTTCGCGAATCATGATGCGCTAGCTTGTTCATCTTTCCAACATCCGCTTATCTTCCCTTAAATCTCTCTTTCACATCTAACAAACTCTTAACAAAAACCGAAAAAATATCTCATATCAAACAAATTAAGTACTAAAATATACAATACTTATTCTAACAACCTCATCTTATGGTGTGCGACAGAGGGCGAAGAGAAGGACGTGATGTAAATCAAGTTCGACAGCAGAGGCACTATATGGATCGAGACAGAGCTCAACCAAGCACTGCGGCAGAGCCGATCAAAAGCATCATATATACAAACTAAGCCCAACAACAACCGCTAGTAGTAAAGTAGATACATTCGGCTAGTAGTATTTCATTACATTTTGCCAACATATATACCATCCTTACTTGTTTCTTTCTTTCTTGTCCGGCCTTAACTCATTTTGGCACATGTACTCCACGCCGGTTGTTCGGTTGCATGCATGACCACGAATTTTATCTATAGATAGATGCATTAGCATACATTGATATGGAATAAAGCAAGCACACTACCATTGTTGTTCCAGAGTTGTGTTTGGGAGAGTCTTCTTCTTCTTCCCCCCGATCCTGAAGAAGACATCGAAGCGCAGACGGAGTAGCTTATTAATTATTGGCTACCCACATTAATTTCACGCATCATACATACTAGGAGTAGCTTATTAATTCCCTTTAATTCGGTCATCTTTATTTATGTATCTTTTTTCTCCTTTTAAAAATAGATTGGCATTACATATAGGAGGAGTAGTAGCTAGTAGTAGTAATAAATTGTAGGAAGAAATTAACGTGATGGAGCAAGCAGCAGCGAATGATATAGTACTACTAGCTAGGGAGTAATGGTGACACATGGAACGAACGAACGAACGAATGCTACTTCTCGGCTGTGATGTCTGATTTTGGAGGGTGATGCAGATCGATGGCCCCACGGCACAGAATTCCAAATGACATGCAAATATGAAAAATTAATATTGGATTGAATTCAAATTCGAACTCAAATGGAATTAATAGTGATTGAAACCCAATTAAATTCAAATTCCTACCTCCATTGCTCTCTCTCTCTCTCTCTCTCTCTTCACGTAGGGTAGGAGTACAACAGTACAAGACGGTACACACACACCTCGATGTCTTGGCAGCTTGCTCACTCACTCACGCTCCTCCGCTTGAAACAATTAATTGGATCCCCCGCTCCCCTGTGTAAGTAATCCTTTTCCATTCCCTCCCTCCCCTGCTTATTCTGCGCCGCCGTACCTCCTCCTCCTCCTCCTCCTTATCCTTCCTTTGTGCCTCTCTCTGCAGCCGTCCAACAACCGTTTAATTACTTGTCCCAGCTCAGGGCGGCCGTGCCCATGGCGGCCGCGAAGGAGCAGCCCGTCCTCGACGACGTTCGCGAAGCCAACGCCAACACCAACAAGCAGCCGGAGGGGGAGCAGCTCCCCGTCGACGCGTCCTCCGATGATACCGCCCACCGGATCAGCGCTGGTACGTACCTATAAATATATATGTAATCTTCCTCCTCCTGGCTCCTCGACCTCGATCCTCCTCTATATTTTGGTTTTGGTTGATTAATTGTATCCCATCCATCGACCCCTCTCAAATTTGCTTCATTTCTCTACATTGCATGCATGCATCTCAAATCACTACATTTGAGATAGGCAGGCAGCATACGGCCCCGAAATGTATTGATTAATAATGAAAGCTGCAGCAGATTGTTACTCTGTTTCAGAAGCCCTTCAATCAATCAATCAATCAATCAATCAATCAATAATGCATGTGCATATTGTATGGAGTAATGAGCATCGATCGATCCAACCGGACGGGAGTGATTAATGCTTGTGTTTGGTTTCAGATCCTTGGTACCAGGTAGGATTCGTGCTGACAACGGGGGTGAACGGTGCATACGTTCTGGGCTACTCCGGCTCGCTCATGGTCCCTCTCGGCTGGGCCGCCGGCACCTGCGGCCTGCTCCTCGCCGCCGCCATCTCCATGTACGCCAGTGCTCTCCTCGCTCGCCTCCACGAGGTCGGCGGCAAACGCCACATCAGATACAGAGACCTTGCAGGCCACATATACGGTCCGTACGCCAATTTCGATATCATACCATCTACATGCATATATGGAATTAGCTAGCTAGCTACCTGCTTAATTAATTCCGTTACCATGCATGCGTGCAGGCAGAAAGATTTATGCACTTACATGGGCACTGCAGTATGTCAACCTCTTTATGATCAACACTGGATACATCATATTAGCTGGCCAATCCTTGAAAGTATATATGCTACTCACATGTATCCTCACTCACTCACTCAGTCCATAACAAGTATATAATTAATTTGTCTGTGTTTGTTCCTCGATCGATCGATCGATCTTGCACATCCAGGCAACATATGTCCTCTTCAGGGATGACGGTGCTCTCAAGCTACCCTATTGCATAGCAGTATGTGGATTTGTGTGTGCTCTCTTTGCGTTCGGGATTCCTTACCTCTCAGCTCTCAGGATTTGGCTGGGATTCTCCACAGTTTTCACCCTCATCTACATCATCGCAGCATTTGTCCTGTCACTCAAGGATGGTACGTAACGTAATGTATCAACGCATCATGCTTAATTTACAAGTCCTTCGCTTTTCTACCCTCACATGTATCCCTCTGTAAATCTGGCACCTTTTTGAATAGATTTGCAAAAATAATACCCTCCCCAACCACGAAAGCCTCATCACAATATATGTGTCATCTACCATGTCCGAGAAGCTCAGTATCTTTCCGGGCAGTTGCCGAGCACGAGAAGCTCGGTAGAGCTGCTACCGAGCATTGGGAGCTCAGTAGAAGGCTTGCCGAGCATGAGACCGAGAGTTCTTCTCGAGCTAGTAGAGCGCCGCTGTGAGGTGGCCCGACAGTGCTAACGCGGGCACGAAAGCGTGACGGGTGACACGTATTATTTGTCCCGCTATTCGTATTCTGAGAGAAGGCTGGAAAGAGATCAGATTTGTAAAAAAATATATGAAAAGGCTAGAAAAGCTAAGATTTTTGAATTTACTCGTAGCTAGTACTGAACGGAGTTGCTGTTTCCAGTCTTTGATAGACGAGATGGGAGGCGCTAGCTCAGATTTTTTTTGTTCCTGAATTAACTGAAACGGAAACTCACACTTGGATTCGATCGATTTGATCTGTACAGGTATGCATGCACCTGCACGGGATTACAGTATTCCTGGAGATGAGCCAAGTAGGGTGTTCCGTACAATCGGTGCCGCTGCAAGCCTGTTGTTTGCTTACAACACTGGAATGCTGCCAGAAATCCAGGTGAGGCGGCCGTCGATCGATCAAGTATTCAGCTCAGTTGCTTATTGACATAAGTGCATGCGTCGATGTGATGTGTGGTGCAGGCGACTCTACGGCCCCCTGTGGTGAAGAACATGGACAAGGCTCTGTGGTTCCAGTTCACCGTTGGGCTGCTGCCCATGTATGCCGTCACGTTCGTAGGCTACTGGGCGTACGGCTCCTCAACGTCGAGCTACCTGCTCAACAGCGTGCATGGTCCCGTCTGGGTCAAAGCCGTCGCCAATATCTCGGCGTTTCTGCAGACCGTCATCAGCGTGCATGTAAGTCCATCGATCTATCCATCCTATCTGCAGGCTTGATCGATCGATACTGCCATACTGGAGAAGGAGAAGAAGAAGAAGAAGAAGAAGAAGAAGAAGAAGAAGAAGAAGAAGAAGAAGAAGAAGAAGAAGAAGAAGAAGAAGAAGAAGAAGAAGAAGAATGCACTAAGAAGGAGAAGGAGAATGCATTATTTATTTATTTATGTATGTATGGACTATATATGGAGAGGTGATGGATGCATGTATAATTAAATTAAATATTTGTGTGCCGGCCAGATCTTCGCGAGCCCGACGTACGAGTACCTGGACACAAGGTTCGGGAGCGGGCGGGGCGGGCCGTTCGCTGTGCAGAACATGCTCTTCAGGGTGGGCGTCCGGGGAGGGTACCTGATGGTGAACACGCTAGTGGCGGCGATGCTGCCCTTCCTCGGCGACTTCATGAGCCTCACCGGCGCGCTCAGCACCTTGCCGCTCACCTTCGTCCTCGCCAACCACATGTACCTCGTCGTGAAGGGCCGCCAGCTCTCCTCCCTCCAAAAGTCGTGGCACTGGCTCAACGTCGTTGGCTTCACGGTCCTCGCCGCCGCCGCCGCAGTTGCCGCGCTCAGGTTCATCGTCGTCGATTCCAGCACCTACCACCTCTTCGCTGATCTCTGACTGATCTCTGGACAAGCTAGCAGCAAGCTAGTAGGAGTAGGAGTAAACAAAAAGAGAGAGAAATTAAAGGAACTCGATCGGATTGAACTCTGTTGTGGGTGTGGCTGGACTAGATTTAATTGTGCTGCTTGCATGCATATACATACATTTGAACTCTGTTGTGGACTAAATCAATCGAGGATGTTGAGCAAGGAAATCAAAGGAATGTTCATTCGCATACTGCTGCATGTCAGCAATCAGCAACGTACCCGGCAACTAGCTAGCGCCATATATACTGTCTGTGTCGTTAATCCTTGAAGATTCGTCCATCCCTACGTTTCGAGCAATTTGGTTTCTATGATGATTTTAATTGCTAGGCAGCTACACTAGGTAGATTGTATTGTATTGTAGTCATAATTGCTATTGCTATTGCTATTGCTATCGTTATAACGCGTGCGATTCCGGTCTCAGCCAAAGTAGGATCGATACAACTCATTAATTGTCGACGTCAATACCATATTATGCTAGTTGTTATGAATAGCACTTGTATTCATTATGAGGCCAAAGGGCCAGTATATATACATGTATAAGAGGGTAAGAAACATGACTCTATCTCTAGTAGAATACCTATACACACTACTACAGAACTGGGCATCACAAGCGGTATATTACAAGCGGTTAGGTGCGAACCGGTTCTGGCCCACGCACCAGAAGCGGTTCGTGAGCAACGGGCGGGAGGGGGTCACTAGAAGCGGTTGGTCATACGAACCGCTTGTGTTGACAACCATCACAAGCGTTTCGTTTGCCAAACCGCTTATGAATTATCACAAGCGGTTTGAGACCTCAACCGCTTGTAGAGATTTATATTTAGAAGCGGTTCGTGTATAAAACCGCTACTGAAGTCTTAGTTTTAGTAGCGGTTTGTTTGTCAAACCGCTTCTACAAAGTCGAAGCGGTTTGACATACAAACCGCTTCTAGAACTCAACCTTCAAGCGGTTTGTATATGAAACCGCTTCTAGAATCCCTCCCGCCAAAGACTTTAAACTTCTTCTTCCTCCTCGAGCCAACGATCGATGAGCAGAGAAGGGCCGAGCAATCGTTCTTCCGGGAGGTGCTGCCCAAATTTTTGTTTTGAAATTGCTGGTGATTTAGCTTCAAATTAAGTGTTTTAAGGTCAAGAAGAGCATGTTAGCATCTTTCTCACCTACATATTGCTGTTTTTTATGCATTGGATGTGGAGAAATCATGATTTATTCATGTTGAAATGTGTTGCTTTGCTAGGTAGAACATGTTGAAATGTGTATGGTATGAAGTTGTTCCCAAAATTTATTTTGTATGCTTGTTGTTGTTATGGTATGAAGATGTATAGTGATCTAGTTCAAAATATGACATTGCAATGAAGTAATTAGTAGTGTATAAAATAAAATAAGGATAAAAATAATTAGAAAGGTAGAAAGGGATAAAAAATTAGAAAGGTAGATCTTTAATTGCATGAAGGTGTAGGTGGGGTTGTTTTTCTTGGAGAAGAAAAAATATATGAAATTATTACTTGTTGTAGATGAACAAGCAATGGATGTACAATGCGGACCGTCGATCGAGAGAGTTCATTGATGGCGTGCAGGCTTTTCTCGATGCGGCCATTGCATTCCTGCCTCCAGGCAGCTTCATATGTTGTCCGTGCGTAGATTGCAAGAACGAGAAGGAGCACTCACAGCGATGGCAGGTTATGAACCATTTGATGATGAGAGGTTTCATGCCAAACTATACCAGTTGGACCAACCATGGCGAAGACGAGGAAGACGAGGAAGAAGACGAGGAAGAAGAAGAGGGATTCAAAAATATCTCGGACGCCACGCAATGCTATTCCGTGGGAGGTACACTCAGTGACTTTGGTGATGATGAGCTGGACCGAGATGTCGCGCGTGACGGTGAGGGAGACTACACAGATGAAAGACAGTTCGAGAAATTCCAGCGCATGTTAGAGGACCACGTAACTCCTTTATACCCAAATTGTGGGCAGGACCACAAGAAGTTGCGTATCACACTTGAACTTATGCAATGGAAGGCCACAAATAGTGTGTCGATAAGGGATTCGATGAGTTGTTGACACTCATAAAGAAGTTGCTTCGAGAAGATAACACTACTGCTGAATCTACATATGAAGCAAAGGAAGTCGTCTGTCCCTTTGGGACTGAAAGTACGTAAGATACACGCATGTCGTAATGATTGCATCTGTATCGCAATGCGTATGCCAATTTGGATGTTTGTCCAAAGGTGCAAAGAATCACGGTATAAGGTGAAGAGAGATGATCCAGGTGAAATAGATGGGGAGCGTAAGAAGAAGAGACCTCCAGCTAAAGTGTTGTGGTATTTCCCAGTGATTCCCCGATTGAAGCGTATGTTTGCTAACAAAGCGCATGCCCAGATGATGCGTTGGCACAAAGAAGAGCGTAAAGATGACGGTATGCTTAGACACCCTGCAGATGGATCACAGTGGAGGAAAGTCGATCGGACGTACCCAAACTTCGCACAAGAGGTGAGAAACATAAGGTTTGGGTTAAGTACCGATGGGATGAATCCTTTCGGAGAGTTGAGCAGCAACCATAGCGGTTTGTAATACGAAATATTTAATTGTATACAAAAACCAAATATTTCTATGTATTTTTAATGTCAAAATCCATACATATTGATACCCTACTCAAAAACATATTATATATTGAATATATAATATACAATGCCTCTCCAAAAGCGGTTATTATCTCCAACCGCTTGTGGAGAGAGCACCTCCACAAGCGGTTTGTAATACGAACCGCTTGTGGAGAGGAAGTCTTCACAAGCGGTTTATAATACAAACCGCTTGTGAAGATCTCCCACGTGGCGCTCCCCCGAGCCTTCCTGAACGCCTTTCGAACCGCTTGTGGTGTCTCACCACAAGCGATTGACAGAACCGCTTGTGATACCCCGAAGGGTATCACTCCTGCTAAGCTTACTGAGTTCTAAAACCGCTTCTGAAAGCGGTTACGAACCGCTTGTGATGACCGGTTCTGTAGTAGTGACAGATATACTAGGACTCTATCTCTAACACCCCCCTCAAACTCATGGTGGATCAACAACACTGAGTTTGGAGAGGAAAAAGTTATGATAAGCTCTAGTTTGTGTCTTCGTGAAGAAACCTGCTAACTGAAGCTCTGAAGGCACATACTGAAGAGCCACAACCTCATCCTGTACCTGTGACCTCATATAAGAAGCATCAACACCAATATGCTTGGTGAGTTCATGCTTCACTGGATCACGAGCAATGCTGATAGCCCCTGTACTGTCAGATAAAAGAGGAGTCGGAGTAGAAACAGAAACACCAAAATCCTCAAGCAACCACCGTAGCCAAGTAACCCCTGCTGTCAAAAGAGCCATAGCTCGCAACTCAGCCTCAGCACTCGAACGAGAAACTGCTGTCTGTTTCTTAGTCTTCCAAGCAATGAGAGAACCACCAAGAAAAACATAGTAAGCAGAAAGGGACCGACGATCAGAGTGATCACTAGCCCATGTAGTATCAGAGTATGCCTAGAGCTGTAAAGAGCTAGAGCGTGGAAAGAAAAGACGACGAGAGATGGTTCCACGAAGATATCGTAGAACACGAAGAAGATGACTATAGTGGAGCTGAGTGGGAGCAAAAACGAACTGACTCAGGATATGGACTAGATAAGAAATATCAGGACGAGTGACACCAAGGTAAACAAGACTCCCAACAAGATGGCGATAGCGAGTAGGATCCTCAAGAGGTTCACCATCAGTAGGTCGAAGGTGAACATTGATCTCCATGGGAGTCTCGGCTGTACGCTCATCAGTGAGAGAAGCACGATCAAGAAGATCCTGGACATACTTCTCTTGGGAGAGAAAGAAGCCCTCAGAGGTAGAAGAAACCTCAATCCCAAGAAAGTATCGAAGAGGACCAAGATCAGACATGAAAAACTGCTCATTGAGACGAGCCTTTACAAAGGCAATATACTGAGAATCATCACCAGTAATGATCATGTCATCAACATATAGAAAAAGAAGAGTCCGACCACGAGAAGAAGTGTGAACAAAGAGCGCAGGATCATGAGCACTTGCAGAAAAACCAGCTGCAGTGATCACAGAAGAAAAACGTTCAAACCAAGCACGAGGGGCCTGTTTGAGCCCATAAAGAGAGCGACGAAGGCGACAAACCATACCCTCTGGAACAGAATACCCCGGTGGTGGCTGCATATAGACCTCCTCATGCAGCTCACCATTAAGAAAGGCATTCTTGACATCAAGCTGAGAGATGGACCAATCACGGACAGAGGCCACAGCAAGGAGAGTGCGAACAGTGGTCATGCATGTGAGCCACAGGTGCAAAAGTCTCATCATAATCACGATCATGCTCCTGCTGAAAACCACGCGCTACAAGACGAGCCTTGTAGCGCTTAAGAGAACCATCAGAGCGAGTCTTAATCTTATAGACCCACTTGCAAGTAATGGGGCGGACACGTGGAGGAAGTGGAACAAGATCCCACGTGCCGGTGCGCTCAAGGGCAGCAATCTCCTCCGCCATCGCATGCTGCCATTCCTGATGAATAACAGCATCACGGTAAGAAGTCGGCTCGGCCAAAGCGGCACCAACAAAGGCAAAGCGCTCAGGAGGCCGAATAGACTGTCGATCGCGAAGAGCATAACGAGGAGGAGACACTGAAGAAGATGGCTCATCAGAAGAAGAGGAAGATGGCACATCAGAAGAGTCCTCAGCTGGCGGACGACGAGTGTAGTGGAGAGGATAGGGAGAAACAACATCTGAAGAGACCTGTGTAGGAGAGGACGGTGGTGAAAGAACCGGCGATGGAGGAGACGCCGATTGTGAAGGAAAAGTGACAACTGGAGTATCAGGAAAAGTCAGAAAAGATAGTGGCTCAACAAAGGATGTAGGAGAGGAAGAAGAACGAGGGTAGAAGGGACGAGACTCGTCAAAAGTGACATCTCGTGAGATCCGTATCCGTCGGCCAATAGGATCCCAACAACGATATCCCTTATGCTCAGCGTTGTATCCCAGAAAAACACATTCAACAGACTGAGCAGTCAGCTTGGTGCGTTCACGAGGTGCAAGAAGAACATAGCACACACACCCAAAAAGGCGAAGTCCAGAATAATCAGGAGGCATGCCACAAAGACGCTCAACTGGAATCCCACCCTTCAGAGCAGAAGAAGGTTGGATATTGGTCAAGTAGGTAGCAGTGGAAATAGCCTCAGCCCAGAAGTGAGGTGGAACAGCGGAAGCGAGCATAAGAGCGCAAGCTGTCTCAAGAAGATGACGATGCTTGCGCTCAGCCACACCATTCTGAGCATGAGCACCAGGACAATAAAACTGAGAAAGGGTGCCCTGTGTAGCAAGAAAAGTTCGAAGAGCTCCAGACAGATACTCCCCTGCCGAGTCAGCACGAAGAACACGGATAGGAGAATCAAACTGAGTGCGAATCATGGTGGCAAAGGTCTTATAGATGGATAAAACCTCACTACGAGAGGACATAAAATATATCCAAGTGTGGCGAGAGAAATCATCTATAAAAAGAATATAGTATCGATGACCCCCTTTTGAAACAAAAGGAGCTGGACCCCAAACATCAGAATGAATAAGATCAAAAGGACGCTGTTATATAGACTCACTAGAATGGTAGGGGAGTTGTAGCTATTTGCCAAGCTTACAACCCGTACAGTGTAAATAAGCATCACCAGACATAGAGCCTAAAAGACCTCGATGAACTAAAGAAGACAGACGCGAACCGCAAAGATGGCCCAAACGGTGATGCCATTGAGCAAAAGTCCCGGTAAAAGAAGCAACGGATGCTGAAGCGGTGGAGGAAGCAGAGAGACTGGCAGAGGCAGCGGAAGGTAGATGACGCCAGTCAAGTTCCCAAAGACGCTGAGAGTCATGGCGGCGAGGGCTAGTCCCAACTAGAGCCCCCGTGCGGCGATCCTGAACACAACAAGAGTCAGAATCAAGAATAATGCGACAACCATGATCAGTGAGCTGGCCAGCGGATATGAGCTGCATGGTCAGTTTGGGAACATAAGAAACAGCAGGAACATGAAAAGAGGACGACAAAAGATTGCCTCGTACTGCAACAGAAAGAGAAGTACCATCTGCGGTCTGCATAGTGATAGGAGCAACAAGAGAACTAATGGAATGAAGACTCGAAGGATCAGATGTCATGTGGAAGGAAGCTCCAGAGTCAAAGATCCAAGGTGTGATACCTGATGAGGGTGGTGGTTTCTCACTATAAGACTGAGTAGCAGAACCAGCAGAACCTATCGGTGTAGTGGCAGCCATGCGACGTAGTAGCATAAGAATCTCCTGAGTAGAGTCAGAACCAACAGAGGTCTGCTGAGGAGAGGCACCCAAGAGTCCAGGGCCCTTAGAAGAGCGTCCCCCTCGACGAGCAAGGTCCTTCATCTTCCTGTAGCAGAATTGCTCCGCATGTCCGTTCTTATTGCAGTAGGTGCAGTGAAGGCCTCCACCCCCGGTGGCAGGAACTAGAGCAGGCGTCACTGTCGGAGGAGTAGAGCGAGGTGCCACCAAAACTGAGGGAGACACTAGCAGGCCTGCGCCACGAAGACGAGTCTCCTCAGTACGAATAGCTGCAAGAGCCTCCAACAGAGTGACACGAGGATGACGAGCGAGTTGCTAGGCACGAATCTGCTCGAACTCAGCCCGAAGACGTGTCAAGAAGTCGTAGATGCGGCGAAGCTCCAAATGAGAGTGTTGGCGCTGACAGCACTGGCAAGTCTGGCAAACCTCCGGTCCGAGTGAATGAAGCTGACGCCACACCGAAGACAACTGCGCATAGAACTCATCCACAGTAGAATCACCTTGCTGAAGTGCTTGCTCCTGTCGTACAACAGCAAGGTACAGGGAGTCTCCGGCTGGCTCGTAACGATCACGAAGATGCGCCCACATCAACTGTGCCGAAGACAAAGCAACAATGTCTCCAGTAAGATGCACCTCCATGCTAGCAACCAAAATAGCAGAGGCACGAGCATCTTCATCAATCCATTTCTTGTAGGCAGAAAACTGAGTCTGAAAAGACTCCACAGCATCAGTATAATCATCGGTGATCTTCTGGCAAGCAGCATCATCAGCCTCCTTGGGAATAACAGGCGTGGCAGGAGGAGTTGGACGAGGCGGACAGGATGGCTCGCCAGTAAGAAACTCCCACAGACGCTGACCACGCATGTGAAGAACCCAGTCGCGATAATTGAGACCATCGAAAATGACCGGGCATCGAGGAACAGAGACAGTCCCTGAAGAACCAGAAGATGACACCATTTTTTTTACCGGAACCCAAACTTCTTAATCGGCTTTGCTTACAGGAGTTTGAGTTCCGATCACACAGCTCCGATTCCAACCGAAAGACGCACGGGGCGAACCGGATGGAAGAAGATTCCTACCTCCTTCCTTGCGTCGAGTCCTTCCTCGGGAGGGCCGACCCTGCTTGGTCGATGCTCCGGGCAGCCGCACGGCCGTGCGACAGCTCTTGGCGCCCAGCGACCGGCGACAACTCCTGGCGGCCCGGCGACGGCTTCGATGCTCCAGGCAGCCACGCGGCCCAGCGACAGCTCCTGGCGCCCGATCGACGGACAAGACCGAGCCCGTGCGTGCGACCGTCGGGAAGCCGCGGCAACGCGTGGAGCCTGATGACGCACGGCTAGGGGTGGATAACGAGCTGACTCGGCTCGACTCGACTCGACTCGATCAAACTCGGTAATATAACGAGTTAGCTCGACTCGACTCGTTATCTTAACGAGCTCAAACCTCAGCTCGGCTCGACTCGTTAAACTCGCGAGTTAGTTCGTTAAACTCGTTTAACTCGATATTTTCATCTGAGAAGAGGATTGATGTTGAGATTATACAGTATGCCATGTGTTATCATCCTAGCCTCACACTTATATAGTTATACTTACCGACTTAGAGAACTCGTTAAACTCGCGAGTTGGCTCGTTTAACTCACGAGTTGGCTCGTTTAACTCGTTATCTAAACGAGTTCAAATCACAGCTCGACTCGACTCGTTAAGGAACGAGTTCGAGCCGAGTCGAGCCGAGTTTGCGAGTACTCGTTTAACTCGTGAGTTTCGAGTTTTTTTTTCCACCCCTACGCGCGGCAGAGAAGTGGCTTCGGCGTTAGCAGGAGAGCCGAAGGCCTGAGCCAACGCAGAGGCCGGCGACGTCAGCGAAGATGGGGCCAGCGGCCAGCCGGCCTGAAGAAGATCGGAAGCGCAAGACGAGAACGCGTCTCCGGCGAGCGGCGGGACTCCAACGGACAGCGGGCCGGGCTCAGCGACAGATCTCCAGTCGACAGGGAGCGTCGCGGAGGACCAGGCTAGGCGTGGGAGTGCACGAAGATCCGATCGGTGGTCGTTCAAAACAACAACCAAGAAGAACAGAGGCAACGAAGAGAGTTGCCGAGCGTTGGTGGGAGGATACGGCACAAGTGCAACGCCTGGAGGAAAAGAAACCCTAGATGGCTCTGATACCATGTTATGAATAGCACTTGTATTCATTATGAGGCCAAAGGGCCAGTATATATACATGTACAAGAGGGACGGAAACAGGACTCTATCTCTAGTAGAATACCTATACAGATATACTAGGACTCTATCTCTAACACTAGTATGCAAGAATATATCCAATCATCCAAGTAGGAACCAGCAAGCTACTCCAATCATCCAAGTAGGAACCTGCGGGAAGTGTCCAAGTATATATCTTACACTGAGGCCGCTTTGATTTATTTTTTGCATGCATTTGATGGGTATACCATTAGTTTAGTTTTGTTTAGTTTGCGTTGTCAAATTTGATTGTCGGATCCGGCCGTGGCGTGGTGGGAGACGGCTTCCTCCTCCGCACCGGTGTCCTCCACCCACCGTCGTGCTTTCCAGTTGAAAGGGTGAAGATGAATGATGAACAGCCATTCTAATTTTGGCTCTTTTTTTTTTGCAATTTTACCCTAGGTGATTGATTGTATGAATAGTAAGTGTAATTTTTGCTATGTTTCTGTTTAGCAATTTGATCAAAGAAGATCGTTTGTATGAACATTTCTAATGTTTATATGAATCGATAATTTTTATATTCAGATCTAATGATAGCTATGTCTTCATCGATATCATGTACAACTAAGCCAGAGGCAGGCACAACTACGAATCATCTGCTGATGAAAACTGAGGCAGCATATACGGGGCACTGTGCCCTGAATGGGATTGTGAATCTTAGTGTGGCTGCAAATTGGCAGTGCTTCTTCTTCTCCCGTCCTTGTTCTGTCCTGATAAAAGATAGGCTGAGATTTATGCAGCAAGCAACATACTCCATACATACTGAGATTTGGATTTCAGGAACCAACACCACAAACAACTCGGTTCCATCGGCACAAGAGCCAAAAAAGGAAAAATAAGAACTCGGTTCCATGCTGCAACAAGGACGCTGCATTCTGATAAAAGATAGGCTGAGATTTATGCAGCAAGCAACATGCTCCATAGATACTGAGATTTGGATTTCAGGAACCGACACCACAAATAGGGGTGGATTATTCTTATTTATTATAGTCTCCTGTATTGTTTAAGACCCAACTTCGAACCGAGCTTAACGAGCTGAGCCTAACGAGCCGAGCCGAAGTTGACTCTGGTTCCAAATCAACTAATTTTTATTTTAAAAGAAAAATGAATATAATCAGAGCAATTTTGAAACGAGCCACCGAGCCAGCTCAACGAGCTTTTTTTCCAGCCCTGACCACAAACAACTCGGTTCCATCAGCACCAGGAACTGGCATGCAGCAACAACGACGCTGCACCCGGTTTCCAGGTACAAACCTCATACAGATGTATATATCAAGTGAAACAATTTGTCTGAACGTGAGAGGTACCTGATCTGATCAAACGGGAGATCGCCATTCCAGGTTGCCTTGCCCTGCCCACTAAATGTCAACGTGAACAGCCAAGATATTACAGCACCACATGCATCCATGGAGCTCAGAGCATTCGATGCAGGAACCCCTAACGTTGCCAAACCATATATACCAAGTGGAGTACAGCATGATCTCTTGCTAACTTGATTCCAATTTGAAAACAAAAAATAAACACACATATCTTATACAAGATTAAAGGGTGTAAAGTTAAATGATATACTCCACTCCCAGTTGGAAATAAGACCAAGTAAGGTATACCCCAACACAATCACCAGTTCACTTGCCACCCTTCTCAGCCTAAGAAAAGTATGATGCTAACATATAAGCTATGCACATTGTACTAAGGCAACCTGCCTTCATCTCTGACCATTTACTGCTCATCAGTGCAGTCCAAGCGTGCTCCTAGGCAACGAATTGGACGAACGAGCGGGCCTTCCATTCCGACACCGCCGGCTAAATTGGCTACCTCCCACCGGATTAAGATGGGGTGCAATCATGCCATTGTCAACACTGCAAGGCGAATACCTTGCACTCAAATTCCTCTCAAGTAAAACCTCATCCCTCCTCATCCTCCCTAAGCCATTTCCATGCATTTCCACATTGCTCCTCCTCCCGCTCGCGCCAATTGCTGTGCCACTAGCACTGAAAGAGCTTCTCGCGCTCACACTACTATTGCACCTGAGCATCTGCTCATTGTACCCCCTTGTGCGGAGCTCAGGCCATGGCTCCAAGAATGATCTGTCGGCGGCGGCTTCAGATTCCCTGGTGCTGCTCTTCTTATGTATAAGACCCCAAATGTTCCACCCCTTGATCCACTTCTTAGACTTCTTTGCCTGCACGCCTTTGCTGTGATCCCGGAATGCCGACTCAAAGCTCTCGGAGGTATCGTCCCGGAGAGAATATGGTCCCTGCCCCCAGTGCTGATGATTGCCAAGAACGCTCTGGGCGTGATGGTAGTGGTAGAACTCTGTGCCGATGGCCGGTGAAACCCTGGCATTGGCATTGGCACCAGCTATCATCCTGGGCAGCTCATTGGCATCGGAGAATGACTTGCGGCCGGAGAAGGACGACCGGTCCAAGCTCCGACGCCTCCTGCTGGAGCTGGAGGAGTCCAAGTAGTAATCCCTTGTCTGGGAGGAGCTGCCGGGCACAGCTTCGTCGTCTTCCTCCACAGGGATTTGGCCATCATAGCGTGGGACGGGCACATCCTCGACCACTGACAGCATCGGGGGCAGGCGAGCAAGCACCGGGCGGCCGCCGTGGTAGCCGTCCCAGGAAGCACGGGGCTCGTCCACCAGCGAATACTTTGGAACGTCAACCGAGATACGGCCGGCGTCCGGCGAAAGACGGGGGTCCACATCGCAGGAGGGCCGGCCGAGCGCGTCGACGGCGACCTCCGACTGCGTGTCCCCGAAGATGTGGTGCTCGTGCCGGCGGGGATTCTCCGGCGGCATGGCGGCGCTGCTGGTGATGGGCCCCTGCTTCTTGAGCTTGTTCTTGCGACGCCATTCCTGCCATCTCTTGCCCAAGACCCCGAAGGTCCCGGCCATCTTACTGGAGCTGGAGGATTCTTGGCTGATGTGCTCCTTCATCGGCCTCCCCGTAGAGCGGAAAGCGCCGATCTGTTGTTCCCCCTCCTCCGGGTCGCACGGCGGTTCTTGGTGGAAGAGGGCGCCGCGGGCGTCGCAGGAGCGGCGCTGCGGCTCCAAGTAGGCAGCGGCGGAGCGGCCGTAGGAGAAGGACTTGCAGCGGCGGAGCTCCGTGGAGTTTGGGTGAGAGGCGGGAGAGTGGAGGCCGGCAAGGCGCTCGCGGAGGCATGCGGGGCAGAAGCCGGTGACGGCGACGCCCGGGTGGAGGCCGCAGATGGAGGGCAGCAGCTGATCCATCGCCACCACCAAACTCACTCAACGCAGCTCCATTGATTGTTGGCTGAGCCAGTGAGCGAGTGAGCCAGGCAAGGCTTGGTCGATTTAGGAGTGGATTTGGGAGCAAGACAAGACGATGAACCGGAGGAGCAGCGACACCAGATGAAGACGGGAAATGTCTCCTCTCTCTTCTACTTTGCCGTGTTGTATTGCCTTGCCTCTATTATACCTCTCTTCTACCACCACTACATATATTTCTTCTATCCCTCCCCCTCCGGCCCTCAGCTACTCTTCTACTAGCCTTCTTGGCTGAGCTGAACAGGTGAGCAGTGAGCAGTGAGCAGGCAAAAGAGAAGATACAGAGTTACAGACAGCCACCACCACACTAGGAGAGGAGGTAGTGAGCTGCTGCTGCTGCTGCTGCTTGAGGAATGGATTCACCCTTGTCACTGTTGTGGGCAAGCCGGCCTGCTGGTGACTTTGTTTTCCTTTTCTTTTTCTTTTTCCTTTTCCTTTCTTGCCTCTTTTGCTTTACCCTTTCCCCATCTTGGACTCTTGTTGCACATTCCCATAACTACATTTGTTTTCTTGCCTGTTTCCATTGCTTTTCTCCCCCCCCCCCCCCTCCTTTAACTTTTGATTTCTCTTTTACGTACTATATAACTAGTTAGTTCATTTTCAAGCTCACACCAGACAAACAAATTTAACTGTATCTTCTTCTGCAGCCTGCCTGCCTCCATCAATTCAAAGGTGCCTTGCCTTGCTATAACGTAAATATGCAGTGCAGTATGCTTCCTACTTCAGATTTGAACTGCCGGCTTGTTTGCATGTATACTGAGTTTGTATCCCGATCTCTCCAGAAGCCCAACCGCCGGTCCTCCTAACCTTTTGCCAGACTCAGTTTGACAGTGATGGCGGGAACTAATTAATGATACATCGATGGACATAGAATGTGGCCTTGGTGCACGCTTGGCTTGGTGCAAGGAGGAGAACAGAATGGATTAATTAATTCAGCGGGTGTAGTAGGTGAAATTGATGCATCGGCATAAGAAATAATTAGCTGGATGGACCAGACCAGGGCAGGGCAACCCAGCCACGACAATGATAATATTCCCAAGAGTGCATCGATCATGATCAATGGCATGATAATTCCATGCGTGCTAACTCCCTCTTATGGGCGATCGAGCCAGCTGCTCTGGATTGGAGTACCTACCAGCTGCCTAATGTTGCTGTCCACCGTGCTATTCACCACCATGTCCATGTCCATGTTTGTAGTACAGGACGCCGTCTATGGCTGGGGTCTTCAATTAATTCATTTCCATCTGATCTGAAAGCAACTACACAAGAATTAACACGTGCAGCTGGAGAACTAAATTGGACTACAGTCTTGTACATGTAGCCCTAGCCAGCCACCACACTTAGACATCTACTATGGAACACAGCGAATTCACAGAAATTTTGTTCTTACATGAAACGAAATTAATAGCTTCCGTAGAGGGAGCTGGCCGTACGAGATTCCTATGGACCTAATTAACTAACGTGGTGTTCTTCCACACCACCGCTGGCTGCCATGGATGCTGACCGACCGTCGCTGCCATGAATTTCGGCCCACAAGGCCTTTAAGGAATTTTCCAGCTTTTATCATTTCTTTTAATTCTAGTAAATAAATAAAGCTGAAATAAATAGCAAAAGAACCAGAAAAAATCTAAGAAAATTCTCAAAAACACTTTAAGATATTTTTAACTCAAATAAATTAGTTTGAATGTTTTTCAATTAATTTGGGATTTGCTATTCAACCCAATTGAATTATACCTACCTTGCAATTTGTATGCCATAATCATTTTTCACCCTAAGATGGTTCGTTATTATTTGGTTGCTGCTAAATACCAACATGGGTTGGTTAAAATATGCATAGTTTCCTTAGCCATGTAACGAGTCATTAACATCATTTTGAAAGTGCAAATTCAATTTGACTAATGGAATATGCAATGTCTTTTGGAAAAAGGTGTCTTGTATTGCTACACAATGTTGATGATGTTGATATTGTTGATGGCACGTGGTGCATGGTAATCAACTAGGGTGGTAAAATGATGTAGACTAGAGCAAGTGGTATGATTTGGTGGAGGGTTCTGTGTGGTACACTGAGTCTGGTACTACATGGTTCTTTATTTGGATTGATATGATAACATGATATATGAGTGGATGTGAGGTGGTTTTCTATGAGTGTTTGTTGGAAGTCTTGCTTCGGTCAGTTAAAAACTTAGCCTTGCAAGTCTTTGAACTGGACCAAACATGCAACCACATGTCTAAAATGGAACGTAACTAACTAGGTAAGTTACCGATGTCTTGACATAGGATACCTCAGGTGGGTAGACACACGAGGCTGTGGTTATAGGGAGGATGTGGTGTGCCGCGGTCTCACATCGATCCAACGGTTTGTTGGTATTATACTTCTACTCTGGTGAGGGAAGGGATAGTGAGGACTTACCGACAGGGTCAGGTGTTAGGATAAAAGTTTCTGAAAGGTTTTGTTTTGATCTAATAGCCACATGTCGATGGGTATGTGACATTGCATGGTAGTATAGTTTGATTATATCTTGTGGGTAAAGTATATAACCTCTGCAGAGAGTACCAAACATATTCGAATAGCTGTGTCCACGCAATTGGACAATTCTTGAGAATTATAGTTAAGGTTTAGATTTTGTGAAATTAAACTTGGTTAGGGAGGCAGTGTGCCGAAGGAAGTAATAGAAATTGATTTTGGGCCGTGTTAACTTTGAGAAATAACTGAGAAACTTATTAGTACTGTTATTTATTTTACTGCTTTTCAATCTATTTATAGTATTCATTTGTAAATACTACTTTATGCAAAATAACCATATCAACCATTCTTTTGGAATAAGCATTGCATGTAGTTGTAATAAACTTGTATTCTGTACACAACTTGTTGAGTGCTTTATGTATTCACCCTTGCCATCACAAATCCGCATCAATCGAAGAGAAGTCAACACATGTGCTGGAGGAGGAGTTTTACGAGGAGGCGTATGTCTAGGAGTTGAACCTTGTCAGATGCCTATGGCATGTTGATGGGATTTGTAGGATCGGATGGCGTCAATCAGAGGGGGGGTGAATGATTGAGTAGGTGCTAAAACAAATTTTAAGTGATTCTTTAAAACCCCCTAAACAAAATATAAAATATTGCTTCGGTTTAACGCAAAAACAGATTAATAGATGTTCATTAAATCACGAAATTTTGGAGATCCAACCGTCCAATTGATGTGAAATTTTTACTGTATAAACTAGATTCAATTTAGAAACTAACCCAACAAGAATCGACTCAATCGGATCTACGGATCAAAAGTTATAAGCTTTACAAGTTGACTGTTTCAATAAAAACGAAAATAGATTAAACCCTAATTTCGTAATTAGACACAATCTATAAGGAATTAACCAATCAAACTTTTTGGACCAATAACATGATGCCCTAGGAAGGTTTGGAACAGATCAAATCAAAATTATCATGGTGAAAAATAAATCAATCTGGAATCGAAACAAACGGCAAACGAAGAACAAAATTATATATGCAAATCACGTCTTGTGCAGGAGCACTACAGCTCTGAATTCGACAACACTGTAGCGCCAAAAGCTTTTCTTCCTATGCTGTGCAATCTCCCTCCTGTTCTTTGCACGGCAAACAAGAAGCCAAACTTGATTAGGAACTTCTCTACTTTTCTTGCACACGCACAGAACGAGAAACATGCTTCGGCGTTTTCTTTTTGCCACCAACGTCGCTCCCTTCTGTATTTCTCCGTCTACCTCGCCTTGTCGCTCTGTGTTTGTTCTACCGAGGCGTCGCTCTCCTTTTTAATCAGCTTGACCCGTCCGAGTCCATGATGGACTTCTGATTTCTCATCTGTAATTAAGTATCTATATGCATGTATATCTGGCCCAATAACACATGGCCCAATATATGCATACAACTCAAAATTCTCGCATGCACGTATACGGCCCTCCGGCCGATACCGCGTGACTCACTCTCCCTCACATGCACTGTTCTCTAGCCCGAATGTCCCGCATGACATCCTTGATCATCCGAACCTCGATTCATCCCAGAGCCTAGTTCAGATCCCCGTCATCGACCACGTTCGACCTCAAGCAACACCTGCACATGAACAAACACTAAATCGTGTACGAGCACAAGTCCACGACTTGACCCAAGATCAGTCCATGCAACCACTCACACGAGCGCCTTGCATCAAGCAAAACAACTACCATGCTATCACAAGCATATCAAATAATTATCTAAAACAACACATGCACATGCACCACACATGCCATGAGCACAACCACTTTGCAATGCCAAATTCAACATTAAACCAATTTTTCATCACTTGATTTTACAATCTCCCCCTTGATGAAAACATTGGCAACACCACTTAGAATTGAACATTGCAATTGGCATTCACCTTACAAGAAAATTTTTGAAATCAAAAGGTTTAGAATCAAAGGTCAAAGTGAAAAACACAAAATCTCCCCATTTGACAAATAAGCAAAGTGAAAAACTCCGCCTAGGTGAAGAAAAGAAAAACCTCCCCCTAAGAAGAAAAATGTGTGTGTGAATGTGCAATGTGCCCAAAATTCCAAAATTCTCCAAACTTCTCCCCCTTTGACAATGGATTCATCAAGAATTCAAAAGAGAGAACAACATGCTCAAATTTTTTTTCCCTTATCAATGATTTCACAAGAGAGAACCAAATGATTGCCAAGATAGGAAAAGATGAGTTCATTCGATCATATAACCTTATATATCACATAATATGCAAAATACATGAACTTGATGTGATTTTAACAAGTTAGGGAATGACATGCATCTCAACCTTAGTTCAGTCAACTATAGCCAAGTATTAAGTAAGACCTTAGCAGAAAAGCAAGGCTCAAAACTGAAGCAACTAACAACTCAGGGCGAGCAAGTAGTTTCAACTCCAATCTAGTAGACCATTTTAATCTTTTAAAAACAATAAACTGCATGTGGCATGCTTGAAGCATACTTCTTTTATTTTCTCAGAGTGGCATGCTTGAAGCATACATCTTGTCTTTTAGGGAATGGTATGCTTGAAGCATACATCTTATCTTTTTAGGGGAAAGCATGTTTGAAGCGCACAACTTGAGGCCTTTGCTTTTAACAACCCCTTTTTGTTCATTCCCTTTTTTATTCCTTTTTCTTTGATTGTAAACATGCAAAGAGATTAAAAGGCCTTTTGAAAGAGTAAAGCTGAAAGCACACTTACTTCATAGCCCAAATTTGTCAAGAAGATTCAATATTAAGCCTAGAAGAGTAAGATATCACAGAGTATTTAGCTATAGGCAGTCAGACCAAGGAATTCCGCAATGTCACTTTTAGTTCAAGTAAAGCAATTTAGATTGTCATATATCAGCTTAATTACATAATATATAAAGAAATATGTTAAAGTAAGCTCATCAACTAAGAGACTTGGCAAAGGAAACTCCCCCTCAAAACAAACCCATTGGATGAACAATTCCAAGTTCTCCCCGAATAAAAGCAAAATGAGAAGAAGACAAAGGTTTTGTGAAAATGTCTGCCAATTGGTGTTCAGTATCCATATAGTGAAGCATAATATTTCCTTTTTCTACAAAATCTCTGAGAAAGTGAAATCTGATATCAATATGCCCAAGAAAAAGAATTACCCAAGAAGTAGCATGAATCATATGAACTTTTTTCTATCAATTCTACATCCTCTAAAATCAGCATCAGTAAAAGCTCTTAAACTAAGCATGAGGAAGCAGAAAGCCAAATGCCAAAATCTTGAGCATCATGGAGATACCTGAAAATTCGCTTGACCGCTTGTCGATGTGAAGCACGTGGGAAGCTTGAAAACGAGCACACAAGCACATTGTATATCCAGTCTTCCTCATTCTCAACATTATCATCATTGTCATCCTCATGAACAAAGGTACTCTCCCCCTGAACATATGCACCTGTACCTGCATCATTTGAACTAGCGCCTTTTGCGAAACAGAAGTGGAAGAAGCATCTCCAACAGTAACACTTTCAGCACGAGATGCACGAGTGAAGAAGAACCAAATCTTATCACTGAACATGTGACGTGAGCATCCAAAATTCACTAGCCATATGTTCTCCTTCCTCGCGTGAGAAGCCTACATAGAAGCAGAAAGTGTCGAGGTCTCGGTACTGGGGTTAGAAATAAGATGGTTAGGAATCCAGTATTGAGACACACGACGCACAACAGTAGGCACAACATGAGCATTCTTATGCACAAAAATATATTTGTATTTTTCCGTGTTCTTAGCAACAAAAGGTGTTTGCATGACCCTAGGCACATAATGAGAAGTAAAGCGTGCATGTCTAAAATTAGACCTAGCCATAACATTTTCTTTCTTTTGTTGTTTGGCTAGCCTAAAGCAAAAATGTACTAAATGTCCATCTCTACCACAATGAGTGTAGGTGTACTTAACAGGATGTTTAACTTTAGAAGTAGAAGCAACATTTGCACTCATCATAGTAGAAGATAAAATTCCAGCAGATTTAAAAACAGTTTTCTCAGGCTCTTTGACAATTTCAAACTTTCCACTTTCAAGAATTTTAACAACAGTAGGAGCATGTGATTTGTGATGAGCATAAGGATCAAAACCTAAACCTTTGTGATGAGTGCTGACTTTTGATTGATCCAAAATCATATTTAGGTTTTTCTTTCCTTTAGCAAAACGCTCTAAAGACTTTTCCAAGTAATCAACTTTTCGAGAAAGCACAAGACAATTATTGCAAGGAATATCAACTTTCTTTTTCTGTTTGCGACAAGTAGAGCATGAACGAACCTCATGAGTGAGCATGTCATTAGTCATCTGAGAAACTCTAGCATTTGCATCTTTCAATTTCAATTCAAGAATTGAGCATTTAGGACAAGAGATTAAATCATGCAAATCATCAGTGGAACAACTAGCATGTTTAATATGTTTCTCATTTTGATGCAACAGGGAAGCATGAACATTCCTTAAAGCAATAACTTCAGATTGTAGCATATCACAAGATTTGCAAGAATCATCATCAGAAATTAAAGATCTAAGCCTTGCAATTTCAGAATGGGAACTATCAATTTCTAGATCTTTTTCTTTAAGAGCTTTCTTAGATTTTTTAAGTTCTGAAGCTAATTTAACCATGGCATACTCAAGGTCATCATAAGAAGGTCTCACCTCTTCAAGGTCGGAGTCGTTGTCGCTATCCCTTCTAGCCATGAAACACATCCCGGTGAAGTCATCATGAGGATCTCCCTTTTTGTCCTTCTTCTTGTCATGTGGCTCATCATCACTCTCAAAGTCCACATCGCTAAGATCACACTCCTCTATGGCGGCTAAGACTTTCTTAGCAACTTTTCGAAAATTGGGATGCCTAGGGGTAGTGTGTCTTGAGCTGCGTTGTGCCGGTTCCCTTTCTTCCTTCTTCTTCAACTTGTGACAGTTTGCTTTAATATGCCCGGGAAGGCCACACTCAAAACAGTTGAAGGACCTCGAAGTTGTGCCTCCACGCCTCCTCATCCTCAAATTGTTGAGTGCTTTAAAAGCACGTGAGGAGATGAGCACAAGATCTTCTTCAGGAAGCATCTCAAACTGTTCATCTGAAAAAGAAGCCAATGCAGACAAGGAACCAAAAGATGGTAATCCAGACGAAGTGCTGGGGTTAGCAACAAGTGCATGTGTAGAGGATTTATTATCACTAGGTGACAAAGATTCCATCTCATAAGTTTTCAGTCTAGAATAAAGATCATCCATGGTCAAAGTATCCAAGTCAACAGTTTGATTAATTACAGTAACAACCATGCGCCATTCAGGACTAAGAGATCTCAAAATTTTACTAGCGTTATCCTCAACTGAATTAGTAACTCCAACACCACGCAAATTACACAAGATTTTCTCAAATCGAGAGAAAAGATCATCAATTGATTCACCTGGTCTCATAGCAAAATCAGAAAAATCCTTTTGGTAAATATTTTTGCGCACTTTCTTAATCTTAGTAGAACCTTCATGATAGTCACATAATGTCTTCCAAACAGAATAAGCAGATCGTAGATGAGAAACTTGATCAAATTCATTTTCAGAAATTCCTTGAAAAATCAAGTTTCTAGCTTTAGCATTCAGATCAACGTCTATTTTATTATCATTGGTGACTATATCAGGAACATCAAAAACAGTAGAAACTTTGCGCCAAACATCATTACCTTGAGCTTCAATATAGGATTGCATGCGACTCTTCCAATAAGAAAAATTTGAATCATTAAGCATAGGAGGACGATTAACATACTTATCTGACGCCATACCTTAACCTTGCTCTGATACCACTTGTAGGATCGGATGGCGTCAATCAGAGGGGGGTGAATGATTGAGTAGGTGCTAAAACAAATTTTAAGTGATTCTTTAAAACCCCCTAAACAAAATATAAAATATTGCTTCGGTTTAACGCAAAAACAGATTAATAGATGTTCATTAAATCGTGAAATTTTGGAGATCCAACCGTCCAATTGATGTGAAATTTTTACTGTATAAACTAGACTCAATTTAGAAACTAACCCAACAAGAATCGACTCAATCGGATCTACAGATCAAAAGTTATAAGCTTTACAAGTTGACTGTTTCAATAAAAACGAAAATAGATTAAACCCTAATTTCGTAATTAGACACAATCTATAAGGAATTAACCAATCAAACTTTTTGGACCAATAACATGATGCCCTAGGAAGGTTTGGAACAGATCAAATCAAAATTATCATGGTGAAAAATAAATCAATCTGGAATCGAAACAAACGGCAAACGAAGAACAAAATTATATATGCAAATCACGTACTGTTCTGGGAGCACTACAGCTACAGTAATTCGACAACACTGTAGCGCCAAAAGCTTTTCTTCCTATGCCGTGCAATCTCCCTCCTGTTCTTTGCACGGCAAACAAGAAGCCAAACTTGATTAGGAACTTCTCTACTTTTCTTGCACACGCACAGAACGAGAAACATGCTTCGGCGTTTTCTTTTTGCCACCAACGTCGCTCCCTTCTGTATTTCTCCGTCTACGTCGCCTTGTTGCTCTGTGTTTGTTCTACCGAGGCGTCGCTCTCCTTTTTAATCAGCTTGACCCGTCCGAGTCCATGATGGACTTCTGATTTCTCATCTGTAATTAAGTATCTATATGCATGTATATCTGGCCCAATAACACATGGCCCAATATATGCATACAACTCAAAATTCTCGCATGCACGTATACGGCCCTCCGACCGATACCGCGTGACTCACTCTCCCTCACATGCACTGTTCTCTAGCCCGAACGTCCCGCATGACATCCTTGATCATCCGAACCTCGATTCATCCCAGAGCCTAGTTCAGATCCCCGTCATCGACCACGTTCGACCTCAAGCAACACCTGCACATGAACAAACACTAAATCGTGTACGAGCACAAGTCCACGACTTGACCCAAGATCAGTCCATGCAACCACTCACACGAGCGCCTTGCATCAAGCAAAACAACTACCATGCTATCACAAGCATATCAAATAATCATCTAAAACAACACATGCACATGCACCACACATGCCATGAGCACAACCACTTTGCAATGCCAAATTCAACATTAAACCAATTTTTCATCACTTGATTTTACAGGATTCACCGACGTTTTTAGTTATTTTGATTCAGAGCTATTAATTTCTAATAAGTGTAAGATTAACCTTAAGTTCTTTCAATAGTTGTTTATTTAATATATTAGTTTTTTAATTATATTTTTGCTGTGTATGATTGTGATATTATACCTGTGTTGCAACGTGTGCACTAGCGTGATCCTAGACTAGTGCAGAATACATATAGGGTTTGAATTTGCATATTCGGGTCTGAGAATTAGCGTGATTCTGAACTAGTGCAGTATACACAGAGAGTTTGATCGAATTTGCATATTAAGATTCGACAAATGCTTACAGTGCACACCTGTGATGTGAAAGCCACAACATGTGGTGCTGCTATTTGCTGTTGCTTCTTTTCGACAAGTATATAGTATAGCATACAATTGTCTAAGGTATAGTCTACCTGAATGTTCAAAGCAAAAGCAAATTAAAAAAATGCATTCGATCTCTTCCATAACATACAAGCCAGCCAGCCAGGTGGGCATGGGCTAGCTCTCGCTTGGCTTTGAATCAATCAAAACAAAGCAAAAATTAAGCACTTTAGATCATATCATCATATATGTATGTGTATGTCAGCATGCTTATGCCAGGCTCTGCATCCTGCACGATGAGTGCATCGATATCGATCGTATTCTCCTCTCTACCCTAGACAGGCACCTCCCAACTACATGTAAATTAAGGAAAGAATGCAATGACAATTAATGTACCATCTAATCTAAATTAATCTAGTCGATGCATCGGCCACATTCCCCAGGATTCCCTTCTCATACAATGCATTGCATGCTTCAGTTAAGCTCAAGAAAAAGAAGAAGAAAAATGCTTGATTTGGTTGAAGCGCACGCGCCGCTTACTAGACCCGCAGCTGACTAGGACGCATTGCGAACTCTAGCTGCTTGATCCACTGATATATCTAGCTACTCCCCCATTCCTTTCAAGAGAAAATAAAAGAGAGATGGAAGAAATTAAGCTGACTTAACCTTGTGCATCGATCGATCACTTCAGGAGGCTTCACATATATATAGCATCTCCAAAAGTGCTTGCGAGTTTATCATCTCCTAATTCCCCTCTAGACAGAATGAGAGAGAGGGGGTGGGGGATCACCAACAATGTGGAGTAATTTGCAACCACTAGTGGAGTTCTGCACTATGTGCACACAACCTGTAACAATTCTGACTTAAGCGTATCTTTTGAGTATGTGGTGACCCACATAATTAATTTAAGGTAATAATAATAATCACCATCATTATTTTAAGATAATTACACAAATCTCGACACACTAACCAATCAAAACATCGAGCTACATGTTCACTCTAGTGCAGGAGCACTCATCACAGACGGTTCACAAACCTTATCACAGACGGTCCCTAAACCCTGAAATAAATCATCACAAACGAATTTTAAACAATCTGTGGAAATATATATCACAGAAGGTTCTAAATTGGAACCGTCTATGATATTCTATATATTTAGAACCGTCTTGGTATATAGAATATCACAGATGGTTCCTATTTAGAACCGTCTGTGATATAAGCATTATCATAGACGGTTTTATATTAAAATCGTCTGTGATTATCACAGACGGTTCTTTTATTGGCTAGCCTTAGAAAAATGCTAGCCATGCCCTCTGAAACAACAAACATATTACAAATCATCACAAGCACATATTGATTACATCCATTTTCGCAATTAACTCAATTACATCACAACATGTATGTCACATCCATTTCAGAAATGAAGTCAAATATACTAATATGGAACTTAATTTTATGAACCAATTAATTGAATGCACAACTGCAATTAACAAATTCACATCACAAATTTCATAAATGAATGAACCCAAGTGGCAATCCAGATTACAACTCCAGCCTAACTGGCAACATGGAACTCGCCTTTTTTTATTTATGACTTGACTGAGCAGGAAGAAACAAAGTTTCTCTCGAATGTTGCTCAACTCAGTCTCTTTCAACGCAGTTACAGCCTCACTGCCCTTTTTTGTTGTGACGAGAAGTTGCATGTTGTGGCAAATGTAAAAGCCACATAGGTTATTTCCCTTTCCCTGCTGGTGGCACTACAAAATATAGAATATGTTAGTTCCAGAGTCATTATTACGGAGTTTGATATACAATTATTGTGTATAGCGGATACCAGAAACTTAAAATCGTGCTGCAATTTCGCCCTGTCCTTTCACACTTTGAACGCCCTACGTGATTGCAAAAGGTTAGCCTCAGCCATTCTAGGAGCAAACCTGGAACAACTTACATGACCATGTTATCTATGGAGGAAACGTGATTAACTGCTGAGTAATTTTGCAATAGGATTCAAGTCATGGCTGCTGCTCTGTAAGGAATCAAGGTACATAACCCATTTTATGGCTGGATGAATTACAATTAGAACCCAATAAAACCTACACATGTATGTCACAATGGTTGAACAAAACTGAGCTGTGTGCATAGTACAAATCAAAGTATAACAAGTAGTGTAGTACTTACCCTGGGTTATGAGGTATGAGTATCAAATCTTTATCTTTTTGAGCCAGCAATGCCTGTTTCACGTATTCTTCAACCATATTCATATCTTCATCCATTGTTTGCTTTGAGACTTTGTGTGGGTCGAGGAAGCCCACCGATTGTTTGTTCCTTGTCGCTTCGAGTATCATGTTTCTATATATACAAAGATGAATTATATATATATTGGCGGACATTTATCGCTATTATACGAATGTAGACTGTGATAGCACACACTTACAATGTCCAGCATCTCATGAGTGCGGCGTCGAGGTTGTAGAGATGGAATAAATCCTCGAAGTCGACCACGAAGAAGCCCACCGATGTCTCGTTCAACATATGCTTATGCTTGAAGCTGGTCATGATATACGTCATACGTTCTTGCACTGGCTTGATAGTTTGTCCAATGTACCAAGAATGCAATGACGGCAAGGCATATAAAGTGAATTTAGGTGATCTATCGTTAGCCAAGGCTCTCTTAGCTTGTATACCTGGGCCAACAGGGCAATCGGATAGTTGACGGTCTTCGTGATCTTCGATTTGCCCTTGCCTTTCTTTTTACTATAGGGAGCCTTCACAGGAGACGATTGCGTAGGAAACCAATCAAAGTCATGTAGATCAAATGCATCATGGTGCACCATGGGTTCCGAGATGATGGTCCGCTGATCAGGCGCAGCAGGCAGATCAGATGGTTTGGGTAGTTCTGTGACAGGATGGGCGATCAGGGAGATGTCACTACTGGGCCATTGGATGAATGTGCCAATGGCATCCCCCCGTGTCACGATCTCGTCGCTTAGCGGCTTCTGTAGCTCAACGATCTTGAAACTATCATGTACCTCGTCCACATTGACCTTCGTGAAACCCGGTGCTACCATAGTACCGTGCACCAACGCCCCTTTAGTGGATGGATACGCGATCTCCAAGCAGCTGTCAGCAAAGGAGCCATTGGCAATACTCACTTGGAGATTGCACCGCATGGCCTCCTACACAACAGTACACAATTAGCTAATGTGTCCAATAGCTATATCTACGAAGCATTCAAGAGATATATTAGTACCTTAATGTCACAGACAGGAAAATCCCTGATGTGTTCATCTATGTGAACAGTAGATGCACAGCTGCTCTTATGGGTAGTGGGGCTGACTTGCGGACATACTTCTGGGGTTTGCGCGGTGTGTCTTTCTTGATTATTGAGCCTTTCCTTGAGACTTCTTATCTTATCATAAAATTCTTCTCTCAACTCTCCTCTCAACTTGTCCTCCAAATTCTTTATAAATTCTCCTCTCTCGATTGTGTACTCAACACTACCTGCAAGATCCCGACAAGTTATTTAAGTTATGAAGTCATGGACTAATTACGTACAAAATTGGTAGTTCAATTTATATATTACTAGGAATTGGCAGACTTCCTCGTCTGTGCGGTTTTTAAAGGAGACATTTACGAAAGATGTGTCACTTGTCCTCGCTCTTATCCAGTTTCTGGCGCGCTGGTCTACGATCGATGCAAATGGCGAGGAGGCCTCCTCGTCCTCCCTCTCCCATTGCGCCCTCTTCCCCGCATTGCCAGAAGTGCCGACTCTATAGGGGTGAGTGTTCCTCGCCTGAAGGGCCTTGTGTGCTTCACTTTGATACATAAATTCATCTGTCATCTTCATCTCAACAAAATGCCACCATATGTCCTCATTAATGAACCCGTACTTAGAGTAGGGAGTCATGTCCTTCTTGACATATTCATTGACAAGCGTGCTCTCGAAGGTCTTTCACGCCTTTCCTGCCACTAGCAATGCATACCGGCGCACAAGGAGAGCAGATTCTTCTGGGATGTCAAACGATGATAGAATCTCTATCAGCAGGGCGTTGCGACTCTCATTAGTCAGCGACTTTCACAATGATACCGTGATGGGGACACCATTGTTCTGGTTTGTGCTCTTCATATCCTGATACCTCGCGTAAAATATGTACCCATTTAAGTCATATCCTTTCCACGTGACAACTGTAAAAGTTGATCCTTTTGCCAACCATGTTAGTGTGCCATTTGATGAGTTCCTAGTGATGGGTCGCTTCTTCAACCATTTGTTGAATTGAAGGTTATGCTGTCTCGAGATCCAAGACTCATGACGTGCCGAATTCTGTTGCCTTAGCCATTGCTTGTGCTCGATGATATACGGGGACACTAGAGCCATGTGTTGCAAAACAGTGAAATGGGCTTGAGCATACGCAACTGAATCCGATGTGATTGCTTTCCTTCTGATGGTCTTGATACCCTGGAGCCTCCCCTCATGGTGAGATCGAGGCATACCAATCGGTTCGACCTGGGCCATGTAATCGATGCAGAACTTGACGACCTCTTCGGTTGCATAACCTTCGACAATGCTGCCCTCCAGACGAGATCGATTCCGTACATAAGACTTGAGAATTCCCATATACCTCTTGAATGGGTACATGCTAGTAGGAACACGGGCCCGCACATCTTTATCTCTATCACAAGGTGAACAATGAGATGAACCATGATATCGAAAAATGACGGAGCGAAATACATCTTAAGATTACATAGAGTCATCACCACCTCAGCTTGCATAGTGTCGACGATTGGTTCCGCCGGCAATGAGATTTGTGATTCTAGGGGATTCGTGCGAGATCAGAGCAAGATGGTAACACAGGATGCGAGGGCGATCTTTTTAGACAGGTTCGGGCTCTCGCGGAGGAGATAATACCCGAGTCCTGTGTTGTTGGATATCTGGATGTGGTCTCCTTTTTTCTCCTCTCCCTTTTCAGGGTTGTTCCCTCCCCCTTATATACTGGGAGAAGGGTACGTTACAAATGGGCGCCACCTGGCCCTGGACCAGGTGGATTCATGAGTATGCGGTTTGTCTCTGTCTGCCGAGCCCCACTACGTCTAGGGGATTTGGTCGTTCCTTTCCCGACCCACGCCTGCCGATCCGCCAGGTTCTGGTGCCAACAGGCTCTGCCGGTGCCAGGTCGCAGGCTTTACTTTCGACGGGGTTGTCCTGACACAGCGCGAAGCTTCGTCGAGGGGACAACCAGCTGCCTTGGGGAGGAATTCGGGCCATGGCTATGGGCTCTTCGTAGTGCTTCTAGGCTCTGGGCCTACTGCAACGTCCTCGGCCCAGTAGGGCATAGGCTCCTCTTGCGGGACCCCCGCCTCGGGCATCCCACAGCAGCCCCCAAGTGCTTTAGGATCGGATTTCCCCCTCTTGTTCTGTCAGAAGGATTTTGTGGGAAAAAAGATTGTAAAGGACTTATTAATTAAGGTCACCGTGGTTGGTTGACTCGTGGCCGAGTGGTACCCGCACCCGTTTACGGTGTGCGGCAACTGGCTCGTAGAGCTCAATTGACCCTCATGGGGCGTACCATAGTTGGTTGGCTCGTGACCGAGTGGTACCCGCACCCGTTTACGGTGTGCAGCAATTGGCTCGTCAAGCTCAATTGACCCTCATGGGGCGTACCATAGTTGGTTGGCTCGTGGCCGAGTGGTACCCGCACCTGTTTACGGTGTGCGGCAATTGGCTCGTCGAGCTCAATTGACCCTCATGTGAAAAGATGAGAAAGTTGCCTACAGGGGGGGTGAATAGGCAGTTTAAAATTTAAACTAAATTTGTCGCAGCGGAACGAGTATCGGAACTTCCGGTGTTGGATCGGAACTTCCGATACCAGTTCGGAATGTCCGATCGACTTTTGACCCGGACAATTAACAACTGAAAGTAATAATCTTGAGAGACAGTATAAGAAGGTTGGATCAAAACAATAAGGAGACAAGCTAAAGCAAAGTGAAAAAGAAGACACGGAATTGATCCCGGAGTTCGGATTCTTGAGGGAATCCTACGTCTCCGTTGAGGAGGCTCCAAAGAGCCGGGTCTCTTCCAACCCTTTCCTCCCAAACCTCGGTCACACTTGAGGCTTGGTTCCACTATTTGGTTCCTTTCCTTTCGGAGGCGGAGCCGGCCTTCACAAACTTCTCACGGCGACCCACAATCCTTGGGAGCTCGTGATCGACGCCTAGCCGTCTAGGAGTCCTTCAACCTCCAAGAGTAACAAATGCACGTTGATTGATCTTGGAGGAACACTCTAATGCTCAAGATGAAAGACACTTGCTTTTCACTCTAGCTCCAAATCTCACTTCTAGTCCTCACTCCTTGGATGATCCCTAAGATCAAAGAGGAGGGCTCAAAAGTAGACTAGAGAGGGCTCAAGGTGCACTAAAGTTCTGCCAAATAGAGTGTGTAACCCTCAAATGAGAGAGGGGTGGGGTATTTATAGTTTCTTGCAAAAACTAGCCGTTATACACCCACTCAGCTGCATATCGGAACTTCCGATATCAACATCGGAATGTCCGATATGTACAAATAATCAGAACTCGAGCGCACTTCAACTGTCAAACAAGATGCATCGGAACTTCCGATGTCAACATCGGAACTTCCGATGTTCCCAGAAAAGCTCTTGACAAAATGCTTCTAAGTCCATATCGGACTGTCCGATATATACATCAGAACTTCCGATACCAATATCGGAATGTCCGATCTAATATATCGGAGTGTCCGATAATTCCAGAGAGCTCCCTTTTTTCGGTTTGAACACATCGGAACTTCCGATGTCAAATATCGGAACTTCCGATCTTTACAGAGAGCACCCTAGAAAGCTTTACAACGTATCGGAACTTCCGATACATCTTCTACGCATCGGACTGAAGCAAGCATGCACATCGGAATGTCCGGTCACATCGGAACTTCCGATGTAATATCGGAATGTCCGACTTGAACTTAGATAAAAACACATTCCGGTGCATGCGCGATGACTTAGGGTCTCAATAAGATTTAAAGTAACATTCATCTGAGCATAGAGACTACCCTAGATCATCTACGATGCATCCCTCTTAATAGTACGGCATTCCTACGACACAAAGCATAGAAAAAATAAGATTACAAAGCCGTTTTACTCGCTTGAATTCGTTTGAGGGTGTCCTTCGCATGTAGAAGATCTCACATTTAATCTTTTACCTGTTCACAAGCTCATTGAAGACATTAGTCCTTTTAATCGTTTGTCATTAATCAACCAAAACCAATTTAGGGGCCTAGATGCACTTTCAATCTCCCCCTTTTTGGTGATTGATGACAACTCGATTAAAGCTTACAGATAAAAGGATATTAAGAGAATTTCGTATTGGTTGAGCTCCCCCTGAAGATGTGCAATGGATAGGAAAATATCGCAAATGCACAATTTTGAAAGGAATTTTGCAGGAGCTCCCCCAAAGCTGAGTATATAATGAAACAAGCACTATGGAAGCTAATATTTGAATAACCATTAATATTAAAACATCCATAGTAACAATCATCCATCGGAGCATAAGTAAAGCATACTATCAAGAGAAACAAGTCCCAAGTTCACATGATAACAAAGTTTGGAAACGAAACTAATCGAAGGATGATAAAACTGATAAAACGAGGTAAGCTTTCTTTCTCTTCTCCCCCTTTGGCATCAAGCACTAGAAAGGAGAAAAAGGAGAGAGAGAGAGAGAGAAAAGACTAGTCCGACTCCTCGGAAGCAGCATCAGAGCCGGACTCCTCATCGTCCTCGGACTCATCTGAAGCTGCAGGCGCTGGAGCAAATGGATCTTCGATTTCCTCATCACTCTCCTCATCCTCTGAACACTCCAGATTCAGATGCCTCTGAATGTCTTTTAGTCTCTTGGTGTTCTTCTTGTGCGCTGCTGCATTGCCCTTGCACAGGACAAAGATGGACTTCAAGGCGCGGAGGATTGGAGAGGATGATCCACTAGAGGCTGCAGCAGGAGGAGCGGTGGAGGAGGAGGTAGCAGCACCTCTAGTCGAAGCACGCCTAGCAGGCTGAGCTGGGGCCTTGATCGCCCTGATCTGCACTCCTGTGTGCCTAGTATCATACTCAAAATGCTGGTGAGTAATGTGCTCAATCATATGCATGATGAATGGAGCATACCCACAGCTTCTCTTTGGCTCCTGAGCTGTCAAGCGGATCTCATTCCATATGAAATCAAACACATCAAAAGGACGCTATCCCTCCCTCATCCTACTCAGCAGATTCCTTGAATAAGACAGAATGTGAGAGGCATCACCTTCTTTGGGAGCCAGCGTTTTCCTGAAAAGCCTGTTGAGACAGGCAAAGAAAGGCTTCATGCCTTTTGTGCTACCCTCCTCAAAGTCTGCATCCTCATTATACAAAAAGTTTAGATTGGAGGCACCCAAAGAAGCTTCATTGTGAATTTGATCCTTATCACGACAGTCTGCTTCGGTGAATCCAAGACATCGAGCAAAATTGACGTAAGAGATCTCATACCAAACTCCTTCTGTCATCCAGTGCAAGGTGGAGACTCTGTCCCTGGAGATATACAGAGTGGAGTAGAGGTGAGCAATGATTTCAATATTCCAATCATGCTGAAAGCTCATTATTCTCTTAGTCCCAGTTCTCTCACAAGCTGCAATGACCTCTGTGAAAGTGGCATCATCAGTTGCAGCCATGTAATCCCAATCAACCCACTGCATCAGAATGACTGGATTCTTCCTGGTCAGAATGATAGACTCATAGAAATCCTGCTGAAAGAAAGTCCAGAAGCGATAGTCACCGAGAACCAGGCTTCCGCCTGGGTTCTCGCTCTCTGGCCGCGCACTTTGGCGGCTTTTCCTTTGTAGCTCATGGGTTTCCTCTTGAGACGAGGATTCCTCTCTCGCTGCTCGAGCCTTGGAACCGCTGGTCTGGAGTGCAGGGCCGAGGTTGAGAAGCTCTCGCCACAGCTTTGCCCTTCCTAGAAGGCAATGGCGCCTCGAGGTAATGCGTTCACTGCCTGCGAGCAGGAGGATCAGATGGAGGGTCACGAATCTGGATGCCTGGTCCTCCACTGCCTCTACGTCTGCCTCTACCCGCAGGCCTTTTGGTCCTAGCACCTGTTGGAGTCTGCCTTGGCCTTTTGGAGCCCACCACTGCTGGGTCTGCTGGGTCTGCTGGGGGTTGAGAGCCACCTTGACTGGGATCTATTGTTCTAAGGACAAGAACGGAATCGATTAAGCTAACGAGAAAGCTTGACATTGGATTGATTTTCATTCTGTTGACATCGGAAGTTCCGATTTCACATCGGAAGTTCCGACATGAGGTCGGAAGTTCCGATATTCTCGATCGGAATGTCCGATGTCTACGGACCTAGATCAACACAACTTTTCTCCCAAACCAACCGATGGAAAAAGATGAAATTTGACAGAATTGAACCAAAGGAATAGATGACCAAGTTCACCAAAACGATTTCTCAAAAGGATGCCCTAGATTCAAAAGGAAAGAATTGAGCCCTCGGGTTTGCCTCGCAAGAGCACGGAGAAATCGCTACGGAGAGATGGATTCTCTTCAAGATGGAGTCCTTCCTGTTTAAGATCGGAAGTTCCGAGAGGTCGGAAACTCCGATAACGGCACAAAGATGAAAAGGGAAGGAGAGGGCAAAGAGACACGAGAAAGAGGACAAAAGAAAGTGAAAGTGCGGGCACTTTTTAAGTGCGGAGGTCACATCGGAAGTTCGATATCACATCGGAAGTTCGATGTGGAAGAATCCCGGACATCGGATATTCGATGATTGGATCGGATGTTCGATGAGTTGATTTTTCCAGCAAACAGAGAAAGAAACAAGGAATTGAGTGAAGTTTGAAAACTCCGAGTCATGTGAACTTAAGGAGGATCATTCCACTTGTCATCAGTAAGCATCCAAGCAATCAAAACTATGATTACAAGTGAATTATCCGAGATTAAGATCCAACTAAAACACTTTTGAAATTCACTCAATAACTTTTTCAATCATTTTATTTCGAAATTGAGCTAGTTAGCAGCAATCAATGAGTGCAATCTTTCAAGACACATTCCGATAGTCTAGGACGTTTAGCTCACTTCTAAGCTCGCAAAAGCGCTTCTCATCTAAAGGTTTGGTAAAGATATCGGCCAATTGTTTTTCGGTTCTCACATAGGTAATATCTATATCTCCCTTAAGAGAGTGATCTCTAAGGAAGTGGTGTCGGATATCTATGTGCTTGGTCCGAGAGTGTTGAACGGGATTGTTGGCTATTTTGATCGCACTCTCATTGTCACATAAGAGTGGTACCTTTTCCATACAAAAACCAAAATCCTTCAAGGTTTGCCTCATCCATAACAATTGTGCACAACAACTTCCTGCGGCAATGTATTCGGCTTCCGCGGTGGATAAAGCAACTGAATTTTGTTTCTTTGAGGACCAAGACACTAGTGATCTACCTAGAAATTGACAAGTCCCCGAAGTGCTTTTTCTATCCACTTTGCAACCCGCATAATCAGCATCCGAATAACCAATCAAATCGAATTTTGATCCTTTAGGATACCAAAGCCCTAAACTAGGTGTGTGAACTAAATATCTAAGAATTCTTTTCACGGCTACTAGGTGGCACTCTCTCGGAGCGGCTTGAAATCTTGCACACATACAAACACTAAGCATAATATTAGGCCTAGATGCACAAAGATAAAGCAATGAACCTATCATGGATCGATATACCTTTTGATCCATAGGGTTACCTTCTTCATTTAGACCGAGATGTCCGTTTGTCGTCATGGGTGTATGGATTGGCTTGACGTTCTCCATGTCAAACTTCTTAAGCATATCTTTGATGTACTTTGTTTGGCATAGGAATGTACCTTCCTTGAGTTGTTTGATTTGAAATCCAAGAAAGAATTTCAATTCACCCATCATAGACATCTCAAATCTCTTCGTCATCAACCTACTAAATTCCTCACAAAAGTCTTTATTAGTAGACCCAAATATAATGTCATCGACATATATTTGGCATACAAATAGGTCATTATCAACGTATTTTGTGAATAGAGTAGGATCGACTTTACCAATTTCGAAACCCTTTTTAATAAGAAAATCCTTAAGGCATTCATACCATGCTCTAGGTGCTTGCTTAAGCCCATAGAGCGCCTTATGTAGTTTGTAGACATGAGTGGGGTTCTTGTGGTCCTCCATTCCCGGCGGTTGCTCAACGTAGACTAATTCGGCGATTGGACCATTTAGGAAAGCACTCTTGACGTCCATTTGATAAAGCTTGAAATCATGGTGAGTAGCAAATGCAACCAATATACGAATTGATTCTAATCTAGCAACGGTAGCATAAGTCTCACCAAAATCCAAACCTTCAATTTGAGTGAATCCTTGAGCTACCAACCTAGCTTTATTTCTTGTGTGACTCCGTTCTCGTCTTGTTTGTTGCGGAAGACCCATTTGGTTCCAATCACGTTTTGATTAGGCCTTTCCACTAGTGATCATACTTTGTTTCTAACGAAGTTGTTAAGCTCTTCATGCATAGCCATTATCCAATCCGGATCTCTTAGTGCATCTTCAACCTTCAAAGGTTCCAAAGTAGACACGAAAGAGTAAAATTCGCAAAAATTAGATACTCTAGAGCGTCTAGTTACCCCTTTTTGGATATCACCGAGAATGTTATCGACGGGGTGATCTCTTTGGACACTTTGATGCACTCTTGGATGCGGCATTTGAGACGTTTGTTGAATTGGCTCATTATCTTCAATTTGATCATCCTCCATTAATTTGCTTGAACTATCTTGAGGAATGTCTTGATTTTGATTTGAAGTGGGAGGCTCCACTTGTGTAGATGAATTGTCTTGATGCACCTTTTCTTGCGGTCTCACTTCACCTATTGCCATCTTCTTGATTGCAATGCTTGGCTCTTCCTCATTTTCTAGCACATTTAAATCAACTTGCTCTACTTGAGAGCCGTTAGATTCATCAAATGTCACGTCTCTCGCTATTTCAACACAACCCGAGGTTTTGTTGAAAACACGATAAGCGTAGGCATTTGATCCATATCCTAGCAAGAAACCTTCATCGATCTTTGGAGCAAATTTGGAGTTCTTAGGCTTCTTGTTAAGGATAAAACATTTACTACCGAAAACTCTAAAATATGAAATATTTGGTTTGTTACCGGTGAGGAGTTCGTATGCCGTTTTCTTCAATATCTTGTGGAGATATAATCGGTTGATGGCATGACAAGCGGTGTTGACGGCTTCCGCCCAAAATTGATCGGAAACCTTGTATTCATCAAGCATTGTCCTTGCCATCTCGATTAAAGTCCGGTTCTTCCTTTCTACCACTCCATTTTGTTGAGGGGAGTATGGAGCGGAGAACTCATGCTTGATCCCTTCTTCATCAAGGAATTCTTCGACTTGAGTATTCTTGAATTTGCTTCCATTATCACTTCGAATCTTCTTGATCTTCAACTCGAATTCATTTTGGGCTCTTCTTGCAAACTTCTTGATTATCCCTTGCGTCTCACTTTTCTCTTGCAAAAAGAACACCCACGTGAAGCGTGAAAAGTCATCAACAATAACTAAACCATACTTGTTACCTCCGATGCTTATATAAGCAACGGGTCCGAAGAGGTCCATGTGTAGAAGCTCCAATGGTTTTGTCGTTGTCATGATGTTCTTTGCGGGATGACGCGCTCCAACTTGCTTTCCGGCTTGACACGTGCTACAAATTCTATTTTTCTCAAACTCAACATTGGTTAGACCAATGATGTGATCCCCTTTTAGAAGTTTGTCAAGATTTCTCATGCCAACATGGGCTAGCCGGCGATGCCACAACCAACCCATGCTAGACTTTGCCATCAAGCATGTTTGAAGTTTAGCGCTATTTGAATTGAAATCAACCAAATAGAGCTTACCCTTCAAATATCCTTTAAAAGCAATTGAGGAATTGTCTCTTCTAAAGACGGTCACATCCACATTAGTAAATAGACAATTGTAGCCCATTTCACACAATTGTGATACGGACAACAAGTTGTAATTTAAAGATTTGACTAATAGAACATTTGAAATGGAATGATCATTAGAAATAGCAATTTTACCTAATCCCATTACCTCACCTTTACCATTGTCACCAAACACAATATTTTCATATTGTGACCCTTTTTCATCAAAAGATGAAAACATTTTCTTTTCTCCTGGTCATGTGGTTTGTGCAACCACTATCAAGCACCCAACTTGATCCCCTGAGGTATAATCCTACAAGATCACATTAGACTTTGTTTTTAGGTACCCAAATCCTTTTGGGTCCTTGCATGTTAGTGATCAAAACTTTTGGTACCCACACCTTCTTCTTACTCTTTTCACTAGAGTTGTGGGCACCGACAAAATGAGCAATCACTTTACCACGGTGATTTCTCTTCAACATATAAGAAGCAAAGTGAATAGAATGAGATGCATGATGTTGAAGATGCTTCTTAGATTCTTGCCCGGTCTTGATGACATGTGTGGTGGTCAATGGTTGTTTGTCATTTCCTTTGACAAACTGGATGCATTCCTTACCTCTTACCACCACACGGTCATTTCTTTTGCATTTATTCTTATCATATCCTAGCCCTTCTTTGTTTTTGTTTCCTCGACCATTTATGGTCTTATATAAGGCATCCTTGGATTGATAAGTTTTCATGCAACTGCATCTTACCAAGGCACTTAGTCTCTCGTTTTCGCTTTTTAATACTTGCATGAATTGGGAGTTAGTAGTGCAAGCATTAACATCGACATTGTAGCAACGAGAGCAACAATTGCTAGTGGAAGGAATAGATGCTAATTGTGAATCAACAATTGGAGAGTTAATATCGTTAAGAGATTCAATTTGCACTTCAAGAGCTTGGAGATTGTTTTCCAGACTTATGACATTCTCTTGAAGTGACTCATTTGAACCCTTAAGCATTTTAATTGAATTATTAGCCAAATCAAGCTTTTTGGTTAACAATTCAATAGTCTCCTTTTCTTTAGTGAGGATCTTCTCGAGAGCAAGAGTTTTCTTCTTTTCACAAATTAACAACTCTTCTTGCTTCTCGAGAGTTTCCTCTTGGCTATCTATTCTTTTCAATAGCTTATGAATCTTAGCAATAGCCGATTTGCTCAAATCACAAAATAGAGCATCATCATTATCATCATCGCTTTCTAATTCACTATCGCTACTTGGGGGTTTGGTTTTAGCCATTACCTTGCGCCTTTGGCCATAAGACAAATAGGCGCGTCGTGGTCGAGTCGTTGTCGCTCAATTCCCGAATAGCGACTTTGTCGATGGAGTGGCTTCTATGGCGAGGGTGGCGACTCCTTCATCATCGGTGTCGAGTCGGAGTCGCTTTGAATCCCATTCTTCTCCAATGTGAGCTCGCCTTGAGTACTTCTTCTTGTAAGTCTTGTTCTTCTTGAGCGGCTCACTTTTCTTGTTCTCATTTTGGTTGTTCTTCTTCTTTGGACAATCGGCGATGAAGTGTCCAACTTCACCGCACTCATAGCAAGCCCTCTTTGTGTTTGTTCTTCTTCTTGATTTGTCGTTGTAGTTCTTCTTGTACTTGCTTGACCCATCATACTTGAGGAACTTTTTGAATTTCCTTACAAATAGAGCCAAGTCTTCTTCGTCTTCGCTTTCATCTTCCTCTTCATCACTTGAGGTTGATTCTTCCTTTTTGCTTGCCTTCAAAGCTATTTGCTTCGGTCTTGAGCTCGAGCTTTGCTTGGCAAGGTTCTTTACTTCTTTTGCTTCTTCCTCCATGAGCTCATGTGAAAGAATTCTTCCAAGCACGTCATTTGGAGTGAGCCTTTTGAAATCCTTTCGCTCTCGTATAAGAGTTACGAGAGTCGAGTTCCTTGGAGCAAATGCTCTCAACATTCTTTTTACCACGACGTGGTCCGTCATATCCTTGCTTCCAAGCCCTCTTATCTTGTTTACGAGGATCATCAAGCGGTCATACATTTATTGCGGAGTCCCATCATCATTCATAACGAATCTCCCCAACTTGCCTTCTAGCAATTCAATCTTTGACTCCCTTACACTTGATGTACCCTCATGTGCAACTTGGAGTGTATCCCATATCTCTTTGGCTTCTTCCAAGCCGTCCACTTTGTTGAATTCCTCGGGACTCAACGCTCCAAGCAACATGCTTGCGGCTTGAGCATTGCGGTGGATGTTTTGCTCTTGTTCCGGCGTGAGCTCCATATCGTCTTCCGGCATATCTAAACCTGTGCAAACAATCTTCCAAACACTAGGATGGAGTGACATCAAATGCATTTTCATCTTGTTCCTCCAAGCGGAATAGTACGTGCCATCGAAAAATGGTGCACGCCCGGAGGGCACCGTAATATAGGAATGCGAAGAAGAAGTATTTAATTTTTCGTAATTAAAAGGAATTTGAGCTCCCTGCGATGACGTTGAGGTGTCACCTTCCTTGGTCTTCGTGGGAGTTCCATGTCCGGCCTTTGGACTACCTTCTTCCCCCGACACGACAACCTTCAATCCGGTGTTGGCCATCACGTTCCTTCAAGCGGTTAGGCCTTCGAGAAGGTTAGGCTCTGATACCAATTGAAAAGATGAGAAAGTTGCCTAGAGGGGGGGGGGTGAATAGGCAGTTTAAAATTTAAACTAAATTTGTCGCAGCGGAAAGAGTATCGGAACTTCCGGTGTTGGATCGGAACTTCCGATACCAGTTCGGAATGTCCGATCGACTTTTGACCCGGACAATTAACAACTGAAAGTAATAATCTTGAGAGACAGTATAAGAAGGTTGGATCAAAACAATAAGGAGACAAGCTAAAGCAAAGTGAAAAAGAAGACACGGAATTGATCCCGGAGTTCGGATTCTTGAGGGAATCCTACGTCTCCGTTGAGGAGGCTCCAAAGAGCCGGGTCTCTTCCAACCCTTTCCTCCCAAACCTCGGTCACACTTGAGGCTTGGTTCCACTATTTGGTTCCTTTCCTTTCGGAGGCGGAGCCGGCCTTCACAAACTTCTCACGACGACCCACAATCCTTGGGAGCTCGTGATCGACGCCTAGCCGTCTAGGAGTCCTTCAACCTCCAAGAGTAACAAATGCACGTTGATTGATCTTGGAGGAACACTCTAATGCTCAAGATGAAAGACACTTGCTTTTCACTCTAGCTCCAAATCTCACTTCTAGTCCTCACTCCTTGGATGATCCCTAAGATCAAAGAGGAGGGCTCAAAAGTAGACTAGAGAGGGCTCAAGGTGCACTAAAGTTCTGCCAAATAGAGTGTGTAACCCTCAAATGAGAGAGGGGTGGGGTATTTATAGTTTCTTGCAAAAACTAGCCGTTATACACCCACTCAGCTGCATATCGGAACTTCCGATATCAACATCGGAATGTCCGATATGTACAAATAATCAGAACTCGAGCGCACTTCAACTGTCAAACAAGATGCATCGGAACTTCCGATGTCAACATCGGAACTTCCGATGTTCCCAGAAAAGCCCTTGACAAAATGCTTCTAAGTCCATATCGGACTGTCCGATATATACATCGAACTTCCGATACCAATATCTAATGTCCGATCTAATATATCGGAGTGTCCGATAATTCCAGAGCTCCTTTTCGGTTTGAACACATCGGAACTTCCGATGTCAAATATCGGAACTTCCGATCTTTACAGAGCACCCTAGAAAGCTTTACAACGTATCGGAACTTCCGATCGTAAATATCGGAACTTCCGATACATCTTCTACGCATCGGACTGAAGCAAGCATGCACATCGGAATGTCCGGTCACATCGGAACTTCCGATGTAATATCGGAATGTCCGACTTGAACTTAGATAAAAACACATTCCGGTGCATGCGCGATGACTTAGGGTCTCAATAAGATTTAAAGTAACATTCATCTGAGCATAGAGACTACCCTAGATCATCTACGATGCATCCCTCTTAATAGTACGGCATTCCTACGACACAAAGCATAGAAAAAATAAGATTACAAAGCCGTTTTACTCGCTTGAATTCGTTTGAGGGTGTCCTTCGCATGTAGAAGATCTCACATTTAATCTTTTACCTGTTCACAAGCTCATTGAAGACATTAGTCCTTTTAATCGTTTGTCATTAATCAACCAAAACCAATTTAGGGGCCTAGATGCACTTTCATCATGGGGCGTACCATAGTTGGTTGGCTCGTGGCCTTTTGGTTAAATCCTCCTGCGGTACCCAATCACGCTGTACGGCGGTGACCAGCTTTGGACCCCAAATTATGGGGTGTATCGCTGGAGGATGTTCGGAGAGTGCCTGGTCTCAATCTTCCATGGCAACCAGCGTTCAGGCCCATCATGGGGCGCACTCTATCCCAAACCTCGAGCCAGACTTGACATCTGGTCGCGGCTTGCGTGACACAGCGAACGGCCCAACATGGGGCATGCCCTAGATCCGGCTCAGGATTAAGTACGGGAGCTCTTGCTTTTTTCCCGCCGTAAGGCGAAGACTGAGACTCACTTCCTATAAGTGAGGGAACTCTTGTTGGGGGAAAGACGTCTTTGCCCTTTTATCCCCACAGTCGCGAAACCCCCAAAACTTCTCGGGCGACCTTGGTGGCTTAGGGTTTTCGGTTTCGCGCCCAGCATTTCTCCCCAGAGACCTCGCTTCGTCAGGATGTCCTCTTCTTCATCGCCGGAAGCGAGCAGAGACCTGGCGGCAGCAGGGTGGGAGGCCTCCGTGTCGACGGGGGCTCGCCTGGAGGAGATGGTCGCCGGCGGCGTCCTTCCTCCTCTGGAATTGATTTCCACCCGGGCGGCGGCAGGTGAACCCTACCCCACTCCTCGAGCCAACGAAATTGTAGTGTTCGAGTCCTTCTTTTGGTGGGGGTTTAGTGTCCCGGGGAGCGCCTTCTTTCGGGGACTTCTTCATTTTTACGGGATTGAATTGATTAATTTGAACCCCAACTCTGTTCTTCAAATCGCCATATTTGTTCAACTCTGTGAGGCGTATCTTGGGATCCGTCCTCACTTCAATCTGTTTCGCTCCCTCTTCTTGCTCAAACCCCATCCGAATCGAAATTCTCCCAGTGCCATTGGGGGAGCTGGGTTCCAATCGCGAGAGGGCCTGAAGAAGCGTTACTTCTCTATCCCTTTCAAAACCTCCCTCAAAGGTTGGAAGCGGGAATGGTTCTATTGCGCCAATGTAGACCCTTTCCTCGCTCCCTTTACCGGCCGCGCCCCTATGGTTCTCCAGTGCTGGAGCGATCCCCCGCAGGGGCCCGGATTGGATCAAGTCGCTGAACTTCTGACGCTGATTGATGATCTGAAAAACCGCGGCTTGACCGGCATTGGGATCGCCGTCAGCTTTGCTAAGCGGTGGATACAGCCCTTGCAGGAACAAATCCATCTGGGTATCCGGTATGGCGGGACTCAGGATCCCACCCGGGAGTCGAATGCGCCGCTGCCAAGGGACGTCCTGGGGGCGCGGTTGATAGATCTCTTCATTCCGGGCGCCGAGATAACCAACAGAGGCTGTCCGGGCAAGTTTTCGGCGAAGAGAGCGCCTCCTCGCGTGAGTATCCTTCACCTTCGAGACATTGCTTGGTTGTTTTCACCTGACTTGAGGCTCTGATGATATGTGATTGTTCACTTTTCAGGAGCGTGAAGCTTTCATTTCTGATGCTCCGGTCGTCGGCGTCTCTCGGCTGGGGAATGTTCCGAGCAAGCGTCCGGCGGATTCTTCGGCTGAGGGACCAGGGTCTTCTAAGAGAGAAAAGACGTCGGTGGAGGAGGTTCCTGCCCCTTCCTCGACTGGGCCGTTCACTGCTGTTAGCCCCGAGGAAGAAGGTTCAGGAGCTCCATCTTCCGAGCCAAAGACTCGCCTGACGACGACGTGAACTTAGGCTCTCCTCCGGTGGTCTTTGGGGTCCGTAGGAAGCCAGGGATGAAATTCAAGAAGTCCAACAGGTTTTTTACCCCTTGACTCTTGTTCTTGTCTCTTTGAATGTGTGCCAACATACTGGCCCTTTGGTGAGTTAGGGCTCCCTCCACGGACGTCCCGGTGGAGGCATCTTCTGAGAGGGAGGCTCCAGCGTCGGCTTCTCCCGGGAGGGCTGCTGCCATGGCCGCCTCACCGGGCGGAGGATGTGCCGCGGAGGAGACGCTGCTCGATCGGGCCGGGCCGTTTGGAGGTCCTGATCGCGAAGATGCTGCCGGTCCGTCAGCCCCCGATGTGGAGGAGATTCATCGAGAACCCCCACCGCTCAGTCCTCTCCCAGAGCCACTGACTCGGACAATGTGGTGGGGAGGTTCCGACTTGGATGGGATGGAGGAGGATGAAAAAGCAGAGATAGCAGCCCGGATGGAGCTGTATGAGCTCACGGTGAAGTGTAGCCGACTGGTCCGGGTGAGTCCTTCCATCTTCCCCCCTTCAGTATATCTTTGAAGCGCTGACACCTTGCTGGTGTTCTGCTGTGATGCCCAGGATATGGGAACTCGCTCCGAAAAGAGGTCTGAATTCTTCCGGAAGGCGTTGCCCAAGCTTAAAGACCACCAAAAATACGAAGACGAGCTAAAGGAGCTCAGTCAGACGCGATGGAAGGAAGTCCATGCGCTTGAGGCTCAATGCATGGCCCTCCACGAAGAAAGGGCGGAACTTGAGTGGTCACTGCAAGGTATGAACTTCCGCGGGCCTAGGGCGAGTGCCTTCCTCTTGAGTGGTCAGAGATGAGTCTGACTTTCCATGCTTTCAGAGCACGATTTGACAATCACTGAGCTGAGGGCACAGCTGGAGGCTTAAAAAAGTTCTAACCTCGAAACTCGAGCCAGCTTGGAGAAGACACAGCAAGAGTTGGAGGGTAGACTTCTTGATTCGAATTAAACGTGCCTCATGCTGGGTGCGCTTTCTGATGACGGATTGGCTTTGATGCAGAATGCAAGGAAAAGATGACCGCTGCCGAACGGAGCCACACCGAGCTCCGCTTCGCCTGCGAGCCAGTTCTGCACCTTCTACGTATCGAGGGAGCCAAACCAAGCCAGGGGGACGATGCCGTTCCGCTTCTCTCGGGAGGAGCTGACAGGATCAAGGCTTACGCAATGGAGTCGGCGACCATGAGTGCTAATCAGGCGTTGGCAGTGGTCAAATCTCACTACCCGAGAGTTGACCTTGAAGCTGTTAAAGAGGGTTTTGCCTGTGACGAAGACAAGGCCAACGCACTTCTTGAAGAGGTTTCCGGTACATCACAGGCCTTGTTGGAGAATCTTGAATTCTGAATTTGATATGAATCTTCATGCCGAATGCTGGCCCTCCTTGTTTGGAGCATTGTATTTCTTACTTGAATATGATTTGTCTGCTTTGTTCTTCGGTAAGCGAGCTCACAACTTCTTTCGCTCTTTTCCGCTCGTCTGAGTTGCCAACACATAGGCCCGCGGCCTTTTGGCCTCCGTTACGCCTTTCTGGGTGGCCTTCAGCTGACTGGTACGGCTCCCAAGCGCCGGACCTTGGCTCGTGGCCTTCTCGCCCCAGGCACGCTTTTCCGAGTGGCTGGCGTGCAGCTCTCGAGCGTCGGGACTTACGTTGTGGCCTCCTGACTGAGTGGTTCAGCCCACAAGTTTACATCATTGCCTCCCGGCCCCTGGACTTCTCGCTTAACTGGGCCAATTGAGCGGGAAGGTCAAATTAATTTGAACTGCGCCTGACACGTGTCTGGCGAAATATCCCTTCATTCTGTTCAACGTGTTGATTTTCTTTGTACTTTGAGAATATCAGCGCCGTAACGCCGCCGCCTTCCGTGTCTTTAAATGGTGTCGTCTCGGCTTCGGGGCCATGCATGGCCTATAAATGGGGCGTTACCGCTCTTGAGCGATCGCCCTCTTCTTCGAGTCTTCTTCTCCTTCTTTCTCCAAGCTTCCCGCCATATCTAACATGAGGAGGTTTGTCGGCCCTTACGCGGCATTTTTTCGCCAGCGCTTCTTCGGCCTGCTCTTCAGCTTGGAGGAGGCGGAGTTCTGGGAAGACCATGACTTCGCCATACTGGAGGCAGAGGAGGAGGCTGGGGCCGCCAGGGACGCCGCCGCCGTGGCCGCCTTATTGGAGGTGGCGCTGGGGCTCTTTGAGGTGGCCGAGGTCATTATGGAGATGGTAGGGCGCGAGCGTCGCGACAACCTAGCCGTCACGGCCCTCGTCCGCCTTGTACCACCCCTTTGGGTGGTTGAGGACGAGATCCTCGCGGCTCTGGGTCGCGCGCGCCGCGCCTGACCTCGGCGATCCCGACCCCGGCCGTCCCAGTGGTCGCACCAGCAGCAGCAGCACCAGCAGCAGACACCAGCAGCAGCACCAGCAGCAGACACCAGCGTCCCCCCCTTTTTTTTAATGCGAGAAAATGGGGTAAAAAGAAAAGATCAGCGATGTAAAAAAGTTTATTATGGAACAGAGCGTAAACTTTTGCCCAATCTTCGCCATCTTAATTATTCCGTGTTTAAGGTTCTGCCTAGTCAACCGTCCTAGTCAGTTGCTCTAGCGCCAGCAATGAGGCGTTGAGGCTCGAGCTTTTGACAGTTAGAAACTCGCGACTAGGTGCCTTCTCGGAAAAATTCTGGCACTGCGAATCGTAGTCCACGAGTGGTTAGTATTTTCTGGCTTTGTTTTTCCCGCTTCGTGCACCGGTATAAAATGCCGAATTTATCCGCTCATCGCGGTCTTTGTTTCCATGCGTTTTGTACCAGCGCGACTGGGATTAGGCGCTACACTAGTCGGATAATAACCACTCGGGACTAGCATTACACAGTAGGAATTCAGAAAATGAAACAGCTCATAATTTTATTTAACGCGTGAGAGTCGGGTACATAACTTATGCGTAGAAGCGACGCAGCTGTTCGGCGTTCCAAGTATTCACCAAAACCGCGCCATCTCCACATCTGAGTCGATAGGCACCCGGTCGAACCGTCTCCTCCACAATGTACGGGCCTTCCCAAATCGGAGAGAGCTTGTGCTCACTTTTCTGGTTCCTTCTGAGGACCAAATCTCCTTTTGAGAAGGCTCGACTTCGGACATTGCGAGAATGGTAGCGTTGAAGTCCCTAGAGGTACTTAGCCGACTGAATGGCTGCAACGTTTCGAGCCTCCTCGAGTTGATCAAGTTCTACCACTCGTCTTTCCTCGGACTCGTCTTCCTTGTAATTCCGAACCCTCGAGCATTCAAATTCTAGTTCGGTTGGCAAAACCGCATCTGCACCGTAAACTAGGAAAAAAAGAGTTTGCCCAATTGCTCGGCTGGGAGTGGTTCTGAGTCCCCAAAGTACTGACGGTAACTCTTTCACCCATCGGGCAGCATATGGTTTGAGGCGATCGAAAATCCTGGCCTTGAGGCCCTGGAGGACCAAGCCATTAGCCCGCTCAACCTGCCCATTGCTCCGTGGATGACCTACCGAGGCGAAGCAAATCTTAATTATAACGCTTTCGCACCACTCTTGAAATTCTTCGCTCCTGAATTGGGTACCATTATCTGTAATGATCCGGTTGGGAACTCCAAATCTGACCACGATATCCTGGAAGAACTCCTTGGCCTTGACCGTAGTGATCGTGGCGACTGGTTTAGCTTCGATCCACTTGGTGAATTTGTCAATGGCTACGAAGAGGTAGGCGAAACCGCCTTGTGCCTTCTTGAGCGGCCCGACTAAGTTGAGCCCCCAGACCGCAAAGGGCCAAGAGATGGGGATAGTTTGCAGCTCCTGTGCTGGCAAATGTGTCTGCCTTGCATAGAACTAGCAGCCCTCACAAGTTCGAACGATCTCCTTTGCATCCGTCACCGCTGTAGGCCAAAAGAAGCCCTGCCGGTAGGCTTTCCCAACCAAGGCGCTTGATGCAGCGTGATGGCCGCACATTCTCGAGTGGATTTCTCTGAGCAGGTCCTTTCCCGCTTGTTGCGGAACGCACCGCCTAAGAATGCCGGAGGCGCTCTTTCGAAAGAGCTCTCCCCTAATCACCACATAGGACTTGGCTTGTCGCGAAATGCGCTCGGCCAGAGTGGGAGTTTCAGGAAGTTCGTCTTTCAAGAGATAATCTAGATATGGGGCTGTCCAGTCGGGGTTGATGGACAGGACTTCAGTCTCAGGATTCTTACTTGGCTCTCGTCGTTTAGTAACTGTTGGCTCGTAAAGATCCTGGACGAAGATTCCACTCAGGACCTCTGTCCGAGTGGCTCCCATCTTGGCCAACTCGTCCGCTGTTTCATTATTGCGGCGCAGGACATGGACCAGCTCCAGTCCATCAAACTTGCCCTCCAATTCTCGGACCTGCTGACAATACGCCGTCATAGTTTGATCGACACACGGCCAGTCCTTCTGTACCTGGCTCACCACCAACTGCGAATCTCCGCGGACCGCCAATCGTCGGATCCCAAGCGATATGGCGATGCGAGGCCCGTGGATGAGTGCCTCGTACTCTGCGGTGTTATTCGAGGTCGAAAACTGAATCCGAAGGACGTACTTGAGTCTATCACCTCTCGGCGAGATGAGGAGAATTGCCACCCCGGCCCCGCCGAGCATGAGAGATCCATCGAAGTGCATGGTCCAATACTCCGGCTCTTCTTCGATGCGGGGAGCTTGGAATTCAGTCCACTCGGCCGTGAAGTCGGCCAAGGCTTGGGACTTGATGGCGGTGCGCGGCTTGAACAAGATGTCGAAGGCTCCAAGCTCGGCCGCCCATTTTGAGATTCTCCCAGTAGCTTCCCGATTATGGAGGACCTCTCCCACAGGGAAAGAAGTCACTACTGAAATCGAGTGTCCTTGGAAATAATGCTTCAGCTTCCGCGACGAGATCAAAATTGCATACAGCAGCTTCTGAACTTGAGGATATCGCGCCTTAGATTCGCCCAGTACTTCGCTGACAAAGTAGACCGGGCGTTGTACACCATAGCGGTGTCCTGACTCCTCCCGCTCCACAACTATTGCGGCACTGACTACATGAGTTGTTGTCGCTATGTAAAGCAGGAGAAGTTCACCTGGCATCGGCGAGACTAGGATTGGAGGGGTGGAGAGGAACGCCTTGAGTTCTTCGAAGGCTTGCTGTGCCTCGGCTGTCCACTCAAAACGGTCTTGCTTCTTGAGGAGCTTGAAGAAAGGCATCCCCCGAATCCCCAACCAGGAGATAAACCTGCCAAGCGCTACCATGCAGCCAGTAAGCTTTTGAACATCTTTCTGGCTGGTAGGTGACACCATCCTCATGATGGCCCCGATCTTCTCTGGATTTGGCTCGATCCCGCGATGAGAGACAATGAATCCGAGTAGTTTCCCGGAAGAAACTCCAAAAACACACTTCTCAGGGTTCAACCTCATCTGGAACGCCCTTAGACGTTGATCACTGCAGTTATGCACCTTTTGTGATGACGTTGATCACTTCAGTCAGTGGTCTGAAGTTCGTCAGGGAGGAGGAGCACCTTTCTTACAAGGTTCGTCCTCCGACTGCTCCAAATTGTTCCGCTGCCCTGGTCCCGCCGCTCAGGACTCGGCGCGGCGCGCCTCAGCTTCTCGCCTCGCCTCTGCTGTGCCTCCACTACCTTCCGAAAGTACCGAGGTTTCGAGTAACGTGCTTCAGAGGATGCTGAAGCATGTCTTCCTTCTTTGCCGCGACATCTCCACCAGGCAGAAGGTGATGAGTCGGCAGATCAAGAAAAATGGTCAGGATATTCGCAGCATCCGCCGCCACAATGGCGAAGCAGTCTCTCCCAGCGACTCCTCCGGGTCTTCCAAGGAGAGTAGCGATGCCACCTCTGCAGATCAGCTCTTCGGCATCACCTCCTCCACTCCGCCTGCCACTGGAGATGACCCCGGCAGTGACTCCTCCGGGTCTTCCTGCTGTGCCTCCAGTCACTCTCAAGAAAAAGACTGCCTGATATCACCGCGTAAAGCGATAATACCACTCGGCCCTGGCATTTTCAGTGTCAGGTACGCATAGTGGGGCACTGCCATGAACTTGGCTAGCGCTGGTCTCCCCAAGATGGCATGATACGCTGTCGCGAAATCAGCCACCTCGAAGCTAAGGTTCTCTGTCCGGTAGTTATCTCTTGTGCCGAAAGTAACCGGCAGAGTGATTTGTCCGAGTGGTGTCGCCGATGTTCCGGGTATCACGCCGTGAAAGGGCGACGACCCGCGTTTAAGCTCCAACCGTGGAATTCCCATGTCGTCGAGAGTTTTCACAAGAGGACATTGAGCCCACTTCCACCATCAATCAATACCCTCTTGAGCTTGATGCCGCGGACAACCGGCGCCAAGACAAGCGGATATCTACCGGGGAATGGGACTCGATCCGGGTGATTCGAGCGGTCGTAAGTTATCGCGACCTCGGACCACCGTACATACTGGGGGGTCTCCGGTTCTATTGCGTTGATGTCCCGGGCGGTAAGCTTTTGCTTCCGCTTGGACTCGTACGCGGCCGACCCCCGAATATGTAATTGAGCTCGAGATCGACTTCCTGATAGTCTTCCTCAGCTTCGGGAGGAGGTTGCTTGGCGGCGGGTCCACTCGAACCTTGTCCGGCCTGCTTCTTGCTCTCCCGGGCGAATCTCTTCAAAGTGAAGCAGTCCTTGGCGGCATGTCTTCCCTTCGGATGGAAGGGGCAAAGCGAGTTCATCACCTTGTCATACCCATCCTCTTTGAGCGCATGAGGGCGGGCATGTTCAGCGACTGCCACTAGCTCTTCACCTTTGCGCTTCTTCTCCTTCTATCTGGAGGGCTCGGCCTGATCCTTCCTCTTGTCGTGACGTTCCGCCAAGGCCTCGGAGGCGGAAGCGTAGCGGTCCGCTAGAGCGAACAGCTCACGAACCGACGTTGGCGGCTTCCGGGACATCTTCTTGATGAGATCAGGGTCGCTGACCCCCTTCTGGAAGGCAGCTATCACGACCGCATCCGTGACATCCCGAACAGTGCTTTTCCTGTGCATGAAGCGCTTGACGAACTCCCGCAGGGACTCATTCCTCTTTTGGTGCAATACAGTGTCCTGTGGGGTGCCAGTGGCGCTCATAAGTGCCTTGGAAATTTGAAATAAATCGCTCACACAGTGTCTCCCCAGGAATCTATAGAGTTCGGCCGAGTCCGGTAATCGAGCTTGGCCTGTGGCGAGAGAGTAACCGGCAAGTAATTTGCCATTACTTTCTGATCCCCCCGGCAACCCTGACCGCTAGAGCGTACACCTATAACCAAGCCTCTGGGTCCCTCTCACCGTCAAACCTAGTGATGCCCTTGGGGTTAAACCCCTCAGGCCAAACCACTCGGCGCAGGTGAGGGGTAAACGCATGAACCCCTTCAATGACCCCGCGATAACCCCCGGGCGGTGATCGACGTGGAGGGGATCGGGCTTGGCGTGCTTCGCGATCTCGTGGAAGGATGCCGTAACGTTCATACTCGTCGGCATGACGGCGTTGCTCCTCCCTTTCTCGGTCGCGGCGCCTGGCGTCGAGGTCAGAACGGAGATCGCGGTTGAGGCTGTGTCGCAAGTCGTCCCCGCGGGGAGGAATATAACGTCCCCGGTGGGGGGCTTCGTGACCCGACCGACTGCTGGCCGTCTGGGTCCTAGCCGGAGTGCGTGACTGCGCCTTTGCCGGCTGGTCGGTCTGGGCCTGCTGGATCGCTGCCGCCGTCACCATGGCCTTTACTTGGGCCACGATCGGGGCGGCTGGATTGCCAGCCCCCAGCATGGGGCTCAAGGTATCCAGGAGTGTCTTGGAGGCGACGATATTCTGCTGTGGAGTATGGAAGACCGCTTGATCCCCCATCTTGGCTTGCCGAAAGTGCATCTAGGCCCCTCATTTTATTTTGGTGATTAATGATGACACAATTAAAGTGATCTAATGCTTCAACTCAGAGTAATGCAGTTATCGAGATCACATCAAGCTTGGAATGAGATTGGACGGTCCTAAGCGCGTCAAATTTCTATAAAACGGCATCAAGACGATGAAGTGTAATTTTCTTTTTATTTGAGTCTTAAGGATAGCCGTACTATTAAGAGGATACGATGAGAAATCGCCTATTAGGATGTGCATGTGCTCAACATCAAGTATTTCATCTCTCATTAGCACTCCTGCATTTGGTTTTGAAAAGTTTCAATTTGAAACCGAACTGGGTAACCCGGAGTCTCCGGATTCCAGTCCGGAGTATCCGGATTTAATCCGGAGTATCCGGACATTTTGTCCGGAGTCTCTGGGTTGGACCCCTCGGTTACCTTTGGTTCCAGCTTGTCCGGAGTATCCGGACATTTGATCCGGAGTCTCCGGATAACCCGGAGTCTCCGGGTTGTTTATCCGGACACTCCGGCCTGTACAAAAACGGGAGTAACGGCTAGTTTTCAAAAAGGGCATTTAAAGCCTCCACTCCACTCCAACGGCTAGGATCTCTATTGAGCTCATTCATAGCAGCATTCAAGCCATTCCTAACCATCTCTAAGCATTCAATAGAGCCCCCACTTCCTCCCACCAATTGATTTGGTTGTTGATTCATTTTGGTGAGGAGAGGAAGAAACAAAGTGCTAAGTGCATTCATTTCATCTTGTTGAGCACTAGTTCATCCTCCAAGCGATTCTTCGTGGTGTTATTACTCTTGGAGGTTGAAGGTCTCCTAGACGGCTAGGAGTCACCGGGAGCTACCGACGCGTGTGGTGAGCCCCGGTCGTTTGTGAAGGCGAGTCTCACCTCCGAAAGGGAAGAGACAAGAAGTAAAGCCGGCGAGTGCATTTGTGCAACACCGGGAGGAAAGCGGGTTGAAAGAGACCCCGGCTCAAGTGTGACCGAGCCACCTCAACGGAGACGTAGGATTCCCTTCAAGAATCCAAACTTCGGTGAAAAATCGTTTTTCTCGCTCTCTCTTTTTGCTTGTGTTGCTTGTGTGGATTTGTCTTCGTAAACCCTAGATCTAGCTCTTTGTCTAGCTTTAATTCAAATCCATACTAGCACTTGTTTTAGGTTGCTATTGTTATTTACTTTTAGTAATATCTTGTGCAAGTTTGAGAAACTTGTGTTGCGTTCCCGAGTCACTCAACTCGGAGACTCCGGTATTCAATACCGGACACTCCGGACAAGCCGGAGTATCCGGACCAAAACCCGAAGACTCCGGGTTGATCAGCTCGGCCAGTTTAATTTCGCTGCGTAATTTTAAATCCGCCTATTCACCCCCCCTCTAGGCGACATCGTTGGTCCTTTCACTTGCAGAATGTCTTCATTGATGCCGCGGGCGCGGTCTCGTAGGGCACGCGCCCGCGCGTCCAGCTCTGTTCTTCGGCCGCCTTCCAAGTCGGCGGCGGCTGATGTGTCGAGGCGTTGTTGCGAATCCGCCCGCGAGCCTTCGATCACGCAGACTCTGCGGAAATTCCAGCAACTCTCCAGGCTGTCTTCTGACTCGGCCGGTGAGTTGGGCGAGCCCGAAGGGGATAGCTCCAGGCGCTCAGAGGTGCCAAGTGGTTTGGCAGTGAGAACACCTACCATTCGGGACTCAGCACCCGTTGATCCGACTCCCTGGCGAGGCCGGGTCTTCAGTCCCCTACTCAGTGCTTTTGAGCACGAGACAGGGGGACCTCCCGATCTGCGCGGAAGTCGTGACGATGGCTCGCGGGAGACCTCGCCGTGCTGGAACGCGGCCTCCTCAGAGAGGGAAAGATTCCCAAGGCTGTTGGCGATGAAGATCAGGCTTCCGAAGCGGAAAACCTGATCCAGAGAGAAAACTGTGGAGACTCCACTGGTTGGAGCCATCAAGCTCAACAGGGATCTTAACACGAGCCCCCTACCTAGCGCGCCAACTGTCGACGATTGGTTCCGCCGGCAATGAGATTTGTGATTCTAGGGGATTCGTGCGAGATCAGAGCAAGATGGTAACATAGGATGCGAGGGCGATCTTGTTAGACAGGTTCGGGCTCTCGCAGAGGAGGTAATACCCTAGTCCTATGTTCTTGGATATCTGGATGTGGTCTCCTTTTTTCTCCTCTCCCTTGTCAGGGTTGTTCCCTCCCCCTTATATACTGGGAGAAAGGTACGTTACAAATGGGCGCCACCTGGCCCTGGACCAAGTGGATTCATGAGTATGTGGTTTGTCTCTGTCTGCCGAGCCCCACTACGTCTAGGGGATTTGATCATTCCTTTCCCGACCCACGCTTGCCGATCCGCCAGGTTCTGGTGCCAACAGGCTCTGCCGGCGCCAGGTCGCATGCTTTACTTTCGACGGGGTTGTCCTGACGCGGCGCGAAGCTTCGTCGAGGGGACAACCAGCTGCCTTGGGGAGGAAGTCGGGCCATGGCTATGGGCTCTTCGTAGTGCTTCTAGGCTCTGGGCCTACTGCACCGTCCTCGGCCCAGTCGGGCATAGGCTCCTCTTGCGGGACCCCCGCCTCGGGCATCCCACACCGTCTGTGATGGTGTGTCTGATATAAGCCTTTGTGTACTAATGTCAATACTTTAATTATACATATAATCTAAGTACAACAAATATATATTATATAAATTCTAATTACCCAAAAGCCAACCAAAGTGAGAGTATGGTCTATCCCTACAATTTAGCCCTCCTGGTAATACCTCTTTTCACATGCTCGACCACTGGAGTATTTCCCTAGCAAAGGGGGATTTAGCAAGAGTGAGTATAGAAATACTCAGCAAGCATTAATAGCAAAATGCAATATATGGATTACTCTCATACCCATCCAATGTACCTCTTCCCTCAAAATCCATTTTTACAGGAATTATGTTTTGGGCTTTCTTTAAGGGTTGTGTATTTTAGTTATGAAAATAGCTACTAACACTCGTATATGAGGCAACTTAGTTTCCGTAGCCTCCAATCCAGTAGACGGGTATGAATTCATGATTTAAACCTGCGCAAATTTTTACCACTTTACCCATAGTGACCCCATCCTGTGAGGCCCTAGAATGTTTATCACTATTATGGTTTTAGAGCTCCAACCCTGACCACCTGCTAGTTGTACTCTTTCCCGAAATCGATGGTACTATTACATGGGATGGCCAGTTGTACTCCATCTCAAAATCGGAGTTACTCATCTACCCTGATCACCTACTAGTTATACTCCTCGAAATCGGTGGTACTATTACATGAGGTGGCTAGTTGAACTCCATATCGAAATTGGAGTTACTCATCTCATGGCTTTTAATATAGCGCCAAATAAGACAACCTACACTGGTTGTCAATTGATAACCTATGCTGGTTATCAATTGTGTCTCTCACTGGGTCTCTGGCATATCCCATCTTCATACCACTCTTAGTATCTACTCTTACCCAATGTGGAGATCATAACACCTTCATAGGACAATCTTTTTGGACTGATTTCACACACTAAGGTTGATACTTAAAATACGGCTCATTGCCTGAGTGTAGTGGTTCGTCCTTATATCATAGCCTATGTAGAGGGTCCCACTAGCATGACAATCCTTCTCATCGGCACCCTCTACCCACCATATATATGAATACCTGACATTGGCTCCATCCGGTGGATGAACTATTTCAACATATTAACAAACCCACATAGTGCATCGGCAATGCAACAATATCCATTTTTTCAATAGCACCCGATTTAGGGTTTTATTTTGGAAGATACTTTTCTCATGCAGTGATGATTTTTGAAAACATTCATAAATGATTTCACAAATATTACCAAAGGAAACTTGCCTAGATTTTGATAAAAGTAATCACCCCCACACGATTACTGAAGATGATCACTGGTCGGGTTGAATTTAATTCCTGAATTATAACAATGCCATATTTTACTGGCTAATAGATTTTTACATGTTTTACGGTGCTCAACCCTTTTTCCTGACTTTTGTTAAATTGATGCATGTATACTGTGTATTTCAATTCTGAGATATTTTAGGTTGACGCACTTTCACTGGGCACATTTTAGTTTGGGAAGGTTTGTCTTGACCTAGTTAGGACTTTACAATTTTAACTAGTATGATGGTGGCTAAAATTACTTACTCCTTTATTTCTTTATCTAATCAATTTTATTCCCCCCTCCTGCTTGATTGATCTTGTTTCTTGAACTTTCGGAATATTATAATTAAATTCACTGTTGATTTATTACATGTTTCACGGCTTCTGACTTTTATCAGAATTATAATAGGTTCTAAGTATTTACCTGGCTTAATTTATTTTGTTTCGATTACTATGATTTCATCACCCGTTTATTTGATCCACCACGTTTCCTATTGATTTTAATTGAATTAGGGTTGTTACTTCTTTATTCCTTCATCTATTCACGAACGTACATCTCTTTATTCTATTTAGACTTTTGACATCAATATTATGGTTATTATCTAGATGTTTCTATTTACTTTAATTTGTTAAGTTATGACCTCTGTTATTATTATCATTATTATTACTATTTCTTTCTTTTTTATTATAATTATTATCATAAGTTATGACCTCTGTTATTATTATCATTATTATTACTATTTCTTTCTTTTTTATTATAATTATTATCATTTTATTATCTTCTTTTCTTTCCTCAATCGATCGGTCCTTATCCTTTCTCTGACTTTATGCAATTCGATATATGCATACTGTTTATTTAAATTTGGGATATATTAACTTGTTGCATTTTGACTAGGCGTATTTTAATTCAGGAGATTTTAACTTGTGGTATATTAATTTAGTGCATCTTCGTTAAACATTGCTTATTACAATTTTTGGATCGTGGTTCTCTCCCAGTAGAGATTATTTTCCTAATTTAATCATTATGATTATTAATGATAGTGTTTAATTTTTGCTTAATCATCTTCTTATATTAGCCTTTAATTTGATTTCTGTTAAATGTATACTTGCGAATGTCGTGAAATAATCTGCGTTGTATATTAAGTTTTTATCAGGTTTTCTTATGTTTTCTTTTCTTTATTTAATCGACCCTATTCGTCCCCTTGTGTTTTATTTAACTTCTCGATGTCAGTATCATTCCTTGTCTGTCTTAAGGTTATTCTTTTGTTTCTTATTATTATTCTTAGAATGTTTGCTTGATTATTTATACTCTAATATGATATTATTATTACTAGAGTGATGGCTTGATTATTTATAATTTCTCACACGCATATATATAATCTCCTCTTTGTTTTTATATTCTGCCAAGTGTGTGTATAAGGATTATTTTTATAAAAGAATACCTTTAATCATGGATTTACGCCTAGATGGGGTTTTATTTGGAGAGAAATCTTTTAAGTCTTTGAATAGAAGATTTTAAGTATTGGTTTGACTATCTGGGTGAAATAACATGTAGTTTTTTTATTTTTACCTATTATTATCTATTTTTATGTGCTACGGAGAATTACCCCCTTTCCTCTTCCTCTCTCTTTCTTTTTCTTTTCTTTCGTCCTCTTTTCTCCTTCTAGTCGGTCATCCTTATCCTTTCCTCTCGGATCTCTCCTCTCCTTCTCATTATCCATGCCATTCCCCTAGATTCGGCTGGCTTGCCCTTGCCGTCAGCCTGGTCGGCCCCATCATTGGTCGGCTCCTGTAACATCCTCAAATTTATAAAGTAATAAAAAATCAAATATTAAAAATGTGGAATCAGTTTTGTGTTGCATTTCTTGATTTTATGTGTATTTATTGATTTTTGATCTATTGGTTGAATTAATTGTTGAAATGAATAATGGAATTTAAGAAAGAAAAGAAAAGAAAAGAGAAAATAGTAAAATAGTAAGAAATGAAATTACCATGGTAAAAATCTTGTATAACCTGGCCAAACCCTAGAAGATACCCCTAAATGGTCAAAAGACCATGTGAATGCATTTAAGAGTAAAGAAAACAAATTAAAATGGTAAATTTTATTTCTGGCCAGTCCCATGTCAGATTTTTAGAGAGAGTTGTGTAGCAATCTAGACCTTGGAATTTTTACCATAAGACCTCAGACATATCATCTTCACTCACAAAAAGTTTCAAAAATTAATAAGCAATTTTGCTATGATTTAGCATTTATTTTAGGCAAATTTGAAATTCTGCAGAAATCAATAAAAGATTTATGGAGAATTAAATAATGAGAATTTAATGTTGAAATTTTTATGATAGGTCCATTGTTCAGAACCAAACCTTCAGTAAAAATTTCAAAATTTAATATGTTGATTTAGTCCCTTAATCAATTTAAAAACTAAATTGGGTTTTCTGTACAGCTTTCACTGTCAGATTTTTAGTAAATAAATGGTAGATCATTTTAATCTCAAATTTTTACTGGAAGTAGATAATTTAACCATCAGCTTAGTCAAAAAGTTTCGAAAAATCTAGATATGAAATGAACCGGGAATTAAATGGGTTAGTGTGCTGTCCAGGGAATGAGCTAGAGCTCTCTCTTCTCATTTCTTACACGTGGGGCCCACGTGTGCTCGGACGCTGCCGACGGGTCCCGTAGCTTCCCGACACTGCCAGGTGGGACTCCACCTCACCCGTGCCTGTTTCCTCTCTTCTTCTTTCTTCCCTTCCAGCCTCACTGCAAGTGGCCCCGGGGACCACTTGTCGGTTTCTTCTTCCCCCTTCCTTCTCTGCTCTCTCTCTCGCACTCTCTGCTGACAGAGTTCACTGAACCGCCTCCATTCTTGTCGCTTCCCCGCCGCAATCTCGCGCGCCCCGAGGTCGCTCTGCCACGCTGCTGCAACCCCATACCGCGACCCGTCCTGCTTTGGACCAAGCTGGAAGGCGACTTCCGGAGAATGCCGGAGTCGGCCGCCAACCCTATCTCCTGGAGCAGCTTCGCCCCACAGCCTCCTCCACCTATTTAAAAGGGTTGATTAGCACCGTTACTCCCAGCCGAACCTGGAGCAACCCCTCATTCACCCTCACACGCCTTAAACCACCTAAGCCGAGCCTTCTTCTTCGTCGCCGGTGAAGCCAAATTTGGGGGAAAACCCGAATTGACGAAGTTTGGTAAGAGAACGTTCAAATTGATCGCTCCTAAAGTATCCTTGGATACTCACGAAGCTTTTGCGCGATTTGTTTCAGCTTGGACCCTCTCCGTTTGTTCCCGCACCGTGCAATCTCTTCCGCCGTCGCCGCCGCACGGTGAGAACACCACCCGGCCACCCATCCTCCAATCCATGAACTCTAATAGAGTCCCTAGGACCTCTAGATGCTCTCACGCATGTTCTTCAAGCTCAAGGATTCCCTTAGCGCCATCGCGCCGTGCGCCACCGTGAAGCGCCGCCGTCCAACGTCGAGAGCTCGATTCCTCCGAGCACCACCCGTATCTAAGTAGTCCCCTAGGTTCACCTTGGTCCCGTGTTGCCGTAGCCGTCGGTCGAAGTCGATCAACGTCGCCGGAGAGCCGCCGGCGAGGTCGTCGGCCATCGCCTCTGCCCTGGCTCTATGCCATGTGGGCCATGTCTGCTACCGCTCGACACCCGCCTCGGCCGCCATGTGGTCCCATTGTGCGATGCAGCCCGCGCTGCACTCGACGAGCCATCGCCACCGGCCGCTTGTCGATCCTCGACTCGATTCGAAAGCCAGCCCGCGCAAAACTAAGGAATACGCTTTCCTTTAAGGAAAGCGTCTTTTTCCTTTTCCCTGATTTTAGAAAACCGAATGCATTCAAAAGCATATAACTTTTTATTCATAGCTCCAAATTAGATGAAACAAATTTCTAAATTCATAATAAATCCTCTAGTTTCATAATCTGCAAAAATATTTTGACCTTGTTTAGAAATTTAAATTTGAATTTGAGTTTAAAGCTTGAAATTGGAATATGTGCCATATAGAAATTTTGCAAAATAGGTCCAAATTGAATGAAACCAACTTTGTTGGAATCCTTAGGTCAAGTACTGTCCAAATATGTAATTAGATTTGGATTTGGAACTAGTTTGTGAAAATTTCATATTAGGACTTTATTTAATGTATAAATTTAATATGATTGCAATAACTTGATCAAAAATGATCCAAAATAAATAAAACCTGTTTCTTTGTGCTCATTACACTAATTAGGATCGAATAGTAATATAATAGTTAGGGTGTACCATGTTGTTTCTATTGGTCATGTTAAATGTTGCTTTAGGTATTAAATCAAATCTAATGCAATTGATCCCATACCCTGAAAATGAACTTTGTTAAATATAATCCTACAATCTTAGCTTCCTGAATTCGTAAATTAAAATGAAATATTACATTAAGAAAGGTAATCGTGTTGTATGTCATTAAGCTTTTGCCTTAGGCCCAAAACCTTATAACTTGGCTAATGCATGAATTGATTAGGTAATTGTCATCATTGATTGAATTGAATTGATTTCATTTGAATCTTGTAGTTGTTATCTCTGTGGTATGTGTATTTGCTTCTTCATCGATATTGAAGTATTCTTATTTGCCATATTCTTAATCGACGTATAGACGCTGAGGCTACCGACTACGCTATCGATTTAATACGCACTCCAAATTTACACCGTCGAGGAGCAAGGCAAGCACCCCCTTGATCATTTTGATCCCAGATTTCATAATCAACTAAAATGTGATTAAGAATCTTCCTGCATGCTTATGATTTAAATGTCTATTTTAAGTCTCTGGTAGCTATAACCCATATTGGAGGATTTCCTGAATATTGTTGACATGTGCTCTATGATAACCCTAGGAATGGGTAGATTCATATGTCAAATGGGAATAGCGTTTACTAATTGCATTTGCTTAGTGATGCTTAGAAAAATGTCAGCAACATTTACACCCACACACTTTTTCTTTATGAAATCTTTTATGGTTTATTTGAACAGTAAAGGATACTGGTAGTTTGTTAAAAATGAAAATAAAACTATTGATTTCGACGTGGGTGATTATTGGCAATAGCCGGTTGTACATGTTTTAACGTGTACGTAGCTAGGGTGGAGTTATCGCCCATGTCACTTTGAGGACCGAACGTAGTGTTGCATGAACCAAGTATAACCGTACATCCACAAGTCTTGTAATGGGACAGTCCTAACTTATTAAATTATTTGGGAATTAACTTTGCACATTGGTAGGCGGTTGTAGCACGGGCATTCCGAATTTAGGTTTGCTCGAGGAGGTGTCATCACCGAGGTGTTGGCATCTGCCGTTGTAACAGTGTACGCCTGGCTATGAATTGGGGCTGTTGTTGTACCATTTGAGCCGCGGGCTCCTGAATACTATTGCTTCACTGTTTGTTGCTTCCATCATAGTCAGGGGTAACGTCACTGGGCTAGTGCAAAGTTAAGGTTCAAGTAATCGAACAGTTTCGTTATGAACTCCTCGCGGGCATACCAAAGGAAGTGTGTCTTATAGCTTGCAAAAAGGGAGAACATATCTTGTGGGTAAAGCAGTACAAACTCTGCAGAGTCTAAAACTATTCGAATAGCCGTATCCACGGTCATGGATGACTTGGCGAATTGACACTAGTTAGCTGTTTCTGTTTTCAAAAACCTTTAATTAAATGATTTGAGAAATGATTTATACCCCTTTTATGTCACTTATTGTTACATTTGTCCATATAAGACCATGGAGGGTCTTGTTCGTTATTTTACTCACAAAGGGCCGTGAGTAAAATGTTATTATCCTTTTTATTACTTGTTATCTCAATTACTTATCAAGTTGTCTTAAAAGTTTTATTTACGCTTTCCATTACTATTCAGTATTACTTCATTCAAAACTTTCGCTTTATGCAAAACAACCGAAGAAACCCACTTTCTATTTCAGCCAGCATATATTCCAGGAATTGCATACACTACAAAGTCTTGCGAGTACCAATGTACTCAACTTGCTTCAATAATGTTTTTAGGTGATGAGCAAGATTATGATAACGACGGGAATGATTATGAGGAACTCGCGAATTTTAGCGACGATCGATCTTTCTAGGTTCATCTCGTGATTGCCTGTGGAGTTATGGAATAGATGGCATACTATGAGACATGGTTTTAATTTCCTGCTACTTTTGGTATTGTAATATCACTATAAAACTTGTGATGTAATAAAAATGTGTATCTGTGTGGCTGTAATATCCAAATTGTGTTTGTGCGTGCCAGCCACTGATCATGGGAATGGCACAGGTTGCACTTAAAAGAGCCTCATATTTATGTTATTTACTGACATAAAAATGAGGGTCTCACAGTTTGGTATCAGAGCCACGTTGCCTGTAGGTGAACCTTAGTTAGAATGGTCGTTAAGAGGGAAATTAAAATTTTGAATAGACACATTACACTTAGGAAAATAAAACTTGTTATATCTGTTATTAATTCTTTACTGTTTTGTCTTCTACTCTTTACTTTTGTGCGTTATCGTTGCATCTTGCATTTAATCTGGAATACTAATTCCTTATTAAATGTGCAGATGGAAGGGTATTCGCCGTGCTTTCACACTTCCGAGCGTCTGGAAGCGGGATTGATGGGAGTATTAGCACAGATGTTAGATTTTGCACAGTTTGAGACACCTCGATACACCGTTTACCAGAGGATGGCGAGTCCAGTTTCGATAGAGTATATAGCTAGGATTGAGATCCCAGCTAGGACACAGTTCGGAGAGGCAGATCGTACTTTTGATGGTCGTGGAGCTTCGGTGTCTTCTGCGTTGAGCGATGTTGCTTATATGGCCATCGTTCGACTGCGCCACGCTCTTCCAGAGATGGCGATCAAGCACGGAGATACCTGCTTTGTTGCCGAGGGGAGACACTAGTTATATAGATCCCAGTATAGTGCCTAATGAGCACTATAGGATTATAGTTGAGTTCCTTCATGCTGCTGACCGTTACCACCGTCAGGCAGTATTAGAGTACTACGTAGCACGTGGGAGAGTAGCCTTTTTAGAGAACGCCATAGCTCCTTTCGTGGCTATGGGTTTGTTCTCTAGGTCTACACTTGGCGACGATGCTACTTTGTTGCCAGTCCAGGAGGTGCCTGGTACTCCTACACCTAGGTTTGCTAGGGCCACTAGACGTTCCCGACGGGCTAGGATGTCCACAGGAGTTAGTCGTCCACGTCTGTCGCGAGTTAGACTTGGACAGGTCGCTGCAGGTGTACCGCGTCCCCGTGTGACGCAGGTTTACAGGCGTCGTGGTACCTTTCCCGCCACGGTGACTGACTCTACCCCTGCGGATCCTGTTGAGTCTACTGGCGAGGACGTTGTAGCGCCAGGTTTGGAGTAGGTTTACCTTGAGATGTAGCAGCACATGTGGTCATGTAGCGTTGAGTTATGAGGTTGTCATACTTTTGTTGTACATGTTGTTAATTTGCAGTTGAATAAAGTCTTTATTCTTTATTTATTTCTGTTTGTTTTGGTTCCTTCTCGTGACTTTCTAATGTTTTATTACAATTTCACGATGATGTGATCCTTTGTGTATATCATTTACAATATGACATAACCTAATAACACACCTCTCTTGTTAATGAATTTCTTTAAGAATAATAAAATTTTAGGGAATGAAATGTTGCCTATTAACCAATGAGTTTGAGTTTAGATTTTCAGTCTACTAGCTTAAATCATTTAATTACAATACATTATTTTCTCATCTGAATTGAAATTTCAGGATGCCTCAGAATCAGATCTCTTCGCGGGATCTTGAGAGTGAGGCTTCGCAGAACCCCTTCCTCCTCGCGAAACATTGCCCACTCCAAATAAGAACCTAATCCGATTCACCCTTACGCAAGGGCTTCATCTTCTCACCAAGTGCCGATCCACCCAATCCAGATTCAAATCCTAATCGAAGGTGGAATTCGGAGGAGCAATTGCCAGTCCGCCCACAATGGCGCAAGTTACGGCAATGATCGAGCAAAACCGTCAAACCCATACACTTCTTCTCGCTTGATTAGTTCAGAATACTTCCCATCCAGGAGTCCCTGTTGGAGGAAGTGGTGGTGGTGCTCCACCATCAAGGTTGTCTGAGTTTCTGAAAACTCGGCCTCCTACATTCTCTCTTCGCCGACCGTTGGACGCAGATGACTGGCTGCGAACAATGGAGAGCAAGTTGAACATTGCACAGTGCAATGATCGAGAGAAAGTTCTTTATGCATCTTATCAGTTGGGAGGAGCTGCTGCTTTATGGTGGGAGAACTACCAAGCTATACTTCCAGTGGATCAGATTTCATGGGAGGCTTTCAAGGATACTTTTCGCCGAACCCATATTCCTTCCAGTCTGATGGACATCAAAAGACGGGAATTCCTTGATCTCCGTCAAGGGAATCAGACGGTAATGGAGTATCTTAATCGCTTCAATTACCTTTCCCGCTATGCACCATTAGAAGTTACCCCTGAAGCGCGCAAGCTGGAACGCTTTCGGGATAACCTTAATGAAGAAATCAAGTGTGCATTAGCTGCCATTGATATCAATGACTTCCAAACACTGGTGGACAAGTCTATTCGAGTGGAACATAGCACTCGAGCTGCTTTGGAGTCACGCAAGAGGAAATGGATGGCACAGAAGAATGCTGGTGCAAGCCCATCCAGGCCTCGCCCTGCACCTCAGGGTAATGCGCGACCACCTGCTCCGCCACAGAAACAAAGACGTCAAGGTTCTGCCCCTCGACCTCGACAGCCTTTGTCTCGTCCGGCAAATTCTACTGGAGCACGTCCTACCGGAGCCTCGACTCAGACTTCGAATGTCACATGCTTCAAGTGCAAGCAGCTTGGACATTATGCCAATAATTGCCCAAGCAAGGGAGTTCCTCAGCGACCCCCTGGTCGTCCTCAAGGAGCTGGAGGACAACAAGCTGGAAAACCTGCACCTGCTCAAGCCGCCAATCAAGGACGTTTACATCATGTGACGGCTGAAGAAGCGACGGAAGCACCAGATGTGGTTCTGGGTATGTTCCCCGTCCAATCTATTCCCACTTTGGTGTTATTTGATTCCGGTGCATCTCATTCCTTTATATCCAAGAAGTTCGTAGAATCACATCAAATCCAAACTGAATCTTTACCCATGTCCATGATAATCTATTCTCCTGGAGCAAAAATGAGAACAACTAAAATGTGTCCTAAGGTTAGCATTGAAATAAATGAAGTTTTATTTTATGCTGATCTTATCCTTATAGAAACCCCAGGATTAGATATCATTCTTGGTATGGATTGGTTAGCTAAGAATAAAGGACAGATAGATTGTGCTAATAGATCCATATCTCTTATTAATCCTGATGGAATTGAAGTGAACTTTAGTTCCACCCAAAATCTTTCCGAATCAAGATCATACCTAAATGCATTGGTAATGGAAAAGATTCAATCTGTTCCTGTAGTTTCCAACTTTCCCGATGTATTTCCAGAAGAATTGCCAGGTTTGCCACCAGATCGTGACTTAGAGTTCGTCATTGATCTTATACCTGGTACAGCTCCAATTTCCAAAAGACCTTATCGTATGCCACCAAATGAGTTAGTAGAACTCAAAAAGCAAATTCAAGAACAATTAGATAAAAAATTCATTCGACCAAGTACTTCTCCATGGGGTAGCCCAGTTCTCTTCGTTAGTAAAAAGGATGGTAGTCTACGCATGTGTGTGGATTATCGTGCTCTCAATGATGTTACCATCAAAAACAAATATCCTCTACCCCGTATCGATGATCTGTTCGATCAATTAACCGGCGCCCAAATCTTCTCCAAAATCGATCTTAGACATGGATATTATCAATTGAAAATTCGACCGGAGGATATTCCTAAAACAGCCTTTACCACTCGTTACGGCTTATATGAATATGTCGTAATGTCCTTCGGACTTACAAATGCTCCAGCTAGCTTTATGAGCTTAATGAATAAAGTCTTTATGGAGTATCTCGATAAGTTCGTAGTGGTATTCATAGATGATATCCTCATCTATTCCAAAAATGAAGAAGATCATACCCAACATCTACATTTGGTTCTGGAGAAACTCCGAGAACATAAATTATATGCCAAGTTCGAGAAATGTGAATTTTGGTTGAAGGAAGTTGCATTCCTCGGGCATATCCTTTCCAAAGGTGGAATTTCTGTTGATCCCAGCAAAGTTCAAGCAGTCCAAAGCGGGAGCAACCAAAATCTGTTCCTCAAATCCGAAGTTTCCTCAGTTTAGCAGGATATTATCGCCGCTTTATCGAAAACTTCTCCAAAATTGCTAAACCGTTGACTCAGCTCTTGAAGAAAGAAAAGAAATATGAATGGACTCCAGAATGCGAAGCAAGTTTTCTGGAATTAAAGAAAGCAGTTAACCACGGCCCGATCTTTGGTGTTACCCGACATCCATAAGAGCTTCGATGTCTATTGCGATGCTTCACGCAATGGTCTCGGGTGCGTGTTGATGCAAGAAATGAGAGTCGTAGCTTATGCTTCTCGGCAGCTTCGACCTCATGAGCTTAATTATCCAACTCATGATCTGGAGTTAGCCGCAGAGTGCACGCCCTCAAAATCAAGCGTCACTATCTTATTGGAAACAAGTGTGACATCTACACAGATCATAAGAGCTTAAAATACTTCTTTACTCAGCCAGATCTTAATCTGCGACAAAGGAGATGGCTGGAGCTAATAAAGGATTACGACCTTAGTATTCATTATCATCCTGGTAAAGCTAATGTCGTAGCAGATGCTCTGAGCCGTAAGCTTCATTGTTTGACAGTGTCAGCATACACTGATCAATCTGAATTAGTAAAGGAGTTTCAGAAGCTTAATTTGGGAATTGTTGAAAAAGGATTTGTTGCTAGTCTCCAAATGCAACCAAATCTGAAGACCCAAATTAAGATAGCTCAATCTAAAGACGAAGCTATATCTAAAATCCGAAAAGAGTTGGAACAAGGCAAAGAATTGGAATTCTCAGAAAATTCGGATGGTATACTCCAATTCAAGAATCGAATCTATATCCCCAGTGATCTAGAAATCAAGAAGTTGATCTTGAGTGAAGCTCATGAATCACCTCTATCTATCCATCCTGGTAGCACGAAGATGTATCAAGATCTAAAGCAAGAATATTGGTGGCCTGGCATGAAGAAAGAAATCGCCGAATATATCGCGAAATGTGATATATGTCAGCGAGTAAAAGCCGAGCATCAACGCCCAGCTGGTTTACTTCGACCTCTTGAAATTCCTGAATGGAAGTGGGACCATATCTGTATGGATTTCATTACTGGTCTACCAAGAACCAGAAAAGGAAATGATTCCATTTGGGTTATCGTTGATCGATTAACCAAAGTTGCTCACTTCATTCCAGTCAAAACTAATTATATAAGCTCTAAACTTGCTGAGCTATATTTGGAAAACATTGTTCGTCTTCATGGAATCCCTAAGACTATTGTGTCCGATCGTGGATCCCAGTTCACATCTCGTTTCTGGGAAAGTTTACATACTCTGTTAGGGACAAAGCTGAATTTCAGTACGGCTTATCATCCCCAAACAGATGGACAGACTGAACGGACCAATCAGACCCTGGAAGACATGCTGAGAGCATGTGTGCTATCTTATGGCATGGATTGGGAGAAAAGCTTACCTTTTGCTGAATTCTCCTATAATAATAGCTTTCAAGCCAGTCTCCAGATGTCTCCTTTTGAAGCACTTTACGGAAGAAAGTGCCGAACCCCTCTCTTTTGGTCTGAAACTGGAGAAAGAAATTTCTTCGGCCCAGACATTATCCAAGAAGCTCAAGAACAAGTTGACATGATTAGGAGTCGACTCAAAGAAGCCCAATCTCGTCAGAAGAGTTACGCCGACCATCGTCGATGTGACTTAAGCTTTGAAGTCGGAGATCATGTCTATCTGAAAGTTTCTCCTCTTCGCGGAGTTCGTCGTTTCCAAATCCGCGGGAAACTAGCCCCTCGATATATTGGACCGTTTCCAATTATCGAGAAAATGGGAGAGATGGCATATAAGTTGGACTTGCCACCCCGTTTATCGGAAGTCCATAATGTCTTCCATGTATCTCAACTCAAGAAATGTCTTCGTGTGCCGACTGATCTCGCAAATCTCGACGATCTCGATTTACAACCTGATCTATCTTATCGAGAGCGTCCTGTTCGCATTCTTGAAGAAGCCGAGCGACATACAAGAAACAAGATCCACAGAATGTTGAAGGTCCAATGGAGTAATCATACTGAAGAAGAAGCCACGTGGGAGCGTGAGGATCACCTGATGAAAGAATTTCCAGACTTCTTTTAGTTTTCCTTAGCCCTCGCAAATCTCGAGGACGAGATTTTTGTAAGGAGGGTAGATCTGTAACATCCTCAAATTTATAAAGTAATAAAAAATCAAATATTAAAAATGTGGAATCAGTTTTGTGTTGCATTTCTTGATTTTATGTGTATTTATTGATTTTTGATCTATTGGTTGAATTAATTGTTGAAATGAATAATGGAATTTAAGAAAGAAAAGAAAAGAAAAGAGAAAATAGTAAAATAGTAAGAAATGAAATTACCATGGTAAAAATCTTGTATAACCTGGCCAAACCCTAGAAGATACCCCTAAATGGTCAAAAGACCATGTGAATGCATTTAAGAGTAAAGAAAACAAATTAAAATGGTAAATTTTATTTCTGGCCAGTCCCATGTCAGATTTTTAGAGAGAGTTGTGTAGCAATCTAGACCTTGGAATTTTTACCATAAGACCTCAGACATATCATATTCACTCACAAAAAGTTTCAAAAATTAATAAGCAATTTTGCTATGATTTAGCATTTATTTTAGGCAAATTTGAAATTCTGCAGAAATCAATAAAAGATTTATGGAGAATTAAATAATGAGAATTTAATGTTGAAATTTTTATGATAGGTCCATTGTTCAGAACCAAACCTTCAGTAAAAATTTCAAAATTTAATATGTTGATTTAGTCCCTTAATCAATTTAAAAACTAAATTGGGTTTTCTGTACAGCTTTCACTGTCAGATTTTTAGTAAATAAATGGTAGATCATTTTAATCTCAAATTTTTACTGGAAGTAGATAATTTAACCATCAGCTTAGTCAAAAAGTTTCGAAAAATCTAGACATGAAATGAACCGGGAATTAAATGGGTTAGTGTGCTGTCCAGGGAATGAGCTAGAGCTCTCTCTTCTCATTTCTTACACGTGGGGCCCACGTGTGCTCGGACGCTGCCGACGGGTCCCGTAGCTTCCCGACACTGCCAGGTGGGACTCCACCTCACCCGTGCCTGTTTCCTCTCTTCTTCTTTCTTCCCTTCCAGCCTCACTGCAAGTGGCCCCGGGGACCACTTGTCGGTTTCTTCTTCCCCCTTCCTTCTCTGCTCTCTCTCTCGCACTCTCTGCTGACAGAGTTCACTGAACCGCCTCCATTCTTGTCGCTTCCCCGCCGCAATCTCGCGCGCCGAGGTCGCTTCCGCCACTGGCCGCAACCCCATACCGCGACCCGTCCTGTTTTGGACCAAGCTGGAAGGCGACTTCCGGAGAATGCCGGAGTCGGCCGCCAACCCTATCTCCTGGAGCAGCTTCGCCCCACAGCCTCCTCCACCTATTTAAAGGGTTGATTAGCACCGTTACTCCCAGCCGAACCTGGAGCAACCCCTCATTCACCCTCACACGCCTTAAACCACCTAAGCCGAGCCTTCTTCTTCGTCGCCGGCGAAGCCAAATTTGGGGGAAAACCCGAATTGACGAAGTTTGGTAAGAGAACGTTCAAATTGATCGCTCCTAAAGTATCCTTGGATACTCACGAAGCTTTTGCGCGATTTGTTTCAGCTTGGACCCTCTCCGTTTGTTCCCGCACCGTGCAATCTCTTCCGCCGTCGCCGCACGGTGAGAACACCACCCGGCCACCCATCCTCCAATCCATGAACTCTAATAGAGTCCCTAGGACCTCTAGATGCTCTCACGCATGTTCTTCAAGCTCAAGGATTCCCTTAGCGACATCGCGCCGTGCGCCACCGTGAAGCGCCGCCGTCCAACGTCGAGAGCTCGATTCCTCCGAGCACCACCCGTATCTAAGTAGTCCCCTAGGTTCACCTTGGTCCCGTGTTGCCGTAGCCGTCGGCCGAAGTCGATCGACGTCGCCGGAGAGCCGCCGGCGAGGTCGTCGGCCATCGCCTCTGCCCTGGCTCTATGCCATGTGGGCCATGTCATCATTGCCGCACACCGCGCCTCAACGCCATGTGGTCCCATTTGTCGCGATCGCCGCATTCTGCGTGCACTCAAGACGAGCCATCGCTAGCCGGGCCAGTTAATGGGCCTCGACTGATTCAAAGCCAGCGCCAAAACTAAGGAATACACTTTCCTTTAAGGAAAGCGTCTTTTTCCTTTTCCCTGATTTTAGAAAACCGAATGCATTCAAAAGCATATAACTTTTTATTCATAGCTCCAAATTAGATGAAACAAATTTCTAAATTCATAATAAATCCTCTAGTTTCATAATCTGCAAAAATATTTTGACCTTGTTTAGAAATTTAAATTTGAATTTGAGTTTAAAGCTTGAAATTGGAATATGTGCCATATAGAAATTTTGCAAAATAGGTCCAAATTGAATGAAACCAACTTTGTTGGAATCCTTAGGTCAAGTACTGTCCAAATATGTAATTAGATTTGGATTTGGAACTAGTTTGTGAAAATTTCATATTAGGACTTTATTTAATGTATAAATTTAATATGATTGCAATAACTTGATCAAAAATGATCCAAAATAAATAAAACCTGTTTCTTTGTGCTCATTACACTAATTAGGATCGAATAGTAATATAATAGTTAGGGTGTACCATGTTGTTTCTATTGGTCATGTTAAATGTTGCTTTAGGTATTAAATCAAATCTAATGCAATTGATCCCATACCCTGAAAATGAACTTTGTTAAATATAATCCTACAATCTTAGCTTCCTGAATTCGTAAATTAAAATGAAATATTACATTAAGAAAGGTAATCGTGTTGTATGTCATTAAGCTTTTGCCTTAGGCCCAAAACCTTATAACTTGGCTAATGCATGAATTGATTAGGTAATTGTCATCATTGATTGAATTGAATTGATTTCATTTGAATCTTGTAGTTGTTATCTCTGTGGTATGTGTATTTGCTTCTTCATCGATATTGAAGTATTCTTATTTGCCATATTCTTAATCGACGTATAGACGCTGAGGCTACCGACTACGCTATCGACGACACAGACCCAGCTTACACCGTCGAGGAGCAAGGCAAGCACCCCCTTGATCATTTTGATCCCAGATTTCATAATCAACTAAAATGTGATTAAGAATCTTCCTGCATGTTTATGATTTAAATGTCTATTTTAAGTCTCTGGTAGCTATAACCCATATTGGAGGATTTCCTGAATATTGTTGACATGTGCTCTATGATAACCCTAGGAATGGGTAGATTCATATGTCAAATGGGAATAGCGTTTACTAATTGCATTTGCTTAGTGATGCTTAGAAAAATGTCAGCAACATTTACACCCACACACTTTTTCTTTATGAAATCTTTTATGGTTTATTTGAACAGTAAAGGATACTGGTAGTTTGTTAAAAATGAAAATAAAACTATTGATTTCGACGTGGGTGATTATTGGCAATAGCCGGTTGTACATGTTTTAACGTGTACGTAGCTAGGGTGGAGTTATCGCCCATGTCACTTTGAGGACCGAACGTAGTGTTGCATGAACCAAGTATAACCGTACATCCACAAGTACTGTAATGGGACAGTCCTAACTTATTAAATTATTTGGGAATTAACTTTGCACATTGGTAGGCAGTTGTAGCACGGGCATTCCGAATTTAGGTTTGCTCGAGGGAGGTGTCATCACCGAGGTGTTGGCATCTGCCGTTGTAACAGTGTACGCCTGGCTATGAATTGGGGCTGTTGTTGTACCATTTGAGCCGCGGGCTCCTGAATACTATTGCTTCACTGTTTGTTGCGTCCATCATAGTCGGGGTAACGCCACCGGGCTAGTGCAAAGTTAAGGTTCAAGTAATCGAACAGTTCGTTATGAACTCCTCGCGGGCATACCAAAGGAAGTGTGTCTTATAGCTTGCAAAAAGGGAGAACATATCTTGTGGGTAAAGCAGTACAAACTCTGCAGAGTCTAAAACTATTCGAATAGCCGTATCCACGGTCATGGATGACTTGGCGAATTGACACTAGTTAGCTGTTTCTGTTTTCAAAAACCTTTAATTAAATGATTTGAGAAATGATTTATACCCCTTTTATGTCACTTATTGTTACATTTGTCCATATAAGACCATGGAGGGTCTTGTTCGTTATTTTACTCACAAAGGGCCGTGAGTAAAATGTTATTATCCTTTTTATTACTTGTTATCTCAATTACTTATCAAGTTGTCTTAAAAGTTTTATTTACGCTTTCCATTACTATTCAGTATTACTTCATTCAAAACTTTCGCTTTATGCAAAACAACCGTAGAAACCCACTTTCTATTTCAGCCAGCATATATTCCAGGAATTGCATACACTACAAAGTCTTGCGAGTACCAATGTACTCAACTTGCTTCAATAATGTTTTTAGGTGATGAGCAAGATTATGATAACGACGGGAATGATTATGAGGAACCTGCGAATTTTAGCGACGACTGATCTTTCTAGGTTCATCTCAGCAGTTGCCTGTGGAGTTATGGAATAGATGGCATACTATGAGACATGGTTTTAATTTCCTGCTACTTTTGGTATTGTAATATCACTATAAAACTTGTGATGTAATAAAAATGTGTATCTGTGTGGCTGTAATATCCAAATTGTGTTTGTGCGTGCCAGCCACTGATCATGGGAATGGCACAGGTTGCACTTAAAAGAGCCTCATATTTATGTTATTTACTGACATAAAAATGAGGGTCTCACAGCTCCATCATTGGTCGCTGCCTCCTTGGCCTACTCCTAGCCGACCTCGGGTCGCCTAGCTCGACTCCCCTCCTCTCCCCTTCACGCGTGCGGGTCTGCACCTGGCCGCACCACCAGTGCCATTGCCCTCGTGCCTGGGCTCACTCTGACACAACCGCTGGCCTACCGATCCAGCCCCACGCCACGACCGATCTGAGCTCGACCTGTCACTGCCGTACTGGGTTTGCCCTGGCTAGATCACCCCTATGCCAGAGAGCCAGAGGTTGATTTTCCCCCCTCCCTTACTGCCAACTCTCTACTCCCTTTGCCATTATTGATTTACTACTTGAACTATGCACTGAGGAAATGAAAATTTAAATTTCCTAGTTGATTTCTTGTGCTATGACGTTGCTAAGTGGTATGTGATGATTCTAAATTAGTCGGACGGCATGCTGGCGGTATCATGGTGATACCTGTAGTTCTCACGTCGGGGAGTGTGATGGTTCTGTGGGCACGTACGAAGCCACCTTCGCAACCACTAATACTGAGACCACTACTTAATCTTTAGTCTTTAATTGATTTCTTGCTATGGTCAATCCTATGTTGATGCTACTACTATTCTATGCTACTATTGGTCAAGCATGTGGTTGACCTAGAATTGAAATAGATGAATGAAATGCTGAGGTGATGGAGTGAAGGTTCTGGGATGGTGATGAAGAAGTAGCTGCCTCCTTGCACTTGCTCCTTGATGCTTGAGGATGTTTGTGATGGTGGCCTTTTGGGTCTTGGTGCTCATGAGACCTTGTTCTTGGTTGTTTTTGTGGCTTGATGGTCTTCTCTTGATGATGCCCTTGATGGTTTGTGAGACTTGTGATGGTGGTTTGTGAGCTAGTGCTTGCTTGTGTGCTTGCTTGGGAGGCTTGGCCATGTGCCTGATGGTTTGCTTTGAGTTTGCCTTATATTTGTGGCCAAGTTGCCTTATGGCTGTTGGCTTTGGAATTGGGGGAGACTTCAGCCGGGGATGGCTTCGGTTGTGAGCTGTCCTAATACATAGTGGTTTATGTCTATCTTTTCTACTGTAGGCTTTACCTTTTTACGGTGGAAACATTTATTTTTCTACCACGCGATATTTTTAAGATACATGTTCCTACGAAATGATTTACAGGTTTATATAATTACCAATATTTTTAATATACACGTGCTTACGAAGTGATTTACATGTTTGTATAATTGCCGAATGATGAAACCTATTTTCGTGAGAGGTGCCGATTCGGCCCCGGACACATCTGGTATCTCAGTGCACGATACCATCTCATACGGGTCTAACGATAACTCTTCTATTTAATTCTTTTACAAATTTAATTTATTGTTTCTTTGGTTTTATATGCATGATTGACCGGTATTTTTCAAGGATTCCAGCCAAAGATCAATTGAAGTTTAGATTTGAGGAAATTTAAACATTCTTGTAATATTTGTTTTTAATGTAATTGAGTAATCATGTACATGGTAATTCATATAATTGTTGTAGGTCACTTGTAAAGTTTTGTGTACTTCCTTTTTGTTGTAATCGCTATTTGTGTAAATTGTGGTGTGTGAATACACCTGCGTTGTACTTCAAAATCATGTAATTAATGCTTTTGATCTAGAAAAGGGTTTGGTTTGTTTTATTTGTGACTTCCCATTTGTTTATTATCATCGAGATTTTAAGCTTTCAATTACTAGACTAATTTACAAACGTGTAAAGATTCAATGCATGTATGTATGTATGTATGTATGTATGTCTCGATTTATTTGATAAATTAATTAGGTTTATTTTTTTAATAACTTCAATCACTTATTTTTTGTTTACAACTTAGATTATCTTGTCTAATCCCCTCTTCGCAAGGTGCTAAACACACATCCTTTCACAGTCCAACAGGTCCACATAGGGATTCGAATGGTTGCAGCATCCACTAGACTAAGGCTTCTACTCAGGTGCATGGTAGTACATCGTGTGGGTGGTGGTCGCTTCATTGCTTGCACGTATGACATTCAGACATACACAGTAGGAGTACATACATACGTACGTGGAAGTGAACTGCAAATTACTTAAAGATGGATCAATCTTTCTACTCCTCCTCCTCCCTTGCGAATGCGATGGATGGAAGGATGGTCGATTAATATTACTCGTTAGTTAATTATCAGCGCAAGTGCTTTTGTTAGTGAGGAGTACTTAGCAGGGGACAAGCACAAGGAACCAAACCCCAAATCAAAAAGGCACCGGATCGATGCTGGGCACTAGCTAGTGCTGGTAGCTTTTTGATCGGCCATCTGTTGTAGTTTTGGGAAAGCCATCAGCCAGCCAACCCAATGAAAGGGACATTAATTCATGCATGCCCGAGGTTAATTTCCAGCCATTTGCCGGTGTATAATTAGCGGCTAGTATCTACTCTCTCCATTCGTAAATATAAATATAAGATGTATTTTGACTTTGCACAAGGATTAAGATTACGGTGAAATTGAGAAAGACATGAGTGAAAATAACTTGCATATATACCCCTCTTAATTGTCTTGAAAGATGAGAGATGATACTTACTTTGTGTGTGTGATAATGACTAAATGCACATGGTTGAGAGAGAATAAATATAGGTATAGTAGGAAATTAAGGTTCATTAAATCTACACGCAAACCTTGTATTTATCAACAAGACCATTTTAAACTATATGTCTTATGTTTATCAACGGAGCGAGTATTTCATTTAAATCTATGTAAATATAAAATGCACCACCTTTGATTTGCGGGGCTATAAATTTCAACAGTACTATGCAAAAGAAGATGTTAGAAATTATCCGGTTAATCAAGAGAGAATCTGCACCACCTATTTTGATGAACTAGATTATAATGGTACAGTGTATATTAATCAGCTGTAGATATTGCAACTATTACAATTGTAAAATAAATACATGTATATTTTCAAGCATTGCATCGAACATGTGTATATATATATATATATATATATATATATATATATATATATATATATATACAATTAATTGTATTTTCAAATCTATGTGTGTATGCAAAGGCAATTCGATCTGCTAGTCGTATGTAACAAGTGAAGTGCTAGTCGTATGTAACAAGTGAAGGTGGAACGGAAGTCGAGTCGGCAGCAGGGAGCTAGCCACCAGGCATGCAGTGGTAGCTGTGTGGGATTCAAGAAATGTGGCGTGCAACTGCAGGTAAAATCAAGATATACGAATGGATCGAGAAGAAATGCATTCTGTGTGGTATGTGGTGTTACATATTTCCTACCACAGCCTTGTTAAGCAAGTCTTGCCCACCTAAAATTAAAAACGACATGGCAGCTACAAACCCAACACCGCCCTCAAAGCCAACCTCCCCCAAGGCCCCCATTATAAGCATGTGTTGCCCCGTCATTCCATGCACGGTCCATCACTCAGGCAGCACGGCCGGCCAGCCAGGTAGCTAACTCAATCTGCTACCTTTCCCCTTCCTCCTGCACCATCAACACCGTCTCCGACCAGCTAGCTCCGACGGCCGGTATGGCCGCGCGGCCGCCATCTCGATGCCTTGTGCTGCTCCTGCTGGCCAGCTGCTTCCTTCTTCAGGCGCTCAGCGTCCACGCCATCACCCGGCATTACAAGTTCAATGTGAGAACCTCATCATCCTGTCACGCATTGCACACATTGACTTCAAACATGTATGCAATCTTAGAAACACACATATTATACGAAATACTGGAGCAGCAATATCCATGCTAGCTCATGACCATGCACACTGTATTTGCATGCATGCTGCATTGCTGCCCAGCACATCAACATTGCACCACTCTTTCTAGTTTCTACAACCAGATACAAGACTAACTGAGTAAATAGTGCATGACCAAGGTGCATGGCATTTTTTTTCTATCCATTATAAGAACAATAATCAGCATGCATGCATGGTGTGCTGGGGATCCCTTCATGCCTTCCCAGATTGCAACAATTTAGGTTCAGGTGCAACCCAATGACAATAAAAATGGCAAAATGGTCCGCAGAACACACCCTTACACACTGAGATCATCTCATTCCAGCTGTTGTGGTGATTTAGCACGGTTTGACTTGGGCAGGTGGTTACGAGGAAGATGACACGGCTTTGCTCGACCAAGCCCATCCTCACTGTGAATGGCAAGTTCCCGGGGCCGACCCTATATGCAAGAGAAGGCGATAACGTTCTGGTCAAGGTCGTCAATCATGTAACTCACAACGTTACCATCCACTGGTAAGTAGTCCACGGCCACTCCATGGTTAAGCCGTAATATATAGCAGGAAATCACCACCTCAAAGTTGCAGGTGCACTCACACACATAAAGGCAGCCATGCTGACAAATGAATTTCTTTGTATACTTTTGTTTTCTGTAAGCAACCAAAAGAAAAATAAGTCGTGTTAGTTAAACAGTAAAAACATAACTTGGTAACGGTCATACATCCTTTCCTTTGAATGGCAAACAGAAATGCTCTATTTATTGTTCACGTTTATGCAACATACGTACGTATATAGCATGCTAACTAAGTCATAATTAATCAGGCATGGGATACGGCAGATCCGGACAGGGTGGTATGATGGACCAGCCTACATCACACAGTGCCCAATCCAGCCAGGCAACAGTTTTCTGTATAACTTCACAATTATCGGCCAACGTGGTACGCTCCTCTGGCATGCTCACATCAACTGGCTGAGGGCTACCATCCATGGTGCCATTGTCATCCTCCCCAAGCTTGGCGTGCCCTACCCCTTCCCCGCTCCTCACAAGGAGTTAGTTGTTGTGTTAGGTATGTAGTTGATTCTCTCAATCTTGTTATTACTCGAGAATAATCCATTTAGCACTTACTACTTGGTGTGCTGCAGGAGAATGGTGGAAAGCAGACACAGAAACTGTAATCAACCAGTCCATGCAACTAGGTGTGGGACCGAATATTTCTGATTCACACACCATCAATGGTCAACCTGGTCCGATGTCTGATTGTGCCTCCTCACAAGGTATATGAAAGTACTACTAGTTATCGCAAAGAATGTGCTAGTCCACTACAAAGTCAAAAAGGCTTTTCTGAAGTATGTTCACAATATACTGGGCAGATGGGTTCAAGCTTAATGTTGAAAATGGCAAGACATACATGCTCCGGATCATCAACGCTGCGCTGAATGATGACCTATTCTTCAAGATTGCCAGGCACAAACTAACTGTGGTTGAAGTTGATGCAATCTATACCAAGCCATATAAGACAGATACCCTACTCATCACTCCAGGCCAGACCACTAATGTCCTTCTCACTGCTGACCAAAATGCTGGCCGCTACCTTCTCTCTGTCTCTCCCTTCATGGATGCTCCCCTACAGGTTGATAACAAAACAGGCACTGCTACCTTGCACTATGCCAACACTGTCTCTGCCACAGCACCCCTTACTATCGTCAAGCCACCACTGCAAAATGCCACCCCTGTTGTGTCAAAATTTGTCGAGTCACTCCGCAGCCTCAATTCTAAGGAGTACCCAGCCAATGTGCCACAGACAGTAGACCACTCCCTTTTCTTTACCATTGGTGTGGGTATCAATCCATGCCCAAACTGCATTAATAGGACAAGGGTGGTGGGCACAATCAACAATGTGACATTCATTTTGCCATCCACCCCAATTCTCCAAGCCCATTATTACAACATTCCAGGAGTGTTCACAGAAGATTTTCCAGCAACACCACTACACAAGTTCAACTATACAGGAAGCGGCCCCAAAAACCTTCAAACCATGAATGGAACCAGGGTATACAGGCTGCCATACAATGCTTCGGTGCAGGTCATACTGCAGGATACAGGGATCATATCACCGGAAAGCCACCCAATCCATCTGCATGGCTTTAACTTTTTTGTGGTTGGGAGGGGGATCGGGAATTACAACCCCAAGACCTCTCCTTCCACATTTAACCTTATTGACCCCATTGAGAGAAATACCATTGGAGTTCCTACTGGAGGTTGGACAGCGATCAGATTTAGGGCAGACAACCCAGGTATAGATTTCAGACCTACAATTTTAAGATCAAAAGTCTCCTGTGACCTAACACGAGTTGCTTGAGCTGTTATTATATTCCAGGTGTTTGGTTTATGCATTGCCATTTCGAGGTGCACACATCATGGGGACTCAAGATGGTCTTTGTGGTGGACAACGGGAAAAGACCTAGTGAGACTCTGATTCCACCACCCAAAGATCTTCCGCAGTGCTAAGAACAAGGGAATGAAGGCTGGCTCAGAGGAGTGAAGTTGATTACAAGAAGGGTAATTGGCTTTGGTCCAATGTACGGAAAACAAATCAAGGGACTTTGAACAGTGGTGATTTGCTCGGTGTGCTTTTACTTGGCTCCTTCTGCCACACATTTTCTTTCCCTCCTTTTTGATTTTTTTGGCTTGTTCTCCAAGATAATGTATACAAGATATTCAGGTTGCAATTAGCTTGTGCCGACACCAATTAACCTTTTCCTTTTTCACAATAAATGGAATTGTACATGATGGCATGCCACATGAAATTAAGAATTAGTTTGACAATTAGAGAGAGCTCAGTCTCTCCTAAAGTATTTTCAATCCCCAGCAGGAAAGTACTGGTGTGCTAGAAGGTGGCTGACACATAACTGACCTTTAACAATTCTTGACATTAAGAACACATTCCTAAATTAAAGCAGCACTTGTTTCTAATTTTTCTTAAACAAGAGGCTACCAAAAATATGTGATCACCGTTGTTTGCCTGCTAGCCTCTTGTATTATGTCCAAAATGAAAAGAAGCATCACTAGTTGTAATATCAAAGTAGCCCTTGCATGGATTCGCGGACATAGAAACTAATTACACAAAATTTTGTAGAATGATATGGCAATATGGCAAAATCATATGTTCACAGAAAAACGAATTCAGACAGAGATGAGAGAACCATAACTATCTGAATGTGTAGTAGGTGTACACAGTACACACACAACTCTAGTATCATAACTCATAGATAATTATCTTGAGAGAGGATATATACAAGACAACAGTAACTCTGAGAACAGGCAGGCCTAGAACGTACCTGGCAATGGGCCAACACCTGATGTATGCACTTTGTCCAAGAACCTGATTTATTGAGAACTGTCAGTATCCCAGGAACAATGGTTGAACCGCCTGAGCGAACTCATGCCACCACATGCTGGATCGTTTGCAACAGCATCATACTCTAATTTATGGGGTCATAACAGCCTCCATTGTACAAGCATAACTCCATGTTTGGATAGTATTCAACACAAAACAATGTAAACATTTGCGGTACCATTACACAAAGCAGGAAGAAAACTCAACCTGGCAATTCAAACAAGAAAGGAACGGGCAATATGTACTACAGCCACCACACATTTCCTGTCCGGCATTTATGGATGCAGAGAAACAACATATTCTGGAAGATCGGACCTCCTACCAGCAAGGGAGTAGTATGCAAGTATCTGAGCCTGACGCTCTACTGCAACTTGGCTACCATCATCGGCATCAACAACTTCCATTCAGGGCGGTATGAACTCTATGTTCCAGTAGGGCTGTGCCATGGCAATAAGATCTTGTCCATTTGGCGAAGATTGATATCCCTGCACCCACAGGTACCTTAGAGAATGCAAATGCACTGCAGCATGGGCCAAAGCACCCACACTATGTTCCAGCTTTTAAAAGCAACAACTTTTAAGTTCCAGCTTCTACAACTTGCAAATTGCATCAGCCCCACCATCAGAAATCCCAACATCACCAAGCAGCATATATCGTATATTGCCAGCATATTCCCCAATGTAACCAAGACCGACATCAGAGAGACCTCCAGGTCTCAAATAAAGTGAGAACCTCTGAAGATTGTTGCAACCGCTTAGAAGAGCCCGAACACCATTGTCAAGGGGCAGATCAGTTATTCTTTCTTCTCTGTCAAGCAATACAAAGCGGAAATCATAGAGCTCCTTGCTGTACATCCCGAAACACTAGAGCTGTGTTCGTGATGTTGGAGGCATAGACTGCTAGATACTCTAGTTCAGGACAGCCCACAGTTAGAATAGAAACCCCCACATGCGAAAGCTTCCCTTGTTCATCCTCAAGGCCCTGTTCATCTTTGCCTCGCTCTATTCTGAGCTGTCTCAGCTTTTTACATTTCTGAGCAAGAATTTCTAGTCCTCTATCCCCTAGCAGGCTAGCACATCCCTGACCTGGAAACATTTTAATTTTTTGAGAGCATTAAGATGGCAATTCGGATGCAGTTGAACACAGGACAAATCAAGAAAACTTTCAGTTAAGAGGTACGGCCTCAAGGTTTGGACAATGTTGAATCAGCTGGCAGTGATATTCAGTACTGAGAAAGGTATATTGCAAGTCAAGCCTCCTGATTGCAGCACAGACTGGAAGTACTGTGGGCATCCCATTTGTCCCCATGAAGAGTAGCCCCAAGGAGGTGAGCCTTGGGGGAAGTTAAATCCATGATATGTATTAGTACCATTCTGTAGCTCGGTAAAAGAGCCCCGCAAAACTCTTGCAGTGCATTCGCCGCTCGGAAGAAGCCAGCCAACTCAAAAACATCGCAGTCACTGATCTTGAGGGAAACCAATGATCTGCAGTTCGTGGCCAGCAGCTCCAGGTGTTGCGATGAGACTCGCAAATCTGTCATGTAGAAATTCAATGTCTCGAGGACAGTTATTAATGGCGAGTTCCTGAAGCCACTCCCCATCATGGTCTATGATGTTGCTCTCGCGCGGGAGGTGGCAATCTAATCTAAGCTGAGCTGCTCGTTAGCAGGAAAGAATGTCATGTCACAAAGACAGACCTGATCTTTCTGGTTCGCCCACCGATTTGTTCGGTTTGGCGAAAATAATCGGCAAAGGCGGAATCTTTACTCAGTCACGGACGAATCTTTATCCTACGAAGATTTTTTTTTAGATCAAATATCCTACGAAGATTTGTTAGTAGATGACAAGTAAAAATCGAGCAGTAATAGTAGAAGCAGCGACAGACCTGCAGGAGAGTGCGAGGAGGCGGAGGGAGTGGGTGGAGAAGCCGGAGCACTTGTCGAGGCGGAGGGTGTGGAGCATGTGCCCGCGGGCGCGGAGGAGGGCGAGGGCGTCGTCGTCGAGGACCATGCGGCGGAGGTGGACGGCGTTGAGGCAGTAGAGGTACGAGGCGGCGTGCGCGAGCAATGGCCCAGCGTGGCCGCCCCAGTCGTCCGGGATGAGTTTGAGCATAGCGGCGCGGGGCTTGGCCTTGAGCTTGAGCGACTCGCCGCGCGAGAAGCGACGGCGCAGCAGCGAGGAGAGGCGGCGTAGCAGAAGGCGACGGTGACGTGGGTCTGAGTGAGCGCGTCGAGGCGGTGCCAGCTGCGGCAGAAGAGGGAGACGGCGGCGCGCTGTCGGGGGTCGTCGACGTAGCCAAGCACGCACTCCACCGCCACGTCCGGGACGTCAGAGGAGCCCTCGATGCCGACGCCGCCGCCCGCCTGTCCTCCATCACTTGGTGTTTTTTTATCCCTTCTCTTCGTGCTGCTGTTGCTCGCCGAGGAGGAAGAGTATTTGGTGGGTTCCCTTCGCTTTCCCTTCCTTGTTGCTGTAGAGACGGTGGTGGAATTCATCTTGTCCGTATATATCACTAACACTAACACGTGGTCTCAAAATTCATCCGTATATATCACTAACCCTAAACCCTATAAGATAATATAAGATAAATAATCAATAATACAAGTAAATAAAAACAAATCATCAATACTACCTAAAACAAAGTCCAGAGACTTCCCAGCCTGGGAGGCTGCCCACGTGTCGCTGAGCCATTTCGCGAAAAAGTCTCTCCGTTTTTTCGAATTACGGATAGGTCACTGCCAATTTACGAAAGGATCCTTTGTGATTTTTTGTGAGGGAAAGAAAAAAATTTCCGGATTGCGTTTAGGTCCCCGGTTTGTTACTTTACGAAAAGAGGGTTCCGTTAAATACAAATCGTAAACGAGCCATTTTGTACTTTTTTTGGGATAGCGGTGAGATCCAAAAATATAACAACCAGGTCCCCGGTTTTTGCATCTAGATCCTTTCTCCGTTTTCCCCGAAAAAATATTTTCACCAACAAAAATATGTGTACTTTTTCCTCGGCTCGGTCTTTAAGATTTCTCGAGCCTCAAAAAAATTTGAAAATACATCTAGATTTGTTTCTCTGGAAAAAAACACAAAATTATTTTTCGTTCACGTACGCGACGTGCGCCACGCTTATTGGCCTAGTTATTCTGATACAAGGTGGTTATTCTTGTTCCTTCTTTCTTACCACTGCAAAACGAGGCCATCTCTTTTCTGATGGAATTAGAGTTTGTTTGTTTTTACTTTTGATTCTGGATTCTGATCTCAGAAACTGAATAAAAACAAACAACTCGATTCTAGAAGTCGATTCTCACAATCCAACCCACCCGTATACACTAAAATTCACAATCCACTCTATATGTGTTTTTGGATTATAGTTTTTGGAGAATTAGCTTCTCTACAACCATAATCCAGAATCCGCTTTTAAATAATTCAAAGCAAAAACAAATAGGCCCATATTGTCATGTAATAGATCGAGATTCTTGTGTTTATACTAGATATGTATGCGCGTGGCGTTGCACGAGGGTGATTTTCTAAAACCCCAATTTTTTTGTAAAAAGGTATGGTTCAGTCTTGGATGTATTTTTTTTGCGGAACTACAGGGTCTCTCCGAAAAAATGATAAGAGGATCCTGACCTAATTTTAGAATTCTCAGAAAGTGTTCTCATGAAATCGGTGACATGGCCGTATTTTCCTGAAACCACGAGGAACTCTGTAACATCCTCAAATTAAAAGAAATGGAATTAAAATTTTAAAATATGAATTATAGTCTTGAATTGAATTTTATTTGTTTTGGTGATTCTCTTTGGATTTATGTTACAAGAATTCTCTTTTGTTTAACTTAGAAGGAGTTTGTTTTAAATTTCAAAACTTGTGAGCATAAATTTGAGAAAAATATGATTGGATTCCAAATCTTTTGTGGGTCATCTCTGCAAATTTTAATAAAGTTTTGAATTGGTTTGTTGCTTTTAAAAAAATAAAAAAAGCATCAAATGATTTGGGCACTTTTTGACAATAGAATTTTTGTAGAAATGAATAAAGTTGTAATTGCTCTAAAATTTTTATAAAAAAATATGAGCAGACTTAGGGTCATAAAGTAAAATTTTCAAAATCTTTTGGCTTGTTTTGGAGCATCAAAAAATTAATTTACGGAAAAGGAAAAGTTTTTATAGAAAGCTTGTCTGATTTTTGTAGATTTATTGGTACATTTTTTTGTTTGAAATTTTTATGGTAATTTAAATATGTTATTAGGAACCTCCATAATAATTTCCAAAAATTTCTAAAATGTTTCGCTATCTCAAATAAATTTGAGTGCACTGCTGTCCAAAAAATAAAAAAAAATGAAAATTCTTTTCCTCCTTGTTGTTTCACTGCCAGGTGGGCCCACTGAGCACTTAGACCCACCTGGCAGTACTTGGTGCCCCTTGCCCCTGCCCACTAACAAGTGGACCCCATGGGACCACCTGCTAGCCGGCTCCCCCTTCCTTCCCCTCTTCCTCGTTTCTCTCGCGTGCAGGCCCCAAATCCTTGCCATGGTAGAGGCTCTGCGCAACCCATGCTTGCACTACAGGTCTTGTTTGCCATGTCGCGACCAAACTCCTGCTGTGGCAAGCCCCCACTTCACCTTTCTCGCTGCAGCACACTTTTCCTCCGCAAACATCGCCGCGGCAACCCCTGCCCTTGCACATTGCCTGCCATGGCGCCAAAATTGCCTTTACTTGGAACTCGAAGCCGTCGCTCATGAGCCTTGTGTCGTTGAGCCCCCTGCCCAGCTAAACCCTGCCCCGCCGACCTCCCCTCTCTCTCTCTGCTCGAGGTCGCATGCCTGCTTATTCCGCAGAGAAAGCCTGCCACCGGTTTCCTTTTCTGTTGTCACCGAACCACAGCGTCCCGGGTCACATTGCCAACCCCTCATTCCTGCCTATTTGAGATTTCTTCGGCCACCATGAACACTGAGTACACCCCCTGTTAACCCTCCACTCTCAACGAGACCACAACGCCCCCAAGTCCTCCGTTGCTGCCGAATAGCAATGAAAAGGCAAACTCAAGTCTTGGTGAGGCATGTCCTAATTCTTTGCGTTTGAGGCATAGTGTGCTTACCCTGATGCCTTTTTAGTTGCTCAATTTTAGCTCCCTCCGTCCGAAGCGCCACAACGTCGCCTTCTTCTTCCCCATTGCTGGTCACATGTTGCCAGCTCTCTCTGAGGCTCCTCTGTCACGGTAAGACCCCAAATCGAAGCACCATTGGCTCCCTAATGCTCTCTCCACCCTTTCCCGAGCTCGACCAAGCTCTAATTGTCGTCGCAGCTCAACGCCCCTCCTTCCGCCGCCCTAGCTCGACACCGGCCACCCTGGGCGCACTCTGCTGTGATCGACCTCTCCCCTTCGATCCTCATGCTCTCCTGGTGCTCGTCGAGCCCACGGCCGAGCTACGCCGCCCCTCACCCGCCGGCGGTGAGAGCCACGGCCACCGCCCTTGCTTTGTGCCACTGTCGTGCGGGCCCTAACCGTCAGCCTCTCCCTCTCTCAAGCACAGCTCACTGACGGCTGGTCCCACGCTATCAGTCTCATATGTGCTTGAGCCAGTTCAGAACTAAGCCGAAAATACGCTTCCACTTTTAGGAAACGAATTTTGCAATTTCAGGCATTTTTTCAAACCCGAGAGCATTGATTTGCTTATAATTTTTTGCAATATAACTCCAAATTAGGTCAAACCAATTTCTAAATTTTTGATAAATCATGTAGATTATAAACATAGAAAAAACATTTCAAGTTTGCTTAATGTACAGTATTTGAATTTCAAATTTGAACTCTAGGCCTAGCACATGCTCCATGTGAATTTTTTGCAAATAATCTCCAAATTTGATGAAACCAAATTTTCCATGTTCCTGATATAATTAGGAGTTCAAAAAAAATTATTTAGATTTGGATTTAGTTTGCACAAAATTTATGATTAGATTCATTTCAATGCGTTCGAATTTGAATTGCTTACAACTTGTGCAAATAAACTCCAAATTTAATGAGACTAGTCTATACTTTCATAAGATGATACTCTCTCTGTTTTTATAAAAATATTTAGATTTAAACCGTGTTTAATCTTGAAGTGTGCTATAGGGCTTGTTCATGTAAAATATATAGTGTAGATGTATGATCATTGATTAGTAAGCTTCATTTAACTCAAATTTCAGAACCTATGATATATTTAGGCTTTGTAACTGACATAGTATGTTACCTTTTGTACTATAGTTGTCACTTATTTAAGTCTAATAGTTGTATAAGGCTTATTCGGACTTAGCTCCTTAGAATTAGCTTCTTTAGTAGCACAACCTAGCTTTTCAAAACTTCTAGAAACCTTAAGATCACATCTCTATAATAGTGACTGGGAATGAACTTTAATTCATGTTTTGTTGCCGTTAGAACGAAACTATTCATAACTAAAGAATCAAATGATCTAGATAAGCACTTTTGCACATAAAATATTACTTGACGACCTTAGCTCAACTTTATAAATTCTCATAGCCTTAGCCTCTTGAATATGAAAATAAACATGTATATGTGTACAATTTTAGCCTCTTGAATTTGTAAAATAAAACACGAACTTCCGTGAATCTTGTTGTATGCCCTATGTTAATTAGTACTCCCTCTGATTGGAAATGTAAGGGGTTTTAGCCTTGTGCACACATATTTAGAAGCTTGGTGAATAGACTAAAATACCCTTAGTTATTGTTCATTAAAGAGCGCGTTCGCATAAAAAAGAGACATGGAAAATTGTACAAGGGTAATAAATGGAACAAGGGCAAAACTGAAAGAAATGGGCTAAATTTAGCCTTGGGATACTAGAACCCCTTATATTTTACAAATAGTATAGAGACCTAAAACCCCTTACATTTCCAATCGGAGGAAGTAGTTGGACCAAAATCCTAACCCTCACCAAACCAACACACTCTCGCACATGTTTTCATGAATGGTTTTATGACTATAGTCAGTGAACATGGTTCAAGATCTAGAAAATTTTCAGATGACTGTTAATTTCCATGCTTAATAGAAAGTTTTCCATGTTCAATTCTATAGCAAATATCTGGACTTGGTTTTTCATCCTGTAAGACCAACTCCGGTCACTCCATTGAATATGAAAGCTGTGTCATGCCCTGTTGCAGATCATATACTCAGGGTGGCTAAGGTATGATTTAGATACCTATAATCAAAATTTCAATTACCACATTTCTGATGCAATCATCTTCATTCATCTTCAAGGAACAACCGAGTTCTGAGTTTACCCATGCCAACCCAGGTTACAAATTTCGGTTTGAAAAAAAATTTCGAAGATGCCCGAAATCCGAAATCTAGACGAGATTTCGAAAATTCAAATCAAATCCGGACGAAATCTAAAATTCAAATTTTAAATCTGGTTTTTTTTCTGCCGGAAAATCCGAGATTTCGACCGAAATCACCAAAATTTTGATCCATTATGAACCGACCAAAAAATAGGTAAAAAACATCAAAAAAATCTGATTTTTTTTGTGAATGATCTTTAACCTAAATCTAATCATATCGGTCAAAAAAAATTTTAAATCCAGTAAAAAATATTAAAATTTCGGCCGAAATCACCGAGATCTCAGCAAAATTTGTATATACACGGTAGCATTTTGATTTTTTTTTTAATTTTTTAAACGGTCGATATTTTGAATCTCGGACCGAGATTTCGGATTTCAGACCGAAATTTGAATCCATGTGCCAACCTTGGTGGCCTCTGCACCATCACAAGCATTGATGCAAGATTCTAGTATTTTAGTACAGATGATCACCACAAGCATTATAACGATTCGATTTATCCGATTAAATATCAAAATTTGATCCATCTCACTTTACAAGTCAATAACAAGAACATAACATTGTGAAGCGCAAAAAAATAAAGGAACAAAATCTCAAATGCTGCTTCGACTGAATAGATTATGTTTCCTATTCCTCATCAGAAGGATCATCAAAAGGGACCTCATTTTGCTCATTTGCTACATAAGAATCCTACGCAGTAAACAAGTTTTAGTTAGATCTACAGGCAAATATGTTCACAAATTACCAGTGTTGCACTGATACAAATAATGTCAGGATTCTTTACCTGTTTTTTATCCCAGTCCTTCAATTTGGAACCAAGCATGTATGTTTCACGTAGAGGCGCCCACCCTGGCTCATCTTCATCTTTGCCAATATGCTAAAAAGAAGATCAATTATGAGAAATTCCTTGCACGGAGATCTATGTATTAAGTTTCAGTTATATGCAAAACAGTCTAAAATATGTTCCAAAATTCAGCATTTTCCTGAGAGCTTATTACTTATTAGTGAACGGTAAGCCACCACACCAGTCACCACTCAATGATTCCACGATACAAATGGACCATTCCTAACAAGATTGCCAGAGATACACAAGCAAAACGACTTGATGACCGCTTATTGCACTAGCAGCAGAATATGGTCTCTAGGGCCATACTCAACCAAGTCCACATGGATGTTGTTTTCCTAATGGAGACAGGAGAAATCTATATGGAGGACAAGAGCAGCCAGACGGTGTCAAGGCCAGGTCAAGACAATAGAGTGCGGCATCTAATTTAGTTCATGCGTGGCACAAGAAATTCGATAAACAATGACATTAGATAGTTTTGGCGTCAGAAAAGCTGAATAATGTGTCTACTACCAACTTGATCGGTTTCTTAATGTATCCAGTGAATACAACTACAGCATACATCTCTTGCACGGCATTAGTTGTTAGCATGAGTAAGCTAATGCTGAGGAAGACTGGATAAGAGAGCTTTTAGATGACTTGCTAATGCTGGAAGAAAATATTCTTCTACTGCGGTAAATAGATGGTGTTAGTAGCACGATTCTTACTATCATTGAGATAGGATGACAATAGGAGTTGGGGCAATTTTTCTGGTTTATTCCTCACACAATGCCATGCCAACCTGAGGGGTTGGGGTTACATATTTATAGCTGCCAGGGCAGCCAAGCATATGCTAAGATGCTAGTCTAAGATGCCGTCCTAAAGTAGTCTAAAAGCTGCCCACAAAGACCACAAGGACAAGGCATAAAGCTGCCCACAAGGACAAAGACTTGACCATCATTCTCCCCCTAAGTCTTGTCCGTCGTCTTGTGGGAGAGTTGGACCATCCCGGTCCTGGAGCGTAGCTCAAGAAACTTGATCCTCCCAAGGGGCTTGGTGAGCAGATCCGCAAGCTGGTCCTTGGTGTTGATGTAGCTTGCCTTGATGCTTCCTTCCTCCAAACAGCTTCGGATGAAATGATATCTCACCCGGATGTGCTTGCTCCGTTCATGAAAAACGGGGTTCTTTGCCAGGGCTAGAGCGGTCTTCTTGTCCACCCCGAGCTCCACCGTCTTTGGTGTTTATGTTGAGAGATCACTGCGATCGGGCAAGCCAGAGAGCCTGAGTTGCAGGTGGAGGCCGCTATGTACTCGGCCTCACACCGACAGGGCAGGGCCACCACTGCTTGTTTGGCCGATTGCCACCGACGAGACACTTGCCTAGGAAGAAGAGCATCCTGCTCGTGCTCTTCTTTGGTGTCGACGTCGCCGGCGTGGTCATTTGTCATTATGCAGAAGCGAAGTGTGCCTCCCAGGGCACCTCGGGTAGTGGAGACCGTGATCGAGTCCCCGCAACGTAGCGGATGATTCTCTTCACAGCCTGCTGGTGCTCCGTTGTCGGTCGCTGCATGAACCGGCTAACGTAGCCGACGGAGAATGCCAAGTCCGGCCGTGTGTGGGTAAGGTAGCGAAGGCTCCCCACAAGGCGCCAGATCTTGTGTAGCATCCACCTCCTCTGTTGTCTTTGTCAAGCTCGGCCACCTCTCCTCCATCGGAGTGGGAGCCGGGTTGCAATTAGTGAGCCCACTAGCTCAACGACGCCGCTGGCGTAGCGATGCTGAAGTGACAACCGAGTCGTCTGGTGCACCTCGATCCCCAGGTAGAAGGAGAGAAGCCCCAGGTCGCTCATTTGGAAGGTGGCCTTCATTTCTTCTTTGAATACCGCCACCTCCGCATCCTTGGTGCCGATGATCACCAAGTCGTCGACGTAGACACCCACCAGCAGGGCGTTTCCACCATTGCCCCGCCGGTAGATGGCCGCCTCGTGCGGGCTTTGCTCGAAGCCCATCCCCTTGAGCGTGGAATCTAACTTGGCATTCCATGCCCTTGGTGCCTGCCGCAAGCCATAGAGAGCCTTGTGCAAACGCAAAGACCTTGCCCTCCTTGCCGGATCGCAAATCCGTGGTGGTCTACGTAGACCTCTTCCTTCAAATCTCCGCTCGTAAATGCCGACTTGACGTCCATGTGGTGAACACCGCCCTCTGGCGGCCGGTCACGAGGAGTCGACGGATTCCAACTGCTCACGGGGCGAAGGCATCGTCGGTCGATCCTCCTCGCCGCACGAAACCACGTGCCACCAAGCGAGCCTTGTGTTTGACAATGGCGCCGGCTTCATCCTCTTCACCTTGAACACCCACTTAAGGGTGATCGCGCGGTGACCACGGGAAGATCGGCAAGCTCCCAGCGCGGTTCTTCTTAACCGCGTCCATCTCCGTCTGCATCGCGGAAAGCCATCTTTGCGTGTCTTTCGGCCTCTGCGAAGACCGAGGCTCACCATCGCCGCGACGCAAGATGCAATCTGCGCCTCCAGATCGTGAGGCACCGATCCTGCACCGGTGGTCGCCGAGAAGGTCCTCCATCGTGACGATACCATAGCGGCTCGGCCGCCGTGGTACGCGTCGATCGCGCTCCTCGTCGTGGGAGAGTGGAGTAACGAACTCCACCGGTGTGCTCGACACGGTGGTGTCGGAGAGGGCGTGCCTGGAGGGGTAACCGTTGGTCTGAGTAGCGGCGCCGAGTCTGTGGGGTTCGGATGGGGTAGGCGCGTTCGACGAAGAGGTCTTTGCCTACTCCCCGGCTCCCTCGAAGTGGGCGTACTCAATGGTGAAGTCGCCGTGACGTCTGAGTCGAGCCATTGTCAATCGCCTTGTCCCACGCCCATCCTCGCCGCTTCGTTGAACACAACGTCGCGTGGCCTTGCACACGCTGCGTGTCTTTGGGTTGAGAATGCGGTAGGCCTTCGAGCCCTCCGCAGAATCGATAAACACTCCGAGTGCTCCTGTCATCGAGCTTGCCAACATGTCCAAGCTCCTTGGCGAACGCGAGGCGTAAAACCCGTAGGTGAGACCGCCGGCTATGCGTCCGTGCCAGGCCTCGTCTGGCGTCTGCCGTTGAGAGCCTTGGTAGGCGGCGGTTGAGGATGTAGGCTGCCGCTACACGCCTCTCCTCAGAGAATAGCCGGCATCCTCTGCTTGAGGAGGGCCCGAGCCATCCCCACGATCGTCGACACGTCGCTCGACGACGCCATTCTACGCGGGTCAGACGGGCGCGGAATAGTGGCGCCGAATGCCCTCATCCGCGCAATACGATGCGAACTCGGTCGCCGTGAATTCGCCGCCGTTGTCAAGAAGACACGCAGCTTGCGGGTCGCGACTTCCGCCTCGCAGCGACTGCGGCGCTGATGGCTTCCGCAGCCTTCTCCTTGCCGCCGAGGACCGTTACCCACATGTAGCGCGAGGTCGTCGACGAGTAGCAGGAAGTAGCGTTCTTCCCGGTGTGGCGGTGTCACCGCCACACAGTCCTCGTGCACGAGCTCGAGCCGCTCCTTGGCTCTAAGTTCGATCGGGGAAAGGGGAGCCGCTTCGCCGTTCACGCAGATGTCGCAGAATCGCTTCCACGTGGTCGACACGGCCAGGCCTCGTACCATCTCCTCGCACCGAAGTCGCTCGAGCCTCGAAGTGAAGGTGTCCGGCGCTCGTTATCGCCACGCCTCGTCGTCCGACGAGCGGCGAGGCAGAGGGGTTGTGCCACCTGCACGTTGAGGATGTAGAGTCGATTGGTGCCTCTGGTTACCTTGGCAAGAAGGCGACGATGGCGATCCCAAATACTCATGACTCCGTTCTTTACTAACACACCCGAACCAATATCATACAGCTGTCCCAAGCTGATGATAGAGTTACACAACGCGGATGTAGTAGACTCGGTGAGCGACTGTGCTCACCAGACTTGGCGGTGAGGATGACGGAGCCGACACCCTGGATCTCCACGCTGGAGGCGTCCCCAAACTTGACGGAGCCTCGGACGTTAGAGTCAAGCTCGGTGAAGAACTCCCGTCGACCGGTCATGTGATGGGTAGCGCCAGTGTCGAGGTACCACCCGTCGATCTTGTCACTGCTGGAGCTGTCGCCAAGGAAGGCGTGTGCTCTCGGCTCATCAAGGTGGAGGAGATTCGCTGCGGCCGATGCCGCTGGAGATAGCTCGATGCTTGCGTTTGCTAGGAGCAGAGCCGGCTCTTCTTCCTCCACTTGTGCGACGTGGACTGCCACGCCGTGGTCGGCGACACTCCATGGCCCAATGGCCAAGCTTGCCACGATTGTGGCGAGAGTAAATCTCGTCTTGGCCTTTGGTTCTTGGCGGCGCCGCCTGGCGCCTCGCGGTGTCGCTTTGGCACGCGTCCTCGCGCCCACTGGGCCAGCGTCGCGGCGCCTTGCGGCTTGGCGTGCTGCGGCCGCTTTGTCGCAGAGGACTCCCTTCTTCCGTCACCCTGGCTAGCCTCCCACTGTTCCCGAGTGAGATGTAACTTCCCGCCAATGGTGATAGGCCCCGAGAGAGGTCGTGGCTCGTCATTGTCGGCGACCTTGAGGCGACCTATTGCCTCTTCGATCGACATCGTGGAGAGGTCCAATAGAGACTCGATTGAGCGAGCGATCCGCTTGTACTTCGGGGATGCAGCGGAAGAGCTTCTCGATGGCTCTCTCCTCATCGTAGGTGTCGCCACCGAATCGCACCATCTTACGTAGTAGAGTGTTAAGGCGGAGAGCAAAATCATCAACATCTCACCTGGCACGAAGGCCAGGTTCTCCCACTCCTTGCGGCGCTCGCAGCGGTGTGGTCTTGGCGCGCGGCCGCCGCCGATGCGTGCCGCAATGATGGCATCCCAAGCCTCCTGGCGACCGCTTCTTGAAAGCGTGAATCGCATCTCTGACGGGGCTGCGGCGATGAGGGCATCCAGCGCCGTCGATCCTCGTCGTAGTCGACGTCGCCGCACGGTGCCTTCCCACATGTGCCGCACTGGAGCCTTATCCTCATCACCGCGGCCCACTCGACATAGTTGGTCTTGGTGAGGGTAGGCCACCACTACCGGGCCGATGTCACGATAATGGCCTGGGCCCGCGGTGACCATGGTATCGGCCTGGGAGGAGAGCCGCGCGCTGTAAGGGCCACGATCTCCGTCGGCTACCAGCCACGGCTCGCCGGGAGCGATCGCTGAGCTCTGCTCGCCTCGCTGAGCTCGCCGAGCGCTGCCGCCAAGGCTCTCGCCGGAGCTTCGCGTCTGCACTCGTCTGAGCTCCTATCGCGCTCATGAGGTGGGCAATCGCCATCGCGCCGCCACTTGCCGCCTCCTCTCGCTTGAGCTCGCTGGCCGCCGCTGTCGGCCTGGCAGTAGCCGCTGAGTTATCGCCGCAGAGCCTCGAAGCTCGCTGCCGCCAGACGCGCTGCATTCATGGCCGCTGCCGTTCACCTTCGCTTGCCGCCGCGCTTCTGCCGCCAGCTTTTGCCGCTTGTTGCCGCCGCTGCAGCTTTATCGCTGCTGCGGCTCTTCGCGGCAATCTCGGCCTCGCTGCCCAAGGCCGAGGCGCATCGAAGGCCGAGATCGCCCTTCGACATGGCGCTAGTGGGGGCCGCCGCTAGGGGAAGAAGTCGCCTCATTTAGCCGCCGATCGCTCGTAAGATGAAGGGTGAGCGTAAATATTGCTAGATCGGCCGCTGGCCGAGAGGAGGAGCGTGGGAAGGAGATGAGCAAGAGATGTTTAGGCTGCAAGAAAGAACGGCTCTGATACCACTTGTTAGTAGCACGATTCTTACTATCATTGATAGGATGACAATAGGAGTTGGGGCAATTTTTCTGGTTTATTCCTCACACAATGCCATGCCAACCTGAGGGGTTGGGGTTACATATTTATAGCTGCCAGGGCAGCCAAGCATATGCTAAGATGCTAGTCTAAGATGCCGTCCTAAAGTAGTCTAAGATGCTAGTCCTAAAGTAGTCTAAGATGCTAGTCCTAAAGCTAGTCTAAAAGCTGCCCACAAAGACCACAAGGACAAGGCATAAAGCTGCCCACAAGGACAAAGACTTGACCATCATTACTTGACCATGAGATGGATAAATGACCTATCTAGTCCCTCCAAACTTACCAAAAGATCTATCTTGGACCCACAACTTAAAAAAAGGGACTAATCTACTTCCTCAAGTAGACTTTTGGACCAAACAAGGACCTCTCCATACTTGGCCAACAATGTAGCATGCTTGGTCAATGCCTGGTCATCTCCCCAACTAAAGAGCTGAGTCAACTCCTGCGAAAAGGCAATTCTTTTTTTGCATTGTCTGTGTAGCCATCGATGAGACATATTTCTTAGTTTATTGTCCGGAATTTACACAAAAAAATTGCTAGTGTATTGATTATGTAACTAAAGTACGTGTTAAAATATTAATATGTAGAAACCAAAAGTTTTAGCTAATTAACTACTCCAACCAGTGAAGTAGCCACTTAGTTGGCTCAATCAACGGTCCATCTTTTATAACTCTGGTCTATATCACTTATTCATCTTCTAAGTGTGGTAGGTATACCACCCAACCATTCAACATCTCCTGCGTCTCTTATTGCCTCATGGCTCATGGCAAATCCTCGTTGCCAAAATCTCAGACTTCAACAAAGAAGGGAAGGCATAATGTGTTTAACTCTGCAGTACTACGGGCTCAGATTCATATGCACAATGACAGTGGTGTGTACTTTGCTTGAATATTTCTTGTCAAGTTGCAGTACAGGGATTTTGTCCAGCACTGAGCATTCCAGCTAGCAGCTTATATGTTTGGGCTATGCAGTGTTGTCTTGTTCCTGTCACATGTTATGATCTGCTGTCACATGATTTATACAACTAATTTCAGGATAGAATTTGTGTCAAATTTAGCCTGAGTGCTTTATGCACTATTTTCCAACAACAATTTGCACCAGATGTCCCTGAGGTCCACTAACTTGGAATTGAAGACACATACCATCAGAAGCCCATAAACTGAAGGGAGTGAATTTTAGCAAAGAGTTAGTAATTAACTACCTTACAAAAGTTGGAAGATGTCTGACCCTTTTGTCCTTGGTTAGATGATTTCTTCAGTTCTGCGAGGAAGGTCTGTTTTCTTTCTTTTGCCAACGCTGTTAGGATTAACAGGAAACTGTTCAGAATATATGGATATTACTATAAAAATAGTAGTGTACATCGAAATCAAATGCATAAAATAAACACAATATGCACAATCATAGTTTAATATGATGGTACTGTGCCGCACTAAAAGATTGTCGCATGTTGCGTTCCAGTTCTTCTTAAGTTCCAACTTCTTGTGCATCTAAGTATATTCATACATTGTCAAATTCAAACCTTCTCAACTTGTTAGCAGTCTTGCACCTCTCCCACCATTTGCTAATGCGATGACTCATCCACTGCTGCGGTTGACAGGGTTCTACCCTGCTCAACTGCAACTCTAACCAACCCCAGCCTGAATTTCGAAACTCCAGACTACACCTAATTAGAGAAAGGCTTACTAAAAAGTGGGTCCATGGTAACTGTAGCGCGTGAACAGTACCGTGGGTACTGTAGCACACGGTTACGCGCACGCAACAAGGATGAGATAGAGTAAACCGTGGGTACTGTAGCACACGGTCAAGGTTGTTTGGAGAATAAGAAATCAAGGATTAAGTCAGATTAGTTACTATAGATAAGATTAGTTACCATAGATTAGAATATTGTTTTCTTAGGCTCCAAGTTAGACATCCTATAAAAGGGATGACATGTAACACTTTATGGAGGAAGCAATGAGTAAACCAAGTTTCTAGTAGATCAGGCGCTGCCATCGATAACTGGCCGGTGGCTCCGTACAGCCAAGGCGCTAGCTTCGACAACAGCTCGTTTCGTCCGCGTCAAGGGCCCTATCTCATCCTCGTTGCGTGCGCGGACCGTGCGCGTAACAGTCCAGCTCAGCAAATTTTTGTTTAGTCACAGGTTAAAAAATAATACTATAGAAAGATCTACACCCACATGATAATTTGAACTTTGTCATCGAGATATGTAAAAGTGAAAATTCAGATACACAAAAGAGTGACGTTTTTGACATCAACACAATCCCTAAACAACTTTGACCACTAATTTCTATTGTAATTTATTTATGAAACCTAATAAAGTTACAATATTATAAATGTATTTTTCAAGACAAATCTACAAATATTATTTTCGTGTGTCCAATCTAAATATTCGTAAACATATCGATAGCTAGAGATTAGAAAGTTTGAATGCAATCATCCCAAAACGTCACTTTTGTAACCAGAGGAAATACTTTTAAGATTGATTAAAACAGTGAATATTCTTACAAGATTGTAGAAATAATAGACCCACATCGCGAGTTAATATGTCTTGACATGCTTGCATGCTGATGCTCCACTGTTGGATTTAATGCGCAAGCAGAAGGTAGAGAACACAATTCCAGAAGAAATCCAATTCCTATACCTCTTCTACAAGAATTACTTGTAACTATTCACTCACTAACAAGCATTTTAGAAGTTCAGCATTAGGCGGTTAGAGCAACAAAATGGACAAAGATAACCAGGACATAACAATGTTGACTACCCAGCATCTCTTACAGTAAAAGGTACATTTGGGCTTACTGTTCTTTTTTTTAGTTTTTATTAATACAGAAATCAACTAACCCGACATGCGAAAAAAAAGAGGTGCGGTAAGGAACCGAACCCAGCCGAAACGCACCCCCGGCCCCGCAGCCCAAGTCCACTGCCACTTCCTGGTTGTTCTTTCTGCGGTATTATACTTTTCCTCATTGCGACAATTAGAAAAAAAAAATCTAACACAGCTCGGCTACTCATTGCCCATAGTCCAATAAGTCTCCATGTCACATCTCTTTGAAGTCAGAAAGCAGCAAAGGAGACATTTCTTTGTCCTCAATGCCTGAAGGAAGGATAGTGAGAACCACATTGTACCATCCAGTCAAAAAATTATTTTGAGTTGCTCCAAACCAACTGTGTTTTCATTTTTCACAGATGTAGAATAGAAAAATGATTATACAGAGTTTAGCCATACATAAATAAAAAGTTAAAACAATTAGACAAAATAACTAACAGAATCTTAAAATATTAGAGGGAGAACTCTATAGCATGAAAAAAAGGGGAGAAAGCACACCTTTGGCATCTTTACTTCTTGATGGATTCAAACATTTCTGAGGATTTTGTGCCTTGCTCACCTGGAAAGAGAACAAATTTCAAGACCAGTCAACTAATCAACATGAAAATTCAAAAGTATATACAACATTTATCACTGTCATTTAGTAGGTACTTATAGACCTAACTGCGCCTTGAACCAAGCAAATTTCTTTGTTGAATAAACAAAATCAAACTAAATAGGCATGTACAAGAGCTTGTCATCTGTTGTTCGTTAGAGAAAGATGGAGAGGTAACATGGAAAGCTTGCTCTATCCTAAGATAAAATAACTAGAATTTCATATTATATTTTATATTGGGTGAATGTAAAAAACAATTAAGGAAATAATATAAACTTCCACTAGGATAGAGTCAATGGCAGCTCACTAGAATGAAGAACTATAGTGTACAAAGCTACATGTATGTATTGTGATCAAGATAAGCCAAGTGTGCTTACCGCATTGAACAACCTGACAACTGAATCACCAGCAGCCGGACAATTCATGAAAACATATTGGAGGGAAAGGCATCCGATTAGTGAACAATTATTTTGGTGAACTTTGAAATTAAGATATGCAAAACGGGGTAGTGCAAAACAGAACATTACCCCCTTGGGTTGCAACCTTGATGAGCTTCTTCTCTTTATTGTCTAAATGTTTTGTGGGCATGACATGGCCCTTCTCCGCAGCCTACATTTTTCACTAAACATGAGGTAATGCCTTAAACGCAAACACTTTTTAAGGGGTAGCGAAGTAGCGAGAAATGGAAGGAGGTGTACTGTACCATGCGCTTCTCCTTGCGGGCCTCTCCCTTGGGCTTGTGCTCCTCCACCTCCTCAGCCAGCTTGGCGGCGACCAATTTCTTGTGCGCTGACAGAATTGGACCCTGATAAGAAGGCGGAAAGAAAAACTGTGTTAGCTATGCATCAAGAAAGAAATGAACAAATCATGAAAAATTTTAGTTGAGAATTTGGGAAGTAACCAATGGGTCGTCGGGAAGCTTCTTGGCCATGATCTTCAAGAAGGCGACCCTGAATGCCCTGCAGCCTTGCTCGAACCTCGTGACCCCGCCGCCGGATTCTTCTCCAGAGCTGGAGGCCTCCTCCGAAAGGCCCTCGTCGTCAACATCACCATCATCATCGTGTTGTTGTTCCTCGCTGTCGTCTTCAGAGTTGTAGTCGCGGGCGCGCTTCTTGAGGAGCTTGAGGAACTTGTTGCTGGGCATGCGGCGGCGGCGGACGGGCTCATCGGACAGCTTGAACTTCTTGTTGTTGCTGGGGTTGCCCTTTCCCCTTCCCCTTCCCTTGGGAGGCTTCTTGCGCTTTTTGGGGGTGGCGGCGGCAGATGGAGGAGATGTTACAGCTTGCGGTGCGGGAGCCATGGATGGAGGAGCTCTCTCTCTCTCTTCTAGGCTGGACCGCCGGCCGGAGGGCGCGCTTTGGGGGCAGCGACAGGGTGGAGGCCACGAGGGGAGCTGCAGCGGCCGGCGGGACTCGGGAGCACTTGAACACGATCTGTGTCGGACGAGGACGTTGGGGAGCCGGGAGAACTGGGCGGCAGTCGGCCAGCTGTCGGTGGCGGAGGGCGGTCGGGGCGGAGGGAGACGAGCCGACGCCGAGGGAGGCAGCGGCGGAGGGCGGCCGGGGCGGAGGGAGGCGAGGGAGGAGCGGAGGGAGGAGCGGAGGGCGGCCGGGGCCGAGGGAGGCGAGGGAGGACTGGAGGCGAGTGGATATGGATCGGGGGGACGGGGGCTGATTGCGCCGGGGATGAGGAAATGCGGCGGTGGGTGGGTTAGAATTAGGGTTTTGTTTCTCAGCCAGCAAACCAGCCTTCCGTGTTGATGGACTGGGCCATAAGGAGTTTACCCTGCCTTAGTGGATCGTCCAACCCAGCCCAGGTAAGGCCCAACTCTCCTCGCGCCCGCTCCCTCGCGAAGGCTTCACCCCGCAACCCGCGCCTTTCGCCCCACTATCCCCACGACCGCCGTCTCTCCTCGCCCCTCACGCCCTTCGCCCCCGGCCACCCACCTCCTCCGCTAACCGCCTCGAGGAGGAGATAGAGAGGGAGAGGGTGACCCCCACTAAACCGCCACTCTGCCCGCCCCCGCGTGCCCCGAGATCTAGGGTTCGGTGGACCAAGCCATGGCGAGGCCGCAGCTGGCCGGAGGTGGCGGCGTTGTTGCTGGGCATGAGGCGATCTGGAGGAAGCTCCGGTAGGCTGCTTCGACGAGGAGTCCGTCAGGCGCTGTGACAAGGCGGCGCACATCGCCTACATGGCCCGACTTGAGTCCGAGGTACCTTTCTCTACCCCCAGCTCCTGTGGTGTAGATTGTAGTAACCTCCGGCATGACGGACAACAAGGTACCTTTCTCTTCACTCTCGCGAGGCGCTCCCGTTGCCGCCCACCACTGCCACCCCATGCACTCCACCCGTCGTCGCCACCCCATGCACCGCCGCCACCCCACCCGCTCCCAGCCTCTTCTTCCTCCTTGTTGTCCGTCTCCTACACTCCTCTCGCCGCTTTGGGTTAGGGTTTTAGCGAGTGCCAGGGAGGCCGAAGACGACGACGACGACGCCGTCGGTCGGAGAAGAAGCCACGAGTCCCCACATGCACTAGCTCTCGTATATGTCTTCTTGCCCTTTCTTCGATCTGGTAGTCGTGCTCGTCGTCCCCCGACACGTCCTCGCTTGCCCCCGCCGATCTATTCACCAGGAGCTCCATGGAACAAGTCCTCATTGATACTCAGGTCTGTGCGCCTTTCCCCCATAAAAATCCCATCTTTTTACATGGTTTTCAGCCAATTTGGGAGGTTTTGACCGTGTTTTGTTGGCCTTTTCATCCAGATCTAGGTGGTTCTTGGTGGGTTTTTCATCGAATTTTGATGGGTTGCCTTGTTGTTTCTTGTTTCTTGTTGTCTCATGAGATTGATGGATTCGATCATTCGTTCGCCCAGGCCGCGATGCTCACTGGCCGGCTAGCTGCACGCGTGCTCGAGGCAGAGGCGGAGCTTGGCTATGGAGGGACGGGGATCGGGATAGCGGTCGAGGTGGAGCTGGGGCTGGCGTCCGCTTCGTGGGCCGGTGGTGGCGGGTCGGGAGGGCGCGGGCGGGGGTGACGGTGCATCGGGTCGAGCAGGAGCTCCGACGGCTGGTGGCCGACCGCAGGGACAGCAAGGTCACCTTCAACGAGTTCCCCTACTACATTAGGTGCGTTTGCCTTTGGAAACTGATAGCTCTCTCTCCATCTTCGTTTCTTTCCTTGATCTCTTGGTGTGTAGAGAACAGAGATCAAACGTGTGATTCCCGTTTCTAGCTCGTACTGGTGGTGTTTTTCCATCCAACCATGAAAGCTGTTGCATTTCATGGATAGATGTTATTTTACTTGTGCCATACTGTCTCACGCTTACAAATTAGAGTATGCATAGATGTTTTCTATTTGTTCAGAAAAAATACTATCTGTGTGTCTCAATTAATTATAGCTAATATTTTGTCCCTTTTTGTTAAGTTAGAAATGATCGATTCATTGTTTAAGCCTCAAGGAACTGTGGATGATGGCCTCATTTGGTAAGAGATTTTCTTTGGTTTATCTTACTTAAATTTAAGCCACATTGTGGCATGTTCTATTCAATATGTTGTGGGTATTAATGATATGTTTTCTCCTGTCACTTGTTCATATTGGACATTATTTGAGGGAGTTACTTGTTGATTTCTACACCAGTTTTGGAAAGAGAACCAGACCAGATTATTATCTTCAGGTTGGTTACCCTTTGTAAATAACTACCTGCAAATGTCACTTTCAGTAGTCAATTTTGCATTGAAATTGTAGGGCTATTCAATTGTGAAGAATGATTGTTTGGCTTTGTCTTCAGTCATCTTTGATCGAACTATTTTATTTAGCACTATGTTGATTTTTCTGTCTTTATTATAGGATGGGGTTAGCGAGAGCCAGCTTACTCAGGTGCTGAACATTGAATTAGATCAAATAATTGAGGGGCAAAGGAGGCGGGAAGGGTGCTTCATGGTTGCAGCAGGGGTCTCTCGGTGATGCAGAAGTTTTGGGGGTGGGAATTTCATTCTATTAGGACTGTAGGTGCATATTATATTTATCATGGTTTGCTTCATCGTTCAGTTCTCCCCATTTGTTCATGTGTTATGATTAAATACTTTAAACCGTTGCATTTCACCTGTAGCTACGTCAGTTCATTAGTGTTTCTACATTTAATGGGAAAAGGAGAAAAGCCTGCAAGTGAGAGCCTCATTTATAGTTTTGATCTCTGTTCTATGGGAATTTATTATTGCTCTTAGCTATTCTTTGTGATTTGATTGTTTTATATGATAGTTTAAATCAGGTAGCAGCTGTGTAGTTCTCATCTTCCTTGTTTTGCCGCTTTTGTCACATCTAAACCATGCACTTTGTTTTGCCGCTTCTGTCACATCTAAACCATGCACTAATAAGTTGCTTTATTGTTTCCGGTTTCTGCAGTCTCAATAAAAGAGCAAGTGTAGGATGCATTTGATGTATGTGAATGAAAGAAGTGCTCACAGATAAGTTTTTGAACCAATTTGTCCATGGTTGCTATTACAGGTATTTTTTGTGACTTGTGCATTGTTCTCAATTGCCTAAGGGTTTTAAGTATTAGTATGCTTACAGGCTTATAAGTCTTTAAATTATTATTTAAACTCGATACTACGTAAAAAATTTCAGAGCTTACTTTGGTAAAATCAAATTCTATTTTAGTGATTTTATTAGTTATTAACTATGAAGGGTCACACTTTTTTATGCTCGTGCTGGAACTGCATGGTAAAAGTTTTGGTGACTTGGTATGCTTATTGTATATCATTTTTATACCTTAGTAATATATAGATCAGTATGAATTTGCATAATAGTGCAGTTAGAAATATATATAAAAAAACAATCATGATCAGCTAAATCCCTTGCTAATCCTCTTCAAGCATGCATAGAAATTTTTATGTAGAAAACTGCAGGAAGGGACTCCATTGGTCCGTTATTTGGCCTTTTTGACATAAACATGGCATATATGTTTCCATTGGCTTGGTAATTATTTGCGCTTCTCCATATATTTTAGTTTCTGCGCATTTCAGATCTCGCTATTGTTCAATCTTAGCTGAAAGCATCTGATAAATATGCCATTTAATTCTTACTGAGAGGAGATATAATAGCTTTGTTCTTTGACATGTTTGGTTGGTTGATAGTGATTTTGCCCCTTTTTCCAATTGACAAAATAGTTATAGATATTTGTAATTTAGCAGGTTTGGGGATTGCATGTCAATCGTTGGGTGTTGATTGCATTCTACAATCTTTCAGACCATGTCATTGGGTGCTGGATTCAGAGTACCTTTCTATCAATATGGTTGAGTTATCTCTGAATTGCATCTGCTGTGACGGTGCAACCACTGTAAGCATGTAGAACAGATGTTCTGATGCACAATTTAACTTCAAATTTATCATGACACTAACCTTATCATTTGAAAAGTTGAACCTCAGAGATTTTTTTTCTTTTTTTCAAAATAAAGGTAGTGAACGAAGGAAACATGATTGGATCGTTCACTTCTGTACTTGATGAATGGCTTACCAGTTTTCATTCACTTCAATTTCTGCACGTACAGGCTAAGCTAATAATTCTTGCTGCTTTATTCAACTTCAGAAACCCACTTATAATAGAAGTTTGGTTGTGTAACCAGCTGGTTCAAATGTGCACATGTTTAGCCTCTTAGCTCCATACGCTGCATGATTCAAGAGAGTTAATTGTCCTAACTTCGAACTTCTTGCAGAGAGGAGTGCAGCTGCTTGTGGAAAGGATCTGTTGCCATCCTTGATAAGATAGATGCCCATCAATGACTGTACAAGTGCAATGCCAGAAAGCAAATTAACAACAATGGAAATGGCTCTCCAATGTCCGAAAGAAAAAGGTAAATTAAAATGTGCCCTTATAGTCGTGTATCATAATGGCATAGTAGAGTATAGACAGATGCGAGTATAGTCTTGGTTGGGCTAGAAGATAGAAGCAGGCTAGCTATGTGTTAATCGAATTTAGTTAATAAGGTGCTCTGAAGCTTGCACTTTTATTTTTGTCAGAATCTGTGTTTAGCTAGGCCTTGTTCTTATTTTTATTGTTGGCATATGAAGTCTGACTGGTTGTTCGGCTCGAAATTTGAACCCTTCTTTCTTTCATAAGTTGAAATATGACGGTGTCAGGTGTGCTTGCTTTTGTTTTGCTTAGGAGAGGCTACTAACTGGAGGTGATGTAATTCATTTTCCAAGAGGAACTCCAGCTCATCTGCTCACTTACTCAAGTTGGATAAGCAATCATATTCCTTTGTACATTTCCATCTTTCGGCCTTCTTTTAGTTGTTTTCTTGCCTTTCTATGATCGCAGGTCTCTGAAGTGGTTCATGTTGGTGTTCAGCTGATGTTTAGAACAAGTTTGCTTGGCATATTAGATCTTTAGGTTGATCCATAAAGATCGCCTTCGTCACCATCGCATTCACAACCATGGTCACTGACAATGAGAAGCATGTTGTTGTGTACATCATGATTCCTGGCCGCGTCGGCAACATGTATATACTTGGAAAATGAAAGTTATACATGCATATACTTTAACATGTGTTTTACATCATATATACAAGGAAAATCAAATATTTTGTATTCATACTATAGAATTTGTGTTATCATTTATTTGATATCCATTATTGGCATGGATGCTTGGAGTAATGATTGATGATATGTATTATCCTCTTTAGGGATCCCGTTGCAATGCACTTTTGCATCAGTTTTGCTTCTATTCTACTGTGATTGAAACTTAAACCACTGCAGATTTATTTCATGTTGCTCCAATGTCAATTTTCTCCATTAAAATGGAAGAAGCATTTTCATAGGAATTGACCTCTTTGGCTGCTTGCTAATTGTATGCAGAATTATAGCATAATCTTTCGTTTTTAGCATACAATACATGCATACATATGTAAAAAAATAACTGTACATGGTTTTGGTGATTTCTTTTCTAATAGCTGTGGATTGATTTTTTGATATAGAAGCATATTTTTCTTCTCTTTAGGTTACCTCTTGAAGAAGAGTGCAAAAAATAATGAACAGAACGGAAGATGTTTTGTCCTAAATGAGGAGTTTTTGAGAAGAATGCGTAGTCTTACTACTCAAGGAGTGCATGCTAGCATTCACGTCAAGCAGAACAAGCTGGACGTTGTGAGCACTTTGGTGGAATGCAAAACTTTTTTGTGTGTAGTTTCAATTTGTTTATTACTTAGTCTCAGTTTTTTCCGTTTGGCCGTTAACTCTTGTAATATACAAAATATTGTAGCAATCACTTTATTTTGTAGAACGCGGTCATTATGTCTAAAAGTCATACTATATGCCACTGGATATAATATGCTTTGCCCTCTTTTTGTTAGTTGATTAGCTTTATATATGTATAAAAGAAAATTGCTATTTAATATAAGGTTTGATATATGCCGTTGCAACGCACGGGCACCTTACTAGTCTCTACTATTCTAAAGCAGCACTTGGTGGCAGTGGTCCATTCTTCCCACGTCATTAATTACCGCTTAATTGCCCTGTTTAATTGCTCTACGCAAGAAACGAAGCGTTGCTTTAATTAGCCAGCTTTCGCAAGAAACGAAGCGTTAAAGATAGATGTTTGATCTTGTGAAATAATTTTTTTTTATTTTTTAATCTTTATTTTCCGTTATCAATTTTGTTTTTCGTAGCAACGCACGGGCATGTAACTAGTAATAAGAAATGGGGGAGTTTTTAAAATAATATTATTTTAATAAATATTTACAAAAATAATATGCCGTTTAAAAAATAACAAATATATCCTCCCATGTTCATTTGAAATGGCGATATGGTCTTCACCAGGAGTGAAAATGGGTCGGGTAATACCCGACCCGTATCTGGACCTGGCGAAAATTTTACCCAAAAATTCGGATACGAATATAGGTATTTTTTTGTTGGGTCGGATACGGGTAATTACGCTGATACTTTTGTTTCGGATACAGGTCGGATACAGGACAGCAGATACCCGGTAAATACCCGGATTTTTAGATCGAATACGAATACCCAGATAATTTTAAAAATCGGATATCCGGTTCGAAATATGGCCCAAGACCAACAGGCAGGCCCATTGGCAATTTGGCATTACGAAAAAGAAACCTCAAACCCCAGTCTCTTGGTCAGTCCCCATTCCCTACAGCTGCAGCCCGCAGCTCCCGTCTCCCGCCGCTGCCGGCCGCCGCTGCCGGCCGCCGCAGCTCCCGGCTCCCACCGTCCTCCTCCATGCGCCGGTCGCACCGAGCCACGCCGCGCCCGCGTCTGCATCGTCCTTGCCTCGACACTGCGCGCCGAGGCCACTCACTCCCGCGTCAGCTCTCATCGCCTCGCCCGCTTTCTGCACTGCAGCCTCATCGTCGGACACAGAGGCAGCTCGCCCGTCTCGCCGTCGACCTCTCGCGAGAAAGGGTTCGTCCTCTTCGCTACCGCCCCGCCCACTTTTACTATCCTCGCGTAACTGGGTTGCATCTCTTGTTAAGTTCAGCTGAGGATTTGTGGCTTTTGTTGTTGCAGGTACATCTCTTGAGATGACTACTTCATGGCGATTGCCTTCCTTTCGGCCGAGTGGTCCAAGGATCCTAATCAGCAGGTAACTACAACTCTAATGCCAGTGAGAGTACATCCATGTTGGATACATGTTTGTGCTCACGCTGTTTGTAGAAATTCCTCAATGAAATCGGTATTGTGCGATATCATTGAAAGTGTAGGAGCAGTTGGGAGCTTAGATGATGGAGTGGTCTGGTATGACTGATCAAATCTGACCGAAGATTTTAGAGATGATGTGTTGTATGACACCCCTTAGTACCTTGCTTTCTAAAGTTCACCTCCCTAACAGGACTGGAAGTTCTCTCAGCCTTCTGCAATTCATGATTTAGAGTTTGAGATTTTACCCACTAATAGGATCTTTTCATTATATAATGGAATTTTAGAATTAAGTGGTTCAGTTTGTTAATATATGATTGTGCAAATGCATGGCATTAGTTTTTTAATATGTTTTTTTCTCTTGAGAGCCATCTTGTTTGTATTGTTATATCTGCAACAAGCACTCAACTAGGAAGGCAACTCTGCCCACTTCCAACACACCAGAAAGGCGTAGAAAAGGAATTAATGGCAGTTCCATTGAAGTTTTGGAACAAGTGAACCACTTCATTTTAGCCGCAACTTTGTTTTCTATATGCTCTTTGTAGCACCTTCTGCTTGATGTCTTGTAAATGAAAGAGGAAGGGTGGAGTTTATTTTGGCAGCATCTGTTTATTAGCTTGGACTTGGAGCATACAGCAGAAGTTGTTCCACTACCTGTCCTCAAGTCATCCTTAAATATTTTTGTTTTATTTTACACTCTAGATTGAAGATCAATTTCTATTCATGATTAAGCCTGAACTTTTGTAATATTGGTGCAATATTGAGGTATTGGCAGACTTGATTGCGTTACAAAAGTTTATGTCAAGGAACCTTGAAAACAATGGTTGTTACATGTTTTCAACTTAGTAGCCAAGTTGGCCACAATTGAATACCAGTTTAGAATAAAATCGTAGTTTGGAGTGCTTGTTATGCTTTAGTTTTGTGATTCCTGTGTTGATCTTTGCATAGAGTTCCGAAATCATGTTTCCACAAATCAATTCTGATGTTCTGATTTCAGTTCATTTGAAGGTATAGTGTCAGATGTTCTGATGCTTTAGGGCCTGTTTGTTTTTGCTTTTGATTCTGGATTCTAATCCCAAAAGCTGAATAAAAAACAAACAGTCTGATTCTAGAATCTAATTCTTACAATCCAGCCCATCCAAATACACTAGAATCCACAATCCACTTCATATGTGCTTTTGGATTCCAGCTTTTGGAGAATCAGCTTCTCAATAACCACAATCCATAATCAGCTTTTAGAGAATCCAAAGCAAAAACAAACAGGCCCTTAATATTTACTGCAATCTTGTTCCCAGGTGGCTCATATTCCTGGATCCTTATTCTTTGATGTTGACGGAATATCTGATAGAGCATCTAGTGTAAGTATTCAACTCTGCCACATAACTGGATTGGTATAGTGATTAGTGAACGAATGTTCTCCCTACAAAGCTCACCACTTAGGCATTCCATTAGTGAACCGAATGTCCCCTTAGATCTTCAAAGACTCTTTAGATTTTTGCCCCTTAGTGTCATCATATATTTGCATTATTTGCTATTTTTATATGGGGGGGATATTCAGTGCAAACCTCTCTTATCGTGAAAACTCCGTGAAAACCACGTGTAAAAGTTTTGAAAAATTCTCAAAAAATTATCATAGGTAGGGGAGGTGAGGTTCTACAACCCTGTAAAATTTGAAGACCAAACTCAATCGCATTTGGAAGATATGAAAAAAACAAATTCAGTATGAATAGTAATTTTTCACTGTTTAGCACTATTCATTTTGCAATTTGTCTTTTTCATATCTTCCAAATGCAATTGAGTTTGGTCTTCAAATTTTACAGGGTTGTAGAACCTCACCTCCCCTACCTATGATAATTTTTTGAGAATTTTTTAAAACTTTTACACGGAGTTTTCACGATAAGGGAGGTTTGCACTGAATATGCCCCCTTTTATATGTTATAGTTTTATAGTTCTTTATATGTTGTAGTGGCTTATTGGCGTATGCAATCTGGCCCATGTATTCGATTTTTCATGGTAGCACTAGAAAGCAGTTGTCTATATATCAATATATGATGTTAGTTAAAGCCGAGACGTGAAAAGAAAATGTTAAGCATCTAACATGAACAAGTAGGCAAAAAAATGTGCTACAACAAGTAAAGATTATATCAGTTGGAATCAAAAAATGATCCTAAGTTAAAAATGTGTTAGTTAAATTATTTTTATCCCATACTTTGATCCTAAGTAGTTTGCTTACTATTCGACTAAGTATCCGTTATCCGTATTGTACCCGATCGTATAATATGCGGTATCCGTTTTCTACCCGTTCGTAAATACCCGGTATCCGTACCCTTGTCCTATCCGATTTTTCACTACCCGTACCTGTACCTGTATCCGAAAAAAATAATTAGGGGTAGGATACATGATGACCTACTACCCGACCGTATGCAACCCGTTTTCACCCCTAGTCTTCACACAAGCGGCAAACGTTGAAGTGGGATGAGGAAGAAGACGATATGAGGAAGAGGAGGAAGATGTGGGGGGCTTCGATATTAGATTAGTGTTTCGGATCCTTACTGTTGCGTTAGACTGTTAATTAACACAACCCGCAAGAACCCGATTCCCTTATCTAAAATCGTACCCGAATTGATGCCAATCAGTCAGCTCATCACACAGTACTTGTGCTCGCGCGCCAACTAGTTAAAACCAATCTGAGCTTCCCACAAACATGTGTCTAATGCTAGTTCCCTGGATCGGTAGCCTAGCACACACATAATTCACAATCGAGATGCATCAACTCACATACAAATTTGTAATGACGTAAAAACTGACTTAGTGACATTTACAATTACTCAGTACTACAAGTCTGTAGCTGATCGGCTAAATAAAACATTACCAAAAGTAAACGGTAGCAGAAAGTAACCAAAACACGGCAACGACAGCGGTGTGCCTTCCATAACCCTTAGGCAACCGACTGGGGGTAGAGACCCAGCTAACTGTCCATAAACTCGTCCGATCCCGGTTCGAAGAACTCATCGTCCAGGACGCCTTCGTCTTCTCCTGCACCTCCTTCTACTCATGTTTTCAGGTTTAAAGCAAATGGTGAGTACACGTATGTACTCACAAGACTTTAGTGTATGCAAATAATAATAATGTCGTATGTTCGAAAACGAGACACGGGAATGGGGGTGGATGTCAGCCGTGTTACGGGCCATCGTCCGCGAGAGAATGAGTGTGACACGAGGGTTTATACAGGTTCGGGTGCTCAAGCGGGCGTCCTACTCCTATCGGTGTTTTCCACGGAAGGAGTAGAGGGATGACTCCCTGTCCAGACTCCCCGGAGGGCACACCAATTGTTGTTCTTGTATTCAATGAGAGTTCAAGTTACATGAGGGGGTTACAGTGGGGTTTTATAAGCACTCAGTCTGTTGCATAAAAATACCATTCTACTCCTACTGAATTAGGCGTAGACCTCCCACGGGGTACGAGGGGACCTCCCGGAGGATGGGACTTGAAGGCACTTCTAGTGGGGTATAGGGTGTTAGGAGACCTCCCGCGGGATACCAGGGGATCTCCCGGGGGAGTGTCCCCCTACACCTTCTCAACGCCCTCATAGGGCATGCCTCCGGGGCATGGGAGCCCCCGTGGCGGCCTCTCAGAGTATGAGAGGATCTCTTGCAGCGTTTCGGCGGCGAACCCTGATGAGCGGGTGCCACCCTTCGTGGAGCATAAGGCCTCCCCTTTCAGAAATGGTGAGTTTTCCCCCTGGCGTGGACCTCACGCGGGGTACGAAACCCTGCCTTCGGGAGCCGGTGAGTTTATCTCCAACAAATAAGATGCAGGCTGTAACAAAGAGACATGTTTCTACACTAAGCACAATTGCATGAAGCGAGATTTATTTGCAATGGAATATTAATTTTGAACAATACGGAATTTAAAAGAGCATTTCAAAAGAAGGATTTAATCATCAGTAACAATAACATTTTTTTTTTCCAATTCATAGACCGGAGCGAACACCGATTCCAACCATCCACAAACCATCCCACAAACCAAAAACCAATCCCAGGTTCCCAAAGAATACAAAATCCAAATCCACCAATCCAATCACCAGTTCCCAACCAAGTTTTCCAAATCAAAACCCAAAAGCTCAAACCAACAACAAATTCCTTTCTCGGCAGAGGTTGTACACTTTTCCCACGTGACACCTTCTAGCAATCATGTCGACCATGCCACGCGATACTCAACGTATCCGTTTTGCTAGATTGTGACAAAACCTTTCACGAGGTCGAGGTGTTCCCCCTTGCACTTACCCGGTGAATGCGCGTCCCTTGCTATGGCCACAGAGGGGTCTTAAGCCACACGATGGTCTTGCGACGCACCGCCCTTGGCCTCCCCATAGCAAGGCATTTACCGTTGTATTGGCAAACTCCCTCTCGACGCCTCGACGAGGGAATCCCTGGAACAATACTAGTACCTTCGGTATCTGTCCATACTCCTCTGAAGTACAAGGAAGAGCCCTTCCCAAGTTACTAGGTTAACACTATCCCATACTAGCGCATGTGGCGTGGGACTCAGTCGAGAAATTCAAGAAAACCACGAACAAGTCCACATCAACATTTCGTACAAGTCCACTCCTTGTACGTCCAACCACGATATCAACCTGTATCGACAAACTCCCTCTCGATGCTTCGACGAGGGAGTCCCAGGGACAACACCAGTGCCTTCGGTGTCTGTCCAAAACCCAACAAATCCATTTCCAAACTTTCCAGAATAACCATACCAACCATACCAAGATAACCACCTTTCCAACCAATAACGAAACTAATATTGAGAATTTGATCAATTTGTATCAAGTAGTCTACACTTCATTTCTAAAGCGGGACTACGCATGTGCAGTCACTGAACCAATAATACCCAAGTGACCTTTCATAAGAGTCTACTTCTAACTTAGGATTTCATCAAGGTTCTCATGCCGGGTAATTAGGAAATCCCACAAGTTTAGGGTATAGCTACCAATCCCACAATGTAGCGGCTTTACTGAACTTACACGCATGCATAATAGTTTTGACAAACGGAAAATAAACTTTGCAATTATAGGATCAATATGATCAAAGGAGGGTGCTTGCATGTTTGCTCTTCGATGAATTCAGATTCTGGAACGAAATCCGGATCGTTGCCAACGGGTTCGGGAACATCAACGTCTATTGAAAAAAACTCGACAAGAACAACGTCAATGAATCAAAACAGGGCAATTAAGGACCAAATGAAAAAGTGAACCAAATTCGAAAAGTTGAAGTCAGAAGAGTTTGAAAAGATTCAAAATCGATAGCAACATTGATACAAAACTCATACTTAGTAGTCTCTTCAGAAGAAGAGTATCTTCCTAAATTATAGAACATCTTTCTTAAAGAAGAGTGTTTTGGGAAGAATAATACTTTCTGAAAGATGAATAATTTTCGAAAAGTGATTTTCCTAAAAAGGAAAATATATACCAGTCAAAGGTTTAAAAATACACCAATTTTCCATAAATTGGATAATGACCCTACAAGGCCCGATGGACTTATTTTGCCACATGAGCATTTGAAATGTGCATTTCGTAATGAAATTAGGAAAGTGGTGATATCCTCTAGTACCTTCGAGGCATGATGTATATTGGTGTAAATCGTAAAATCGATTAAATCCCCAAAATTAAGATTGGTTATACTTTGCTCTATAGTGTTACAACCATGTTTTGTAAGTCCTAAAATTAGGCTATTTGGTTGTATGTCTAACCACTTTAAGAAAGTTTTGAAATATCAAAACCATAAAGGTTTGATAAAATATATCCAAAAGATATATGAGATCCTTTGGAGATGTCTATGGGACATTAAGTTCCTAATATTAATACATTTGGAGCATTAATCAGGCCTGATATCGAACTCAAAGTTAATTGTTGACTAAATTATTGTAGTTCTAAGTGGAAGATATTAGACTAGCATCAAAATTATCTTCATATCTCTAAAATGTAAATATGATGGGATAATGGACATTGGATATCTGTCAAGTCCGTACTATATCAAATATCGTATTGGATATATAGTGGTCACTTCCACCAAATATTATATAATTATTGCATTATATGAGACATCACATGAATGTGTATGGTATCAAAGATAATTTGTTACATACATGAATAATATGACATGTAATGCAAATAATGCCCCTCCTATTATCTAGAAAGATAATATGGCTTGTATTGCACAAATGTAAATGGGTTATTAAACATCACAAGGTTCGAAGAGATGTGAGATGTAAATATATAACGAAGTCATGTGAAATACCCATAAGAGATTTATTTACCAAGTCTTCTTCTGGATCCGTTTCAAATGTGGAAATGGGATAAGACGACATGTGTTGTAGTAAATTCTTGAATTATAACCCATAATGAACATTGATGATATTGAAGATCAAACATTACACTCTTTTCTTTATGAGTTTTTCATAGAGTTTTCTCATAGTAAGATTTTTAATGACGCAATATTGCAATACAAATATTCATATGCAATGTACTCTTTTTTCCATCCATTTCTCACTGGATTTTTGGAAGAGTTTTTAAAGAGACATGTGCATATTGATGATTGGTAAGGGGAGTGTATAATTTATACAATGTTAAACTACAAATTCAACAAAGTTTTACTTCAACTGAAAGAATGAATCCGCTTCACACAACATTTAGAAGTTCACAACTTCAATTTGCAAACAACGACGGAAAAAGCAATCTACACGAAATCATAAATCATGTGTTTAGTTTTTACAGCAGCATGCAAATAACAACACTCCTAAAAAGGAGAAGAAAGCGTCACACCCAGGCATTAGTTACTACTAGTTACATGCCCATGCGTTGCTACGAAAAACAAAATTGATAACGAAAAATAAAGATTAAAAAATTAAAAAAATATTTCACAAGATCAAACATCTATCTTTAACGCTTCGTTTCTTACGAAAGCTAGCTAATTAAAGCAACGCTTCGTTTTTGCGTAGGGCAATTAAGTAGGGCAATTAAGCAGGGCAATTAATGACGTGGGTAGAACTCACCACTGCCACCAACTGCTGCTTTATAATAGTAGAGATTAGTACATTGCCACCACCAGCACAGCATCCTCCCTCCCACACCGGCTACAACAAAAGGCCTGTTTGGAATGATTTCATTTTGACTTCTGCTATCTAGAAACCGGAAGCTATTCCAAACGGTTTTCGCAGCCAAAAGTCAAAAGCCAATAGTCTATTTATACTGGGAGCAGCTTTGGTGGATTGAGGTTCTGATTTTACCACTAAAGTTGAATAAAATTACCCCTTCCCACCAAGTATAAAATCCTAAACCGCACCCCTCAAACCCAACCAGAATCCCTCACACCTAAAAGCTATACTAACAAACCAGACTACCAAACATCAAACCTTTTCAGTCCAGCCGTTCAACCATGCAGCCCTTCAACTATGCAACCCAGCTAAAAGTTACTTTTCAGAAAACCCTAGCCATACCAAATAGAGCCTTAGCTTAGGAGCCCTGCTTCAGCTTCACCAAAACCCATAGGAGCTGAAGTGCTTCACCCTGAATTTCCACTCACCATTCGCAGCATCGAATGAGATGAACTCAGCGCCCTGCTCCTCTGCTTTCTTCACCAGCATCTCCTTGTACCTGTCTACCCTTGGACCCTCTGTGTACTGCTCACATGTCTTCTTGTTGACGCACTTGATGTTGAGGAGAGTCACCACAGCAGGTTTATTCAGGTCCTCGCCAACCGGGGGCTTCATGCTATTGTCCTTGTAGACAATCACTTCGCGGTCATTGAATTCCACAATCGATTCCAGATCAAGGCCCCTCACATCAGTTTCTCCAAGGAACTTGATGCTCCCGTAGCCATGACGTCCAACAACCAAGTCTCTGACCCGACAGCAGTAGCCTGGTTCTGCACGTTCTTTGGCAGCAAGCTCCTGTAGACTAGGCTCTGTGAAGTAATCTGCATGCAAGAGCTTAGGCATGAGCCTCTCAACGGAAGTACCATTCCCACGCCGTGTTACAGCCTCAGGCTCAATTGATGCACGGTCATCATGGTGGATGCCATTTTCCACTCGAGTAGACAGGGTTGGTGACGTGCCAGCCATATTGTAACCCCTCTCAGCCAGAGCATCTGCATAAGTTCCTCAAATCAGCAACTGATATGCACATCGAGGTTCACAACCCAACAGTTACCCATGCCGCATAAGTTGAAGCAAAAAAGAAAAAAAGAAAGAAAGAAAAAGAATAAATCCAAAGAAACAGCTACATAAGCTATCTTTGCTTCACATCTCATGATGTACTATTTCAAACAGGGGGGATATTATCAATCATTAACGCTGTCAAAACTGCATGTTGATGAGTAGGAATTACAATACTGAAATAACACGATTTACCTTTATGTTTGTCAAAATCAGCTGAATCCTTCGGAACCGATTGCCTGTCAACTGAACTACGTGAATGCCACTGATCAATTGGATGAATTATCAGATTTCTTGGGTTCTCTCTTGGGATGAAAGAAGCATTTGCTTTTGGTGTTGCAGGAGGTTCTTCATCATTAGCAAAGAATGGAACCTAAAGAAATAACAAAAAATAAACGAGCACCACATTTTATGCTTTACCAATGGCTGTCATACACCCCAAGGAAACATAAAACAAAACTTGACATAAAAAAAATTATCTATGTGACCAGTCATTACCTTGCCATCAGATATCGGATTATATTTTCTTGGCTGCAATTTTATCCTTCTCTGCGACAAATGCCTAGGAACTACCATAGATAATGTTTTGCTCGGAAGAGGCTTCTCAGCAACCTGCAGGGCAGCACAATGTTTCAATCAAGCACAAGTTACATGCTCATAGGCTCATAGCTCTAGATATCCCTAGTACCACAAATCGTTAATGACGTCTTGCCATCTCTACTGCCCATACTCTGCAGAAACAACTGGAAATACTCAAATATAGTAAGAACCAACCGGCAAACTTGATATTCCATATTGAACAGAAGGTGATGATCCACCATTCCCAATAGACATCTGAGGCATTGTTGGAAGTGTCCCAAATGGATTTGAAACAGGAACCGGCTGCATTGCCATATTGGACTGCCTAGGGGTTCTGGAACAAATATGCAACAGGATATTTCAAATTTACAAGTTAGAAAGAATACTGTATTAACTATTAAGTTAAAAAAGGGAATTCACATGGTGATAAAAGTGATAATAGGTGTTGCCAGAAACTTATTTGAGGATAGTTGAATTATGATCAAAGTCGAAACCTTGATATTTTACTCATGGTTATCACGACGTCTCCTAGGCGCTGCCTAGTCACCGCTTAGGCGTCCAGTCGCTAGGCACTGATTGCCAGGGGGGCTTGCCTTGCCTTGTGACGGCAAGTTGCCCACTTGGCCATGTCAAGCATCGCCCAAGGCGACTAAGTGTCGACTGCCGTCGCCTAGGGCTTTCTGCACGGCCCATACTAAGCACTGGTCCGCACTTGGGACTTGGGAGCTCAGTAGTCAGCAACAGAGAGAGAGAGAGAGAGAGCTTGGCGCACTAGGGTGTGAGGCTTGGCGCGGCGGCAGTGGCTCTAGCGTGGCGACGCACAGTGAGGGTTGGCGCAGCGGTAGTGGCTCCAGCGGAAGGGCAGGGGTGGCGGCTCCAATGATTAACGTAGCAACGTCAGTGGCAGGGGCAACGGGCGCATAACTGCATTTTGTTTGGTCGCCTAATTGTCGCCTAGGTGTCCAGGCGCCCCGGAGGCGATGTCTCGCCGGGGCGCTGTGATAACCATGATTTTACTATGGAGATAAATAACCATAAGTCAGATTAAATGCTATCAGACATAAGCTATTGGCTGAAAGAACCATTAAGTAGTTCCTTTATTCTCTACACCATTCATTTCAGCATTAGACATCAGTAGCACTTATGACACTATTGTTTGCTTTCACCTCATAGTAAATCAGCAGTTTAACCCATCAGAAAGAAATTAATAAAAAGGGAAATAAGAATCATGTGCATCTGAGAAGGAAATGCAAGAGATCATACGGCTGTCCAAATGGGGCCTGATTCATAGTGTTGGAAACACCAGGGAATCCACCTGTCGAAGCTGCAGTATCCATGCAGGCATGCATATACACAAAATTAAGTTCAGACAGCCCAAAATTTGTAGTTCTAAAAGGAAAAACAGAGAATGAATAGGAAACAAAATACTAACCTGTTTGAGTCTGAGGTTGGAAGGAGAACATGCCTGGAGTTTGAGCAGGGGCAGATTGAAATGTTGCCTTAATCACAAGGAGCAAAAATCAACTTGTTAACAGTGAATTTTGCAAAGAAAAAGATAAATAAAAAATATTAAGGATTACATGATAATAGTAATATGATAAGTGTACCAATGCTATAAAAAACAATTATTTAGACAAAATGATAAGTGCAAGGGGTGCTTACCGTCGAAAAAGGTAAAGATGTGCTGCCAAACAGCCCTCCAGTCATTCCAGGGGTAGGTGTGCTGAATAGGCTTCCAGCGGTGAAAGCTGGGGTGCTTGAGGTAAACCCTGACGATGCCTGGCTAAATGGCTGTTGCACAAATACTGGGGAAGATTGAAATAGCCCAGCTGATTGGGTGTTATTAGCCAAGGACAAACCAGTACTGAATGGATTTGTGGTTGCCAATGATGTGTTAAATAGCGAAGATGAAGTGAAACCAGGAGTGGAATTTGTAAACAAAGCTGGTGAAGTACTTGCAGAAAATGCAGAACCATTTGTTTGTCCAAATAGTGTGCTGCTTGTGGATGAAGGAAATGGGCTTGAACTTGCTGCTGATGTATTATTAAATGTTGGATTGAATATTGGTGTTGAAGTGGAACCAAAACCAGTTGAAGCAACAGTTGAGGGCTTAGCAGTAAACTGATTCAGTGATGTCGATGAAAATGGACTTGGAGTAGTTTGGGTAAATTGACCAGGAAAGCTAGGGGTCGCCGCTGGAGTTCCAGAAGGGTTTGGTCCACCTGAGGGTTCAAACATTACTAATATTACAAAAACAAGTTATATGGAGCAAATACATATAATAATACACAATGAATAATGGGAGCATCAAAGAGCATATTTTATCAGTTGATTCTAATTAACAAAAAATACTACAACTAGCTGTAGCACACAACATCCAGCACATAATAGTTATTCCAGTTCATAGAAAAATAAGCATGCTAAAAAGAATGCATGCATTTAAAACAGGGTTTACATATGAAGCAAACTACTCGATCCCAAACAATTTTTCTCACCTTTGTCTCCACACTGGTAATCTTCCCACCTCAATTCTTCATGACTCTTGCCTTTGTATGCATCCATGGCTGATATCGAATCCAACTTTGCAGGCTGAGTACCACTTGTAGCACTGTCAACATCTGGTATTTGAGCATAAGGTTGTATTCTGGTCCCTCCAACTTGATTCCCAAATGGTGCTTGCCCAAATGTTGGTGCTGCTGTCTGTGAGCCTGAAACTCAAAGAGAACAGGTAAATGGCGAAACAGGTGGAGGATGGCATGACCATGGTAAAAACTGGGAGCTATTAGGGAAAAAAACAATAAAAAAGGATTGCAGAAGTAAGATAGAACAAAAATCTCCACAATTACCCAACTGCTACAGCACATGGAATGGAAGGGAACAATGCGGTGTGCGTAACACCAAGCCTAAATTATGTAAACATAACTGGGTAGAAATAAGGTGAAAATTCAATGGGAGAACCTACCAAATGAAGAAGTTTGTGCACCAAAAGGTGATGGACTTGTTCCAAAGGGGCTGCTACCAATTACAGATGCTGTTTGTCCAAAAGACGGTGAAGAACCAAAACTAAAAGCACTTGCTGATGTCCCAAATGAAGGTGCGCTTGAAGCTCCAAAACCTGGAGTACTACTCACACCAAATGCTGTGGTGCCTGAAGATCCAAAACCAGAGGTGGCGGATGAACAAAAGACTGTAGAACCAATTGTTGGGGTGCTGGAAGCACCAAACAAAGATGATGTTGAACCAAATGCTGGGGTGGTTGTGGTGCCAAAGACCGGTGTAGCTGTGGTGCCGAAGGATGGCGTAGTTGTGTTGCCGAAGGCCGGTGTAGTTGTGGTGCCAAAAGTACTGCTGCCAAATGTTGGTTGTGTTTGCTGGAATGTACCACCAAAAGGATTAGACTGGCTAGGAGATGATCCAAAACCCCCAAAACTTGGCTTTTGTCCAAATAAAGACCCTGCAAATTTGCAGAGTATAGTGTTGCATCACACATACTGTAAAATTGTAGATCTAAAGAGAAATGTAGAAACAACAATAGAGTGAGTAGCATCTATTGAGAAAATTTCAATTAAGTACTATACGAAACAAATGAAGTATGCATCATCACACTACATGAAATGAAAAGATGAACAAATGTTGTCAAACACGAAAATAACTGCCAAATGCCTTCGAAGTTTCTGATATAAGCATGCTCCATTGAAATACTCAAAGAGGAACTTACTACCTTCAGAAAATCTATATAATACACAGCTGTTTAGTTGTCTAATTATCTGTATGCATCTAAGCAAGTTTACCATTGTTAACTATGATGAATCAAGCACATATGCAAATGTGCATGTTTAGTGTTATTAACTTTGACATAAGGAAGTGGATAGTTGTGTTGCCAATTTAAGGTAAATAAAGTACCGTCCACCTTTTCGTACCCTGGTTTCTACACAGTAGCGAAGGGCCAGCCTGTGATGATGAGTAACATCTAACATGCATTCCAAGTCCTACTGGTGAAAGAAATATAGACTTATCCATCACAGACATCAACTAAGCAGCAAAGATTCTTTTTGGGTACAGTTGTACAGAGAAATTCCAAAGTCAGCAACAACACAATCCAGAAAGTAGCTTTAGACTAGATTTGTTCTAGCGTTTCAGCAAACTTGGACAATCAACTTAGCAAGCACAAGGGTAGCAACTCCAAGTCGCCAACCCAACAAGAAAAGAAACAAAAACAAAGTGCAGCATCGCACAAGTCTGGGAACATGAACTTATGGGAAGAGGAATATGCATAACATACCATGCAAGAAATTGTCCAATAAGCCCAGAGTTTTCTAAGACTACAAAACTGGGTATAGATTTATTGTCAGTTTTTCTTTGATATGTTATTTTTCGACAAAGCGATGAAACAGAGTAAGTGCATGAAAAGTGGAGATCCACTAAATGCAGTTATAACAGAACTTGTTCTAAGCTAAAAGAAAATGAATGTGTAGGTTGCAAGCATAGTACAAACCACTGCCAAAGTTGGAGGATGTGGCGCCAAACGCAGGGGTTGGCGATGCACCAAAAGCTGGCGTGGAGGTCCCAAACGGAGAGGATGACGGGGTGCCAAACGTCGGAGCGGATGGCTGGCCAAAGGTGCCAGTGGATGTAGCGCCGAAAGGTGAGCTCCCGGTCTGTGCCCCAAATGCAGTGCTTGGGCTGCCAAAGGGTTTTGGTGCAAAGGGATTGTTGGTGGCAGTGCTGGTCTGGCCAAACACAGACTGGGTCCCGAATGGGCTGCTTGAGGTCTGCCCGAAAGGGCTAGTAGATGACTGCCCAAATGCTGCAAAGGGGTGATCAAATGATATAGCAGATGAGAAAGACAGATAGTTGACAAACAACATGGCAAGAATAGAAGATAGTAGCTAGTGATGTAATTGCAGCAAGTGAATGGAGGAGATAAAATGGTAAGAAAAAAAGTAGAAGATTCTGCTCCGCTCTGCCTCTGCATTGCATCGTATCAGCTAAAAAGACGATGGTGCATTGACACTAGAGCATAAGGCATTGACACTAGATGTCCCATCCCATGATATGATATGACGAGGGAATCGAAATTTGGGAACCCTAGCCGCCCACCCAGAGCAGATATCCATGGAACGAGGCGCGATGTGGGTGAGGTGCTAGCTACTATAGTAGTACTAATACCAATAGTACCTATAATACTGATGCCATTAGAGGAGGAAACCCTAGGTAGAGCGCAATCGAAACAAGCCGAGGGGGGAGAGGGTACTATTAACATGCGGATGCGGTGGGAGAAGAGAAGGAAAGGGAAGAGAATATCCTGACGAGAGAGGAGGAGGGTGTTTACGACTGGTTGAGCCGAACATGGCTGCCGCTTGATGATGGCGGCGGCGGCGGCGGCGGCCTCGTTCTTCTTCTTCTGCCTCGGTTCCTCCTCTCGTCTGAAAGAAGGCGAAGGTGAGGAGAAATTTTTTTTAAATATATTATATTTTATTCCGAATTGCAGAAATAAATATTTCTTTCGCAAGAAATTACATTTTTATACGTCTGTCGCCTGTCCATCGGACGATATAAGCCTGTCGCCCGATGGACGGGCGACAGGAGACCCCTCGTGTTTTACGTCGCGATTAGACGAAGCGGCGAGGCTTCTGTCGCCCGATCAACAGGCGACAGATTAAAAATCCCCCGATGGACGGGCGACATTATTGATGTCGCCCTATGGACGGGCGACATATACCATTTTTGATATTTTTGTTAGTTTTTATGAGAATTTTTTTAAAAAATATATTATATTTTATTCCAAATTGCATAAATAAATGTCGCAACAAATTTCAGTTTTAAAAGCTGTCGGTTTAGAAGCCATTTCGATGCGAGCATGAGAAAATCTGATTCGTTTTTAGGTGGTCCTTCTTCACTCCTGGTCAACTCGTAATTATTTTTGAAGACTTCGTGTAGTTATCTTCAAAGATGTGAAATATATGTATGGTACACTGTCTTAGATAGATGGGGAGCAATAAGAAAATCTTGAATTGCATACGGCTTAGAAATGCTAAACAACAATGGCATGTACGGCACACTCTACCGAGTATACGGGACTAAACGTAACATGCCTTAGGCGGAGAAAGCGACAATAAGGGCCCTTCTCTTGGGCTTTCTTGAGTGCAACGAGGATATTTTCCCTTACGCAAGTTTTCGGCTCCTGCCGCCTCGGCCCTAATCGCCTCTCACGCTTTCTCTCGCTCGGCCTCCTCTCCATTGCATGGCGCTGTCGTTCGGCCTCCTCTGTGCATGCATATGTTCCAAATCTTTGTTGGCGCTTCTCCTCCTCATCCTCGCTTCACACCATCTTTGCTCCACGATAGCCCTCGATGCGAGTACTCCCGATTCCGCCTCCTCTCCATCTCTGGAGTTTGTTCCGCGTCGTAGAATCGGATGAACTCGCATGATGGAGGCTGCAATTAGTCACATCACACGGTGTTACAACACGTATGAATTGGGAGCGACACCAAATGTGAGTATGAACATCTGGGCTTCTCGCCGCATTCGCATCCCAGCGTTGGCTCGGAGTCGTGGTTGCGGCAGCTCGATTACCTCATACCGTAAGTGTATGAGTTGTCTCTGATCGCCGGAAGCGGCAAGGATCCCCAGACAGGCACATGGGGACCTCCGTGCCTTCGGGATTGTTTCGACAACGTTGTGCCTTGGGGCGAGGAACTCCATTGGTCCGCTTTCGTTTGGGTTGGCGGTGATGGTTCTCTTTGTTGTATTGGAGCGATGGTTTGGTCGATGCAACGCTGCGAAGGCATGAAGGGGTTAAATAGCGGATAGAGCGGCAGACTTGAAGCTTAAAAGGAATCCGCGAGCATCGGATTCGCTGCGGCTCTACTGTGCTTGATACCGACATATGCACGCAGCTTTGTATCTTGGAGGGAGGTGCCGGTAAAGCTTTGCCGGCTATGCTTTGACGGACGACTCAGGCAATATCGGCACACATGCATTTGACATGACATTTCGGACAGAGGCGATCGACATGATTATGACATGATATGTCCTACAGGCTTTGCCAAAGAATGCTTTCACAGACGTACCAGCACCTTTGCTTGGATTATAAAATACAATCGAATGGGATGAGAAAACTCATCTTTGTATGGACTAAGTGCTAATATCATTGTTTGTTTATAATAATGACCGATGGTAAGCGTGCGTTTGCTACGGTTTGTTGTTTGTTTTGTTGTCATTGTTTGTTTATAATAATCACTGCAGCTTTTAAAAATTGAAAATTCGTTCTTCCTTGTATTGTTTGGTGTGCAACAAATCGATGACAAATCTGAGTTACCAAGAAGCATGACATTCATATTACGAAGTACAATAGGAGAACAACTACAACAACATTTCTTGTGAATAAGAACTAACATACAAATGGATGCAAGGTTGAGCGGCTTTAGAACTTTCGGAATCATCACTATCATAGAATTCAACACCCTCTTCTTGAAAAACTCCCAACGGTCACGTTTGTAGTCTTCAACAATAGGGCCGTCAAGAGGAACAACCAAATCGGGGCTTACGGCCGTGGTTATCTTGTACGGCGTGCTCAAGTAAGCGATCATACGCTTCACGGTTTTCTTTTTGTTCAGGCCGAACTCCTCTCTTTGCGGTAATTCTCGCACTGCTAGCTTTGGTAAGTTCCTACGCGAGATCCGTCCTCTGCTCTACCATTGGAAGCGCCCTGTTTAAAGATGTCGGTGTATTTATACCGTCGCCCACCGCGATATTGGCATCAGGTAGACTACACGGCAAAGTGTGAGCATGGCTATTTAAAAGCTGGAGCAAGAGAATAATCATCGAAATATGAAGATATCGAAATACATTTAGACGTACAAAGAAATTTGGGCATCTATAGAACGCTCGTCAGTTATTTGGCGCAGATGTAGCGTGTTTGAGCATCCACATGGCGATTAGGGCAAATTACATACTCGCATTGGCAACCATCGAGCTCGACGCCTTCGACATGGCTTTCACGAGCAGACGAACACTAAAGTCGGTGTCTACGAAGCAAAAACATCAATAAGAAGCATAAAAAGTACAAATTAATGTGTCTTGAACCAAGAACACAACAATGTGACTCACCGTACAAAATAACTTTTGTAAATAATACTGTGGAACAAGGCAGAAATAAAATCTTGGAAAAAAGGAAAGCTAAACTACCAGTTCTCCTCTTTGCGCTTTGGGTTTTCTCAACTCAATCCAAACTTTATGAACTCGGAGCAATGTATCGCTTTTGCCCGATATAAGTGCAGGCGGCCTTGCAATTTATAGGCAGGGAGCGAGGGAGAAACGAGATACCGGCGGCACATCATCGTCTTGGGCGAGGGGCCAAGACAGAAAATCGGCACGTGGCAGCGTTGCGATCGCGCGAAGTCTGGTCTGCGGTGGCGATGGCTTGGGAGTGGCCACCGGTTGGCGAGCATTAGCGCGAGGTGGGGGCCTGGTGAACGATAACATCGCAAAACCACGGCTTTCCGTTGCGGTTTTTCATTTTGAAATTAATTTCCGCGGTCCCCGACAAGAAAGAAAAATCCAAGAGCATCGGATTCCCTTGCAATCGTGGTGTGCTTGACATCGACAGATGCATGCCGCTTCTGACTTCTGAGATGACATCGACGGGTCATGGCGTTGGAGTACACATCATTGCAGATGACATCGACAGTCATGGCAAAGGAGTACACGACTTTGCAGATGCAATCTAGGTGGCTTTCATGGCTCAACAGAAAGAAAATGACTACATGGTTTGTGCGCGACTATAAAACTTAGGGTTATTGGGCGTTGAGGATTTATATGCGAAGAGAGTCAGAATCGAGATATTATATTCGCGCACGAACCTAAGTATTACATTCGTACCACGAACCCTAACGATGAAGGTTTTTCGTCCGTAGAAATGCATGTTGGAAGTTATTTATTGGGCCTGAGGTACCAGATTTGCTATTTGGTATACGGACTACCATATTACGTAAAAATATCTCGATTACAACTCTATTCGCATTTAAACTCTCAACGCCCAACAACCCTAAGTATTACATTCGTGCACCAAACCTAACGATGAAGGTTTTTCGGCGGCCCGTAGAAATGCATGTTGGAAGTTATTTATTGGGCCGGAGGTACCAGATTTGCTATTTGGTATACGGACTGCCATGTCGAGGGGGGCGTCCGCTATCTCCCTCGCGAACTGGACGAGGTGCCTGTCCACGCTATCCCCATGGGAGCTCGTGAACAAGCACCAGCCGAACAGCCACAACAGGTACGCCTCCAAGTGGCGGCTGACCCTGTAGTCGTCCGCCCCCTCGACGAGCTGCGAAGGCTGCAAGATAGAAGATCACTGTCGGTGTTTCGTGCACCGGCAATACGAATTTATGGTCGGATGGGGTCGCGCGGGGGCCTCGAGGCTGAGGTTGCTGAGGACGTCAGCAATCGCATCCAGGCTTGCGGAGGGCGTCCGGTCCCGGACGGCAGCGGGGACGAGGACAAGCTCCCCCGCCGTAGTGACGATGAAATCGAGGGCGCCGAAGCGGATCCAGCCCCTCGACATCGGCGAATCGTAGTGGGAGGAAACCATCAGGGAGGAGAATGGGAACCCGAAGACGAGGATGTCGGTGAAGACGCGCGAGCCCCTACCGGCGCGCCAACCGCCGGTGTTTCGTGCACCGGCAATACAATTTTTGGTCGGATGGGTCGCGCGCTCCCTCTCCCGAATGGTCGACTCAAGGAGTCGAAGATGTATCTTGGTTCGGGCCGAATGTCCCTACTCCGGTTTGTGCGGTGTGGATGTATTGATCTTTGGGAGATGGACAAGGGGTGTACAAGCGAGGCGGACGGCCATCGTCCGATCCCTTGATGTTTTCGCTTAGGAGTCGAGGCTACCTAGAAAGCCCATTTTTCTCCGCCCCCTCTCGGGCCTGCCCCTCCTTATATAGACGGAGGGGCAGGTTACACGGGAGTTGGGAAAACTACGAGAAAAGGGGCCTGCACGTCTTGATATCTGGTTCTGTCTTGTTCGATCGACCCTGCCCGTCCGGCGAGGTTGGTGGTTCTGATGAGCGATCTTGCGTAGTCGTCTGCAGGTGGCGTGTCGCGTGGTGCTCTTGTCGGCCTCGGTGGCTTTAATGGCGCTTGACTTTGCCTTGGCCTCGGAGTGGGCGTACTCCTCTGCGGTGTGCCAGGCGACGGGGCGAGGCTTGACTTCTTGGTGGCCCTTCCGACAGCCTCTGAAGGAGCCGCCTACCCCAAGACGGATGCCAGGGGACGCCACAAGACAAGCGACCACGACATCGGGCGTGGCCCCGCTAGCCCGTGTGTAGGTGGAGCTTGAGCTTCAATATTAGGCGGCGGCGATGCCGACCGCCTCGAATCGAGTCCGCCGACCGTCGGTGGGCCCCGCATAGGTCGAGGCTCGTTCCGCGCCCAAGTACCTTCGGTGGTCTGGGCCTTCGCCGTGATAGGTCACCTGCTCGTGCTTCCGGGTGATGGGGTACCCATGGCATGGGTACTCGCCAAGAGCCCCGAGCCCGGAGCGGGTCGGAGAGCCGCCGGGGTTTAACCTGGCGGTGGTAGCCGTCGGCCGAGGTCGGTGATGCTAGGTCGCCGTGGCTGCCTCGGGAGCCGTGTCACCCAGAAAGAGCTCCGGCAAGGCGAGCGCACCCGGCTGGGTGTAGCCCGAGCCGGCCTGAGAGCTTGGGGGTTTAGCCCGGCCACGGTAGTCGCCGACCGAGGTCGGTGGCGTCAGGTTTGCGCGATCGCTGGGAGCCGCGCCACTAGAAAGAGCCCGGCAAGGACACTCTGGTGTAGGCCCCGAGCCCTCGAGCGGTTTGAGAGCTGGCCGGGGTTTAGCCCTGGCCGGTGGCGCCACTGCCCCGAGGTCGGCGACGCTTTGGTCGGGCCGCCGCTTGTCGGTCATGCCCGGCCTGAAGAGCCCGGTGCAAGACGAAGCGCATCGGGTGTAGCCCCGAGCCCTCGAGCGGTCAGGAGCCGGTCGGGGTTTACCCGGCCGAAAAGTGGCCGCGGACCCCGAGGTCGGCGACGCCTGGCGCGATCGCCAGGTAGTTGCGCTGAAGAGGACTCCGGTGGCGCATGAAGCGCACCGTGGTGTAGCCTGAGCCCCGAGCGGGTCGGAGAGCCGGTCGGGTTTACCGCCGGACTCTGGCAGGCCACGGTGTGCGTGGGTCCTCGAGTCGTGAGCGAACGACGCTTACCTTCGTCGGTTTGAACGCCGTGCTCGTGCGAGCTACTATCGGGTAATCCGAGTGGAACCTTGGCGATCCCCTTGAGGGGGTTCGTTTCTGCCGACGTAGCTCGGCGTGGGCGTCCGACTACGGGGCGTTCCATAAAAACCTTTCCTTACTCGATCCCGTGTCGGATCGCCGGTCGTCCGCCGACCGGGCGCGGTGGCCGCTACTCATCGATGAGTTCCGCGGGAGAGTGTGAGGTATGGTCTCGACGCGAAGTCACGTTGATTGGGTCGTCCGTCGACCCATCTCGAGGCCCTCTCGGGGCTCATCGCGACCGCCTCGCTCTTTACGTCTTTGGCGGCTTGCTCCACCTGGCCGATTCGCCTTCAGAACCCACAAAGACGGTGCCGAGCCTCGTGCGAGCCTATAGGCGGCTTGCCCTCCCGAGGCCGGGCGTGATGGCCGCTTGCATACCTTTCTCGGCATGGGGCGCCCGCCCATCGTGAATCGGGCGAGCGCGATGTCAGAGGCGCGCGGCGCGAGGCGGCCGTCTGTCGGAGCGATTAATGCGCGATGGGATTTAAATGGATCGCGCACGTTACGGGGTGACGGCGGCGGCAAAGTGACGGTTCATGCGATCGCGTTGATTTGCGCGTGAGGCGTCGATTTCGGCGGAGGCGCGTCCGTTCCCGCCTGGCGCTTATAAAGGAAGGAGTGGGTGGCGTGGTAGGCGCCAAGCCCTCTGTTCGCGTGCTTCTGCAAAAAATGAAAAGGGAAGAAATAACACGAGGGAGGAAGAGGAGCTTCCTGCTTCGCCGCGTCGTTCCCTGCTTTCCTTCGCGCATTTGGAGATGTCGCTGACCCCGCACTCGGCCGCGGCGGGTCGCTATCTCGGTCTGGAGAGGAAGGAGTTCCTTCCTCCGCTGCCCGAGTCCGCCGGGCGAAGTTCACGGCCGGGGACCGAGGTCCTCGATCCTGAGGACGGCGAGATAGTCTCGCCGGGCGCCCTTCTACGAACGGGCTTCGGACTTCCACTCCACCCGCTCGTCCGGGGTTCTTTGCACTATTACGGGGGAGAAGTTCATCACCTGAACCCGAATGGAGTCCTCCATATTGCGGTCTTCATGACGCTGTGTGAGGCCTTTCTGGGGATTGAACCCCATTGGGGGCTCTGGCGCCACTTCTTCTTCGCGAGGTCGCCACCGGACACCACCGCCTCCTCGAGCTCGATGATCCAACTGCGCAACCATCGCAAGCCGTTCTACGTCGATTTGAAGCTGCCGACGTCTAACCGGGGGTGGCATAGCGAGTGGTTCTACGTCCGGAACCTCGGCAACAAAGGTTCCCTCCCTTCGGGGAATTTACCAACGCCGCATCCTTGTTGGGGTTTGGGGTCTGAGGCGAAGGACCAGGAAGAAGGTGGACGCGATCCTTGAAAAGCTCGCGGACTGAAGCGGCGGGGCCTGACAGGCAAGGTGGTCTCAAGACGCGTTTATGGAGAGGCGCATCCAACCCCTAAAGGATCGTTACGTCCCATGTTTGAGTACATTGGGCCGACCGACCTGCAAGGTCGCCGAGCGGAGCTCCTCCGTCGGAGATCCTCGCGCTGCGTGTCTGCAGTCTCCATTGCGGGAGATGCCGAGCCAGCGGGCGAGGCGCCTGCGCCGTTCGCGGCGCAGAACCCTCCGACCTTGGTACGGCCGGTGGCTCTCGCTTGCTTTTGTTTTGTTCTCGCTCCTCGTCCCTCATCCGAGCGTGTTCTCGCAGGGCTTGGTGGATCGATCTCCGCCCCTTGCCGAGGAAAAGGAGTTGAGGGCGGCCGCGCGCCTCGAAAAGAAGAAGCAGGACGCCGCCCTGCTAGCGAAAAAGGTGGACGCTAAGACGTGGAAGAGGAAAGAGCGTGCGGACCAGGCCGCGCGTGGCGAGGAGGTCTCGGAGGAGACCTCGAGTGAGGGTGACGAGGAGTCGTTGCCGAGCGAGGGAGAAGAAATTGCCGGAGGCGATTCGCGCGCGACGCTGGTCCTGGGCCGCGGGGCGGCCGCGGCTCCTCCGAAGAAACCGCGGCGCAGGTTTATCTCCGCGGAGCGCAGATCCCTGTCGCCTCCTCGCGGGTCCGGCAAAGAGGGCACGCCAGTGCCGGTTGTTCGCTTCCTCCGGTAAGTGACTTACGCATAATTCCTCCTGTCTTTGTCTTCTTCGTAATTCTCGACCGACCCAGGCGTTAGGGCCACACTACTGGAGGGCGCCGAGTCCTACTGGCGGTGAGGAATCGCTTCTTCCGGCCCCGTTCGCTGGGCGCGGTGGTCGCTGAGCGGGATCGCCGGATGCGCCTCGCGGTAGGGCCTCTGAGAAGACGCTGCCGGAGGGGGACGATCTGGCCGCCGGATGCGACTGCGGCGGGCGTAAGCTCCGTCGGGCATGCTTCCGCCTGCGTTGCCGACAGCTGAGACCGGGCGGTCCTGCCGCCCCGCTTTCCCCCGTGTTGCCGGCCGTGGGAGGTCGCCGCGAGCCTGTCGCCGGGAAGCATCGGGTTTGCGCGTCGCAACGCCGGCTGACGAGATCCGCCGCTTCGCCGCCGGGCCGCCGCTGGCCAGCGGTCCGAGTGTCGCTGAAGAAGCATGGCATGGCCGCCACAGCGCTCGGCTGGCGGGAAATCAAGTCGTGGCGGCCGATCGCCAGAGCCGTCTTGCCCGGCCCGACCGGCCGGGGTCCCGCTGCTCGCTCGATTTACGACGGCGTAACGCGCGGATTGGGACGTTCTGGAGGAGGAGATGGGAAGGATCCACGCCGACCTTACTCTCGTTGTTGACGCCGCGTCCAAGGCGAGGAAGTCCATTGCTCAGGAGTCCCGCTCGGCCAGATCGGTAAGTCTGACGGGGATTTGTCTTTTGTGCATCTCTCGACCGGGAAATGGAGACTGACCGGGCGGGTATTCGCAGCGCTTGACATCCCGAGCGGTGGACAAGTCGATGTTCCTCCGGCACTTGCACAGCCGGGGGAGTGCCGTAGGGAAAGAGCTGCTCGACGCTCGGAGGGCGCTTGCCGCCGAGCAAGGAAGGGCTGCCTCGGCGGGTCGGGCCGGTCGGGGAGGTCACCGAAGCCTTGCGGGAGGCTCGCCGACTTGCGAGTCATTGGCCACCGAGGGAGAGAGGGCTGTGTCATCCTAGCGGATGTCGGCGGCCAAGGCCTCTGCAGTCCTTGCAGAAGGATCCGCCGGCGGAGGCCGCCTCTATCGGGAGGAATGCGAGTCGGCCCGCAGGGAGACCGACCAGCCAAGGCTGAGCGGGATCTCGCCGGGGAGCTCGTGGACGGTGAAGGAGCTTGCCGATCGTGCTACGGCCGACCGGGAAGCGCGTGCCAAGGTCGAGGAGGAACTTCGCGCCAAGGAGGCTTCCGTGGTCGGTGAGTAGTTCGTTTCTTCCGGAGTCACCACGGCGAAGCGCCCCTCGACGCCGTTGGCCCCTGGCAGACCGCTGAAAAGCCTTAGCGACGTGCTGGAGTCGTGAAGGGTGGCGGTGGAGGAACGAGACGCGGCGGTCGAGTCACGCGACTCGGCCCTTTTGGACAAGCGGCTGGCGGAGAGGGATGCGGCCGATACGACGGCCCAGCTGACGGTCCTCCATGTGGCGCCTGTGCCGCTGTGGACCGGCCGTTGCTCGGGCTTACTCCAGGCCCAGCGCCATCCCCGCCATGCTTGGATGGATCCTCGAAGGCCGAGGCGCTTGCACGGGAAGCGGCGGTGCTTGGCGCTTCTCGGCCCTGGTCAACACCGTCTCTTATTATGACGGCGTCGACCTTGAGGCGGTCGAGCGGCGTTGTCGACCGGCGACGAAGAGGTCGACGCTGTTCATGGCCCGGTCGATCCGTGCGCCCAAGAGATTGCCGCCGAATCTCGCCGCGAAAATCCTCCGTCGGAAGGGGAGGAAGATTAGTTTTCCTTCTCTTCTCTTTTTTTTGTACAGAGCATGTAATGAACATGATCGCCTCTAGTCGAGCTCAACGCCGGGCTGTTTTAAGTTACTCTGCCCGTCTACCCCGTGTTTCTTTTATGAATTTGGGCGATTTTTCAACCGTAGCTACGGGGGCCCACAAGGGTGCCCTGAGAGCGTAGGCGTTGCACCAGGTCCATGCGAAGAGGACACGGGGCAGGGCGAGCTGCCTCGAGCGATTGCTTGGTGAAGGAGGTGTCGGGGTCGGACCACCTCCTTCGCGAAGCTTGGCGGGTTGAAATGCTGACCTAAGTGGGGGTGCTTCGACCGCTCATAGTGTTTCTTGCTCGGAGGGCTTGTTTCCCTCCGCAGAGTGCCACTGGCCGTGAGTCGCGGGCGAGGGCCGTAGCACTTTAAGCCGAGGGAAGTAGCCACGAGGTAGATAGCTCGGTCGGTCGGAGTGCGGCTTAGGTTAGCGACCCGCGCGCTTTTAAATGATGGTCGGGTTGGGCCGCTGGGGCGTAAGTTGTAGCATTTGTTTCGAGGGAACCGCCACGATGGAGTTTGTTTGATCGGTCGGCTCGCCGATCTATATCGAAAGGCTCCGTCCGACCGCCGCTCGGCCCTTCGCTCAGGTAGCCTCCTTTTTGCGCAAAGTGCTACTTCGAAACCGTAGCCGCAGGGGCGTGGGCCGTAGCATTTTGGTTTTGAGGAGGTTACTATGAGGGGAGCTCGGTCGGAGTGGTAACCGGTTGTCGATTTAGGTCGCCGACCCCTGAGGTCACAGGGCAGCCCCCGAGTGGTGCGTGGGGACTGAGGGTGCAGTCGCCACGCGCCGCTTGAGCTCGTGGCGGGTGTGCGATTTTTTCGAAAAGGAACTTTATGCTTTCGAGGATAAGGGTGGATTAACTCGCCTTGAGGACCGCGCCGCTGAATCGTGTGTCCGGGCGCCGTCTTCCGCTCCGTTATGCGACTTTACGGTGCTTCGTCTTCCGCGCTCCCACATCGCTGTTTATAAAGGAGAGGCGCCGGCGCTTATTCCCCGGCGCCATGGCGGACTACAACGCCGCCGCGAGAGGTAGCCGCCATCGTGCCTGGTTGCGGAGGTGGCGGATGCCGAGGCCGCGGTCGCTCGTGGGGACGCGGCGAGTCGGCTGCCCTCGTCGTCGGCGTTCTCGGCCGAGAAGCGGGCGCCACTATTGGCGGCGGTAGAGGCACGCCGCTGAGCTCTACCGGTGGCGCGCACCAAGATCGCAACGGGCGGTTCGCTCTTGGTTGGGGCGATGTTCCTCCATAGATAAATAAAGTGCTGCTTCGCTTCCCGTTTCTTCTTTCTTCTTTGAGGACTTTTTTGCGCTTATGATTCGCCCATATCCGTAGTCTTTTGGGATCGCAGCGGATCCAGCGTAGGTTGGAGGCGGAATTTCTTGCGTGTTTGCCGCCGAAATGACCCGTCCAACCGTAGGTCGGTTGTTCTTGTGTCAGTGGTCTTTGCAATGCGCAGAGTACCGCTTCGGGACCTTCGCTTTCGGGGCGTAGGTCGCAGTACTTGCGGTAGGCAAAAAGATGGAAAAAAAGAGGGAAAGCACCTGGTTGGTGGTCCGAGAGTTACGGCTTCCCTTTGCTCAAGTGTTTTTCGAGTGGTAACAAAGAGGGGGGAGAGATTGACTAAGAATAGAACTTTCTCAGCTTCTCTATGTTCCACGCGTTTGTCACGAGATTTCCTTCGGTGTCCTTGAGGCGGAAAGTGCCGTGCCTGAGGACTTCCGCGATGGTGAAAGGGCCCTCCAGTGGGGAGAGCTTGTGCCTGCCCTTCGCGGATTGGACTTGGCGCAAGACTAAGTCGCCGACTAACGAGCGGCCGCGACCTGGCTTACCGTGGTAGCGACGCAAATGGCCTGGCCGATATTTAGCCGACCGCAAGACCGCGATATCCCGAGCCTCGTCGAGTTGGTCGAGGTCATCTTGCCGCTCCTCGGTCCCCGTGTCTTTGTTGTAGTTCGCACCCTTGGCGCACCGCACTCAAGGTCGGTCGGGAGCACACCTCCGCCTCCAAACACTAAGAAAAAGGCGTGAACCCGGCCGACCGGGTTGGTGTGGTTCGTAGACTCCAAAGAACGGGCGGTAGCTCTGGCTGCCCACCGTCCCGCGAATTTCTTGATCGGTGAAGATTCGCGGCTTGAGTCCTGGAGGATCATGCCGCTGGCTCGCTCGGCTTTGTCCGTTGGCTCGGGTGTGCCACGCCGCCCGATCGACTCGGATATTGAAGTTGTCGCAGAACTCGAGGAACTCCTTTCCCGTGAATCGCGTCCGCTGTCGGTGATGATGGAGTTGGGCACCGAACCGTAGACAATATCGCGGAAGAAACTCGCCGCTGCGCCGATGTGATCTTTGCCAATGGCTTTGCTTCGATCCACTTTGTGAACTTGTCTACGGCGACAAGCAAGTGAGTGAAGCCCTGGACGCCTTTTTTGAAGGGTTCGACCAGGTCGAGCCCCAAACCGCCGAAGGGCCATGTGATGGGGATCGTGCAGTAGGGCTTGGCGCAGAAGATGCGCCCGCCTGGCGAAGAATTGGCATCCTTCGCAGTGCGGACGATTTGGGTCGCACCGCTACTCGGTCGGCCAAGAGAAACCTTGCTCGGAAGGCCTTTCCTACCAGGGATCGTGGCGCAGCATGGTGCCCGCAGACCCCGCCGTGGATGTCGAGCAGAAGGTGCTTCCCTTGGTCGGGCTTAACGCACTGAAGGATTCGACGGAGCTCCTCTTGTATAGGCGCCCTCGATCAGGACGAAAGACTTAGCCCGCCGAGCGCAGGCGCCGAGCCTCGGTGGTATCGGTGGGAGCGACCTGCTCGTCAATCGATCGACAATCGGTTGCCTCGGTCGGTTTCGACGCCAGACGCCTAAGTCCGACCCAGCGGAGTGGGCATCCGGCCGAAGATCGGTGGGGCCGCCCGCCTTTGGTCGGCGGCGCCCTCGGCCTTCGGGTCCAACCGGATTGAAGGGTCGCGAGGTCGGAGACGAAGATTCCAGGGGGAACCGGCCCTTCCCGAGGCGTAGGTTGGCGAGGAGTCGGCTTCAGCTGTAGCGTCGGTAGCTATGATGGAGCTCGAAACCCTTGAACTTCTCCTCGAGCTTGCGGACCTCCAGCAAGATGGCGGCCATCCGAAAGGCCACGGGGCTCGGTGGCTTTCATTACTTGGTCGACGACCGGCTTGGAGTCGCCGTGAACGTTGAGCCGTCAGGCGCCCAGTCGGCGGCGATCCGAAGGCCATTGACGAGGGCTTCAGATTTCGGCGACATTGTTGGTGGCGTCGAAAAGTAGTCGTATGGCATACCGGAGCTTGTTGCCGAGTGGGGAGATGATGACGACCCCCGCGCCGGCCCCGTTCTTGGTGTAAGACCCATCGAAGTACATCGTCCAGTACTCCGGGTCTTCGACCGCCGCGGGGACTTGCGCCTCGGTCCATTCGGCGACAAAGTCCGCCAAGACCTGGGACTTGATCGCCGCCCTGGGGACGTACGATATGTCGAGGCCGTTGAGCTCGAGAGCCCATTTGGCGATCCTTCCGGTAGCGTCGCGGTTGTGGACGACTTCTCCGAGCGGTGAGGAGGTTACCACGGAGATGGGGTGTCGATCGAAGTAATGGGCAAGCTTCCTCTTGGTGATGAGCACTGAGTACTGAATCTTCAGATTCGAGGATATCGAACCTTTGTTTCGAGAGCACTCGGCCGAAAGTAGAACGGCCTCTGCACCTTGAGAACGCGGCCTTCCTCCGCTCGCTCCACAACAAGTGCCGCGCTGACGACCTGAGTCGTGGCGGCGATGTAGAGGAGCAAAGGCTCCTGTGGCTCCGGGGCAACCAGGACCGGAGGTGAGGTCAGAAAGGCCTTTAGTCGACTAAAGGCTTCACGAGCTTCGTTGGTCCAGAAAAATGGTCGGACTTCTTCATCACCTTGTAGAGTGGCATCCCGCGTCACGAGGCGGATACGGCGACTTAGTGCCGCGAGGCATCCCATCGCCTTTGAACTCCTTTCAGATCGTTGATTGGCCCCATCCTTGCGAGAAGCGGAGATCTTATCTCGGTTGGCTTCGATGCCGCGCCGGAGACGATGAATCGATAACTTGCCCTTGGGGACCCGAAGACGCATTTCTGGGTTGAGCTTTATAAACCGTCGGAGGTTCGCAAAGTCTCTTCTAGGTCGGCGATGAGGTCATCGGCCTTCCTGGTTTTGACAACGATGTCGCCGACGTAGGCCTCGATGTTACGGCCAATTTGGTGCGAGAAACATGCTCGCATACACCGTGATGCGTGGCGCTGCGTTTTGCACCAAAAGGCATCGTGACGTAACAGTACGAGCCGTACGGGGTGATGAAGGAGGTCGCGAGCTGATCGGACTCCTTCATCGCAATCTGGTGATAGCCCGAGTAGGCATCCAAAAAAGAAAGGGACTCGCACCGGCGGTGGAGTCCACGACCGGTCGATGCGAGGTAATGGGAATGGATCTTCGGACAGGCCTTGTTGAGGCTCGTGTAGTCAACACACATTCTCCATTGTTCCGACTTTTTCTTTACAAGGACGGGATTGGCGAGCCACTCGGGGTGACGCACCTCCCTTACAAAACCGGCGGCCAAAAGTTTGGCGATCTCTTCCCCAATGGCCCGTCGCTTCTCTTCGTCGAAAGCAGCGCGGTGACTGGCGATCGGTCTCGGATCCTGGCCGAATGTTCAGGAGTGCTCGGCGACCTCCTTCGGGACTCTGGCATGTCCGAGGGTCTCCAAGCGAAGACGTCTCGGTTTGCTTGGAGGAAGTCGGCAGCGCGCCTTCCTATTTGGTGGTGAGGGCGGCCCCGATCCGCACGGTCTTGGCGGGATCTTCGGGATCAACAGCGACCTCCTTCGCGTCCTCCGTGGACTTGAAAGAGCTAGGCCCCGACTTGCTGGAGTCGGGGGCGGATCCGGAGACCTTCTCCTGGAGCTGGGCGAGCTCGGCGGAAGCGACGATCGCCGAGGCCGGCTCGCAGCCGCTTCGCCTAGCTTGTAGGCGAAGCCGAAAGATGTGGCCACGGTGATGACACCTTGCGGCCCTGGCATCTTCAGCTTGAGGTAGGTGTAATTGGGGACCGCCATGAACTTCGGCGTAGCATGGTCGTCCCGAGAATCGGCGTGGTAGGAGCCGGGAAGTCCACAACCTCGAAAGTGAGGCTCTCGGTGCGGAAGTTGTCCGAGCTCCCAAAGGTGACGGCGGGCCGACCGCCTCGAGGGGTGGGCCTGTTGGCACAGTGCACGACGCCGTGGAAGGGCGCCTTGCTCGGCCGGAGGCGGAGCGAGGACCTCGGGGCATCCAGGGTCTCAACATACATGATGTTGAGGCTCGCCGCCGATCCATGAGCACCTTGGTTAGGCGTCGTCCCCACGATGGGGTCGACGACGAAGCGGTAGCGTCCCGGGTGCGGGATGTGGTCGGGGTGGTCGGTCCGGTCGAAGGCGATCGGGCATTCCGACCACCTCAAGTAGGTGGGCACGGCGGGGGTAGCCGTGTGGACCTCTCGGTGGGTGAGCTTCAACCGTCGCTTGTCGGCGAGCACTCCTCCTCCGAAGATCATGAGGCAACCGCCGAGTGCCGCGGAACTCGTCGGCCGCTCATCGATCCTTTGCCCTGCGTCGGGCGCTGGTCGCGCTTCTTCCCCTTTCCCGTGACGTCGTGGGGTTCGGAGAGGAAGCGCTCAGACTTCGCGATCCGATACTTGTGTTTGACAGGATAGTCGTGGTTCGGCACGATCGCCCATCAATTTCTCGAATCGGTCGGGTGTCTGCCGAACTCTTTGCTTGGCGGGTCGATCGCGGCGGCGACCATACGCCTTCGCGGCCTCGCTTCCCTTCCGCTTCCTTTTGTCGGAGTCGGTCGGAGGGGTCGCCCCGAGGCCGGCTGTCTTGTGGGCCGTCTTTCTTCGAAGATGGCTCCCACGGCCTCCTCACGGAGAGGCATGGTTGGTGGCGATGTCGAGGAGCTCCTTGGTGGTCCGGGCCGCGACACCCCAACTTGTGGACCAGTGGCCTCGCCGCGTGGTGCCGTAGATGAACGCCAAACGACGTCGGCGTCGCGGATGTCGGGAGCTCGTTGCACTTTGGGAGAAGCGGCGGATGTAGTCGGAGGGTCTCCGGCTGCGCTTGCAGCTCTTGAGATCCCAGGAGTTGCCGGGCGTTTATGCGTGCCTGGAAATTTCCGACGAAGAGGTTCGTCAGTCGGCCCGGTGCCGATGGTATCTGCGGGCGGTACTCGAGCCATGCTCGAGCCGAGTCCGCAAGATAGATGGGGAGTCTTGGATAACGAAGGAGTCGTCCGTCGCTCCCCGGCTCGACAGGCGAGCCGATAGTCTTCTAACCGGACATCGGGGGTTGGTAGCCCCGTGTACTTGGCTATGTTGGTCGGGCCGGAATCGGCCGGGAAGTCGGCGTTGCGGATGCGGCGGGTGAAGCAGCGCGCCAGGACCGTCGAATCTGGGTCGGGATGGTTGCGTCGCCCGCTATCGGCGACTTGCGAGGTGTCTTCTGCGTCGGTAGCTCTCGCCAGCGCCTCGAGGGTGGTGCGGAGATCATACTTGTCCCCAGGCGATGGCGCACCGGGTGTATGATGCCTGGGGAGTTCGTGAGGTGGGGCCGTCTTGGTGAGCTCCGTCGACCTGTGAGGAGTGGCCAGTGGCGAAGTGGCGCCGTTCACGGGAGCGAGAACCTTGGGCGTCTTGAGCGACAAGACGCTCTACGATCCGGAGGTTACGATAGGTGGCCTTGGCCAGGCTCAGTTGGCTCGAGCGACCCTCGGAGCGACATTGCGCGCGGCAATGTTACGGTTGGCGTGAGGGAAGAACGGAAGGTCGTTCGCTTCCTCACCAATTCTCGATGCACTGGCCTTGGCGCTTGCCGGAGACGGTGGTGGGTTAGGCCGACGGCGCTCGATTCGGCCTGGAGCTTGTCGAGCTTCGGCCTTTTGAGCTTCTAACTCCTCGCTGGCCGGCCGGAGGTCGTGGCGTTGTAGGTCTTGTCGTCGTCTTCCGCCGGGATTCCTCCGTCGCGCCTCGTCGCGGGAGGAGGGTCCCGAGGGTAACGGGGTGGAGGATGGTTCCGCGCACTCCGTCATGTTGCACTCACGGGGTATGCCTGCGAGGGGGTACTCTTATCGTAGCCGGAGCCGTGGCTGGAGGAATCCGCTAGCAGGTCGTGGAGGAAGCCGCGTAGCGCCATGGCCACGAGTTGAGAGCTCGTGGAGGGTGGAGTCGCCGCTTCGCCGCGATCCGTAAACAATGTTGCCGGGGTAGTGCCGTGGCGGCAGACGCGCCGCGGCTCGTCGCGAGGGCCTCGAGGCCGAGGTTCTTGAGGCGTCGGCAATCGCATCCAGGCTTGCGGAGGCGTCCGGTCCAGGCGGCGAGGACGAGGACAAGCTCCCCGCCGTAGTAGCGATGAAATCGAGGCGGCAAAGCGGATCCGGCCCCTCGACATCGGCGAATCGTAGTGGGAGGAAACCATCGAGGAGGAGAATGGGAACGAAGACGAGGATGTCGGTGAAGACGCGCGAGAGCCCTACCGGGCGCGCCAAGCCGGTGTTCGTGCACCGGCAATCTAATTTTTAGTCGGATGGGTCGCGCTCCCTCTCCCGAATGGTCGACTCAAGGAGTCGAAGATGTATCTTGGTTCGGGCCGAATGTCCCTACTCGATTCGTGCGGTGTGGATGTATTGATCTTTGGGAGATGGACAAGGGGTGTACAAGCGAGGCGGACGGTCATTTGTCCGATCCCTTGATGTTTTCGCTAGGAGTCGAGGCTACCTAGAAGACTGTTTTTTCTCGCCCCCTCTCGGGCCTGCCCCTCCTTATATAGACGGAGGGGTAGGTTACACGGGAGTTGGGAAAACTCACGAGAAAAGGGCCTGCGTCTTGATGTGCAGTTCTGTCTTGTCCGGCAAACCCTGCCGTCCGGCGGGGTTGGTGGTTCACGTGATGAGCGATCTTGCGTAGTCTTGTGCAGGTGGCGTGTCGCGTGGTGCTCTTGTCGGCCTCGGTGGCTTTAATGGCGCTTGACTTTGCCTTGGCCTCGAGTGGGCGTGCTCCTCTGCGGTGTGCCAGCGGCGGACGAGGCTTGACTTCTTGGTGGCCCTTCCGGCGATCTCGGAAGGAGCTGCCTACCGATGCGGATGCCAGAGGCCAGCTGCGCACAAAGGCGACCACGACACTAAGCGTGGGCCCCGCTAGCCCGTGTGCGAGTGGAGCTTGAGCTTCAATATTAAGCGGCCGCGCATGCCGACCGCCGAATCGAGTCCGCCGACCGTCCGGGTCGGCCCGCCTGGTCGGGCTCGTTCCGTGGCCCAAGTACCTTCGGTGGTCTTTGGGCCTTCAGTGATAGGTCAGCCCGTTCGTGCTTCCGGGCTGATGGGGGTACCCATGGCATGGGTACTCGTCAATCACATATTACATGTTGTTGTAAGTTGTAATTGAAGAGTACTTGTTTTTTCATAGTGTAGTTGCGTACCACGAATTGTCGAAGCCACCGCAGCGTAGGACCGTGTGTCCCGGTGAAGGCCCGGTAGCCTGGTGCTGGAAGCACACCAGCGAACCGCTGAAGTAGCTGCGGGCGCCACGCAGGGTCGACGTCGTGTGGCACCTGGCGTCGCCGGCGATCGGGAGGCCGAGCAGTGCGACCGCCCTGCAAGGTGATCGCCATCTCCCGACGGGTAGGTGGAAGGTGTGGGTCTCGGCCTCCACCGATCCACGAGGCGGTGATCGAGGACTGTCGAGCGAAACCGCCGACCCACATCCCGCACCATCCGTGAAAGGGAGCAACCACGAAGCTCGAAGCCTACGAAAGGAAAAACATGTTATTTTTTCAAGTACAACACCCGATGAAACGATTACCTCAAACATATAAAGAAATCTGAATTGTAATATGTTACCTGGGGATCCAACGAGGATCGATATCGGCCCGTCTTTGCGGTGTCCTCGGACGAAGGGCGCCCAACGTGCGCGCTGGCCTCCCTCCACTGGAAAACCGGTGGCGGCGAGCCGCGGTGACTACCGTCGACCACCGGATCCGGCAACTCGAATGGCCACTCGTCATCTCCTGGTGGTCGACCATACTGTAAATAACAAATTGTGAGTTACATTTCAAAACCATATCAAAAGAAAATCGTCCGAATACTATAGGTTTCTCACAACAATGTGTTCAAACAAACATTCACGTAAAATTGTTCAAGCATCATAAATATTGAAGCTTGATTTCAATTATTTTTGATGCACAACACTCCACGACCACATGCGGCCAGGCTTACACACAAGGTCCACACAGGGTTCACACAACACACGTCACATCGATTACATTGCGATTAAATTACTTCTCATGTGGTACGTTGGCGTCGTGCAGCACTCGTCGCACAGGACGATCCACCCGCCACCGTCGGATTGCCATCTCCTCTTTCATCTCCTTCGTTTTGTGCGTGGCAATTCTTGAATGTATGTCCTGTTTGCTTGCACAATGAACATTTCTTCACGCGCTTGCCAGCTTCTGACTCATCCATGTCATTTCTGATACGTCTTGTCTTCCGACGCCCTACTTTCCATCTACCTGCATTAAAATCTGGGACCCACAACCTTTCATCAGCACTAGGAGTTGCCGTGAAAGAACCCACAACACCGTAACCATACAGCTCCTCGCTCCAAGTTGCCATCACCCTTTCCTTCCTGAAATATTCAGATAGATAGGTACCAGGTTGCATTCCAAATAAAGCACATGCGGCTATCACATGAGAACACGGCCTGTGCAAAAGGTCGGGCTTGTTACACGAGCATTTGCAGATGTCTGTATACGCACTCTGAATGACAACCATTGGTTGGTTCCACGCCGTCCTTTATCCTTACATATCACCTCGAAAGCGCAGTGTTCGTGCACCAACTTTTATAGCTCTATGCTTGGCCGCCTTCGACTCTTCTCTTCCATGTATTTCTTGATCATGGAGGAGTACAGAGCTTCTCATCTCTCGGCACTATATGCGGCTTGATGTCTGTCGGCCGAAGTACTTGGTTGTGCCCGCGGACACTCCTCAACAATTCCCACCAATGGGAGACACCTCATCCCTCTCATTACCCGATTGTAAACTTACGCAAAGTTCTTGGTCATCACACCGTATCGGCACCATGTGTGTCATGTAACGATGCCCACTTTTCCATCGGTTCGTGCTTGATCGGTCAGAAACATTTGATTGGCCTTTGCCTTCGACGACGATTAGTCGCGTCATCTTCTGTTGGCAGTGGGGGAAGAGGCTCCGCCTCATCGTGCCCTTCGCTGGCAGTACTCTTGTTCGCCGTCTCCTCTTTGTGTTTTCTTGTCAGCTCATCGATATTTTTCCACAGTCCGGAACTTGCTCTCACAGTTACGCTTACATAGTCTTTTGAACATGTTCATGAGTTCCTTGTTCTGAATTGCTTGTAGAAATTTGCGCCCAAATGCCTCATGCACCATCGGCTCTGCAAGTCAGGCCATGGAAATGGCTCCTCTGCCCCTGTTTGCAACTGGTTGATCGCACTAAGCGAACCCGGCATGCTGTCGTGCGACACGCACATCCTGACGAGTTTTGACCACCCCAATCTTCAAGTTCGCGAGAACCATAGCCAACTCTCATAGTTCTCACTTTCTCTGGCGAATGCAACAGGCAGAATCTGGTTGTTTTCGTCAACACCCTGGTATCAAAATTTGCCCTTTGTATTTCGGTCAAGAATGTGCCGTCCACGCACAACAATGGACGGCAGTGGTAGAAACGCCTTAATGCAAGCTCAGAATGCGAAGAACACTCTCCTCGAGATGCCTTTTAGTTGGCCACTTGATTGACGGACAATCTTAATAATCATAGTAAGTGCCGGGATTTCTTCCCTGAATGCAAGCCCGAAGCGGTCTGAGCAGATTGTGGTACGAGTCTTCAAACTTCCCAAACCTCGTTTCTAAGGCCTTGTTTCGCCCTCCAAGCCTTCCCATAGCTAATTGTGTCTTGATATCTGTTCTCGAGAGCTCGGATAATAGCAGGGCTCATAAGCCAGGTTCTCCACTATCTCTGAGTACATGAGATTCACGACAAACCCGGATAGCGAGGTTCTGTGAGCCATCATTGTTTCCTCAATCATACAATTTGTCTTGCTCAACCTTCGAGCATAACCAATGGGTGGCCCGCCGGCTTGTGCGCGTGCACTCTCCACGGACAGCCATGGATCTCACACACCACGTCGTAGCAGTCGGCGTGGATTTCTTAACCCTGAAAGTCCTTCTTAATGATAAGGCCCAATCTTTCACACATCTGCCTGACCTCCTTTGTCGCGCACATCTTGTCCAGGCCTAACCTCGTTGAAATTTGTCGCGCCAATGTATGTCGTTGGTTTCATTAACAACCAACCTATCAAATTGATGTGTGCTCCACTCGGCTGGCACAGGCGGCTCCGTACCTCCATCTTCCTCGTCGGACTCATCGTCGTCTTCCACTTCTGCTATGCCGTACTCAAGGTCTTCCTCTTCCATCCTAACTGTTATTTCATCAATTTGCTCACCTTCGTCTGCTACTCCCAGCGCTACTTGTCCAACATTTAGCCGTCCTCCCCAAATTCGGATTGTTCGCCACTTTATAAATAATGCCCTCGTTCATTTATCTGGATGTCTTGCCCACGCGGCTAGATCCCCAATTTCGGTGTCACCAAAACTTAACTCATTTTGAGCTGACTACACTCCCCAGTCAGATTTCTTTCTTTGAGGAGCTACATCCAGGGCATAGGCTTGCACTAAAAGCACCGGTTCCATCCCGTTGCTCTGTCCCCCTCACATATGATCTCCACGATCACGGTTCCTTTCAACTCAACTAGCTCCCAACAAAATGGATTGTTACGCATACTCTGAGAGGCAAAATACCTTCAGTGCCACTTCTCTTCTTCCATCAGAAAAGTATAATACAACCACTTCATCCTTGAAGAAAATGTGCGCTCTTCGACCCTACTCAAACTTCTGTCTACATACTGGAAGTTACTTAGATCTGCACCCTCCGAACCATACATTACAACCCCTTCGCCATAATATATTCTAAATTGAACTCGTTCTGCCATATATGCAAATCCATTCATTCACCCACGAATTAAATACTTTCCATAAAAAATATTACGACCCCCAACTTTGCGTTGGTATATCTATATGCTACAAAATTACTTATTTAATCGTACAAGAATTTGCAACATTTCTAACAATACATACCTACGATCGTAACAATCGCTATCTCTACCGTACTACATTCGTAAGAATTGAATATGTATATGGATGTATTCGTATCGGTATAAAATATCTACATTCAATAGATCTACTACTAAAGAATTGAACAACTCGTAACTACATTACATGCGATTAATTTCTACTCGACATACATCAAACTACTTTCGCTATATGTACCCATTGCATTCCTAAGAAATGAATACTTCTATCCGTTCAAAGTATCTACATTCGATATATCAACGCACACAAACCAAGATCTAAAATCATTTCTACTAAATCATAACCTCTTTGCTACAAAAATTAGAACGACTCATCGCATACCTACAAACTAGGTTTGCTAAATCTACCTACACCTAACTAAATTTGCTATACGTACTACATATAACTACAAACTAGGTGTCGGCGTACTTTGCTTGAGTCCCCACTCCCCATGATTAAAAGGTCGCCAGGTGTGGTCGACCGGGGCACGTGGCGGCCAGGCCACGCCTGGGCGACGAGGAAGGTGGTCGCCAGGGGACACGTGGCGGCCAGGCCACGCCGAGGAAAGGTGGCACGCGGGCCACTCCCGAGTCAAGGGCATTTAATGCAAGTTGTGCGCATTAAATGCAAGGCGTCTTGAGATGCGATCGACGGCTTTGCCTTCCCGAGGCACGCGTAGTGCGTGACATCATGGCGACACCTTACCCACGACGTAGGGAAGCGTTGGTGGGCGGGGGCCGAGGTGGGATTGTGACAAGCGGCGATCATTAATGAAAAGTAAGAACGGCGGCGTGCGCAATAAATAATCCCATGCCGGTGTAATGATGGCGGTGGGGAGTAAGCCACCCATGCGTCCCCGTCGACCCTAGTATAAAGGAGCCAGGGTGCATGGGAGAGGGTTCGAAAGATTGTAAGGCTTTCATTTCCTTCAAGAAGAACACAAGCAATACCAAAAGAAAGCGGGACTAGGGCTATTACTCTTATGAGGGCCTGAACACAGGTAAAAGCTCTGGCGCCTCCTTGTTCCCTGAGTTTCCGGTACCGGTCGTCTTCTTCCTTTCCCCGGCAATTGCGAAAGCCCCTGTTTGAACCTCATAAGCACCCAATTCGAGAGGTACTGTTAGCTAGAAACGGCGATGGCGCGCCAGTAGGGGCTCTTGGTGGTTAGATTGCCCTCTTCCTTCCATCTCGATTCGAAGCTCGTGAAGCGAGGCGCTTATGCGCATGGCGGTCGCACTCAATCGCGGCAATTTGCAGGAAAGCGGCGCCGTGGCCGATCGACGTTCGGGGAGGCCAGGGCCACCCGGGTCCCTCCGAAGGGGGCAGCGCATGGCTCCCTACGCCCGAAGTCGGCCGTCAACGGCGCTTAGCGCTGGGTGGCGACACCGCGAAGCCTCCATGCGGCGGCGCTTCTCGATCATCCCGGTAACTGCGGGCGAACACCCAGCCACTCGTGGGCTGCGGGACATCGTCCACCTGGTGGGCGCCGCTGACAACAAGTTGAAGTGGCGACGGCCGAGAGCTTCCGTAGCGTGGCGGCGAGGAGCAGCAGCGCTGGCGTGCCAGGTTCCGGCCACCACACGGCGACCCCTCCGGCGTCAAGGGTCGGGACAAGGGAAGGGTCTGGTTGCAACCCCTCGATTCACGAGGGACATGCACATGATTCCGCTTCTTCCGCGGTCCCCAGAGTCTAGGGGCAGTGAAGACCTCCGTCGCGCCTCGGCGAAGAAGCGGCGTCGGCGCAGCGGCGACTGCGTCATGTCCTCCGCGAGCGTCGCGGGGCATAAAACAGGGGTCTCTCCCTCGGACTCTAGGGAGAGCGCAGGTCGCACTCCTCATCCTCTCCTCGAGGATCGGAAGTGTGAGCAGCGCTACTCCCCTACAACGTTGGGTGCAGGCGTTCTCTCTCCGCCGGCAAGTGCATGGCCGGAGAGATTCCGCCCGCCTCCATCGAGAAGTATGATGGTACCACCAACCCGCAGGAGTTCCTTGAGATCTACACCACGGTGGTACAGCGGCGAGAGGGTCGAGAAGGTCATGGCCAACTACCTCCCGAAGCGTCACTAACGGGCTCTGCCGGTCTTAGCTACTTAACCTCCGCGAGGCTCTGTGCACTCGTGGGAGGGGCTATCGACATTTTGTCGCCAACTTTCGAGGCTCCTACGCTCAACCAGGCGTGGAGGGCGACCTCCACGCTCTGGAAGCCAGGCGGAGGAGTCCACTGAGAGAGTTCATCCGGCGGTTCAGCCGCTGCCGCAACCACGATCCCGGATCTGAGCGATCGGTGATCATCGCTTTCGGAGAAGTCGGGACGAGAAGATGCGAGGAAAAAAGATGGCCACGCAGCGTCATCTCAACCACATCTGAGTTGTTCTCCCTGGCGCACAAGTGCGCCAGCGGCCAGCTTCGGAAGTGTGCCACGAGGCCTTAGATTCGGTGGCGTTGGCACCTGAAGTCCTCCGACCGCAAGAAGAAAAGAAAAAGCGGAGGAGGCAACCGCTAGAGAGGTCTTGGTCGCTGGCCGGAGCCCAAATCCGGCGTCATGATGACCAGGACCAACGGAGACGGCCGAAGCGGCGCGGCGGCCGCGAGGACCGTCGCTTCGCCCGCCGAAACGATGGCGGCAAGCCCTATTGCCCCATCCATCGAGCAGCGGACATGACTTGGAGGACTGCCAAGTTGTATCAAGGCTGGTCGACCAGCGGCTCAAGCGCCGCGAGAAAGATTGCGAAGAGCGAAGCGGCGAAGATGTGGCTCGCTAGCCTTCCGGCGGCGGAGCACACGGTGGCGTTCATACCGCAGTGGCTCGCCACCTACTCCTCGAACTTCGCGATACAAAGCGGGATCGAGGCGGTGTGTGCCACCACGTCGATCTCGGGGCCAGGCGGCCCGAAGTGGTCGAACGGCCGATCACTTTGATCGGGCGACCACCCAGAGAACACCTCCGGCCTGGCCATCTCCGTCGTGGTGTCCCCACGGTCCATAATCTGAGTTAGGCGGGTCCTGGTTGATGGAAGCGGTGCCATCAACTTCTTTGTCGATCGGGCGTATCGAGCGCTCCAGATCCGTCTGAGGAGGCTGCGCCGGCCCGCTTTCTGCGGAGTAGCCCGGGGTGGGCCTCCTACCCACAGGACAAGTCCGATTGCCCGATGCGTTCGGAAGTTCGGAGAACTTCGAGCGAGCTAACAGATTTTAGTCGGCCCGACTTCGACCTCCTATAATGCCACTGCTTTCGCCGCCCACCTGGTTAAGTTCATGGCGGTGGCCCGCTCGCCTACATCTTTGGTGAAAATCCAGGGCACAGGGGTCCCATTACGGTGAAGGTGGATAGATTGGAAGCCTGCGGCTCGTGGCAGTGCGAGGATCTTCGCGGCACCACACCTTTCGTAGCGATAAGGGCGACAACCGGGCTCCCCTCGGCCAAGTCCAGCGCTCGCCAGCCCGTGGGCGAGGCAAAGCGGTCCCCATGGGCGAGGAAGGCTCGGGCAAGGTCGTCAAGATCGGCACCGACCTCGGCGCCAAATAGGAAAACGCGCTCGTCACCTTCCTCGGTCTAACCTGGATGTGTTCGCCTGGGAACCATCGAAATGACCGGGAGTCCCAGGAGGTGATCGAGCACCGATTAACAACGCTTCTGGAAGCGCGCCGGTTCTCAGAAGATCCGGCGAGCGCGAGCGACAGGACGCCATTCGGAGACGAGTGGAAAAAGCGTTGTCTGCCAAGATTGTGCGGGAGGCCGCCTACGGAGTGGTTAGCCAACCCGTGCTTGTAAAGAAGTCTAATGGGAAGTGGCGAATGTGCATCGACTTCACCGACCTCAACAAAGCCTGTCCCAAGGACCCGTACCCCTTGCCGCGGATAGACATCGTCGTCGACTCCACGGCGGTCGCAGCTTCTGTCTTCCTCGGCGCCTACTCCGGTTATCATCAGATCGACATGGCGCGAGGAAGGCGAAGAAGAAGACCGCTTTTGTGACTCCCCTCGGTGTATATTGCTACGTCAAGATGCCTTTCGGGCTGAAAAACGCTGGTGCCACTTATCAGCGGGCTATGCACATTGTGTTCCGGCCTCAAATAGGGAAGAACCTCGAAGTGTATGTTGGCGATCTGGTCGTGAAAGCGAAGAGGGCCGACGAGCTTATCTGAGGACCTTGAAGAGACCTTCTCTCACCTCGAGAAACTCTGCTGAAGTTGAATCGAAAAGTGCGTGTTTGGTGTCTCGTCAGGAAGGCTGCTCGGTTTCCTGGTCTCGGTAGTGGAATCGAAGTCAACCGGGAGAAAATAGAAGCAATTGAAGCGAATCGACCGCCTACCGGCTCAAGCAAGCTGCAATGCTTGGTGGCCGGCTAACCTCACTGGGCGGTTTATATCGGCTCGGGAGAAAAATCTGCCAACTTGTTTAAGTTGTTGAAGAAAACCAACTCATTTGAATGGACCGGAAGCCCAACAAGCGTTTGAAGATCTGAAGAAGTACCTCTCTTCTCCTCGGTCTTTGGTCGCCCCAGAGCCGGCGAGCCGTTATTCTTCTTGTATGTGGCGGCCACCCTGTGTAGTGAGTGGCCCGGTAGCGGAGCGAGAAGGGGTCCAACGGCCGGTCTACTACATCGACAAAGTGCTCCACAGACGAAACAAGGTACCCTCGAGGCTCGAGAAAATGGTCTATCACGGTGGTAGTGGCGTCAAGAAAGTTCACGGCACTATTTCCAAGGAGAGAGATCACAGTGGTCTCCTCGTACCCCTGCGAGATCCTCCACAGCAGAAGCGGAGGTCGCATCGCCAAGTGGTCCGATTGGTGGGGAGTTCGGTATCAAGTTTGCTCCTCGTACCTCAATAAAGAGTCAAAGGTGGCGGACTTCATGGTGAGTGGACTCCATCGAGTCAGAAGGCGATGAGTCCCGCGCCCTCCCCCTGGGCGCTCTTCTTCGGCCAGGTCTTCCAGGGCTTGAAGGCGCGGAAGTGGGGTTCTCTGGTCTCTCGGCCAGGGGACCTCCTCAAATGCGTGGTCGCCCTCGACTTCAAGGCCACCAACAACGTCGCCGAGTCACGAGGCTTCTTGGTGGGCTCCGTGCGCCGCGACCATCGGTGTCCGGCTTTGCAAGTAAAGGCGACTCCTGGCGGTCGATCAATCGAGGCAAGGAAGGACTTTTCTGTCTGACCCGTCATGGCGACATACTGGCGGAGTCGAGGAAGTTGGAAAGAGCATTCGAAGGGCCAGGATACACTCACATCCCAGGCGTGACAACCATCGGCGGACGAGCTCGCTCGGCTCGCCGACCAGGTCTCTGTCTGCCGTCGGGGTCTTTGAGGAAAGGCTTCGCGACCGTCCATCGCGGCCCCATTTACGGCGGGGGCGATGGTGATGCCGCTCGACCCTCGCCACGGGAAAGCGGTTCCGTTAAATGCGCGGCGAGGCGAAGTACTCGGGCGACCACCTGCGTGGTCGCTGTATGACCAGGAAGGCACATGGATGGATCCGATCCTGGCCTACTGCGGGATCAAGTGTGCCCCGATGATGATCGTCGGCCGAAGAAGATATACGAAAGGCCAAGTGCTATACCCTGGTGGGCGGGGACACTGCCGGGGTAAGAATGGAATTCTTACGAAGTACATCACTCGGGAAGAGGGCGGTTGCTCTCGGATATCCATGGGCGTGTCACGGGAGCCATGTGTCGGACGAGCGATGGCGGGAAAAGCTTTCCGTCAAGGGTTCTATTGGCGGCCGCCCTCCAGGATGCTTGCGGTAGTGAGAGATGTGAAGCGTGTCGATTCCACGCCAGCGAGTCCACCAACGGCCCAAGCCTGCAGAACTATCCGCTCTCTTGGCCCTTCAGCGATGCGAAATTTGGATATCTGGGCCCGTTCAGCGGGCCACGCGAGGCTACACCCACCTGTTAAATGCGCCATCGACAAGTTCACCAAGTGGGTAGAAGCGAAGCGGTAAGATCCATCACCGCGGCTGCGGTGTCAAGTTCATACGAGAGATTTTTGCCCGCCGGTCGCTAACCGTATCATCACCGACAACGGCGCCCGATTCACTAAGCGCGGCCTTCTTAGACTTACGTGAAGAGATGGGCACCAAGGTCTGTTTTGCCTCGATCGCTCACCCCAGGAGCAACGGCAGGTCGAGCAGACCAACCATTTGTCTTGAAGGGCCTCAAGACAGGCGTTCGGCCGACTCCACAAGCGTGGCGCCGGTGGACGAAGAGCTCCGGCTGTGTTGTGGTCACTCCGGACCACTCCTAGCCAAGACTCACCGGGAAACCCCTTTCTTCTGGTCTCTGGCGCGAAGGCTGTTCTCCTCGGAGGCTGGCCCAGGGTCACCTCGCGTTACGCGTTTGTGGAAGAAGACCAGGAGAGGCTGCGTCGAGGCGACATCAACCTCTTGGAAGAAGCGCGGGATCGAGCGGCTTTGTATTGCAAAGTACCAGCAGAGCCTCGGCGGTACCACGCCTCCGGGTTAATGAGAGAAACGGCGGCGATGGCGACCTGGTCTTGCGAAGAATCGGACTCATCTTAGGGTCGCATAAGCTGTCCCCAGTGGGAAGGACCTTTCAAAGTGGTCTCTGTCTCTCGTCCGAGGCGGTCGGGTTGGCCAGAAGACGGCGAGGAGCTAGCAAACTCTCGAGAATATAGAGAATCTGCGCCAAGTTCTACCCTTGATTGGTTGTAAGTCCTTGGTTAGTCCCCAGGCCAGGTGGAGTATGTCTTCCGCTCATGCGGGTCGGGAGGCCTCTGTTTTGAAGTTAAATACTCTTTTTCTGTCCAAACACTTTGATCTTCACCGCCCTTTTTCGGTCTTTTGCCTTACAGCCGGATAGTCTGAGGCGATTTGCCTCACGGTACCCTGTCCCGATAGCGAGGTAGGATCACTAAGTGTGGCGGCGCCACGGGGCGGGTGATTGGATGGCTAGTTTAGCACGATCCCGACACGGTCATGACACTCGGGGTGTCCCAGTGAAGTCGGCGACTCGAACACCACCGCCAAGAACACGGGGCCCACTTGGGAACTCGCTAAGTGATCATTCCCTAGCTCAAGACCTTAAGTCTCCAAGCGTTCGCGTGGAGCCGTAAAGAATAAGAACAAAGAAATCTTTAAGCCATATAGCGGGAAGCCCGTGCTTCCATTCCATTTGAAGCTGTCTTGCGTCTGAAGTTTTACGAGGCAAAAGTAAAACAAACTAGCTAACTCTGGCTGCGGGGATCCTCCTCGTCCTCTGCCGCCGCCTCGGCGGCGCCACATCCTCGACAGCGGAGAGCGTCGGATGAGCGCCACGTCCTCGGCTACCGCCTCGACCTGAGGTTCTCCATCGCCCGGTGGCCGCGACACGCTTTCGGAAGCGTCGTGGACCCGCTCCTCGCTGCGCCCGATCGCCGATCCAGGACCGTGGCTGCGGGATCGAGTTGAAGTCACGGCTTGCGCAACAAGCCCGGCCACGTGCCAGCCGTGGCGCGCGCGGCGCGCCCTCTGAGCGGACGCTGGCGAGGCGGCGAGCGGCGCGTAAATCTGCGATGCAGCGAGGCGAAGGCATAGTCGCGTGGCTTCTCCTCCTGCGGACATTTGCTCCGGCCCTAACGAACAAAGTGGCCATTGCTCGGTTGAAGGCATGGCGCGGACATCTGCGAGGTGTCCACGTCTGGCCCAGGCCCTATCGGCCTTCTCGCCTCGGCTCGCGAGAGCCTCTCCGTAGCGGCGGCGCTTTGTTCATTGCTCCCGCTCGGCCGCGGCTCCGCTCGATCCAGCCCCGGTCGCGCAGATCTTCTACCTCTTTGCGGGCGGTTAATCTCGATTCCGCCTCCGTCAACGCTCCACGTTTCGTCGCTAAGACGCTTATCTTGGAATAAAGCTCGGCCGAGGCTGCCCGACAAAGCGTCTGCGTCTTTAGAGAACGGAGGCGATGGGTGAATCCGGGGTAGAAGCGGCGAGAAGCGGACCTCGATGCCGGCGGCAGCGCCCGACAACCGCCCGGCAGGGTCGCCCTCCCTGCCGGCCGTCCTGGGGATCGGCTACCGGATGGCATGACCCTGCGACCACGGCGCCGGACCACCGCGGCTTGGGCAGCGGAAGGGTCGGGCGGGAACCCTAAGAAAGAGGCGTGAAAGGCGTAAATAACGGCAAAATGCCGCTCAAAGAAACTTAAATTCCGTCTTGTATGTGCATTTTTGAATAAGTACCTAGGTGATGGCCTCGAGGCAGAGGCACGCTCGGAATGAGACCGGCCCAGCGGTCTTGTCAGTGCGATCTGTCGGCCTAAGAACCGTATTTGTGGCCAGAGGCGAATCCTTGGCCCGTGCGATGGCGGCGGAGAAGGTCGCCGCCGCGGTGGTGGCAGCGGCAGCCATGGCCAGCTGCCAAGCAAGCCATGGCGATGTTCTTGCCCACCACCCGATCAGCGAAAGGCGAGGAAGGCCCGTGGCGGAAGGTTTGTTGTCCCGCCCCGGCGGGAAACAGGAGGGCGGGGCCCCGGTGGTCGGCAAACCTCCCGCCACCAACGAAAGCGACGCCATGGCGAAGAAGTCCGCGGCCGCCGTAGAGTTCCGCCGGTCGAGCCAGGCGGGGCCTTTGGGAGCGACCACCATTACCGTCATCATCATCGTCATCCGGGCGCTGCGCCTCCTAGGTGCCCTCCCCACTGGCCGCCCGTGAGGAGGTCGGATTGACAAAGGTGCGGCGTGTCACGTCGGGCGTGCCATGGCGTCCATCGGCGGCATAGCACGGACTATCGTCGCAGCGCTCCCGGCGACAACCGTGAAGCGGGACGCGCCGTCAGGAGTCCGGAATGGGGCAGCGAAGCCCGATTCGCCATCCACTGTCGATCGCGTCGGAAAACGAGTTCGGCGGCGGCACACAAAAAAGAGAGGAAGGAGAAGCCCAGAGAATAAAAACTCTTGTCGGCGCCAAAATTCGACCCATAGCGTAGAAGGGAGAGGATGGCTCAAGGTGAAACGAGTTACCTCCGAGGAATGCTCGGGTCCGTCGCCAAGCGCCCATGTCTTGCCCGGTAGGCGGGCGCGGCGGCGAAGAAAACACGACCTCAGGAAAGCGAAGTCAGAATGACCATGGGCCACTGTCAAACCGCCGTCGCCAGGTGGTCGGCCAGCGATGCTAGCATAGCCGAGCTTCGGGCGTCTCGCTCACATAGGCCCCAGTTGGGGTTCTTGGCCGCCAAGACCAGCGGAAGCTCGGCACCTCAATGCCACTATCGTCCTCGGCGTACATCAATCTTCACGCCCGATTCCTCGATTGGATCGGCAGTCCGAGAGGAAGGTAGCGTGACAAGGACCCGTCGCGAGCCGCGGTGGCGACTCCGTGCTGAAGCGAGTTGCCGCGCGTGGCGCGTGAGGGTGTAGAAGAAGCGAAAGAGAAGGAGGTTGGGAGCACTCCTATGAACATTTCACGAAGTGGGCGGCAAAGCAAGGAGAGCAGCGGAGTTGGGGAAGATGGATGTGGTGAATAGCATAAAAGTTGAGGACGGAGAGATAAAAATCCGAAAGCCGGTGGCGGCGAGGCCGCAAGAAGCTGCCACGAAAAGATCACCTCCGGGGCGGCGGTGGGCTCGGCAGTCCCGGCGAACGGAGAGATCCAGCCCGATTATGTTAGGAAATGCGGCGGCAATCTCCTCCTCGGCGGCCCGACGAGGAAGAATGGGAGCCATCGGGTGCGGAAGAATGTCGAAGTCCGTCGGCAAAGACAAAGGAGAAGGAAGCTCTAGAGCCAGGAAGAAGCGAGGGTGAGGAGAGTTAGAGGAAGGAGGAGTTCCCCTCGGTCGACTTTTATAAAGGCTGCGAGGAAAGCCAGCGGGAGAACCAAAAGGGCCAGCGGTTCGGAAAAGAGAGGAAGTTTAAAAGCCAGTTAAGAAGGCGTGTCCCAAGGATCGTCGCGGCGGTTGCGGCGGGAATAATGGCGCAAAGCCACGAGAACCGGAAGAAGCGAGAAAAGTCTCGAAGAAGGCTGCGGCGAGTGGGCTAATTAATGGCCCCACCGGGAGGCTGGCGGTTCTCCGATTAGTATTCAAAAGAGAGAAAAAGGAAGTTGGTAGGTCAAAAGCGCTCTGGGTGGACCGGGGAGCTCTTGTCGGCGTACTGCGCGAAGTCCCCACTCCATGATTAAAAGGTCGCCAGGGTGTGGTCGACCGAGGGCACGCGTGGCGGCAGGCCACGCCCCTGAAGCGACCAGGAAGGTGGTCGCCAGGGGCGCGTGGCGGCCAGCCACGCCCTGGCGACCAGGAAGGTGATCGCCGGGGACACGTGGCGGCCAAGCCACGCTCTGGCGACCAGGAAGGTGGTCGCCAGGGGACCGCGTGGCGGCCAGGCCACGCCCTGAAGCGACCAGGAAGGTGGTCGCCAGGGACACGTGGCGGCCAGGCCACGCCCTGAAGCGACCAGGAAGGTGGTCGCCAGGGGACACGCGTGGCGGCCGGGCCACGCCCTGGCGACTAGGAAGGTGGTCGCCAGGGGACACGTGGCGGCCAGGCCACGCCCTGGCGACCAGGAAGGTGGTCGCCAGGGGACCGCGTGGCGGCCAGGCCACGCCCTGGCGACCAGGAAGGTGGTCGCCGAGGGGACCGCGTGGCGGCCAGGCCACGCCCTGGCGACCAGGAAGGTGGTCGCCAGGGCCAGCGTGGCGGCCAGGCCACGCCCTGAAGCGACCAGGAAGGTGGTCGCCGGGGCAGCGTGGCGACCAGGCCGCCACAGGCGACCAGGAAGGTGGTCGCCGAGGAAAGGTAACCGCAGCGAACCCACTCCGAGTCAAGGGCATTTAATGCAAGTTGTGCGCATTAAATGCAAAGCGTCTTGAGATGCGATCGACGGCACTGCCTTACCAGCACGCATTAATTGCGTGACATCACGGCGACACCTTACCCCTGGCGTAGCGGGAAGCGTTGGTGGGCGGGGGCGAGGTGGGATTGTGACAATGCGGCGATCATTAATGAAAAGTAGAAACGGCGGCGTCGCAATAAATAATCCCATGCGGTGTAATGATGGCGGTGGGGGTAAGCCACCCATGCGTCCCGTCGACCCTAGTATAAAAGGGAGCCAGGGTGCATGGGAGAGGGGTTCGAAAGATTGTAAGGCTTTCATTTCCTTGGCAAGAACACAAGCAATACCAAAAGAAAGCGGGACTAGGGCTATTACTCTTATGAGGGCCTGAACACAGGTAAAAGCTCTGGCGCCTCCTTGTTCCCCTGAGTTTCCCGGTACCCCGGTCGTCTTCTTCCTTTCCCCGGCAATTGCCCCGAAAGCCCCCTGTTTGAACCTCATAAGCACCCAATTCAGAGGTGCCTGTTAGCTAGAACGCTGACACTAGGTTTACTAAATCTTTCTACATCTAACTACATTTCTTAACTAGATTTTCTAGATCTACAAATACCAAAACTAAAGAACGAGAAATTACCTGAGTATGAAGTGACGGGCTCAAAAATGTGAGAAATTTTCTTCCTCTCTCTTTTCCTCTCTTCTTCTCCTCTTTTCTCTCTTATTTTTCTTTTCCTCGTTACATTTGCCTCTGTTTGGCGGAG